>BSBN01000395.1:3750000-5000000 GCA_027924645.1 Cunninghamia lanceolata | reverse complement strand
ACCTGTAACAAAGCGCTTTGGTTGGCAGTTAAACGTCGCGGTGCCTTTTTACGAACTATGCCAGTCTTTGGATCCAATATTGCCAAAATCTGTGCTACTCTTGCAGACTCCTTTGCATGGTGTGCATGTAGTTCCACCTGCCACTCATGCTTCCCAAAGTCAGCAAATTAAAAACACCAAAAGAGGTCATTTACACACAAAAAGATGAAGCTTTAATAAATTTAAATGCAGTTTATATAATATTTCAAACGTGCATCCGACATCTAAGGGATGAGGTTGGGATCGTGCCTTGGGTGAATTTGGCCAAATGGATATCCTTCAATCCTTGGCTCTCAACTAAAGAGGTTCAACCTAAGGCTCGTGCTCCCATATCCAATAGTAAAAATGATCTTGTAGATCATCTCCATCCAAAAAAAAAGAAAAAAAACGTACACCCCACCTACTTCTCACAGCTGTGAACACACTACGCCAAATGGGCAAAATTTTGAAGATGCCACATCCCACTTAACACCGTCACCCCTACCCCTGGCCAAAAAAATTAAAGAAAAACAATCTAGAAAAATCAGAACTCTATGAACCCAACTTAGTTATTTCAAATGTTGAAAACTATGCCAACCTAAAACAAAAGAAATCATTCCAAACTAATCATATGCCCCCCAAACCTATTCTACCCAAATTCATACTCAAAACCCCATTTAGTGCCCACATAGCTATGAACCACCATGAGTCCATAACTTCATACTTGCAATCAATGATGCAATATCACTTATGATCATCAAAATAACAATATTGGAAATCAGTTCTGATTTCCTTTGTAAATTAGATAAGAAAATAGAATGTGTGCAACCTCTGCTCCAAACAATATAGGCTTTCTGATGTCCAAAACAGCAACCTTCAGTTCGATAAGTCTTGCTAGTGGAACAGGAAAATCAGGATGACAAATGACTCCCCCAGGCAGTAAAATAGAAGAATCAATTCCTTGAAGACTAATATCTACGCTGTCCCCAGCCTTTGCAATATTCAGCACTTTACAATCTTGTTCAATAGCTTTCACTGTTGCTACTTCTGCTGAAGGCATAACTAGAACCTGCAAAATCAAATGAAAAAATTTAGCTTCAAGATAAGCTTGTGAGAGATATTTACTTCAATAAAGTCCTTAAATTTAAGTATTGTGTTATGCAAAGACTCAATGCCCGAAGAACCACCTTTGTGCCGATTCTAATAGCTCCAGCCTCCAACTTTCCACTGACAGCAACTTGACCTAGTGTACGTGACTGTATAACCTCTGATATTGGAAGTCGGAGAGGCCGGTAAGTATCTCTGGTTGGAAGCTTGAGAAGATCTATAGCCTCTAACAAATGCGGTCCCTTGTACCTACATAATTATGAAAAGAAGTTACTTCACAAATGTTTTCAAGTACTATCATCAAAGAAACAAGCAGCATCTAAAGCACATAAAAAGGGAAACACTTCAGGAATGTGATTAAGGTTATTCGGCTACCAATGAAATAAGCATCTCTATTTGCATGCAGTTGGACTTCAACAGAACCAAAATGGGAAAGTATGATATTTTACAATTATTCATTCCCGGGTTTTAGTCAAAATACTTGTATCCAGATTTTTCTATCCTATTCAAGATTAATTTATAAGTTTGAATCTCATGCCTCATATTAGCACAGTTTAGGTGCCTTTTGTATAGTGAGAGTATGAGGTAGTCTCGTATGTTATAAGCCACCTGTAGACCCAAAATTAGATCACCCAACATCATTGACTATAAAAGAATTTCATTCCATTCCATTTTAGCTTTCAAAACAGAATGATTTCATCCATCCATGGAATGATGGTTCACATGTTCTGGGCCTTAAAGTCGTGCAAATTTGCAAACGTGGAAGGTGCAGATTCAATCCAAAGAGCTCTGAGTGCATTCCACAGAACTTATAGTGTATATAAATCCTCTTGTATGACTATTCTTAATTTTTTACCAAATTTTATAGACAAATATAAGTTTTAGTTAATAAAAGTAGGGAAGTTATTTACCAATTTTTAGTGAAAATGAAGTATAAAATTGTTAGTAATGTTTAACCATTTAAACAATATGAAGCAATATTTCTGACTTTTACCTGGGGCTGTGTTAATAAAGAATGCATAAACACACAAAATAGTCCAAATTGTGTGAAATGTCCTGCAATAATGAGTGACTATCACGTTTTACTTGATTCCAATTTGTTAACTCTAGTATCTGCCCTGCAGAATCCCTTTAATCATATGAAGACATGCACACATCAAGAATGAAAAATCTTTGTTGCATGAGTAGAAAGCAAATTTTGAGAAATTAAACCACTTAGAACTAAAATCACTAAATTTCCCATTATAATCATAATGTAACATAGATAATGTGGCAACTGGAAACAAATCTTACCAAGACTTCAAATGCTCATCGGTTGGGCTGCTCGTTAAGTTCTGATTTTCAATGACACTCATGGGAATCCATGTTAAAGAGGATTCTTTAAATCCATAACGCCGAAGAAATATCCCAAGCTGTGATTTTATGAAGTCAAATCTTTCTTTGGAATATGCAATTGCATCCATTTTATTGACAGCAACAATCAATTGTTCCACCCCGAAACTTCTAATTAATTGTGCATGCTCTTTTGTCTGTCCTCCTAGTCCCTGCCCATCCATTCCTGCTTCAAATGCACCTATAGATGCATCCACAACTAAGACTGCAGCATCTGCTTGTGAGGCACCCACAATCATATTTGGAACAAAATCCTTGTGGCCAGGAGAATCTAACAGTACAACATGAAAATTGTGTGTTTCAAAATGTGCTACAGAAACTGTCATAGTTACACCTCTCTGTCTTTCTTCTGGACTTTCATCTAGAACCCATGCATATGAAAATGATCCCTTCCCCTGAGCAAACAAAGAGATATATTTTAACTAATCGTAATATGAGGGCGGCAGCAGCAGTGAACTAACCTCATGTCCTCATGTTGCTGCTTAAGCTATTTTTCTGCTTAAATTTAAGCAAATTTAAACAGTTGGAGTGGCCCCATGGAAATTTAAATTATGGGAAAAGGATAATATAGAATCTTTTCTTATTTTCATGGAGCAGCTACTGCTTAAGAATTGCAAATAAGGTGTAGAAAGAAAGGGGGGTTGGAAATAAGCAGCCACTGCATAATGAAAAATATGCCATGTGGCTGCATAATTTTCCTTTTCCCCATTTTTTTAAAAATTTTCTTCTGAATTAAGATAATTAAAATAACTTATTTTTTATTTTATAATATAATAAAAACCACAAATTAAAATAACTGCTTAAGATAAGCAGAAAAAAAATATTCATGGGTCACCAGCTCCACAAATATCTCCTTAAAAAATTGAACAGTAGCTATTAGCCAAAATAAGCTAAGCAGCAGCATGGGGACATGCCCTAAGTATTGCTTCCTATTTGACTAGTACACTATATCACTAATTCATCAAAGTCAAACTGCTTAAAAGATATACTTTCTGCTTAGCCTCTCTCTCATATTTGTGCATTTCCTTCTGTGAAACTCGTCCCATAATGTACAGAAATCTTCCCATTAAAGTTGACTTGCCCGCATCAACATGGCCAATCTGAAAGGAAGAAGAAAAAAAGTTAATTATTAGCAGACATGTGAATGTTCCCCTTCATTGCAATTCAACATCTAGGAACTAGAAACAGCTATTATAAACTCAAATGCACTCACAATAGCAAGATGTAATAAGTTCTTGCCCATGTCACTCTGTTCATGAAGGATCCAAGGCTCAGGCTTGTACTTCTCCATGGCAAGACTTTTGTTCATGTTTATATTACTCTTCTGGACAGTGGACTGTGGAGCCGGAACTGAAATTTAGTGTCCGCAATTCCTCCAATATCTTTTCTTTTGAATATGATCCATCTTTTCTGCGCACCCCATTATCTATATTCATAGCTTTCCCATTATGGATTTGAAATAGCTACAAGAAAAAACTTTTCAGATTCTCATACATAGACCAGATTGCTCGTCTCAAATTAATGTCATTTATGAAATCAGAGCATCTTAAACCTTCTAAAATATGAACATTTGCCAAAAATAGCATTATCATAGCTTAAGTCCAAAAAAACACATATGAATGTGAAAACACAGAAAGGAAGGTCCAATATAATTTGGCCGAATGTGTTGAATTTACAACTTTATCTCAATCTCGCTGCCAAGAACCCAACAAAATCTAGAGAAATCTAGACTGACCTTTACTACATTTACTTATCCTTGATATGTTGATAATTTGTCAGATTGCCTAAAGTACAAAAGTTAAACAGTATTATCGTTCTTATAATTAAGAAGGCTTAAGAGTGCAAGTTACACGTTATGATTACTGTTACAATGACATAACAGTAACATTATCCAGTTCAGTAAGTTTGGCCAACAAAAGTGGGACAACTATTTACACATCTTCAATTTTTATAAATTTTTATTTCTTATAAATTTTTTATTAAATAACTAAACAATTTCAAATAAACTGAAAAAAAGACAACATATCATTAAAAGGTTCTATAAAGGTTCTACCCAATGTAAAAAATAAAAAAAGTTATTTTAGCATATCAATTGATTAAGCCATATATCTCTACTGCTTCCAAATTTTTCTTTTCCGAAATCTCAAATCCTGTGCGCAGATTCAAAGCATCCAATAAAAAGAACACATTTCTTCTCTGAAAGGAAACAATTGTTTCATAGATATCCCAAATTTTATACACAGATTCAAATCCAATAAAAGAACACAGTGGCGGTTTGTCTCTACTTGCATTCCTAAGTAACAGAAAAAAATTCCAACAAACATGTCCCCAGTAAGCATCTTAAGACTGCAAATTTGCTGCTCCTCTTAACAAGTTTAGATGTGTAACCTCTACCTAGGAAGTAAAACAATATAACTATGTAAGAAAGAGACCAAAGTTTTTCAGTGTCCTCATTAAATAGATAAACACATCTGATAATATAAGTCGATTTCTTTTCACATCTGATTTAACCAAAAACATAAGTCCAATATCACAACAAACATATGTTACCCAAGTTCTGAAAAAGACAGTAGTAGGGCAAATCAAATAGACAAAAAGACAGAGAGAATAGTGTTTATGAGAAGACAATAGTAGGGCAAATAAAATAGATTATTAAAGTGGGAAAGATGAAAGAATAGTGTTTATGAGAGATGGATTCTTCTGAACCATTCACTATTTATTGAGTATGGGCAAATATAGAATGATATGAAATAATGAAACTGAATCTCAAAAAATCATATTACATTTTGTATAAAAAATGAAAGTCAAGAAGCTCCATAATAGATATTTGGTAAGTCATAACACTTGATTAAGGTTTTGCAAATGGACCAACAAATTAAGTGAGTTTAATTGTGGGAGAAACTCCATAATTTCACATTATTAAACTAAAATAGTACAGAGATAACTAACCTCCTAAAATTCTAGTGTTTCACCTATATAAATATCACCTTAGTTACAACAGCTATCAAATAAACAATGCACTCATGAAAATATTAAATAAACAATTTATACTCATAAAAAATAATTTCTTGTAGTCATATAAATTAACTCAAAACCACACAACTAAATCCCAAAAAAATCATGACTTTCTAATCTTTTATTCAACTTAACTACAGAACAACACACAACCTTTTTGACCACATTCCCTCACCTGATGCTAATTTTTATAATTGCACGTCCAAAATAATAAGGAAGCTTAATCACGGTTTCAGGCTTTTCAATTTAAAATGACACAAAACAATGAGAAATAGGTACTATATTTGCACTCTATTTAAACATCATCTATTTCAATGGTTAAAGAGGCAATAGCAATTTTACACATCATTCACAACAAAAAGTGGTAAATATTTGTCTTATTTTTATTGGCCAAAATTGACTTTTGACTATTGAAGTGGATGATGTTTAAGAATAAATAAACGTTCCTCCATACAACTGATTCTCCTACTGTCAAACAATGGGCAGCTCCACTTGGGGATTCATGCACCTGCTCCAACACAGTGGACTCGACTAGGTGAGCCACTGGCCAGAAAGGCACATACCAGCAAATCACCATGCACAGATGGCCAAACAAAGCACCTTTGAGCCTGCATGTCCCTCCACCATGAATTTCCTGGGCCTGACCCCAGATATGGAATAGCTTTATTTGAAATACATGTGTAGTTGGGCACTTTCTTTTAGTAGATGCAATGGCCGATAGAAAGAGGTGCAAGTATTCAGGGTGCTATGAACAAGAAATATGTTACAACAAACAACAAATTTTAAAATTGAACTTTTTGTATGAAACCCTCCATTTTGTATTCCTCAAGGAAGGGATTCTCGGTAGTTTTAGACTGTTATGCAATACTGCTGATCTATATGATACTGCCTTATTATCCATGCCCCTATCACGCTGTGGATAGACAGGCCTCTGGTGTGGATATATTTATTTTCTTCTAAACATAATATAGCTTCATTTTTACTTATCAAAAGAAAATGATGACGTCCAATGCTTTGCTCTACTACTCAAGATATCCTTTGTATGTTTCTTACAGAAATACTTTATAATTTTCCTAGAGTTGATTATAATCTGAACTGCATACAATATTTTATATACATACTAGAAAAATGACCTGAAAAGTACTTCTAAACATAATAGCAGTTAGAGTGCATACTGCATAAGCATGTCAACAACCACATTAAATTATGGTTTATCAGTTAAAAATATAATACCTTATCAAATTCTCGTAGCAGTGTCTATCACTGAAACTTCCATAATCTCATATGTATCAACATGCAAGAGTGAGAAATAAAGCTATCTATCAATAATAATCTAAAACATATTGTAGTTAAATAATCACTACATTGAAATTAAAGCTTAATTTCTCCAATAACAGGATATTTCCGCCTTAGGCGTTTCCGAATCAAATATTTTGCTTTATGCTACTGTAATTTACTGAATGAAGAGGTGGTAGTATAGTACCTCTAAGCTGAAATATTAAAAAGGAGGCGAGGCTGCTTTAGCTAAAGAAAGGCTACAGTTAAAACATGAGAATATTCGCATGACTGAAAAGTAAAAGCTAAAAGGATATTCCTCGTTAAAAAAATGAATGGGAATTATTCCTTTGTGGATAAAAAGTAGACAAATGATCAAAATACATGCTAAAGCTTTGGTTTATTATTTTGGTAGGGGCTTGACTCAGCTGCCTTTTATTCTAGAAAAACCATATCTCTTTGAGCAAATGTGGTATGTTGTTGAGGAGATTCTGAAGGCCCTTTTAATGGCCTAAGATTAAAAAAAGATTTTATGTTTTTTTTTTTTTTTTTGGTTTTAGTTTTGAGTTTTATGTAGATAGTTTAGTTTTATTGGATTGTTAAATTTTAAGTTAGTGGTTTGAGTTTGGGTTTAGTGTGGCGTTTTCTTATTCTCTGTAAGTTTGCTCTGTGCTCA
Source organism: Cunninghamia lanceolata (assembly GCA_027924645.1). Classification (NCBI taxonomy): domain Eukaryota; kingdom Viridiplantae; phylum Streptophyta; class Pinopsida; order Cupressales; family Cupressaceae; genus Cunninghamia; species Cunninghamia lanceolata. Next base: position 4,992,517 of record BSBN01000395.1, on the reverse strand, counting down.
TCAATCTTTTAATCAACTATCGGGCAGACATTAATGGTTAGTTCAATAGCTGTGGATTCCTCTTTGTTTAGTTTTTTTTTTTTTGTTTGTTTGTTGCTGTTACACCTGTGACTACCCTATAGGGAATCAAGTGTTGCTCCCACAAAAGTGTTCGCTCAGGAAAACCATATATTCATTGCAGTGAACAACCATTCATTGTCTCCACAATCATCATTCATCATGAAAATAATATTGATAAACCGATGTTTTTCCTGTAGACTTTTTTCAATTCATCTGGAGAAGCATCTTTGGGGACTCTAAGGACCTCATAGTAGTGAGAGTTATCACTTTTCTTTGGCGTCTGACCGAACACTTTTGTGTAAATCAATAGAGAAGGAAACTAATTGGAAATATGGTTGAACATTAGCTGTTGCTTTGAGTTGATTTATTTTAATTTGTCGGGTGAAGTTTAGGGTTTACATTATCTATTTATTATCTTATTTTTGAAATAGTTTTGTAGTTTACAAAATTGTTAATTAGAGGAAGTCAAAAATTGTGGAAAAGGTATATAATTGTTTTTTTATGTGAAATTATAAGGTCTGAAAGGGATAATCCAAATTTTACATGTACTGTAGTCATAAGGAAAATAAAGTGTTATAAGGATAATTTGGTCACATCATTAAAGGTCAACACCTTAAAATGAATTTGTTATCACGTTGTCTTATTCTTGTATTTCAGGGGCCATCTTTGCTACCCCTGATGGCGCCTCCAAAGACTTACAACATATTATTGCCCAAGTTTTAGAGAATTCTTTTTTAGGGAGTAGAAAATCAATGTTTTTGTTATTTATAGAGAAGATGGTTTGTAAGGTTAGTTTTTGTGTTGATTGGGCTTTTGGGGATTGTAGTACTTTTTTTGGTACTACCTTTGGAGGGTAAGGACTAAAAGGGTCAAATTGGAGGCTAGAGACATCGGAGGCTAGAGGATTTTCATCATCTCAAGTCATCTTCTCGCTCAGAGATGGTGCTTTGTATGAGAAGCATATTTTTTTGTGTTTTCTTTTTGTGTTGACAGAATTAAAGAATGCATATATTGTGAAGTTTGTTTTTGAAGATAGGAAGGGATTTGGTGAACTCAATATGGATTGTTGCCTAGATAGTTCGAGAGTTTGTGGATCTAGGGAATTATAACCTTCCAAAGGTCATGAGACAACTTGATGGAACAATGGATTGTTGTACAATAATTTGGGGAATCTGTGATTCGGGAGTTGGGGGAGGTGGTAATCTAGTCCAACTTGGGAATTTAGCTTGGGAGCTACACCCTTTTGAGAGTTACGAGGCATCTTGATGGAGTTCCCCCTAATTCAGGATTTATTTTTTAAAGGAAAAGTTTCTAAAAAATATGTATTTGTTTGTTTTGATCGACATGTTTGTTATGTGAAATGAAAACCTTAAAGGAGGTGTCGGAATATTATGGTTTACATTAATAAAGTCACCTTAGTGGCTTGTAATCTATTATTGTTATTAAATAATTAGTTGTATTCCCATAAGATGGTAGTTCAGGAATTTATATTTGATTAGTTTTATAAAAGCCATCTTAGAATGAATGTAAAATCATCTTGAAATCAATAATATTATCATTATATTTTGTGTTTCTGTGGTGGCATCCTTGTGGCAGATTTTTAAAACCTAGTCCCTACGCCTCTTATTTATGCAATGCAACCAAAAGGTTTGATCAACAATTGGGACTAAGGAAGAAAATGAGTCTTGAGGCATTTGAAGAAGAGTCATACATCTTTTAGGAGATCTAGTGTAATTTTAAGTCTGGTCGAGAGTATTAGTAGAACTCTTTAGTTATTTTCTATTAGTTTCTTGGAGTCCAGATTAACAAAAGTAATATTGTCATAGTCTGATTGTTTTAGTCTATCTTGCTAGGTGTAAGGTATTGTAATAAAGTTTTTATGAAGTGTTTTGAGAGATTTGTTTCTTGATGTTAGAAGTGATTGTTTTGAGAAGATCGTGTATGTTTTAGAATGCTTATTAGAACAATTTTAAACTATAGTTTTGGATCAATAATACAAACTATTTCAAAGTTGTGTATTATTGAGATAGGCTCTAAATTATTCTTGCTTTTGGTCTATGATAATTGTTTATTTGTGGAAATATTATCAAGTCTATAAAGTTGTTAAGCATTGTCATTTTTGTCTGTTACTACCTTGTTGAGAATACTTGAGGTCTTTATATCAGTAGAGCTACAAAATTAGTTGCCTTTAATTAGGGAGTTTGGTTTTGACTGCATCAATTAGTATTAGAGTAAGGTCCTTACTTGGGGATTGTGTGAGGAGAGCTCTACTAGTGCTGGGGAAGACATTTGATACAAAGGGACTTCAAGTAGGGCACTAGTAGATGACGTGGAAGAGTTGGAGCACCCAAAACTATAGATTTAGCTCAAGGGATGAGGGAGATCTTAACAAGATTGGTTGCAATAGAGATAGCCCAAAGAAAGAGAGTTTGCCTTAAAAATGTGAGTGTTGAAGAAGGAGAAGTGGCTCAAGAAGCTCAAGTACATGAAGAAGAAGTGGTGGATGCTGTTGAAACTGAATTTCTTAGAGCCATGACAAAGATCGGATGCACCTTATTATAATGGAAGCTTGAATGGTGAAGAACTCATAGACTAGATTGTAGAGATGAAAAGATACTTTGACTATGAATCTACGAAAGAGCCCAAGAAGGTAAAATTTGTCTGCACAAAGTTAAAAGGCCATGTAGCTTTATGGTGGAACTATGTACAAACTAAAAGACAAAGGAAAGGGAAAGAGAAAATTAAAAGTTGGGATAAAATGGTGTCAAAACTAAAAGCCAAATTCTTACCTTTCTAGATTATTAGTTGAGCTTATTCAAAAAATTACAAAACTTGAAACAAAGGGAAGCAGATGTGAAGGAGTACAATGATGAGTTCTATAAACTCGTTATAAGGGTTGGACACATAGACTATGACCTAGAAGAGGTAGCAAGGTACGTGAATGGACTACATTTAAATATCCAAGATGAAATTAGTTTGCTAAAGTTTAGAAGCATAAATGAAACCTATCAATGTTCCTTAAAGGAAGAAGAGAACTTATCTAGAAGGTAGCAAAATAATTCAATAGGAAGGTCCACTATTGGAAAAGAACAAGAAAATAGTAGTGGAGGAACATAAGCATGTGAAGAAGAAATTGGTGTACTTCACAAAATAATATTTCAATCAAGGTACAAGAGGAAGAGGTTATTATGGAAGACATTTTATAGGCTCATGCTACTGATGTGGAGAAGTTGGGCACAAGGCATTTGAATGTCCTCAAATACAACAACATAATAGTAGAAAGGATATGGCTAGAAATCATGTTGCACAAGTGTTGCACTACCTCAACAATTCTATTTGAAAGGTTCAGAGATCAACGAAGAGCATGAGCGGAAATGGAAATGGACGCAGCAGGAACCCTAACCAGGGTGAGAGTGGTCAAGGTTCAATCCAAGGCAGAAGCAACATAGAAGGAGCTAGCAGTGAAGATGAAGAGGATGAAGGAGCAGGAATTGAGGAGGAGGATGGAGATGTAGACACCATTTGGAACCTCCCATCTAAGGAGGATGATGACATTCACTTATTAGAGCTCTAGTTGGATGCCCAGAGCTCTGTAGCTCATGCTCAGTCAAAGTCTTTTGGCTAGAATGCTATTGGGGAGGAAAATCTCAACAAGGCACTAAGGAGAGGCTTTCTCTCCTCCCCTCATGGATCTAATGATAGTAGGAAGTCTTCCCCTATTGTTCGTCTTGCCCCTTTTATTTTAGGGGAGTCTGAAAATGGGGTTTTAGGCCAGAAATCCCCTGAGACAGGGAGCTCGAGGGTACCTTCTCTTGCCCAAGTGGCTGAAATTTTTGATCTGACATTGGAGTCCCAAGTGGAAGGATGTTCAAGAGGCTAGTCGTCTACAGGCTCTTTGGAAGTTGTTGTGGGGCTAGGGTTGTCACCGACCCAAGGAGTTGGGTTCCCTTCCCTATCTAAGCCAGGGGATGTTGGCACACATCCCCTAAACCCTTCATTGCCTAAAAACTCTGGTATTCAAGGTCAAGGTCAAAAGATCTTTATCCCTAATTCAATGATGGATATATCCTACTCTTTATGGAAGAATGCCCTAGTGGGGAAAATTATGGGAAATAGACCCAATGTTAACAACATCAGAAATTGGGTTAAAAGGAAATGGAGATTGAAAGGCTTTGTGGAGATTATGGTGATGAGGACTTGAGGTTCTTCCTCTTTTCTTTCTCACTTCTGGGAGATAGTTTGCATATCCTTAAGGGGGGTCCCTAGTTCTTTGGTAGTTCCTTTCTTTTCCTCAAGAATGGGGAGACTAGCTTGGACCTCAAGATGGATCACATTGATAGTGTTCCAGTTTGGGTTAGACTCCCCTATTTACCTTTAGAGTATTGGGATGAGGATGTTTGGACTGCTATTGCTAGTTCCTTGGGTAACTTCATTGTTATAGATGAGGTGACTAAATCTAGGAAATAGTTTTATTTTGCTAGATTTCGTGTTAACTTTGATGTTGACAAAGTTCTCCCTTATTCTGTTACTCTTTCTTCAAAGCTTGGTATTTGGAAGCAACAAATTTGTTATGAGGAATCTTAAGGGATGTACCTCAATTGCTTTAAAACAGGTCATGTTTCTATTGTTTGTATATCTAGTAAAGGATGGAAGTCCAAGAATAATATTCAACAGGAACATCCCCCTCCAATTGAGAAGGATACCAATTATTTGAAAATGCATGAGAGGCATGATAGCCCTCTCTTAGACAAGACCTCAGAGGTTGATAAGAGTTGTATGATGACTGTGGCTCTTTGCAGCTCATCCGCAAACAAGGAAAATATGACAGAAACACCTTAAAGTTGTACTTCTAACAGGGTTACTAGCGTTCAGGAGATTGGAAAAGAGAAGATGATGGGCATTGAGACCTCTCCCAAAAGACAATGAACCACTCCTAAGGACAAGGTTGTTGTAGAGAACTCCCTAATGAAGTTTGGCTTTAAGCCACCCTAAGTGGAGTGTTTTTCTCTATTCCTGGGCTCTGTCCTGATCATGTTCTTCTCACCCTGTTGTTCAGGGGATGTTGTTGGTTAGTTGCTGGTTGTTGTTCTTAGGTGTATGTTTTGTGTTCCTAGTGGCCTAGGGCCTACTTCTTTGTTGGTATTTGTTTCTGGCCTGTCTAGCTAGTTGTTCAACGGTTTGGGCCCTTTCAAAAATCCATCAATTCAAAGCTCTGATTAAAAGTGATTACCATAATCAAAACAAGTGTTGCACCACCTCAACATACAGAAAAACTAGAACATGAAGAATCATTAATGTTCAAGAGAGTGCTACTAAAATCAAAGAAGGAGAAACAAGAACCCAAACAAAGAATAAATTTATTTAAGACTGTGCGCAAATCAGGTGGAAAGTGTTGCAAGGTGATTGTGGACAATAGAAGTACAAAAAATTTACTCTCTCAAGAAATGGTAAAAAAACTTGATTTGAAGAAGCTTAACCACCCCAACCCATACAAGGTCTCATGGTTGCATAAATGACATCAATTAGTGGTAAGTGAGCAATACTTAGTTAATTTTTTCAAATTAATAACTATAAAGATGAAATCATGTGTGATGTAATGCCCATGGATGCCTGCCACATTCTATTGGGTAGACCCTGGGAGTTTGATAGAGAGGCTATGTATGCTAGAAGAAAAAATATCAACACTATTGTGAAGGATAGGAATAAATTCACATTAAGTGTATTGAAGGAAAAAGTTGAAATAGATAGCACCCCTATAGTATGTTTGAGCATGAAGAAATAGTTGTTGAAGGCAACAAAATAAGTTGGGAGTGATCCACATGAAGTAGGTAAATTGAAGATTTCAAATGGTAAGGAAAGAAGTGGTACTAAAGGTAAGAAAAAAATTTCCAAGGAGGTGAAAGAATGCTCAAGAAAGGACATTAAATATGTTAATCTCAAGATTAAAATGCAAAAATTTGAAGTTGGGGATTTGGTATTTGTTTATGTACAGAAAGGGAGACTTATAGAAGGGATTCATGATGAGTTAAAATGGAAGGTACTAGAATCATATCAGGTCTTGAAGGAATTTGTGGCAAGTGTTTATGAGATAGAGCTTCCATAAGGAGTAAATATTTCACCAATTTTTCAAGTGAAGGATTTGTATCCTTATTACGAAGTACAAACCAGTGCAGAAGTAAATGAGTGTTTAGATGTACAAATGGAAAAGCAAATGAAGAAGATAAAAATGAAAGTAGATAGGTGATGTGGAGTGATGATGAAAAGTTAAAAGGATGAAGAGATACTCTAGATCAAAGGAAAAGATGGGACTTCAATCCTAAGATTCTTCAAATGTTTAAAGATTTAAACTTATGGAACATTTCTTCTTACCTAACAAGTTCGATGCAAGAGCATCAATGCTAGTTTCACTTTCAAGGACCACACTTGCTAACTAGATCATTTTAGCCATACAATTGTACATTTCTTTTGATGTTGGGCAACCCCACTTGATAGGTGTTTATCTTTACTATTTATACCTGAATTTATTGGTGGCGGTTGCATTCCCTATTCTAGCACTAGCAGCTATCATAATAGATTGTTTGACATCTTTATATCTTTTGGAGGAGTGGAGATAACTTGAAATAATTTGTGGCAGCCTTTAGTAGTGAATCTCTAGCTACTAGCGATGACTTATTTGTGTTATATTTAGCACCTATTCCTAATGCACATCTTTGGCAGCATCCTTGTGGTAGATTTTCTAAACTTAGTCCATATGCCTCTTATTTATACAATGCAAACCAAAGGTTCGATCATCAATTGGGAATAAGGAGGAAAATGAGTCAAGGAATTTGAAGGAGACTCAAACATCTTTTAGGAGATCTAGTGTAATTTTAAATCTGGTCATGAGTGTTAGTAGAGGTCTTTAGTTATTTTCTATTAGTTTGTTGGAGTCCAAATTAACAAAGGTAATATTGTCATAGTCTGTAATTATTTTAGTCTATCTTGTTGGTTGTAAGACATTGTAATAAATTTGTTATGAAGTGTTTTGAGAGATGTAGTTCCTAATGTTAGAAGTTGTGACTATGTTGAGATTATCATGTCTATTTTAGAATGCTTACTTGAATAGTTTTAAACTATAGTTTTGGATCAATAATACAAATTGTTTCAAAGTTGTGTACTGCTGAGCTAGGCTCTGAATTATTCTTTCTTTTGGTCTGTGATAATTGTTAATTCATGGAAATATTATCAAGTCCCTGGGTAAGTGCAAAAAGATGGGGGCCAAAAAGTAGCCAAAAAATTTTCAAAAAAATTTAAGTCATAATGCGCTCGCGTTATGGCTTAGCAATGACAAGCCTTAGGCTCATCATTACCGAGCCATAACGTGAGCGTGTTATAACGCGCTCATGTTATAACGTTCTATAAATTAAAAAAAAGCAGTCATTTCATTTCATTCTAAATTTCTCCTCCGCCCGCGGCTTCAAAACCCTCAAAAACGCGCTCGCGTTATACAAAACGCCAATCAACACAAAAGGCTTGTCGATTCATTGCCAAAATGCCGCCGCGACATCGAGCACGCCAAAGGGGTGAGTTATCTTTGTTTTTTTGTTTGAATTTCTTCCTAAATAGGTAGGTTTTTGTTGATTTTTGATGTATATTTCATTAATTGTAGGAAATGTTAATGCACCTCCTCCTCCTCCTCCTCCTCCTCCTCAAAATCCACAAAATCCTGAGGAGGAAATACCTGCAGAACAACAACCTCCTCCATTCATTCCTCGACATGCCCCTGGAACACAAGATAATATAATGGGGGAAATTGAAAACAACAAAAAACAAATTGAAGATATAATTGCAAGGTTGAAAGATCCTTCCACTTCAACCTTGCATAGGTCCACGCTTGCCGAATCTCTTGAGTCTATGTTATCAAATGTAAATTCAATTAGCAAGCAAATAACTAGTTGGACCGATAAAAAGAGAGAGTTTAGAGATTACTATGCAGATAAATTGTCATACCAAGATGTCAAAAAATTACAAATTACAAAAGTAGACTTGTGTTCAATTTTCACAAACCCACAAACAAATCAACCTCCACCCATTACATGCAAGAGGTTCCCTATCCATTGGTGCAACAACCAAGCGATAAGAGATAATTTCGGGCAGAGGTTGTGGATGGTTTTTGACCATCCTCCATGCAATAACAATGAGGTCCCACAATACTTTTTGAGGAAACTCTACTGAGAGTTTGTCCTCAATAAAGTGCCAAACTATTTTGATATGCGGGACTTCCAGGGTAGAGGTGGGGGCTCAGCATAGGATAGACCAGGGGCACGTCTTGACCCACAGCGGGTAGTGAGACGAGTAATCAGCAGACCAGCCCACGAGCATGTTTCTATCCCTTCCATTGTGAAGGAGAGTGTTGAGGTCGATACACTGAGGTCGATTAGTGCCTTGACCCAGAGCATCATAGAGCATGCCGATCCTGCAACACAGAGTGGGTTGGGAGATAGTGCGAGGAGTAGGGTCCCACCGCATACTTGCCAAGCTTGCGGGTCAGCCTATGGTTATGACCCCATGGATAGTCAGGACGCAGGTGCACAGGCCACATCTGCAGCTAAGTAGATGGTGATGACAGATACCCTCCTGAGTGAGACTTTCGGCCTTGATACTCAGGTAAATATTAGCAAGTTTATTGAATTTAATTTATTAAATTTCATTTTTGAAATACAAGATTAACTAATTTAAATTGATAATTTTAATGAAATTTCAGGGTCATAGCGTCGATGCAGTTTTCAGTGGTTCTCCACCTACATTTTTCACTAGATCATCTAATGTCGAGCTATGTAACTAGTAAACAATTATAAATATTACATGTGAATAGCATCGTTATATGAATGGTATTCTAATTTCTGATTTTGGATGTTGAATAGGTTAACACTGTAGATTTCATGGCAACACCTGCCAGCGGTGGTGGACTTCAAAGCTTTACGGAGGTAATAAAATAAATAGTTTAATGAATGAATTGTACTTACTAAATTTTTGTATGTGATTTGTGTGTTTTATTGTGTGTACTTCCATGTTTAGATGAACATGTGTGTATGTTAGGAGCCATGATTTGCATCACTATTATAGTTTTCGTAATTGAATAATGTTGTTTTATTTCCAGATGATGCAGGCTGCGGATACACCTCCCCATGTTCATAGGGCAATGGAGCAGGGTGTAGCCTCTGTGATTCATAGCTCTATGGCATTGACAGGGGTATGAGGCAGATTAGTAAATTTCAATTTACATTCATTGTTATAGTTGTCTATTTTTGAAAAATCAAAAGATTATTGATTTGAAGTTTAATTTCTATCTGGATGGTTTCTATAGGACATGACATCACCAGGGCCTATTCCTGCTACTGAGGCAAGTGAGGAGACAGATTATATGTTAGCGGTAAGTGATTATTTTGTTAAATGTTTCATTTTTTTATAACATGTAATTTCTATATATTAATGTCTATACTTTTTTTGTAATAGGTAAAGGTGCAGGAAGAACTAAATAGGAGGAGTAGCCCTCAGGTTCGTAGTAGACCACCCACATGCATGTCTCCATCCCCTAGAAGATCAAAGGTTGCTCGTGATTTATTCTCTTCACCAGCCAGAGGGGAATGACTTTTTATTGTGTTCCTCTGTTGTATGCCTATATGGCATTTGTGGACATATATTTTGTATTGTACATAGTTGACATTGTATGCCTATATGGCATTCTTGTAAGCCTATATGGCTATTTTGTATATATGTTATACTTATATCGACAGATATTGATGTATGCGTATATGGATATTTGGTTAATACAAATCTTTTTTATTGATGGCGTCCATACTTGCATTATAAATCCACTTTTGAATGGATATTTGTAGATGGCTACTTCAAATATTTAAAGTCTGATTGTATTACATAGGATGTTTGCATTTTCTTTGATAGGCTTGATAGGCCATGGATTACATGATGGTGTTTGATGGAAAAGTATGGTACTAGAAGACTCTAGTTCATTCTTAATAGGCTTGTGATTGATAATATCTTTGCATGATTGCACTTGATCTTGGATCATGGGCATGTTGTTAGGATTTTGATTGCATTGTGATGTTTGATGGATAGGCATGGTGTAAGTGTAAGATACCCAACTAGTTCTACGAAAATTTTTCCTTACTTAAACACTTTTACTTGCTAACAATTCATCAACTACTTCAATAACATAAAGATATACATCAAGATAACTATTTGAATGAAACAACATTAGAGTTGGGTACTTGTCTTGTTACTTGATTCAATCAACTTGCAATGTCTTATTACATGGAAAATGCTTTCAATAGCATGAAGTACAACTCATTCAATGGAAATACAAGGACAGGCCTTGAAGCCTTAATGTTACAATGTCTTCCTTACTTGAGCAACATTTGAAGATTTGGAATGTTCAACTCATCACCTCACAAGGTAGGCGCATATTTGAAGGATTTACAGGTTTTTCTGACTTGGGCGCCGAGTTGAGGTGACCTCCTCCTGAAGTTGTGCCTTGTCAACATTAGGCACCAATTAGAGTTTATGGATGCTCTGGATTGTTTCCAAGAGTAGGTGCCAAAACATCATCATTATGAAAGTGTTTTAAATGCTAGGCGCCCAAATGAGCCCTCTGGAGTCTAGGCACTCCTTTCATGCATTCTGTGTTCTAGGCGCCAATTGAAAGGAGTGGAGAACAGGGCAAGCGCCTTCCAAACTAGGTGTTTCCTTGAGGTGACAAGGACTTAGAAAGTGCGCCTAAGGTGAGCGCCTTGAGTGAAAAGGTCTAACAAACATCTTTGAACCCCCTTTCAAGGTTAGGCACATTCTGGAGGTGGAAACAAGTAGAAGGTGTGCCTTAGCTTCCTTTGTCAATTCTTTCAAGTCTTTGTTGATTAGGAAGGTGGAATGCTTCATTGTAGAATGAGCACCTATCTTCTAATGTCCAAACTACTTCTTCTAGCTCACTCTGTGGCTAGGCGCCAGAGCTAAACTATTCACACAAGGGAGTGTGCCTAGACTCACTTGATGTTTTCTTACTACTTCAACCCCTGGAAGATGTTCCAAGGTGTTCCCTTTTACAAGCACCTGACCTCCCAAGTTCCTTCATGTGCTATTCCTTAAAGGCGCCAAAACTGAGCTCCAATGCCATGGGATTGTGCCTAACATCTTTGAAGAGTTTCTAAGCCTTTTGCAAGTTGATATCCCAAACTCATCTTCTAGGCGCAACAGGAGCTTTCCAAAGGATTTTCCAAGTTTTAGACGCCAAGGGAGGTCATGGGTGAATGGAACTGCACCTTAGGAGATGACTGGATCCTAAGCGTCAGTCTGGAGTTACAGTGGAATTGATATGCGCCTCAACTAGCTTAGGCACCCATTTGAAGTGATTCCTTTAACACTTCTCTGTCAATCTCAACTGCAAGGATGATCTCCTAATCCAATTTTGATCCTCTGGAGATGCAAATAGCTTTTCATTTCACTAGGCGCCATCAATGATGATCATCAACCAAAGCGCATTTCAAAGGTGAGATAAGCAAGTGAGGCGCCAAACTAGTCCTTAAGACTTATCTCCTTCTATCAAGTCAATTTCAACTATGTGAGAGAGTTCTATTCTAGGCACAAAATGGAAATGTTTCATCAATTGGTGCATCTTACAAAGCTCCCAATTCTAGGCGCCAAAGCCAAAGAGTTTTTCCCAACACATGCACCTGGGCTAGGAATTCACCTAAGAGACATCACTTAGCTTTAAAACTTTCAATCTATAGCCATCTAGGCTAGGCGCTCCAATGGAGGATCCTTGAACTCATGCATTGGCGCCTTCTAGTTCTAGGCACCCATTTTGGATGATTCATCCTAATACTAGCGCCCAAAATGACTAGACTCTCTTCATCATCCAATTCACTTAGAAGACTCAAGTTGGAGACTTAGTTGTCTATCCATGTTCTCTGGAAGATTCATTGTACCTCTATGCACTTAGGCGCCCTAGTTGATGTGATTAAAGTGCTTCAAAGCTCCATGATTCTTGGTTAGGTGCACATTTGACATTGAGCAAGCAAGAAAGTGCGCCCTGACTCTAGGAGTCCTGCCTTAGTCAAGTTTAGCATCCAGACTTAACTAATTTCAAGTTTCTGACTTTGTTCCTGCAAAAAACAAAAGTTAAGTTAGTCAAAAACCAATTCATTCCCTCATTATTTCAAATTAGCCTCCAGTAATGAGGAATAGGCTAACTCATTCTTCATTTGATGATCAGGCCAGAAACGGGGACATGACAATAAGATACCCAACTAGTTCTATGAAAATTTTTCCTTACTTAAACAATTTTACTTGCTATCAATTCATCAACTACTTCAACAACACAAAGATATACATCAAAGATAACTACTTGAATGAATCAACCTTAGAGCTGGGTACTTGTCTAGTTATTTGACTCAATCAACTTGCAATGTCTTATTACATGGATAATGCTTTCAATAGCATGAAGTTACAACTTATTCAATGGAGATACAAAAGAAAGGCCTTGAAGCCTTGATGTTTACAATGGCGTCTACACTTGATCAACTCAATCAAACTCAATGATGTCAACTGAATGTCAACACCTCACAATATCACAAGGGAGCATCACCTTGCTTGTTGCATGGATGAACGTCATAGTTGCAAGACTCTTAGGGTTAGGCGCCAACTGAAGGTAGTAGAGACCAGACTAGGCGCCATCCTAAGCTGGGCACTTCCTTGAGGTGGTAGAGACATGGATGAACGTTTGGTGGGGTTTGATGACTCTATATTGACACTCAAATTCACTTAGGTGCAATATTAGTGTTCTTCTAACTAGGCGCTAGATAGGAGGATTCTCAGGGGTTTTGGTGCCTAGGTTACAACTTGTCAATTTCTCAAAGAATCTTTGAAACACTTGACTTCCAAGGATTATCATCTTAAGAGTAGATGATGATGACATGAAGTAGAGATCTCTCTAGGACTGGATGAAGCCTTGCTTGATGATAAGATGAAGATGAAGTGATCCTTCATGACGACCCTTGGAGTGACCCTCTTGGAGTTGTGGACTTTAAAACTTTGAAGATTGAGAGATCTTGAAACTCGGATGGATGAATGTCTATCATTGATGAAGTACACTTGCAAGATATTCCTCGGAGAACTTGAATGGATAGATGCCTTGAAATTTCAACATGACGTTAGTGATGAAGAGTATTGACATGTTGGACTTGATGTGACCTTGTTGAAGGCGCATTTTCTTTCTTAGCATGATCATCCCAAACCAAGGCGCCAACTTGGAAAACCCTGTGAAGGCGCCACTATCTGGAATTTATTCCAAGGTGTTAAAACTTGACATCTTTTCTTCTCTAGGTACTATCTCCTTCAAGGCGCTCCTTAAAATCATTGGAAGTGCTCAGGACTTACCTTAGTCCAAAGCACCACAATCCATTCCTTAAAGCACAAAGAATTCTCAAAGGCGCCCCTATTTACCTCTAAGCACTCAAATATCATTTAGATTCAAGGCGCACATTTAGCTCCAAAACGCAAATTTCTATCATCAACCCATCAAGGTGCATCATCTTCCCTTTGTATCCCCTTCAAGGCGTAGACATTCACTTCTTCACACTCAAACTCACTCTCTGGCGCCAAAATAGGTGTATAACTTCAAATAAGGCGCTAATCTTAGGTTTCTAAGTACTTAGTTTGATCTTAAGGCTATCCTTCCTCTAAGCACTCTCTTCAACTCCCTCACTGAAGGCCCTCTGTAAGTTTGGGTGCATTTCATCCCAAGGCGCTTCAACATCATCCAAGGCGCAAATTCACTCTCCAAGACAAGGTGCAAAAAACCGTATCCTAAGGCGCTCAAATCTTGCTTCTAGACCTAGGCGCACAAACATGAGATTGTGACTTCAATCATCATTCTTGGTTAAGGCACACAAACTCTCATTCAAGGCGCATATCTTTCTCCAACAAGGCGCATATATTCCTCCAACAAGGCACATATTCAATTCTAGGGCGCTCTATCTTGGATTAAATCAGGGTATCTCCTCAACAAGGCGCTCCAAACCATACCAAGGCGCTAAAACACTTAATGCAAGTTCTTCAAGTGCTTATCCAACTTGATTCCTCCAACATAGGGCGCTCAATCTACTTTCTCAAACTTTCAACTCAAATCCTCACCTTATATTCTCCAAGGCAAAAAGGTGCAATTTGATTGAGGGCGCTAAAACTCTTAGGCGCACTTATCTCCCTGAACTTACCTCTCTTCTTCCCTAGGCGCTAGAAACACCTCTTTATCTCAACTAGGCACTTATCTTCTCTAGGCGCACATGGTCTTCAAGGCGCATTTCATTCATCAAGGCACCTATCTCTAACAATCTCAACACTCAAAGGGACTCAAAACTCATCTGGACACCATCACTTCCCTAAAGGTGCAAAATTGGTGTAGATACATTCCATTTATTAAGGATCATTCTGGCGCCCAAATCTTGTCAAAGCAAAGGATCAATAGGTTCTCTCTAAGGCGCACTCCAGGGTTTGATCTTGCAAGACTTCTCACGTCAAAATTTTGACCAAGACACTCAAGGCACTAGTCTTTATCATCTAACCCTACAGTGCACTTACTCATTATGATATACTCCTCAACTTTGTATTCAACCTTGCCCAAGGCGCATATTCACTATAAGGCATTCTCACTTTGTCAAGGCTTAGAGGGCTTCAACTTGCTAAAGGGTAGAGGTCTAGGCGCATATCTGACTTGAAGCTCAAGGCGCTCCAACCCTCTTGCTCTGGAATTCCTTCTAGGCACTAAGTGACTTCTCCAATTCCTTGAAAACATTTGAAGTGTTTTACCTTCTCAAGGTGCTCCTTCGAACTTGACTCCAAGGTGTTATAGTCTCAAAGGTGTTGACATCATCTCAACCAAAGGCGCTCAATGATTCATCCCATATTAAAACACTTAATCAACCAAGTCGTTCAAGGTGCCATTCAGTAAACTCATCTTCCATGATATTCCTATCAAGGCGCATATCACTTCTCTCATGGGCTTTAGGCGCTCAGTTGAGTGTTTCAATACTACTTAGGTACCAAATTCATTTTAATGCACCAAACACAAAGAGCTTTCAAACACTGGGCGCTCACAAAGAGTCTTCCAACCTTGGGCACTAAATTAGGTCTTTGCAACTATCCAAGGCGCATATCTTCGTTTGAACAACTTATGGTGCCAAGACAACTTCTCATTAGGGCGCTCAAAACACTTGTGTTTACATTTGAAGTGCTTTACCTTCTTAAGGTGCTCCAGACTAACCTGACTCCAAGGCGCTCCATCATCATCCTTAAGGTGCTAAAAACATCATCTCCACTCTAGGCAAAAACATCATCCAACTCCTTAAGGCACTTCACTGTCAAAGTCTGAAGGCGCTCTACCTAGGACCATGCCTAGCGTAAATAGGACCATGCCTAGCATAAATGTACCCATTCAGATGCGTTGGAACAGTCAGTTTGGTCACATCAAGAGCAGGACGAAAGTTACACCCCTTTGCAACTTTACACTGCCTCCTTCTGACAATTTTTGGGGCAGCAAAAAACCTTTCACCACGGGCAAATGCCTCAGAGCTATAAAAAATTGAGAGAGGTTATTGTAGAGGCACTCTACGTGATCGCGTTGCCTCAGACGGAATGTTTCTAAGTGACACGGTTTTTGAGTAACATCTCATCAAAGATTGCTGCATTTTTGCACTTTGGACTCTTCAGGGATATCGTCGGTACAATGTAGCTCCGACTGTTTTGACATGTTTGGGTGAAAAATAGGACCATGCTTAGCGTAAATGTACCCATTTGGACGCGTTGGAACAGTCAGTTTGGTCGCATCAAGAGCAGGATGAAAGTTACACCCCTTTGCAACTTTACACTGCCTCCTTCTGACAATTTTTGGGGCAGCAGAAAACCTTTCACCACGGGCAAATGCCTCAGAGCTATAAAAAACTAAGAGAGGTTATTGTAGAGGCACTCTACATGATCATGTTGCCTTAGACAGAATGTTTCTAAGTGACACGGTTTTTGAGTAACATCTCGTCAAAGATTGCTACATTTTTGCACTTTGGACTCTTCAGGGATATTGTCGGTACAATGTAGCTCCGACTGTTTTGACATGTTTGGGTGAAAAATAGGACCATGCCTAGCGTAAATGTACCCATTTGGACATGATGGAATAATCATTTTGGTCGCATCAGGAGCAGGACGAAAGTTACACCCCTTTGCAACTTTACACTGCCTCCTTCTGACAATTTTTGGGGCAACAGAAAACCTTTCACCATGGGCAAATGCCTCAGAGCTATAAAAAACCGAGAGAGGTTATTGTAGAGGCACTCTACGTGATCGCGTTGCCTTAGACGAAATGATTCTAAGTGACATGCTTTTTGAGTAACATCTCGTCAAAGATTGCTGCATTTTTGCACTTTGGACTCTTCAGGGATATCGTCGGTACAATGTAGCTCCGACTGTTTTGACATGTTTGGGTGAAAAATAGGACCATGCCTAGTGTAAATGTACCCATTTGGACGCGTTGGAACAGTCAGTTTGGTTGCATCAGGAGCAGGATGAAAGTTACACCCCTTTGCAACTTTACATTGCCTCTTTCTAACGATTTTTGGGGCAACAGAAAACCTTTCACCACGAGCAAATGCCTCAGAGCTATAAAAAACCGAGAGAGGTTATTGTAGAGGCACTCTACGTGATCGCGTTGCCTTAGACAGAATGTTTCTAAGTGACACAGTTTTCGAGTAACATCTCGTCAAAGATTGCTGCCTTTTTGCACTTTGGACTCTTCAGGGATATCGTCGGTACAATGTAGCTCCGACTGTTTCGACATGTTTGGGTGAAAAAAAGGACCATGCCTAGTGTAAATGTACCCATCTGGACGCGTTGGAACAGTCAGTGTGGTCACATCACGAGCAGGACACCAAAAATACAAAAGTTGCTTTGTGCAACTTGACAACATTGACACTTTTTGGCAACATGACTCAAAGACTCAAACTGACCCCAAATGACTCAAAGTGACTTAAAATCACCTTGATTTGGTTCCCAATGTACATTATAGAGGTCGAGGCACTCCTTATCATTCAAACATCTTAGATGAGCGCATAGGAAAGGAAAAAGCTCTAAGTTTCATCATCATGAGCGCCTAATATCAAGAGACTTTAATAGCTCAAACCTTAGCATGGAGTCCTAAGGTGCATTTCATGTGTCCTTTCATCTAGTTTGGCACCCTTATGTAGATTTTTCAACTTGATTTGGCGCCCTATATGTGAAGGAAGATCTAAAGGCATGAAAGTGGATGTCATATTGCAAGAGTTTGGATCATCAAAATTGAAAGAAATAAGTCTATTAAGCTTGGGTGCCCTTGGTCTTCTTTTCATTCATTATGAGCGCCTTGGGAGAATGGTATATAGGTCATCATCATGATTGGGCGCCTTGGATCCAGAGTGTTGGAGAGATCATCAAATGGTGTCTAGTAGGGTGAGTTATGAGTTTGGTCGCATCAGGAGCAGGACACCAAAAATGCATAACATGATGATGTAAAAATGTGTACATATGTGTAAAAATGCAGGAGGAAATAAAAAAAGACAAACTTTACAAATTAATGTGCATACTTACAACTCAATGTAACATAACTTTACAAAATCAATGTGAATACTTACAAATTAATCCAATGAACCATTCGGGTCTGCTCTACTCTTTATTGTGTCAGGTATTGCTTCATGGTCAGACTCACGCACCTTCCACAATATTTTGTTCAAAGGTCTACCCCGATACTTTATCAAATGAACATTGGATTCCACGACAAGGTTCGAGTAATGAAGAATCTTCTGATGCATGTCAAAGTCCTGAAATAGCCAAATATTAACACTCTTATGTGGGTACCTTCTAAGCCATGTTCCAGTAATAACCACTGATCCTATAGGGTATTCGATGTTTTCTCCATCTGTAACAGGGGCCTCCAATTTCTTTTTGGCCTCAACACGACATAAGTAATAATCTGTTCCCTCTTCATTATCTTCATCTACAATAACTGCATATACGTGCCCTACATTGATATGTGTAGCAAATTAGATGATATTAGTCAACATTACAAAAACACTACAAAGTAAGATGACATTACTTGGTTGAACTAGATGAAATTAGATGCATATACGTGCCCTATATTACCTGGTTGAACTAAATCTGATATATGGTCAAAGTCAACTGACGATTCCATCTGTGTTAGTTCCAGTGCCGTCAGGGGTCGATACGTGTCAAGTGGGCTAAGATAACTTAACTGCCATTCGTCAACCCACTCCTTTGACTCGCACTCATCCCAGATTTGAATTGTACAGGAAGAACAAAAGCATGACATCTTTCGTGTATGGATACTCCATGATCCTACAATTGAGCTTCTGAAAGAGTGCATCTCATTTGATCCTGTCAGTGTACAACAATCCTCATATGGTGCAATGTTAGTATCATCTATCAACCAAAAAAATCTACAAACTAAAGACTTACCTTCATTACCTGGACCCATGGAAGCATTACACCACTCGACAATCAATTTTGCATCTGTCAACTTTGCATTGTCTTTATACTTTAACTCTTCTCGTGCTATGGCTCTTTTGATACATGCTCCTGCACCATCATGCTCCCCCTTTCCATGCCCAGCCTCACAAAATTTCCATATATGTTGAATACCTGTAAAATTATGCCTCCTACTCAGCCAATAGAAATTCTGCGAGTTCTTGAATTGTGACGCACAATTATCTGACCATATGATATGCTAACTGAACGATATGCCCCTTCTAGCCAAATCATTGTAGAACACCTGAAAGCAGCCTTGCACGAACTCCGTAGAATGCGTGCGATCATCACTAATATAGAAATTATACTCCCTTATGATCTTTCTGTCATCCTCTCTACTATCATTCGCATGAATGAATGTGATGTGCACAAATATAGAAACCTGTGTGGAGTTGTAATATTGTGATTACACCTCACGCTGTGGCTGTAGACTGTAGTTCTCTGCAAAGTCGACGACTGAAACAATGCTACCAACCGGAAATGTGTCCTTGCATAACTTGAATTGCAAGTCCAACCATCGAGCTCTATGGGCATGTCTTGCATACTCATACACTATGCTGTCACGAAATATAGGCATAAACTGATACACTGGAATCTTTTCAATAACTAATTCACACCTCTTTGCTTCTTTACCATCTTTTGTATTGTATGCCATTGTTTTATACTTTCCAAACTCTACTAGTTCGTTTCCAACCGCATGTGTTATTTCCATATGTTCACATATTGGCAAATGTTGCAAGCCACCGCAACGATGACATGTGCCATCCAAGCATAATTTCTTGTAGAATATTTGACCTTCCTCTTTTTCACATAAAATTCTTGATATGAAGTCTCTTGAAGATGTTGGTGGGGCACATATGGCACAACCCTGCAAATCATTGTTAGTATGCATATCTAAACATATAGACCTATAAGGATCAAAATGGTTAGAAAATTCAATATGTAATCTACAACAACAAGTAGTGCGTGTGTGATTTATCTTAACATAGAAAAGTTTTAGCATTTCAAAATATCTTTGACAAATTTTAATTTGAGGATACTTCTCTAGAAATTTACCATAAAACTGTGTTTGAGTCTCATCCAAAAAATGCTTTGGATGTGGCTTGCGGTTCTGACTACCGATTCTCCTTCTTACCACATCCCTTTGATTCGGAGATACCCTTGTGTAATTCTTCCAAAAGTCTTCAATTAGTGATCTCAATGCTTCAACAATTGGTTTATCTTTTCGTGGTAGTCTCCCCGAGAACGCCCATAATTCATTGGCATTAGTGTCCTCAATTCTTTGACGTCTTCCAACGGCTCTTGATAAAGTTTTCCTATTAATTCTCAATTCTTGACTTGTCTTTCTAATGAGACGAGCTTTCCTCATTTGACTACTTACTATAGTCGATGTAATCACACGTCGTGTTGCATTACTATCTTTTGTGCGTGAGGTGTTACCCACACTCTCATATGCACTCATTAGATTCTTGACAATAGATTTTTCACTTGAAGCCTCTGATGTTCTCAACCCAAGAATCTTCATGATAGACCTATACTTTATACTTCGCATCATTTCAACGAATAGTTGACATCTTGCAGTCTCATTTAACTTTTCAAAGAACAATCTCCAAATCTTATTAGCATATCTTCTACAAGTGCGTTTTGGAAGCTTACCTTCCATTGGCTACAAAATATTCTCATCAATATCAATCAAATACTTTGGCTTTCTATGCAAAATTCTAGGTGGTGTCAAGTTAGGTAAATTCATCTCAACATTAGGAATTTCATCAATATTTAATGAGATGGGTTAGATGGCATACCTTCAATCGAAGATGGAATAGATGACATACCTTGAGGTTGAGGTGGGAACGATGGCATACCTCCTTCATCACATGTGAGTGATGATGTACTCTCAACTTGAGATGTGGTAGATGGTGTCCCTACATGTTGACTTGCGGTAAAGGACGTGTCTCCAACTATGGTATTCAAATCTCTCGTACCACGAAGTTTTTGCATTCGTTCTCTTTGTGCCGCCAATACCATATCTCTTTGTGATGGTTGTGGTTCCTCTTCAATTGGTATGTCTTCATTTATCGTGTCCAATTTCCTCTTCTCATGAAGTTCCCTCATAGCCATTGCTTTCTTTGCATTCTTAGCTTCTATCTCTTCCTGTGTTGGTTTAATTCTTGATCATTTCCTCGGCATGACAGAGAATTTGTCTGTAGCATGATAAATAGACCAATATTAGTTCCTAAGAAATGAATACATGATAATAGTGGGATTGTATTTTTTTTATGTTGTAAGGATTTATTCTTGTATAGTTTGACATCATGGTATGAACTAAGGTTTGTTTATTACACATAATTATTAAAGAACCCAAGTGTAGAAAATATACATGGCATCATGTGAGATTGTAGGTTGCTTTCTTGATTGGGAATGTGTCCATTTTAAACATGTATGATAAAGCATGATAAAGTAATTCAATCTGAAATAAGGAAAATGTAAAGAACATGCATGTAAAGACTTGACATACCTAAATAACGAAGATTTGAATGGAGAGAGTACCCAATTATGTAGTGTTTTTATCTTCTTGCATCAAACTCCTCAACAATTTGAATTTTTCACCACTTGCTTCCTTTTCAATGTTAAATTCTTAAAATTGAATCACAATTAACATTGCAACACTACAAAAATTGAAACTTGAATAGATATATATCAAACTTGGTGTGAAAACTATGTTATTTCCTCCTTCTCAAGTTGGCAAAGCAGAAAAGGTGGTGGAAAGATCATGCAAAGGTGGTACAATGTGTCAAATGTGCATGTGAACTTCCCAATAGCATGAAAGCACTTCTTTTTTGTCAGAGCACGCGCAGAATTAGTAAGAAAACAGAGCATGTGGGCCTGGATCACGGGGGTAACCACTTTTTTACCGTTTCAATAGAACTACAAAACGTGAGCGCGTTATAATGCGAGCGCGTTATAACGCGCTCGCGTTTTGTCCTACTATAGATTCATCACATTCTTTGCATTGATCACATCTTTTTCTTGCAAGGGCTTGCCAGATGCTCCGCCATATGATAGGTATAACAATGAAGGGGCAAGCCCTCATAATCAAGTTCGTGATAGAAAATGCCCTCAACCCTCAACGTCAAATCCTAATCCCTAAACCCTCAACTATGATCCCTCGACCCTCAACCCTCAATGTCAAATCCTAATCCCTCAACCCTATCCCTAAACCCTCAACGTCAAATCCTAATCCCTCAACCCTCAACCCTATCCCTAAACCCTCAACCCTCAATGTCAAATCCTAATCCATCATCCCTCAACGTCAAATCCTAATCCGTCAACCCTAATCCATCATCCCTCAACTCTAATCCCTCATCCCTAAACCCTAAATGCTATCCCTAATCCTACACCCTCAACAGACTCGATACTATACCTTAAACTCTAATCCCTTATCCCTAAACCCTCCAACCCTATCTCTAATCCTTACAACCCTCAACCCTAATCCCTCAACCCTTAACTCTGATCCATCAACCCTCAACACTATACCTTAAACCCTAATCCCTTCAACCTCAACCCTATCCCTAAACCCTTGACCCTCGAACCTCAACCCTCAACCCTCGACGTCAAACCCTAATCCCTCAACCCTTAACTCTGATCCCTCATCTCTCAACCCTAACCCTAAACCCTAAACCCTAATCCCTTATCCCTAAACCCTCCAACCATATCCCTAATCCTTATGCCCTCCACACTCAACTTTAACCCTAATTCCTCGACCCTCAACCCTATCCCTAAACCCTTGACCCTTGAACCTCAACCCTCAACCCTCAACATCAAATCCTAATCCCTCAACCCTTAACTCTGATCCCTCGACCTTCAACCCTAACCCTAAACCCTCAACGTCAAATTCTAATCCCTCAACCCTTCACTCTAATCCCTCAACCATAAACCCTATCCCTAAACCCTCAACATTATACCTTAAACCCTAATCCCTCAACCCTAACCCTAAACCTTGTCCCTAAACCCTAATGCCTCAACCCTCAACCCTAATCTATCATCCGTCATCCCTCAACTCTAATCCCTCATTCCTAAATCCTAAATGCTATCCCTATTCCTAGACCCTCAACAGGCTCGATACTATATCTTAAACCCTAATCCCTCTACCCTCGACACTCTTATTTAACCCTAATCCCTTGACCATTAACCCTATCCCTCAACCTCAACCCTCAACCCTCAACCCTCAACTCTCAACATTAAACCCTAATTCATCAACCCTAAACCCTAATCCCTCAAACCTAAACCATATCCCTAAACCATCAACCCTCAACACTATACCTTAAACCCTAATCCCTCAACTCTCAACCCTAAACCTTATCCCTAAACCCTAATCCCTCAACCCTAATCCATCATCCCTCAACTCTAATCCCTTATCCCTAAACCCTAAATGCTATCCCGATTCCTAAACCCTCAACAGACTTGATACTATACCTTAAACTCTAATCCCTTATCCCTAAACCCTCCAACCCTATCCCCAATCCTTATGCCCTCCACACTCAACTTTAACCCTAATTCCTCGACCCTAAACCCTATCCCTAAACCCTTGACCCTCGAACCTCAACCCTCAACCCTCAACATCAAACCCTAATTCCTCAACCCTTAACTCTGATCCCTCGACCTTCAACCCTAACCCTAAACCTTAAACCCTCAATGTCAAATTCTAATCCCTCAACCCTTCACTCTAATCCCTCAACCCTAAACCCTATCCCTAAACCCTCAACACTATACCTTAAACCCTAATCCCTCAACCCTAACCCTAAACCTTGTCCCTAAACCCTAATGCCTCAACCCTCAACCCTAATCTATCATCCGTCATCCCTCAACTCTAATCCCTCATTCCTAAATCCTAAATGCTATCCCTATTCCTAGACCCTCAACAGGCTCGATACTATACCTTAAACCCTAATCCCTCTACCCTTGACACTCTTATTTAACCCTAATCCCTTGACCATTAACCTTATCCCTCAACCTCAACCCTCAACCCTCAACCCTCAACCCTCAACTCTCAACATTAAACCCTAATTCATCAACCCTAAACCCTAATCCCTCAAACCTAAACCCTATCCCTAAACCATCAACCCTCAACACTATACCTTAAACCCTAATCCCTCAACCCTCAACCCTAAACCTTATCCCTAAACCCTAATCCCTCAACCCTCAACCCTAATCCATCATCCCTCAACTCTAATCCCTTATCCCTAAACCCTAAATGCTATCCCTATTCCTAAACCCTCAACAGACTCGATACTATACCTTAAACTCTAATCCCTTATCCCTAAACCCTCCAACCCTATCCCTAATCCTTATACCCTCCACACTCTACTTTAACCCTAATTCCTCGACCCTCAACCCTATCCCTAAACCCTTGACCCTCGAACCTCAACCCTCAACCCTCAACATCAAACCCTAATCCCTCAACCCTTAACTCTGATCCCTCGACCTTCAACCCTAACCCTAAACCCTAAACCCTCAACGTCAAATTCTAATCCCTCAACCCTTCACTCTAATCCCTCAACCCTAAACCCTATCCCTAAACCCTCAACACTATACCTTAAACCCTAATCCCTCAACCCTAACCCTAAAACTTGTCCCTAAACCCTAATGCCTCAACCCTCAACCCTAATCTATCATCCGTCATCCCTCAACTCTAATCCCTCATTCCTAAATCCTAAATGCTATCCCTATTCCTAGACCCTCAACAGGCTCGATACTATACCTTAAACCCTAATCCCTCTACCCTCGACACTCTTATTTAACCCTAATCCCTTGACCATTAACCCTATCCCTCAACCTCAACCCTCAACCCTCAACCCTCAACTCTCAACATTAAACCCTAATTCATCAACCCTAAACCCTAATCCCTCAAACCTAAACCCTATCCCTAAACCATCAACCCTCAACACTGTACCTTAAACCCTAATCCCTCAACTCTCAACCCTAAACCTTATCCCTAAACCCTAATCCCTCAACCCTCAACCCTAATCCATCATCCCTCAACTCTAATCCCTTATCCCTAAACCCTAAATGTATCCCTATTCCTAAACCCTCAACAAACTCAATACTATACCTTAAACTCTAATCCCTTATCCCTAAACCCTCCAACCCTATCCCTAATCCTTACACCCTCCACACTCTACTTTAACCCTAATCCCTTTAACCTCAACCCTATCCCTAAACCCTTGACCCTCGAACCTCAACCCTCAACCCTCGACGTCAAACCCTATTCCCTCAACCCTTAACTCTAATCCCTCATCTCTCAACCCTAACCCTAAACCCTCAACCCTCAACGTCAAATCCTAATCCATCAACCCTAAACCCTATCCCTAAACCCTCAACACTATACCTTAAACCCTAATCCCTCAGCCCTCAACCCTAAACCTTATCCCTAAACCCTAATCCCTCAACCCTCAACCCTAATCCGTCATCCCTCAACTCTAATCCCTCATCCCTAAACCGTAAATGCTATCCCTATTCCTACACCCTCAACAGAATTGATACTATACCTTAAACCCTAATCCCTTATCCCTAAACCCTCAAACCATATCCCTAATCCTTATACCCTCCGCACTCTACTTTAACCCTAATTCCTCGACCCTCAACCCTATCCCTAAACCCTTGACCCTCGAACCTCAACCCTCAACCCTCAACGTCAAACCCTAATCCCTCAACCCTTAACTCTGATCCCTCGACCCTCAACACTATACCTTAAACCCTAATCCCTATCCCTCAACCCTTAACCCTTAAAACTTAAACCCTATCCCTACACCCTCAACACTTGACACTATATCTTAAGCCTTAAACCCTCATCCCTAAAGCCTCAACCCTCAATCCTTAAACCTTCAACCCTAAACCCTATCCCTAATCCCTCTACCCTCGACACTCTAACCCTAACCTCGACATTAAATGCTAATCCATCAACCCTAAACCCTAATCCTAAACCCTCAACCCTCAACACTATACCTTAAACTCTAATCCCTCAACCCTCAACCCTAAACCTTATCCCTAAACCCTAATCCCTCAACCCTCAACCCTAATCCATCATCCCTCAACTATAATCCCTCATCCCTAATCCCTAAATGCTATCCCTATTCCTAAACCCTCAACAGACTCGATACTATACCTTAAACCCTAATCCCTTATCCCTAAACCCTCCAACCCTATCCCTAATCCTTACACCCTCCACACTCTACTTTAACCCTAATCCCTCGACCCTAAACCCTATCCCTAAACCCTTAACCCTTGAACCTCAACCCTCAACCCTCAATGTCAAACCATAATCCCTCAACCCTTAACTTTGATCCCTCAACCCTCAACCCTATCCCTAAACCCTAAACCGTAATCTGTCATCCCTCATCCCTAAACCTTAAACACTATCCCTATTCCTAGTCCCTCAACGGGCTCGATAGTATACTTTAAACACTAATCCCTTATCCCTAAACCCTCCAACTCTATCCCTCATCCCTTAACCCTCATGATTAATAGCCTTGAACATAAAAAAATTTGAGTGGGACATAACGCGAGTGCGTTATAACGTGCTCGCGTTATGTAAAACATGACAAAAGACAGACATGCGGGAAAGAAAAATGCAAGGCAAAACATAACGCGAGCGTGTTATAACGCGCTCGCGTTATTTCTTTCTTTGGGAATCCCAAGCCTTGGGCTTGGGATTTGCTTTGGATTTCCAACCCAAAGGCTTGGAGTGCCTTATGAACAGTCACAGACGTGTTTTTCTATATTCTTCAAAATTTCACATAATTTCGTTCGTGCTAACCCTCAAATTTGCACGTGTTTCAAGGTTGAACAAATCGAACACATGGGTAATGTTAGGCTTTCTCTTAGCTATTTGACAATGTGATTTTTTTCACATTTTAAAAATGTTAAGCCTTTCATCTTTAATTTCTTTTGTTTGTGTGTCCATTTTTAGGCAAAAACCACTGTTTGGTCTTTTTTTCATTGTAAAATAACTATTCATTCAAATTTCAAAAAAATTACATATTTAGAAACTAGACTCCATTCTACAAATATTAAAAAAATAAAAAAATGATTTTCAATTAGTTTTCAAAATTTATAGGGGTAGCACGACCAAAATTCTATTTTTTAGGATGTGTCCACTTTAAAAATTAGTAAAAAATCAAGTATTCATCAAAAAATTATTAGAAAAATCAGGCATAAACTACATGCTATTAGCTAATTTCTCACTGAAGCGATTTTAAAAATACCAAAAAAAAGTTGACCTTTTGAGGGAGCCACAAAACATGCTATGTTATGTTTTTTTGATAAAAACAACACCAATTTCTGTGGCTCCCTCTTTTGAACCCCTTAATCTATGCCATTTTCAAAACAAAATAGTAGTTTAGAAAGTAGACTCGGAGCACTACGAACATTGTTTTGGTTGCATATCCAAATTTTGAGTGTAACTATGCTCAATTTCTCATCCAAGGCCAGTATTTCCTGATTTCAGAAAAAAAGTGGCCACTTAAGACCCCTTTTTGGCCCCCCATCTTCCTGCACTTACCCCCCTATAAAGTTGTTAAGCATTGTCCTTTTTATCCATATATGAAATCAGTTTCCTTTAACTAAGGAGTTTGGTTTCAACTACATCAATTGGTACTTGGGTACTCATTGAAGGGAAGCCAAGGCCTACAACAAAACACACCTAACAAGACATAAATAATGAACAATCCATTGAGAAATACTGAAAAACAACAACTTGCAATAAAATAAGATCAAAAGCAACAATGAAAATTCATCATAATTTGATGTCCAAATGTCAAATTAACTTGGTCCAGGCCTACAACTCTTTTACTCTCCAAGATTCTTACACTAGCTTTGAAATCTTCAAAAAGAACTAATGTCATGACACAACTAAACAATATAGGGCTCTTGTAACATCTTGAACCCAGAACAAATGTTGGTCTCTAAATAGCCTAATCCAAGAAAACACTACTCACAACCACTTAGACTCATTCAATAGAGATTTAAAACTAAATCTTCAAAATAAATTTGACTTCATCCTATAAGACAACCACTACATCATACCTACATCCATCTCTATTAACTGTTACAGTCATCAACTATTACAAAACTCCTACATTCAAAGGAATTCAAAACCAGCTGCTTTCCATGAATAATACTTTCTACACTTCTAAAATATTTCTTACTATTCTTTAATTCTTCTCTCTACCCAGTCTTGATACCTAACCATAATATAGAGTAATAGAACTCTAATTTTATACCACCTTTGAGGAATCCAAGCACAAGTGAAGTAATATACCAATGTTATTTAAAGGAATTTGTAGTCTTATTCATCATCTCTAAAATAAGGGAGCCACCAACATTATGTCACGATATGATAATTTTATAAATAGAGGAAAGTGGTTATGACTTGGTCGCCACTATAAAGGAAGGCATTACTAACAATTTGATAAGGAATAAACACCATGAATGGCATCCATGTCGTCGAAGTAAATAACATCAGAAATCTTTAACCCTCCACAAACTATTAAAGTAAATTAACTCCTTTTATTAATTGTAGCACCTCTAAGCATTTCAACTTCCCAGGGCAAATTTAAATGCCCACTTCCTAATGAGCACACGGTGATACTGAGAGGGGGGGTGACCTAGTATCTAACAATCTTTTACTTTTCCAAACTCAATTAATCACATCAACTACACATATGCAAGGTCTAGCAATTAAGAACACAATGAGAACACACGATTTATGTGGAAACCCTTGCGAGAGAAAACCACGGCAGAATATTGCTTATATATATATATATATATATATATATATAGATCTTTTCTTCCGTGAGCACCAACCTGCTCCTCTTACAATTCTTCTTCTATGAGCACCAAATCGCTCCTCTTACAATTCTTCTTCTGTGAGCACCAACTCACAAGAGACATCAATCTCCACTTGACAAAATTATAGGCACCAACCTATTTGAGGCTCCAACCCCCACACAAATTGAGCTCCAACCCAGCAAGAGACTCCAATCTCTATTTGATAGGCTCCAACCTACTAATCCTTCAATGGTCGATATAGTAGGCATCTTCCTCTCACAAATCTGATTACAACTCACACAATATCCTTCTTCTATAACTAATCACAATCCACACAATAACCGTCTCTCACAAATCTGATTACTGTCATGCACAATCTTCCTTCCAAATTTGATCACTACCAAGCACAATATCTTTCACAAATCTAATCCAAACTTTGTCAATGTCTTCCTTCAATTTGATCGCTAATATATTGTTGGCGTTTCAATTCACACCTCTGGAATGCGATTTGGAAACGAAAAGCTATGCACAGATAAACTGCTCTCCTATTGGAAGGGGGAGTTCCCTTTCTTGCTGATGTTCACTGAAAAGATAAATTAAATGAAACTTCGCCTATCTTCTTTTTGATTCTCAACTGCGAACACAAGGTTATAAAACTCTAAACTCTGTAGAAGAGGTTTTTTCTTTTTTTAAACTTCCACTACAACTAGGCATAGACTAACAATGCTTTCAATCTCCTGAGTAAATTCAGAGCAAAGGAAATTGAAAGTGGACAAAGAATGATTGTTAACACAAAAACTTACGCAGTTTTCCTCCAGATTTACACCACAAGACTAAAAGTACTTTAATGATGAAAGCTAAAATGAAAGCTACAAAAAGCTACACATCTGACGACGATAACTTGATGAATTGAGATAGAATATCAGAGCAAAATAGGCACGAGACTTATATTCAATATCATAAAGTTTGCACAACTCCAAGACAACAATGCTACAACAAAAGGTAGGCATACAGCAAGTGATCAAACACCGAAGAACAAATTACACAAAGTGAACAGACACTTGGAATATCAAGATTTGCAGGCTAGAATAGGCACAGCAAATTTACTATCGCAATTACTATTACATACAATGGGCAAGGATGCCCTTATTTATACTAAAATCAAAGGAATAGGGAACCCTAAAATCTCCTTGATTAACCCTAACTTGCCAACTTGCAAGCTTTATTACTATTCTAAGACAAAGATTACAATAAACAAATGCTTTAAAGTGAAGTGCTTTAAAGCAAAGAAGATTCCAACTATCACAAAGTGAATTCTTTTTAAATAAAGAATGGATGAGCTTTGGATGAAAGCAAATACTTTAAAATAAAAAGCATTTAGTTAAAGCTGCTTTTTGTGTCTCATCCTTATCTTCATTGTTGTCCCGTTGGTGATGTCATCCACTGGTATCTTCTAAAAAGCATATTTTGACCAAAAAAGCTAGCACATGGGTTTTGTAGGCAATTTTGTTTTGAACCAGCTCAGATTGTTGGATTTTGAAAAAGCGGAGATTTTTCTTAAAAAGCAAGAAAAAAGTATATTCCCCAAAAAAAGAAAAACTCCCAATCTTCAAGAGGATGATATACTGGATGGACCCATCTCGATGAAAATTGATAAAGCTCTGGTCCAATCTTTGAAAAGTGATCCACTTGAAACAAGGACCCTAAAAAAAGTGAGCCTCCCTGCTTCCTCAACCTGAAACTATGAAGAACGTTGAAAAAGCACTTCCTTTGGGTCTTCAAATCTTCATTGAAAGAAAAATAAAAATCTTCCTCTGGATGCAACCTGCAAAAGATAATGAAATAAAGAAGCTAGATGCTTGTCTTTATAGATCTTTAAGGCGAAAAAGCAGCTTTATTGGTGTGAGAATAAACTTCACTCTCATCCATGAAGAAAGCAACTTTTAAAGCACAAATCCAAGTGGATGTCTTCGAATAGGAAGAATCCCTATTTTGTATCTGCCTATAGCTTCATGTACAAGATGAAAAAAAATATCTTCTTTTGATGATGTCATCGAACACACGAGTTGAAAGAAGTGCTAGCCAATTTTTCTTCGTTTTCAACACTTCAACACTCGTTTTGACTTAAATATGGTATGTCGCTTACTTCAACACGGTGGAAAAATGTCACTATTGACTAAAAAAGTTGACTGATCCTGACATTTTGGAGACCTATCAACTGTAATTCCATCCCTTGCTCCGACTAATGATCTGGCATCGTTTGACCAAGTTTGACCTCCTGAAAACTGCCAACGGGCGAAGATTGGGCACAAAACTATCGAAAAACATTGTGGACATGAAAAATATTCTAACACTACTCAAGTTGGGTGCCCCAAGTCACCTAGGGTGCCTGGTTTCCCAACACTTAGTCATTTTTTCAATTTTTTCAACTTCTTTAATTTCTCGATTTGCGTGCGCATTCCGGTGGCGAAGGACCCCTATTTGGTTGTCAATTTCTGTCAACTGGGATGAAACTAAGTCTAATGATCTGGAAAATGGGTAGGCTTGATGAAAATTGAGCTAATTGTACCTTCCGTTCGCCTCAAAAAATGTGCCAAACTGATTAACTTTGAACTGGACTGGGCTGACGGAAGGAGATTCACGTTTTTCGAGAAAATCTTCAAAAATAAACTAACTCTAGAGAGTTTGGGCGCCCCAAGTCACCTGGGGTGCCTGGTTTTTCAACACTTAGAAAATTTTCAATTTTTGCCACAAATCTTGAATTTTGCCAAATTTTGAAGGTCCTGCCTGACGTATATTTCAAAATATATTTAAGTATATGTTTACATATTGAATTTCCTATACTTTAAATATTTTGAATATACTTTCAGAATGTTTTAGATAGGTCTCAGATCCATGGGATTTGACATGCAGATTCTAGATTTTTGAGGATCCACCAGATTTTAGACTTAGTCAATTTTTTCAGGTCTTTAGGACATCAGACTTAGTCAATTTCAGGATTCCAGGGACAGGCATTAGGATGAGGGTAGACTAGATAGCTTGAGCATATATGAGATGAATCTCTTGCTTTTATTGGCCTTTTGACTGAGTTTGACCAAGTTTGACCAACCGGGAACGAGCTAATGCAAGCATTTTCGACGTTTCTCAAAAAACATGAAAAAAAACTAACACTTGAAAGGTTGGGTGCCCCAAGTCACTTGGGGCACCTGGTTTCACCAGACTTAGTCAAATTTATGATTTTCCAACCTTTCATTCCACCTTGGATCCATCTTGCATCGTTTTGCGTGTATCATCGAGTCGAGGACTATTCATCGATTCTGCGTCATTGGAACAATGTTGAAAACTTATCGACAAGCTCTAGCAGATGAACTTTTCTCTATTGATGACTTTTGAGCTCATGCTTTGCCTTCTGAAAAAGCAGGAATGACCTAGTAGAGAAAACTTGGTCGTTTGAAGATTCCGTCTGAACCGCGCCGATCGTGAAGCAAAATCGACCAATGAGAATCGAGCGCGACACTTGAGTTGGAGATTCTATTTTAAAAACTTTCTATTTTTAGAAAGTTTTTCCAGCATTCCTATCTCAAGAAACCCAAAAAACCTAACTCGATGTCTATTTTTAGAAATTTTGCTTTTTTGACTTTTTGACGAAATTTTTTCTAGACTTGTTTCAAAATGCCTTAATGAAGCAAAAATTTTGGTTGGGTACAACAATTGGCTCTGTCTGGGGACCATGGAGGATACTTACGGCATAGGAGAACCAAGAATCTCTAGACTTTTTGAGCTTGGACCAGTGCCTTATCAATTGGGCAATAGAGTCAGGTCACTTTCCTAATCACCTAGAACCAGACTTTTCCCTACATCACCTAAAACCGGACGTCCTAAAATCACCTAAGAAGTTGGAACTTTCCAGAACACAAGAACATAATTGTCACTTTACAGAAAGGGGAAAAATATTACGACATAACGATCACATTACAGAAAGGGGAAACACATTATGAGAACAAAAAGTGTTTCATGCACTCTTTCTCCTGAGCGAGGATGAGATGAAATTAAGATTGTTACATAAAACCATCAATCGACTCACAGAAGTAAGAACCGTCTCTCTTTAGCTGTGAAGATTGTCTTGGTAGCACAAAACTTTTCTTTCTCTGCAACATCTCCTCAAAGAGCCACGATTCAGGAGGGTATTCACGTTCAGGCCACGAGAAGTTCCTGAGGAACTGATTGATATGCCAGAGATCAGGTGGAACATCTTCTTCTAAAGTGAGCAACCTCTGCAACAAGTGAAGTTACAGAACTTCCTTCTAAAGATATACAGGAAAGTCTTGTGGCCAAAGTACATCTGTGGGAATGGTCATCACCACATACTGAATATGAGTTTCATTTATATCTTGCACACATGCAACTCTGCACTTAGTCAATGCATCATCTTCTGGAAAAGGTGCAAGCTACTCATACACAACTCTCATTATTGATTCTTGGCTTATAGGATCCACAACTATCGTTGCCCATTTTTCTAGTGCTTCAGGGGCTTCTTCATTGGTTGTGTTTTCATCCATCCACTCTCCAAAATCTGATGAATTATCAAGATCTGAATGCTTAAACTCTTGAACATCTTCACCTGACAGCTCACTTTCCCATTCATTACCTGGAATCTCGTCATCCTCTGTAGAGTACTCTTCTTCAATGCAGATATCCAACATCACTTCATCTTCGGCATTCATGTATCTTTCTTCTTCTGTAAAGGGAGTAGAATCAAAGACAGATTCATCTGAGTCATATGTTTCCTCTTCTTCTTCTTGATCAATCTCACACACGACATATCTCACAAGACATTTGTCAAGAATTTCTAATTTTTCAATATCATCCTCTTTAGTGACCAAAACTGAATATTCCATGAACTCCTCTTCTCCATCAACCTCTTCATATGTTGTGTTCTGCACTGGTTGTATAGTATCAGTAACATCTTTTCCTTGCATAGGTTCATAGACGGATTCAACATTGTCCTCTTCACTAGTATGTATGAAAACTTCTTGAGACAAAGATGAAGACGGGCTAAACTGTAAAAGAAAATTTATAGTATCCTCCACTGAAGAATCACTCTCCAAGTGATGTAGAAAACTGTCGAGATCCAATGATGAATCTTCCATATGATCTCCATTTTTGAGAAATTCCTCCAATGATGAATCATCTTTAAAATGAAGATCATGTTCTTTCTCCAACTGTAATGCTTCTTTGGTCTCTTCTCCTTTGATTGTATCTGACATAGGTTCTTCAAACCAACCTTCAAAAGATGAGAAGAACAAATTGGATTCATCATTGCTCTCTGCAGCATATTTGATCTCTTCCTTGTAATTTTGCTCTTGTGAAGATTGTTGCACTTCTTCTTCTTCAAGGAAAGTATGCAAGTTGTGCATTTGTTCAGATTCTTCCTCCGATTCTTCTTCATATTCAAAGAAATTATGCAAATTTTCAACTTCCGATGAATTCATGTTCCATGTGCAAACACATGATGTCACTTGAAACAGAGTTAGGAAAATGATTCCTTTTAATATTTGATTCACACTAGTAAAATCCCTTCATAGAGTTGCCATCAGATTCATCAAAGAGACATTTAGGATTATCTGAAAATCCTTGATTTTCATTTGATGCTTTTAATATTTGCATGAATCTTCTCATCTCAGGGGAATTTTCTCCATCATGTTGCTTTGTTGCATGGAACAAGCAGTAGATTTTTATTGCAGAAGACACATTTGCCTCTTGACGCACAGGTGAAGCAGGTTGATCATTGACATAGTTAATGAAAGAATCTGGTACACTTGAAGGACATGGAACTTGCCGAAGCGGTACAACATTCAAGGGCATCAATGGCTTGATTAAATCTCTGGATCTTTCCTGAAGTGATCATATGATCTTCTAATTCGATAGCATAGTCTTGAGCTTCTTCCAGTTCTGTAGCATGCCTTTGCTTGAGGTAGAAAGAAATTTCTGAAGATTGTGCATTCCTGAAACAACTTGGTAGAATTTCAGATGAAGGATTCAAGGTGTTCATGACTTTTCCAACCAAACGGTTGAATCTAGCCACGAACTCTCGCATCAGCTCACTTCTGTCTTTCTTGATATTTGAGAGTTGTGTAAACAAGACATGACTATCTTCTACAGGTTTGAAATGGGTGAGAAATTCCTCCCTCATCAACTCCCAACTTGTGATAGAGTTGGCAGCCAAGTGATTAAACCATTCAACTGCTGAGCTTTGCAATGATTCCACAAACAAACATATTGCAACATCTTCATGTGCAACGCCAAGAATCCCACAGGTGGTGGTGAAGGCAGAAATGTGCTCATCAGGATGTTGCTTGCCATCACCATGAAACTTTGGAAAACTTTTTCTTGATCCTTTAGGAAGCTCATGATATTCTGCTAGTGCCAAAGGTCCAATGTTGTTACCCCAAGGTAATGGGGGTGGACACCGATGATTCTAATTATTGTGATTGTTGTTATTTGCATCACCCATTGATCTAGGCTGGATTACTAGTTCTTCTTGTGGTTCTTCTTTGGTGCAGGAGCTTCAATTTACAACTATTTTTCAAATATTATATTTTAATGACCTTGTTAATTTTTGGTTTTATCTAAGGGCTTAGAAGCCATTTTTGATGTGATGTAATAAGGACTTAGTCTACTTGTTTTGACTAGTCCACTAGAAGATTTGAAAGACCTATTTTATAGGTTTTTCCATTTTTTTAGAAACTTTTTGTTTTATGTAAAACTGCCTTTTCCATTTGATTTTTTGCCTTCCAAGGCAGTTGTATGGACAAATAAGAAGTGGAAGAGTTTTGGAAACTTCCTATAAATCTGAATATGTAAAATCATGCCAAACATAATATAGAAGGGGAGGAGTTTCATAAAGAAAAAGCTGTTTTTTATGTTTTTTTTTGTGAGAACAGCAACTTGTACGGCTGGTACGGCCTGTAGAGGAGCTATGTTCTGAGATTTATTTGAGTTGATTAAATTGCCTTTCATTTGCAGTGGTTTTCAGTTTTTAAAACATTTATATTGTGTTGTTTGATTCCATTATCTGTAGATAGGTTTCTAACCCTCCATTGCTAGGGTTTGTTGATAAAATGCTTAGTTCTTCCTCTACCCTCTGATGTTGGACGCCCATTTTTAGGTGGGATGGAGGAAGACAAGGTAGATTTAGTGTTTTCTTTTGATTTGCAGTCTAAATCCTTCTCTGCAGAGTATGAGGCATGAACCTGACTAGTATCATTGGTTACTAGTTGAGGAATCAAAGGTGGCTGTGTTATGACAGCAAAAACAGCGATTTGTTTTGACAGATGCAAGTTGGAATTGGTGTTTGCTGGTGAAGATTGACTAGTATAAGTCTTGGTATAGCTGGTGCAGCCATCTTAGATGCATTTACTTATCCATTACTAGCCATTTAGACCTTGGTTGTAAGGAAAAAACAGTTTGCTGTCTTCTAACACCTACAGTACGGTACAGTACAGCAGACATGGATGAAAGTACTTTTTCTTGAAGAGCATTTGAATATGAGTCAAGTGGTGTAGGACTTGTGTAAGTATAAGCACATAAGGTGGTTTTAATTGTCTCTTTTGTCTATGGAGTCAACCTTCTTGAATTGCTGTCTTTTCATGACAGTCATAGACAGTCAAAGCTTTTCGTCATGACAAATGCAGGGGTATGGTATTGGTCAGCAATTTCATGACCTTGTGAAGGTGTATGTTCTATTGTGAGGAGACCCTTGATGCTAAGGAGTTGGCTTTGGCTTTGTTATCCATCAATACAAAAAAAAACTATCATGTTGAAACTGTCATAGGACAGTCAACTACTAATTTGCTGTCCTCTACCATTAAATACAGTGGGGCCTGCAAACAATTAAAAGATTGTTTTGTTTCACACCTAATGGAGAATAGGTATTCATTGTTGGTGGTTATCTAAAGTCTCTGGAAGAGTGTTGAAGGTTTGAACCCTTGAGTATAGGAAACACCCTTGACTGCTGTCATAAAACAGTCCAAAAGAACAATTTGCTGTCATTCATGTTGGATGTATAGTTGTTGTTGTGTAAGAACCTAGGTATGCAATTGGAGTTGAGGTCCATTGGAGACCTTGAGATCTTATTAAACAAGACTTAAGCCTACTCTTAAATACTGTCTTAGAACCTTGTTTATGACAGTCATACTTAATTTGTTGTCCACTGTTGTGTTTGGGGGTAAACCATAGTTTATTGGTCAGTGACCTTGTACCATGCATATCAAAGATAAGTGGATTTTGTTACCTATGTTGGTAGGGGTATTGGTAGTAGATGTTGGGCTCTTAAGGGTGTGTTGTGCTTCTAAGTTGGATGAGCTGTGACTCCCCAAAGTGAGTGGTGAATAGTCTGAAGGATGACACCAGAGGGTGATCTTAGGCTAAGTTGACTCCGGTAGCAGTTTTGTGAGTCTTGTAAACACAAACACCTGGTATATCTTTGGAGAAAGTTAGTAGAGCTAGTACAAACTTACCAAGAACCTCTGCATCATTCTTGCTTGACTTCAGCAACTGTCTAAACTTCTCAAACTACGTTGGATGCTTCTCCAACTTCCACAGAATCAAGATCTTGAAAGAAAGGATCCGTAGCACTGCCTTTTCCCCTTCTTGAATAAACCCTGTGAGCCAGGATTATCTATTGCCACACGAGAGGTGGTAATACTAGTCTTCCTACTGCAAGATCCGCTTTGTGTTCTTCTTTGTCAAGGATAGTAGCCACGTTTCTCCACTAATCAAGACTTTCCTTTTGCGCAAATATGAAACTTCTTAGGCTACTAATGATGTTCATTTTCTCTTCTTCCACTCGTACAAGATTTGGTTGAATAACAGGTGGTGTAAGATTTGGTTGTTGAACTAGAGTAGAAGGACGCCAGAGAGTCATTCCTGTGACATAAGCCTAATCTTGCTTGAAGTTTTATGCCTCGTGCCCCACGGTGGGCATCAGAAAATTGTTGGCGTTTCAATTCACACCTCTAGAATGCGATTTGGAAACGGATAGCTATGCACAGATAAACTACTCTCCTATTGGAAGGGGGAGTTCCCTTTCTTGCTGATGTTTGCTGAAAAGATAAATTAAATGAAACTTCACCTATCTTCTTTTTGATTCTCAGCTGCGAGCACAAGGTTATAAAACTCTAAACCCTGCAGAAGAGGTTTTTTTCTTTTTTAAACTTTCCACTACAACTAGGCATAGACTAACAATGCTTTCAATCTCCTGAGTAAATTCAAAGCAAAGGAAATTAAAAGTGGACAAAGAATGATTGTTAACACAAAAACTTAAGTAGTTTTCCTCCAAATTTACACCACAAGACTAAAAGTACTTTAATGATGAAAGCTACAAAAAGCTACACATCTAACAACGATAACTTGATGAATTGAGATAGAATATCAGAGCAAAATAGGCATGAGACTTCTATTCAATATCATAAAGTTTGCACAACTCCAGGACAGCAATGTTGCAGCAAAAGGTAGGCATACAGCAAGCAATCAAACACCGGAAAACAAATTACACAAAGTGAATAGACACTTGAAATATCAAGATTTGCAGGCTAGAATAGGCATAGCAAATTTGCTATCACAATTACCATTACCTACAATGGGCAAGGATGCCCTTATTTATACTAAAATCAGAGTAGGGAACCATAAAATCTCCTTGATTAACCCTAACTTGCCAACTTGCAAGCTTTATTACTATTCTAAGACAAATATTACAATAAACAAATGCTTTAAAGTGAAGTACTTTAAAGCAAAGAAGATTCCAACTATCACAAAGTGAATAATTTTTAAATAAAGAATGGATGAGCTTTGGATGAAAGCAAATGCTTTAAAATAAAAAGCATTTAATTAAAGCTACTTTTTGTGTCTCATCCTTATTTTCATTATTATCCCATTGGTGATGTCATCCACTGTTGTCTTCTAAAAAGTACATTTTGACCGAAAAAGTTGGCACATGGGTTTTGTAGGCAATTCTATTTCGAAGCAGCCCAGATTGTTGGATTTTAAAAAAGTGGAGATTTTTCTGAAAAAATAGGAAAAAAGCAGATTCCTGAAAAAAAGAAAAACTCCCAATCTTCAAGAGGATGATATACTAGATGGACCCATCTCGACGAAAATTGAAAAAGCTCTGGTCCAATCTCTGAAAAGTGATCCCCTTAAAACAAGGACCCTGAAAAAGTGAGCATCCCTGCTTCCTCAACCCAAAACTATGAAGAACACTAGAAAAGCACTCTGTTTGGGTCTTTGAATCTTCATTGAAAGAAAAATAAAAATCTTCCTCTAGATGCAACCTGCAAAAGATAATAAAATAAAGAAGCCAAATACTTGTCTTTATAGATCTTTAAGGCGAAAAAGCAACTTTATTAGTGTGAGAATAAAACTTCACTCTCATCCATGAAGAAAGCAACTTTTAAAGCACAAATCCAAGTGGATGTCTTCGAATAGGAAGAATCCCTCTTTTGTAGCTGCCTATGGCTTCATGTGCAAGATGACGAAAAATATCTTCTTTTGATGATGTCATCGAACATGCGAGTTGAAAGAAGTGCTAGCCATTTTTTCTTCGTTTTCGACACTTCAACACTCGTTTTGACTTAAATATAGTCTGTCTCCGACTTCAACATGGTGGAAAAATGTCACTATTGACTAAAAAAGATAACTGATCCTGACATTTTGGAGACCTATCAACTGAGATTTCATCCCCTGCCTCTGACTAACGATCTGGCATCGTTTGACCAAGTTTGACCTCCTGAAAACTGCCAACGGGTGAAGATTAGGCACAAGACTGTCGAAAAACATTGTGGACATGAAAAATATTCTAACACTGCTCAAGTTGGGCGCCCCAAGTCACCTGGGGCACCTAGTTTCCCAACACTTAGCCATTTTTTCAACTTTTTCAACTTTTTCAATTTCTCGATTTGCGTGCAAGTTCCGATGGCAAAGGACCCCTATTTGGTTGTCGATTTCTATCAACTGGGATGAAACTGAGTCTGATGATCTGGAAAATAGGCAGGGTTGATGAAAATTGAGTTGATTGTACCTTTTGTTCACCTCGAAAAATGTGCCAAACTGATTAACTTTGAACCAGACCGGGCTGATGGAAGGAGATTCACGTTTTTTGAGAAAATATTCAAAAATAAACTAACTCTGGATAGTTTGGGTGCCCCAAGTCACCTGGGGTGCCTGGTTTGCCAACACTTAGAAAATTTTCTAAAAATTTTCAATTTTTGCCACAAATCTTGAATTTTGCCAAATTTTGAAGGTCCTGCCTAACGTATATTTCAAAATATATTTAAGTATATGTTTAGATATTGAATTTCCTATAATTTAAATATGTTGAAATATACTTTTAGAATGTTTTAGATAGGTCTCAGATCCATGGGATTTGATATGCAGATTCTAGATTTTTGAGGATCCACCAGATTTCAGACTTAGTCAATTTTTTAGGTCTTCAGGACATCAGACTTAGTCAATTTCAAGATTCTAGGGACAGGCATTTGGATGAGGGTAGACTAGATAGCGTGAGCATATCTAAGATGAATCTCTTGCTTTTATTGGCCTTTTGACTAAGTTTGACCAAGTTTGACCAACCGGGAACGAGCTAATGCAAGCATTTTTTATGTTTCTCGAAAAACATGAAAAAAAACTAACACTTGAAAGTTTGGGCACCCCAAGTCACCTGGGGCACTTGGTTTCACCAGACTTAGTGAAATTTATGATTTTCCAACCTTTTATTCCACCTTGGATCCATCTTGCATCGTTTTGCGTGCATCATCGAGTCGACCACTGTTCATCGATTCTGCGTCGTTGGAACAATGTTGAAAACTTGTTGAAAAGCTCTGGCAGATGAACTTTTCTCTATTGATGACTTTCGAGCTCATGCTTCACCTTCTGAAATAGTAGAAAAGACCTAGTAGAGAAAACTTGGTCGTTTGAAGATTCCATCTGAACCGCGCCGATCGTGAAGCAAAATCAACCAATGAGAATCAAGCGCAACACCTGAGTTGGAGATTCTATTTTTAGAAAGTTTTTCCAGCATTCATATCTCAAGAAACCCAAAAAACCTAACTCGACGTCTATTTTTAGTAATTTTGCTTTTTTGACTTTTTGACGAGAAATTTTCTAAACTTGTTTCAAAATGCCTTAATGAAGCAAAAATTTTGGTTGGGTACAACATATATCAATGTTTTCCTCACAAATTCTCTCTTAATTGTCACACATATTCTTCATAGATATCTGCATTTATCTACACACATGAGTTGTATATATTCTTTGATACAAGTCTGAAAAATTCTTCATAT
This sequence comes from Cunninghamia lanceolata, assembly GCA_027924645.1. Lineage (NCBI taxonomy): Eukaryota > Viridiplantae > Streptophyta > Pinopsida > Cupressales > Cupressaceae > Cunninghamia > Cunninghamia lanceolata. The sequence continues at coordinate 4,951,682 of BSBN01000395.1, read as the reverse complement.
TTTTTTGCCCTTTTAAATCTACTCTTTATTACACATATATTCTCAAAACAAATCTGATTTACACTTCATACTTTTGCTCTTCCTCTTCCTTTATACTCAGAAATATATCATTGATTTCTTGCTATAACTCATTCCACCGTGCAAAGCTTTTATATAATCTTCAAATGAGATGTATTTATGAATAACTATGTCCTTTCATAATGGACATGACACTTCAAAGAGTTTGCACCTCTTCAAGGGAATCACACCACATCAAATGTAATTAGAATAATCGTTGCCCTTTTACATCTTGTCATTTGTCTTCTAAATAAGACTTTTTGTCTTATATGTGTGCCCCTCATTATATTAAACATAGCTCCTTATACTTTGTATGTTTATTTTCCACTTAATTGCTCCTCTTCACATGATCACACCATACGATGTATTAATGGCACCTTCTCTTAATTTGATTGACTTTTGTCTTGTACATGAATTGTTGCCCTCACACTTAATCGTCCATCTAACCACACCTTTTATCTTTCATATAAGACATATTTTGTCTTTTAGTGGGAACTTTGTCCTCATGTGAGGAGTGCTAATTGTAAAAAAATCATCCTTCTCTAAACAATGTTTGTTGTTATCATCTTCTATTCAAAATTGATCACTCATCTCTATATATCTTTTATTCCATTCTTTGATCGACCTCCTATAATATATTCACTTCTCATAAACTCACATTATTTGCTATTTTTTAATCCATCTCTATCTCTGCTTATATATATGTTCTTTTCAAAACTTATCACACTATATTAGTCGGCCTTATCAACCAATGTTTAAATCTTTAATTTAAACATGCAATCTCCCAACGATAATGTGTAATGGATGCATTTTTATTTGCTCTCCAATGGGGATGTATAATGGGCACCTCTTATTATAACGGTCCATTCTTTACCTTGACATAAATGACATCACTTAATGACCACATGCCTTTGACATCAATGACAACATATTCCAATAGTCTCCTAGGCTTTGTCATTGATGGCAACCCAACTATGAATATAACTCTTCTTTTCTACATTGCTCCCCCTAGCTGTACTACTCCCCCTTTCTCGGGCTTCCTCTTACTATATATCTCCCCCTTTGACATCAATGGCAAAGGGATGTATTATACTTCTTTTCTTCATAATATGATCCTCTTTTCTGTCATGCTCCCCTATTTGTAGAGCTCCCCCTTTGTCTCTTTGTCACTTGGGTGGTAGTCTTCTTAAATCATGAACTTGTTTTGTTATCCCATCATTCACTAGGTACCTTACATTATGGAAACATGCTCTCAACTCTTCACAAAGAATCTCCCCTTGTCTCTAATACTTCTTCACATCAATCATTTTTCCTATAGCTTTACCTTGTTGTAACTTTCCTTGTCTATCATGCTCCCTTTATCTCTTTTGAACCTTTCTCAATGAGATTCTCATTAAACTTTTATCCACAAATAGATCACGGGAAACATTCATTCATATACTCACATCTAATGTAATAAGAATATACTTCTCCCTCCTTCAAAGACTTTCTAATGCTCCCCCGTGCTCTAATATTCCTCTTTTCTAACTCTTCACCCTTTGTTTTCTAAGTTGCTCGAATGACATGTTTCCTCTATAACTTCCTTCTCTTCCTCAAGAATTCTAATTTTCCACAACTGAATGATTGTCTTTCTTCTCTTTTCTATCCTCTTGCATGAGAACTTCTTCATCTTGTAACTTGCAAAACACTTGACACCAACCACAAACTGCCCTCTCAATGACTTCATACCACTGTATGTTTAGGATGGCTTTCACCATTGTTTTCCCCCTTTCATTGCCTTTTGTATAGTTTTTACCCACAAATGTCATATATCACATAATGTTAGCAACATTGTAAATACTAGCATTATCTTGTAAGGACTGCCATCACTGTGTATCATGTTGATATTTTTACATTTTTGTGGATAAGAACTTTCCTTTTAAAAGTTGTGACCTTAAAGTCTTTGCATGATTGGTAGGCTTCTGCGCTTTTAACTATACCCTGCATAACAGTTTTCATTGTAGTTCATAGTGACACAATGGTGACATCATTGTCCTTAACCATCCTTTCCTTATGATTGTGCCTTTGAATACTAAGATGATTTCCCATACATGTAAACCATTCCTCTTTTATGCTTGTCACTTACATTCATCTTTATGGAAGTCATACACAATCTTCTTTATTTGATTATCACCTTTGCCTATTGAAACATTGTCATGTTATTACCTTCCTCTTCAATGTTCTATGAAACGTTTATTACCTTATTATCACTATAGATTATTGTCTCTGACTTGAAGACTATCACCATTCTCAAAGTGTCATGTACTTCTTATGTCTTTGATGACTATATTGTCACATTCCTTAGTCTCTCATTCTACTCTCCAACCATATCTTTCTCCTTTTCTAATAATTTCCCTGTTGATCAATGACAATGGAATGCTCATATAGAATATGCCTCAACTGATCTATCTTGAATTGTCTTCTCTATGGAGCTAAAGGATAATGCATTGGTTAGCTCCCCCTAAACTCATACTTCTCCTTATATTTGTGCATGAAGTGCATTGCACAACCATAGATTCTTCTTTCTTCTCATTATATTGCTCTTGTTTCCTTCTCCATACTTTTGTATTTTCTTCCTTTTGGTTATCCATGGCTTCCACTTTCTTGTTCTACCTAGGGAGTTCAAAATTACTTCTACACCATTTTGCTACATACCTATAATTGTTGCACTTGTAGCATATAACATTGTAATACACCAAAGGAACAAAAAAAATTAAAGTTCCTTCTTGAAGATCCATAAGTACTTCTACTCTTGTTCCAACCATCATTTCTTGCTCTTGTTCGAAAATCTCTTGCCTTGTAACCAAGGTTGTTGTATTTATAACATGACATTGCAATTCTCATTTGACAATCCATAAGAACTTTTATTCTTGGTCCAACCAGATTCTCTTGCATGTGTCCAACAATCTATTGCTTTATGACCAAATTTATTACATGAATAGAAATAATCATAAAAGGAATGTTGAGACTTGTTCATTTGTGCTTGCCTCGGAGGAAATGATCTTGTGAATTTTTCCTTGTTGTCTCTATGAGGAATATTAGTTTTATGCAAGACATTATTTTCCTTCCTCTCGTTGTTCTCATTATTGATGGACCTTTTGAGAATGTTTGCATAGCCTTTTAGTTTTCCTCATTTCCCTTCTTTGACGGCTCATTTGAAAGTTGATCTACTTTTGCTTCATAATGAAGACTTGTCTTTATGCATGATGAACTTTTCCCATTTATAATATCATCTAAGACCTTGGTACTTTTCTCAACCTCAAGGCTCCTGCTTGGCTTGGTAGTTGTTCTCTCTAATTCTTTCCTTAAGTAATCAATTTTGGATTCATTGGGATTTGAGCTTTTCCTTTCTTCATAGTGAGTACCACCTTCTATACTCTTCTATTTTTCAGGTTCATGTTTGATTGAGCATTTGCTTTTTCCAACTCCTTTCTCAAGGAGACAATTTCAGATTCTAACTTTCCACAATTCTCTTCCTTTTTCTCTAATTGGACTCTTACTTCCTCTTTCATCTTGTATCCTTCTTTGATCTAAATATTTATCTCGACTATTATCTTCTCGGATTCTTCAAGGCTTCATACTAACTCTACATTAGATTCATCATTCTCTTGAAGTTGCAGCTTTAGTTTCAGGTTCTCCTTTCTAAGCTTCTTGATCTCACTATAGGCATGATGGAGTTCCTCCTCAAGATCCATTTCTTCATCATCTTTGTCATAATTTTCATTTCTTTCATCTTCGCTTTTAACCTGCACACATTCAAAAGCATAATGATCAGTTTACCACAATTAAAACATTTATACTTACCTTTGTATACATAATATCCTTGTTCCTTTGCATCCGATTCATCGCTGGAGCTATCACATGATTTAAGCTTTGAATTCTTCATCTCCTTTGATTCTTTGAATGTTTCCTTTCTTTCAGATGAATTCTCTTCTTCTACCTTTTCATCATATTTTTCTTCTTCTAAATCCATTTCAACATATTTTCTTCCCATTTTAACTTTTATTTTCTTTCACTCACAAGGTCATCTTCTTTTTCAAATATATCATCTTTCTTTTCTGTTGCCATGTGTATTCCAAGTGTCACCTCATCATTTTCATTTAGTTTTATTGGTGCTAGCGGATCAACATTTTGCTTAGTATTTCCTTTTCCCTTATTCCCTTTTCTTTTTCCTATATGTGCTTTTAAGATCTACCTTCTAACTATTAGGTTATCTTTGAAGAAGCCCGCTCTGATACCAATTGATGAGCACATGGTGATACTGAGAGCGGGTTGAATTAGTATCTAACAATCTTTACGTTGAGAGGTGTTCTACAATGGCAGGAAGGGGCTAAAATATTCAGATTCCCGTAAATAAGATTCTGTAAATAAAAATCATAAAATACAAGAAATAAGATTCTAATCTTAAAAAACTAAATAAAAAGTAGCATATAAATGACTAAAGTGGAGAGCAGCCACATAGTGTGCATAGAGAAGTGGAAGTGGTTGCAGAGCCACCGCATATGTCCATTTCCTCCATATAAATATATATTATAAATAATTAATTTTATTTAGTAAGAAAATTATTAAGTTTTAGGTTATACAATTTTAAAGAGAAGTTAAAGAAAAAAGCAATGGTTAAAAATAAAATAAAGCATGCCAAAACCACATCATAAATTCATAATCCTAAACAAAAGGAAATAAAAATTTATTAAATTTAAAAATAGGAAATAAAAATTGATAATTTAAAAAACATGAATATATATATCAAGGAGAACAAGGGAACAATAAAAGAAAGCATATCAAAACAAATTATAATGGAAGGCGCTGAAAGATTCAGATTCCCTTAAATAAGATTTTGTAAATAAAAATTATAAAATTTAAAAACAACAAATAAGATTCCAATCTTAAAAAACTAAATAAAAACTAGCAAATAAATGACTGAAGTGGAGAGTAGCCACGTAGCGTGCATAGAGAAGTGGAAGTGGTTGCAGAGCCACATATGTCCATTTCCTCCATATAAATATATATTATAAGTAATTAATTTTATTTAATGAGAAAATTATTAAGTTTTAGGTTATACAATTTTAAAGAGAAGTTAAAGAGAAAAGCAATGGTTAAAAATAAAATAAAGCATTCCAAAATCACATCATAAATTCATAATCCTAGACAAAAGGAAATAAAAATTTATTAAATATAGAAATAGGAAATAAAAATTGATAATTTAAAAAAATGAAAAAAATTATATATATATATATATATATATATATATATATATATATATATATATATATATATATATATATATATATATATCTCAAGGAGAACAAGGGAACAATAAAAAGCAAAATAGATAATTTAAAAAAATGAAAAAAATTATATATATATATATATATCAAGGAGAACAAGGGAACAATAAAAAGCAATGGTTAAAAATAAAGGAAAGCATATCAAAACAAATTATAATCCCTTTAAAAAAGAAGAAAAGAAGAAAACTACAAGATAAAAAGGAAAACATCAATATGAATTCCTATAATGTAGTCAACTTGACTTAATTATAATAACTGTTGTTTAAAATTGATTTTTTTTAAAGGAATGTAATCATGTGGTAAATGAAAATTAGGATTTGAAATTACTAAGACTTAAAATTGATGTTGACTTATTTAATTTTTTATTTTAAAATTTGATTTTAAATTTAAGAATTCTTTTTTATTTTTCTTATTTGATGTTTAATTTTAAAACAAAAAAAAATTGTTTCTTTTGAGGCACAGTTTTAAAAAAAATCAAATCAAATCAAGTCTATAGTAAACCATTTTGTTTTTAATACAAGAAATAAATATTAATGGTAAATTTTGTATTGATCCATTCCTTACAAAAGAAACAAGAGAGATTTCATATTATTGTTATTTGAAGACAGATATATTTAAATATTTTCTTCTTCCTCTATGTATTAAGCTGCACATAACTGCATATATACAAAAAACCTATGAATTTATCTTTGTACACCATTTTTCAATCATGCAACACTTGAAAGCTTAAAATTTGTGATCTTAACACAACAACAAGATAATTCAAAGTTAGGGTTTCAAAACAAAAAATAATGTACATTAATAAACACATAAATAAGGAGTGAAAAAAAATATAGCTCCCAAAATGGGATAAGGAGGTGAGAAGAGGGCATTTCAAGATTGTTACATAGGCTTCTCCTCCATTGTGCATGCAAGATAAAATGAAACATAAGAAGAAATTGAGAAAATGAAAAGGAATTGATTAGGAGATATGTTTTATATACTTCTTAACTAATTCTATTTCTTTTCCTTAAATTTAGCTTCATATACTTATTCGATGAATTTAGGTTACCAATTTATTTATTTAGTAATGTTTTTTTAGGAATGTTGCCTTTAAATTTAAATTTATTAGAATTAGTGCTATTTTTATTATTTCTTTTTAATAAGTTTTTTCTTTTCAAATTACATTTAAGTCAAAGAGTTATTTAATTGTAATTAAATTATTTAAATTAAAATTAAATTATGTAATTAATTTAGTTGTGGAATAAATATAAGTGGAATCAAATGAGATTATTGGTTTGTTTAAATTAATTTAGGAGTGTGTTATATTTAAATTAATGCATGCAAATAATTTTATAAGGGTAATTATTATTTTATTTAATGCAAACAATATTAGGGGTAAGTCAACATTGAGTGCAAATGAAATGAGTATCTAAATTCTTTTTGGGTTGATATAATAAATTAATTGGTATTTCCTTTTTATTAAAATAGAGCAAACTAGAGTATGGAATGCACTATTTTTAATTCAGGTTATGGTTAGCCTCAAAATTAGGGTTAAGGCTAAAATTAGAGTTAGAAATAGAGTTAGTGTTAGTGTTAGAATTAGGGTTAGGGTTAGTTAGAATTAGGGTTAGGGTTAGAATTACGGTTATGGTTAGGGTTAAATTAGGGTTAGGGTTACAACTATAATTAGGGTTAATGTTAGAATTAGAAATAGGGTTAGGGATACAATTAGGGTTAAGGTTAGTATTAAGGTTAGGGTTAGGGGTTGAATTATGGTCAAGGGTAGGGTTAGAGTTAGGGTTAGGGTTAAAATTAGAGCTATGTTTAGGGTTAGAATAAGCTTTAGGATTAGGGTTAGAGTTACAATTAGGGTTAGGGTTACAATTATGCTTATGGTTAGGGTTAAATTAGGGTTAGGGTTAGGGTTACAAATATAATTAGGGTTAATGCTAGAATTAGGGTTAGGGTCAAAATTAGAGTTAGGGTTGGAATTGTAGTTAGAATTAGGGTTAGGATAGGGGTTAGAATTACAATTAGAATCAGGGTTAGAGTCAAAAATAGGGAGAGAATTAAAATGAGAATTAGGGTCAAAAGTAGGGTTAAGGTTATAATAAGGGTTAGGGTTAGGGTGAGAATTAGGGTTAGGGTTAGGATGAGAATTAGGTTTAGGGTTAGAACTAAGGTTAGGGTTAGGTTAAGGTTAGGGTTAGCCTAAAAATTAGGGTTAAGGCTAAAATTAGAGTAAGAAATAGGATTAGGTTTGTGCTAGAATTAGGGTTAGGGTTAGGATTACAGTTAGAATTAGGGTAAGGGTTAGAATTATGGTTAATGTTAGGGTTAAATTAGGGTTAAGGTTAGAATTAGAGTTAATGAATATAATTAGGGTTAATATTAGAATTAGAGTTAGGTTTAATGTTACAACCAAAGTTAAGGTTAGTATTAAGGTTAGGGTTTGGGTTTCAATTATGGTCAGTGTTAAGGTTAGAGTTAGGGTTAGGTTTAAAATTATAGCTATTTTTAGGGTTACAATTAACAATAACGTGAGAATTAGAATAAGAACTAGGGTTAAAAGTAGGGTTAGGGTGACAATTAGTGTTAGGGTTAGGGTTAGGGTTCAAATCAGTGTTAGAATTAAAAGTATGGTTAGAATCAATTTCATGGTTGGAGTTAGAATTAGTGTTAACGTTAGGGCTAGGGTTATGTTTAGATTTAGGGATAGAGTTATGGTTAGAATTTAAGATAGGGTTAGAAGTAGGGTTGCATATAGGCTTATGATTAGGGTTAGAATTAGGGTCAAGATTGATGTTAGGATTATAATTATAATTAGAGTAAGAATTAAAATTAGGGTTACTAATAAGGTTAGGGTTATTGTTATAATTATTAATCTAACCCTAATTATTAGGTCATAATTGTAAGATTACACTCAACATTGTTTTACAAGCCTCAAAACCCTCAATCTAATTGTATTTCTAAATCTATCCCTATTTAACATAATACTAATCATAATTTTGGATGTAACCCTAACCCTAACCCTATTTCTAATTGTAATTCTAACCCTAATTATTGCCCTAACTCTAATACTAATCATAACCCTAATTCTAACCTAAACACTAACCCTAACCCTAATTATAACCCCTAACTATAATCCTAAATATATATAATAAAATATAAAATATAATATAATATATAACCCTAATATAATATATTAATAATATATCTAATCTATATTATAATATTATATTATATAATTATAATAATTCATATAATTATATAATATAGTTAGAATTATGCTTATTGTTGCGGATGCTACTAGCATACCTATATTTAAAAAATATATCTAAAGTACGCCGAGATATATCCTTCTCGAGGCGCCTATTTTAACTTATGTGTAGTAAATTGATTAAAAAAATAGGCACCTCGAGAAGGATATCTCTCGGCATACTTTAGATATATTTTTTAAATATAGGTATGCTAGTTTACCTTTCCAAACTCAATCAATCACATCAACTACACATATGCAAGATCTAGCAATTAAGAACACAATGAGGAACATGATTTATGTGGAAACCCTTGCGAGAGAAAACCACAGATATATATATATATATATATATATATATATATCTTCACTCTTACAATTCTTCTTCTTTGAGAACCAACTCACTCATCTTACAATTCTTCTTCTATGAGCACCAACTCACAAGAGACACCAATCTCCACTTGATAGAATTATGTTGGAAAATATGCCTCAAATTAGTAGCTTGTTATTCACTCATTGGCCTAATTGTTCTCTTTCGATAGGACTTGTTCATAGTCTCCTTGATGGATCGATTCCTTCATGCTTTAGTGTTATGTCTTCATGTCAGCAGGAGGTGATCATTTTAGTGGAAGTCTATGTCTAGTCCCTTCGACACTTGATACCATTGTGGGATTTAGCTACATCGGCAAAGCATGGCGATATCGGTGGGAGTCTCTGAGTAGTCCCTTTGATAGCTGATATGAAGCATATTAGAGTGACCTGGTGTATCGATGGAACTCTGTCATGAGTCTCTCTGATACTCTGATGTTGGCATGGCAGTGGGACCAATTGGGGCGTTATTGGACTTGTTCAAAGTGACATTCACACATTGGTGGGATACAACATCTCATCTCTTCGATATGGCCGCTATTTCGCAAGCCCTCAAGCTCCTTGGTGGGGCCCGATAAAAGTCATGCATGAGTGCCCTATTGGCAATTGCCTTGATGGGACCCGACTAAGTACTAAACAGAGAGCCAGGATTGGATGACACTGATGGAGGATGTATGACTCAGTGTATTGGGAAGTCGATGTGGATGCCACCTAGGCAATAAGAACCATGGTCAAAGGTTGAATGCGAAGTGTTAATCAACAATGTGATATCGCTGCGAGGATGAGATTTTAGAGAGGGACTATTTCTTGTCCCTTCAATAGTCCTGACGAGTAGTTGATAGTACAGTTTGTGTCTCTAACAATTAAACAATTAGTAACCGTTGGTTACTAGAATTGAATCGATAATTTCTGGAATGGATTGGAATGCAGAACAAAGAGTTTATGTGTGGTAACTAAATGTGAAAAGGTTAAAGGTTAATATTGTAACAGTGTCAGAGGCTGAACAGAGAAATGTTGTGCTACCCTTTGTAGTTACTGTAAATTAACATCTGAAAGTAGAAGACTGTAACTTTGTATGTAATCTCTATTTACTATAATACAAAGTGTTTTGCTTTGTGAGTGGGTTTTTTTCCCGTAAGGGTTTTCCCACATAACTCTGGTGTTGATCTGTGTATGTCTCTTGAATTGTCTATTCTATATTTCTGACTAATGTGCATCCTTGAATGAATTGTAATTGAAATTGAAAGTATTTTCTGCATTTCTCTTCTACAAATTGGCATTAGGAAGGTGTTTTCGAACTTAGCTTTCCTTACAAATTATAGGCACCAACCTATTGGAGGCTGCAACCCCCACACAAACTGAGCTCCAACCCAGCAAGAGACTCCAATCTCTATTTGATAGGCTCCAACCTACTAATCCTTCAATGGTTGATATAGTATGCTTCTTCCTCTCACAAATCTGATTACAGCTCACACAATATCCTTCTTCCAAATCCAATCACAATCCACACAATAATCTTCTCTCACAAATATGATTACTGTCATGTATAATCTTCCTTCCAAGTCTAATCACTACCAAGCACAATTTCTTTCACAAATTTGATCCAAACTTCGTCAATGTCTTCCTTCAATTTGATCACTAATATATCAATGTTTTCCTCACCAATCTTCTCTCAATTTTCACACATATTCTTCATACATATCTACATTTATCTGCACACATGAGTTGTATATATTCTTTGATACAAGTCTGAAACATTCTTCATACTTTTTTGCCCTTTTAAATCTGCTCTTTATTACACATGTATATTCTCAAAATAAATCTGATTTACACTTCATACTTCTGCTCTTCCTCTTCCTTTATACTAAAAAAAAAATTATTGATTCCTTTCTTTTAACTCACTCCACCACAAAGCTTTTATATAATCTTCAAATGAGATGTATTTATGAATAATTGTCCTTCCATAATGGACATGACACTTCAAAGAGTTTTCACCTCTTCAAGATAATCCCACCACATCAAAAGTAATTAGAATAATCGTTGCCCTTTTACATCTTGTCGTTTCTCTTCTAAATAAGACATTTTGTCTTATATGGGTGCTCCTCCTTGCATTAAACACATCTCCATATACTTTGTTAATTGCATCTCTTTGTATGCTTATTTTTCACTTAATTGCTCCTCTTCACATGATCACACCATACCATGTATTAATGACACCTTCTCTTAATTTGATTAAAACTTGTCTTATATATGAATCTATGCCCTTACACTTAGTCGCCCATCTAACCACACCTTTTATCTTTCATATAAGACACATTTTGTCTTTTAGTGGGAACTTTGTCCTCATGTGAGGAGCACTAATTGTAACAAAATCAGCCTTCTCTAAACAATGTTTGATGTTATCATCTTCTATTCAAAATTGATCTCTCATCTCCATAGATCTTTTATTATATTCTTTGATCGGCCTCCTCTAATTTGTTCACTTCTCATAAACTCACACAATTCACTACTTTTAATCCATCTCTATCTCTACTTATATATATGTTCTTTTCAAAACTGATCACACTTTATTAGTCAACCTTATCAACCAATGTTTAAATCTTTAATTTAAACATGCAATCTACTAATGGTAACATGTAACGGATGTATTTTTCGTTTCTCTCCAATGGGGATGTATAATGGGCACCTCTTATTATAACGGTCCATTCTTTACCTTGACATCAATGACATCACTTAATGATCCTGTGCCTTTGACATCAATGACAACATATTTTGACACTTCCATCCAAAATAATCTAACGTCCACGTCCATCCAAAATAGTCTAACGCAACTCCAAAAAGATGTATAGACTAGGTTATGGTTTGGATGCTCCTACATCACTAAGGCTAGCGGGGATGGTGATGGTCTCAAGAAGAGATTTCTTTCATCCAAAAAAACCCTTGTTCTTATTATCATTCCTCAAATTCTCATGATAAAAGTATTGGTTGTGTATACGGAATACAAAAACATCAACCAGCCCTTCCATGGTCCTAGTGATTACTATAGGTATTAGATCTTAGAAAGCCACCCAAATCCTTCCCCTACACTAATAGATCTCAAAATATGGTTGTTACAAAAATACCAAATTCTTTGGACAATGTCTACATCTCTGACACCCATTTGTATTCTTCTCATATACAACCTATTAGGGTTAGCCGACAAAATATATCAATTAAATGCAAATAAAGATTAAATAGAGGAATGAAAAATACATAGAAATAATAACAGCAAGAGACAATTTTAATGTGGTTCACCCAAACTTGGGCTACATCCACCAACAAAGAGTCCAATATTATTATCCAGTAAATCAAAACCGATTACAACCAGCAATCCTTGCAATTCAATACCATTGCAAAATGCTACAATACATCATAAGAAACCCTAACCCTTAGTTGCTTTTATCAAGCCTTATGCTGGTTACAAAAAAGGGTTTTTTTATGTTGGCCAATAGAAAAATAACTCCTGACACCTTTATAAAATAACTCCCACTGCCCCTTGACCCCATCTTGGGGGCGCTGCCCCCAAACCCCGTAAGAATTTGGGGGGAAACCGCGCTGATAAAAGTGGGGTAAATTTAACCTCTGAATCTGATTAGGCTCCATATAACAACAATCTCCCACTTGGAGACTGATCAGACTCCACATCATATCATCTCCCACTTAGAGACTGATCATAACACTGCTAACCTTGTAGCTCCCACTAGAAATAAGCACCCTAGACTCTGTCATTCTATTTTTGTTGTTTTCAGTCTAGAAGACCAACCGAAGCTGCAGAGGAGCTCAACTTCTCCCTTGTGACTACCTTTGTAAACATATCCACTAGAATTTCATCTATATGTATCTTTTCCATCCGTAACTATCCATCATCCAATACTGATCAAATGAAGTGATACCTCAATTAAATGTGTTTGCTCTTTGAATGCAAGGCCAAGGAAAAATTCTTTGCAAGATGTATGACACTCTGGCTATCTATAAACAAATAATTGTTAGCCTATTGTTTGCCCAATTCATCCATGAAATATTGCAGCCATATCATCTCCTTGCTTGCCTCTGTTGCAACTACATATTCTGCCTCTATGGTAGATAAAGCAACCACCTTTTGCAACTTGGAAATCCAACTCACCGTTGTCCCACCTACAGTAAAGACATAACCTGTAGTACTCCACCTGGTATCAATATTCCCTACCAAATCTAAGTCTACATAGCCTGCTAAATTAGTATTAGAGCCCCCAAAACATAAGTGTTTATTAGATGTACCTCTCAAATATCTGAGAATCCATTTTACTGCATTCCAATGCTCTAATCCAGGACAATTCATATACCTATTGACGACTCCTACAGCATGTGCAATATCCAGTTTTGTGTATACCATACAGCTGAAGCATATGGTACCTTGGACATTTTTTCTTCCTCCTCTTGTGTATTAGGACACATCTCCTTAGTCAATTTCAAATGACTAGGTAAAGGTGTGCTGACAACTTTTGCATTCTCCATATGGAATCTCTACAACACTTTTTCAACATAAGCAGCCTGAGATAGAGTCAATTTTCTGTGCTGCCTATCTCTGCAAATTTTCATACCAAGGATTTGTTTTGCTGCCCCCAAATCCTTCATAGCAAATCACTGCGCTAACTGCCATTTTAACTCTTTATGTGATCCATGTTAGACCCTGTTACAAGCATGTCATCAACATATGAACATAAAATAATGTAGCTGTCATTATCCAACCTCTTAAAATAAACACAACGGTTAGAATTACATCAGCTATAGCCTTGCTCAACCATAAAACTATCAAATTGTAAATACTATTGTTGAGGTGCTTGTTTCAAGCCATACAAACTCTTCTTCAATCTGCACACCAGTTTCTCCTTACCTTTGACCTTAAAACCTTGGGACTATTCCATATATATCTCCTCCTCCAAATCACCATGGAGAAAGGTAGTTTTCACATCTAGCTATTCCAAATGTAAATCTTCAGCAACCACAATACCTAAAACAGTATGAATAGAAGTCACCTTAACAACTAGAGAAAAAATATCATCAAAATTAGTGCCCTTTTTCTGTGCAAATCCTTTTACAACTAACCTGGCTTTAAATTTGTTCTTACCTCTAGCTTCCTCTTTCAACCTATAAACCCATTTGTTTGGTAAAGCCTTTTTACCTGCAGGCAACTTACATAATTCCCAAGTCTGATTTTTCAGGAAGGAGTCCATTTCTTCTTTCATTGCAAACTACCACTGAACCTTTGTATCCACCTACATAGCTTCATCATACCCTTCTAGTTCACCAACATTTGTTAACAAAATACAATACAAAGAGGGAGAAAACCTTTCAGGAGGTCTACTTAGCCTTGTTGACCATCTAACATTCACTGGAGTTTGTGGTATTTCTTGTTGTTGTTGCGGAGCATGAGGAACCACTGGAACATCACTATTTGGAGTATCATCCAACACCACATAATCCTTTTCTTTCTTCTCATGTTGCTACAACTAATCTTTGTACAACACCTTCTCATTGAATACAACATCCCTGCTTCTCACAATTTTTTGATTTTTAAAATCCCAAAGCCTATAACCAAATTCATTAATTCCATACCCAACTAAGGTACACTTTTTTGATTTTGCATCTATCTTGGTTCTATTTTCATAATCTACATGTGCAATTTCTTGACATCCGAAGGTTTTGAGAAAAGAATAACTCGCCTTCTTACCTGTCCATGCTTCCCTTGGAATACCATAGCCCAAAGGAACTGAAGGACCTCTATTAATTAAATATATAGTAGTGTTGATAGCCTCTTCCCACATGTTTAAAGGCAGCCCAACATGTAATCTCATGGTCCTTGCACACTCCATTATTGTCTTATTCATGCAGTCAGCCACTCCATTCTCCTATGGAGTCCCTGGAACCATTTTCTACCTACAGATTCCATTAAAGGAACAATAATCCTCGAATTCTTTACTGCAATACTCACCACCATTATCAGATATGAGAAATTTTAATCTTTTACTTGTCTCATTCTCAACCAAGCTTCTCCATTTCTTAAATGTTTCAAATACATCAGATTTCTACCTCAGGAAACAAATTCAAACCTTCCTAGTTGCATCATCTATGAATGTAACATAATACTGAGAGTCACCAAGAGAACATACCTGAGCCGATCCCCATACATCTATATGCACAAGCTCCAACATTTCATCTTTCTTTTGCTTCCCATCCTTGAGAAAACTGACTCTCTTTTGTTTTCCATACACACAACTTTCACAAAAATCCATATTAATACATTTTAGACCTAGTAAAACTTTCTTAGAATGAACTACCTTCATACCTTTTTCACTCATACACCCAAGTCTGTTATGCCACAGCGTTGTCTCAAAACCTACAGCAACTGTTACAATCTTTTCCAGCAAACCTACAACTGGTCCTGAACCTGTTTGGTTTTTCTCTACAATAATAAAGTAGAAGAAATAGTATGACCTGTACAAAGATATATGGTGCCTACTTTCACACCTTTTGCTACTATTAAGGCACCTCTTGAAACCTTCCAATTTTTATCACTGGAAGTAACTATGCAACCTTCATCAGCTAGCTGCCCTATTGAAATTAAATTCCTACTCATCCTTGGAACATGTCTTACCTCTTGTAGTAGCCAATGATTCCTATTCTGCAACTTAATCTTGATTCTTCCCTTTCCAACAATCTGACAGGGTTCGTTATCTCCCAAATAAACCAGCCCAAAATCCCCTTGGACATAATCAAGAAAATAACTTCTATGGGGCATAGCATGAAATGAGGCCCCTGAATCTAAAACCCATGAATCATCAGCATTATCTAGGGAAAGAATCAAAGCATCATCTTTAGATTTATTACTTACCACATTTGCCTCCTTATTGCCTTCTTATTTGTCTCCTTCTTTATTCTTCTGAGACCAACAATCTTTCTTCAGATGACTTGGTTTCTCATAGTACCAGCAATCCTTATGTCCTCTGGATTGGGATCTCTTATCATTTGATTTTTCTCGTGACTTCCCATGACCTCCAGAACCTTTTCCTCTCTCCTTTGATCTGCCCCTGCTTTCTGCATTCAAAACACTACCTGATGTGGACCATCCTGAGCTTTTCCTTCACATTTCCTTGCTAAGGATAACACCAACAACATCATCAAATTTCAAAGTATCTGAGCCAGAGACATAATTACTTACAACCATTACCAAGCTATTCCAGCTTTCTGGCAAAGAACATAAAACCAAGAGAGCCCTCACCTCTTCATCAAATTTCACTTTTACAGAAGTTAAATTGACTGATAATTGTATTAAACTCATTTAAATGATCTATCACAGATCCACCTTCAATCATTTTCAGATTAAACAAACGCTTCATGAAAAATGCCTTATTTGAGGCTGAGGGTTTTTCATACAATTTAGCCAAAGCTTTCATCAGTTCACTTGTCTTTGCTTTTGTTATATTAAATGCCACAGATGGTGCTAGGCACAACTGAATGGTTCCTAGTGCCTTTATGTTTAGAAGTTCCCAATCCTCATCTGTCATTCCTGCCAGTTTCTTGGATACTCCTTCCAATGGCCTCCATAAATCCTTCTGATAGAGGTAATCCTCCATTTGCATCTTCCATAGCTGATAGTTCTGCCCATTAAATTTATCAACTTTCAATTTACCCTCATCCGCCATTGCTCCCACTCAACCGTGAGACCTTCCTGCAATGATAATTGAACACAACCCGCTCTGATACCACTTGTTATGGTTAGCTGACAGAAGATATCAATTAAATGCAACCAAAGATTAAACAGAGGAATGAAAAATACACAGAAATCATAACAGTGAGAGACAATTTTAATGTGGTTCACCCAAACTCAGGCTACATCCACCAACAAAGAGTCTAATGATATTATCCAGTAAATCAAAACTGATTACAACCAGCAATCCTTGCAACTCAATACTATTGCAAAATGCTACAATACATCATAAGAAACCCTAACCCTTAGCCACTCTTATCAAGCCTTATAGAAAAATAACTCCTGACGCCTTTATAAAATAATAAAAAACCATTTGAGGTTTCGGAGGAGTTGCCCCCGAGCCCCCACAGGGGGTGCTGTCTCTTGACCCCACCCTGTATCGCAACAGGGAGCGCGTCAGGGGCGCTATCCCTAGACCCTGCAAGGGGCGCTGCCCCCAGCTGCCCCTTGACCCTGTAGGAATTTAGGGGGAAACCGCATCGATAAAAGTGGGGTAAATTTAACCTTTGAGTCTGATTAGGCTCCATATAACGACACAACCAACCAGTGTAATTCAACTCAAAAAACTAAATAATGAAATTCTAGAAGGATATGATAATGGAGCATGGCTAAAACATTACTATGAACCACATTAAAGAAAGAAACCAAAAGATGATTATACATTATGTATGTGTAAGATAGAAAATGAGACCTCTAATAAATTATGTACTAATTAGATCAATCTTCTCTATCAAACATTAGAACACAAGCCACCAAGACTTGTGTACTTGGCTACAATCCTCAAGGGAGAGCCAAGCTATATGGGGCTCCTATTCTTTCTATTGCAGTATTGGAGATTGATTTGAGAATAGAAAGATCTAGGGTTTTAAGTGACCTAAATGACAAAATAGACAGCTTACATGTGTTATAGAACTTCTGTGTAGGAACAGAGGGTAGATTGGGAATGTGCAGAGTAGATGGAGCCTGTAGCCGAAGATTAGGGCAAAAAAAATAGGACTCAAATTTTTGGTTCCCTAGTCCTAGAGTTTTGGTTTGAATTTTGGCCCGACGATCCATATCCCAGATCCTTCCATCTTTATGTCTCTATTTCATGTCGAAAACCTTTGATGTGATCTGTAGACATAAAAGAGGAAAATGGTTTTGTTGTATAGGGGCTTGCCTCAGTCAAACCCCATGTTGGTATTCCGACCTCCACAACAACAATGATAAGAGTGATAGAGAGTGAGTTCTCGCAATAATCAAAGGCAAAACATGTAATAAAGACTGTAACAATGAAATAGAATGAAATAGAGTTACCATGAGAATGAAACCCTAGTTGAGTGGATGAATGTCGTGATCCACAAGGAGTTGAAGGAGAAGGAAGAACATTCCTCGTAGACCTACAAGGGTTAGTACATGTAGCAATAATCTTCAAAAATAGAGAGCTTGTAGAGAGAAAGAGAAATCTTGTTAGATAAAATCATCATAGAGAGCATCTAGTGTAAATGAGTGAGAGAGACTTGTTTATATATGATTCCCAATTACTTTCTGAGGGCCCAATTGAGGTGAGGCCGACAAGGTGCACCACTTAATTTATAAGGCCAACATTCAAATATAACTTTTTGGGGCCAAATTGTCAAGATCCAAGTGCTAGGTGCCCTAGTTCTAGTGATTTAGGCTCTTCAATTATCAGATGTTAGAGGATTAAACCTTGTATCTTAGAAAAGTACTAAAAATTGCATATTGTAAACAAAGATGAACATACAAGCTAAAACGGGTGCCAAACCTAGTGTGAAATTGTGAAAGGTATCAATTTTCTACACTATAGTACTATATTGTCTTATAAAAGCATGTAGCATAATACGTTACCAAGATAAAAAGACAAAACATGTGGTCAACAAACATATCAGAAGCAATAAAATCAACATGAAAGGACTAGAAAATCTATAAAAGGAGAACAAGGGGGCGTATGCACAAAGATGGGGACCAAAAAGTCACCACCATGGGACTTTTTGGTCCAAAATAGGCTAAAACGCGAGTGCATTATGCACAAAGATGGGGGACCAAAAAGTCACCACCATGGGACTTTTTGGTCCAAAATAGGCCAAAACGCGAGCGTGTTATAACACACTCACATTTTGACTTGCTTTAAAAGTCAAAAAAGCTTCATTTTCTACCATTCACCCGTGCCCAAAGGTGTTTGTAAGTGAAAAAATAGTGTTCAAAGCACAAGCACGTTCAAGGAAAGTCTCTCCAAGCAAGTGCAAGGGAGAAATCAACAATTTCACGATGCCACCTCACCGCCAAAGATGTCGTGAAGCAAATTTAGAGGGCCTAGCAACCGAAGAAGGTAGGGTTTGTTTAATTTTTGTTAGTTTGAGAAGAATTTTTTACTTTTACAATGTTTGATTAGTTTTTTATTTGCATTTACTATTAATGAGGCAAGAGAAAACCCAAATCCAGCTGAGGAGGGTCAAAACAACCCTCAAAACCCACCTTCACATCCTCACAATGTAAGGGATACACAAGAAAACTACCTAGGGAAAATAGAAGAAAACAAAAGACATCTTCAAACCCTTATTCAAATGCTAAACAATCCAAGTGCAAGCACCGATTGTAGGAGAGTGCTTGAGAATTCATTAGAGGAGATTATTTCCCACACTGAATCGATGACAAAACAAATCACCGAATTTCAAGACTATAGGGAGAGGTGTCAGAAATACTATGCCGATAAATTGTCATATGAACAAGTGAAGAATGAAAAATTTACAAAATCTCAATTATGTGCACACTTTATAAATCCTAAAACTAGCCAAAGATTAGAAGAAACTTGCAAACGGTTCCCTATTCATTGGTGTAGGAATGAAGAAATATCCCAAAACTTTTGGGATAGATGGTACATGGTCTTTGATGAGTGTCCATGCAACAACGATGAGGTGCCACAATATTTCTTGAGAAAACTCTATTGTGATTTTGTCCTCAAGAATATTCCCAATTATTTTGACATTTAAGAGTTCTAGGTAGAGGTGGTGGCTTTGCCCAAGATAGAGAGGGGGCTCAACAAGATGAAAATTGTGTACCTAGATCCCTATTGAGGCCAGAACATCTATCACTCCCTTCGACTTTGAAGGAGAGTGTTGAGGTGGAGACATTACATTCATTGACTACTCTCATGCAGTCTCTAGTACAACATGTCGATGATCTTACCTAGGCTAGTGAGGGTGAGAGAAGTAGGCGTCATTTGTCCCCACATTTGTGTAGTTCATGTGGGAACCTGTGTGATTATTAGATGCAAGACACACGGCAAGACTCTCGGCATGATGCTACGACGCAGGGGTAGCATCCAATGTTGGAGACATCCATATTGGATGAGATTGTTCTCACTGATGATGTCTTGCAGTAGACATTTAGTATTGACTTTCAGGTAATTTTTTACAAGTTTCATCTTGATTTAATAAATTGTTATTTAAAATTTGTAATTAATTTTATATGACTATCTATATTATAAGTGAAAAATAATTTATGTAATTGTCTACGCAATGAAATTCTAGGGTGAGAGTCTTCATCATGCCTCTATTAGTCGTCCATTGGTGGGTTATGAGAGGAGGTCAAGTCAGTAGGTATGTGATTTATCACATGATTGTAATTATTGTACATATATCAATGGTAATATTATTTTGTGACAATTTGATGATTTCAATAGTCACCTGCACCTCCATCGTTTCCTTGGTCCCCTGGATGCAAATCCACCACTTATACAGAGCTAAATTCAATCATTTCTAATCATTATGCATTTAAATAGTGTTATGTATTTATTTTGGTCAAATAATCTTGAACTTGATTTTCAGATGTTGAATATGGACACTCCTCATCTTTGTGAGTCAGTGCAGGTAGGCATTGCTGTAGCCATGATGTCCTCAAATCCTTTGACCGAGGTATGAACCAATAACATGAAAATGTCATAATTTTGTATTTCTTGTTTTATCTCATGTCATTTGATGTACATAAATGATATTTACGTTAAGTCAATTTTGCTTCTTGATGCTTCTGATAGGAGGTCACAACTCTAGCCTGTCCAGGTACGGATGAAGAGAAATAAAAGATGATGGAGAGTGATCATTGAGTGGTTGTAAGTGATCGATTACATATGTGATGTTATATATTTCATACATTTTCTATATATTAATGTGCATATTATTTGATTGTATTAACAGGTGAAGCTGGATGAACTTCTGTCGAGGAGGTCTACTCGACGACAAAGAGAGGATGAGTCACTAATTGGCTCTCCATCTTCATGATCAAGCTTCCCTTGTATATATGTATGTAAAGTGTGGAAGCATATACAGGGCATATCAATTGTCTGACGTAACACCTCAAAGAGATGTTCTGTAATGGAATGAAATGATTGCAAGATATGCAAACAATGGATTTGTTGAAAAGGCTTTATAAACTTTCAAGCAAATGTAATTAGCATGTGTAAAGCTAAAATTGCTCACCATAACGCGGGTGCATTATAACGCACTCGCATTATGCTGAGCTTGTTTGACGTGTTTTTTCCAATTTTTAGCAAAATTTGGATATTATCTAGAGCGTGCTCCCCATCAGGATGGCACTTTTTTCAATGAAAACTCAAAAAAATACCACCATAATCTTAAGCTCTCTATTAGCTATCTAACCAGATTATTTTTTTCACATTTTGAGTACGTTAAGGGTTTCATCTTTAATTTCTTTTGTTAGTGTATCCATTTTTTGTCATAAACCATTGTCTAGTATTTTTGACATTTTTTGAACCGTTTATCAAAATTTGAAATAAGTTACATTTTTAGAAACTAGACTCCATTATACACGTATTAAAAAAAAACAATTTTTGATTAGTTTTCAAAAATATTAGGGGTGAGCACGCTCAATTTTCTATTTTTCAGGATGTGTCCACTTTGAAAATTACTAAAAAATCAATTATTCATGAAAAAATTATCAAAAAAATCAGGGATAAACTACATGGTGTTTGCTAATTTCTCACCAAAGCAATTTTTGAAATACTAAAAAAAGTTAACATTTTAGGGGGAGCACACCAAATGCTATGTTATGTTTTTTTGAGAAAAATAGGACCAATTTGTGTGCTCCCCTTTTGGAACCCCTTAATCTCAACCATTTTTGGAAAAAATTAGTAGTTTAGAAACTAGATTCGAAGCACTACGACTCTTGTTTTTGTTACATCTTCAAATTTTGAGGTAGCTATCTTTAATTTCTCATCCAACATGAATGTTTCCTAATTTCAAAAAAAAAAAAAGTGGCATCTTAAGACCCCCTTTTGGTCCCCCATCTTTATGCACTTACCCAAGGGTTAGAGCAAATGCACAAAGCAAACTACAAAACATATAAATCATTGCAAAAGAGAATAACAACTAGGGTTTGTTGAGTGAGAGTAAAGAATAGTAAAGAGCAACCTCATCCATGGTGAGAACATCAGTTCCAGAGTTTATTGATGCCAAAGATTTTGATAGGCCAATATATAAGCCCTTCCCATGGAAAGCAATGAAAAATGACTTGGAAGGCACCTTTTTGAACATTCTAGGAGGAGTCATGTATGTAGAGGATGTCCACAAGTACATTCATGTCAAGCTCATAGAAGTGGACCATAGCAACTTTATAAAGGAGATTAAAACCCTAAGGAATACAATAGATCATACATCATACACACCATATGCTAATATTGGGTGACTAAAACTAGATATTTGGGAGAATTTTTTAAATTTTTGCAATGACCACAAATGGATCTGACTAGTTTTGAGAAGAGTTTATGGATAATTTATGTACCTCAAATAACCCTATCTCATTAAAAAAGATGTTAGCCATCGTGTAATCAGATTATGGAATAATGATGATTTCCTAAAAGAGTAGAAAATAAAGTTGCAATTGCACTCATTTGAGCAACATTCAACAAGTGATTTCTTGTCATCCACAAAATTGAGGATCTTGGCATAAGAAGAGCCTACAAAATTTTCCATATGGGAAGAGAAGATTGTGCATCCACAACATGCATCTATACAACATATGAAATGGTGACAAATGGCAAAGAATATGACTTATTCAAAAGGCTAAGAGAGGGGCTAATGGATAATCTAGAGAAAATGAAGAAAAGTCACCATGATTTTAAGTACAACTCACAAATCATTTGCTTGGCCCTTGATATTTTCTAAAGGAATTACTAGGAAAATTTCCCCATGTGTGTGGATATTAGACACAACAATCACAAAACATATCAAAGAAAGCATGGAGGGTTTCTCTAACAAAGTCATTTGTCAATATGGGTATTAATTACTATTCAATAAATTCTAAAAGAGAATGAAAGAGCAAGAATGGTTGAGTAACCACATTATAAAAAAATTTTAAAAAGATGTAGTATCCATGGTCATCAAAGACTTCATTCACCTAGAAGCAATGAAACTATGCACCTTCCTGGCATCACCAGTCCCCTATGAGGCATCAGATGACCTACTGCAAACCACAACTCTACTTCTATTATCCCACCTAAAGGATACAACAACAAAAAGATTTAGTACTTGGAGAGAGTACATTGATAAGAAGGCAAAGAAAGATGTTCAGAAGTATACGAAGAAAAAGGAGAAAGTTACAAAATAGACTAAGGCAAAATATGATCCTCCAATAATTAAGGACATCTCAATTTAATAGATTCCATGTAATAAACCATAGAACTTGAAACAAAATAGTAATCAATGTTGTTAGATGGAGCCCAATTAGACTTGGAGATTAAATTTTCCCCTTTTTTCGGCGCGGTTTCCCTCCAAAGTATTTAACAAGGGAGTATAGGGGGGCAGAGCCCCTCCTATGGGATCCAAGGGGCTTATCCCCTTGGCAGGGGCTCGAGGGCAAAGCCCACAGTGGGGGTTTGGGGCCAATGTCCTCGAAGCAAAAATTGCCTATTATTTAATAAAGGCGTCAGGAGTTATTTTTCCTATTGGCTGACATATAAAAACTATTTTTTTATTGTAACCACCATAAATCTTGATAAAAATGGTTGGAGAAGGTGAAAATCTTAGGGTTAGGGTTATAGTTGATATTGCATTGTAGAATATTGCAATGGTATTAAGTTGCAAGATTGTTGGTTGTAATCAGTTCGATTTGTTGGATAATAATATTGGACTCTCTATTGGTGGATGTAGCCCGAGTTTGGGTGAACCACGTTAAAATTGTCTCTTGTTGTTATTATTTCTGTATATTTTAATTCCTTTGTTTAATCTCTGATTATCTACAGTTAATTGATATCTTCTACTTGCTATTCATAACAATCAGAAAGGCTAGGAACCACTAGTGGAAGTAACCAATGAAAAAGTAGCAAATAGTAGTTCAAAACCAACCATAGAAAAAGGGAAAGAGAAAACATAATATGGAAGAAACAATTCAAATAGAAGACAACCCACTACCAACCAACCCTCCAATAGGAGAAACTATAGAAGCCCTTATATAGATGACCTCACAAAAAAAGGGAAATCAAAGGGGAAACAACCAAAACCTAAAAGGATAAAGCAAATATTACACATAAAGTGGAGACGATGGGCTAACATCTTAAAGAAGGAAGAATAATAAATTCCAAAAGCAAAACAAGTGCCACAAGAAGCAAAACAAAAATTAATGCAAGCAATGGTACTAGAAGAAAAGAAGTTGTTAAGATCATTATACATTGTTAAAAATCTATTAAATTTGGCTCAAAAGTTATCCTACTGCCACCGCAAGTAACAAAGAGATAATTATCAAATCATGGATTGCCTTCATAATAGCTAGCCTTTACTTGATGGAGTACATCACTCAAGGGTTTCTAGAGGAGATAATTTTAGCATTGAAA
Source organism: Cunninghamia lanceolata (assembly GCA_027924645.1). NCBI lineage: Eukaryota > Viridiplantae > Streptophyta > Pinopsida > Cupressales > Cupressaceae > Cunninghamia > Cunninghamia lanceolata. The sequence continues at coordinate 4,927,062 of BSBN01000395.1, read as the reverse complement.
AATGCATTTCCACACAAAGAGAGGAATCTTTCTAGATAGGTATTTCAATCAAAAGAAGGGCAATGGAAGAAATGGACAAAGATTTTAATCTTTCTCCAAAAATAAAAAGCATAGTACACGGTATACAAAATCAGAAACTAAGGACAAAACAAAGATTAGATACTATCTAGTAGAACATCAAAAACACTAAAGTCCACCAAAATTTCTATGAAGAAGCTATTGTAGCTTCCCAACAAGCCTATAATTAGTTCCTAGAAAATATAAAATCAAAAAAAAGAAAAAGCTAGCTCATCACAAGTACCAAATATTAATAAATTGGTAGGTACTAATAGACCGATTGACATAGAGAAACTAAAATACACAAAGCAACCAGAACATATTGAGCAACTAAAGGAAAAAGAACAATAGGAGGAAACCACATAGTAGGAGAAGACAGAGGTATTAATTCCATTAGATACAAAGGGTTAGAATATAGAAAATACAAAAACTAAGAACATTCTTCTTAAACAAAACAAGGGGGGACAAAGGAAGAAGAAAAGGAAAAGGAAGAGAAAGAAGGAGAGAACACAGAAACAATAAGGCATCAAAACAATTAATTACTCAACATAAACAACAAGTGACTAATCCAATAATAAAAATAAAGGACTATATGGCTAGGCAGAGATAGCCAATTCTACCAGTAATTGTAAGTCCTAGCATACTAATACAAACTCCTATAGGGCCTTAGATTGACTTCACATAGATATCATCTATATAAAAGTTAGAGTTAGGAGAAGCATTCACTAGCAACACAAAGCATGATCTGATGCACAAGAATATCACACTAGAAGAAGGTATGGGAAAGATGATCTAGAAAATATAGCAAAAACAACCACAGATACAAATAGAATCCTCCAAATTAATCACTCTACTAGATGGATTTATACAAGGACTATTGGATCATATAGATGGGATCAGGAGAAACAAAAGTTGAAAAATACATTCATAGTAGAATATGAAAAAAAATTGAATAGGACACGACAAAGATGGCAAAATGGTAAGAAAACCTCAAATCAACAAATTAAGAAGCTAGATGAGGCTTGTGGTAATATTGCTACCATATATTGATAATGCACAAACTAGCCATAAGTTACCATAAATGAGAAAACTTAGTTAGATGCCTTAGAAACTCAGGTTACACAACTTTTAAGTAATTACAATATCATGGCAGAACTAGATGGACCCCAACGGCAACAAATTCATAGTCTCTAATAGCAACACAACCAATTAAAAAAATAGAGGATGAAGACCATTACACAAAGTAAAGCAAGGAAGTGCTACATTGGAAAAACTAACTACTTTAGTGGATGTAGACTTGGCAGCAATAAGTTCAAAAATCCAAGACATAGTACATATATGGGGAAATACATATGAGTAGACAAAAGTCAAATACTAGAACATATTACCTTAAACAAAATAAGTAGAGTAATTTTGATGCAACACCATTTTTAAAGTAGATGAGGTCTTGAGGACAACACAATGATTTAAGCTTTGAGAAGATGTTGGCAATGCAAACCGCACCACTATCTGCACAAGATAAAGAGAGACAAACTCACTACAAGTCAAGTGCGACACCTCTAGCTGACATACAACACATCCAAGAAACATCTCAAGGGTGAAGGACATGTCTCTCTATGTACTTATGTACATATATACTAGATAGATATAAGTATGGAAAGGAATAGAGAAGAGAAAAGGATAAAATAGAAGTAGAAAGAAGAAGATAGTTGTAGGAAGAGCTACACAAACATATGTGATGTGTATATCTATGCTTGTGGTAAATAATGTGCATTGTACAAAATTATAAGATATGAATATATAAGTAGACCTATCTTATGGTTCCTATGAATGTGTAAAATTGGTTGAATCATTATGTTATGCATATATTGCCTATTGTACCCTTCTTATTTCCTTCTTACTGCATCACCCTAGGGTTAACTTATCTGAAATAAGTAGTATAGACCTTAGGCCTATATTTTATTGTCAACAGTCTACTCTTTGTCTTGTAGAAATTGAAAGGTTTTGTGATCACTTCTGAGGAGTTAAAAATATCATAGAAAATACAACTACATGGGGGTACATCTAAGGAGTTAACAATTCAACTCAATCTAATAAGTTTGTCTTGGAATTTGATAGTACATCTAAAACTCCTGGAAGCCAATCTCGCTCATAGTTGTGCTCCACTAGACACAATCCCCCTGCAATCACATATGAATAAGACCAAAGTTAGCATGATCTCAAAAAATTAGAAAGTAATAAATAAAACTTATTTTTTAGCCCTTTGAATTGTGTTTTCTACTTTCCATAGGTGGAAAGTTCACCACAATAATGTTGGTATTTGTAGTGTTGTCATTGATGTCAAATATGCATACACATGAGATTGTTGGAGCATGGTCATTAATGTCAAAAGATTGTTGGAAGTGTTATCTTTAGTGTCTAAGGCAGAGAAGAAATGAAAAGGAGGATAATGTCTAAGGCATGAGAGAAGAAAAGTTTCTAAGGCATAAGAAATGATTTTAGTCGGCAAAAAATTTGGTTTCCAAACTTGCCTTTTGGCCGATGAAAAGTTTGTCAATAGAAATCTAAAGCAGAATGATTTTTGCCTTTGGTTGGCAAAGTTCATGTTTCATGAACTAGTTTTCAAGTTGTGAAGTTTGCTGGTTCACCGGTTCTCCAATTTTTTGATTCACTAACAGAGAAGGAGGAAGCAGAAGACAAGGTTGAGTTTGAAGTGCAAGTCTGTTATCGAAAAACTTTGTGTTTTATGAAGTTGTTTGGGAGTTTGGCTTTGTGAAGTTATTCTCTTGGCAATAAAGTGTTCAAAGTGATGGTTCGTAAATGGTAGAAGTTGCCAACAAGAGTGATAAAGGCACAAAAGAGATAGTTCAAAAAAAAAAAAAGATTTTGTTGATAAAGGGTGATAAAGACAAAGTTCATAAGAGATAACGTTTGCCAATAGAAGCAAACAAGACCAAGTTAGTAAAAGTGATTTTTTTCCAATAGAGAAGGAAGGTGGCCTAGATCAAAAAGGGGAGTTTTCACCAACAAAGGCAGCTAAGGCCTTGGTTTGTAAAAAGGATATTTTTTTGACCAAAGGGACAAAGGACAAAGTAAAAGATAAAAGTCAATGATAAATGTAATAGTTTGAGATAGCAAGAATTCACCAATAAAAGAGTGAAAGCCATGGTTTGTGAAATCGATATTTTTCTGATAAAAGGGCCAAAAAGCTAAGTCAGTGTGGTAGTGATATGAAGACTCGGGTCATTCAAATTAAAGAGTTGAATGTGTGTTTGGAAATTGACTGGTAAGAATGTTCCACAACTAGTGAATTTGAAATTTCTAATATGCAGTTGAAGCTGACCTTGTGGTATAGAGCGAAGAGTTTAAATAAATGGTGTCATTGTTGTAGCATGTAAATTTGAATTCTTATTTCTGTGTAGTAATGTGTGGAGCTCTTGGTCTTAGGTCCTGACCTATCTTTGGGTGGATCTAAGTAAGTGTAATTTTGGGCCCTTTCTCAAATGTGCTAACATTGGAAATTAAAATAGGGCCTCTCTTGTGCACGAGGGAAATGAAATTAAAAGCCGACTTTGGAGAATGTTTTTGGTGCAGTACCAACATGAAAATTGGATTTCCTACAAGATTGTATAAAAGAAAGATCAGTTTGTGTTTTTGAATTAGTCTGTGTGTGTGTGTGTGTGTGTGTGCGAGCTGTGAAAAGAAGTATTCATGTATCCGTATGTGTGCATGTGAACCTAAAAGCTAAAATCTAAATGTGTCTGTGAATGTGAATGTGAGGCAAAATATATGTATGTGAAGTGAACATAAGCGAGTATCAAGCAAATAGGCATGTGGAGTTATGTAAAGAAGAAATGTGCAAAGAGCATAAACTATATATGATCCTGAGGTTGCACAGTAAGTGTTGTTTGTTTTGAAATTTGATTATGTTTCAAATTGATGAGTTATAGCTCAGTTGGTATGGGAGGTTGAAGCCTTAGATAGGTTAAAGCCTATTGTTGGGTTGAAGCTCAGGTTGTTTTTGAGATTGAAGTCTCTGGTAAATTGAGGCCTACAAATTTCTAAAAGGATTGTAGTCCTTCTAAGGTTGAAAGTTCTATGGGTTGAAGCCTACAAAATATTGTAATTCTATGTTTCATATTTTCCTTGTGAGGCTGGATTTGGACAGTACATCCAAGCAACTTGCTCACCATGGTTTTTTCCATCTTGGGTTTCCACGTAAATCTGATGTTATGGTCTCTTGTGTGGATGTGTGCTTTTGCCTATGCTTGCATAGTTCTTTCATATTCTATTGATGCAGTAGAGATCTTGTTGTTGCAATAGAATTATTTTAAAAAGTGGCATATACTGATTCACCCCCCTCTCAATATATCAGTGTGTTCTAACAATTGGTATTAGAGCCAAGTTCCTTGGTGCAACCTTATAGCTAAAGGTAGATCTAGGATAAGAACACATGGCTTGGGAAGGATCCTCATCTAACAGAGCACCTGATTTTGATGGATCTGATTACGCATTCTGGAAAGTGAGAATGGAAGCCTATCTTAGCTCTCTAGGGTATGATGTTTGGAGATCTGTGATGGATACTTATACTCCTGAACAACATCCTTTCATAGATTTGGCTAATAAGAAGGCTTATGAGAACGATTCTAAAGCTAAGAATGCTATCTTGTGTGGTCTAGCTAAGTCAGAGTTTGTCAAGGTAACGCAGTGTAAGACCGCCAAGGATATATGGGATAAACTCAAGAGTATCTATGAAGGGGATGATAAAGTAAAGCAAGCAAAATTGCAGACCCACAGGGCTGAATTTGAAAATTTGAAGATGAAGGAAGAAGAGAATATTGTTGACTATAGATAAGGTTGTAAATGCTATCATAGGTCTTGGTGAAGGGGTGGAGGATTTAGTAGTTGTGAAGAAAGTTTTGAGATCACTCCCTCAAAGGTATGATTCAAAAGTTTCTGCTATTGAAGAAGTAAAAGATTTGAATGTACTCAAAATGGATGAATTATTTGGTTCACTCATTGCCTATGAAACGAGAATCACAAGCAAAGAATCTTTTAAGAAGGAAGCTTCTTTCAAAGCATCTAAGAAAAATGGATTTGAGTCAAGTGATGTGTCTGATAATAAGGAAGCCAACTTTGTAAGAAAACTAAAGAAAAGATCAGGTAAGTATAAAGGTAAGTTACCTTTCAAATGTTTCAACTGTTGGAAGATTGGGCATTATGCATCTAAATGTCCTCTCAAGAAGAGTGGAGATAACAACAATGTTTTCAAAAGATCTGACTTTAACAAGAACAAGAAAAGCCTTTACTCTAAGAATGATTGCAGTTTAGCAGCAGAAGAAGAAGACAATTGTGCATCAGAAGATGAAAGGGTAGAAACTCTATTCATGGTAGTGGAAGTCTTGGACAACTCAGATAGTGTTGCTTTTGATAAAGAAGAAGAATGTGAAGTTGACCTTGATGGTGAATTGATCTTTGCTCTCAAAGACTTGGATATAGAAAGAAAATAAAATGAAGAACAGAAGGCCAAGCTCATAAAATCAGAGGAGATGATGTTTAAATTGAAGATTCAAGTTGAAGAAGGAAAAAGAATCGTAGACATGGTAAACACTAATTCAAAACCAAATTAGATGATTGTTTCAAACTTGGGGAAGAAATTGTTTCATTGAGAAAGGAGGTTGAAAAAGTTCATCATCAGTTGAATAAGAATATCAAGTTTGGAAAGAACTCTAAAATTTTGGAGGATATAATAAATCTTCAAAGACCCCTATTCATTAAGTCAAGTTTGGGCTATGATGAAGAAATCACACAGTCCTTTGTTCCATTAAAGAAGATTGACCCAGAGAAGACAGTATCAAATGAAGAAATCCCACTGAAGAAGGATAGTACAAAAATTGAAGAAATTGATTTCATTCCTATCATGTCTCAAAGAAGAAGATTCAGAAGATCAATTCCTGTAAGACAAAATCTCATGAACAGGTTCAATTTTTCTTTTTCTAGTTATTGTTTCATTTGCAATTAGTATGGTCACAAAGCAATTGAGTGCAAATCTAGGATGAAGAAAAGTAACTTTGTTAGTAGAAACACTTTTGCTCTATTGGTTGACTACAACATAATATGTTATACATGCAACAACTTTGGGCACATAGCAAGATATTGAAGAAATGGACTGGCTAAATCAGAAACTCAGAAGGTTGATGATGATATTCCTATAAATTAGAAGAAGGATTGGAAAGTCAAGAAGAACAACCATGAAAGTGAAAATTCAATGATTGTCCAAACTGCATTTCATGCACAAGGACAAGAAAATCCTTGGGTTATAGATAGTGGTTTCTCAAGTCACATGACAGGTGATAAAAGTAAGTTCATCAATCTTGAAAAGTGGAATGGTGGATTAGTCAAGTTTGGAGACAACAACACTACAAAGATATGTGGTGAAAGTACAGTAAGTCTTGATGGAAAGAATATGATAGAAGAGGTTCTATATGTAGAAGGTCTCAAGTACAATCTTCTTAGTGTAAGTCAGATGTGCAGCAATGGTTATAATCACACCTTTCATGCACAAGGATGTGAAATCAGAAGAGAAAGCACTGACAAACTTATGCCAAAAGGAAACAGAACAGAAAATGATTTGTATAATCTTTTTGAAGTCAAATGAAAGAGTTACCTTCTAGGGTAGACTAATGAAAGTTGGTTGTGGCATAAGAGGATGGGACACATCAAATTTGACAACCTTGTTAAAGATTAGCTCTAAACTTCCAGTTAGAGACATGCCAAAGATTGCCAAACCTACTAGCTCATTTTGCAAGGAATTTCAAATTGGGAAACAAATAATGACCACGTTCAAGGCCAAGGAACGCTATTCTGTTGAGCCATTGGAGCTGATTCACAAAGACTTATGTGGTACTATGAGGACAAGGAGTCTTCATGGTGAAAGATATTTTATGTTTGTCATTGATGACTATTCTAGAATGACTTGGGTTACCTTTTTGAAAGATAAATTAGAAGCATTCAATAAATTTAAAATCTTCAAATCCATGGTTGAAAATGAAATGAATGCTAGTATCAAGTGTTTAAGATCAGATAGAGGTGGTGAGTTCACATCAAGTGAATTTGAAGAATTTTGTCAAGAACATGGAATAAAAAGACAATACTCAATTGCAAGGACTCCTCAACAAAATGGAATAGTTGAAAGGAAGAACAAAATTGTCCACGAGATGGCAAGAACAATGTTGAATGAAGACAAGTTGCCTTATGTGTATTGGAAAGAAGCAGTTCATCATGTTGTTTACATTCTTAATAGAGGATAGCTCAGAGTGAACAACACTAAGACACCATATGAGCTATGGAAGGGAAGACCTGCATCAATCAAGTTTTTTAGAATTTTTGGAAGCAAATACTACATTAGAAGAGATGAAGAAAATTTGGGTAAATTTGATTCAAGATCATATGAAGGAATTTTTCTTGGCTACTCAACCACAAGCAAGGCTTATAAATGTTACAACAAGAGACTAAAGAAGATAGTTGAAAGTACAAATGTTAGGATTGATGAAAAGATACAACCACCCACACATGATCAAGATGATGATTGTTCAAATGATTCAATCTACTACTTAGGTGATCTAGTTTGCACAGAAGAAGAAAATGAAGTTGCAGACGAAGGGACACCCATAAAAACCACCAAGTCACCTACAAAGTTCATTCAAAAGAATCATTCTAAAAATCAGATAATTAGAGATAAAAATGAAGGAGTTATGACTAGAAGACTCATAGAACAAGTAAATTTCTCAATGATGTCCAAGATAGAACCAAAGAACTTGTCTGAAGCCAGCAAGGATGAGAGTTGGATTGAAGCAATGAATGAAAAACTAAATCAAAATAAGAAGAATAAAACTTGGGAATGTGTTCCAAGGCCTAAGGATAAGAATGTGATTGGAACCAAGTGGGTTTTTAGAAATAAGTTGAATGAAGATGGAGAAGTGGTTAGAAACAAAGCAAGATTGGTCTGCAAGGCTATTCACAAGTGGAAGGCATTGATTTTGAGGAGATATTTGCTCCTGTGGAAAGATTGGAAGCAATCAGGATGTTCCTTGCATTTGCAACTCACAAAGACTTCAAGGTATATCAAATGGATGTCAAATCTGCTTTCCTGAATGGTGATTTAGAAGAAGTTTACATAGAGCAACCTGAAGGATTTCAACTATCAGAAGATCAGAATATTGTATGCAAACTCAAGAATGCCTTATATGGTATTAAACAAGCACCTAGGGCATGGTACGCAAGGTTGGACAAGTATCTACACCAGCAAGGATTCAAGAAGGGGATTGTTGATAGCAATCTTTATATCAAAACTTTGTGTGATAAGATGCTGATAGTTGTAGTATATGTTGATGATATTACTTTTGGTGGAAGTGATGTTATGTGCATGATGTTTGTTGAAGAGATGCAAAAGGAGTTTGAAATGTCCATGATAGGTGAGCTCTCATTTTTTCTTGGACTTCAAATTGCTCAATCAGAGAAGGGTATATATATTTCACAAAGTATGTCAAGGAGATGTTTAAGAACTTTGGTATGGATGACTACAAACCAGTAAGCACACCTATGGTAACAGGCTATCATCTTAGCAAGAATGATGAATCACCTCAAGTTGATCAAACTCTTTATAGATCCATGATTGGAAGTTTACTATACTTGACTGCCTCAAGGCTAGACATTATGCAAGTTGTTTGTATGTCAGCTAGGTTTCAGGCCGATCCAAAAGAAACACATGTGAAAGTGGTTAAAAGGAATTTCAAGTATTTGAAGAGCACTTTGGACTATGGATTATGGTATGAGAAGGGAAAGGATTTCTCTTTGATAGCATATACAGATGTAGATTGGGCTGGTTGCATTGATGACAGGAAGAGCACAAGTGGTGGAGTTTTCTTTATAGGTGGTAGATTGGTTTCATGGTTAAGAAAAAAGAAAGATTTAGTTGCCTTATCAACAATAAAAGAAAAATACATTGCAGCAGTTGTATGTTGTACTCAGGTTTTGTGGATGAAGCAAACATTGAAAGACATAGGAGTTGTATATGATGAGCTAATTTCAATTTTGTGTGATAATACAAGTGCAATCAACATATCAAAGAGCCTTGTGATGCATTCAAGAACTAAGCATATATCTATTAGGTATCATTTGAGAAAAGGTTGTTGATCAAGAGGTAAAACTGGAGTATGTGCCTACAAAGGATCAGATTGCAAACATTTTCACGAAACCCCTTCCTAAAGAGACTTTTGAAAACTTAAGGCAGAAATTGGGAGTGGTATCACTCTCACTAAATCGGTAAATACTTATGATAGAACATCTGTTCAAGGGGAGCAGCTCAAGGCTTATTTTTCACTCCCTAGTTGGACAATGGCTACCTCTCAAGGGGAGCAGGTAGAAAGCTAGAAGTTTGGTTAATCAGAGTTTGGTATGGCTTTGTGAAGAAGAGCATTACAGTTAGGGGGAGCTTGTCTTGACAATATGAGTTTGAAAGTGGTTTGTTTCATCCCTTTGCCATTGATGTCAAAGGGGGAGAGATTTCAAAAGTTTAGGGAGAGTTTTCAGAGGTTTCAGATGGTGCAGCTCTCATAGGTTGTGTTTTAGTTCAAAAATGATAGAGTAAGGGGGAGAAATGCAAAAGAAAATATTTGTGTTACTATTAATGACAAAGGGGGGATTGTTGGTGTTTGTAGTGTTGTCATTGATGTCAAATATGCATACACATGAGATTGCTCGAGTATGGTCATTGATGTCAAAAGATTGTTGGAAGTGTTGTCTTTGGTGTCTAAGGCAGAGAAGAAACAAAAAGGAGGAAAATGTCTAATGCATGAGAGAAGAAAAATTGCTAAGGCATAAGAAATGATTTTAGTCGATAAAAAGTTCAATTTGCGAACTTGCCTATTGGCCGATGAAAAGTTTGTCAAGAGAAATCTAAGGCAGAATGAATTTTGCCTTCAGTCAACAAAGTTCATGTTTTGTGAACTAGTTTGCAAGTTGTGAAGTTCACCAGTTCTCTAGTTCTCTGGTTTGTTGATTGACCGACAGAGGAGGAAGCAGAAGACAAGGTTGAGTTTGAAATGCAAGTTTGTTATCAAAAAATTGTGTTTCACAAAATTGTTTGGGAGTTCAGAATTTCACCAATTCGCTAACTCAAGGACAGGGATGTTAGCTCATGCAAGCAAAGCTATTCTATCAGAGAAAGTTGTGTTTCGTGAACTTGTTCGCAAGTTCAGCATTTCACTAATTCACCGACTAGGTAATAGGGAAGTTGGTTCATGGTTTTATGATTTCACTGATAGAAGGAAAAGGCATTGAATGAAAGGTTAAGTGGTGTAAGTGTGCTTTTGGTTGATAAGTGATTAATACATGGTTAGTTAAAATGCTAATTTGTCGATAGAAGCCTTTTAAGATGAGTTTGTTAAATGTGTTAAAGATGTTTAAATAATGGTTAGTGAAAAGGTGTTTTCACTGATAAAGGCTTTCTAGCCTAAGTTTGTGAAGTTATTCTCTTCATGATAAAGTGTTCAAAGTAATGGTTCGTAAAAGGTAGAAGTTGCCAACAAGAGCGATAAAGGCACAAAAGAGATAGTTCAAAAAAAAAGATTTCACTGATAAAGGGTGATAAAGACAAAGTTCATAAGAGATAACTTTTGTCGATAGAAGTGGATGAGACCAAGTTAGTAATAGTGAATTTTTGCTGATAGAGAAGGAAGGTGGCCTAGTTTGAAAAGGGGAGTTTTCACCGACAAAGGCAACTAAGGCCTTGGTTTGTAAAAATGATATTTCGCCAACCAAAGGGACAAAGGACAAATTTAGTAAAAGATAGAAGTCACCGATAAAGGCAATAAAGGTAATAGTTCGAGATAGCAAGAATTCATCAATTAAAGAGTGAAAGCCATGGTTTGTGAAATTGATATTTTGTCGATAAAAGGGCCAGAAAGCTAAGTCAGTGTGGTAGTGATATGAAGACTCAGGTCATTCAAATTAAATATTTCAATGTGTGTTTGGAAGTCAACTAGTAAGAATGCTAAAATACTAGTGAATTTGAAATTTCTAATATATAGTTGAAGTCGACCTTGTGGCATAGAGTGAAGAGTTTAAATAAATGTTGTCATTGTTGTAGCGTGTAAATTTGAATGCTCGGATCTATGTAGTAACGTGTGGAGTTCTCAGTCTTAGGTCCTGAACTATGTTGGGTTGATCTAAGTAAGTGTATTTTTTGGCCCTCTCTCAAATGTGTTGACATTGGAAATTAAAATGTGGTCTCTCTTGTGCACGAGGTAAATGAAATTAAAAGCTAACTTTGGAGAATGTTGTTGGTGCAGTACCGACATGAAAATTGGATTTCCTACAGGATGGTACAAAAGAAAGATCAGTTTATGTTTTTTAAGTAATCTGTGTGTGTATGTGTGTAAGTGTACAAGCTATGAAATGAAGTATTCATGTATCCATATGTGTGCATGTGAACCTAAAAGCAAAAATCTGAATGTGGTTGTGAATGTGAATGTGAAGTGAAATATTTGTATGTGAAGTGAAACATAAGTGAGTATCAAGAAGATAACTGCATGCGGAGTTATGCAAAGAAGAAATGTGAAAAGAGCATAAATTGTATATGATCCTGAGGTTGCACAATAAGTGTTGTTTGTTTTGAAATTTGATTATGTTTCATATTGATGAGTTGTAGCTTAATTTGTATGGGAGGTTGAAGCCTTAGATAGGTTGAAGCCTATTGTTGGGTTGAAGCTCAAGTTGTTTTTGAGATTGAAGTCTCTGGTAGGTTGAGGCCTACAAATTTGTAAAAGGATTATAGTCCTTCTTGAGTTGAAAGTCCTGTGGGTTGAAACCTACAAAATATTGTAATTCTTTGTTTCATGTTTTCCTTGTGAAGCTGGATTTGGACAGTAGATCCAAGCAGCTTTCTCACCATTATTATTTAAAAAAGTGGCATATACCAATTCACCCCCCTCTTAGTATATCAGTGTGTTCTAACAAATAAATGTGAAGTCATTGTGGTGAACACATGTTTGATGTGACAAACAAAATACTATCAAAGAGAAAAACTTGCCACAAGCCTACCACAACCCTAAAATTTTAAAATCACCTAAACATGCCAAAAATTAATGAAAATCAAAAAATATGAAAGAACATGTCTATTCCTTGCCTAGACACAAACATTTTCACACTACACATACTAAATTTCACCACTCCTAGACAACGAATCTAAGAATTATAGGATTTTTCAAGAAAGAAGATTTTTTGAAGATTGTGTACCTATCATTTCACAGTACCCTATGCACATGCCATGGCTACAATTCTCATCTCATTCTCTCTCTATTGATTCTCTCCTCGCTCAAAATAGTCGTTGGTTTCCCAAAGCTCAATTTTCTTGTAAGCTCATGTCTGGAAATGACATTTTGAAAACCTAGTTTTGTTTATATATGTTGACCTAATCCTCTTCTAAGTATCATTTTATGTAGGCATTTTGTGTTGGGCAATCCAAGTATACATTTGAAACCTACCTTCATGGTGTGTCCTATTGTTTTCACTCTTGCAAAACTTTATCCATTAATGTATTTAAGATGCACTTTAGTCTTTTATCATTTTTCATATTATAGGTGTTGGATGAATGCAAGAGAGCACACAAATCAGATAGTATTTTGACAATGCAACAAAGGTAAGTTTTCTCATATGTTTTATCATTTTGATTTTTCTTTGTTATAAATTAGGATTTTAGGATACTAATCATTATGAACAACATATAAAATAAATATAAATGAGAATTATACAAGCATGAGTTTAACACATTACACAAGATATACATGGCGAAAACCTTTTTAGGTAAAAAACCCCATAGAGCATCATTTTATTAAAATACTTACATAAAATAGTCTATTAAGAAATAGATTGAACCTACGGTTATACTCCTCTACAAACTTCTACAAGTCTAATAATATATTTTGTACATAGTGATATAACTCACTATAAAACTTCAAATTCACATCCCTCTCAAATGAGAGAACCTCCTTAAATATAGGAGAAGGGGTGGAAAAATACCTGAAGGGGTATTAGTCACACCCATTTAAAGAAACCATTTGTAAATAATCAATAATCTAATAGTTATTAGATTATTAATTATTAAATGTATATGCTTTATAACATAAGGTTTTTATAACCTTGTTTAGAACAATATATAAATGTTATAAATGTATGATCCCTAATAACATTATGTTCTAACACTCCCCCTTAATTTTAATAAGGGGCATCACATGTAAATTTCTATAAAATAAAAAATGAAGCACCCCAGAAACGTAGGTCTTCTTAGACAGTGATAATTGGGACACAAATATATGTCAAAATGAAGAGCATGCATTTCAGACTACATGTAATTCATCTTGTCACAATTTATAATCCCAGTGTTTTTAAAAATTATGCCTAAGAAAGGTCTTATAATGTTTTTGTTGGATCTCAAAACTCCTCAAACCAACCCCCCAGGTTCATTACATAGTGCCCATAGGTCTTACATAATACAATGCTTTTATAAGTGGAAGATTTACAGAGAGAATAATTTTCAATATGTCCACAGGGCTTACATATAATGCAAGGAGTTAGCCATATATAATGCCTAGAGGTCTTACTTTTTGCCTTTTAGGTCTTACATAGAGCTGCTATTGTTAGTCACACTGTCTCCCTCAATGGCAACTCTTTACATCTTGAGATGTTAAAATACCTAAGGTCTTATTTTTTGCCTTAGGTCTTACATCTAGAGGTGTTGTTGGCATGCACACTCCCCCTCTATGGCCACACATTGATTTGAATGTGGATAATTTGGTACTACACAAAGGTTTGATACTTATTGCATATATATTTTTTTATGATTGCTAAGAGCCTAGCCTAGATCTTCTTGACATAGTATATATGCCATCTAAAAATCAATCTTACAAAACTAAAGAATAATATTAGGATGGAAGGAATTTCCTTTAAAGGAAATTTCCATGAACTTCAATTGTGTTTTATTTCTCAAAATATGAGTTTTGGGTAAGAGTAAATAGCTTTATCATATAATTAAGTGGGACCTGTAATAGCACTTGGATGAAAAACATTTCAGGTAATCTCCTAAGCACATTGATTCTTTTGTAGTAACTTTTGTAGTCAACTTTTTTATTAAAGAGCTATAGAAGATAGCCATTTGAATATTACTCCATGCATGTGATGGTAGTTGTACCATATTTTGAAGACATGGATTGACATGGTATATGTCTTAGTAATAAGATTACGAACATGGTTCTAGTAATATAATAATCAATAAATTTTAAATTTTTGATACAAAAATAATAAAAGCCCATAATTAAATTAACAAGTAAATCAACATATAATATACTATAACAATACTTAAAAAATAATCTAATGATCTTATTAAGGAGATCATATGGGATTTGCATAAGTATGTATAATTTTCCATGTTTAGTAGGGAAACAATTATTAATCTTACTAAACATATAGTATTATGATCTATAAAAGTTTAAAGCAACGGGTGAGCTATCCTTTCTAGGCTTACCTCATGGATAGTTTATTAGAGTGACAACCACCCATTACAAGTAGATGATTTTATACCCAATAAATTTTATAGTTTTTATAGAAAACATTGACCTCTTTAGATAGTTATGAAAAATAATTACATATTGTCTTTACCTATTTGGACATACATTTTTAGCTTGTAGTATTTCCTGTCAATGGACCTCTCTTCTCCATGGTCCATATAGGATAAAATTGCTTCTTGATTATCATAATATTTAAATAACTTAGATCAAATGATATCAATTTCCTAGACATGCAAACTTATCCAAGATTTTTAATCAAATGATTTCAAATACATGATAATTATCTTGAAATTGGAGCCTTTACATATGACACTATCTTATATGCATGACAATGCAAATTATATGGAATCTCTTATTTTTAGAGGTGATGGTTCTCTTTAACATCAAAAACATCCTTCTATGGTTATAATATAAATAATAATATGGTTATGCTCTTAGTTGTTGCTTGCATATTTTAAAAAATATCAACAATAACAAGGATTTATCAACTATTGTTGTCTATAATAGTATATATCTCTAAAGTTAGTTTTGATAGATAGAAATGTTTAAACATAGAGCGTGATGGAGTCTATCTCATTTATATTTAGTAGTTTGAATAGATATTTAGTTTTTAGGAGGTTATGAGGAATTAGATTGAGGGAATCTCTAGTTTCTTAGCCTTGGAGAATGTGAGGTTTAATGTTACCTTCTAGGAAGTTAGCCAATAAGTTTTACTCTCATTGGACAAAGGGATCCCATTAAGTCAAACTCTAATTATTTCATTAAATTGTCTCTTGAATATCATATTATCCATGGTCATGGCAAGAATCGTAATGCTTAGTAAAAGGGAAATGTGGAAAGTTGTTTTTAGGTTTCTCGCCTTGAGAGAAAAGACTATAACATTTATATTTTCTATATAATATGGTATACATATGCATGGTTCAATATTAAAAAATTCTTGAAAGTGAATTAGTTGGAGATGAAAAAAAGTATTTGATTTCAACTTTGAGCTATATAGGCATGTAAAATGATTGTGGGGCATAATCAAGAGCACTCATATGAGTGTTTTATGGGTTTAAATCCCCCTCAATGCCATAAAGCATTCATTATAACTCTAATGAATATGAAGTGAGAAAAAGATATGTTGAAAATGCAACCTTAGGAATTTGATAATGATGAAGCTAAATCTATGCCACACAAATTATCAACCACCAAAATTAAACATATATATAGTAGAATAGAATAGAATATGATTGTTAAGTTTTCACAAATTATCTCATAGTATGAACAATCTTGGTACGTTGGAGACTTAGTAGAGAGTGATATCTTGAGAGGACAACATTTTATTGTCTTGTTCATTAATTGATAAATTTGTGTGAAGACACATATCAATGCCCACTCTATTTCTCTCACCCTCATCCCAAAGATGGTTGGTGCAAATTCATTTCATAGTATAGCATATAGATCTCCCTTTTTAACAATGTATACCATAACCATCTATATTGCAATTTGTTTTCAACTATATATATATATGACCTAGAAATGTTGGCTCTTATTTATGCTCATTAAAATAACTTGCATTATGGTAAGATGTTATACAATTACCTTACTAACATTGAAAATTCTTTTTGTTGAGAAGGATTTGAACATGTCATTGAATATCATGATAGAGAGAGAATTGGCTCTTTAGTTTTGGCATGTACTTTGTGTTATAAAATTGTATTGTATATCCAATTCAGGTCGTTAATCAATTAAGTTTTTAATGTACTTTGAAGAAATGACTAGATTTAACATGACTAATAAGGTATCACTATAGATCAAGTTTGTTGAGATTACAAGGAGGCAAGGATGCGCAGAGGCAATTTTAGAGGCGAGGATTGCCTTGGTTAGAGTTAGCGAATAGGTGAAACTTTGAAGGAAGGAGAAGCAAAAAACAAAACAAAGAATATCATGGAAAGGAATACAAGAACAATGAAAAAGGTTTTTTTGGAATAGAGATCGACATGATCTCCGAGGGAAGGAGTTCATAATGAATTTCAAACCATTTGGCAACCAAAAGATTTGGAAGTGGAGGGAGAAAGAAATTAGGAAAGAAGGAACAGATGAAGGTAGTAAAGTATATGATATCCTGAAATGCACAACTGGAGTAAACAGGATTCTGGTGAATTTTAGGGTTTCAGAGAAAATCTTGAATATCAACAATAACATCATAGAGAATTTAGTGAAGGATTTGAGAGAGAAAGCCTTTTCCATTAAATGGGAAGATCTGTGGCTAGCATGGGAAAGGATCAAATCTTGGTGCATAGAGAATTGGGAAGAATCAGTTTTGCTGAGAAATTTTCCAAAAGGATTCTTTTTGGTTTTGTTTTGAAAGAAAAGAAACCAAAGAAGAAATTTTGAACAATAAAACATGGACAATGGATGGAGTTGGTTTTTATATAAAAGATTGGGAGCCAAAATTTGATCCTACTAGTCACAGAGTTCCAATCACACCAAGATGGATTAGACTTTATAATTTACCCACGGAATATTGAACGGTGGAAATTTTAAAAGAAATTAGAGATTGTTTAGGTTCTTTTTTGGAATCAGAAGAAGTAACAGAAAGAGGAATTTTAGGCATCTATGCTCGCACCTGTGTTAATATAAATATACCTGAAGCCTTTCTAGATATTTTTAACATAGTAATGGAGAATGGGGTTTGGAAACAATAGGTTGAAATTGAAGGGCCAACAAATTCAAAAATTCCAACAAAGGATAAAGAAGTGGATATAGGAGGGGAAAGAGAAGAAAAGATTGAATCAATTTCAAACTCAAAGAAAGGGAAGTGTTGTGCCTTTTAGACACACTCCATTTTCCCAAATGGAGACCCCCTTTTTTACTTTGGCTTAGAATCTCAACCTTTGTTACTTATGATGATGAGAAGGTGAATTTGTGCTTAGAGTGCATGATTTGTTTGAGATTTGAGTATTTTGCATGTTTGGAGTGATTTGATGTCATTTGGAGGTGTCTTGAGTGGTCTTGTGCTTAAAAAATAGTCATTTGTTGCCTTCTGCACTGAAATTGGGTGTTACTGCATTTTGCTCCAAAATCCCATATCATTGGATATTGCCCTTGAAATTAGTTTTGTAGGATGTGTCATGTTGAAATTCCTAGTTTCTAGGTCTTAGAGTTGTAAAATTGTGTCAAATTCCACTAAGGGGTTCATATACTTTCATCCTATCGCATGGTCCTAAAGCCCTAATTTGGCTAAGTCTAAAACCCTAAAAATGGCTAAGTCTGAAATCTAGTGGAACCACAAAACTCTAGAATCTACATATGAAATCCTATGGATCTAGAACCTATCTCAAACATCCTGACAATATATTTCAAAATATTTGAAGTAAATATATTTTGAAATATATTGTCACCCAGGGACTATCAGAATCTAGCGCTAAAATTGCCTCCTACTACCAAAAGTGCTAAAAACACCTTTCACTGACTTGGCGCTAAAAATTGAACTCACTGACTTTGCGCTAAAAATAGTCGCTACCAACTCTTGGCGCTAAAAACATCACTCACAGACTTCTGCGTGAAAAATCATCACCTACCAAACTTAGTGCTAAATTCACCTCTGACTAACTTTTGGTCAGTAGCATTGAAAATCCACGCAAGTTGGTCACACCCAAAAGTAGTGCAAAAGCATATTGCGCTAGAAACATAACCCGCAGACCTGCTCTAAAAAGTGGATGACTGACCTCATGAAGCATCATTCTAATTAGTCAGTCTGAGCCTAAATCCCCGCCAATGAGTTTGTTGACCCTTGGTATAGGTTTTGTCAGTGATGTCAAAAAGGTGTTTGTATGATCAAGGACAAGGCAAGTACAAGGTATGACCATCAAGATGAGGATGTATGGTGGTGAGATGAAGATGAAGGTAATGAGGTGAGTGTTAACAAGGTATGAACATTGTGAATCATGCATACAAGGTATGTGAATAGGTATAATTGTGTTTGGCTTTGACTGGATTATATGTCCAAACAATATGACTTGAGTCAAGGTTGACAAGGTGAGTAATGGACATTAAGGTGAGTTTCCTTTGATATGGTGAGTTGTTGTAATATGGTTTTGATGCTTCATCAGGATATCTTCATGGTTGTCTCAAGATGGATAATCTTGTTGTGATTTTTTTGGTGTTCATCATGCTTAAAAAGGTTAAATGTGATAGTGTTCATGATTAAGGGTTTTTAGTTCCCACCTTCATCATAGCTTTAGAGATACAGGACTTCATGTTAAACAGTGTTTGTGTTTAGGACACAAGGACATTAGTACTGTAGATTACTTGCAAAGGAGTTCATATAGTTCATATGTTGTAGAGAGATTGGCAAATGATCAGGTGTACACATTGATACATCTTTACTTTATTATTTTGGGGCTTGGTGACTAACATCTATGTTGGTACTTAGACATTTGATGCATTTGAAGACTATGAACCTTGGTCTTTACTTAGCACATTTGTATCATTATGTTCCTCTTTTGTGTTGTCCTTGTTGTCAAAAGACACAACATCATGTGTTGATGCAGACTTGGTGCTTTCAGATGTTTGGATGTTTGGTCTCCTTCAGTTGATGACAGTTACTTTTATGATGTTGTTCTGACTTCAAGATCTATGTTCAGCAAGTTTCATTCATTCTTTCAGTAGCATATAGCATGTATGTTCATGGTAGTGTTTTGGTTTAATGGCTTAACAATGGATCTCAATGGTTCTGACAGTGATCATTCTTTTTAGCAGAGAAGTGGATATTGTTTCTTTACAGGGTATAGGATTTCTGAGAAGGTCACAGTACAAGTATAAGAAAGTTTATGTTTAATGAGACTTAATGTCTTATAACATTTTGTTATTTATGAGACATTACTTTCTTATTAAACATAGTATGTTCTTGTACATAATTGTTTTTAAGCATAAATTTGTGGCAAAAAGAAATTTACTTTTTGACCTCCTAGAGACATCATTGGCATATGATTTGTATGATATGGGACTATTCTTTGAAAAGTTGGCATGGTGGCATCATTTGGTTTCAAAAAGACTTAAATTTGTTTTGGCATGGCATGATGATGTTTGACTTTTTAAAGGTTTATGGTTGAAATCATTTCAAAAGTCACCAAGGGCATTAGCAATTATTTTGTATTGGGATTTAAATCTCATCATAAATTATTTTGTGTCAGCTTCTTTAGGGCAAAATGATGTAAAGGAAATCATTATATTTCAAAATATTTTTGCACACTCTATTGTAAGGGTTTCACAAACCCTAGCTCAGGCAGATTTAGAAGAACTTTTTGGCGACAGTCTTAGTGACTCGGGCAGGCAGTTTTTGTGAGCTTGGTGGTTCGGAAGGCAGTTATCTCAGGCAGGTTTTTGAGGTATTTTTGGTTTTCAATTTGATGGTTATGATTACTTTGAAAGGGCAATGATTTGTATGACAATTTTTAGTTTGATTAACTCTATAATCATTGATTATGATGGCAGTTGTAAAATTGGTTAAACTTCTTTGTATTTTTGAAAATGAAAAAAAAAAACCCGAATGGAAGTTGAGGGGTTTATATATAAATCTATTTTTATATATTCTGATATATGAGAAAAAGAATGAAATAGATGGGTCTATCAGACAAAGAAGACAAAGGGTTTTCATGGCAGAATATTAATAGACACATTTGGTATTGTTTCATATATATAAATTCTTATGCATCTAAATGAAAAAGATAATAAGAAGTGATATATAGAGAAACAGAGGTTTTACTTTGCGAATATGATTTTTTTGTTGTATTTGGGATTCTGTAAGCCAGTGAGGCAGTATTGTCAGTGAGACATTATTTGTTGAAAAAGACCAGTGAGGCATAATGACAAGTCAGTGAGACTTCTAAGCCAGTGATGCTTTGTAATTGTGATTATTTCTATCAAGCATGTGAGGCATTTCGAGTGGTTTTTATTCCCCAAGAGGGTTTTCCACTCACGACAATATTTGTGTTATGGGTTGTTATTATCACTGATGTGCTTGATTCTCTTATTCTTTTGCAAATCATGTGTTTATTTGGTCTGCATGAACACATATTCATCATACATCATTATTTGAAATGATATTCTCTGCCCATCTTCATTATGGTCAATCAAACTTTACAAATTAATCTCTATGTTATGGTATCAATTGTTTGTGTGTCTAACATCCTTACTCTTTGTTCATGAGTTAATGTTTATCATAGATTGTTTCAATAGTGATTGATGCATTCTTGATATTGATGTATCATTTCTTGTTGTCATGATATTCATAGTTAATATGATGCCTCATCTCCGTTCAGTAGAAGTTGCCTTTGTCTTAAAGCTTTGAAAGATTATCTCAAGGTCTTGTTGAAATTTGTATACCACTGATTCACCCCCCCTCTTAGTGGTATTGTACTCCAACAAGTGGTATCAAAGCATAGGTTCCTTATAGAAGTCTAACAGGCTTGGGTAGGTCCTAATAGTGGAGTACCATGGGAAAGTGTAGAAGAAATAGAGGAAAGAAGAGTACTGATCAAAAAGTTGTACAACAAGCCTCAGTCCAATCAAGTAATGATTTGTTGCATATGTCACCATTGAAAATTGAGACAAAATGTGATAAAAGGAATAGTCCTGCAGTTGAAAATCTTGATAAAAAATAAGATATCATTGTGAATGAAGGAGAACAATAATTTGATGAAAGAAAAGATGTTTTTGTTGTTGAGACTAATGATGAAGAAAGAGATTTTTTTGAGGATGAAGATGGACAGGAGTTTGATGAAGATGATTGTGAAGTTGATGTTGAAGGAGAACTTTTGTGTGCCCTAGATACAATCAAGCAACTTAGTAAAGAAAATAGGAGATTAAAAGACCAGCTTCAATAAGAGAAAGAATCCAAGGATAAGGTATGTTCAGATTTTGAAAAAGTTTCTTTAGAGTTTGAAAATGCAAGAAATCAGATTACAGAATTAAAAAGTCATGTTGATGAATTTGATAAATTAATTATCAATCTAAAGACTGAAATTGAGGAAGCCAAAAGAATAATAGATAATACAAAATATGACCTTGAGGTAAAAAGAATTGAATGTATGAAATTAGAAACTGAAATTGTTATTCTGAGAAAAGATTATGAAGGTTTCAAGGCCCTGTCTAAGAAATATCAGGAGTTTGAAGAAAGTACAAGTAGGTTGAATGGCATGCTGAGCAAACAAAATAATTTCAAGGACACTATTGGTTTGGGTTTTGAAGAAGGAGAGTGCTCCAAAGTAAGAAAGGCACCTAAAAGGAAGATAGACTTAAGTTATCATGTTGTTGCTCCTGAAGTCAAGGAAGGACAATCAGGTCCACAAGTTCTCTACCCACCGGGCAAACAATAAGGTACATTTTTTCTCAGTTTCATGATTATTGTTATTCATGTCATGTTTATGGCCATAGAGCAAGAGATTGTACAAGAAATAGTAGGATATATGAGAGGAATGTCAATAGGAGTGTCTATCACATGCCTAGAAGAAATTATCCTTTTTCTATGATCTAGATAATAATATCAGATGTTATAGTTGTAATAGCTTTGGACACAAGGCACATTGGTGTAAGAAAAGTGTGTTGAAATCATCTAGGAGCTATAAGGTCAAACAAAAACATGAGAGTACCTTAAACAAGAAAAAGGAAAAACCTATACTAGTTTGGAGGAGAAAACAAAGTGTAGGAAATGCAAGTCCTGAACCAGTGCATGGCTCACAAAATGCTCTACAAACTAAATGAGTAGGAGCTTGGAGATAGGGGGAGTTGTGTAAGGTTTCATTATTCATCCCCATGAAAGCATATCAGTGGTTTCTCTATGATGGTAACAATGTTGTTAATGTTCATGTTGTTTCATGCCTCTTAGGGCTTAAAGTGCTTTTCTTGTGGTTTGTTGATGCATGATAGTATAGTGATAGTCATCTACTCCTAATTGTTATGCAATAAACTTATGATGACAGTGATTTATTTGTCCTTCATGTGAAGTGAAAGTGAGATACATAGTACTATGTTGACAATGTTTCTTAGTTGAGGTGCATAAGGCACTAAATTGTGAACATATGCCAAATAAGGACTATCACAAATTTTTATTACAATGTTGAAAAGATTTTTGGTGGCTTTATAACAAGTTTGATTTGGATCAATTGGCTCTAAGTGGTCTCTGACAGGACAAGGATAGGGAACTCTAAAGTATAATGTTGTCATGACTACTTGTCACAGTCACAGTATATTTCCTTTTTAAAGAGACAGTATGCAAGTACCTTTTGATGACAAAAGTTTTTTTTACTGGTTTCTTCTTTCTCTGATCATGCATTTCCATACTTAGATGTTGCAAAATCTTTCTTATAGTGATGCTTTGTGTTGGTTTTTCTTCTGAATCAGCATTAGGGTTTGTCAGTTCTAATGCACGGGCAGATTCAGCCAACTAATACAGGAGGTTGCGTGAGCTCCTCCCCTTCACTTCTAGGTCTGCCGCACCAAGGGGGTATCCCTATAACTAAAGATGTGACCTTGACTAGTCCAGTGACAGAATGATTTAGCTTGATAGTAACAGGCAGAATACTCTCATGTATGGACCAAGATGTGTATGATACATCACAAGTTTGGCAACTTTCTTGGACATATGTGTCTGGTTGGGTATGAGAGTATGCAGGGGTCCTAATCCTACTCCTACAACTAACAGGTTGAAGTGATGAAATGGGTGGACATAATGTCCTAGATGCAAGACAAGGGGTTTGGGTTCATAACTACTGACCCAGGAGTAGACTGGTGCCTATCCATTGGGCAAGGAGTCAACTAGACATATACAACAGATGGTTTGCAACTTGTCATTCAAGTTTCAAGGGGTTGAGCTTGATGCTTGCCTTACAAACATCACCCAAGGATGGGTATTTAGCTGCCTCTACTTATAGATATCCCTGCTGACATGCAACCTTCCCCATGCTCAACCTAAAACAATTTAATCCACTCCTTGAATGGAAGTTAGAGATCAAACATGTGATACAGAAAACCATACCCTAGAACTTGAGAAACCCTTAGCAACCAGATTCAGAAGAAGGAGAATAACATGCAGTAAATGGAGACAAGCAGATAAAAACATGCAATGAAGCATTTCTCATATAAAATCAACATTGAAATTGAACATATGTGCAAAATACATTCATGTTGCAACTCATAAACTCCAAAATGGGATAGAATAACCAGGGTCATGCCCTGTCTTTCATTATTTACACAAAAGTGCCCCAGGCCTTCAACAACCAACAAATGAGCAACACAGCCTGCTATATACAGCAAGGCAGTTACTCAGCATTAATCACTGGGTGACTCAAAAGTCCGCCAGATACAGTTCATTCTGAGGAAATGGCGCTCAAGCATTCAATGCAGCAGGTGGAAGAAGAGACAGGGAAAGGTCTCAAGCCTTGCGCCACCGCCCGTGGATGTACAACTTCAATCGGGTACCTGATCCGTCCATGTCTTCGCCCATACCTTGTAACATCCACCATTAATGGCGCACCAACTCGCGGCCTTGGGAAAAACATCATACTGTGCATCACAACCGTTTCCCGCCAAGATTTATCACCTTGATATTTCAAATCATGTAGGAACAAATTATCCCACATGCACCCCACGGCAACCCCCTCAACACTTTATATACTAGGCCATAAGCATATATAATGTCAGTGCTTTTGCTCCCGACGACACCAGTATAAACCTCATCATCTTCCATCGGCCAAACCCTCCTCATCGACAAACCACTTGCTTGTCCTCCCGACATCACATATCTTGCTGATGAACATCCTTCATCGGGAGGACCCAACATATCGGAGTGACACATTCCTAACACGCCGATGACCAAAGTCATGTCGATGGCTCTCCCTGCACACATCCTCCGATATGTAAAATATCACCCCGATATTTCACATCACCCTGATATGAAATATCACCCCGCAGAAAATATCACCCTGCAGGAAAGCATATCCGGACCTCATCACCCGATGAAAATATCACCCTGACGTCAGCATCATATTGCAATATCACCTGCATGATAATCGCCTTCATCGGCACAACCTAATGCATCGGAAGAAGATCCTCCTGCTTAGCCGATACCAAATGTCTGGCCGATGAACATCTTGTATGTCCACAAAAATCCTAATGACGTCAGCATCATATCTGCATACCGCGCATCTCCACATATCTGGATGACATCATCGTCATATTCGCAACATCAAGGGATCTCCATAAAATGACTGATGTTCAAATATGACCCCCTGAACCTTGATGACGTCACCACCACATTCATATATCGGCACCGGGGTGATATTCGTAAGATGACCTGATATTCAGAATATCACCCCCTATTAGGATGTTGGGCTGCATTGTAGCTCCACTACAGGATCAGGATGATATCCGAATATCACCCAATATTGAAACATGATGACCCTGATGAAATATTCAGTCAATAGAATATCATGATGATGCTGACCACCTCCTAAGAGAAAATGATGTTGATGCTGAAACATGCTGAGGAGGCCCAAAGACTTAGAACTCTTGGATTTTTTGGGAAGGTGCTTGCATATACATATTTAAGCACCAACACAGGCTCTGTCTAGGGATGCATGCCTCTTGCAGGCATGGCGAGAACCACAGATCTCTGGGATGCAGACCAGTCCCTTATCCATTGGGCACAGAGTCAAATACTACACTGACCTGCATCACCAAACACACTTGATGGCCTAAAGCCACCAAGAAAGGGAAAACCTGTATTTCCCTTTGTCAAATACCTTGTTTTCATCTGCATGCACTGGATCAAGCTCGGAGATACTGCAATGATCCACCCACAAACAAACTTGGTCATTTGCATTTTCAACTCTTTGATTTGGCTTGTCACTGTCAGCCCTATGCAAACAACCTTCAGGATCATGTAATATGTGGGTACAATGTTTATCAGGCAATGCATATTCATATGGCATATAGCACTTATCATCACTATGCATTGCAAAATGATCTCCTAGCTGGACTGAAAATAGGAAACACTCAGAGTCCACCACACAGCTAGGAAGGTCAGGGCTCATTTCATCAACTGGCCTATCAAAAGAAAAGCTTTCAAATTCACAATTGTGCACACTTTGCACACAATCATCAGGTACACCAAGCTAGAAAAGATCAGGCTCTGGCACCTCTTTACAATCAGGCACATTTTACGATCACTTACCTGATGTATGTTGGTTTCTCCTTCATCAGGATGAGAAACAAAATCCAAGTCAAAAACAATGTTTAGATCCTCACCATACTCAAATGGATTCTCATCACCATATGTGTCAAAAATGGGTGATCCAGGTGCATCAGTTTGATCATAATATGCCATTTGTTCATGGGCGTTGTGGAGTATCAACTTGTGTGTCGTAAGCAAAACAGTCATCAATTAAAGGACAATCATGCTCTGTACCAGCACTTGTTTCAATCTCTGATTGCTCTTCATCATCTCCATGTGTCTGAATATAAGGCAGTGATTCACACATGGAACTGCATCTCTGTTTGCTTACCTCTTCTCTGTCTTGAGTGCAATACTCACAATCATCTCCACAAATCCATTCAAAAAGATGCTCATTGCTATCCACAACCACATCATTATTTTCATGGCCAGTTGCCTCAACATTGCAATGGGAGTCCTCATTAACCCTTTCCTTGGCATCTTTAGTATCTATCTTTTCATCTTCATTTGATGCCATGATCACTTGGTCATTTGTAACTTTGTAACTGTCATTCACACCAAAGCCTGGGGACAGGGAATTCTGCAGGTGCTCATTTCTCATTTCTTCTATATTTTCTAAAAAACTGTATGCCATCTACATACTTTTCACCTTGAATTCCCTCAATATTGCACTAGAGCCCTCCTCAAAAGCTTCAAAAAATATGCCAACACAGGCTGAAATATCAGGTCTAAAGCTTTCAAGGATTTGTGAAAGGGCTACTACAAATCTATGACTGAAATCAATACAGGGCTCCTCATCTTGTCTTCTGATTTCCATTAACCTTTCAACAAGATCAGCCAGTTTTCTTGCAAATTCTTCTTTGAAACAGTCAGCAAGCTCATCCCAACAGGTCAAGGATCTCTTTGGAAAGCTCAAATACCAATTTTTGGCTTTTGCATCAAAGGACCTAACAAAAAATCTCATCCACATATCCTCATCTCTGAATGAATGTGTATCCATGAACTCATGGAAATTTTGGATATGTGCACTCCCATCAAACACACTGTGACCACTAAATCTAGGCATCTAACTGTACATCCTAGCAGGCATACTTTCAATTTGATAGTCAACCCATGACAAGTCTACTTGGTCATACAAAGGATCAAAAGGGCTGACAAGAGGTTTAGCTTTCTGATTGGCAAACACAACAGGGTTATTATTATTTAACTGAGCCTGCCTAGCCTCTAAGAATATCAACCTATTTTTTCTCTTCTATTCTTTTATTCAACATTTCACCCCCTTCTTGACTGAGTATGGGATAATACATATTTGGATTCATAAAAATCTCACTCTTAGACATCCTTTGTCTGCCTAAGACCTAAGGCGTCCCCTGGCATCTAACTTATGCAGTAAACAGCAAATATAAAGGGGAAGAAGCTAGGTATCTTTTATCATCTAGATGCAGAAATATGAACATCTCTCATCACATAACATACATCTACCTTTCATATGCACTTAAATCTTTTTGCAGAGTCACCACCTCTCCAGAGAGGACAAAATTTTCAACAACTGAAAGCTACTTTTCCAGGTTCATTCCACCAGCAGAGCAAAACTTCACCAGAGACTGCAGGATATCAGTTTACATCAACATTCCCCAGTAGAGTCACCATTTTGTTGGTGACTCGGATGGATAAAATATATTCTGTTTTCATCAAATCATCCCCAGCGGAGTCACCATTTTGTTGGTTTTTCTTCTGAATCAGCATCAGGGTTTGCTAGTTCTAATACACAGATAGATTCAGCCAACTAATACAGGAGGTTGCGTGAGCTCCTCCCCTTCACTTCTGGTTCTACCGCACCAAGGGGGGTATCCCTATAACTAAAAATGTGACCTTGACTAGTCCAATGACAGAATGATTTAGCTTGACAACAACAGGTAGAATACTTTCATGTATGGACCAAGATGTGTATGATACATCACAAGTTTGGCAACTTTCTTGGACATATGTGTCTGGTTGGGTATGAGAGTATGTAAGGGTCCTAATCCTACTCCTGCAACTAACAGGTTAAAGTGATGAAATAGGTGGACATAATGTCTTGGATGCAAGACAAGGGGTTTTGGCTCATAACTACTGACCCAGGAGCAGACTGGTGCCTATCCATTGGGCAAGGAGTCAACTAGACATATATAACAGATGGTTTGCAACTTGTCATTCAAGTTTCAAAGGGTTGAGCTTGATGCTTGCCTTACAAACATCACCCAAGGATGGGTATTTAGCTGCCTCTACTTACAAATATCCCTGCTGACATGCAACCTTCCCCATGCTCAACCTAAAACAATTTAATCCACTCCTTGAATGGAAGTTAGAGATCAAACATGTGATACAGAAAACCATACCCTAGAACCTGAGAAACCCTTAGCAACCAGATTCAAAAGAAGGAGAATAACATGCAGCAAATGGAGACAAGCAGATAAACAATGCAATGAAGCATTTCTCATATAAAATCAACATTGAAACTGAACATATGTGCAAAATACATTCATGTTGCAACTCATAAACTCCAAAATGGGATAGAACAACTAGGGTCATGCCCTATCTTTCGTTATTTACACAAAAGTGCCCCAGGCCTTCAACAACTAACAAATGAGCAACACAGCCTACTATATACAGCAAGGCAGGTACTCAGCATTAATCACTGGGCGACTCAAAAGTTTGCCAGATACAGTTCATTATGAGGAAATGGTGCTCAAACATTCAATGCAGCAGGTGGAAGAGGAGACAAGGAAAGGTCTCAAGCCTTGCGCCACTGCCCGTGGATGTACAACTTCAATCAGGTACCTGATCCATCCACGTCTTCACCCATACCCTGTAACATCCACCATTAGTGGTGCACCAACTCGCAGCCTTGGGAAAAACATCATACTATGCATCGCAACCGTTTCCCACCAAGATTTATCACCCTGATATTTCAAATCATGTAGGAACAAATTATCCCACATGCACCCCACAGTGACCCCCTCAACACTTTATATACTGGGCCACGAGCATATATGATGTCGGTGCTTTTGCTCCCGACGACACCAGTATAAACCTCATCATCTTCCATCAGCCAGACCCTCCTCATCGGCAAACCACTTGCTTGTCCTCCCGACATCACATATCTTGCCGATGAACATCCTTCATCGGGAGGACCCAACATATCAGAGCGACACATTCCTAACACGCCGATGACCAAAGTCATGCCGACGGCTCTCCCTGCACACATCCTCTGATATGCAAAATATCACCCTGATATGAAATATCAGCCCGCAGAAAATATCACCTTGCGGGAAAGCATATCCGGACCTCATCACCTGATGAAAATATCACCCTGACGTCAACATGATATTGCAATATCACCTGCATGATAATCGCCTTCATCGGCACAACCTAATGCATCGGAGGAAGATCCTCCTACTTAGCCGATACCAAATGTCTGGCCGATGAACATCCTGTATGTCCACAAAAATCCTGATGACGTCAGCATCATATCTACATACCGTGCATCTCCACATATTCGGATGACATCATCATCATATTCGTAACATCAGGGGATCTCCATAAAATGACTGATGTTAAAATATGACCTCCCGGACCTTGATGACGTCACCACCACATTCATATATCGGCACTGGGGTGATATTCGTAAGATGACCCGATATTCAGAATATCACCCCCTATTAGGATGTCTGGCTGCACTGTAGCTCCACTGCAGGATCGGGATGATATCTGAATATCACCTGATATTGAAACATAATGACCCTGATGAAATATTCGGTCAATAGAATATCATGATGATGCTGACCACCTCCTAAGAGAAAATGATGCTGATGCTGAAACATGCTGAGGAGGCCCAAAGACTTAGAACTTTTGGATTTTTTGGGAAGGTGCTTGCATATACATATTTAAGCACCAACACTTTGTACTCCAAGGTTTTCCCTATTGTAAGCATTTGTACATCTGTGATATCTTTGTTAGAGAGTCACAATAGATAAGTATTCTCTGTCTACAGATGTTTTTCACAGAGGCTTTGATGTTTGTTTAGATCATGCACAAGCTTTGATGACTCTTGTATTTTTCTTAGACAATAGTGTGCAAGGAGTTAGGTGTTGCAATGCCTTTCATGATACAATCTTTTTCTGCAGTATAGTCTTTTGCAGGTGTTTAGTTCTTTGCAAAACAAGGACAACATTTTCTAACAAGGTACAGGTATCAAAGTGCCTCAAGGAAATGTGGTCTAAAGGACTTTAATGATTAAGGGGATGTCTGAGTGAAGCTTAACAAATAGGTTTTGAATTAAAAAAAGAGGACAGTTCAATGTAGTTCCTAGATCAGTGGTATTCATAGTGATTTTCTTGTTGATACAGTTGTGTTATGATTGCATAACAATAGAGAAAAATGCATGAGACAGTGTATGTTCTTCTTCAAATGTAGTGCTCTTATGTCATCAATAAAAAGATTGTGTTTATCTATGTTCTTCTATGTATGTTGATAGGTTTGGTAGGATAGGCTCTGTTGTTGAAGACAATGCTAAGTAATTGTTGTATTCCAATTGGTTTCTTAGATATTGACATTTTGTTTAAAGTGCTCTGTTATGGAAACTAGCTGAATTGGTATAACAGTGATGTGACAATGATGTTCTTATTTGTATTTTTTTCTTTAAAACAACAGGAGCAGTTTAACAATGGTGCAGCAGTGATAGTGAAAAATTTATTTGAATAAGTTAGTAGAAGGATAGTACTCTTTGAGATCTGTAATATTACAAACATTAAAGGTCTGTGATTAGTTCTCTTGATGTTCAAAATATTCTTGGTGATGGTATCTCAGAAATGCTCTTGATCTAGGAATATGATTTGAATGGACTGTGAGTAAGTCTTCATGTTAGGGAGAGCCACAGAGGTTTGGGACTAGCATTATTTATCCCTTTGTCATTTTCTGTCAAAAAAGGGGAGAAAGAGTGTATGCAAATGGTTTTGTCATTAATGCCAAAGCGGGATTTTGTTCACCCTTGGTATAGGTTTTCTCATTGATGTTAAAAAGGTGTTCGTATGATCCAGGACAAGGCAAGTACAAGGTATGACCATCAAGATGAGGATGCATGGTGATGATGTGAAGATGAAGGTAATGAGGTGAGTGTTTACAAGGTATGAACATTGTGAATCATGAATACAAGGTATGAACATTGTGAATAGGTATAATTATGTTTGGCTTTGATTGGCTTAGATGTCCAAACAGCATGACTTGAGTCAAGGTTGACAAGGTGAGTAATGGACATTAAGGTGAGTTTGCTTTGACATGGTGAGTTGTTGTAATATGGTTTTGATGCTTCATCGGGATGTCTTCATGGTTGTCTCAAGATGGATACTCTTGATGTGATTTGTTCGGTGTTCATCATGCTTAATAAGGTTAGATGTGATTGTATTCATGATTAAGGGTTTTTAGTTCCTACCTTCATCATCCTACCTTCATCATAGCTTTAGAGATATAGGACTTTATGTTAAATAGTGTTTGTGTTCAAGACACAAGGACATTAGTACTGTAGATTACTTGCGGAGGAGCTCATATAGTTCATATGTTGCAGAGAGATTGGCAAATGATCAGGTGTACACACTGATACATTTTTGCTTTATTGTTTTGGTGCTTGGTGACTAACATCTATGTTGGTACTTAGACATTTGATGCATTTGAAGACTATAAGCCTTGGTCTTTACTTAGACATTTGTATCATTATGTTCCTCTTTTGTGTTGTCCTTGTTGTCAAAAGACACAACATCATGTGTTGATGTAGACTTGGTGCTTTAAGATGTTTGGATGTTTGGTCTCCTTCAGTTGATGACAGTTGTGGTCTCCTTCAATTGATGACAGTTATTTTTATGATGTTGTTTTGACTTCAAGATCTATGTTCAACAAGTTTCGTTCATTCTTTCAGTAGCATATAGCATGTATGTTCATGGTAGTGTTTTGGTTTAATGGATTAACAATGGATCTCAATGGTTCTGACAATGATCATTCTTTTTAGTAGGGCAGTGGATAATGTTTCTTTACAGGGTACAGGATTTCTGAGCAGGTCACAGTACAAGTATAAGAAAGTTTATGTTTAATGATAGACTTAATGCATTATAACATTTTGCTATTTATGATACATTAGTTTCTTATTAAACATAGTATGTTCTTGTACATAATTTTTTTTAAGCATATGTTTGTGGCAAACAGAAATTTACTTTTTGACCTCCTGGAGACATCATTGGCATATAATTTGTATGATATGGGAATATTCTTTGAAAAGTTGGCATGGTGGCATCATTTGGTTTCAAAAAGACTTAAATTTGTTTTGGAATGGCATGATGATGTTTGACTTTGTGAAGGTTTAAGGTTGAAATCATTTCAAAAGTCACCGAGGGCATTAGCAATTATTTTGTATTGGGATTTGAATCCCATCATAAATCATTTTGTGTCAGCTTCTTTAGGGCAAAATGATGTAAAGGAAATCGTTATGTTTCAAAAGCTTTTTGAACAATCTGTTGTAAGGGTTTCACAAACCCTAGCTCAGGCAGATTTGGAAGAGCTTTTTGGCGACAGTCTTAGTGACTCGAGCAGGCAGTTTTTGTGAGCTTGGTGGCTTGGAAAGGAATTGGACTTGGTAGTTATCTCAGGCAGGTTTTTGAGGTATTTTTTGTTTTCAGTTTGATGGTTATGATTACTCTGAAAGGGCTTTATTTTTCTGAAAAAGTTACATGTCGGCAATGATTTGTATGACAATTTTTAGTTTGATTAACTCTGTAATCATTGGTTATGATGGCAGTTGTAAAATTGGTTAAACTTCTTTGTATTTTTTAAAATAAAAAAAACCCGAATGGAAGTTGAGGGATTTATATATAAATCTATTTTTATATATTCTGGTATATGAGAAAAAGAATGAAATAGATGGGTCTGTGAGACAGAGAAGACAAAGGGTTTTCATGGCAAAATATTAATAGACACATTTGGTGTTGTTTCACATATATAAATTCTTATGCATCTAAATGAAAAAGATGATAAGAAGTTATATATAGAGAAACAAAGGTTTTACTCTATGAATATGATTTTTTTGTTGTATTTGGGATTTTGTAAGCCAATGAGGCACTATTGTCAGTGAGACATTATTTGTTGAAAAAGACTAGTGAGGCATAATGACAAGTCAGTGAGACTTCTAAGCTAGTGAGGCTCTGTAATTATGATTATTTCTATCAGGCTATTGGTTAACATGTTTGTCTTTATTCAAAAATAACCTTTTCTGACTCTATACCCTTTCTTCCTCAAAGAACAAATGAATTAATCAACAAATGGGTGAACTTTTTAAAATAGTTCCCCTCTGAATTTAGGTACAACTCCCTTTAAGATCTTCAATGAATTCAATCTATATTAATTATCCCAATACACTTTTAACCAGAAAGTGCCTAAAGGCCAAACTAACATCCATACATCATCATGTTATGAATGCGATATCCTTTTTTTAAAACACCATTTTATGATAGAATACACAGATTCTATTTTTAAAAATCAATCAGATACATAAACATATAACTATTGCTGAACCAATAATTTATAGAACACATCTAATGAATTTTCTAACAAGAGCAATTACCATATGAAAGAAGACTTCACACAGAAAATCCAATTTCAATATACTCAAACGCACAGATTCAAGCATGCAGCAATTGTTTCTCCTTTTCATTCACAGATGAAAAATATTTCAGACAAAAATCATATATGCTTATGAAAACAACAGTAGTTCAGCTCCAAAATTTTCTATCTTCTTTTTCTATTCTATCTCTCAGTTTAGCAATGAAAAGCATATATTTAGGACTTCCCTAATTCTCTAATCAAGTAAAATCAAACCCAAAGTTAAAGTAACTCTGACCCATACGGGGTTTAGTTATTCAACAAATTGATTTAAAGATCAAGTTTTGAAAATAGCATAACTAAAAAACTGAATAAAGGCAACTGGGCGAATAAGATCACGGCTGTGGTAACAGATTCAAATTTGCAGATTTACTATCGGCGGTCGGGGAGGCACGTTGAGTCTTCCACTCCTGAAACACAATAACAAACTCCTGAATCTTCGGAAGGTTGGGGATGCCTATGTGTTTCGCCCTTGTCTTCCAGACGTCCTTCTCCCTCCATATTTTCCCAATCTTTTCCTTATGTTCTAGGAGTGCGTTGATACAAAGGTAAAGCAGTGACTCCACCTTAGAAATTTGGGAGAAATCTTCAGTTAAGATATTGTCACTTTCTTTGACAAAGCTAATTTTATCCTTAAAGGATTGAGCCAATGTATCAACATTTTCCTCCGGTTTCCCATCATCTTTTATGTATTTTACATCAATGCATTGTAAATCATGCTGCAGTGATTGAGTGAACTCGGTGATTTCCTTAATCATTTTTGTAAGTTCAAACCGCCCTTGCCATGACACAGAGTTTCTCCATTCAATGTTTTTCTTATTCACGTACAGTAGATCTTCATCCACACCTATTAAACTCTTTTCTGATAGAAATTTCATTACCCCATATTTTTGAACCTCATCAATTTGGTTCAGTACATTCATCCACTTACCTTCATCTTTCACCCAAAAAGCAATTTGTGCCTTAAGGTCCTCAATGGTGGTTGCAGTTTGATCATATATATTCTTAAGTTCATGAATATATTCAGTACCCGTTTGTACAATGCAGTCCAACCAATCATCGAATACCTTAGCCACCATCCTATTTCTGTTAACCTGGTCCAACATCTTCTGGTTGGCTGGCGACTTAGGATCAAAAGACAGAGAAAGCTGTGAGACCGGCTGTGGGCTAGGATTATGAATGGTGTCAATATATTCTGCCATGGAACACAGAGTCTACTTCAATTCTTTCTTATCTTTCTCGTCGTTCTAGGTCCGGCTGACGATTCTTTTGGTGGATGCCTCAAGATGATGAACATCTGCTGCTCTTGAAGCGGCTCCAAGATCCACCCTTTCAACAGTGAAATCATGTACAGTGGGGTCATGTACTTCTTCATCAGTCACCAGCTTGGCTATTTCCGCACTCCAATTCCCAGTACTTGGGTCACTACTTACCCTGGATGTTGTCTTCAGCTTATTGGACTTAGGCATTTTTCCCAAACATCTGCTCACCATATCTTCTAAAGGCACAGAAAATGGAATTATTTTTCTTTTGTCATTGATAGAATTCTCCAGCCATTTAGGTGCAAAGGTTGAGGTTTTTTTCTCAGAATTCAATTTATCAGAGGATACATCAGAAATCATCATTATTTTAGGGGTCTCAAAGACAACCTCTGACTGTTGCTTAGCACTAACTTCCTTTGTTCTTGGTGAACTAGATTCCTTATCACCCATGGCTTCTCCCGAGTCCTCCTCTGAATTCAAATCCACAACTATTCTTTCATAGACTTGCTTCTTTGTTTTGCTTTTGGTTCTCAACCTGGTGGCACGAGGAGGCAGAATAGTTGTGAGGGCTCTTCTAGATTCTTTAATAGTAGGACTCCTTCTAGTTATTGACTTGGAAGTACCTGCACCACAGATAGCAATAGGCTGATTAGAAGAGCTTATTGGGACTGGTGATTCAATCATTGACATGCATTGTTGGGTGTCTTTATTCTGGAACCCTTTCTGTTTCTGTTCTCTCAACCATTTCTCAGTCCTCCTTATCACTGGGAGAGTTTTCACCTCAATCCTATCTTCCTCCTTTTTACTCCAATCAATTTCTAGAATAGGTGATTGTTTTATCTGTTCAAATTGGGGATCAATCATCTGTTCTTGATTATCAATAACTCCAGAAATGTCCATTCTCAGATTAAGGGTGATTATCTATCCCAAAGAGAACCTACACCACAGTCTCCTCCTAATCTCGAATTCATCTGGGCAGTCCTCCCAATAATCTTCCAATGTAGGGATATGCGAATGCCCTGTTCCAGAATCTAAGTTATCCCTGACAAAGCCTTTGCTGTCAAATTGGGACCTGGCAGTGAAGAACTGAAAATTGAACTTTTTAAGGTTCACTTCTAAATTCAAAGCATCAGATTTTGACTAGCACGAGTAATGTCCAAGTTCAATGGGGAAAGAGATACCAAGTCCCTTCTTTGTTGAGATCTTTTCATCCACATGTGCTAACTGTCTGCATACCTCTATCAGCACAAAACGGTCAAACGCATACCTGGGTAACTTAACAGGTCCACCATCAAATCCTCCAACCCTGATGTAAGTGAATTTGGAAAATTGAATAAATAAACTACCATAAATGCTAATTAGCTGCATTGCCTCATTGGACATTCTCTTATTCAAATTACCTGCCAGTTCATAAGTCATTCTCCCAGTGAAAACATCACTAACCTTTTTGTAATTCTCATAATAGTTCTACATCTGCAATTGTGAATAATATTCATAAATTTTACTATCTTCTGCTAAAGGTGCATGAGGCAGCTCCAACCACTGTCTTATAGATGCCAGGCAATAAAATAGGTATGAAGACATATAAAAATCTCTATTTCCCAAACAATTACTCAGGTCCTGATGCAAACAATCAGCTACAATTTCTGCCCAGTCCAAATATTGCTCTCCTTGGAGGATAACTTGTACGAAAAAGCACATCCAATCTTCCCAATAATATGCATGCTCACTGCCCTTCAGTCTGTGTAATAACACCACAATATCCCTCACTTCTTTAATCACGTGATCCCTAGTAAGTGGTCTAGGCAACCTTGAACCACCTTTACGAAACTTTAGCAGCCAGTTTCTTGCTATCACACTTTTGTAAGTCAATTTCTTCTCCGAGAAAAATCCATAAGAAGAAGTAATATTAAGGCTGGAATATGCCTCTTTAGGCGGTATTCTCATCACAGACATTAGGGTTTGTCTGTCGACATGAAACAATACATCACCATCTACACTTCTGATGCACCTATTTTGGGGTTCATACCTATTCATACACTCCTGAACCAGTTCTGGGCACTGTACAGCGATGGGAAAGGCCGCAGCTTCAACTAAACCATTGTCTACTATTTTCTTCATCATAGGAGTTTGCACAGGGTTTCTAGACCTTTCTCTAAATTCTTCTAGATCATATTGCACTAGTGAAGTATCTCTGAATTCATAGTGAGAACAAGTAAGACCAGGGCCGTGTTCATTCCCCAGACAAGCAGATTTCAAAGCCATACTTAGAGGATATAACAAAAAAATATGCTTTGAATCTTGAAAATAATGTTGGAAACTCAAAGGATTTTTCTTTCCAGCTTGGGAAAGGGAAACAATAGGTAGGAAAAATAGAACTCACCTTCAAGAAATCTGAAATTACCGCGAAATTTGGGCAACTAGACCTTATACCTCTTGCGCTTCTCTCCTCTGCGTCGCACAATATATTTACTTGCCAAATTTGGGTTGTTCTTTCTTAATAAATGGCATTAACAGATTGAATAATTATTACCCAAAACAATACGTGCCGAAAATGTTTGAATGAACTCTGACATCCTCAACAATGGCGAGCATTATTCATGCGCGACCATGATGTATAATAATTATCCATAAATTCCCCAAAATTAGGACTTCCTGTTTCATAATGAGTTTCAGACATATTTTCCTCCAACTTTCCCGCTAAATCTGACTTAAAATGCCTTGGGGAAAGATAAGATCGTAATCACCGAACTGGTGAACTTTGAACTATTGAACCATGGGAATGTGGTTCAAAGTTTAATTTCAAAGACACGAGAACTACATAAACCGACCAACATCACATGGCTTGTGAAAGACATTTGACTACGAAACAATACAGCATTGAACTTGGAACCATTGAACCTTACTGCAGAGTTCAAACGGATGGTTCAACGACACATTAAATTGGGCAAAGGAACTGAGCAAAGTGACTCGATACAAGTCACTGAGTGTTGAACCTTGAACCGTGGAACCTTTGAACCATTGACAAAAAGGTTCAAGTTCAACCTGAAAACTCAAAGACGTTTTAAATTACACGGAACAAGAAGCTTGCTTTTTGAGAAACTTTAAACACATCGAACCATTGAACCTTGAACTTTTAGAATAGTTCAAGTTCAAAGGTTCAGACCTTAGGTAATTTTGAACACAAAGATGATAGGCGAGTAACCTTTGAAGAATAAAGATCCGATTTAAGAAATGAAGGTATGACCAAAGAAATGAAACAGTAAATCAACTTTTTATATGGGAAATTACGAATAAAATAAATAAGGGCGACTCAAAAGGTAACATAGGCCAGTGAGGCATTTCGAGTGGTTTTTATTCCCCAAGAGGGTTTTCCACTTAGGACAATGTTTGTGTTATAGGTTGTTATTATCACCAATGTGCTTGATTCTCTTGTTCATTTGCAAATCATGTGTTTGTTTGGTCTACATGAACACATTGATCATACATCATTGTTTGAAATGATATTCTCTGTCCATCTTCATTATGGTCAATCAAACTTTACAAATTAATCTCTATGTTATGGTATCAATTGTTTGTGTGTCTAACATCCTTACTCTTTGTTCATGAGTTAATGTTTATCATATATTGTTTCAATAGTGATTGATGCATTCTTGATATTGATGTATCAGTTCTTGTTGTCATGATGTTCATAGTTAATATGATGCCTCATCTCTGGTCAGTAGAAGTTGCCTTTGTTTCAAAGCTTTGAAAGATTATCTGAAGGTCTTGTTGAAATTTGTATACCACTAATTCACCCCCCTCTCTCAATGGTATTGTACTCCAACAGGGTTAGCACTAGAATTGCACCTCACTGACTTTAGCGCTAAAATCACTTCCGACTGACTTTTAGTTAGTGTCCCCCAAAATCAGCGTTTTTTGGTATTTTGGCCTGAAAATTGAGTTTTTCAAGGTGCAAATTAGATTTTTTTTTGGTGGATTTGGATTGTACATCTATTTATCACATCATGGTGAACTTTTTTAGATTGTTTGTGTGGATTTTGGGCACGTTTAACAATAATTAATGTTACTGCACATGAAAAGTCAGTACCCCCAAAAATCCCGTTTTTTGCAAAAAAGGCTATAAAAACATGAAATAAAAGTCCCCAAATGGATCCTAATGGTTGAAAAAACTTCCCAGATCATCATATTGGCCAAATGGGTACTTAAAAATAGTAAAAAACTCAAAAAATCATGCAAAAATCACTAGATTTATGAGGTTGTTCATAAGAAGATGACATTGAGTTTGGGCTATTCTAGATGAATCTAAGGCTACAAATGGACATATTCTGATTCAAAATGATTGAAAATGACTTTTTAAGATGAAATTGATGCTTTGCCTTGTCAATTACAGGTCTAAGAGGACAAAGGGACCAATTGGAGCCATTTTAGAAGGATGAGCATATAGAGGTACCCTACTAACCTAGAAATGCAGAATTGATGTTCTATCAACCAAATTATTGTTCGACATACAGAAGGAAGTCAGTATGATGTCCAAGATGATGGAGATAGGCCTCAGGAGCTGGGAGACATTAAGGATCATACCTATTTCATGGCAATTCCTGTAGATCCAGTCCAATGTCCAAGACATGCATATAGTTGTTCCAACAGTCCAGTCATCAAGAATCAGTCTAGCAAGCATCCAGTTGGATAGACCTTCACTAAAATGTGCCACATACTCCTCTTGATCCATTCAGCACTTGAAATCTTGTCATTCCACATCAGCACATATTTTTAAGGGTCATATCACTTCATTTTGGCTTTATTTTGCCTTAGAAAATGGCTCTTCCTCATATATAGCCAAATGGGTATCCATTTTGTCCAGATTCTATGTATTTGCAAGCTGTATTTTGTCTTTTCCTAAAAGACATACAAATCCAAAAAATGTAACAAACTGTTGCATCTCATTAAATGCCATGTAATATGGACCCTTGGTGTTGAGTTAACCTCCACCGTCCATTCAAAAACTCGGTATAGTGCCTTGTCTATAAAAGGGCCATCATTATCTCATTGTAACAAGTAAGATTTGATAATGAATTACTGAGACTCTACCAAAATACAATCAATACAAAGCAAGTTTTGCAGGTTGCTAGAAATTTGTGTTTCTGTGTTGTCTCATTTTGGATTTCATGGTTCATGTCAATCTAAAATTAGTTTACATCAGTTGTATTAGTGATTAATCATTCAGATATTTGATGGATTTCTTGTCCATACCATTAATGGCTTACTGATTCTATGTCATTATGCGTGGTTAGTTTAGACATATTTCATATGAGATAAGTTCGATTGTATGATTTCATTGAGCTGGACCAAGAGTTGGGTGTTTGATGAACCCTCTACAATTTAAAAATCATTGCATTTCCTTATAAGATTCCACGATCTCTATAGCATTTTGGGCTACCTAGTTAAGCAGAGATTTGTATGTTGTTGGGAATCTATCTATCTGTTTGTTGATCATTCTTGTAATTGTCTATAGGATCTCTTATCCCTTCTCTCTCTCCCTTTTCCTTTTACATTTTATTAACATAAAGTTTGATAGATTTAGGGTTTGAGCAACATTTCATTGCCCATCTGCTAAAATTTTAGACTTCACAGTATGAACCACCTAGGGTTTCTGCACTTGTATTGTTGTTATCTCTCATAAACCCTACATTTCATGTAAGACCCCTTGTTGGTACAGTTAATCACATTCCACTGAAGTTATTCCATGCAAGCTAAGACCTAACTGTATTATCCTTGGGCAATCCTATCATGGATAGGATACCTTTTTCAAGAGAGGTGAGATATCACTATTTCACCTGCATTGTTGTGTGCTAAAACCACCATTAATAGGAAGGAGTTTGAGGATGAAGGAAATCAGACAGAGGCTTTTGATGTTGGAATATTAGAGGGTCATTTATCAGAGGGTGAAGGAGGGTCGCAAGAAGAGGTTATGGGGAAATTAATGAATAGCAAGAAACTAGAGGAGTTCAAAGATTGGTTGGAGGAAGAGGAGAATTTTGAATTTGTGTAGGGTAGAGTGAATGGGGAAGATTTGAATTACTACAGTAATTTTGATTTGGCCCTAGAGTTGTTTGGGTTGGTGGATGATAGTAGGGTTAAAACTAAGGGGAAAGTCAGAAAAGAACTTTCACCAATAAGGAATACTCTTCAGAAAGAGTTAAAGGGGTGTGGATCTTCGTATTTAGAAGAGGAAGGTAATAAGGACAATATTCCTGATATGGTGGAAGTTAATGATTCAAATCCAAAATTTAAGACCCCAAAAAGGTGACAAGAAATGCATGATTTGAAGGAAGGTGAAATCCTCTCTTTAGAGAAAAGAGAAGTCACTCAAATTGAAACCACATTGATTAATCTATGGTATGGGGAGTCAAAGAAGAAAGGTAGAAAGCCAAATAGTGTAAAACTAGCTGAGGAAGAAGATGTAGAGGGTCAGTTGAAGATAACCCAAACGATGTTGAGATCTGGGAAGGGAATAACCCTTCCCAAAGAACCATGAAAATTTCTTCATGAAATGTTAGGGGCTTAAACACCCCTAACAAGAGACATATTTCAAATTCATGTATTTTTTTACTACAAGAAATTAATTTAATAGGCAAAGATATTGATTTTTTCAAACTCAGATTGAAAGGTTGGGATGGCTTCTTTATGGATGCAAAAGGGGCCTCTGGAGGTATTGCAACTTTATGGAGGTTGAACTCTATGTCTATGGAGTCGGTGGGTAGTTCTAGATTATGGATGATGTCTAAGATCACTTGCTTAGTGTCTAAATTGTAGTTTTTTTATCAATGTGTATGGACCAAATTCCTATATTCTCAAAAAGAGGGTGTGGGGTGAATTTGTAATGCCCCTCGCTTTTTGTCTTGTGATAGATGTTAGTTTCATATTTCTCTCTAACAGTTCTGAAACAGTTGATAGTCTTTTATTGCATGACGGGGCATTACATTTGGTATCAGAGCTAGGTTTAAACACTGGGTACCCTGGTTATATTTGAGCCCATTATGTAACCTAGTGCTTAAACTTTGTAAAATAATTTTATCCCTGTTGTGACCCTTTTCTGAATGTAATAATTTGCCTTTGGTGTTGTAGGTAGATGCCTAGAGGTAGGGGCTAAGGTCGGGGCAGAGGTAGGGGTCGTGGGAGAGGTGGTGGTGGCGGTACACCTCCTCCCAGTTCTCCTCATGAGAGTGTCCATGAAGGCAAGGGTTAGAACATGGAGGGTCAGGGTTAGCCTGATGGAGCCCAGTTGAGACAAATTCTTGAGGAGGCCCTTGCCCATTTAGGCCCTAGGCAGGAGGGTGAGCAGCCTAGAGGAGGTCAGGAGGTAGACCAGCTGGGTCCTAGAGAGAGAGAGAGAGGTCTCCCAGACATAGAGAGTTGACAGCTGAGTAGGAGGCCAAACTAGCCAACCATATGAGGGATCTACTGAGAGCACGCCCTCCTATCTTTGATGGAGCTAGTAGAGGTCTTGAGGCAGAGACTTGGTTATTAGACTTGGGTAGGTGTTTCACCATGCATCCGTATGGCAGCAACACCAAAGCCAGATGTGTTATTTTGTACCTCAGAGGTTTGCTTCGACATGGTGGAGGCTAGAGGAGCAGAAGCTACATTTGGACATTAGCACTGTGTCTTGGGAGTTGTTCTTAGAG
This sequence comes from Cunninghamia lanceolata, assembly GCA_027924645.1. NCBI lineage: Eukaryota > Viridiplantae > Streptophyta > Pinopsida > Cupressales > Cupressaceae > Cunninghamia > Cunninghamia lanceolata. Next base: position 4,884,530 of record BSBN01000395.1, on the reverse strand, counting down.
AGATCCAGAGCTCGCTTTCTATCTGACCATTGGAGGCAGCATCGAGCAGATGAGTTCCACGAGCTAAGGTAGTTGGCCATGACAGTTGAGCAGTATGAGTGCAAATTTTATGAGCTCAAGTAGTATGCTGGTATCGGGGATGACGAGTCTATGTTGATGCAGCATTTTATCAGGGGACTGAATGCCCAGATTAGTGGAGGGGTTCATGTATTCAAACCTAAGACTATGGAGGTTGCCATGGAGAAAGACTGATTAGTGGAGGAGAATTTGGCTATGGCACTCGGTGGACATACAGGTGTGCACATTGGCAGTGCACCCTCTTCAAGATATGGTTCTTGAGGTGGTCACACTCAGGCATCAGGTTCTCATGTACCCTCAAAGGGTGGTCAGCAACAGCAGTATTCACGGTCCAAGCCAAAGAATTCTTAGCATCAGCAAGGTAATAGACTTCAAAATAAGGACCGATCTTGGCAGCGCAATAAGCGCAATCCTTTTGATCGGCCATCTCAGAGTACACAGTCCGCAGTGAGTAGAGGTAGTTTCCAGCAGTCTAGTGTTTTCTGGGGTGACAGAGGTTTTGGTAGAGGCACCGGGTGCTTCTCTTGCGGCCAGTAGGGCCATATTGCTAGACAGTGCCCATAGAAGGGTGCTTCAGGGTTTGGACATCAACCGGTGGCATCTGAGCCAACAGTTGGTGATGCAAGCAGGTCACACCAAGTCTTTGCAGCAGTGGATGACCGACAGGCAAAGCATCGGGGCACCATGGTGGAGACTTCTGGTCGCATGCAAGGTATTGGTTTTTCTATTCTTTTTTATTCCGGTGCATATGATTCATTTATATCTCCTTCTCTTGTGGAGCGTTGTGGCTTAGTGGCAACAAAGTAGGATGATACGTGGCAGGTTGAGTTAGCTTCCGGGGCTAAGATAGTAGTTGAGTCTCTAGTTTCAGGGTGTGATTTGATGATTGACTCTCTATCTACTTCTGTGGACCTTTGCATTCTACCCCTGGGTTCATATGATATAGTTTTGGGGATGGATTGGTTGGAGGCCCATCAAGAAGTGATCGATTATCGGCATAAGTCTGTTAGATGTGTGGATGATTTTGGTGCAGAGGTTGAGGTTGTAGGAGTTCAGAGACCTATTTCCCTACGTATGATCTCCGCTATGCAACTCAAGAGATGCATGCGTCAGGGATGTCAGATTTTTGCAGTGACTATTAGTGACTTGGAGATGGAGGAGAGTCGAGAGGCATCTCTTGATGATCACCCACTCTTGAGGGAGTATACTGATGTTTTTCCTTCTGATATCCCGGGGATGCCACCTAAGCGTGACATCAATTTTAGGATTGATCTTGTACCCAGCAAAGAGCCTATCTCACGAGCTCCATATAGGATGACCACTCAGGAGCTCAAGGAGCTTCGACTACAGTTGGAGGAGCTATTAGCCAAAGTGTTCATATGACCTAGTGTTTCTCCTTGGGGAGCACCTGTGATCTTTGTAAAAAAGGATGGATCTCTGCGGCTATGTATTGATTATCGACAACTCAATAAGGTAACAATGAGAAATAGGTATCCCTTGCCTCGGATCGATGATTTGTTTGACCAGATTAAAGGAGCAAAAGTATTCTCTAAGATTGACCTTAAGTCAGGATATCACCAGTTGCAGATATTTGAGGTAGATATTCACAAAATAGCATTTCGTACCTGTTACAGACATTATGAGTTCACAGTGGTACCATTTGGGTTGACGAATGCACCTTCATTTTTCATGATCTTGATGAATGGTGTTTTCCGTACTTATCTCAACCAGTTTGTCCTTATGTTTCTTGATGATATATTGATCTATTTGAGGACTATGGAGGAGCATGAGGAGCAATTGCGTCAAGTGTTGCAGTGTCAGAGAGAAAATCAGCTTTATGCCAATCTGTCGAAATGTGAGTTCTTTCAGACAGAGGTTAAGTATCTGGGTCATGTCATCTCTGGAGAGGGTATTGCAGTGGATCCATTTAAGATCCAAGCTATTATGGACTGGCCTGCACCCACTAATGTTTCTGAGGTCCACAGTTTTATGGGACTGGCAGGTTACTATCGTTGCTTTGTTATGGGGTTTTCAAGGATTGCTCACCCTATTACTTATCTTCAAAGGAAAGGGAAGAAGTTTGTATGGTCAGAGAAGTGTCAGGCAGCCTTTCAGACTCTTAAGGAGCAGTTGACTAGTGCACCTATTTTAGCAGTTCCTGATCCTGATAGGGACTTTGTTGTTTGTACCGATGCTTCTTTAGAGAGTTTGGGAGCAGTTCTGATGCAGGATGGTCGCGCGATTACCTATGAGTCTTGCAAACTCAAGGATCACGAATTGAACTATCCCACTCATGACCTGGAGTTAGCAGCAGTTATGCATTCCTTGGTGAGATGGAGGCATTTTATGTTAGGGCATCAGTTTGAGCTGCACAGTGATCATCGTAGTTTGCAGTATATCTTCACGCAGCCAAACTTGAATGCGAGGCAGAGGCATTGGATGGAGTTCTTGTGCGAGTATGACTTTGAGGTCATATATATTCAGGGCAAGGAGAATGTGGTAGCGGATGCTCTTAGTCGACGAAGGCATGAGATCTCAGTGGTCTCTCTTACAATTGATTTGAGAGGTCAGATTCTCGTAGCTCTTCCTACCGATAGTTGGTCCGAGGAGGTGAGATCCGAGATTGAGTCTGGTAGACCTTTAGAGGGTAGGTTCTCCAGTTACTCTTTTGAGTCAGATGGTCTTTTGCGACATTTGGGTCGTATCTATGTCCCTAGTTCGGAGGGTCTTCGCACCCTAGTGATGTCAAAGGCGCATTGGGCACCCTATTCTACTCATCTGGGTGTCAAGAAGATGCATGCAGATCTGCGTCAGCTGTACTTTTCGAGTGGTATGAAGTGGGATATTACTGATTTTGTGTCGAGATGTCTTGAGTGTCAGAGGGTGAAGGCGGAGCACCAGCACCCTGCAGGTCTTTTGTAGCCACATTTGATTCCAGAGTGGAAGTGGGATATCATTTAGATAGACTTCAGTGTTGGTTTGCCGATATCCTCTCACCAACATGATGCTATTATGGTCATTGTGGATAGGTTGACGAAGGTAGCTCACTTCTCTCCTGTCTGTGCTTCTTACAATGCCTCTACGGTGGCCAGAGTGTTCATGGAGGACATCGTCAGACTTCATGGGATTCCTCGTAGGATCATCTCCGACAGGAATTTAATGTTCACTTCTGCTCTTTGGATTTCTTTGCAGCATGCCTTGGGGACACAGATGAACTTTAGTTCAACTTACCATCTTGAGACTGATGGTCAGACCGAGAGGGTTAATCAGGTTCTTAAGGATATGTTGAGGATGTATGTGATGGATTGGTAGAGCCATTGGGAGGACTACCTATACCTAGTGGAATTTTCCTATAATAATGGATATCATAGTTCTATTGGCATGTCTCCATTTTAGGCCTTGTATGGTTGTCCTTGTAGGACCCTTTTGAGTTGGGATCATCTGGAGGATAGAGTTCTTCTGGGTCCTAATATGCTTAGAGATATGGAGCAACAGGTTGAGAGGATTAGAGAGCATTTGGTGGCAGCTCAGGATAGGCAGAAGAAGTATGCAGATGCTCATAGGATCAATCGTCGGTTTTCAGTTGGGGATCAGGTGTTCTTGCGTGTACGACCGCGAAAGAGTCCAATCCGCTATGGAAAGTGCTCTAAGCTAGCACCGCGCTTTGTTGGACCTTTTGAGGTGTTGCAGAGGATTGGTCCAGTTGCTTATCGTCTTGCTTTGCCGCCTAGCCTTTCACACATCCATGATGTGTTTCATGTTTTTGTACTTAGACCTTACTATCCAGATATTGCTCATGTTCTTGATTGGACTGTTCTACAGGTAGAGGACGAGCAGATCGCTTTGGAGCCCGGAAGCATTCTTTAGCATAGGAGACTTGCTCTCAGGGGTAGAGACATGGAGCAAGTCAAGGTCCAGTGGGATCCTAATGATGAGACCTCTGCTACCTGGGAGGATGCTTCCAGGATGAGGGAGTTATATCCTTACTTATTTGCAGGCTTCCAAGAGTAAGCCTGATTCTAGGGGGGAGGATGTAATGCCCCTCGCTTTTTAGCTTGTGATAGATGTTAGTTTCATATTTCTCTTTGACTGTTCTGAAATAGTTGATAGTCTTTTATTGCATGACGGGGCATTACAGAATTGGACCAAATGTTGACGAACTATTCTGGTTCTTTTTGTTTTTTGGGAGAAGACTTCAATGCTATACTAAGTAGAGATGACAAAATGGGAGGCATTCAAAAGAGAATTCAGTTGCAGCAAGATTTCTTTGATTTTATGGTGAGAAATAATCTTTTGGATATTCCCCTAGAAAATGGAAAATTCAAATGGATAAATCAAAGAATTGGTTTTAGCAATATTGTGGAAAATATTGATAGAATTATATGGCAAGGGGACTTTGGGGCCTTTGGGAAAGAATGCAAGTGTTTCATGGTTCCTATATCTGGATCATATCATTATCCAATTCAATTGTAAATTAAGGAAGATAGATAACCGGAAAGATGTCCTTTCAAATTCAAAAATATCTAGATGAGAGACGTCAATTTTCTCACTTCAATAAAATCTTGGTGGAAGGAAGAAGGTTAGATAGGTACTAAAATGTTTAGTTTATTCTCAAAATTAAGAAGCATCAAGGAGAAGTTGAAGTTTTGGAATATAATTCATTTCGAGTATATCTTCAAGGAAAAGGTAGAAATAGAGGCACAGCTCGGTGCAATTAATGAAGAGGTCTTTTGGAAAGGGATTAATCAGGACAGTTTCGTAGTGGAGGAGTTGTTGAATAGACACGCTAAGGTTTTGGCAAAAGAAGAAATCTTTCAGAGACAAAAATTGAGAAAACTTTGGTTGAAAGAAGGGGACAGGAATACAAAGTTCTTTCACAATTCAACTAGGATTAGAAGGCAAAAGAACCAAATCTCTAAGCTAAAGTTGGAGGATGGAAACTTGTGTGAAGATGAAAAGATTATCAAGATGGAAGGGGTAAAGTTTTTTGATAATTTTCTAAATAATATGGAAGGATTAGATTTGATAATGTAGAATAAGATTTTAGAATGTATTCCAAAAAAGGTCAAAGATGAGCACAATCACATTCTAAAAAAACCTTTCATAGAAGAGGAAATAAAGGCGGCAACAATGCAATTACACCTAGATAAGGCATTGGGTCTAAATGGTTTTTTGATAGGTTTTTTCATAAGTGTTGGCATATAGTAGGTAAGGATGTTTTCGAGGCAATAAAGGAATCTAGAAAGAAGTTATTGAAACACTTAAACAACACTTACATAGCTCTTCTACCGAAAAAAGATCAGATATTATCTTTTGCGGATTATAGACTATCTCTTTATGCAATATGGTATATAAGATTTTTTCCAAAGTTGTTGCAAATAAATTAAAGGCTTTTTTTGGAAGAAATCATAGTTGAGGAGTAGAGTGGTTTTGATCCGGACAAATCAATTTTCGATGGAACATTCATAGCTCAAGAAATAATTCATTCATTGTTGTCTTCTAAGAATAGTGGGATCATGGTGAAGTTGGACATCAAAAGAGCATATGACAGGGTCGATTGGAGATTCCTTTTTAAGGTAATGGAAGCTTTTGGGTTTGACAAGCAATGACTACATTGGATTTTTAATTTTGTTGCGAGTCCAAGATTCTCAATCTTAATAAATTGCATCCCCCAAGGTTTTTAGGAGGTGTCCAGAGGATTAAGGTAGAGGATCCGCTTTCTCATTTTCTTTTTATTATAATGGTAAATGCTTTGGGGAGATACATTCAGAGGGTTGTGGGTTTAGGAGATTGGGAAGGTCTACAAATCATGAGGAATGTGGATCCTCTAATGCACCAGCAATTTGTTGATGACACAATGTTGTATGGAGTAGCTAAAAGAAGGGAGGCACAATGCATGAAAAGAATATTGTATATCTATTCAGCGGCCTTAGGACAATGTGTTAACACTATAAAATCTGACATATTGTTCTTTTTCACAGACATGAAGAAACGGGGGGAGATAGTAAGGATTCTAGATTTCAAGAAAGGACTATTGCCTAGTAAATATTTAGGGATTATGTTATCTGAAGGAGGCAATCAATCTAAATGATGGGAACCATTGTTTAAGAAGATTTATGATAGAATGTCCTCTTGGAAAGGAAGATGGTTGTCATGGGCTGGGAGGATTTTGATGCTCAAAGTGGTAATCTCAACCATCCCAATCTTTCTTCTCTTATGTCTTTGGTTGCCTAAAAAGAAACGTAGTATAATAGATCAAAAAATGAGAACTTTTTTCTGGCAAGGGCCTTTAGATGATAAAAAGATACCCCTCATTTCATGGAACAATATATGTAGACCAAAGATGGCTTGGGGTGCGGGTCTAAGAAACCAGGTTGCACAAAATAAGGCTTTGGGAGCCAAGCTTATATGGACAATATACTCAAGGCCAGAGTTGAAGTGGGTTAAAATACTCAGAAATAAATACTTGGACATCTTAGATGATGATAGAGTGTTAACAACTATGAATCCAATAAAGGGCTCTAAGTTTTGGAATTTTTTATAGTCTTGTAGATGGATTATCACAAATTATTTGACCTAGGATATAGGGGATGGAAGAACAACTCTCTTTTGGGAGGATTCATGGATGGGGTTCCCAGCTATCGAAATTGCATGTCTAATAGCAAAGAAAATTTTGAAGGAGAGATGGGGTACTAAGGTGGCAAACTATGTGGAGAGTGGTGAGAGGAATCGCTTCAAGTGGTGGCAACGGAAGAATATAGATGACTTAGACATTCCCAATAATGAAGTGAGATCATTGAACTTGATATTTTGCAATATAGGAGATTAAATTTGATAGCTAGTAGGGGTTGTCTTTGATGGAATTGCTCTTCAAAATGGGAATACAATGTAAAAATTGGTTTTGTGGTAGCGCATGGAGAAAGAGAGAAAACAGACCTCCCAGTTCACTTATGTTGGAATAAATCTTGTCTCCCCAAAGCATCCTGTGTTCTCATGTGAAGTCTTGTAAAAGAGAATTTTGATTGGTGATAGATTTAAGAAGCTGGGGTTCGAAGGTTCGTCAAGATGCTTGATGTGTTTGAAATAAAGTGAAACAGTAGACCATGTACTTCTTCAATGCCAATTTTCTCAAGAGTGTTGGAGATGGCTCTACACCAACCTGGGATAGATAAGTGCTCTCCTAAATGATATTATAAGTCTTTTTCATTCTTACTTGTTAGTTAAACAATATGTAGTTTATTCTTGTATTTGGATCATAAGTCCTTCCATCTTGGTTTAGGAAGTATGGAAAGAAAGAAATAGAAGGATTTTTCAGGACAGGGAAATGGAGTTAGAGTTTTTCAAAAATAAGGTTGAGGCAGAAATAATTAAAGTAGTTAATAGTAGAATTTTATCAGGAGTTAAGAGTGCTTTCTCAATAGAAGACGACAAGTTGAGAAGAGAGGCCTTATTATTCCTCCTATTAATGGGGAAGGGGTAGTACATTCCTAGAAGAAAATATTGGACATCAAATGGATTCCCTTGGAGAAAGGCTGGGTAAGGATGAATTTCGATGGATTGTCATACAGAAACCCTAGAGAGTCTGGAGCTAGTTGTTTAGTTTGAAATTGGAAAGGGGAAGTTACTGGGAAAGTGGCAAAGAAGTTAACTCTAGGATCTAATAATGAAGCAGAGCTTCAGGCATTGGTTTTGGGGCTTCGATTATGTCAAAGTTTAAAGGTACTAAAAGTGGACATAAAGGGAGATTCACAAGTCATTGTAAATGCGGTTGGACAAAGGAATTTGTAACGTTGGAAATTAAAAATTTTATTAACTGAAGCCTTGAATTTAATAGAAATGTTTGAGGGTATTGTGGTTAACCACATTTACTAGGAATCTAATGGGGAGGTGGACACATTGGCTAATGCAACCATCGACACTAATCAAACATTACTTTGGGAGGTGTCAGTTAATAATTATATCTCCTCATGTTTCTAACAAGGCATATAATCTTCTTGGCTTGGTAAAGTTGGTGAACCATGTGGTGGAATTATTACAAGAGAGGGCACTGTAATTTGCAAATAAGATGGCTTTTTCTTCAGGGGCTTTCCATTTCCTCTGTAGAAGATTACCCAAGAGCATGGAGATGCCCATTAGACTGGTTAGTGCAAATAGGCAGATGTCTTTTTTGGGGAGAATTTCTGATAATAGATTGCAGAAGGTTTTCAAACCAAAGAGAGGTATTATCTTGTTTGCAATAGAATGGATTTTGGGGGAGGATTTCATGGAAAATGTGAATAGATACAAAGTTAACTATGATCTTTCCTCAATGTTCTTGGTGGTTCTACTTGATTTGGATGAAGATAAGGAGATTATCAAGAAGTTGTTGAATACTTTTGTGGAGAAAGATTTTTGGGGAGGCTTTGAAGAGGTCTTGGGTGTGGCAAGAAGTGGGTCAGGGATTATCTGCCAGAGGATTTTCATAGGATCAATGCAACAAGGAATTTGGTGGAGTGGAAATCGTTCATCATAGAGGCTCGGGTGGAAAGGATTATAGCTAGAAGGAAGAAGGCAGCGCGAGGTGTGGGATTTCTCAAGAAGCTTCTCGGGATGGACATGGAGGATGCCTAGATGCAAGGCTTTCTGGAGCAATATTATGCGGAGGACGGTAATGCCTAAGGGCCAATATGGTAGTTTTCTTATTTTTGTTTATAGTTAGTTATATCAAGGATTTTATATAAGCCATATGATGTTATATAGTAGAATGTAATAATAGGGACTTGTTAGAACCCTGTATAGGTTTAATATAGGTGATTAAGCCAGAGTTTTTGTCTATCCTCTACTTAGATGGATAGGAGAAGGTAAATGATCACTTGGTTCATACTCTGTTAATGTTTTTTACAGTTAAATTTTAATGCAAACGGGAGTAGACTCCATGTCTATAGTTTTTTAATCTAAAAAAAATAAGGTATCACCATAGACTAATGTTTAAACTACAAGTAGACATAAAAATGATAATGATATGAGATAGGTTAGACCAATTAACACTACACATATGGATATATAGAAAGTAGTCATTATGAATTGATTCTATGCATTCAACTCTCACCATTGTCCCCACCTATCCAACATATACCTACACTGCACCCTTCATAAGACCCATCCATTTGTCGAAATGGGTAGAATCTATTTTAGATTGTTCAATGTATTTGTGCTTTGTTGTTCTTCTAAAACACATATCATATTTTCAATAAATTTAGTTAGATAAATAAAATATTATTTTCCTAACTCTTACATTTTGTAAGCAAAGATACTACAATAGTAGGAAATACATGATCCACTAGTTCTAAAAAAATGTAGGATCCACTAGTTTCTTAAAAAATAACCATGTAAAAGGAAAAAAATATGTTTATTACCTATATTTTTATCAAACCTATCTTCCTATCCTTTAGTAAAGGATATGACTAGTTTGGTCATGAGTAAGACCCAAAAAATAAGCCTAGGAAGCATAAAAATACAAATTTGTGACATTTGACAAGTGTCTTTAGGGTAAACTCCCATTTGTTGACCATCTAGAACTCCCTGTGTGTTCCTTGTGTTTATCATTTCTCATCTGTTAATTATTCATGTGTTTTTTAACTTAAAAAATGAAATTTCTACCCTAAGTTACAAGTTAACCACCTGACTTGAACACATATTCACTATGATGAACATTTTACTAATACAATGACAACTTTACACAAATTGGTGAAATCATCTAGTTTATCCAAACATGTGATTAACTTCATAAATTTAGTTTTCCCTTTTGTTATTCCTCCATACCCGCCAATCATGCCTTTAATTCCAAATTATTGGGGTTTCTACATTTTTGCCATATTCCAAGTCCAAAATTTTCCCTTGATAAGACCATCATTTATTTACAAATCAATTATTGTTCAACCATTTTTCAATAATTATCAATATTGTCCCAAGCATCCTTGTCCTATTTTATGAATCATTCCCCTTCCTTAGAGATAGACTTATCATATAGCTATCACAAGACAAAAAGGAAGCAATCTAAATCTTAAATCTCTAAGGACATTATTGTCATCTTCATTTTATAGTTTTTCTCTATACTTGCAACTACCCAACTCTAGGTGTGAAAGTTTATTGTTTTAATTATATTTTGTAATGAAATAAATTGCATAAGAGAATAATATAATATGAAATTCGCTACAAATAATTGATAATAACTAACCACTCTGAAGAGGTAACTTCCAAAAGTAAGCCACTTCGAAGGGGCTACCTCCAATAGTCTTCAATAAGACCAAAATACATAATATGATGATAATAAACTAACCAAAATAACCACTACCTCCTATGTATACCATACTTATTACATGGATGTCATCCATGCTAACCTAACTACCTATATAAGACTACATAAATGATCATATAACTTAATTAAGGGTTATGCTAGCCACAAGTTGGCCACACATATTATCATGCACAATATAGGTTAAAGGTGTAGCATGCCCCTCCTCTAATAACCAACATTGTCCACAATGTTGATGAACTTTAGATGCTTCTAAAGGCACACTTCATCTTCCCATGTCACATCTTGACTAGCCAAATTCTTCCACTTCTTGTTGTACTATATGATTGTCCTAGTCCTCAACTTTTGTATGCATGTTTGGAGAGTTAATTATGGATCCAAGATTATTTATTACTCTCTAGTGAGCTAGCAAACACAATCTGTCCTACATCCAACATATTCCATATCAATTTACCAATCTCACTCTTTTGCAAATGGAGGTATTGATATGATCTAATATTAGATGATTTCTCTTTCAAGGCTAGCTAAATGCTATGATCCTGGTGATAGTTCATGGCAAGATATTGTTGGTTTTAGCACCACTTCTTCTTCTTTTCTTTCTCCTTCTCCTTCTCCTCCTTTTTCTCCTCCTTCACCTTCACCTTCTCCTCCTCCTCCTCCTTTACCTCCTCCTCCTTGATGAGTGTCAGGTAGCACTTAAATAAACATACCTTTTTAGTCCCTTTTTCCATCTTTTCATTCTACCTGTCCTAGTATTTGCACTATAGAAACTGTAAAGACCTGTTTTAATTATACTAATGAGAGATGAATTACTAAATATTATTATTTTTTATGAAAGGACTTATCTTGCAGTAAATTAATGAAATTATGCAGAAAAATCTCTTTTTGGGTTCACAGGTATAGCTACACAGGCGAAAGGCAATTTTGAAGATCTCTGGAGGTAGTCCTAATTATCTCTAGAGCCAGATATGGAGAACACTACATTGGACTCCAACGTTTTCCAAAGTGTTGGAGGATTTCTAAAGGAGCAGGAGAGAAAAGGAGATGGTGATCTCCGAAGTCGTGCCTCAGTGGATTCATGGATGCAACTTCGGAGATGCTGGCAATAGCACACAGTCTCCAAAGCTACTAGCAACAGTGCAGAGTCTCCAACGCTGCTAACAACCTGCATCTCCAAAGGTGAGTGCAGTGCTATGGAGTTTACTCATCCAGCACCAAAGTGTTCCAGTGAAGACTTTAGTTGTCTACCAGGGATCAAATCCCCTTTTTATTTGTTATTGCATGATTTTCAAAGACTTGTTTAAGACCTTTATTTTAGGGCATCGCTGCCCACTGTTTTTTAAGTTAAAACACCAGATTTAGTGAACTTCAGTACCACTAAAACCTTTTTAAGTTTGCATGATTTTACTTTTCAGTAGGACAGTTATATGTCTTAGTTTACAATAAGAGATTGGTTGTATCTCAAATATGAATTGATGGATAGAACAGTTAATTCCAAAAGATATCTTGTTGCTTGGACTAATATATGTTTAGATAGGAACAACAGAAGATAGACAGATTTTTGTTATTAGTATTATCATAATTTCATTTTCAGAATAGATATATACTTTTGAATAGAACGCACTTTGATGAGATTGGATTAAAGGAAAAATTGTGTGATTGTATTTCTATTTTGAATTCCTTGTTTAGCCTTCGGTCCTAAAGGTGTGGAGGAAGGGCCCACTCCCGCCAACAGACAGGAGGCTAGTATCTTTGCTTCATTATCTCATTTACAGTTTTTATTAGTACACTTTTCCTACTTCCATAAGATAGGTCAATTATTGTTTTTTTTTTTTTTTTTTTTTTTTTTCTGACAAATGCATATTTCCAGCTTTGTGTGAATTATAATAGATTCTTTTCAGCAATCTCCTGCTTTAGCATTATTTTGATGTTTTTAGAATTTCATTTCATAGTAGATAACTAGCAGCATTAATTCCTTAGGATAGTCAAATCAGTAGGTTTAGTTAAAGGACTATTGGCTATGAAGTTCCTTATTGCAGACAGCCTAGGACACAGCCCTAGACTTGACACATGAAAAACATGATTAAATGCCAAGGTACAATGACCCTTGTCACTCCTCCCCCCTTCTTTTTCTTGAGTCACATTATCTTTCCAACTCATATTATGTGCATATACTCTTAAGGCATTAGCTTTCCAAATCATTATATGTGCATATACACTTAAGTTTTCCACACAACTCTTGAGAAAATCTATTTGTGTGAGTATTTCATTAATATATTCTTTCTTAACCCCCACCATATTGCCACCAAAATAATGTTCACTGTGACTTACTCAAAACAATTCAAAATAAGTTGATTTTTACTGTAACTTACTTGAGGTTAAACCTCACTTTTCTAAAACATGCTCCAAGGAATTTGTCAGTTTGTAGCCTTGGGGGCAAATTTGGTGAAAACCTTAATTTTGCAACAACTCCTCTAGAATAGTTTCAAATGATCTCAAAAATGGAGTGTAGTAGGTTCAATATGTCCTTGATCAACCCTCCAAATTGTAGAAAAAGTTGCCAAATTGAAAGAGATGTGAAGCCTATATTAAAAAAATGTCTTGTTTCTTGCCTTTTGGATGCCAAGATCATGCTTTGATATCGCTTGTAATGAAATAACTTAAACAAGAAAACGATATAATATGAAATATGCTACAAATAACTGATAATAATTAGCCACTTAGAGGGGGCAACCTCCAAAAGTAAGTCACTTTGAGGGGGCTACCTCAATAGTCTTCAATAAGAATATAATACACAATATGATGATGATAAACTAACCACTACCTCTTATATATACCATGCATATGCCATGGATGCCACCCAGGCTAACCTAACTACCTACATAAGACTATATAAATGATCATATAACTTAATTAAGAGTTATGCCAACCACAATTTGGCTACACATATCTTCATGCACAATATAAGTTAAGGGCTAGCATATTTCAATTTTATTTTGAAAGTTTATGAAAGATTGTCTAAACTGGCATGGATTTAGTTTATTAGTTTAGAATTTGTTAGCATAGAGAAATTAAAAATAGAAGAAATTATATTTTTTTATTATATTGCTTGTTTTTATTACCTTGACGCTCTTCATTCATTTTAACTTTCAAATCAAAAAAAAATCTTCTCTAAAAGCAATACAAAAAATTCACAAGAAAACATAGATTCCCAAGAGGTCTTCTCTATAGTGCTCTCCTTGTAACCCTTTGAGATATCTCAAAGGCAACCTCCAAGGGAACACGTTGGAAAATGAACTCAACAACAAGCTTCGAAGATTATTCAAACAAAAAAGCTTCAAAACTTCAAATCAAAATCCTTTATTATTTGATATGTAAAGAGAAGCAAGTTATTTTTTGTGAAAAAATAAAATGCATTTATTTGTTCGTGAAAAATTATTTGATAAAGCTTTTGTTTATTCATTCATTGCTTCATTTTTGTTTGAAAAGACAAAAAAGAAATCAATTTTCTGCTTTTACAATTTTTACTGCTTTTGCATAAAATATAGAAAATAAAACCATATTTAAAAAAATATTAGAGTAGTTGCATCCATTTAATTGATAATATTCAACTAATTAATTATATTAAATTAATCAAAAATCATTAACTGTTCATTATTAATTTATTAGTTAGTTATTTTATTTGTTTCTCTAACCCATGCTCGGGCCAAGGGTGTTCGACCTGCTAGGTCTGGTTCTGCTTTTGTTTAGTTGTTCCTCGCTGCCTTTTTGTAGTTGTTTTGTTTGTGTGTTGTTAATGTGTTGTTTCTAGCTCATTTTTGGCCTTTTTGCCCTAGGGGCTACTTTGTACAGGGTTCTGGACCCTCTTCTCCAACTAATCTAATCAAAAACAAACTACATTTAGTGAACTAAATATTTGTTTAGATTAAATAAATCAATTAGATTAGATCAATTCATTTTATGTGTTTAGTTATATTAGTTTAGTTTCTCACTTAAAACACACGAAAAAAATCTTTAAAAACAATATAAAACAAATAAAGTCAAAGAAAAACTTTTGTCACTTCACAAACTATTCAAGCAATTCAAATCAAAATGTTTAAACCACTCAAACAAGAAAATCACAAATCAACCAATTAGTTTCTAACATTTATGTGAAACAAACAAATTCAAACACAAAAACAAATAAATAACTTAAATCAAAATTTAAATTTTAATGTGCCTTCATTTGCAATCAAAGCTCAGGGGAGAGCTATGAGGAGAGGTTTTGCTTGTTCCCCTTACTCATTTTTTAACATCTCAACGTTTGGAAAAACTAATTACAAACATAACCATTCCAACAAATTCTAGAATTTTGCCTCAACCATTGTTTAGTCATTATCAATCTTGTCCCAAGCATCCTTGTCTTATTCTTTGAACCCTTCCCCCACCCTAGAGATAGACCCACCATCCCATTGTCATAGCAAAAGGAAGGAAGCAATCTCAATCTTGGAGCTTTGAGGACATTGATGCAATCTTCATTTCATAATTTATGTTCTATAGTTGCAGCAATCCAACTCCAAGCGTAGAAGTTTTTCATTTTACTTATATTTAAATTTCATTTTGATTTTTTAGAAAAGATTGGCTAAATTAGAATGGGTTTTCTTTATTAGTTTAGAATTTGTTAGCATAAAGAAACTAGAAGCAAAATAAATTGTTTGTTGTTAATACATTGCTTGCTCTTATTACCTTGAAGTTCTTCATTCATTTTATTTCAAATAAAAAATGATATCTTCTTTAGAAGCAATACCAAAAAATTCACGAAAAAACATAGATTCCCAAAGGATGTTAATTATAAAGTTAATCAAAAATCATTAATTATTTATTGTTAGTTAATCAATTAGTTATTTCGTTTAATTATCTCACATAATATAATAACAAAACATAGTAAATTTGGATTCATTTCGATCAATTAAATCAATTAGATTAGATCAATTTATTTTATTTGTTTAATTAAATTAGTTCACTCTCTCATTTCAAACATGCAAAAAAGCCTTCAAAAAAATACAAAACAAAGAAAATTGAAACAAAACTCATCATTTCACAAACTATTCACAACAAAACATTAAAACCAATCACACAAGAAAATCACAAATCAACCAAATATGTGCAAACATTCAAGTGAAACAAACAAATTCAAACAAAAAGGCAAACAAACTACTTAAATTGGAATTTGCATTTTAATGTGTCCTAGGTTGTGACCAGATCTCGCAAGAGAGCTATAGGGAGAGGTTTTTCCTATTCATGTTGCTCTTTTCCTTGAACAACTCAACATTTTAAAAAACTAATTAACAAACATAACCATTCCAACAACTCATATAATTTTGCATCAACCACAAACCACTCAAAACCAAACAAACAATCTTGTCATCCTTCTACTAGAGTTGCCACTTCATCTACTTTTTCCCCAACCTTAGCAATAGATGCCCATCCATCTAACCATGTGAACATTTCCATTTTGGTGCTTATAGTAAGAAAGTGGGTTACGAACAAGCTAAAAGTGCTAGAATTGATATATTGTATCTATAATTTACTTGAGCAATACACTACAATAGAAGAGTGTTTGCCACTACCCCCTAAATTTTCTCCCTTCTAAGGGTTTCCCATGATAAATAATATGTTTGTGTAGCATATTTAATTCATTTCCTAGGTTTACAACAACATTTTAATTCTTCCATTCACGCTTCTATTTAGTAACACCAACTACCACAGTAGTTTTAATTGTTTGATTTGTGATTTCTAATTAAAATTAGAGAAAATTATGGATCAACTGGTATTAAAGCCACAGGGTCTTTGAAGCTTGTATGTAGTTTTTGGGTGACACAAAGAATTTTGTGTATAGATATATTTCTAGTCTCTTATCAAGATGTTGCAAGTTGTTGGTTGCAAGGTAGAACCATGATAAAATCTCAAAATAAGGACCTCAAAGATCTACAAGAAATCCATAAGCAAGAGAGGGTTGAGAACAAAGCTCTTCGAGAGGAAGTACAACATTTGAGGGAAAGAATTAAGTTGCAAGTTGAAAAGGATCAAACTAAATTATTTATTGGAATTAGCAAATGCATCAAGAATTAATAGTGAAAGATGAATACCTATTAAAAATCTAACATGAAGATAAAGAGGGGTCTATTGAAGTTTATGATAAACCTGAAACACTAGAATCTTATGCAAGCCAAAGATTAACCTTCTACAGAGAAAAAAAGCATAAGAGAGTATTTGCACAATAAAACGGATGCAATTAATGAAAAAGAATTAATGAATTACATGTGACAACTTGCTTTTATATTTGCAAGTTAAATAAAACCTTAATATGACTTAATATTAACCTAAGACTAAAAATAAGCCCTAAGTAAACTTATTAAAGTGTAATTAAATATTTAATTACACCAACACCCCCCCATAAGTGCAACTTAGGGAGAAATGAAAAGCATGCAACTAATGCAAGAATGGGTCCCAGCTACAAGGCCATGTTAGGTACCCATGAACAACAAGAATCTCTCGTAAGGTGGAGAAAAGGAGAAAAAATCTATGGGAAAAAACCTCTCTCCAAAAGAGAAAAAAATAAGTACATGAACATGTGATGGAAGAAGGACTAATACTAAGACCCCCCAAGAACTTAATCCATCACAAAAGTACAATCATGAATGCCCCCCATAAGAGAGCGAAAAGAGAATATGAATCCCCTCCAAGAAGAAGCTCCAGAACCAATGAAGAGATCTTGAAGACAAAATCCAATCCACTACCTGCAAACAACATTTCTCCCTTTCGGAAGAAATAGATCCACTGGTGAATGTATAATCCATTCCCACATCTTGGATGAATATGTGCCTCTGAATGTAACTCAAGTGACCTCATATTGGGAAAATATGTCTTCTCTAAAACAGAAATTGTCTGCCCAATCAGAGAAGAAGAACCAGGGGAAGATATGATCTAAACTGCATCTGGAAACACTAAAGATGAAGGTGGTGATGCAAAGCCACCTGAGATAGCATCAAACAAGAGAGATAAACCCTCAAATGTGTCCTCCAAATTAGCAATGTAAGACTCCACAAACATAGATGATATGCCTGTAAGATAGGAATCCCAATGAGGTGGATCAAGAAGACTAATATTGACCCACTGCACAGAATCAGTAGAAGCCATTGATGATGCAACACTGAACTCTAAAGTAGCAATAGGTGATGGTGGAGCAATGATCTGATCAGGAGGAGAAGCGATCGAAGCAAACATTTCAAAAAGATGATGTGAGAGATGAGGACACATCTCTTTCTCATGTTGATTACTTCCACAATATCTACAATTAGATTTATGTCGATGGTAGAATCCCATATCCTTAGATGATTAGAGATCAAAACATGCAAATAGATTTATGCTAATAACAGAACCTTTCCAGGAGGCAACATGTCCAGGATATCCAACAGAAGCCATAAAATCGACAAACTGATTAAAATATACCTGGGATTGAATCTGAAAATATTATATAGGTGGTTGTGTATAGCTCTCTAAAACCTTTCCAATGCCTATTCATTTTCAAAAAATGGAGATTTTGGGCGCAAGAACAGAGCTCGAAAGACAAAAAAGATGCCTAACTTCAAACAGCAATAGCTGTCACCAACAACAAAATATAGAAACAATACCTACACCAATGGATCGTTCTCAGAACCATCTTTTTGATACCTATTTGTTTTTGAAATTTGGACATCGTATACCCAAGTTATAGCCGATTTCACAAAACTGCTCCTCTAGGGCTTTAAAAGGCAAAAAAAGCAAGCAGAGGCTAAAAATAGAGACGCAGATTGCAATCTATTTTTCTTGAAATCTATGCCATTTTTGTAAAAACTAAGAGATACCTAGATAGGATTTATGAGTCCTCTTTCCATAAATATCTCGTTTTTGAAAAACGGAGTTCGTATGAGAAAGTTGTGCCTGATTTTGCAAAACTACTCCAAAAAAAAATAAAAAAACAAGCAGTGCTAAAAATAGAAACGCAAATTGTGATCTATTTTTCATGAAATCTGTGTCATTTCTGTAAAAACTAAGAGATACCCAGATAGTGTTTCTGAGTCCTCTTTCCATAAATATCTTTGTTTTGAAAAACGGAGTTTGGATGATAAAGTTATGCCCGATTTCGTGAAACTGCTCAAAAAAAGCTCTCAAGTTGGATCCCTAAAAAAAGCACTCTTGAAACCTTCACAGATCTAGCTTCCCCAGACCAAATTTAGCCAAACAAAAGACAAATCTACCTTTTCTAGCTGCTTTGGATCTAATGAGAATGACGATTTTATTCAAAAAGCACCCAACAAAAGACTTTATGCGAAATTTTTCTCAGATTTGAGAGGAGGCTATAGATTTGCTCTAATACCATGTTGAAGTTTATGATAAACCTGAAACACTAGAATCTTATACAAGCCAAAGACTAACCTTCTATAGAGAAAAAAGCATAAGAGAGTATTTGCACAATAAAATGGATGTAATTAATGAAAATGAATTAATGAATTACATGTGACAATTTGCTTTTATATTTGCAAGTTAAATAAAACCCTAATATGACTTAATATTAACCTAAGACTAAAAAAATCCCTAAGTAAACTTATTAAAGTGTAATTAAATATTTAGGTACACCAACAGGGTCTACAAGAAAGAAAGGACCAACCTATGCTCAAAACAAATAGAAAATGGGATATACAAGGAAAGCACCCATGAGCATGTTTTCTTGAATGGTTTTATATATACTAATTCCAATAGCAAGATTGCAAGGCATACCAAGGGTATGTACTCCAAGTTTCTAACAACAATGGGCTATGGTGGAAGAGGACTTGGCAAGGATGTCAAAGAATATTTCAACCCATCATAATCGAGGAAAGACAATTGCATGAGGGTCTTAGTTATGGAATCATGGAAATTGGAGAAAGCTCAAAGTAGAGGTCTACACCATGCACAAACCAAGGACAACCTAATGGGGGTAAAGATTCCTCTAATACTATTTTTATAAAGTGTCAAAAGGATGTAGGTTATCTCCAAAGCATGAGCAATAGTACAAACAAGTAGAGGATAGAAAGACTTTGCCTCAAGGACAAAAAAGAGGCTTAAAAAATGAGGACACCTTCAAATAAGGGAGGAGCAAAAAGTGATACTCTAAAAGATGAAAAGAAGAAATGGGGAGATTCCATTCCACATTTTTTAGCCAAGCCTAAGAAGAATGTAAAAGAGCATATGGGTACATAAGGTGAAGAGTCCATTTTTTGTTTCAATTGTAAAAAGAAAGGATATGTTGCACAAGAATGTAGGTTTCTTGTTCCTTGCACTAGTTATGGAAGAAGTGGCCATTTTAGGATTACGTTGCAAAGAAAACACCACTAAGGAGCACAAGATCTATAGTGAGGATGAAAAAGGAAAAGGACACTCTTAAGACAAGGAAAAGGTAAGAAACTCTCAAAGGAGGTGATAAGGAAATTGATTTAAGTATATGCAAAACTAATAACTATTACTCTCATTGCAAGACTAAAGGGCATTTGGATGGTAAGTGATGGAGACTCCATCCATAGATTCACCCAAGGCATTGCAAAATCAAGAGTGAGTAGTCACTAGAGGAAGATCTAAGAAAACCAATATGTTAGGTCTCATAGAAAGAAAAAAATGCGTGATTCTAGACAACCATTGAATGTAAAAGGTTATCGTTTGATCCTCGTATATAGAACTTACTCAAATTGCAAAGGAGAGAAGGGTGAGTTGTTTTCATTTGTATGGGCATATGAGTACTACATTGAGTTTTTCCTATGAATCTAGTTGTGTTCAAGTTTTTAATTCCACTTGTAGAAGAAGCAAGGTGTATGTTTCACTCATTATGGGTGAGCATGCAAAGCATGTCTACTTGGAAAACACAGAAAGAAAAGAAAAAGAAAGAAAGAAGTATTATTCACTCACTATGGGTGAGCATGAGGAGTATGTCTACTTGAAGGTCAAGAAGGGATGAGGAATAGGAATGTATGAGATAATGAATTAATTTCAACCTTCACATGTATTGCTTTGATGGTATATTTGCACATCCACATGTACAAAGTATGGGTAAGTGGAGTTGCTTGTTACATGAGAGTGTATGACTTCTCATTAAAAAAGTAAAATCAAAAACATGAACAACATCATGAATATGTTTTTCAAAGTTGTAAGCATGTATGCCTTGGGAAAAATTATTACTGCACTATGAAGTTTGTTCCAATTGTGTGAAATGGAAAGGAAAGGGAACTAATACCACTTATATGGGCAAGCAAGGGTAACCATAGTTGATTGGTTGTATGAGGATATAAGGCTTCTAAGGACACAAGTATTTTTTTCTTTTTTTATTCATGAGTTCAACATTTTTTTAGGAAGAACAAACTCTTGTGCTTAAACTCAATCTTATGAAATTAGATTAATGTCCATCAAGGGAAATGGGTAAGAACAAACTATCCTAGCCAACTTCTTTGCCCCTAATTTGTTATTAGATTTTTCATTGGATTTCTTTTCATTAGATATGTTGGTATGAGATCTCCACATTTTTTGGTTCATCTTAATTTCTTGAATGTTAATGTTACTTCTAAATCATGTGATTTCCCTTTTTGACTACTTTTATAGCCACCATCTTCCTTTTGTTATCCATTTTCCTTACCTGATATTATTACTTCTAAGAAATTCATTGCTTCTACCTTATTATTTGCATTTAATCCCAAGTGAATTAAAACCAAGTTATTAATATCAATATGATCCCTCCTAGTAATCTTATATTTCCTTTTGTAATTCCATCAAAGTTGAACTAATCCCTATATCTAGGAGGTTTCTTATAGAATACTTAAGCTTTTTATCCCACTTCTCCAAACCCATTATCAAACAACTTTGTTTGAATTTTTAAATACTAGTAATTCTACACATTTGCTTACAAAATTTATCTCTTTCTTGTTTTTGTTAAAAGTTAAATAATTATATTTTCCTTGTCTCTATCCACAAAGACCTTATTGTCTACATGTTGTTTTATAAAAATTAATATTTAATACACTATTTGTTTATGTTGAAATAAAAGTTTAAAAAGCTAGTATGTACATGTGCACCCTTTCCAAGTTGCCTCTATTGTTGCCTCACATCAATAGTATCAATCAAGCCTTCAAGAGAATTGGTCATTTTATTAATCCCATAATTTCCAACCAACCTTTCTACACAAACTAAGAATGTCCCTACATGCCAATAACAAGGATTGAATACTCTATTGATGAAGAATTGTAGTTAAAACTACACTAAGAAGGAGCACAAATAACATTAGATTTTAAGGATTGGTCATTATTCAAATGTTCCTTAAACTTTTGTGATGTCCTTTCAAATAGACTGCAAGGTCCTGAGTCGCTTTAAGAACAACTTTGTATTATATGTAACCTTGTTCCTTTCTCTCATCAGCATTCCCATTAGTGCCCTCGTCATTTCTTAAACATAAAAAACATTTTCTTAAGGACCGTCAAAACATTTTCTTAAGGACCGTGAAGAACTTCAACATTGACTTCTATTTGTATATATTGATATTTATAGCTAATATGTTTTTGATAAATTCAGCTGGAAACAAGGGTCCAAATCCCTGTACAAACCAGCCGAGAGGGTAGGGCAAAAGCTAAAAAACAGGCCCTACACAGGCCAAAAACAACACACTAACATAACAACAACAACAAGTTGAAAGACAAAACCAACTAAACAACCCCTAAACAAGGGCCAGCAAATATAACTACCTTGGCCCTAGGGTGTAGAGTAGCCACAAATTTGGGAAGCCCTTTCTTCCTATGCTGAACCACAGTCTAAGAAAACTCTGAGTCCAAATCCTCAAAGCAAGGAGGAGGGGATCCTCAACAAATTTTGCAACCATAGAACCCTCAAGCAAAGAAGAAGGCAAATCTGGAGAAACAACAGGAGCTGACAGAGAAGCAATCAGCTCGTGATCAGAAGGAGCCATAGTAGGGGTCAAAGAAGGGAACTTGGCATGCACACAAACGACCACCAACAAATCTTCAGACCCAATCTGAATAGGAGCAGAAGTCCCCGCAGGGGGTCTAGAAGCCACAGGAGTATGCGAAAGAGAGGAATAAACCAGGGACTCCTCAACTGAACCAACCTCTAGACCAGTAATAATCAAATGTTCCAAATGAGCATTCTTCCACCACGATGATGTCTTACGACGAGAATGATGGAAATCCAAAGCCAGATGTCCAACCATGAAGCAATGACGACAACGGAAGGGCAAATCATCATAATCTAGCAGCTGGGATCTAGGATAGTCCCCCCCATCAAGACAACCTCTCCATGAAGAGGCATGGAGATATCAATATCCACAAGAATGCGAGCATACGTACAAAGGCCATAAGAATCGTAGATATGTCCACCATAAGGAAACGACCAATAGAGTTCCCAATCACCTCATAGTAGGACACTTCCCAGAATTGTAGGGGCAGATTAGGTAACCTAACCCAAATAGGCATGATATTAAGCGATTTAGAAATGGGATTGAACTTAGGAGTTCAGGGTTTGAGCAGAAGGGCACACCCTACAATCTAGCACAGTATCCCTGGCCTCAGCAGACTCAAAAGCAACAAGGAAAAAACCCCTTGCACAGGGGAAAATGTTAATATTATCTTGAACAAGAGGACTCCATGATTCAAAAATCCACTTATTCAAATCGGGGAGGAATGGCCATAGACCATAAAATCTACCAATCAAGGCAGGCTTATCGTAATGTTCTTCATTCTCAGAAACTTCCTATCCACATACCACCACAGGGGAGGTATGGGAGCAAGGAAGGGGGTGAGAATGGACCTTAGCTCACACAGTTGAGAGAATATGTTAGTATATCTATATAAAACCTATATTTTCTTTTCTTTTTCTAGTAAATTGTCTCTATTTATTAAAGTTGACTTTTAATTTTATTATTAACTGTAGACACTAAAAAATTGTCCTAGAATCTTTCTTCTAAATTAAATAAATAGTTAAATTTATTTAATTATCCTTATCTTAATCTTTCCTCCAAATTAAATAAATATTTATATTTATTTAATTTTAATTATCCAACTTTTCATTCTATAATTAAATAAATATTTATTATTTATTTAATTATTCATGCCACAAATTAATTAAAATTCTATGTTAATTAATTAAATAAACTTACCATATCGATATCCCACTCTTCTCTCTCTCCTTTTAGCATCTCTATCTTCTATCTCTTGGTTTTAGAAACTTTCTCCAATCTTCATAAGTTAACTTCAATTTATCTACTAATTGCATAAATGGCAACTTTCCCACTTTTCTTCCACCAAAAATCTATATAAGCCCTCTCTTCTCACCATTAGGGACAAATGGAATTTTGGATCACAAAACTTTTCATCCGTTCATCATAGCTTTCTTGATGCATTTGTGCTTATAAAAATCTGAGAGCATCAAATGTGTAATCCAAGATCTTGATGATAGGAAATAATGGAGTTATTTTTCTTTTGAATGCTTATGTTTGGTTTTTTCGTAGTTTAATATTACACTCCCGCATTTGTGTTCATTTAGGAGATACTTCATTGATGTGATGTTGAAAATATTTTGATTCTGGTTATAGATTCATTAGTTTTTTCATTTTCAGCATTAACATTAACTATAATTTATAAATATTTGAAATAAGAACATATCATAATATTATGACACTTTTGAACTTGTATTCTATAAATTAGAAATAAAGATTAAACAAGTGCATATTTTCTTTCCTAATTATTATATATATAAAATATAGATATAAATACCCTTAATTCACTAAAGTCTTACACTTTTAAAAAAAATCAAAATTGTTAAATTTCTAAATTTGTTAATGTCATGAATCTACTAATCTTGTGGAAATTCACTAACCTTGTCCAATTCAATAAGTGTTGTCTTTGACTTATCTCATGGATTATATAATATTATGGAATTTGCTCAATCCTTTCCTTTACTACTATTTAGCTTTTTATAATCTTTGTGTGTTTCAATAAATTCTTAACTTTGTCACAAACTTTGTGTCAACATTCTTATACTCTCAATCATCTTGATGTGTCCATTGCTCTATGCTTGATATTATTATGGTAAGGATAAACCATATACACATTAATTCATATGAATGTGACAACTTTCTATTTTAAACATTATTACATTTTATATAGCAAGGGTTGTCACAATATAATGTGATCATGGTAAGTAACATTTTTATCATGTGTGTATGGGCATGCGGTGTAATGGCAAGTTGTCAAAGTTTAGGTATTTGAGATGTTGAGTTTACGTAATTATTTCCAGTGACAATGATGAAATTTCAAAGACATAGAAATGATATATCCTAGACAAGATGAAGATGATGGCGAGTGGGAAAGTGAGATTTGAAGAAGCAGGGGATGTAGATAAGGATGACAATGGTGATGGTGATTTGGCTAACAACGATCTTGGGAAGTGGAATCAACTGTTATCTGATGAAGAGAAGGAGAAACTGCTTGACCTCTGGCTAGAAGCCCGGCGGGGATGTGCATCCACCGGCTGCAAGGTGGCTCTTTCAGGTGGGTTGGTTCTAACAACAAGAAAGAGCCCCTACCTCACACCTACTCCATTTGGAAAGAATAGCTCCTGAAGTGGTTTATAGGGTGGGTTTCTCCTCCTTATGTTGGACATGGTGAGTGACACTCAAGAGTAGCATTTAACAATAGGGCACCACCTACCTTATAGATGCAAGTTTCTCCTATTGCCTTTTGCATTCCGGCCTCTGCGACTACGTCATAGGATGCAAGTGTGACTGGGGCTAGTGACCTGGAGGTTGTGATAGTTGGTGTGAATAGGGTTATTACTTATTCGGTTTACCTCTTGTAGTGTAAATTAGTCACATTATCTAACTAGTCATTAGTTAGTGTTATTCACACATGTTCACATGTTAACTTGTCTTAGGAATCATTCTAGTTGTTTCTATTTGTTTATAGATGTTGATAGTTGTCTCTAGTTGACATCTTATCCTATAGTTGTCTCATGTCATAGGATTAAGACACTTGTCACATGACTACAACATATTACATCCCATCCTTGTCTTTATAAGCAAGGCATATCATGTACATTATAACAACAATATTTTCCATTTGTTGATAGAATAGAATTATTCTCTCATTTGATCTCTCTTGTGCTTTCATGAAGTCCTAGATCTTGGGTGGCTACCATCATAGCCAACTCTAACATGATATCAGAGCTCTAGGAGGAATCACTTTGTCTTAGTCAATTTTTGAAAGCTCTTGAGTGTAAACCATGGTGGATCTTGATAGTTGAGTATGCTCTTCTCTTGCGTCGAATGATGACTTGGAGAATTAGAAAGACTTGATGGAAAAACCAAATTTGGAGGGTTTTCCTCTTGTAGCCTTGTATTGCAGGTTCATTTTGGAGTGTGACGCTACAAACCTGAGCACACCATTATGTTTAGGAGGTTTGAGATAGTCAAGATAGCCTTTTGTTTCGTCCAAATCGGACATTGGAGGCCAAATCTACAAGGCTTTCAAGTTGGGAGGTGCATGCCAGATCCAACAGGTACCTAATCTTTTAGAGAAGTTTGGCTCAAATCCAACCTTGTCATCGCGCTCAGGAGGCCCAAAAACCCCAAGATCGACTGTCAATTCTTTGAAATTGGAGCAGTTGCAACAAAAGGCAAAAATAATTTGCCCCCTACCCCATCATACGAATTGCAAGAAATATTCCCTACATAGGAGGTATATTCCATAGGTGTTAATATTTGGTGACAAACACAAGGGAATCGCGTAATATCTAATAGGTAAAATAAAAATCTTCTGGTTAAAAATTTAATCTACAAGTTTCTAGTTGGTTTTATGCGGATTAAATTTGTTTTGCAGATGTCATACCCACTACGTAGGGTACACACAGGTACCACAGGCCTGCACAAGCACTACGTGGCCCTGAAGGCCCCCAAAACAGCCAGTCCACGGCCTCAACAGTGCACAAACTGTGCTTATACTACCTAGCAGGATAAAAACTACCCACATTGAACATTAAAAATATCCGGCGAACAAGCACATTAATTGACGGTTATTTCAAACGACCCAGAGGAGCATCTCGGGGTATATTCCCCTTCAAAAATAGTCAAACAATTACAAACCACCTACAGGCATCAAAAGCCAATTTCCCACATACTTCATGTTGTTTCAGAATTGTAAACAAGGGTTTTCAACAAACACAGTGGTTTTGGAGAAAATCAACGCCGGTATCGAAATATTCTGTCCAATCTTCGAATAAATTGGCAAAAAAAATTTCAATTGATGACGTCATGCTTGTTGGCAAGGGACACTGTGTGGCTTCATAAGTGTTGTCATTGATGGCAAAAAATTCCATTCCACACATCTGCAGCACATGGTATGTCTATACCGGAAGTCAGATTGAAAGAGTGTCTTGGTCCAGTGAGTAAGAACAGAGCATGCAGCAAGGTCCAACAATCAGGTTCGGATCTCTCAGAGGAAGTATCTCAACAAAGTGCGCACTTGGGGAAGTCAAGAGGAGTACCATGACTACTACATTCTAGAAATTGAGCCTCCGGTGATGAAAGAGTGAAAAGATATGAGCACCTAAGTGTTGGGTTCCTGTTTGGCAGAGTAGACTGAAGAAGAACTGACCGACAGAGCATCAAACCTTAATCCGAATGAGGAATTGATGGTGATCAAGTTTTTTAAGGAGTCATTCATGGTTGGCCAACATGATTGATGACTTCTATAACTATCTCTTTGATACGCATCACTTAGTAAGCAAGGATTCAGCCGACAGACCAAAGTTTGGGAAAACCTTGAGTATTCCGGATGTCGACTGAAATTCTTTTGTGCGGATATATATACCAAATGGATTTCAATGTGAAGTTGTGTGTGTTGTGTGGAAGAAGTGCGAAGAAAAGTAGAGAGCAGAGTAGAAGCAGCTATATAAATCTGGTATGTGACATAACAGTAGCATTAAGCAGAGGAAGAATGAAGTGCAGTAGATTAGTATATTGAGCCTAACCGGAACTAAACCTCAACGTATGTGGATGCCTCTGATAAGTTCAAACACTTGGTTACTTTCTTTATACCTTATAGACAGTGAGTCTCTTGTAGGTAGTGAGCCTTTTGTGAGCAGTGTGCTCAAGCAGTCAGCCCTAATTGGCAAGTGCCATTTTGTACTTCTATTCTTTTAACAGAGAATACAATCTTGGGTTAGTCACCCCGTGGTTTTTTCCTTAACAAGGTTTTCCACGTAAAAATCCTTGTGTTATGTGTGTTGATTTCATTTTTGCTTTCATGTTCATTTATGCTTATTTGTTTTGATACTGCACTATTGTTAAAGAAGATAAGAAAGTTAAGAAGTTTGAGATAACTGATTCACCCCCCCCCCTCTCAGTTATTTGTCTTGTTTCCAACAATTGGTATCAGAGCCAAGTTCCTCTAGACAAAGCCTAACAGCTTGAGGAAGATCTGGGAATCTCAATGGATATGTATGGTATGAGGGAACAACTTCAGTCTACCCTAGATGATCTTGAGCAATCTCACTCTGAAGTCAATAACCTGAGGGAAAGACTCAAACAAGCTGATGATTTCATAAATGAACTCAAAGAAAAACTAAGTATCTCAGTGAGAAAAGAAAGGAACTACTTCAACAATTAGCAAGTCAAAGTGAAGCCAATTATACTAATGAAGATCTGAATGACAAAAACAAGTTATGTGAGAAGCTATCAAAAGAAGTCATTATGGTAAGACATGAAATGGAATCAGGAGTTATGAAATTCACCCAAGAAATTGAAGAGAAAAGAAAAATTGAAGATAATCTAAAACAATCTCTTAAGGAAAAGTTAGAATACTACCACAAAATGGACAAAATAATCAGGCATCTGGAATCGAATCTTGAAGAAGCTAGAGACAATGAAGAACAACTTGAGAATCAAATAGATACTCTTAAAAGGGATTTGCAAACTGCAAATGAATACAAAGAGAATTTCAAGATAAGCTCTGCTCAACTTGAAGTTCTTCTTGAAAGCCAAAAGAGGGTAGATGACAAGAATGGCTTGGGGTATGAGAAAGGTGAAAGCTTCGGATCCGGTCAAAAGAACTCTGGATCAGGAAATCCAAGGAACGGACCTAGAAGACCTCCGATAAGGCAACCAAATGCTCAAAGATATCCATCTTTCAATGGATACTGCTACAATTGTAATAACTTCGGTCATAAAGCAAATTAGTGCAAAAAAAGAATGAATCAAACTAATTCATCCTTCTCCAGACAATGCTTTAACTACAAAAGGTATGGTCATAAATCTCATGAATGTAGAAATATGCAAATAAATAATTCATTCAATGGTAGATGCTTTGCATGCAATAGAATGGGACATATGGCTAATCAATGCAGATCAAGAGGACTCCAGTCAAATATGCAAAGAAATGTTTGCTACAATTGCAATAGATCCGGTCATATTGCCAAATTCTACAGAAGTAAGAATCAAGACAAAAAGCGTCCGGTGCATCATAACCAAAATCAAGACAAAGGAAAAGGAAAAATGAATGCGAATGAAATTCAAAAGGAAATGAACAAGATTTGGGTGAAGAGAAGTATAGAAAATGTTGGGGATGGATCCGTACCAGAATCTAGTGCTGATATTCCTTCCGGAAACTAAATAGATAAGCTCTGGCTCAGGGGGAGTCACAAAGGAAAATAAATTCCCCCAGCCAGTCAATTGGTGCCTAAGATTGGCACATGGAAAGTTGCGGATAAAAGGGTTCTCAGAGAAATATCTAATTAACTCTTGGTAAAAATATGAAAGATCCGCAAGGAGTTTGAAGAGGTTAATCATCCAAGATTGATCCGGTTTGATAGTCATCTGGTAAAAGCAGGACTCTCATAGTTAGATCCGATATGATTCTAAATTGAAATATCCTTGATCTGTGGATAAATGGAATGATTGGAGAAAGGAAAATAGATTGTCAATAATCACCAAGAATAACTCTAAGTGCATCTCAGTGATCCGAAAAGATCTCTCTTAGAACAAGAAGAACAAGGCAACCAAAATGACTTAAGTTGTGCATTTATTGCAAAATAGGATTAGGGTTTGCACTGAAATAAAAGGGTTCTTTTGTTCATCATTGGCACATTTGCATCTGAGAAAAAGGAAGAAGGAGCTCTACAACAAGATTGCCTCAACCCTCTCAAGGACCAACCACAGAATTCGATTCAACCAGCGATCTTTTTGGCTCTCATCGTGAACCCTAGAAGCGTAAAAAGGTATTTCCGCTCTTGAATATCTCTTTCAAAATCTTTTGAAAGATGGCTACTCCGAATGTTGTTAAGATCACTGATAGGCCGCGCCCTAAGTTCAAGAAACATCCCTACAAATCCCTAGAAGTTGATCCCTTAGGTGCATTCTCTAGCATTCTGCATGGGGTTCTGCATGTAGAAGATGTTAGGGTTTACATACATGCAAACATTGAAGAATTTGGGGAATCCAAGCTGATGGATATCTATCACAACAAACTGATAGATGAATCATTTGAACTTAAACCCCAATACAAGGCCATCCGGGATAAGCATTTTGGACATTGCATTCATTTCCCCTATTTTGCAGAAGATGAATGGGTCCAGTATGTTTTGAGCAAAATGCATGACAACTTCATGTGGTTGATAAGGCCATTCAAGATAACCAAGGATGCAATTAGGGTGGTAACCGGATTGCACTCATCCGGTGGGTTGCCTGCTCTCAAATCAGTTAAAAACCAAACTGTAAGTGAGGCTACTGGATCAAAATTTGATAAGAGGGCAATGACAATAGAAGACATCATAGATCCAGATATCAAATTTGCCTCTATGATAATTGGTTATAAAATCTATCACTCCAGCAGGGAAAATTCAGTATCCGAAACAGCAATATATATTGCATATGAAATGCTAAGGAAAAATGCTGACTATGATCTTTGTGAGCTTTTCCTGAACCAACTGTTAGAGAACTTACATAAAATAAAGAAGGATAAGAAGAATTCATTTAAGTACGGTGGCTTGCTACTATGTCTATTCTTTTACTCTATGAATGAGCTACCCGGATCCAGTGGTTGGGTATGGCAAAATGACAGACCTGTGGCCATACAAATCAGAGACTATTTGTATGGGCTTGGTGATGCCAAGGCACAAAGCACAGCACTCTAGGGTTACTTCAAAAACATCCAAGGCATGATGCAAGCCAGAGAGAGAATCCCCCAATCTCTAGTTGAAAAATACAAGGATACAATGTGCTTCATGGTAGACACTGATCAATGCCTAATGGAGGCAGTGGAACTGAGAATAGTGGGGATTATGCCAATGGGCTATGAGGTGGATGAGAAAATTCTAGAACTGCATGTCCAACACTTACTAAGTCAGCCTAAGGACCCTGAGGCGGAAAGGTTTGGCACCTTTCAAGAATTGAGTGTAAAAATTCATGTTGAACTAAGGCAACCTGAAATAAAGAGAAAAGTTAGGAAGGAAGTAGATGAATTTGCAAAGAAATATGGCTTATCAAAGGAGGCAATTGATGCCAACAAAGAGAAGGTAGAAAGAGCAGAAAAAGAGAGCCAAGAAGCAGAAAAAGAAAGTGTTCTAGTGCAAGCCCCCTCCCGGACTAGATCCTCTAAGAGCTCCAAATCCTCAAAACCGGAAGCAAAGACATCTGGAAAGGGAGAGAAGAGAACAAAGACAAAGGCTACAAGATCATACATAAGCCAAAAAGATGATGAAGAAACAGAATCTGATGAAGAAGTTAAGAAGATGAGGAAGAAGAAGAAAACATCCGGGGAAACCTCTACCGATCAAAACAAGGAAGAAGAGGCAGAAGAATTTGTTGAAAGGCCTACTCTCTCCATTGATGATGTCATCAAATCAAACACTGTGGATGGGAACCTACAACCAATGACTGAATTTTATGATGAATATAATGAAGTTGATCTGAAGATCTTGCAAGATGCCACAGTCAGGTATCTAAACATCTATAACAAGGCATTCATTGAAATCATCTCTTTAATCCCCAAAAGTCTAGAAAAGGAACTTGAGATGAGGAAAAACAATGCCAAGGAAAAGGATATGGAGATCCGGGAACAAATAGCTATTCGGCTTTATCCTTCCATCACTCCAAAACAAATGAACATGATCTTCAAGGATTGCAAGGATGAGTTCCGGAGAAAAGCCAGAATGAACAAACTTATGCTTGGAGAGACTGATCAGGTGGCAAAAGAGATTGAAGACATTCTCCAGAATGCATATAAAAGATTTAATCTTCCTATTATAGAGGATATAAGTGATGAACCTTCTGCCATGGATGTCGAAAGATCAAGTGCATCAAAGGAAGATTCCACAAAGAAAATTGCAGAAGAATCAAAGGAGATAGGCGAGGAGAAGACTAAGGACCTGGATTCCTCTATTCTGGAAGAGGAAGTCCATGAAGAAGTATATATCTCTCATCCGGATCCCCCAGCAGACTCCGAAACTAAAGGAGAAGCAAGAAAAGAAGAGAGAATCAGTCAAGAAGAAGAGGTAAAGGGAAGAGAAGAAGATCAATTAGAGAAGACCCCTGGAGATAGTTCTGAAGCTGTAGAAGGAAAGAAGACTGTCTCTGGCAAGAGACACTACAGAAATAGTTAAAGATTTCTTGACCAAAGAAATGATGGAATTAGATGAACCGGAGCTATTTCAAGGACCATTCAATTTTGATTCCCTCTCCTCGGTTCAGAAAATGAAGATAGCATCCTTTGCCCAAGCAAAGGCAAAAGAAAAGCATCCGGTGCATTGGAGAAGATCATGCCATCCTTCCAGAAGGATCTTTCGGCCTCTTCATCCGGTAACTTGAAATCTCTTGTTAATTCTATTAGCACACATTTTGATTTTTTGGAGAAGTCAGCAGAAGATAAAGTCCGGAAAGAATTTTTGGGAAAGAGATTCTCGGAGGTGCAGGGACTAATAACAAATGATAGGAGAAATTTGGATATTGGAATAAAGAGCTTAGAAAATGCTCTTAAAGATGGCAGAGATTTATACAAATTTTATCTATTTTGGTCCACCGTGACAGCAGACATTGCCAAGAAGGTGGAAGAACAAGAGAGCAAACTATCAAGTTTATCTCAAAATTTTGATCCTCTCACCTCTTCTATAATGAATCAAGAGTGTCAGACCATTGCCACTATAAATGAAATAAAGAGGCTTGAAAAGGAGAAGAAGAACAAAATAAGAAGGCTAAGTGAACTAAGAGGGATAATTATCCCCAAGTTAGAGGCAATGCATGAGGTCCTAACTGATGCCCAGACCAGTGATCCGGCAAACTTAAAGAGGGCAGAAGCCTTTGCATTTCTGCTAAGTGGTCATATCTCAATTTTGGACAGGATGAAGCAGAGTTGGGCAACAGAATTTGTCTAGTTGAAAACAACTTTTGCGGATATACTTAAGTTTATGTAAGTATAACTTGTATATATGCGGCTATGTATAGGCTACTTTTTGAATTTTGGTGTGCAGATTTCACCCTTTTCCATTGATGTAAAAGGGCGAGTGAGGAGTAGTGAAAAATGTGGAATCCAGCTAAGGGGGAGCTTCGGAAAAGTGTACATAAGAACAGAACATCAGCCAAGGGGGAGTGTGCTATGACACTTAGACATTTTTCACTAAGTGTTGCCATCAATGCCAAGGGGGAGATTGTTGGCAAGAGACACTGTGTGGCTTCATAAGTGTTGTCATTGATGGCAACAAAATCCATTCCACACATCCGTAACACATGGTATGTCTATACCGGAAGTCAGATTGAAGAGTGTCTTGGTCCGGTGAGCAAGAACAGCGCATCTAGCAAGGTCTAACAATCAGGTCCGGATCTCTCAGAGGAAGTATCTGAGCAAAGTATGGACTTGGGGAAGTCAAGAGGAGTATCATGACTGCTACATTCCAGAGATTGAGCCTCCGGTGATGAAAGAGTGAAAATATATGAGCACCTAAGTGTTGGGTTCCTATTTGGCAGAGTAGACTGAGGAAGAACTGACCGGCAGAGCATCAGACCTTAATCCGGATGAGGAATTGATGGTGATCAAGTTTCTTAAGGGATCATTCATAGTTGGCCAACATGATTGATGACTTCTATAACTATCTCTTTGATACGCATCACTAAGTAATCAAGGATTCAGCTGACAGACTAGAGTTTGGGAAAACCTTGAGTATTCTGGATGCCAACTGAAATTCCTTTGTGCGGATATATATACCAGATGGATTTCGATGTGAAATTATGTGTGTTGTGTGGAAGAAGTGCGAAGAAAAGTCGAGAGCAGAGTAGAAGCAGCTATGTAAATCCGGTATGTGACAGAACAGTAGCATTAAGCAGAGGAAGAATGAAGTGCAGCAGATCAGTATATTGAGCCTAACCGGAACTGAACCATAGCATATGTGGATGCCTCTGATCAGTTCAAACACCTGGTTACTTTCTTTATACCTTGTAGGCAGTGAGTCTCTTATAGGCAGTAAGCCTCTTGTGAGCAGTGTGCTCGGGCAGTGAACCCTAATTGGCAAGTGTCATTTTGTACTTCTATTCTTTTAACAGAGAATACAATCTTGGGTTAGTCACCCTGGGGTTTTTCCCTTAATAGGGTTTCCACATAAAAATCCTTGTGTTATGTGTGTTGATTTCATTTCTGTTTTCATGTTCATTTATGCTTATATGTTTTGATACTGCACTATTGTTAAAGAAGATAAGAAAGTTAAGAAGTTTAAGATAACTGATTCACCCCCCACCCCTCTTAGTTATCTGTCTTGTTTCCAACAATGCTGACATTAGATTCTAGCAGGGTGACGTCATTTCACGGCAGCCAAACAAAATATTCTGGGGAATACTCCTACTGTCGTCATCATTTCACGGGCTGACGTCATCTTTTCCTAGCAAGTTGTTGATGTCATCATGCTAGCAGGTGACGTCATTATTCGGAGAATCTTGAGCAATATTCTAGGGAATCTCTTAGATTCTAACTGAAGATTATGTTGACGTCAACACTGTGTCAATAGAATTAGCCCTATTTGGCCCCCCCTCTCATTGGATTTTTTGTTTTAGCAGTCCAACTTCAAAGGCTCGTATCTTGCTCATTTTTGCTCTATTTTTCAAGCAATTTTTTATTTGGGCTAGAATTTCGTAGGCTTGCAGTGATCCAATTAGATTTTGTTTTTGGTGCCTAGTTTATCTAGAAATTGTAGTTTTTCATCACTGTACCTCAGCAGTTCTCATTTTCAGAACTTCAAAGGCTTCATTCGAGCTCATACGTTAACATTTTTTAATGAATTTTTTTTAAAGTGCATAATTTTTTGAGTACTTTCCAAATATGCTATCCGTTTGATCCATTTTTGCTCAGAAATTTTACTTTCGGTTTTAGCCTAATTGTGGATTTTGCATTGTACCAAACTCAAAGACCACTTTGTTGTTTTGGCTTGTGACAATTGTAATTGGACTGAATATAAAGTCCCACAATCATTTTTTTCTAGGGGTGATCTCTTTGATTGAGTAAAAGGGGGTTATACTTGTGTTCTTTTTTGTACTCGAGTATCATGGATCAAACCAAACTTCCTCTACTCACACCATATAACTATCATGAGTGGAAAACTAAAATGGAGATTCATTTAATAAGTTTGAAAATTCATAGAGTAACAATGGGTACAGAAATTGAACCAACAGTAGCTACAAAAAAGAGAAAGTGGTACAATAGATGTGATCAAGCCTATGGAAGACTATGCTTGTCTATTTCTCTTGATCTCCTTTTTCATATTGAATCTTGTAATACACCTAATGAAGTTTGGACTACCTTAGAAAATCTCTTTGGTAAGCAAGATATTATGAGAGGTTTCAAATTGGAGAATGAACTAATTGGTTTGAATCCAACCGACTTTGCAAGCATCCAAGACTTCTTCACAAAGCTAAAGTCACTTAGATTGTAGCTCAAACAATGTGGAATTGAGAAAGAGGACACTCAATTGGTTCTTTCAATCCTTGTCAAGCTTGATCCTGACTATTCAGTCTTTATTTCTACCTTTTATGCTACTATGGATGCTCTTGGGAAAAATTTCACTTGATGAGTTTGCCACATCACTCACTAGGGAGCAAGCTAAGTTAGTACACATGGGCACATTGAAGTCTCCTAGACCTCAAACTCTTCTTGCTAATCAAGGTACAAAGGATCAAAAGGCTTCACTGAGAAAAAGCAAGAAACAAAAAAATAAGTATTTCAAGAACAATGAGCAAGCAAAGGAGTCAAATAATTCACCTAAGTCCTCATCCTCTCCCAAGGAGGAATCGTCTAAGAAGAGAATAAAGTGCGCATATTGCAAGAAAATAGCACATGATGAGCATAAGTGTTATGAGAAGAAAATTGATGACTTGACTTACATTATTCAAAAGCACAATATCAAATTGCCATCATCCATGTCAGCTAGTACATCCTCTTCTCCGACATCGTTATCATCTACACAGACAGGGACAACAGCCGTTGCTAATGGGACAAACAAGGGAAAAGGACAAGCACTCTTTCCTTCTATAAGTCTTCAGTCAGAGAGATGGCTTTTTGATTCTAGAGCTTCTCATCATATGGCATCTTCACAAGGGATGTTCTCTTCATTTGAGTCATGTACTTTGCCACCTATTTTGATGGGTAACAATACATACATGCATGCAACTGGAAAAGGAACTATTGATATTGGTGACGGTACTTTCAACAATGTATTGTGTGTATATTCCTTGTCAACCAATCTCCTTTCCATCTATCAAATTACTCATTATGGTGTAGGCAAGATAGTTGAGTTCACTCCTAATTTATTGATCATATAGGACTTGGAGAGTAGAGATATCATTGTTGTTGGGATGGTTGATCATGCATCTCGCTTGTATACATTCTCCCATTTTGCTCCTGATGATGTTGTAGATCCATTGATTGATATTCACACTCATGCATCAAGTGTGAATCATGTTTGTGAGGAGAAGTTTGGTCACTTGAACCTTGGTGTTCTTTCATCCACTTTAGTTCTTGAGACTAGTGTTGAGCCATCATCTCCTCCACCTCCTGCTTCTTCAGAGATCGGCATTGACATGGATTCATCTACTTCAGTTGAGCAAGATCATTCGAGTCTTTCATATACAGCTTTGTTGGATACTTTCTTGATAGGTATATCAGACTTGTTTTGTGAGTCTCATATTGCAGATTTGGAGGACACACTTGAGGGGA
Source organism: Cunninghamia lanceolata (assembly GCA_027924645.1). NCBI lineage: Eukaryota > Viridiplantae > Streptophyta > Pinopsida > Cupressales > Cupressaceae > Cunninghamia > Cunninghamia lanceolata. The sequence continues at coordinate 4,847,867 of BSBN01000395.1, read as the reverse complement.
TATCTCTCCTCTTTGATGATAGTTACAGCACAATTTTTATCCCATCTACTTCATCTTTGGAGGTTGTTCTTCATGAATCTAACCAGGTTTTTGGATTGGTCACACCTCATTGCATAGTGCTATCCTTTGACTCTAATATGTGGACATTTGAGCAATTTTCAAAGGCACCCATCATGAGACTTCTTCCCTCATATCTCTTCTTGGAGATGGAGTTTCTTCTACATCATCCCTTGGATTGGTTTCTTCCTAAGGGGAGAAATGTTTTTTGCAGGTACAAGACACTTTCCATCGTTCCTCTTTAGACATTCACCATCGACACAAGAGATACTTCATTGTGGGGGGACCTATAGTCTGACTCTTGCTCTCCTATGGGGGGTATTTGATTGTATATATGTGATAGAAGTAGTCCTTGGGGGGTCATGTTGAGTCCTCCTACTATCACTTCTTTCACTTTCATGTTTTTCTCTCTTTTGGAGAGGGATTTTTTCTTACGGGCTTTTCTCCTTTACTCTATTAGAGAATTGTTTGTACATGGGTACCTAACATGGCCTTGTAGCCGAGACACATCATCTTCATCCATCTTTGCATCATTTGCATTTGTCTACTTCTCCCTAAGTTGCACTTAAGGGGGGTGTTGGTATGAACAGAGTTATTACCTATCTAGTTTACCCCTTGTAGTGTGAATTAGTCACATTATCTAACTAGTCATTAGTTAGTGCTCTTCACACATATTCACATGTTAAGTTGACTTAAGAAGCATTCTAATTGTTTCTCGTTGTTTCTAGATATTGATAGTTCTCTATAGTTGTCATCTTATCCTATAGTTGTCTCATGTCATAGGATTAAGACACTTGTCACATGACTACAACATCTTACATCTCATCCTTGTTTTTATAGGCAAAGCATATCATGTACATCGTAACAACAATTTTTTGCATTCATTGATAGAATAGAATTATTCTCTCATTTGATCTCTCTTGTGCTTTCATCAAGTCCTAGATCTTGGGTGGCTACCATCATAGCCAGCTCTAACATTGATAAGGTGTGTCAAGTTTCATCTATGGCTATGTCTGTCGTAGCTATGGTGGATTCAAATGTGAGGCATCCTAAGTCATAGTTTGAGGCTATTTCTAGTTTTTAGAACCCCTCAATCCCTTTGCATATTGAGGAAGATGGGCATTTCTATTATGATACTTTAGTTGTTGACCAAGGTGTTTTGTAATGTCTCTTTTTTACGAATAATCAGTTTGAGAATAGTGAGCTTATTTTCCAACTTCTCCCATAGGCTAATTGGTTTCGTTAGGCAAGGGAAAACTCCAACTTTCTTGGAGAGCTTAGGTATGAACAAGCAATGGTTTTATTCATGGTGGTGAGTTTAGGAGATCTTAGTGGGCCTCATGACACTTCCAGAATGCAATTTTGTCTTTTTGAGAGCCCTACACACTTCTTGGAGAAGCATTCTATTTTTGGAAAGCATCAAGTTACATATAGTTCATCACCCTAAACCCTAGGGGTATTTTGGTATGATCAAAAATTCATATTTGGTTTATTTTGATGTTTTTCGCAACATTGGATGACAATTAAAATTATTAAATAATTATTACTTAAGTTGTCTTAAGGGGATAAATCAAAAAGACAATTTATGTGTAATTGTTTGATAAAAAGGTATTTAAGTTGCGCTTTGAGAAGCGCTAAGCATAAGAGGACTTTGCTCATATAATGAATTATTATTTATTTTGAAGAGCTTTTGAAGGAAAAAGATAAAAGTAATATTTTATTTCCTCAAGTGAGTTATAAAAGCAGGTGTTGAGTTCATTATTGGGGTTAGACATGTTATGAGAATTTGCTTCTACTTTTGAGAGAACCTATGTTCATCTCTAATTTTCTTGAGGACAAAAAGCCTCTCAAAAATACTGGTTTCTGGGATGAAAACCCCCTAACCGATCTTGGGGGTTTCATTTTAGGAATCACATTGAACTACAATGGAGTGTTTGTTTTAGGTGTTTGTTTCTTCTCAAGTTTTTAATGTGTTTTGAAAATAGATTGGAGTTTTGGTGGTGTGAGTGTTTTGAGCTTGTTTGATTAAGATTTTGGTTTTGTGAGAAGATTTCTTCCTTGCTGGTCATACTCCTTCCTTTAGGATTGTCATACCTTTTTGGGCATTATATGTTAAGCTTTTTAATGCAAAATGACATCATGAATGGCTAAAACCCTCTTCCATACTTGGATGCTTGTTGTAGAATTTGTTTTCTTGAGCTGATTGAGGGAGTTTGGATTGAAGACTTTATCCTTTGAGTTGTTGGTACGGCCCAAGTACAGGTTGTACTCCTTTGTGGCTGCGTGTGTGGGCTTGGGGCATGAAACACCTCCTCTTTTGGGTCCATTTTGGTTTGGTTGAAGGTGCCTTGACTGAGAATGTTCAATTTCATGAGTTTTGGGGTAAATTTTCATCAGTTTAGGGTGTTTTGATGATTCTATATGCTAGTTTTTGATTTTACAATGCTGCAAAATTTATATCAAAACAGTACATTCAATTTGATAGTGTTTTCAGTGTGTTGACAGTGTGTTTCTGGCATCAATCTTCGTCAACAACATCATTACTTTAGTGGGTATGACTTTGTCATTGTTTTGAATGATCTTCAATTCTCATCATCTTGATATTTGGTTGCAGCAGTACTACTTCAGTTTGGATTAGATTAATAAAGTTCATTATTGCAACTTTACGTCATTATTATATCTTATATAGTTGCAATAATCATAACTTGTAAACCCTATATGGTAGTACCGCTTGTGCTCTTCATAATCATGCATTACATTTTGTAATAACTAGATGGTTTACCACCAATTTTATAGCATGTTTTGTGTTTTAGCATACTCCATTGAATAAGCGGAGATGAAGGATGGCTTAGTTGCCTTGTGTGTGTCATTCTTTTTGCATCAAATGTACTTCATTGAATAAGTGTAGAGGAAGGTCGGCTCAGCCGCCTTGTGTGTTTATATTGTGTTGCATTGGCACACTCCGCTTAACAAGTGCGGATATGAATGACTTGCCACCTAGTGTGTCATAGTGATAGCATTTGTATTGTATACTCTCTTGTTGTTGCATTCTATAGAGTTTGGGTGTGATCCTATGCACTGTATCCCATCTTGGGATATGTGTGATCAGAAGGTGTTGAGGGTTTTGCATTGTAAACATTTATTTTGTTGAAAATCAAAAAAATTGGGGATGTTTATTACATGCCTCTAGGCTTTGAAACTCCCTCATTGGGAAATTTCCTCGAGTGAGGCCTAACATCAATGACTTCAAAAAAATGGTCCATCAAAAAATGAAGGTTTTGTAGCCATTTTGAGATCATGGCTATGGCAAAAAAAAATTATCTCCTCAAACCACAGAGATGGTGTTAAAACTCTCATGGATGGCCCATGGTTTGTGGGCAAGATGGGGCTTTTCCTCAAGAAGCAGGCTCCAGGCTTCAACCCAAAGGAGTGCATCAACAAAGTTCCTATGTAGGTCAATCTTTCGAGCTTGCCTTTGGAATACTAGGAGGCGAAGGTCCTAAAAGGCATTGCTTCTGCTATCAGATAGCTCTTTTGCTTTGATCCGATGACTATTTCAAGGAAACGATTGTTATTTGCCATATTTTAGGTCTGTTGATGTGGGTAAGAAGTTGCCTTCTTCAATCACCTTGTCCTCAAAGCTAGGTGATTAGGTGCAACATATTGTTTGTGAGGACTCCTTAATCATGTGTCAAAGGTGTCAAATGGTTTACAACTCTTTCCTTTGGGTGCTTGGCCAATAGGAGGTTGTAAAAAATGGGAAGAAAAAAGATCTAGGGTTGTCTCCTTAGTGTGACGTCGAACTATTGTCAGATGTCAATACTACGAATGTTGACTCTATTACATGAGGCTCAATGGTGGTCAATAGGGATTAGCTCCTAGTCAACACATCTGTAGAGTCTCGTGATATTGCTTCTCATTGATCTGGTCTCTAGTCCAAAACCCACAGAACCATCTACAGTAAAAATAAGGGCATGGAAAATGCTAGGAGTCAACCCAATGCTCCTATGCTCCCTTTTGTGAAGGGGTTGGTCCCTAAAAGAGATTGTTCAATCAAGAAAGGTTGTTTCCAATCTATTTCTACTAACGAAAACAAAGTGAGAGAAACCAAGAAGGATAATCACTTTAAGGACCTATCAGATGCGACACTTAAATGCTCCCTAGAATGGTTTGGTTTCAAATTGCCTTGAGTTTTTTTTTTTTGTGGTTTGTGGGTTGTATGCCTTGCTTGTTCTCCTTTGGTTGTTATGTTGTTCTCATGCTAACTTTATGCAGTCTTTGTGCAGCTAGTTCCATGTTCTTCAATGTTTGGTTAAGATCCATTGACATATCTTTGTAAAAAGGTTAGGACCCTTTCCAAAACCCTACCTTTACCCTTATAAAAAAAAATCCCCTACTTGTAGCATCCTAGCTTTGATCAAAAAAAAAGTATAGCTAAATGTCTCATGAGCTAATGGAAAATATTTATAATACCATTTCTTTGTGGCATAATGTGGACAAAATTTAGAAAGGGATGAGGAAATTTCTCTAAGGGTAGAAGCAACACAGAATCCTCATCAGATAGGGAGGAGGACTAGAGTTTTCTTGATGTTGTGTGATTACGATACCTTGTTTAAGGATCTTAAGAAGATGAAACTTGAACATGAATGGTTAACATGTGTGCAAGCACTATACCTTACCAACCCCACTATCAACTCACTCATGCACTTCCAACTTGCTAACAGTTTTGTTTTGGTTAAAGTTGAAATTGGCACATGCTAGCAAGATACACTTTTATATGTCAAAGCACAAATCATTGAAATAGAAAACTATTTAGGACTACATGAATTTGGCCCAATATGAAGGCATGAGTATGTCAACTAAGAATCTTTCCAAAAGTACTTTGAATAAAAGTACTTTCTAGACTATTTTTATGAACAAAAATGAATTTTTAATAGTTTTGGCAAAGCAACATGACTAATTGAATATAAAGAGAAATTCCTCAGCTTGATCAAGTGCATGGGATCTTTGAAAAATTATAGGTATGCAAGTTTTTTTTTTTTAACGGGGGGGGGGGGTGTTGGGGGTGGGGGGTAGGGAGTTTAAATTGTGTACATGTCATGAAATATGGATGTTTTAGTCATAAGTGCTAGCCAAAATAAATCAATGTTCATTGGGTTGAAGACAAAAAACCATCAACTTGATCAAATACATGGGATCTTTGAAAAACTAAAGGTAAGCAAGTTTTTTGAGGGTTTAAAAAAATCTACATGTCATGAAGTCTAAATTTTTTAGCCATAAATGCTATCCAAAATAAAACAATGCTCGTTGGGTTGAAGACAAGCATTTATAGGAAGGAATTTTGCAATAACTTTCAAGATAATCAAAATATGTACTTTGTTATTTTTAAAGGTAAGCTATACAAGAACCCTAACCAAATGGGATGAAATAATAGAGTTACAAACAAAAAGCCTCTACTCAACAACCAAAGGCTCAATACAACAAGCTTCGAGCAATGAAATCTAGATACAATAATAACAATCCAAACAAATAAACAAGTATAGTAATGCCAACACAAAAAAGGCAAAAGGACGGTATTTAGAAACACAAGGATGCTTATTACCATAAAAATTGTCCTATATGTTTGAACAAAAGAATGTGGTTAAGTGAAACATCACATATATGATGTAAATCAAATTATAGGAGTGTTAAGAATGTATGTGATAGATTAGCAAAGTAAATGGAAGAACTTTATATTTAAAAGAAATTGCTTCTAATAAAAAATTTCCATTTGTCGAAGTAGGAAAGTTGGGTTTTTTTTAAATGCCTTTTCTCACCCCTTCCTCAAACCCTAGAGCAATGAGTTTTGCACAACACAAAAAAGTGGCAAGGGATACAAATCTTGAGGTACATGTAGGTGGCAACCCTAGTCGGAAGCAGGGGTCAAGTTCCTTGGTTGTGGACCAAGATGAAGCAGAAGTTTCAATGCTAATGGGGTCGGTTACACCCAACAAGAAGGGTAAAAAGGATGATAATCAAGCTATACAAGATATTGGTGTGTGTCGGGGTGCTAGCCCTACATTTTCAAGGTCCATTTTGGCAAAAAAAGGGATAAACAATTATGTGACCAACAAGAATGTGGCAACAGGTCAGGATCAAATGCATAAGCCAAAGTTGGCTCCTTGTTCAAGGGTAGTACATCCAATGGTTTTGCTAGGTAAAACATCCTCTTTGAGGAAGAAAAATATTCAAAACTAGGATTAATCTATAAGTTCAACTCTTTTTCACCTAGCCTAGTTGCATTGCATGAATCAATTACAACAAAATGGTCGAAGTTTTTAAAAGATTCAATAGAAATATTTCTTAGTGCACAATGATTTTTTGTGTTGTGATGTAAATCTCCAAAGGACAAGTTTTGTTGGTGAAGCCATGGTTTATTGGCTTCAATCCAATGACAAAGCCTTTTTTGGTTTTGCCAATATGGATTAGATTGTCATATCTCCCCTTTCAATTCTAAGTGAATTTGTGCTTTCAAGGGATTGGTAATGCTTTGTGAAAAAATTTGACTTTACACCCTAAAACCAATGGGCTAATACATTCTACATTTCCCAGGATTTAGGCGGAGCTTCATATCTCAAAAGGTTTATCAAATGAGATTTGGCTGCAAGAGGAGGATAGGGTTTGGAAATAAAATCTTGGATTATGAGAATATAACATATCAATGTCAAAAATCTTTTCAATTGGGTCATGTTGCAGTCACCTACCCTATAGACAAGTTGTTGACTTCCAAAAAGGCTACATGGTGGCACGGTGCCCAACTATCACACATGATTGTTAGGCGACCGCAACCTGAATCTTCTTCAAATGAAGGTAGCTCTCAAGCAAATGTTTCTCTAAGGTTGCATATGTGTGGTGGCTCTCTACAAAATCCTACGAAAAGTGCTAAGTTTGGGAAATCTCCTTCCTCTCCCCCATATGTCACTGATGTTATGAAGGTTATGGGGGCTTTTCAGCACAAAAGGAAGTTATGAATGCTAAGATGAATATTGCTACAAGAGGTTATTTAAAGGTTAATCTAGAAGGAAAACTAAAATCTATTAGTCCACATGTAGGCAATAAGATGCTAGAGTTCCAAATAGTTGACTCCCTCGTTTAAATCTGATTAAAAGGTTTAGTAGTCTACAAAAACGTAGTAGGAGGAATGGGGATTTGGGGATGGCATTCCACATTCTATCTTGGACTAGATCAACCAATCTTTATCTACATCCCCAGCCTCCTAGAGTATGAGGAAGAAGATAAGGCTATAGGATGGACAAAAATAAACAATCGAAGGGCTGGGGCAAAAAAATCTATAGAAAAAATGTTTAGCTTAATAATGTTATCTTTGTATGTTTTGATTTGGTATGGTAGTTGGTATGTTGTTTTTAAATGTTGTGTTATTGGAGTTATTGAGGGTTGGGGCCCCATTGATAGATCCTCATAGTTTATCCAAAAAAAAGCAATTTCCATGTGTCATCAAAGATGGTGCCTTTTGAAGCACTATCTTGCATAGAACTGTAGAATGGACCTTAGATGGGATAATTTGGATGAGAAAGTTTTAATCAGACCAAAACTATTATAGGAACACGAACAAAAAGTAAAAGAAATACAACAAAGTTTGGAGGCATTTGATAGGCAAAAGAGTAATGTTGATAAGAAGAGGACTTATACAAAATTTCAATGAACTTTTTTATGTATGCATGTCTTCTTTTCTATTTGCATGTGCACTCTTTGCCTTTGTTCAGTGGTTGTTTTCTATTGGGGGCATTTTTTGCATTCGGGGTGGGGTTTTTGCTTTTCCTTTTCCCAGTTTTAGCTCTTACTACTGAAATTTGACGGAGAGTTTGGCGTTGGGTGAAAGTGGGTTTGGTGAAGGGTGCGGGGAGGTTTGGAAGTGGTGTCAGAGAAGCCTGTGGGGTTTGGTGTTGGGTGTGGTGGAATGGTAGGAGCTTCAAAAAGCTTGGTGTTTGTTGGTGTGAAGCCGTCTCAGGGTTTGCCTGAGGATTCCTCTTTTGTGGGTGAGAGCTCTAATCTCAAGAAAGTGAATGGCCATTTGCCGCGGAGTCTCGATCGTCCGATCCTGGTTATCTCTCTTGAATCAGTGCAAGAGGACATATCTTACTGGAGCCAACATGTTTTGATTTGTAAGTTCCTGCGTATTCGTATCCCTCTCTAGCTTTGGAATCCTGGATTCGTCAGTCCTGGCAGTTTGAGGGTGATTTTGATATTTTGGTGGCTGCGAATGGCTATTTCATGGTTGATTTTTCTTGCATTTCGGATCGAAATCGTGTTTTTAAGGGAGGGCCGTATTTTTACAATCATGTTGGCTTGTTCATGAAGCCCTGGCATGGAGGTTTTAATGCGGCAGAGGATTTGCCTTCACGGGTTCCTATGTGGGTCCGTCTGCCATGGCTACCGCTGGAGTTTTGGAGGGATGATATTCTGCTCCAAATTGCGGCTTTGCTGGGGAAGCCGGGTGCCATCGCTCAGAATACTTTAGATAAAAGAGTGTTTTCCTTTGCTTGTATTTGTGTTGAAATTGACTTAAATAATCCATTTCCGGATTCTTTGGAAATTTGTCTTGGCTCTGCTTCGTGGGTTCAACAGTTAGACTGAGTCCCTTCCTTTTTGATGTCACTTTTGTCATGAGTATGGACACCTTCAGCGCCAATGTCCTCGGGCACCCAAAGCTGCAAGGGTTTCTTCTCCTCCTTCATCAGGGCCTTCGGTGGAGAAGGGGGATAAAGGCAAGTCGCCTGTGGCTAAGGGTGGGACCGATAAGGATGGCTTCATTCCTGTTAAGCCGAGGGCTAAAGGAAGGGGACAGAAGCGGCCTATAAAGATAGACATAGTGATCAGGGTTTCAATCATTTTGAGGTCTTGGATAATTAAGCCTTGGAAGAGGGGATTCCTGTTGAGTTTCCTTCTAGGGCCAATGGTATGGATACAGGGCTGGAGCAGGCAATTGTTGTTAAGGATATTTCTCCGACTTTGGAGCAGGGGAATTCTGGCCTTCCTGGTGCCTTTGCAGATCTACAGGATGACATTGTATTAGCAGAATTAGCTAAGGAGGTGTTGCTTGCCAGCAAGGCACGGGGATTATCTCATGTTTTGGGGGTGCTGCAACGCCCTCTGAAGAAGGGTCATCTTGATAATTCCTCTAAAGTTGGTCGTAAAAAGGATGTGGACAAGATTAAATCCACTGGGGATTTGTTGGTGGAATCTGGGTCGGCTAAGACCATTGATGCCCTCTTCTCTCCACCTTCCTCATGATTATTCTTTCATGGAATGCAAGGGGGTTGAATAGCACCCCCCGTCAAAGGGCTATTCAAGATTTGATTGTGGTTCATTCTGCGGATATCTTTTGTGTTCAGGAGACTAAGCTTCGAGTGGACTTCATGCTTCAGTATGCTCCTCATATTTGGTCTTCTGGCCAATGTTAGTGTATTGGTTCTAGGGGAACCTCTGGAGGTCTAGCTCTTTTCTAGGATCCACGAAAGGTTGTTCCTCGCTAGTGGATTTCTAGCCACTCTATTTCTGTGGTGGCTTTGGTTTTGGAATCTGGTGAGACTATTTTGGTCAGTAATGTTTATGCTTCGATTGACATCCGTGGTAAAATCCAGCTTTGGGCCCATATCAGTTTTGTTCGGTCTTGTGCTCCTTTTCTTCCTTGGATCTTAGCTGGTGATTTCAATTCTGTGTTGAGTTTGGAGGAGAAAAGAGGGGGGTTGCCTAGGCTTGGTCCTACTTCAGATCTTTTTCAGGCAAATGTGGATTCTCTTGCTCTTGTTGATGTTAAACCCTCTAATAGAATTTTCACTTGGAATAATAGACGGAGTGGGCCAGAAGCGATATCTGAGCGGCTGGATAGATTTCTTGTTTCTAGTTTTTGGATGGGCAGTAGCATGGTCACTTGTTCTGAGATTCTTGATTGGTGTGGCTCTGATCATTGGCCAATTAAGTTTTCTGCTTCTTCTTTTCCTACTCCAAAGACTCCTCCATTCAAATTTGAGCTTATGTGGCTTCAAGATACGTCCTTGTATGACCTTGTTGCCCAGTGGTGGCGGGATGGGGCCCCTGCGTATGGTACAGCTATGTATTGTCTTGTTAAGAAGCTGCAATATATCAGGTATCATCTTAAGCGATGGAATAGGTCGTGTTTTAGCAATCTTCGAGCCAAGAAAAGGGAAGCACAGGCTCATCTTGCTATTATTACTCGTCAAATTTGTGATTTGGGATTTTCAGAGGCTCTAGGACATACTAACTCCCAGGCTCTGAAATTAGTGGAAGAGTGGGGAGCTCCAAGAGGAGATTTTCTAGAAACAAAAGGCAAGGATTGACTGGCTTCAAGAGGGTGACAGGAATGCTGCTTTCTTCCATCATTATGTGCAAGCTCGTTGGAATAAGTGTTATATCTCTTCTCTTGATAACTCTAAGGGTCTTTCAATTTCCTCACAACAGGGTTTGTTTAGAGAGGGTCGCAAGTTTTTTTCTGCTATGTTTACTAAAGACTCACCTCCTACTGAGGCTAATGAGAATATGGTCCTTGCTTGCATTCCTTCTTTGATTTCTAATGATTTGAATGCTTCTCTTACTCATCTGATTTCCCTGTCTGAAGTGGAGGTTGTGTTTGGGATGAATAAGGGAAAAGCTCCTGCCCCTGATGGTTTTCTAGTAGAATTTTTTCAGGAGTTTTGGGATATTGTGAAGCTAGATTTGTTGGAGGTTGTCCGGGAGTCCTTTCATAGTAAGCAGATGCTACGAGCCCTGAATGCTACTTTTCTGGTTCTCATTCCTAAAAAGGAAGGTTCCCATTTTTTACTTTTCTGGTTCTATTTTCTTTTTTAATACGCCTCAGGCTATCCAACGGCGAATTGCAACTATTTTGTGGTTTCAAATTGGGTCTCTTCCCTTGGTCTATTTGGGTATTCCTCTTGCTGTTGGACGTCAGCCTAGGTCCTCCTGGCAGATGTTGCTTGACAAGCTGAGGCGAAAGGTTACTCATTGGACTCATCGGTAGTTGTCTACAGTGGCTAGAGTGACTCTTCTCAAGTCAGTTATCTAGGCCCTTCCTATCTACAGATGCTTTGTTCAAGTGGCCCCTATGTATTTCCTTAGGGAATTTGATGCCCTCTCACATCAATTTCTTTGGAGTGGTAACTTGTTGTCTACTAAGTGGAGCCTTGTTAAGTGGGAATCTGTGTGTAGACCAAAGCAGGAGGGTGGTCTTGGTTTAAGCTCTGCTATTTTGAACAAGAAAGTTCTTGCTGCTAAGCTTTACTAGCATTGGTGTACTAATCAGCATCAGTTATGGGCCCGTATTCTCAACCATAAATATCTTAGGGGTGTTGCTTCTTTTGAGGTTCCTCGTTATCCTCTGGAGGGGAGTGGTTCTATGATTTGGCATACTTTGAAAGTTGGAGATCAGTTGATTAAGCATGCGCTTTTCTGGCTTCGTCATTCAGGGTCATAAGCTCTTTTTTGGTTAGATTCTTGGGATGGTCACCCTCCTATTCTCTCTTCTCTTCCTCACCTCCAGTCACTTTCTAATGTTTTTACTACGGCTGGCTAGGATACCGTTGAGCATTATAAGTTTGCACAACATTGTGGATCAGCTGTAAGCTTTCATTGGAAGCTTCCTTCTGAGTGGCCACCTAGAGGGCCTGAGGAAGATAGGCATGAGCTTGCTCAACTTCTGGCTTCCCGTGCTTGTAATTCTTTGAGGGGACCTGATGCCTTGGCTTGGGATGGTTCTAATTTGTCCGAGAAGTACTCTGTGTCTGCTAGTTATAAGCAGCTTGGTAGGCAGTTGTTTGGGGATTATGAGGTCCCTTGGTGGAAGCATGTTTGGCACAAGTTGTCGTGGCCCAAGTGCACTTTCTTCATGTGGTTAGTTGCTCAAAACCAGTGTCTTACTTGGGATAATTTGTGTAAGTGTGGTTTCCAAGGCCCTTCTATGTGTGTTTTGTGTTGTAACTATGAGGAGAGTGTCTCTCATCTATTCTTCCAATGTTCCTATGCTAGGGAGATTTGGCATTTTTGGTGGAGGGTGTGGAATAAGCCCTGTTGGCATGTTTCCTCGCTGGCTGATTTTGTGGATTGGTGGGGCAGGGCCCTTGTTTCTACTTCCTTTCTTCAGGCTGCTTGGGCTATTGGCCCATCCTTTATTATCTAGAACCTTTGGTTGGAAAGGAATCGACAGATTTTTCAGGAGATGTTGGTGGCCCCTCGCTTATGGTGGAAAATTTTGCATTCTTTGGGAGAAACTGTTGTGACTAAGTGTGATCTCACGGCATCAGTGGATCCTTGTGATGTTGGTTGTTGTAATCGTCTTCATCTTCCGCCTCAGCAACGTCAGCTCATGCGCAACAGATGTAGACATCCTACCCCGAAGGTGAATAGGGAGGGGAGATGGTCTCCTCTACCTCAAGGTGTCTTAAAAATCAACACGGATGGCTCTTCTCGCGGAAACCCTGGTCATGCTGGAATTGGTGGTGTTGGTCAGGATAGCTCTGGAGATGTTCAGTTTATCTTCTCTGTTTATAAGGGTCTTCATACTAATAATCTAATGGAGGCTCAGGATATTTTAACGGCTATGGAGCGTGGAAGTCAATTGGGATGGCAAAGGATCATATGAGTCTGATTCCCAGGTTGTGGTGAACTTGTTGAATAGGCGGCATTTAGATGATGTCAGCTAGCATTTGGCTTTGATTGTTGCTCAGATTCTTAACCTCTGTGCTTCTTTGGAGTTTGTTACTTTTACTCATATTCCTAGAGAATGGAATGGTGTTGCTGATTGTTTGGCTAAATGGACTTCTGAGCATATTCATGATTGGAATTTGATGGACCGAGGTCGTTTACCCTTGAATCTGTCTCAACAGTTGGATCACTTGGTGGAGCTTGATAGGGCTATGTAATTCCCTTGCTTTGTACTTCTTGTTTTAATAAATTTTTACCCCTCTTTTATGTTAAAAACTTTTATGAATTTATTTTCCTATAAAATGGACAAATCTAATATTTTGATTGGGTAACTTCCTTTTTCCCATTAGCAAATGGATTTTGCATTTGTAAAAATAAAAATAAAAACACTCAAACCAATAGAAAGCAAGCGAGGGAAAAATTAAATAGTTTTTTCAAAGTTTGGCTTGCTAAAAACATAAACCAAAAAGATGACAACTTGACTGATACAGATGTCATTGATCATACAGGTGTAGGATGTAGGGAATTATCTGGCAAAAGTTTTAGATCCATTTGGCAGAAGCGCTACCCACAATGCCATAATGAGAGGTGATGATGCTAGAAAATCAGGTGCTATTATTCCTCTTGCAGAAGCTGTTGAAGATGCAAATGGGCTCACAAGGCATGGCAGAAGAGAGACTTCTAATAAAGACAACTAAATTCTTGTGGGATGCTTGGTTTGTCCAGCGAAGGCAGTTGCTCATCCTGATCACCCTTTGCATTGAGATCATCTTTCCCCACAAACAAGACGAGAAAAATAGAGTGCCTCCAGTATGTGACTCCTCTCTTTTATACACATTTTAATCATAGCATGAATATTTGTTTTAGATATATAGTCATTCATAGTTGCATGAGCAAGAGTGTTTCTATGGCAGCTACAAGTTGTTGGGTCTGAAGTTTTTTTCCTTGTTGAAGATATATTATGCATGTGTTGCAAGAAAAGCATTATGCTGATGCCTATAGAAAGTGATCAGATTGCTCACATTTGCGCGTGCATTTTATGCAGCAATAAATGGTAGTCAAGCAAGAGTAATTTAGGATTACTGGCATGAGATCAAAGAGCTAGGTCCTTCATGAGTCTTCCCCCTAGCTGGTACTAATGGTGTTTCTGCATGGTTGTGCTAGGTACAGACAGCTATGCCTTTCTCTGCACCTCAAATTAGGGATGGAAATTCTTACATGTGTATATGTTTTATTTATTCATATATTTATTTGTTTAGTTCAGTTTATACTTGTGATGCATGGTTCCCATATGAATACATCCCGAGGCATTAGGAATCTAGGAAAGCATGGATAATGGGATATGTTTTGGCTAGGGTTTCTGGATGGGCTCAGATGCCTCTACAAATGAAACCCTTTTTTATTCATATCCTTCAGAATTCCAAAGAGAAACCCTCTATCAACTCAGTCGTCCTAAAGTATAAATCAAATTTACATGTCTAAAACCTCTTTGTTTTTATAAAGGCAATATTTAATGTTTGTTGTTCATATAAAAATACTAGATTATATTATCAAATTCCTTTATTCTCTATCTTTAACAATCAAAATATACTTCACCCACAATGAGACAGCACAATAAGATAGCACCTTGATTTATTAAATCTGTGAAAATTTCATGAGTTGTGATTACAGCTGCAAAGTCGTCACAAACATATGTAAAATTAAAGAAGTAATTGTACAACCGGCTTCTTACATCTGTTGAATAAACAATAAGATATCATACATTTGAAATCCTCTACACGAGAAGAACAGAAACTATGACAATGGATAATGAGTGCCATTATAAACCTATGACAATGGAAAATGGATGCCATGATAAACATGGCAAATTCCATTTTGTACTGATACATGGTGCAAGCCATGGAGCTTGGTGTTGGTACAAAATTGTTCATCTTCTACAAAACTCAGGGGATAAGGTGACTACCTTGGATCTGACAGGGGCAAGCATCATTTGCATGGTCAATTCAAGGGAGTTAGGGGTGTGTGTCATTAAATATTCAATTGTAGTTCAAAAGTTGTAAGTCCTTTTCGAAGGACATGGGGATAAGTAAATGGTGGTAACACACTAAATTGGGGCATGACATGTAGAAACATGAAATACTTAATGAGTCTTCAATATACAGGACAGTCTTATGATCTAATGTGTCAATACTATAAGCATGTGGATCCTTTAAGTCCTTGATTGATGGAAGGTAAATCTAGCTTGAAGGTATTGGCATTCTAAATGGCTATATTGTTCTAAAGAAATTAAGACATCGGAGGTTGAATAGGTGCATTTCTTGGAGTAGCCCTTTTTTAGATCAAAGATGAACTATGACATTTCAAGAGAAGCTCTCGATGTGATGAACAAGGCCATGCCTTTGATAAGCTTGTACAGATTCCTCGATGCATACTTGCTTCAATCTCTTCTTTGGCCTTTCTTGCTACCTATGGAAATATGGGCTCATTAAATAGTTTGTGTTTTTATGTTTGAATTGGATTTTAATTTTGGTTTTGGGTGGGAATGGGGATCCTCGAAATAGGGGTGACAATGCATTCTGTAGCATTGAATGTTGGAACCAACATAATAGAGCCAACTTTTTTCTTTTTACTCTGGGCACTTGCAGCTTTAGGCAGGGACTGCTTTGCAGCGCAGCCCTTGTTTGTGTTTGGATTACATAGCGAAGGGCTTGGGACCCAACCAAATATTAATGATTTGGATACTATTAAGAGGTTTTGATGGGTTTGGGCAAAGCAAATTCAAGCAATAACTATTTTCTATGTCATCCCTATGACTTCATGATCACACTGAGACTAGGGGAGAGGACCCAATTGTTGAGCATGTCCCAATAGCTGTGATAGTATTTGTGGATTTAAGGCTCAATATTTTTAAAAGTTTAGTATTAGTAGTTGTGACTTTAAGGTTATTAGTGTTGACTATCAGTACCTATAATTGAATGAAATGTGCCCTTTAGATCTAAAAAACAACCAATCATGTGATGCCACATTAGTGCACCAACAAAACATAACTTAATGCACAACTATTGGTCCACCCTTTTTTAGGGGAACTACTGGACACCTCAACAAAAAGCATGTTGATGTTGCATCATATTTGAGAGGCATGAAGTTAGGGTGCTCAACTACTGAGTCCTCTCCCCTATACTACTGTAAGTGTACGGTAAGCATGGTAAGGGACAAGTAGCAACAATAAATCCAACTCTTTAGGATTCGGCTAATGTCAAGGTAGTAATTATAAATGCAACTCCATTTAAATTTATGGAACCCTGTTGAAGCAAGGGTTAGCAATCCTTTAATAAAATATTGCATATCCAAAGAGTTCTACCATACCATAGTAGTAATTTTTACTAACCAGATATTGTTTGAAACGACATATGCTTACAAATTGTTGTACCCAATCCGAAACCCACCGACTATATTACATGATACCCATTTTTGGTCCATCAATTTACCGGTCAATTGTGTGTCAAATCTACTCGACAAATATGATAATGGTGTCATGTCTGGTCCAGTTTTCCAGACTAACAAGTTTTTGCAAATTGATGATGGTCGCATATGTTTTGAGATCAAGATGATTTAGTTCCGGGCAATAGTTGCCGCAATTTGAATCTCCAAGAGAACGTATTGACAAATAAAAGAAAAGACGTAAATATTGCCGAGTCAGCTCATAAACTGGCAATCAGCATTAAAAAATCGCCTAATAGTGCACTTTTTAAAATGTTTTCTCATCACTCAAAGTAGCGATCAGATGAAAGAAATGGCACTCGTTAGAAATAGGAAAAGTGGCGCACATTTTAGAAACATTTGTCATCGCCCAAGCAAAGTTTGACATCAGATTAGTAAAATCACGCCTATGAGAAGGATAAAAAAATTGACGAAGTTAGAAGAATCATCGCACTTCATAAAGAGTTTTTGTCATTTTTCTTTCTGCCGCGAAATACATGCAAATCTAAAAATCGCGCCTCATACTGTAGCAAAAACAAAAGTAAATTGTGCCTAATCAGAGAAGAGTCTCTTTCAGCGCACAAGTCAGCTTGTAATAGCCTGGAAAAACCGCACCTAATAAGTGACAGTTTCAGTAGGCGATCACACCCTAAAAAAGACAAGTTTATTAGTGATTCACGTCTGAAAAGATGAATGCATTCAGCACGCAAATCAGGGGGTGCCAGCGTCAGAAAATCGTGCTAAGCCCTAGTTGTGCACCTGTCTAGGGCACAAAAACGAGTTTTGTTTGATGAAATCGTGGCTTCCAAAGACGTTCTTGTGTGATAACAGAAAATAAATGCAGGTTTTGTTTGCAACAAAAAATGTGCAGCAAGTGCATAGACACACGTGTGTTTATATGGAAATTGTTTATAAAATTTCGAATGCAAAATCTTAGTGTTCAGGGACGAATGTAGATAAAGAATATGAAATTTTGAGATCAAGATTCAACAAAGGTATTCACACGTGCATCTTTGAATAAGCTTTCGAGAATTGAGATGGAGACTAGTATATACATTAAAAAGGTCATCTTTCAAACATGAAGCCACCACTGCGGAAAATTTCAATTCGAACATTTGGCACATCATCAAATTTCGAATGCAAAATCTTAGTGTTCAGGGACGAATGTAGATAAAGAGAATGAAATTTTGAGATCAAGATTCAACAAAGGTATTCACACGTGCATCTTTGAATAAGCTTTCGAGAATTGAGGTGGAGACCAGTATATACATTAAAAAGGTCATCTTTCAAACATGAAGCCACCACTGCGGAAAATTTCAATTCGAACATTTGGCACATCATCAAAACTAAAGGTTTTAGAATGTTTTTCAAAGTATACGCCATAACATCAAATGTCATTAAAATCATTCTGAGCCACCACTATTTATGTCTAGAGTCAACTATTTTTAGATCATCTATCTATAGATCAATTGTCAATGGTGTGTTCTAGATCATCTATCTATAGATCAATTGTCAATTGTATGTTTTAGTTTTATTATTAGTTCATAGGATTATTTTGTAATAAAGTTTGTGCCTCTATCATGTCCCTTTTTATGAACTGAAACAAAAATGATATTATATAATAAAAAGTGTTTTTACTCACTTAAAAATAAAAAGTGTTTTTAAATAATTTTTTATAAAAAACATTTTATTAAATACTTGGAATAAAAAATAAAAAGTATTTTTAAATACAAAGCCCAATTTTTGAAAAGAGACAACTATAAATAGTGTTTGGCTTTTTATTTCATCGCCATTCAAGTTATTCTATTTACATACAATTTTCAGATTTGAGCAGTTTGTTCAATCTAAGGCATCCAAAGATGAAATCCCTTGGTTTGTTCAAGGTTTGTTCGAGATTTGAGAGGACGAAAACCCTCTTGAATTCCACATTTAAGATCAAAGATGAAAACCCTTATTTCCAATTTTGAGTGATTCCATCCAAAGATCACAATTGTGCTGATTTGTTGAGGATTTGAAGACATTTTTCAGCTTGCTACAGTGTGCTGCTGATTTTTGGAGGTTTCAAGCAACATTCCAACGAGAAGCAATTTTGATTTGCAAGCAAATGTCATCATTTTGTTGTTAAAGCATGATTGAGGGTTTCTACGTTGATTTTCAATATTTTAATGAATTTTCCAATGATCATTTACAACATATCTGATTTATTTTCATCATCATAGCTGGTCACCACACTTGGAAGGAGAAAATCAATTATTTTGGCATTGAATCAGCCAAACCAACCGCCCTACATTTCCAGGGCCCAGAAAAATCCGAAATATTCATTGCAAGTTGGTTTCAGCAGCCATAGGATTTATCAATGTGTTTTCAGTCATTATTGTCATCTTTGGGGTGGTTGTATCAGGGCATATAGCAGAGACTGCAAATGCCAGAAAAATTCAATAAAAATTATTTGACGTTGTAATCAGTTTGTACATTCACATCTGTATTGTCAATAAATAAAAATATATATATATATTGAGGGTTTCGTTTGGCTGAAACTGAGCATTGTATAACCCTATGGTTTGTTATCAATAAATACGGTTTTGAAAATTGTTATCAAAACTGTGTATTGGCTGTTTGGTTTCAAATTATTCCATAAAAATCAAAAAGTTGAACAAAATATTGTATAATTTTAATTGGAGACATTACAATGTCATGCAAGTAGTCATAGCTAAATTAGAAATGCAGTTAGTTTATTTCAATTATTTTCATGCAATGCTCTGTAAACAGTACAAATAAGTGTTATTTTGCACTTAATTTAAGAATGGTAATTGTCAAGCATGTTTGTTGCTGAAATTACCGGTTATCCAGTGTTGTTGTTGAATTCAAAATTCATCATTCAATAGAATTCAGTATGCCTATTTTGTTTCTACTGATGAAGTGTTTCGCCTTGTGTTATGGTGATTTTATAAGTTAAATTTAATCTAGTACTGAAAGATTTGTATGACAGTAAGTGTTAGGTCAATAGTTGTAGCTTTGAATGCAACTATCATGTTTAACATATAACATCGTGTGTATGTGCTTTTAACAGTAACCTAGAAAATCATCACATTTATCAATGTCACAATCATACAATTAACATAAATTCAAATTGCTCTCCATATTTATTCCAAAGTTAAACGCAGAGCCATGCATTTAACTAAAGGAAACATTGCAGACAACAGACATGGATCTTTTCATCCTTATGTTGGAATGAACATAAAAGCAATGCTTCCAAAAAATATATTGCCATTTAAAAAATAACTAACAAACAGAATCAAGTTGAATGGGAATGAGGTATACTGGAATTCGTACGTTACAAAAATTGCAGTGTAAAAAGACCTTGTCCCTGAACAGCGATGCTGGAAACTATTCTGCACTTTGCTCTATCATGGTGTCTGTTCATTACCATACATACAAAGCATAAACCAATGGCTCTTCAAGCTTTTCCAATGAAACCAACAGACTCAACAGTAACAAATTAAAAACTAATATACAAATGAATTTTACCCTTCAAAGTGACTAGTCGTATTTACATGCTAGTTTGTAAAAATTAACAGCAGAATATAACACTGGGCAGGAAACCATACTATTGCTGTTCAATAATTCTGGTGACTACGCCCACCACTATAGTTTTTCCATCTGCACGCAATGTCACTCTTCCTAAGGCCTTGTAATTGGAATACTCCTCAATACAGATCCCCTGTCTAGGAGAAATCTGACAAAGCCAAATATAGACAAAGATCACAAAACTGAGAACATGTGTCATGAAGAGAATATATTGCCTAAAGCCAACTTAAAATATTATTTCAAGGCATTATTATAAAAAACTTTTTAAGTAAAAATCCATTCAACAATAATTATTGCATATGGATATCTACCTGTATCATAGCACTTTGGTTGGCAGTTAAACACCGTGGTGCCTTTTTACGAACTATGCCAGTCTTTGGATCCAATATTGCCAAAATCTGTGCTACTCTTGCAGACTCCTTTGCATGGTGTGCATGTAGTTCCACCTGCCACTCATGATTCCCAGAGTCAGGAAATAAAAAACAGTCATCCCACCTACTTCTCACAGCTGTGAACACACTATCCCCAAGTGAAGAAAATTTTAAAGATGCCATATCCCACTTAACACCACCACCCCATCCATGGCCAAAAACATTAAAGAAAAACAATCTTGAAAAATTATGACTCTATGACCCCGGTTTAGTTATTTCAAAAGTTGAAAACTTGAAAAGTATGCACCATAATGAAGAACTTTTCCAAACCAACCACTATGCCAATCTAAAACAATTCAATCCCACTCCAAAAACCATACCAAACTAATCATATGGCCCCCAAACTCATTCTCAGAACCGCATTTAGTGCCTACATAGCTAATACTTGTAATCAGTGATGCAATATCACTTATGATTATCAAAAGAACAATATTGGAAAATCAGTTCTAATTTCATGTAAATTAGATCAGAAAATGGAATGTGCACGACCTCTGCTCCACACAATATAGGTTTTCTGATGTCCAAAACAGCAACCTTCAGTTCGATGCATCTTGCTACTGGAACAGGAAAATCAGGATGACAAATGACTCCCCCAGGCATTAAAATAGAAGAATCAATTCCTTGAAGACCAATATCTACGCTGTCCCCAGCCTTCGCAATATTCAGCACTTTACCATCTTGTTCAATAGCTTTCACTGTTGCTACTACTGCTAAAGGCATGACTAGAACCTGCAAAATGAAATGAAAATATTGAGCTCCAAGATAAACTTCTGATAAATATCTACTTCCATAAGGTCCTTAAATTTTAATATTGTGTTATGCAAAGACTCAATGCCCAAAGAACTACCTTTGTGCCAATTCTAATGGCCCCAGCCTCCAACTTTCCACTGACAGCAACTTGACCTAGTGTACGTGACTGTATAACCTCTGATATTGGAAGTCGTAGAGGCTGGTAAGTATCTCTGGTTGGAAGCTTGAAAAGATCTATAGCCTCTAACAAATGTGGTCCCTTGTACCTTCATAATTGTGAAAAGAATCACTTCACAAATGTTTTCAACTATTATCATCAAAGAAATAAACAGCATCTAAAGCACATAAAACATCTCCAATGACATCAACCAAATGAAAGGGGAACACTTCAGGAATGTATCTAGTCAAGATTAGGCATTTCATCTATGCAAGCAATGATGGTTCACATATACTGGGGCCTATGCTAACAAAGAATGCATAAACAGACAAAATAGTCCAAATTGTGTGAAATATTCTGCAATAATGAGTGACTATCCCATATTACTTGATTCCAATTTGTTAACTCTAGTATCTGCTCTGCAAAATGTCTTTAAACATATTAAGGCATGCAAACATCATGAACGAAATATCTTTGTTGCATGACTTGAAAGCAAATCATAAAAAAGCAAACCAATTAGAACTAATTCAATAAATTTCCCATTATAATATAACATATGTAATGTAGCAATTGGAAACAAATCTTACCAAGACTTTAAACACTCATCAGTTGGGCTACTCGCTAAGTTCTGATTTTCAATGACGCTCATGGGAATCCATGTTAAAGCGGATTCTTTAAATCCACAACGCCGAAGAAACGTCCCAAGCTGTGATTTTATGAAGTCAAATCTTTCTTTAGAATATGCAATTGCATCCATTTTATTGACAGCAACAATCAATTGTTCCACCCCGAAACTTCTAATTAATTGTGCATGCTCTTTTGTCTGTCCTCCTATTCCTTGCCCATCCATTCCTGCTTCAAATGCACCTATAGATGCATCCACAACTAACACGGCAGCATCTGCTTGTGAGGCACCCACAATCATATTTGGAACAAAATCCTTGTGGCCAGGAGAATCTAGCAGTACAACATGAAAATTGTGTGTTTCAAAATGCGCCACAGCAACTGTCATAGTTACACCTCTCTCTCTTTCTTCTGGACTCTCATCTAGAACCCATGCATATGAAAATGATCCCTTCCCCTGAGCAAACAAAGAGATGATATATTTTAATCATAATCTTAGGGCCAGCAGCAGCAGGGAACTAAGTGTTGCTTCCTATTTGAATAGTACACTATATCACTAATTCATCAAAGTCAAAATGCTTAAAAGACATACTTTCTGCTTAGCCTCTTTTTCATATTTGTGCATTTCCTTCTGTGAAACCCGTCCCATAATGTACAGAAATCTTCCCATTAAAGTTGACTTCCCAGCATCAACATGGCCAACCTGTAAACGAGGGGAAAAGAAAGTATTAGCATACATGTGAATGCTCCATTTCATTGCAATCCAACATCTAGGAACCAGAAACAGCTATTATAAACTCAAATGCACTCACAATAGCAAGATGTAATAAGTTCTTGCCCATATCACTCTGTTCTTGAAGGATCCAGGGTTCGGGCTTGTACTCCTCCATGGCAAGATTTTTGTTGATGTTTACATTACTCTTCTGGACAGTGGAGCTGGAACTGAAATTTGGTGTCTGCGATTCCTCCAATATCTTTCCTTTCGAAGATGATCCATCTTTTCTACGCACCCCATTATCTGTGTTCTTAGTTTTCCCATTACTGTAGTTCACTTTAACTGTTGAGGAAGCAGCTGGTGCTTTCGTGGGGATAACAAAAGAAGCATTTGATGTGGTGGATGATGGAATTGAAATAGCTACAAAATGAATACTTCTCAGATTCTCATAGACCAGATTGCTCATTCCAAATTAATGTCATTTATTAAATTGGAGCATCTTAAATGTACTTTAATATGAAATTTTGGCAAAAATAGCAATCTCATAGCTTAAAGTTAAAAAAACACGTGGAAAGTGAAAATCCAAAAAGGAAGGTCAACATAATTTCGCAGAATGTGTTGAGTTGAATTTACAACTTTATCTGAATCTCAATGCTAATTAGCAGCCAAGGCCCAACAAAATCTAAAGGAATCTGGACTGGCCTGGATAATTTGTTGAAATGCCTAAAGCACAAAATTAACCATTATTACTGTCCTTCCCATCAAGCAGTCTAATTCAATGTTCGAATTAGGAGTGCAAGTTACATGGTGACTTGGAGTATGGTTACAGCAATGTCATTGTCAAACAGGGTAGAGGGTTACAAGACTACGAGTACGGGTATAGCTATACTATTGATAAATATAATCCCCAAGAGATGTAAGTATGGGTTGATTTTCCTGTTAAATGGTGCCCAAGTGTATTATTTTAATGTATAGCAAATATATTTATTGCAAAAGTTCAATGAACCATAGTAGCATTGCACTTGAAAAACCTGCAAGTAACTCTGATTAATCATGACCCACCACATTTGCCGTTTGTTACCCAATTTTTTTCAAGTTTTTCAAAAAGTAGTTTATATATATACCTGGTTTAGGATCCAGGAACCATGCCAAAAAAAGGGGGATTTCCCCGAGTGCTGGACGCACAAAGCCCCCAGGCCCAACCAACATAACAATGATTCAATGATTTATCGTAATCAACACACACAATATACCAGCTAAACCATATATTTCAATTCATACCATATCGTATCAACACGAAAGAGGCCTCCAACATATCACATGAGACAAACAAATACCCTGTGCACCCAATCCCGAATACATCCCAAAAAACCAAAAACTGAATAGAGGCCGAAGGAACCTCCAAAACCATACCCTACTTGACATATATTAGCGGAAAGTGTAACACAGCCAGCAACTACGAAACAAATGAAGTATCCAAAAAGGGGGGTTGAGGCAAATTACACAACCCCCTAGCCACCCCGAAATGTAGCATTACATTTTTCACGTGACACAATCTTACCTGACATAGCCATCACCTCGACATCATCCAAGCCCTCACTGTCACAACAATCTGAAAATAACAGAATAGGCTCCGTTAGTAGCACCAACTTCAAACCCTTAACCAATTCCACCATTGCAGACATAGTTGCTTCTTGGAAGCATGTAAATGATCGAGAATGCAATTGAAATAGACCTTCGCTTGGTGAACATCTTTAGTATCATCATGAAGCAGATAAGAGCTAGCCACGTTCAAAAGCAAAGAAGCGCAAGAAAAAGTCTAAGCCGCATCAAATACATTCCACCTCCCCCGAACATCTTTAGTATTATCATGAAGCAGATAAGAGCTAGCCGCATTCAAAAGCAAAGAAGCACAAGAAAAAGTCTAAGCCGCATCAAATACATTCCACCTCCCCCGCGTATGCCCAAGGTCAAGCAAGAGATTAGTCATGGCGGAGCAAATCCCCACACTTGGGGCCCCATTCATCTCCTTCACCAATTCTCATATCCTAATAACCCAATGCCAAAGATTTGGGTCCTTGATTTCCTTATCAACGAATGCCATGAAATCCACAACCATCTCCTCTCCTAGGACCAGACGTTTCCTCTGCTTCAAGGATTTCTCGCCAATTTTTGCCATTCCCTTATACTTTCCACCCATCTTACCAGCCACAACACGCAACCCCTCTGCAGAAACCATCCATCGCATGAACACACAGACGTAAATAAAAATGAGAGAAAGGACCAAGGCGTAAATATAATCAATACATACATAAAATATATAATCAAAATTATTAGTTTAGTTTATTTTTAGTGCAATCTAAAAATAAACTAAACTAATAAAAAATCAATATTGAAAAGTTTAGAAAGGGCAGTGATAAAGTCCAAGTAGCTGCCAAACAATCAGAATAAAAAAGTCAACAAAAAAGGGTTCTTTGAAGCACTACATGAAGGTTTCTTTTGAAGGCTTCTTTGAAGCACTACATGAAGGTTTCTTTTGAAGGCTTCTTTGAAGCACTCTTTTGAAGAAGCATTCTTTTGAAGGCTTCTTTGAAACACTCCTTGAAGTTTCTTTTGAAGGCTTCTTTGAAGCACCCCCTCAAGGCTTCTTTTGAAGCTTTGTGGACGAGATCCAAGTCATAAAAAAATCATTTTCAACAAATAAATGAATTTTCAAAGCTTCATCAAGGGTTCTAGATGCGTGTCACCAATATTCATCAAATTATCAAATTTTCATAAATCTCAAAAAATTTCAAATCTTTGTTAAAAGGTTTTCCCAAACTTCATCAGAACAAAGGAAAGCATCATCAAATCAAAATCATTCAGAGATGCCTATCCAAAAGTCTCTATTTTTAGCCATCATCATTTTCAAAGAGAAGAGCATATTTTAGGATTTGCTATTTTTAGTCGGAGCTATTTATAACCTAGACTATTTTAGCATGCAAGAGACATGATTTATAAAGGATAAATTGGAATATTTTCATCCTCAATTGAATTGGCAGTCACATTGTAGTGGACCAAATAATTTGTAATAAAGTTTGCAAGCAATGCAAGCAATCGTAGTTAGGGTAGAAGTGCAATTAATTTATTTCATTTATTTTCATGCAGCTTTGTAAATAGTATAAATATCTTTTTACACTTAGTTGGAAAAGAATGATAATTCTCATGCCTACATTATGCTAAAATTATTGTTCATCGAGTATTTGTGATTGTTAATCCAAAATTCAATGTTTATTCACTCAATAGGATTTATTAAGCCTACCTTGTTTTTAAGTGTCTATTGAGATGTTTTGTCATATGTGTTGAAGTAGATGAAATTGCTTATACCAAATTTGCAAGCTTTGTATTGCAAGTCTATTCGAAGTTGAAAATCGTGGCTTTGTACCAATTTCTTTAATTAATTTACCAAAGCATTTGTGTCATTATGATTTAAACCTATTTAATCCTTTTATTCTTGAATTGTCCAGTCTCTGATTTTAGATGAACAATGTAAGCATCTAGTTGTAGGATTTAGTTTCAATCAAAAAAAACATAAAATTTCGCTTTGTGTTGAATTAACATTTAGCCTTTTAGACTAGTCAAACCCAGAAAGATGCACATCTAAATTTTATTCAACATGAATGTGAACCACCTCAAAAATCATTGTAATAATTGTAAATTGAAAATACATATTGTGTAGTTTTAGGTTAATTTTTAATTTACAAGGAGCTTCTCCTTCTAAGTACTACACATCTGTTTCATTTTATGTCACACTAAAAGGTGCAAATTAAAACATTAACATTTTTTTGTGACTCTACTGGAGAATGACATAAGACTATCATATTATCCATTGCAACATTCAAAGTTTGGTACAAAAGGTCTAGAGTTCACAAATATTTTTCAATTTTAAATGAAGACTTCCTATGGTTGATCAAGAGGGTAACCTCATCAACAATAATCATCCACCTCCATTATTGCCATGGATAAATCAAATTGGTCCATTGGCATAGGCAAAAAAAATCATGAACTTTCTTGCGGATCAAGAAAAAAAAATCCAAATTCTATGGTGATGGCAAGCAACATCCCAACAAACAGATTTCAGCCTTCACCATAATGTGTGGAATTCAAAGTGTTGCACATGAAGATATTGCAATTCGCTTGTACGTGGAGACATTGCAAGGTGCAGCAACTAAATGGTTTCACCACCTCACCGTTGGTTCCATCACAAGTTGAGAGTCAATGAGTACGAAGTTTCTTGCACGTTTCAAGTTGATTGAGGATAGTCATATCTTGTTTGCACAACTCTCAAACACCAAGAAAAATGAAAGTGAACCGATGCAAAAGTTCAATGCAAGATTCGATCGCCTAGTTACTAGAGTTGCTAACACTCTAAATCCTTCTTCTAAGATTCTTCTAAGTTGTTTCATCAATGCTCAATCTTCAGAAGTTGCTTTCTTTCTCATGCAAAAAAATAATACAAAATTGAGTGATGCTCAAATATATGCCATCAAGTTGGAGGATTATATGATCACTTTAAGAAAGATACAAAAAGATTCAATTAGGTCATTGGTTCCTTTGAACGTCTCACCACTTCAGCAATATCCATCTCCTCCAAGTAGAAAAGATTATTTTATCAATTATGTCAGTGATAGTTCTCATGTGCCTACTTCACGAAAAAGGCAAGTGGCAGAAGTATTTTCTCACACATATTGCTTGATCCATGCAACAAGTGAACACAATGGAGAAAGTTGTCATGAGATGGAAAGATCACACAAATATTGATAGCTTCAAATTAAAGTAAAGGATTTTCGGATGGTCCTGAATGTCTTCTAGACAAATTCGATGGCAGGTCTATGATGGAATATACCCAATGTGAAACTGATATGGAAAAGAATGATTTTCATAATCATATATCAAATGACATCATGTGTTAGCATAATCAAGAACTACAAATAGAACAAGAGTATCCATTAGAAGCAAAAATCTTGCCCACTTTGCTTGAATTCTTTGAAGTTGAAGAAGAGCTATTGATGGAAGACCCTGATGTTAGACAAGTATTGCATATATTCTCTAAAGAGCATGAAGTCACACAAACATCTCAAGACCAAAATTGTGAACAAGTCAAATACACCAAAGAGGATGATGAATCCAATTGCTTCTTTTCGTCTTTTGAAGGATTGTCTGAAGATCCCGCACTAGTTGATAACTTCAAATTCAGCAATTTCTATAAGCACTCATGATGAAAAATCTCAATTGATATTGGTTGAAGAGATAGAGACTTGGTCATGGAAGGTCGGTATTTTTGTTCAGGTCATCAAAAGAGCATCACAATTTGATAACAAGATTTTCCTATTCTTCAAGATAATTTAGCTTTGATGGCACCCATCATATCAAAAGTTCTTGAGAAGGATCCTTTATCAAATCCAGCTAGTTTTCTGCAACATCTTGAAAGCAATCTTCAGTGGAAGACATTGTGGATTTCCTCTTGAGGTTTCACACATTCTCAATAGATCCACTATATGTTAGTGAAGAATGAAGAAGTGGATCCTTTTCTTCAAGATACCAAAGAAGAAGAAAAATGGGACAATCAAAGAAAAAGAAACATCACCAAATATTCATATTCACACTCCTGCCATGGTGATAGGAGATAACAATATAATTGACAACAAGGAACATAATTGTTTTCTCCCTCCTAAAGACATTCATTAAAGCCAATTGCCCTAAGGAAACTAAAGAGACTCAATTTATCCAAGGACCGACAATATGGGATGATGGATGGCAAAGTTAGTTACTGGAAGATGATATTTTTCAACAATTATATTTTGATAATGACTTAGTGCTTGAGGACTCAAACCTTGATGGTCTTTCAAATTTAGACTCTGTAAATTGATCATTTGAAAGCTTAATTGATGATTACTACATGATCAATTCAATTGGCAATTGCATTAAAATTAGTGGACCAGATAATTTGTAATAAAGTTTGCAGATTATGCAAGCAGTCATAGTTAGGGTAGAAGTGTTTGCAAGCTGTCGCAGTTAGGGTAGAAGTGCAGTTAATTTATTTCATTTATTTTCATGCAGTTTTGTAAACAGTATAAATGTAGTTTTAAGTTAGTTTTTAATTTATAAAGAGCTTCCCCTTCTATTTCAAATAGTGGTTTTATTGCACATCTGTTCCGTTTTATATCACACTGAAAGGTGTGAATTAAAATACTAACAAAAATGAAAGCTTGTGAAATTTTTAAATCCGAAATCTATAAACTTAATATAAATTATACTATATTACTAATTAGCATAAAGTTATATATATTAAATATTAATTCAAAGGTATATATTTTATATTACTACCACCTTAGGATCATAGTTTTACAATCAGATCCACTTATGCAAGCAGCACAGAAAACAGAGGCTCGACTGAAGAGGGCAAAATTTCCCTAATTCATAGGTGCTCGTTGATGTTTGGATGCCCGATAAAATCAAATGGTTGTTTCCAAGCGGGCGGGCCCCTATTGTCTATCAATGCTAATGGGGGCAATGATGACACTCCTGCAGCACAGGATGAGAAGATGGACTGAGTCAAGGTGGATGGTGAACCGTGAAACAACCAGGAAGCAGCTAAAAACCCGAAAAAAAATTCGACGAACTCTATAACATAGCTTTCAGTAGTGTCTCTTCAGTTAGACATTCACTTCAGAAACACTTAAACAACGGCTTCGGAAGAACAATTTGGATAGACAAATTTTTAAGGCAAATATAATGGAAATTCAAGAATTCCTAAAAAAATTTAAAAAAAACTGTGGTTTCTGTGGGAATTCAATCTGAACGCAGGCTTTGGAGCCCTGGTTCAGCCAGGTACATCCATGTTAAAAATTGCCAAAAATTTACAAAACTGCTGCAAGTTCTGTGTGTGTTCGCTCTGGGTGCAGACTTTAGAGCCCAGGCTTCCCCATAGATGTATCCAGCAAAACTCAAGATACAGAGCCCATGCGCTGTCCACACTCACAGCTTATCAGACCATAAACCCAGACCAGGAGCAAACCAAACTCATATCCAGGAGTTTTTCTAAACGAACTGGTAACATAGGCTAAATTTCTCCTTTAGCATTAGGCTATTAGCTATTTAATAAGTCAGTTTTATTGTTGAATGCTTATATTTTCAGTAATTTTGTGCATATTTTTTTCCTTTGGGAATAATCACACTATTCTGGCAAATCACCCATATTTTATTTACACATTTACTATATTTTCTTCTCACCCCTTGTCACCCCCCAAGCATTTTAGGTAGTGTTAGAATAGGGGAACCAGCCTGAATCCAAAGGTTGCTTGAACTACCATGCTCAAGTTTCCCATTTGTATGCTCTGATTGCAGGCACAATTTAAATTAGACAATCATAAGCATCAATACATCCTAAGTATCAAATCCATAGAAAGGCTTGAGTACCTTCGGCACTTGGTGTAACCATCTGGAAATCTTTGAAGGAAACCCTTCGAAATGTTCCACAGATGTTACACACAAAAAATTGCTCTGGATTATCGTACGTACAAATCTGGCAGCGCCAAATCTTCCTTTGCTCTTCTGAATGATCCTCTTTAGATACAACTGAAAATGAAATGCCCAATTCAGT
This sequence comes from Cunninghamia lanceolata, assembly GCA_027924645.1. Lineage (NCBI taxonomy): Eukaryota > Viridiplantae > Streptophyta > Pinopsida > Cupressales > Cupressaceae > Cunninghamia > Cunninghamia lanceolata. Next base: position 4,817,706 of record BSBN01000395.1, on the reverse strand, counting down.
AAGAGATTTTAAGCAAAATCACAAATAACTGAAAAAAAAAAAAAAAAAAAAATTGCATGGCATTTGCTGCCAGTTCAAAACTTATGGTTCAGTTTTCTGCACAAAGATCAATATTTATATTTCAAAAATATATCAAGGTTCACAATCCAAAATCACAACAATATGCACACAGTATTTTTAGCAACTAGAAGGGTCAAATCCATGATATACTGAATACTTAAAACTACAGCAGCTGTCTCAGAACCTGTCAAAGAAGAATTTATGGTTCCACACATGTCACATGCAGATAAATTCTTTGAATTATCATATGTGCAATTTAGGCAACGCCAAACATCCTCTTGTTTGTCCAAACCCTCCACTTTAGGTCCATCTGGAAATAGAACACTTAACTGAATAAGCAGTATATAAAGTTTATTAAGAGACACAAAGTAACAAGATTCATAATCCACAATGTTCTTATGACCTGAAAGGGTCAATTCTATAAAATATTATGAGCACCTGAAACCACAGCAGCTGTCTCAGAAACTGTCAAAGAACTTCTCACCATTCCACACATGTCACATGCACGACAATTTTTTTGATTATCATATGTGCAATTTAAGCAGTGCCAAACATCATCTTGTTTGTTCAAACCCTCCAATGTAGATTCATCTGGAAATGGAACACTTAACTTGTGAGGTGTAAAAACAGATTATGAATATGAAAAAAACATCAAGAATAACAATAACATGAAGAGAACATAAAAAGAGCCAGAAATGGATTTGAAATTTCTGGGCTGCATAATAATTTTATCCTTAACAAATCGTCAGAAGTTTGAAGTGCATGTATACACATTTAGAAACTTTGTGCACATCTTCAAATGCATAGAGAAAGCCAGTTTGAAATGACAAGACTAAAATGAGCATAGAGAAAGCTAGTTAGCCAAAATCGATAAAGAAATAATAATGATCATGATCTGTAGTTCACATGGTTATAGTTCTTCACAAACAAATATGCACTCAAAATTATGTCGGTTAGTGGGAGCACTGTCAAATATTTGAACTGTGGCACATGCAACAATAGCTCTGTGCTTTCATGCCCACTTTTGAAGAACTATTTTTTCATCTGCCCAGACATATGTTTAAGTAACCTATTTTATTGAATGACAAAGAATATAAACATGCAATATCTATTATTTTGGCAAATTTAGCGTGAAAACAATCTCTACTTCTTATAAACTCATTTTACCTTGAATTTGTTGCTAAGCTTCAAAAGATAATTACCACTATTCACATGCAACGTGGAGATGGAGATTTTAAAATTGAACCATATTATAAGCTTAAATACTTCTTGGTGCTTTCTTCACCACTTCCCAAAGGTTTGCTATTCCCTTTAAACACATTGTTTATTGTTAAACAGCTCATAGTAGCATTACATTCTGCCATTTCCTGAGTCTTTCAGAAAGTGGTTTTCATATATATAAACAGCTCATAGTAGCATTACATTCTGCCATTTCGTGAGTCTTTCAGAAAGTGATTTTCATATATATATATATATATATATATATATATATATATATATTCTTTGGCACATTTTTCCACTTACAGATCAAAAATTAATTTTTGGTTTTTGGATAGTGTTAGGGTATTTTAAATTATTTTTTTTAGTGTTGCTTTGAATAGATTTATTTTAGAAGTTAAATTTTAAACCTGTAACACCCACTCTAATTTAACAGAATAGAAACTTATCTAATAACAGAATTTCAACAGAAAGATTAACTAACTTTTATGAAAGAAGTAACGAATACAATAAAATTCGAATTTCAACAAACTTTCATTTTCAACTGAAATAATCTTTTCTAATCAGCATACATGTAAACCAAAGTAATCTAACTAACTTTAATTAACTATCTATCTTTTCAACAAACTCAAATATTAAAATAGGAAGAGAGGATAAAGAAAGTACAACTTGAATAGTTTCCTGCTGATTTGTTTGTAGATCCTTCTTTGGATTCTGGAAAAAAAAATATCAACAAGGGCTTTATCCACCCAACTAAGACCAACTGGTCTCCCGTGCTTCTTCATCTGAAGAAACCCGACCCTTCACAAGGGTGATTAACGAGGAATCAAATAACAACATTATGCCTCTGAGCCTGGTGTCAAGATCTTATGCCTCCTGATCGATCTTTTCCCTAAGGTACCTCCTATTGGAAAGATCACTCTGATTAGTGGTATATCTGGAACTTGATAGCTAACAGATGCCTATACTGCATCATAACCTTGGCCAAGGATTTCTAATATATTTATCTGACACTACTGTGTCGTCAGCATTCACCCTTGCTCGGCATTTACATTATTTCATATGTTTCTTTTTGGTTGCAGGTTTGAAAGAAAATCATGTATGATCCACTTGACATACTTATAGATTCACAAGAGATGCAGCATAAAAACATATAGACAGAAAAATATATTTTCTTACTTAGTGACCAAAGTCATATATCTCAAAGAAACTATAAATATATGAGCAGATAAAATTGTTATATATATACGTATCTATATATATATATAAGGTGTAAGGAAGGACAATACTTCTGTAGATTCGAAAGACTTGATAGATGAACAACATATACTGATTCAGAAGACCGATCATGAATCACAGAACAAAGATTACAGAAAGATAGATGATTTGATAGCTACGGCTATCCCAATGATGTATTTCTATTGCATGACAAATAATATGATGAAGGAACTATGGTCTTGCCTGAACGATTCTTTTACTGATCGAAAACTGAAGGAAGTGCCAAGCAAGACAAGACTGGACTGCCGATTTGTTCTTGCGGCCGCTTTGATGATAATAACTTAACAGAGTTAGCAAGTACGCAGTTGATACACCAAGGAATGTATGAATCGGATTACTAAAATGTAGAGTAGAAAATACTTCTGAAGAATGCAAAACAATGCTCCAATATATGTGATTCGGGTTTCAGTATTGTAGAGACGAAGCATTTTAGCGGAATGCAAAAATACTGATCAATGCATAGCTTACAATTCTTGCAAATGCTTTTAGAAATGATGTCAATGCTATTTTCTATCCAAGATTGAGTAAAAAGAATGAATGACAAAGAAAGAATGAACGCCAATAATTATATGCGCACTCCTCCTACCCTGTCCGCATGCAAGAAGGAGCGTTTCCTTCTTGCGTACGGGCAGAGTGGGAGTTACAAAACAAGACTCCAGTTCGCACACTACCAAGCGCTCCTCAAAAGGTAAGACACAATTTATATTTTATTTAATAGACATAAGGAAAAACAATTCTCACCAACTAGAAATATATTTGTACTTATATGCATGTGCCTTGGCCAAGGCTACAAAGACTTAGGCTTAGACATAATTATTGTTTTTCGATTCCTGTAATCACCCTCTCCCTGTTGATATCCCTTTTTCCTTGTCATTTGATTTGTCCTACAACCACTTCGACAAATAATGAAGGTTAAATCATTTCCTCGATGCGAAAATAATATATATTATATCCATGCATCCATTTTCACATACAATTGAAAAATATTCGTATATAAAAGAAAATCATTCTCACATAGTTATACACATTATTCAACGAATAATTTTTCATATTCACATGAAAGCAGTTGTAAACAACTACAACATAACTAACATTTCATTGTTCAGAAGAAGGGGATGTAACAAAACCATGACATTTTTCTTTTAATTATACCCTAATGAGGATTTAGGTAGAAAATATAGGGCTCCCCCTAAATAGTAGGCTATGCTTTATAGCAGAACATCTTACTGTTTTAGGGCCAGCCATTTGTTTTTACATAAACCCTCTTAGGAAAAAGTAATTCAGATTTTTTTAAAGTCCTGTAATTTTTTTTTATAATTAGCGTTTTTATAATGTATAACATCTATTTTTAATATTTATCCATACACACTAGAGGCATGAAATAACAAATTTAGTTTTTTTCTGTGTTTTTACACCTAGTACATCGTTTTTTAGTTCCTTAGCTTTTGCAGAGTTCTATGCATTTTAAACCAACAAAATTGAATTGCATTTATACTTTTACTATGTTGTGTAAAAGGAATGCCTCTATTGTTAAACAGAAACTACATGTAATTTCTTCCTAACCAAACTCATTAATATATTCATTTTGTCACCAACACTATTCACCTGTTTGCAAATTCCATTCTCGCATTTTCATCTAACCTGCACACACATAACTCTATTCTCCTTAACATTCAAATACTTTCAATCAAATGACAATCAATTCTCAGCACTGAGATCCTATTCGCTGAAGACAAAAATGAAAAAAACACAAAAAACCAGGGTATTATCAAGGGTTTGCAAAAAATAAATAAAAAATTCAGTGGCCGAATCTGCAAAGAAAACTCACCAAGATACTCACAATTTTTTTTGTAGAACTCGGCACACAAGATGTCTGTAAGTTACTCAGCCTGCAAAAAATCCCAAGAGTTTGGCAAGAACTACTGAGTTTTAGAACTATGTTCTATAGATTCTTATGGACAATACTTCTCAGATGGGATACATATTGCATCTTCTCACAAACTGTTAAAAGGGTGTTGTTGAAACTTGATGGTAATGCACCTTGTATAATCTTTGATGATGTGGACCTTGAAGTTGCAGTACAAAGCAATATAGCACCCAAATTTTGTAACATTGGAAAAACTTGTATTTGAGTAAATATTATATTAGTGCAAGACGGTATCTATGAAAAGTTTGCAAGCTTTTTAGTAATGTGGTGCAGGGCATGAGAGTTGAAAATGGTTTTGAGTACATATCACTGGCTCTTGTTGTGAGGCACCTGAATTTCAACAGTGTTATCATATTGGAAAAGTGCAGAAGCTGGACGTGCCACTCAATGATTCTGAGGGACCTATAATTGATAAACCAATTGCAGCAGCAACTACGCTTCTCACGAGATTGGCATTAGAAATAGTGTAGATAACATCAGTGTGGTTATTATTGATCTTAAACGGGGATTGAAAGGAAAGTACCTCATCAGTTAGAAATGGAAAGAACTGGTCAAGGTTAAGGGGCCAAGGAGAAATGTAAGCACTCTGAGACTAAGGTGCATCAGATGTATTCAAGTAGGCAACTTCAGTGACTTGAGGACTGAGGTGGTCATTGAAGAGGTTTGCAATGAAGACATTTTTGGAATGTTAGGTTAGGGATAGTCTAATGTAGAGGCACTCAAGGATGAGTATGTGCTAGTATCATTTGACAACAGATGTGAACCTTAAGTGTGTCTAAGAAAGGGCATGAGAGAGAAGTACCTGAGAAAAGTAGAATTGTTAGGTCATTGCTGATTGAAATTCCATCATGAGATGTTTTTGGAGGGACTGACTGTACTGCAGAGAATATCATAAAAGTGTGCCTCCAGGAATTCAACAATGTTGTGGTGTGCTATAAAGGAATTCATCAAGTATATGTTCTAGAAGACTTAAGGTTGAGATTCACTTAAATCAAGTTGAGGACAGCAGGTGTTCCATTGGACACTAAGTGCCAGCTGTCAGAAGTTCAGCAGTTCAACACAAGCGTACTCTTGGAGGGTATAAAATGGCACTAGATTGTTGTTTAGTCTTGGGAAATAAAATCAATTAATTATATTGAACTTAGCTAACTCAATATGACAATGTAGCTTGCGTTAGACTTGATCACTCTAGTCCCTAACAACAAACAGATGAAGAACAACACCTCCAAGACAGGTTGACACAGATTGCATGTGGAGTCGTAGCAAAGTGAACCCATTATTCAGCTCCATTTGTTGTTTACTCAGTGGTTGCAGCAGTTGATTACCTGCGCACTCCAGTAAGATGGAATGGCAAACATAGGGACACTTGAAGATGATTGATGCATTTGAAGCAAGACTTAATCAGGTTCTTTGAGCATTGTATAACAGGTCATCTGATTCTACACAGGATCAGATAGCCAACCTAGTGACTACATCATTAAGATTATATCTCATTGAATTATTAATGTTTGATATTATCAGATGTTGTGGAATATTGTTGGCTTGTTGTTAGGAGGTTGCACCAATATTGCAACCAAGAAATTATTTAAAGAATTTAATTAAATCTCAATGTTATGTTATTTGTCTGGCTATACGTTCAGGCATTCTTGTGATGTAAAATATAACCCATGAATTAATTATTATACATCTATCATTAAGTGATTCTATCCATCAGATCTTATTACTATCTACCTACACCCTTCCTCCTTAAACATAGACAGAAAATTTTTCAAAATATTCCTTAGTTTATGTTTTATCATTCTTAAAAATTATTTTCAGAGCCATATCGAAGGTCCCCTACTCAGAAAGAACACAAGAAAGCAATGGAATTTTCAAAGCTCCACTTTGAAATTTAAATAAATCCTAATAGTATTTTAATGGTTAAATAAAATTCTCTTAAATAAAATCCAAAAGAGGTTCCCCTAAAACACAAAAATAGATTTAGCAGCAAGAATGTGTAATTAATATGATAATCCATCTAGTTAGCTTAAGGGTGTTGTTAAGCTTCCATAAATGATAAACCTCTACAAGCAAGAATAATTATTATTCTTTAATCTTCTTTGAAATACTCAAATAAGCTACAATGCTAGCTTCCTCTATCTGAGGAAATAAAATTGAAAATGTGATGTTTGGTGAATGTTGAAATTTCTTTAAGCATTGTTGTTAATTTCAAAGTTCTAGCGGATAGACTATTGATCAAAGCCAATTCCTTTCCTATTGGTATTTGCCAATAATCAACAGAACTCTAGTAGAAATCAACTTCTTTTCTTCAAGAAAAAGACAGCTTGAAACTTCAGTAGAAATCATGCAACGTGAATGATAAATATTCTAAGCTATAGGTGAAAGAGATAACATAGACTTGAGAGACAATACAACTGATTTGCCCCAACCTTAGATCAAGAAATTTTCTCCTATAACATTAGTCTCTGAATTCAGAAAATTCTATTGCTAGTAAACAATGGATAATCATGACATATATCCTCTTCAGAATATTTATGTAAAAGACACCAAACCAATAAAATTGAATCTAAATAAGCATTGCACTCTGATCTTGATGTCCCACACTCCTTAGATATTCTATCCTGTCACAAAATCCTTGTAAGCTATCAGTCATTGTGAAATAGTCATGACATTCTTCTAAATGATTATTGAACCTTCCTACTTATAACAGGAAGCAATTTAGGAGGTAAGATGCAGTGAATTTGTTTTATGAAAAATAATTAGCTACTAAATAATAAATTTATATATGTGCTCAAGATATTAAAATATACCCAAACCTTCATATTGAGCATTACCATAATCATATTCATATTCCTCGTCATAATCATAAGAATCCTCATACTCATCCTCATAATTGTGAGGATGTTTTCCTTTCCGAGGCATCTTCCTGTACACAGAGGATTTCAGTTTAGCTCCCAAGACTATAAAAACTTAACATGAATATATCAATAAACCTTTTCATTAATTTCAAGGTAGAAGCCTGATAACTCCCCAAGGAGGAAAACACAAATTAACCTTCAGAGAATTAAATATTAATTCTCTCCTGCATTGCTTTTAAATTTTGGCATGATCATATCACAGAGCATTGAAAAAAAGAAAGGAATTTATAATTACTTTATTCAAAAATGCTTTTATGGGCAGTCCCTGTTCAATTTATAGTAGCTTTTACTATGTTGAACAATTGCACAAGGACATTAACAAAAGAAACCAAGACTAAACATCCTGGACATGAGAATAATTACTTTTTGTTGTCAAGTAATATAACCATAGATTTAATCCAAATTACATTGATAGACGTATAGTCCACTTGCTTAGGTATTTAGAAGCATTTATTCATTTCTTTTTCTTTAAAAATCTCCTACACACCAAATCTGTAATGTCCCACCCTATATTCTAAACCAAATTTTTTCCAACACCCACAAGTGTTATGTCTTCTATCAAGCAGGCATTTTGTCAAACACTTTACAAACTTCCCATATGCCACAATATTTCAGGTTGTTTGATGTAGAACCATGTGTTTTCAGTTTTAACATATAAACAACCAAGATTACACAATAATGATCATAAATGTATCAGGGACATTTTGTCAAACAGTTGGCTTACTTTCATTACAGTGATAAGTATAAACTGCTGTTCCAAATCAGGTTTTCAACATGAATATTAGTTTCAGATCTGTCCCTTTATTTCCTCGTAACTTCAATACAAAGAGTGCTGATCAGAAAACATTAATATAATGGTGAAGTCTGATTACATTAAACCCAGACTGCTGTTTGGGAGTTGTTTTAACAGATCTTTATATATTTAATGAAGTCTTAAACATACCCAAAGAGATGTAACACAACACAGACTTCTGCAGATTGTTCGATTGGATGCCCCTCCAAATATTGGTATTTAAATAGAGTCCAAGACTCTCCAAAAACCAGCGACTCAACTCAGCTACAGAAGTGCCTTCCAAAAGACCCCATGGACTCCTCTGCTATAAAGTGGACTCCATGCCAAAGATGGCGGCTGATTTTGCAGGAATATGCGCTTAGGGGAAGGCTCAATCTTCAAAGAAATGACAAATCTTTGTTGAATATGCTGCGGTCTCCTTAAGCAACCCACGAACCTTCTTAGAATCCTACGTATCACCATCCAACCACAACATAGTTCTTAAAAATGGATCGCTTGGGAACTATGGGTTCCACGTTCTACTTTCAAAAAGAATATCCTTCAATATTTGATCTCCTTTTAGGCTGCGGCTGTCTAAAGGGAGGATACCGCAGCTAGCCAATTCTCATTTTGGAGCGCCTATCACCCAATATCAATCTTTATCTCAGTGCTGTAAAAATAGGGTTAAAACCCTAGCTCCACCTCCATGATTTTTCAATATCAAACACAATTTTCCCAAATTTATATTTGTTACAAATCTCATAAATTTGGAAATAAACCCTCCTGCAATAAACCCTCCCCTCATAAAGCTAATACCTCCAGCCTCCAGGAATTGAATCTTGAGTGGTAAAACGAAGAAAGAAACTTGAGCATATATGTCTCAATACCACTTGAATTTAGATGTAAAGCCTAAAGGTAACTTCAGTTGATGATGATTCTAATAGAATTAAAAGTACAGGCCAGATGAATAATGCAGGACTAAATGAGAAAAAACTTAAGGCTCCCATGAGAGGGCCAGAATAAAAGGATGGTCATATTTCTACGGAGCAGACATTAGGCACATTGAAAGTTTACAGGCGTTCATACCAAACATCATCAGAACACTTCAAGCAGCTACACCATGTAATAGAATGTTATCTTAGGATGAACTAGCTTCACTCTATTGACACTTTCCAGTGGTATTTTTTCAGATGATGGTAGATTAATTACATCAGCCTGGGGAGGAATGACTCCATTCATAAGCCACAGAAGAAGAGGCTTATAATGATCATCAAGAAGCTATGGAAGAAGACAGCAATAACGAGTCAATTCTTCCCTGCCAAGGTGATTAAAAATTTCAACTATCATCAATGTCTTTGTTTTTTCTGTCCTGTCCCTGCAACTGGAGCTGCCAACCATACCGTCCGTCAGATGTTTGTAAATATGCTTCACAGTTAAGCAAGCATGATTCATGCTGTACAATTGCAATGTAAAGCCTTGTCAAATTTATTATAAGGATATAACCTTCTCCATTCTAATGGGGCTGTTATTTGAGCTCTGAGATCTTTGGATTTGAATGTTTGCATAATAATCGATTTTCCAGCCAAAAAAAAAAAAGTGAAAGGATCTATGTGTAGGCGGGTATCATACAGTTACACCAAATTAGTGTGCTGGCTAGAGAGGGACCTTAAAAAATCCTAATATTAGGGTTCCAAATGCAATTCAACATTTTCTTGAATGGGATGAACTGAGGAGGTAAAAGCATTGGAGTTTCCACAGTGAAGACTCGACTCAAATAACCAAGAGATATGATAAAGCATTGAAAGCCATGATCATGTGCGGAAATCATGTAAAATACTACATCCAACTCGCTGGGTGCGATTTATCCCAACAGATGTGACCAGTAGGTCCAGTACAAGTACCGACTGAATTTAACAAATATACCATTGTCAAGGCACCTAAGCCGACAAAAAATTACCAAATCAAAAAAATAGGGTTCAATTATTTTACAGAACAACCAAAAGTAAACTTCTATATTTGAGGTTTCTTTAAAAATTTGACGTTCTGCATTGCATCTCTGTTTGTTAAAACTATTTAACGCTTATCAGTTTTTAGTCCATATTCAGGTAATAAATATCTCTGCTGCAAACACGGAAATATATAATGATAAATATCACCACAGAGATTTATTGACTAGATGTTTTTCCTTCCATTCATGATACAAATTGTTGACGTAAATCAATCAATATTTTCACATTGATTAACCAGCAACGCCATCGTGACTTCAGGTCGTCCTTATATTAAACCCCGAAAACCCTAAAGATTACTAATGTTATCGAATTACTTTATATTTAGGCGAATTTAAAGGAGAAATGTACACCATACCTTTAAAGAAAAACCCCAGCTCACAGCAGAGACAGAAATTTCAATCGCCGTAAACTTTGCTAGCGAAATCCGCACCAATTCGCATGGTTTTTATCCGACTAAACCGCAATGCTTGCTACAACTTCTACAGCAAAATATTTGTTGTAATATTTGGTGACAACGTCACTTTTCGGTATATACAGAGAACTCAGAGATATGATCATTTTGCATTAAAAAAAGGCTATTTTATTGAATAATTTAGACAAAAAAAATTGTATTACATTTTCGAATTTGGTCAAATTAATAGATAAAGAGAGCAACCTCAACATGACTATAATTCAAAGTGGTGTTTTTCAAATTGCTTAGTAGGAAAAGAGATTTGATTGTCTCCTAATTAATCAAGTAGGAGAGCAATTTTATTGTGTTGAGTGGTGATTGGAGATGATGGTGGATTAAAGATTGAGGAGCAACACAAAATTTCTATATGATGAAGGCAATGTAGAGAGTAGTGAAGATTATGTCTAAATGTCAAACTTTTGCATTCTGAGGTATGACAATTCCAATTTAATTCAATTCAATTTAAAGCTCTTAAAGCTGAAAAAAAATTAAAATTGATAAAGGGCAAAAAATGAATTCAATTACTCACTCATTCTTTCTGTATTATCATGATATTGCATTCTATGTACACATCATTTTGATATTTTTCTTTGTCCTTTTCTACGAATTTACTAAGATCATATACTATAAGAATGATAATTTGATTAATATCAATTTTTTTGAGTTTTTTGTTACTAGAGTGCTTGCAATTGACAAAAAAATGTTCATAATGGTAATTTTTATTTTTTTTGTTGCATACTAGTAATTATCATCAATTGATGAAATTTGAGTGGGGTCTTTTCTTGACAGGGATTTGTGAGTTTGTTGATAGGGATTGAGTTTTGTTGAAACATTTTTTCAAAACTTTTAACTCCATTCTCCCTCAAATTTCTGATGGCCGCCTCTTTTGTCCATGTCCTTCAGATATTTCTTACATAAAGAGTGTCATTATCTTAGACAAACCATATCACTCTTCTCTCACCCATGGAAGGGAAATGTTTTTTTTGGATATTAAGGGTAAAAGTGGGTTTTTGGAAGGGCCTAAACCCTTGTACAAACATGAGATAGATAAACATGATGCGCAACAAGAAACACCTTAACAGACAAGCAAGTAGAGGCAAAGTTGCAACAATGCAGCTAGACTGCAACAAACAAACAACTTGGTGAGACAAACTAGGTTTAGATAGTCCCTGAACTCAATCTACAACCATTTGATCCCCTATCTTGAGATCAAAGTGTCAAATTTTGATTTTTTGGGATGACTTTAAGTGGGGCTTTCCACCTCTTTTGCACCAATGTCCAAGAAACATTGTTGAACTCCTCAAAAGGATCTGAGGAAGTGGAAGGAGGGACCACAATCAACAATGCAGTAGATGACATCAAGTGAGCAAGAGTGGGAAGAGATTGACAATCTAGGAGGGAGGCATCACGATCAGACCCCAAAGTGGCATTCCTTATTGATAAATCATAAGTAATTTGGTCAATCACTTAAAGATTAGGAGAAGGCTTTGAAGTATTCAGTAGTGGCTCCCTTAGAACAAGCAAAATCAACTCATCCCCAACCTAATCAAGGGGACCCTCAAATGTGATATGGTGAGGGAGAGCATCCCTCCACCAAGAAGAAGCACTATCAGGCTTACATTTGGAGTGAGGACAAGCCAACGCAAGGTGCCTAGTCCCAAAACAACACCTATAATGAAAGGGAAGGCCTTCATAATCCAAGGGCTAAATTCAAAGGCAATCCTCCACCTTAAGGACAATGTTTGTCAATAAATCCTTGGAGATGTCAATATCTACCAAAATGTCAACATAAGTCGTATGAGAGAAACTTGAAGTAGTGGGATCAACCACCAAGAACCAACCCAAAGCATCATCAATGGCTTCATAACAAGAATCAAGCCAAAAGTAAAGTGAGAGGTTGGGCAACTTGACCTAAACTAGCACAATATTAAATGACTTGGCTAGATTAAATGAGGGGAACCAATGTTTAAGTACAAGAGAGTGTTGACCCCACAACCAAACTTGAGCCTCAACCACTGCTTCCCTGTCAGCAACAAAATCAAATACAACAATGAAAAACCCCTGGCATAGGGGTAGATCTCCATATCACCAATGATAAGAGGGCACCAATTCTCAGTCAACCAATTATGAAGCATGAGGAGTCTTATCCAAAGTTGATTAAGTTAACAAACCAAGCCCTTTTATGCAAAGTAGGTCCCACCTGCAATCACATCCTACCCAAAAACCACCATAAGGGAGGACTGGGCATAGGGCAAGGAAGAAAGCTTTCCATGAGCAAAATTTGTCACTAATAAATTTGATCATTAATAATAGTTATGAATTCTAAGTATTTTATTTTCCTAATAATAGACATTGTTTTATTTACAATTAAGATATTATTGAAGATATATCTATCCAATTACAAATACATTTGATTATACCTTAATCTTTGCTTCTAACTTATAACATTGTTTTGTAACTACGCATCAAGGTTGTCATTAGATTTCTTCTAAAAATGCCTTTAAATATTGTATACTTTATGTATATAAACCAAAAATTATGTTGTGATACCAACAAACATAAAAATACAAACCCCCATGTAGCACTAAAAGTGTCAACTGTTCTCACAAGTTTTTAGGCTAAAAGTTGGCATCCATCATCCACAACTCAAAGGGAAAATGGAAAAATAGGTTTGCCACTAACTATGGGACACAATTTTGAGCCATTCTTAAAAGGCACAACACGAGATAATATTATCTCACAGACTAACTTAAAAATATGGCCAAGCTTTATTGAAGGGGAGTTATTCAACTAATACTATACTATCATTTAATATTCACATTATTTTCTTGCCAAATATAAAAGGTAATTGGTAGAATAATAATGGAAGATGGATTAAATAATTGAATAACATGATATAGAAATGGAAATAGAATCATTTTATAGTCCATGATGCCAAGCAACCTAGTCTAAGTTTACAAGTAGCTTATAGCATATGAAATTACCTCATACTCCTATTTGTATAGAAACAAAATATCACACAAACATGTGAATGTTGCCTACATACTTTTTAAATGAAAATTTACTTTAGAGCTACAACACAAGTATCATTAACAAACTACTAATAGAAATTATTTTGTGAAATGCAAATTAATTCATTTATGCTATAATATCACTAAATGTGCATTTTACTTATTCAAAAGTATTAATTTTTAGTAAACCCCACTAATGTAGCTAAGAGAGATGTGCGCTTCTTTCTAGACACAATTTTGACCAACATAATGCTATGTGTGTCATTATTATAATCAACATAATTTGATGTAGGTTATTATTGGATTATGTTATACTCGAGATGGAGTTCACTAAAGGGCTCACATAAGCAGACATTATAAGGTGTAGATTTATTCCAAAGAGTTTGGAGTTCATGTACATTGTTTCATAGAGTAGTAAGGAATTTCAGCCCTCAATCTATAGTGCTCAATATTATTATTCATGTCGAGTGCTAGGTAATACTTGAATTGCTACTATCACATTCCATAATTAGGGTGTAGAATGTGGCATTTGAAGGATTTGATGTAGGCATGCAATTTTTTGCAAATTTCTATAACCTCATTCACAATGTCATATGTTTTTTATATAAATAAGTTGCAAACATGGGTGCAGATCCCAATAACAAAAACCCAAAGGGTAGGGAAACAGGCCCAAGGCCATGAACAGCACAAAAATAACTGACTAGCAACAAGAGTTCATAACAATATCAAAATAAAACAAAGTCCAGATAACAAAATAGAAGTAAAAACTAGTTACATAGATCTTTCCAATCATCATTCAGAAATTTCAGGCAGCTCCTCCTTGTTCTCAGTCTTCACATCCTTATCAGCATTGTATTCTTCCTACAAAGTGGTAAAAGTAGTGACCGCCCGGTGGATGACTTTCAGACAAACCATCACCAACACCTTGACCTTGTCTTCCATAGCTGAGAGACAAGTCTTAACCTCCCCAAGCTCTTGCACAAGCTACTTGTTAGATTCACCCTCCCTGGCACTTTCCACTTCTTTTTTAGGAGTCTCCAAAATCTCAACCACACGTTGTTCAGTATCATAAAATGAATTGTTCATAGAGTCAAAGTGGCTCACTCCCTCTTGATCCTGCATAGGGGTAGTCTTAACTTCCTTAATCTCAATCTCATTCTTTGATTCATCAGGGTTAGAAGCAGAGGAGTAATCAACAATTTTTAACACCAGGGGCTTCCCTCCTGCTAGCCTGGTCGACCTGCGAATGCTAGGTCTTCCCATTGTAGTCTCCTTGCCCGCAACCGTCTCCTTGACATTAGTTGTCTCATCTTCTTTCTACTCTGGGGGTTTGTCTTGGCCTTTCTCAATCTTTGGTTCCACATTCCTCATACCCACTTCACCTTTTTGTTTTTCTTCTTCCCCCCTTTACCAGAACTAGGGTGGACTTGCAAACCTTTGCGTTTCTTTCCTCCAGAGGGCAAAGGGCAATTCTTTAGCTCACAGAGACCTTCAGCAACATCTTTGCAAGCTTGGCCCTGGGACCCATCAACACCCCCCAGAATCTGAAACAACAAGGGTCCGACCAGTTTGATGGGCCCGAGGGGAAGGGGAATCCTTCTTTTTGTGGAGTCTAGAATCAGGGAAGGTAGGAGAGTTAGGGGGGCCAACAGGGTTTTAAGGGTCGACATCAACATGTGACAAGGCTTTATTTTTGGTACGGCTGCCATATTTAACACTTAACAGGATATGGTCATCCGAATCTTCATCCACGTTTTCTTCGATTAGACTAGCCTTAAGAGGTTTTGCAGGGCAAAGGGCCAAATGAAAGTGATACAGGCAGAAAATCAAACCCTAGTGTAGTGGGACAGCCACCACCGCTGGATTACCCTCCCAAGTTTTCCTATCAATTTGACATAAGACTCAAGGAAGAGAGCAGATAAAAGGGAAAGTTCACGAGGATCTTATGTCTAAAATGGTTCAACAGGGTGAAGTGGTAATTGTAGAAACATCTATAGCGACCCTCAAGAGTAATAAACTTCATAATAAGATGACAAATACGGTCCCAGGGATTTACCAAGCTCTCACGCTCAAAGCCACCTTGCAATTTGACCTGCTTCTCACCTTCACGGAAGAATTGTTTCAGCCCCTTCAGATCTTGGACCTTCATCTGCTTGTTCATATGTTAATTTGTAGCTCCAATAACCATTTTTGCAAAGGATATGCCCACTTTGAATGGCATTTAAACAAGTGGGTTCTTATGTTATAACAACTTAAGGCCTTATTTATAACTATATTGCATGTTGTCCAATTGTGGGAACTTTGCTACATTGACAAGGAAGAGTATGCAACGACATTCTCTAAATATGAAAGGAAGTTTGGGTATATTAATAAACTGGATAAATAGAAAAGGCCTTTGACCATGCTTCATACATTTTTGGTTATGAACTCAACAAGCATAAAGAGTAAGATTTTTGCCATGTGTTATGAATTTATGGTGGTTCATTACAATATTCTGATTTCTTTAGTACAAGACAATCTTGATTTTAGTCTAGATTAATGCATTTAGAAGGTAATTCTTGTTAGTTATATCAACATCTCATGTGAAACAATTGTATCAGTTGTGGTGAAAAAGATAGATAAGAGGACGCCTGTAGACATTGCAAAACATCCAATAGGGCTTGCTCAAATGGTAGCATTTGAATTTTGAATGGCCATAACAATAGTGGAGGTAATAGAAAGTAGGACAAATATTTAAAAGCCATTATATAAATGGCTTCCTATTACTTATTTTAGTGCTTGATAGAATTTTTGAGACAAAATTCAAAAGGAGGAGAATCCTTTGATGGATGATTTTATATTTCGTTATGTTTATTGAGTTAACTCCATCTAGTTTTTAACACCTAAAACTACAAATAACTAGCTTATGAAAATTTATGGTTTATGTACATATAACTCTAATGTATACACGCATATACAAACAATATAAGTCGGTGCAACTATAGCAGGTTAAAATAAAATGGATACTATAAACTCAACTAAATCATGAACGCTAGAATAAGGTGAATAATACAAATGATTCTAATAAAAGCAATTATGTTTCATGAAAAAACCCTTTTCAACTTGGTTTACTAACAACAAAGAGAGTGCCTTGAAATTTTGATAGACATGTTTAATCTTGAGAAACAAATTTTGTAGTTGAACAACCAAATTCCAAAGCAAAAACAAAAATAAAATAATTTAAGAAGATGGGTGGGGCAACCAAAGCAAGAAGGCGCATGAGGTTGCAACATGCAATGATTTCAGATAGTTGTAAGCTTACAAACATCTATCTTTCTAAGTGGTGAAAAGAGTATATGTGCTGGCAGGTACTTGCATTGTAAAAACAACAAAAGAATGTAAAATTTTGAAAAGTGTTGCTTGTGTTCGTAGGTGGTACATTTAACAATTGCAAATGGTTAAAAAAGTATAAATTAATATTTATAATAGAAGAGAAATCTAGTATAAAAGGGAGTGTAGCCCCATTTCAGAGCCCAATGCTTTAAGAAATGGGCACCGTGATTGAAATTATTACCCTATAAGAGAAAGTCACCATGAAAGCAAGTGCAGTGGGAGTCCAATCCCTAGGTCTAAGGATCATAGGGTTTAGGGAGTCCTACCTATAATCCCTAAAGGCATGCCACTAATTGCTAGGAATTTTTGGAGAGGGATATGAGGCACCATGGGGATAACCAGTTAGACAGTGATGATGAGGAATTGAAGGGGTTGGATTTTGCTAAGTATCAAAGGCTCAAATGGCAGAAATTGAGAAAAATGTTAAAGAATTATATTTGGAAGATCACTTCCGATCCTTCTTGTGAGGAGATGGAATGTGACACCAATGGAGGGAGACCAAAGATTGAAAAACTAGAGATTGATGTGTATGTGAATGCAAAATTGAAGGGTAAAAATAATGACCATTATTCCAAAGACAATGCAAAGGGAAAGAAGAGGGATGTAATGAAGAAGGGATTTGAGAAGTATTCTAATAGTAGGAGTGAGGATGGTGAGCAAGGAACAAAACCCAAATCGAAAGCCTACAAAATCTTAGAGTAGCATGAAAAATGTGCTACCTAATTGATGTCTATTTAATTAAAGTTTGGGTGGTGGGAGAGGCAATTGGGGTTATGGGAGTGGATTCCCCAATTAATTTTAGATGAACAATGCTAAATGGATCATAGATATACTATCAAGGTATTTTTAAAAAGTAATCCACATATCTAGCAACCTAAAGCTTATTTAACAACCTAAAAATTGTTTCCACGAGTGAGACAAATTTTTAGGCATGAATGCCCACATAAGAAGCCTATCAACTAATTATTGTATCTTTAAAAAGTAGTGGATGGACTGGGATCATGTTTTAAAGTCATATACATAAAATTCAAGAATTAGCATGGTTTTTAAAAGGAAATCACAACACAAAATAAACTCAGCCTTAGAAAGGAAGCAATCAATCACAACATCATGATGTCATTAAAACAATTAAAAAAGTATGCAACAAGAGCTATAAATCCCACAGATGGAGGGTCCTAATCATCACCCCAACCTTCATCAAGCAATTCCTTTCCATCATCTATCAACTCTCAACTAGCAAGAGCATTTTCTTCATTCTTATGCATCTAAGTAACATGAACTTTAACATCTTGATTAACATCATTTTTAATATTCTAATGCTAAGGTGAAATAGCCAAATTTAATTGGTGAAATTCATCCAACCCCCAAGTAAAAGCCCAAACATGTCACTAAAAGGATGCCAAGAAGGGTTGGCCAACATGTGGAGGAGACCAACCAATTTGTCCTACATAGGAAGGAGACCAACTTATGTGTTGGCTAGACGACTAAGGGGGTGCACCTTCAATGACTATAGGAGTAGTGCTAAGAGGAGCTAGAGTGACCACACCTTTGGTTCCATCAAGGCAACTAGTTGCAAGGTGGTGAAACTAGAGGCACACATGCCACGATATTGTTACACCAAAATGGGTACACATGAATGTTCACATTACTCAAATAAGTTAGCACTCACTATTGTAGACATTAAAAAAGTTGGTTAAGTGGAGGGTGACTAGATTGTTGATTGGGTTGGTTTCTTTATAGGGTACTAGAAGATGGATGATTAATGATAAGGGTGTTGTTCAAACAAGCCATGGGGTCCTTGGAATCCATTCAAAGGTGATGTTTGTAAGTGGATGATAAATGTTTTCTAGAATGATTGCTTCTTTAAGAATGAAAGTGGAAGGAATAGATGGAGCCTCTTCCAAGACATCCCTCACCACATCAAGCCTAAACCCAATTCTCTTCATTTGGTGAGGAGGATCTTAAATGCTATGAATAATTCTTAGTTTGGAAGGAATTTATACAATGAAATCAACTCACACATAATTATTCATATTGATTGGATGATTAGGCAAGTTTACTATTGCTCGCATGGCAAGTGTTAATATAATGATAATGATTGAGGTGGACTACCCTCTTTACATGGAAGGAGCATGTGGAGGATGCCATTAATGTTAGATTGTTATGTGTTTTTTGTATGGATAATATCATTTTTTTGTTGGTTTTTATTTAATAATTCCTCTAAATGGGCATTTGCTCAGTCAAAGATCTTGACAAAGTTTGACATTTCAATGGCCTTTAAGTGAGTGTTCTCTCACTGATTTCCTGAAGAATAATTTCCTACTCTTCAACAACAATAGCAAGAGCACATAAAATTTCTCTTAATTTACCTAAGATTTCCTTTACTAGATCCAACCTCGGCCCAAGACACATGGGTGTGAAAAGCCAAATGTGACTTATACAGTTGAAAATGGAAAGTTCAAAGACTTCCTTGATGTGTTCAATTGATGCTTTGATTCATTGAATGTTTCTTTGTTTGGGTTGACATCGAAGTGTTGACCACATGCTTTATTTGATTTTTTATTGAATTATTTAAGTTGAGTATTTTGATTTAAGCAAAAGTGTTGATCACTTGTAAATATTTTGAATGTATTTGAAGGTAATGTTTTTGTGATTTTTGTTTATTTCGAATGTTTTTGTAGTTATATGTTTTATTAGTGTAATCTAAAAATAAACTAAACTAATAATTGTAGGCATGATCTTTCCTCTTCTTGGTGATGGATCACTAACTGTGATTCCAAACATTAAAGCAAAGAATACACATAGTTAAATCCAAAAGCACTTCTCTAATAAACTAATTTTTTTTAGATTTTTTGAATGGAATTTAAACAATGAATTGAAAACTAACTTTGAAATATAAATCCCTTTTTTAAAATTAAGTCTATTGAATAGTAAACATACATCTTTTCCTTTCCCAACGAAAAACAATAATAACACTTTTCAATTTATAAATAGAAAATAATCAAATATTTTTGAAACTTTTATTTTCCTTTCTATAAATAATTGCAATACAATGATAAAGATGAAGCCTTCTCTTCTTTTCCACACACTTTCAACAATCAATAGGAAGGAGACAAAGGATAGAGCAATATTTTTTGAATTCGTTTCTCTTTTTCAATCAAAGATGCAAGCAATAAGAGACTTACCTTTTTCTATTTTGGATCTTCTTATGTGTTTTAATTTGTCTATTTGGATGCATAAATTACTATTGTAAATATTAAACACTATCCTCTTTATGTGTTTTCCAATGAGTTTTGAAGCAAGGAGAATGGGAGATTTTAAATGGTAATTTCTAAATGTGTTTGGAAACAAAAGTAATGGAGATCTTTCCCTAATTTAAATAGTTTTTTCCAAAGTAAATATACAATCCTACAACTAAACTAAAATCTAAATTCCCACATAAAATCTACTCTAACCTTTTACACCTCTTTCATAGGCAGCAAGAAAACTATTTAACAAAATAAATCTACTACTAATCAAAATATATCTAATTAAAACTTTCACACCTAGGATTAGATGTATTCAAGACCTGGAGAAAATTTGATGGTTTGGAAAAGGTACTTAACAACCCTATTGAATGATATACATCTCCTCCTTCAACTTGTGGAATTTCTACAATGGTGAAAAGGTACACACAATAGGCTAGAATTACTAATGTGAAGGCTATAGAGATTCGATAGAAGCATGCAAGGTGTGAAAAATAAAGCTTTGAAGCTATTGTTGGTCACAAACTTTGGGTGAAGCTAGAGTTGTTCAACCCACTTGATTGGAAACATTAAAATAAACTCTTACATGAGCTATATCATGGCATGCAAGAGATCAAAACAAAAATCTTGGAAGTTGTTGGTCTCAAACTCTTAATTGTTGCTACTACTTGGATGCAAAAATTTGGACCCTCACGATGAATAAAAAATTAGTATCTATAGTGAAGGATGATTAGGTTTAGGTTTGGAAAGGATTGTTGAATATAATTACTCTAAGAAAAGCATGAACTTGATTTAAAATGATCAAGAATTAGAAAAAAGCTTGCACATGAAAAGTCCACTAGGAAAAGAATAAAAACATGCATTCACCCCTTTTGGCAACAATTCATTTGGAAGGGTGGACAAGGCATTCATTTAGCTGAACTCATAGATTTTATCTAGAAAAAACTTCTTAGCAAAAAAGGTTACATATTCAAAAAGGTTGACAAGGCAATTTTTCCTTTGAGGAAGATGTTGAGGTATGATTTTTATGTATTTGCATGCCACATAGGGTCATGTGCTAGATTTACATATCATCATTGGACTATCATGTATGTCTATTCATTTATAGACTCATGTATTACCTCCTCAAGAAAGGCATCTCATAGTACTCAATAAATGTCACTTGTCAAAATATGGCCTAGGAACCTTAAAATTTACCTATACTTACCTTTGATTGATTTCCCACATCTAGACCTATAAACATGGGTTAAATGATCATATGCAACATAATGATGTTTTGGGAAATAAAATTTGGAATGCTAAAATTGGCAAGGTCACTTAGCATTACACGAGATTGATAAATACTACCTCATCATGCACTCCTCCCATTTTTCCAAGACCTATAAAATAAAACCCATCTATAAGACTCAAGTGCATTATTCTTACAATTGGGCAAAGTTTCTAACATAATCAATGATAAGAGGATGCACCTTTTGTGCAAGGGTCTAAGATATACATGGGTCACCTTGTGTGGATCACCTACATGTAAAATGGTATCTCTAGAAAAATTAGCTTGGTATATATATAGAAAAATTAGTGTTTCATAGGTTTGTTTGCATTTGTATAGTTGATAGATTCTGAGTGATTTTTGAGCTCTAACTGAACAATGACAAATTTGGGCATGAGTGCAATCTACATAGAGCTAGTGAGGTGATGATCTTGATTATGCCATAGGAACTAGCCTAAGCGAGCCATAGGTGCACATTTCTTGAAAAACCCATTATGCCCTAATTTTATTTTCTCCAAAATTGCAAGTTTTAATCAATGAAAATTAAGGAAGGGGTAGTCAAAATGTCAGTGGTAGGGTAGGGAATACATAGGTGCTTTTGCTTTATCTTTTCATGTATGTCTTTTGCACTTTTAGATCAAAATTAGATTATAAGGCTAGCTAGCACATTCACCAGTTTTGGAAAGAATTCATTTGCCCCAGTGAACCATGATTTGACCCAACAAACACTATGTACACCCCTATCAAAAGATGTGAACACAAATAGAGAGTTGGGTTTTCACAAAGTTTTACAAAAATTATCCAATTTTTCTATTTTTGAATTCTTGAGGGATCTTTATGGTTTTATGAGCTTTTTCCATGTTTACAATGTGCTTTTGTAGGATTTGTACATCTATTAGAGTCATGTATGGAAGCAAAGTTGACTTGCAGAGATTCTATATGGCCTCTCAATTATAGATCAAAGGATGCTAGAGCACATGGGACTACACAATGTTTAGGATTCCCCTTATTCACCCATCTAGTCAAATATGCTCTAACATCCTTAGTTATTGGGATGATGACTGAAACATGTTATGATTTCCTCGTGTATCTAGGTAGTGGACTATCATAATGTATGATGTTCATATTATACAGAGCATCCTCATCAAGACTAATAGACTCACATTATGGGAAGCCACCACTGACCAATAAAGGATCTTGTGAGATTCTTTCCTAGGGGATGTCCTGTTGAGAGACTAGAAAGGTGTCTAATTGATTTTAGTTCCTCACTTAGGTCTTCTACCTTTATGAAAGGTGGTTATTGGCCTTATTGCCACCAGATTGGCTAGTGATAACAAGGTGTCTCTCTCTTGTACATATGGGCCCCTATTATTCAATAGATCAAGCAGGGTAGAGTATATGCTTGGGATATGGATATCTTGGCTTAGGTCTATCATGACCTTTATAGAATTGCTCACTATCAAGCTTACTCTTTCAACGATCTATCCCTCATTATAGGTTAGATCTTAGAATATATTATTCCTTATTAGAGGTAGGTTCCTATTGCAAATGTTGTAACCCCTAGGACTATGAGATGCATAGGATTGGGTCACTTTGATCCTAGGACCCACACCATAGCTAGCATGAGAGATTTAACCATTCTTGGAGGCTCATATCTTGATATGATCAGTCAATGACAAAGAGATGATGAAGTTTTAGATTGTTATGGGGTTACTATTTTGATGGATGGAAGAGGACTTATCACAATAATAGCGGTTTGGTTGTCTCTCCTTCAAATTTTCTTCTTGTCACCACTGTGTATAGATCACTTAGGGACTCTATTGAGATACCTCATGGGATAGTTCTTTGGATTCTGGTGACTTCAAGAGTCAACATTAGGAGGGTGTCACAATAATAGCCACCATAGATTTTGGTGGCAGAGCAAGATGCAAATGCCTCAAATGATACTTTAGATGAGGATTATAAGCCTAGTAGGGAGGCTTGGGATCAGTATTATGGGGTTGATGTTTCTCTTATGCTAGAGGACCCCATAGAGGGGAGTGTTGGCTATAAAGTGGAGTAGGGAGAGAACATTGGTTAGGAGGAGGCCCCTCATCAAGAGGCTCCCCCATAAATAGACCCACAACAATATGGTCCACCATAATAAGACCATACTTGGCAGCTAGGTGATCCTTGTGAGTAACTTTGTTATTGCTTCATTTCCTTTTATCTTCTTTCGATATTTGATACTAGTGTTTTTTTTATACTTGTAGCATGATTTTATTGATTATCTATATGTTATGATTTTGACATTCACTCCTTTTATGATGATTTGATGATGCATGCTCAATAGAGGAGTGGAGAGATCTTATTTGAGTTATGTTGTTAAACATTTTTATCTCCATCATAGGGAGGAGAAAGGAGAATACAATTGATGTAAGGATGCTTATACTTGCAATTTTACACATCAATGTATTTGCCCTTTGCTCGTCATGCTAGTTAGGAGATCTTCCATCCTTACAAAGAGAGAACATCGGGCTTTAGGTTGGGGTTAGTGTCATGAGTGGGTTGATAGCATATGGGGTTGACCCTAACCATCATACCTATTCACTATCCTAGATAGGAAATATGTAAAGGACATTAGGGGAGTCTTAGAGGGGATCCCACATTGCAAGGAGTAGTCACTACCAAAGGAGCAAGAGTCCAAACATCAAGGGACTTTGAGAGGATTTGGATTTTTCTCAATTGGTAGATCATTTTGTTCAATTTTGTCAACACATTCTTATTTCCCCTTGCACGGGGAGCTTTGTATAAATATGTGGATGCATATTGTATTATTTTTTATCTCTTATGATGGAGTTGTTTTGTACTTTGACACTTATTTAATGTATATAGATATTCAAACTGATTTTATTTTGACACACATTTTTATCTCTAATGAACTTGAAGTACATTACTTTTCACTTGTGCGCATGGATGACTCAAATTTGACTTTATTATGCATATATTTTTTTGGCTTATCAGTTTTATGATGTATGCATATGTCCAAATGTATATGGATAATAGAATTTACAACCAAACAATTGTATAGATGTAGACTCTTACCTCATGGTAATTTATTTATTTGATAGTACTAAAATGTATGACTTGGAACACTAGTAACATGCTCTTTCCTAATTTTTGCCTTAGGGGAACTATAGATCAACTATGACATTATCTATATACTAGAATTTTGAGATGCAAGATTGCAGGGAAGACAAGTTGGACTAAGGAAATATGAAAAGGCAAATTTGATATAGGGCCATAATGGGCAAAAGATTGATCCTAACCCATATTGACTATAGACTAACACCAAGTAACATCATGCAACTTTATCTTTATAACCATTCCCTAGACTTAGATCATAGATGGCTAACATGTCAAATTTGGGGTAAAGGATTATGTCCCTAACAAAGTATGGCCTTTCAAAAGTGATCAAGACTCTTGATTATTTCATCTAAGCTATGCTTTACTTTGATACACCTTTTTTCCTTTGTATTTCTTTTCTTTTATTTTATTTTTTAATTTTATTCTTTGGCATTTTTGGAGTAGAATCCCTCTCAACCTAATCCCATGCTACTAGGAAGAAGTTAGGGCTCATCACTAAGGATTAGATAAGGTGAGTAAGAGGATAGACAAAACCAAATAGGTACCATTGGCTTAGTTTAAAGTCCTTTTCAAAGGCCAACGCACCATGCAATATTTACATGGAAAGCTTTACATGCAACAATGTGGGTCAACAAAGATGGTAGTTCCTGCAAGACAATATTTGGGATTGAAGAGTTGTCTCCCTATCTATCCTAATGGTAAGCCTAAATTTGTTGTACTAAAGAGGGGGATGTGAAAATAGAGATTGTTGAAAGTAAATTAAAGCAAAACAAAGGCTCACACAAAATAAATATAGTTTTTACTACCAATAATCAACAAAAACATGTACATATAACAAATAAAGGTGAACAAAGAAAAGATAGAGAATCATAATAGCTAAATTCTTATTAAGTTCACTATTCAATCAACTATTACATAGAAGTCCTCTAAAAATACATATAAAGGCTCCCCCAAGTAGCAACAAAGAGAGATGATAATTGACTCAATACATCAGGCTCAATAACTTAGTTGTACAAAGTGTCATCTAGTTTGAATGGGCATGCATACCAGTTGTTGGTTCCCAAAATTACTTATCCAAATCCCTAGAACATTACACAATCTTTGTGTCTAGGGGTGTCATCAAGGAGGTAGGAAAGGGGTTCATCAACAGGATAAGAATGATGTAATGTCCCCATTTCTGGCTTGATCATCAAGTGAAGAATGGATTAGCCTATTCCTCATTCCTGGAGGCTAATTCTTAAATATGAGGGAATGAAGTGGTTTTTGACTAACTCAGTTTTATTGTTTTGCAGGATCCAAGTCAAAAACCCAAAAATTGGCTAAGTCTGGGTCAGGGCGCACTTTCTCTCTCTTCCAGCCTCAAGTTGCGCCTAGAAGAGAAGCATCGTGATATGAAGCACATCAGTCATTTCAAATAGGGCACCTTGATAGGAAAGGGACTCCAAGATGTTAGAGAAATGGTTAAAGAGTATAGGCGCTACTTCATGTTCCTCCAGACTCAAATGTGTGCCTTGATGAGGAGATGTTAATGTCAAG
This sequence comes from Cunninghamia lanceolata, assembly GCA_027924645.1. Taxonomy (NCBI): domain Eukaryota; kingdom Viridiplantae; phylum Streptophyta; class Pinopsida; order Cupressales; family Cupressaceae; genus Cunninghamia; species Cunninghamia lanceolata. The sequence goes on along the minus strand of BSBN01000395.1, from coordinate 4,791,516 downwards.
GTTTAGTTGTCACTTGGGAGGAACTTTTGTGAAGACATGAATCACAAGTGTTTGAGATGTCAAGGAATTTATCAAGAGATCTTAGGCACCGCTTTAGCTCTAGACCATCCCAATATGTGCCTAAGTGCAAGGGCACCACTTTTGATGATACAAGCCTCAAGATGCACCTAGTAATTGATCATGCTTATTCTACTTTGAAATGGCACTTTGGCATTGTAAGCAAGCAGGAAAAACTCTCAAAGGTTGGCATTGTTTGAGATAATTGATTAAGAACTCCATAGTTGCACCTTAAAGACTAGGTGCTAATTCATGATCCATCAACCATAAAGTGCACCTAGGCACTAGATCAAGTATCAAAGACATTGAATTTGTGCCTTGATCAAGGAATTAATCTTGCAACGTTAATGTTGTCTCCACAAGATGAAAGAATGATTCAAAGAATACAAGGCGCCAATTATTGAGTGAACAACCTTGAATGAGTGCCTTATTAAGGCGCTAGTTCATGCTTCTTGCAAATGTGCACCTAGTTGGTAGCTACTCAAATATGTGCCTAATTGAGGAAGTAACTTCTAATCTCTTCACTCAGTCAAGGCGCCAGTGGAGAATGATGTTCTAACTCACCTTAATGACTCCAAATGTGAGCGCTTACGGGGGAGATGACCATTTCAAGTTGGGCACCAATTCACTCTTTCACAGACCTAAAAGTGTGCCTAACCATTCATGAGGTGCCAATTCAAGATCAAACTCCTCTAAATGGGTGCCTTGAGTAAAAAAGGTTTGTTGGGATCAACAAGAACGTATGAAGTGAATAGTTCATGCAAAGAGAAGGCTTAATACATCTAGGCACCAATCTCATCCTCAATTTCCCAAAAGTGCGCCTAGACTACATATCACAAACATTGCACTTCAAATAAGCAAGGACTTCTTTCAAGTTGATCAAGTGAACCCTACTCTCATGGAAGATCAAGTAGGAAGTTGGAATTATCAGATAATGATGTCTTGATACCTAGGTGCATATTGGACCAAGAATACTCCATTTGAGTGCCTAGCATGGATCATTGATATTTTGGAGATCTTGGAGTTAGGAGAAATTACCTAGATGAACAATTAAAGATGAAATGGGAAACTTCTTGTCTAGGTGCATATTTTGTCAAAACTCCACCATTCTACCGCCTAGGATAGAGATCTAAGTGAGGTGCAACTTCATGATCAAATTACTCCCATTTGGCACCTAGAGTAAGTTGTAATTACAAGCACCTGATCTCTCATTGGTCAACATAATGACATTGGGATCTGTTCCAGTTCATTGGGTAAGGTTGCCACCTTAGATTGAGTTGTTAGATGGAATATTCTCCATGGATATGCTTCTTGGAAAATGTGCCTTGGTTCCTCTTGTGCATTGGGAAATGTGACTTCATTGCCTTGAGGAGCACTATAAAAGGAGGAGAGGCTCTCTCATTTGGACATCTTATCTTTTGGCAAAATTTTCTCTCTGCAAAGCTTTATGCTTGTGATCTTGAGGCCTGCGAGTTTCAAGTGCTGGGGTGATGCTCCCTCAACTGACAAGGTGATGCTCCCTTGTTGCATTGTGAGGTCTTGACATCATTGGGTTCAATTTAAGTGATCTACATCAACCAATGAGATAGAGCTAGTTGTGAAGAAGTTGAAAGCATTGTATACATCTAGGCTTTAAGGCCTTTACTTGTAATCATTTGAATAAGATTGTATGATCATGCCATTGTGGGCAATCATCATTGTAATAAGACATTTGCATTGAGTTGAATCAAGTAATAATACAAGTACCCAACTTCAAGTTGATTCATGCAAGTTGCCTTTGTTATCTTTTCATATGTGATGTTAAGTAGACTAAGTAGTTGAAGAGTTAAGTGCTAGTAAATCTGTCTAAGTAAGGAAAAATTTAGTTACTACTAGTTGGGTATCTTACAAATGATTAAGGGCCAATGGTTAGGAGTGGGTTATCTCCTCTTCAATTTTGGTTTAGCTAGACCAAGGAGGATGTTCCTAGAGGTATCCCTCAACAAGGATTAAGCACAATACAAAATGTATGCAAAACAACAATGAAACAGTGATACCCAAAATGTTGTTTTAACCCCCAAAGGTTGCCACATGTTTCAAACAATAGCTAACTGCACAACATAACCTATTTAAAGTTGATGGTGACATCATTGCAATAGTGCAAGATGTAGGTATGCATATTTGGTTTGATGAGAATGGGAACTCATTATTTTGACATAGATATTACCTGGTTAAAATATGACCAAAAGATGCATATAGTCCTAATTGTTTCTACTTCACACTTGATGGATTTGTTTTAGTTTTAAGAAGGTGTGGGTGACCAAACACTTCCAGACCAATGCCTATTCAAATGGGCTATAGAGTTTGAAATTTAACAGAAGAGGGAGATAATGTAGAAAATGAAAGCCAACACTTTCTAGATACCAAGTTGCAGAAATATAATAACCAGTGAAGAATATACTTAGTAATCCTTTATCAAAATGCAATCATCCAAATACAACCAAAAAAGAGATCATCACAAAGCATGTAATGTTTTTAGAATCTTTCATATTCATTTGATCAATGGTTACATTCATACCACAAAGTGTGGCAATAGGAAACCCTAGGTGCCACTGAGGATTTCCCTAAAAATTCACATAAGAGAAAGGAGAAGTCCATACACTGGTACTGAATACAAATTCAAATATTTAAATTACCTTATTATTGAGCCTATTGGAGAACCAGAATGTTTCTTTCTTGAAGCCCTAGAAAGTTCTACACTTCTATCGCATGGAGAATGTCAAAAGACCAACAACTTTGAATGTCTTTCATTGAAGTATTTATAGCACTTGCTTGCACCATGAATTAGATGAATGTGTGGGTGGGAAAAACCATAGGGCATGCAACAATCAATATCACTAACTCCACCAACCAAAATTACATTAATGGCAAGTTTCTAATTGAGATGCAACTTCCACAACCTTTTCTTTGTTCCATTTTCATCTTTTGTAGAAATGCGTGGGTGGTCAAGACATTTAGAATATCCTAGTGTCTTCAATGTCTTCCTTTTCCTTATATTTCCACCTTTGAAACTTTGTGAAAATATGAGCCTATTTGGATATAGTGGGAAAACAAGGGGATACAGGACATGTAGTAGTTTGGGGCAGATGTGGACATGCGGGGAAATGGGAAGGAAAGGGATGCGAAGCTCTGAGGGGAGGAAGGATGCAAAACCAGAGGGTGGATATGAACATATCCAGGTCCATATCAGGGCCCCGAAAAGAGAAGCACCAAGGGAAATGCAGGTGCAAGAGGGACAAGAGGATATGCGGGGATTCGAGGGGGCATGGACATATTCTCTTCTAGAGCGAAACTCTATAAAAGGGACCACAGAGGAATGTTTAAGAGATCGCATGGATATGAGAGATAAGAGAATGTGCAAGAATAGAGGGTGGATGCAGATACATCCACATCCACATCAAACCTCCACAGAGAGACCAAGGAGGATTTATAGGAGTGTGAGGAGTAGAAGGACATGCAAAGTAGGGAAGGTGGTAGGGATGAGTGGAAAATATGGTTAAGTGGATGCATCCACATCGAGGTCGGGGGTCCGTAAGATGGAACATAAAGAAGGATGTAGAAATACAGGGGATACCTAGATCTGCGAAGATCTAGGTGGGTCATGGACAAGTCTGAGTATACATAGGAACTCTGCTAGAAGGCCCAAATAGGAAAGTGGGAAAGAGAGAGGGAATGAAAAGGGAAGATTTGGCAGGGGATGGATGCATCTGCATCTAGGTTAGGGATGTGCAAAAAGGGACTTAGGAGATTTTTACGGGGGATAAGAGGATGCCGAGGAATAAAGGGACTTAGGATATATCCACATCCTAAGGCAAACCTCGCAGATCTGAGCAAGGCTAGAAATTTTGCAAGGACCAAAATACACAGAAAACTTAGGATTTTTTAAGATTTTAGGTAGGATTTTAATAGAATTTTGACATTTTCTAAGGCACATAAAACTCAAATTTCATAAGGGAGAACACACTGAGAATTTTATAATGGACTTTGGGTAAAATTTGGGTTGGAAAATCTAGGTGCCAACACCAATATTTATAGATTATACTACCTAGCTCACAATGGATTTCCCACCCAAATTACATTTTATATTTGAAATCTATAGAGGAAAAGACATCTATATGAATTCTAATGCCTCAATTATTCTTGTTGATTGTTGGGCATAGTTGTGTGATCTTAGATATCTAGTTCATGGAGTCTTCTACCTATTACTACACTATTACAATGTCGGTAGGTGAGATTTTCTTGTTTGGTTGATGTACAATCACTATCCATGAATGCTCATCCTTACCTTTTGGGAAATTTGAATTATGGATGTGACTAAGCTCGCCTCTGCTACTCTAGTGTTATAGATCTCCTTAGGATGACACAAGGAAACTATGGATGCCAAAATTGTGTTGTTAGGATGCAAGGTAGAGTATTTCTATATAGCAATGACCACATGTCTTGCTTTCCATTGGATGAACTTGATGGTGAAAAATTTGATGGTCCACACTATCATTGGAGAAGTTAGCCCTTTGCTTTTTATGGGAATATCGGGAGTATGCCACATGGACTATATTAAGTCTTGACTTAACTTAAACTAGCAAACGAAGTGGGGCCCACTAATACTTATGTAGAGTACCTTTTAACTCTATTATAGACCACACTACCACATGTCATGAAGTTGAGGCTTTTCAATGTAAGTCTTCTCTACCCTTTGTGAAAGTCCTGCAAGCCATCAGATTAGATCTAGCTTGTAGCATCAAATAGTGCACATTTTCTAAGACTTAGAAACTTGCCCAAAATGCACCATAATGTACAAAACTCAAAATTGGATGGAAGCGGAGTGGCTTGTGGATGCCGTGGGCCACTATTATTAATTGAACAGTAAGGAAGAATGAATATGTCACCTATAGTGAAGAATACTAGTCTTTGCAACTTTCAGGGGTTCTTTCACTTGTGGAAGAAAAGGAACCAAGAAGTGTATTCATTGGGTATAGAGTCTCCAACAAAATTCAAACTTTAAAAAAAAATTAAATTAGAAGATGCATGCCCATCAAAGTCGACTAAGAGAAGCCATAAGCTTCCTCTAATCCTCATCCTTGGGTTGGTTGATCTTTTGCAAAAGCCTATACATGCACTCTAACTCTAGGGTGTATGCTCATAAGAAATTTGTTGCAACTTAGAGCTAACAACATGTACTAGTGTCCCCAAGTCTGCAGTTGGCTTTATTGTAGCCAACATATCCTTTGTTGTTGACATTAAGGATAGTCCATTGAGCTTAGTTTCTTTTAGAAGTGAAAATGCAAACCACACAATGGAAATCTGATTCAAATATTATTAATGTCCTCTAAATAATGTAGAATCAATGGAGATTGCACCAGAAATAAAATCCACTACACAAAAATAACATGCATTAAGAAGTAAACACATAACACAGTATGTAATGTGGAGAAAACCCTTTTGGGTAAAAAACTCCACCAAGAAAAGAGGCTCCAAGTTGTATTATCTTCAAATATGAGATTACAATACATTCACTTCCTCTTCTTCTTCAGTCTTCAATCTAGCATCGCCTGTTACACTCAACTCTACTAAAAACGTAGTACAAATACCCTTATAAAAGGGGGTTGCCTTCTAGGGCAATAAAAATGACATTATATCGACTGTCAGATTTGTGACCTAATGACGAACGGTCCAAATTTGCAATGATAAAATATAAATAAAATGTGGTTTCAGGGGCGTTGCCCTCGAACCCCCATCAGGGTGTGCGGCCCCCAGACCTCATGCTGGGGGGATGATCCCCCTGGACCCCTCGCAAGGGGCAAACCCCCCTGCGACCCCCCTGTCGTGGACAAATTAGCATTGGGGATTGGATATAAACATATGGCTGAAACAAGATCATTGTTGGTGAAACCTTTCATCCCTTGTGGGTGATTTACAAACAATAATAGGAATAATAAATTACATAGGATTTACAAGGTTGATGACACCTTAATCCTAACAGTTTCATCTAGGTCCTTATTCTTGATTCTCACTTAAAGTATGCTCAGAGAGAGCACTTTGTCATTGGAATCCATAGGAGAGGGGAGCTGTGCTTTATGAGGATATGGATGCAGGCCTAGATATCTGCTATTGATTGTGCCATGATTGCTAGATGTGCCTTGCATTCCTACAACATTCTGTCTTTATCTATTGATCTATTGGGTGATCGCAAATCTACTTTGGATCCCTACAATAATTACCTCCAGTGGATTTGCACTATAAAATTATGAGATGGTAGCATAAGCATCATTGATCATAGGTGTGAGGACAAGGTCCATGGTATCAATCTCCTTCTATACCATTGAATTCAATGTTTGGGTGTATTCAACGAAGTTCAATGCTAGTGTGAAGGTAGTAGTGGACTACTCAATTCCTTTCTAATATACATGGTGGAGAGCATAGATGAGTTATAGGGAACCCAAAAATAGCGTGACCTCCTCAATCTTAGTTTAGAGGTGCTTGATTTCTTCTTTTGTTGCATCTAGCCTTTGCTCCAAGTCATCATTCTTTTTAGTGAGGCCTTTTATTGTCTGCTTTTGAGTGTCCCTTTAGGTTGTGAGCATGGAGACTTGATTATCTTGGGTGCTTAGATTCATTTTTATGGATCCTAACTCTACCATCGAGACATCAGAGGCTGCCTTATTTTAGGCCACTTGTCCCTTCAAGTCTTCTACCTATTTATTTAGGAAGTCTATGATGGCCTACTTTGTAATGCTTTCACCTTTTGTAGTAGCAAGGTCCAACCTAGCCTTGGCAAGCTCCATTTATGCCTCTATGATGCATTTCTTCACATCTTGAGATTACATATCTTTTGCCTCACCGAGTTTTTCAAATGCTTTGGAGACCTAGCCCTCTATCACCTTTATTTTTACTTTGGAGGCCTTAATGGTTTGCCTCGATTGCTTCAAATCCTCCTCCTTGAACATTCTTTATAAGGCAATGAGAGAGGAGCCCATGGCCTTTACACCTTCCTAGAGGAATTCAACATGTCCTATGCTTTGGCATCCTTGATTCTTACACTTATTTACTTCTTCTAGTAGTTTGTTGGTTGCATTTGGCCTCTTAGATTGTCTACCAAGGGAGTGAAGTGTAAAAAGTGCAAGGCATCCTATGCGGGGTCATATTTTGTGTGCACTCACTTGGATGTAGGAGTGACATCTTGATTGGCCCTCTTTTTGGCTACCTTCTATTGAGATGTGGTCTTGATTTGCACCATCAATTATTGGTATAGAGTGGGATCTCGTGTTATAGTTATTGCATATGCTAGTTGGGTAGCCCCAGGGAAAGTGCAGGAATGGATGGGGCTACTTGCTATGTAGTAGTGAATGAAGTGATTATTTGTGGAGTGGTGAATTGCATAACATAAGATGGGGATGGGGGCACCTATGACTATTGGGAGTCAAATGATTGACATAATGAGATGGTAGGCGATTGAAATGCTAGGAGGTGATAACCTCCAACTATTGGCAGGAATTGACTAATGGGAGTAGGATATTGGGAATAATAGTAAAAGGAGTAAGGATATTATGGGGATGGTTGCATGAATTGTTGTTGTATATGGACTTATGATGTAGCTACAACAAGAATATGGGGTGGTGAAAAAGGAAGGGGTGGGGGAAATTGGGTGTACAAGGAAGATGGCATTATGGGGACATGTGGGGAGAGAGAATTCCTCTTGAGGGAGATGAAGAAGCTAATTTTTGGGGTGTGGAATGGGAGGCATTCAAGGGAATAACTAATATGATAGGGGAGGGAGAGGAGGAACAAAAGAGAGAAGGGAAGGGATGGGGAATACTCACAGTAGGCGTAGGGGGTGTTTGTTGTTGTGTGCCACCAGTTACTAGTTGTTGCTTAACTTCTTTTGCCTTCTTTTCACTCCTCTTCTATGTGTGTGGATCTCCTTCTCTAACTTTCTCTTTTTTTGTTCCTTGAGGTTTTCATCACCTCTATTAGATGCTCAAAATAAGATTTGCTTTACCACACTAGATGTTTTGGAAGACACAACCATAGCTTCAGTTTGCCCTTGGGTTCTTAACAATCTCCTTAACGTGGGACCTAAAGTTGTTTGTCATGCAATCACTTGGATGATGATGGGACCTCCTATTGCTTATGCTAATGTGGCCTATGTTGGGACCTTAGGCACTTGTCATTTGATGTGAATTCTTATGCACACAGTCAACTTAGATGGTCCCACACCACTGCTAGATGGTTCCTGTTGATGTATCACCCATGTTGTAGCAACCTAAGTGTCGAATGTCTTTGATTTTATTTCTTCTCCCTTGAAATAAAGGACCTACAAGTGCTACTTGCTTTATTGTTGGCTATGGGAGGATGTAGGACTAGCATGCACCTTGTCGTATGAAGTATCTCAAATGTCATCCTTAGGGATTTCATTAGACTTTTCTTTTATGCAACTTATCTCTTAGTGAAGGTTCTACCAAACTATTATCTTTTTTTTCTCTGTTTCTCCTTTTTGAGTGTTGAAACCCAATCATTGATCAAATCGAGCACATATTCTTTCACCTTATTAAAGAAGGATTCATATGGTTGGGGCTGTTGAATTGGTTGAGCCATAGTAGGCCATATGTCAACATGTTTATCAATGCCCTACTGTGTTGGGTTTCTCTTAGCTTTTATTATTGGGCATGACTCATGAGCAAACTTGGAAGCTAACTAGGAAATGAATAACCTAATGGAATTGAAATCCCAAAGGTCATGAATTTTGTCAAACTATATCTCCCTTAGTTTAACATCTAGGATATTTGCTATCCTTATTTTGGTGAGTGCTACATCACAACAAGTTTGTGAGAGGGTGTAGAAAGTAGATCTATCTTTGTTATTACTAAATTAAACATCAATATTGTCCACCTACTGTAGGGACTCAAGCACAAAAACTCTAGGGGGAACTAACCTAGGGAGATTGTAGATAGACCTGATGAACCCATACACTTTGATGACAATGTGATTGGCACTGAAGAACCGATCTCCTCTATGGCTAGACCATAGGGTGGTCACACAAGACTTGGTGAGTGTTGATATTTCTTCATTAGAGAGGAGGGATAGAGTGGGCATCACAAATTACTTCATAAATGCATAGTAATCATTGCTTTGGTGGAGGGGAGTCCATATGGTAACTAGGTCATACCTAAGTGTTTCGTGAGAAACATTGGTGTGAATATCAAGATATAGATAGTAGCATTTATTAGGAGGCATATGCACAAGGATGGAGGGGTATTTGAATATTTTGGTCACTTCCAAGTTTTGGAGCTAGGTGGCTATTTGCTCCTCCAAGTGTTGTGAAAAGTCTAGCTACCAAAATTTGAGATGCATGGGTTTTACTCAACATATAAGCAACTGCAAGTTGTTTTGGGAATATCGTTTTATCATCTCACAATATGCCTAACAGATAGGTCACCATGTTGCATAAGTCTTGTGTGTCACTTTTGAATTGATTTAAGGATAGTGAGAATTTGAGGGGAGCTAAGAATGTAGGCTTGGGGCAAAGGGTGTTTGTAAAGTCTAGTTTGTTGGGTATCTTCTCCCAAGTGCTAGCCAAGGTATCGATATTTCATTTGAAAGAGCCAAAGGGAACACTAAGAATTTTCATAATTATTTCAACTGAGAAAAGACATTTATATTGGCTAGATTTTCCCTTTCCTTTGATGGTGCAAGATGCGGAGTTAAACAACTTGGACCATGCAATAACAATCTTTGTGCAAGGGTGTACAATAAGCACAAAAAAATGGCTAGGTGCAAGGTCCATATTCTATCAACATAGCTATAAGAGGCATACATGGGGTGTTTTTCAAATGTAACTCCTTAGTAGAAGAATGTACCATGCCTAAGAGAGGCGGGGCTAGTAGAGAGGCGGGCTTCACATATTTGATCAACCTCATCATTGACTAATTCAGAATTGACACCATGTGAGTAGGGCACAAGGTTACTTGGGTTAGCCATTAGCTTGATAGGGTACATGGTAGTGTAGGAGACATAGGCTAGGTCTAACTTTAGAATGAACTTTCTTTTATCTGAGGGTGGAGCCAAAACCCAAATCTTGACTTGATTTTGCTTCCTTCCTCTCTTCTCCATGATGATAGCAAATGTGGGTTCTTTGCCTTCACATTGTCTTAGCTTTAAGTAATTCTTGCTAGACATTGTTGGTTGAATGTCTCTAGAGCTTGCTAGGTCACAATGACTCTTTAATTTATTTCAAGAATAATGCTTTCCAAATAGTATAACAACCTAAAGCACTTCTATTTATATATTTTTGAACTTGCATCCATAGCCACCTTGACAAGATCTATCATTAATTATGATTCAATGGTAGTTGGATCACAATAATTCTTCAAGTTTGAATTGTCCATCTATGATTGGCTATGTGATTAGCTATGTATGCTAATGTGGTAGCTAGTTGTGGTCCTTTAGCATAGGCATGGATTCGTTGCATGTGGACATTGTAGCATTGACACATGCTCAATTGATGTGACCTTTGTAATCTGGTAGAGTAATGCTTCCTTTGAAATGGATGGTCATGATGCATTGGCGAGACTTTATTTGACACTTGGTGAGGTTTTTAACCTTTTATTATGGTTGCAATTCTGGGAAGTAGTAGGAGTTGTTAGATTTAGGTGATGTCACTAGATCAATGATTGAATTGCAACAAAAGCTAGTTACTCTTTGGATGGATGGCTGTGATTATAACATCTTAGGAACTAGAGATGGTCGACAAGGTTTCTTTCAAAACTTTCAAAAGCTTTTTTAGGATTAACGACTATTGTCAAATCAAAACTGATATGGCAATATTTTTTTTTTGTATTGAATAAATGTGAATTACAATAGTAAGTGCAGTCAAAAGACTGCAAGGAACAGACTAACAAAACATACCACCTATGACAAAGAGGCAAATTCTAATACATGAAGTCTTATTCCTCAACAATACAAAGTCTCTGCAAAGGCATAAGCAACAAGGAATAGAACTGATACAAACATGAAGAAACAATGAAAGACCATAGTTAAAAATAAATAACAAGTACAAAAACAAAGGCTCCAAGATTGTAATTGCTAATAAAAACTACTACTGTTGATGTTGTTGCAGCAACCTTCACATAGATCTGGAAACAACCCTTCCATATACCATTGAATAGTGACTGCTGAACCAAATAAAGAAATATAGTCAAACAGGCAGTACATGAATCAGCTCACATGGATCTTGATGCATATGCTCTTCTTGAAAGTATAAACAGACAGTACTGCAGGGTAGAAATGATACAAAGCCACAGTAGCTTAGAGAACCCCAATAACAACATCATCCAAACAGACTCATAACCAAACATTGACCATTCAGAAGCCTCCATAACACTGGAGCCTATACTCTATCCCAACCAAGGACATAACTACTCTTAACCTTCCAAGTCCCCTATAGAACAACTACAACAATCTACCTCACAACAACTGCCCTTAACATAACTTCCTAATCAGTAGACCTGTAGCCTTCAGAGAAATGATGCTAACATGATAGAATGAACTATCTGGGAAGACATCTAGAAATGATGCAAACACTAGAGAATGGGAGGAAAATAGTTGTTGATCCCCTGTACTCACTGCATAAGCAATACTAGTGACCAGAAAATGTTAACCATCAATTCTCCATGGAGGCAATAAAACCTGAGACTGGTGATGCTTTAAATCCTTAATCTAGGAGTTGTTAGAACCAACTAGAGAGTTTTAAGTCTGCATCTAGAGATAGAAATCTACAATTCATGCCCTGCAAACCATGACTGGTGACTTTGATTGATGCAGGGGCATCCTTTGATGCACCCTTATTACACTTTGTTGTCATGTTGCTAAACTATGAGTTTTGGTTTGTTTGGGGTCAATAAGGTCATGTAAGGCCATTTAGAGTCATTTAAGTCCATTTTATGATGTTTTGGTGCAATATTGTCAAATGTGTCAAAAGTTGTAAATGTTGCAAAATGTTGTCATTAGTGTTAACAAAGGAGTTGGTGGTTGGTTTTTTAGTTACCAATGGTTGTATCATGTTAAATATGCCATGTAAGCTTGATCAGAAAGGTTGGAGAGAAGTTTAAATGAGAAATACTTCATTTTGCTCATCCAAACTTGTGTTTTTTTGTGTAAATTGACTGTAATTCATATTGTACAGAATGGTATAGATTGGTACAGTCTTAAAACCAATTGCAGAAGTTAGAGAAGGTACTATCTTTCGAATGCATTTGGTTTGGTAGAATTTCATCAAGTTTTGTGCGAGATATTGCATTTTTGGTGAGTGCAAGTCCAAACCCTACCTAGGGTTTCCAAGGAGCAAAATTTGATCATGGGCAGAGTTTCCACCATCCAAAAATCTTGAAAATGGGTGGAAAGCTCTGTCCCACACTTGTCCACATCCTTTCAAGAGGACAACTCATGACTGACACGTGTGAAGAAGATATGATTGACTTTGTGTGCAGATTTGTTGTGAGTCAGTCTTAAAACCCTAGGTTCTTTGTTGCTTTGAATAATCTATGCACTGTATGTCAATGGAGGGGTGAAGAATCATAGTGACATGTTTTTAGGGGTCGGCACAAGCCTAGGAATTCATATGACAAGTGTTATTTTCTTTGTTTGAAGTCATTACCTAGAATGCACCTAGTGGCAGCAAATCCTAATTTGCATGCTTCATTGTGTCAATCACTTGATTGGGGCTATGTGTGTTTGGAAACCCCTAGAAAGTGTTGAGACAAGTCTAAGTAATCCAAGACTTCCATGTTCCATGTTGTCTTCAATGTTGAATGCCATTAGAGTGTTGGTCTCATGTTTCAATATGCATTAAGAAGTCTTTAGGCAATGTTTGAGATGAGCCATTGTGTGAAGGGTATAAGGGCAGTCAAGTTGTGTTAGGTTAGGTCCTTCCTCTGCATCATTGATGCCAATGCCAAATGACACCATCACTGAGTACTGAAGCTAAAACAAGCAAGGACCAAATTGAACCACTATAAACGTACTGATTAGACATGAGTTAAACACACCGAACACACTCCAGATAACCAATTTAAACTTTGAAACTAAAAAGAGCTTGAAGATGTCTTGAGAATAAAATATCACCTTCATGGAGTTGAAGACATTGAAATTTAATCTTATCTAGATGACCACCAATCTAAGCATGATTCTTAGTGGCCCCCTGTAGCTAAAAGCAAAGAGAACAATTTGAAATAAGATATCAACGTAAAACTTTAGCATTTTTGATTCCTGATGAATATTATGATTTGAAAACACTGTCAAGCATCAACTTTTCTAGATGTGTAGTAAAATAGCCTATCTCATAGAATCAACAATAACATTATTATGCAAGCCCACACCAAATAAAGCTTCCTTCCAACTCAAATAATGATAAAAAAAGTAGGTAAGTGCCAAAAAATAACATTCCATTTTTTCTTTATCCATGAACATTCCCGTAAAATATGTTTCAAGTCTTCATTCTGCTTACAAAAATGGCATTCTACTTGCTGAATAATCATACATCTCAACCTATCCCCAACAGGTAGTTTGTTATGTAAGATTTTCCATGCCATAATTTGAGTATTTGCATCAGCTTTTGACCTCCAGATTTGAGCACTCAAATTTCTCCAGATTCTTTCTTGAAATTTGCATTTCCATTTTATGTTAAGCCTTGGAGTCAGTGGCAGTCTTGGAAGAAGACTTAAATAAATATTTTTCAAAGGAAAGCAAAAGAAGTGATTTTTTCCCCGTCACAACCAATCTTTGAAGAAGTTACAATGGATAGGAGTACATAGCTTCATCACTAAGTCCACAGGCACTGACGATTTCACAAAAATTAAAAAGTATTTCAACTTATTATTTAGATTAAACATGTCCTTAGTAGTCTGCCAGGTATACCAGTCAAGGGCAGAGAAGTCCCAGATATCGCCAAACTGAAGAAATCCTTTTTTTAATAAAGAATGATCTTGATTGGGGAAACAAACAACAAGAGGTTGTCCATGGTATTGGACAAGTTTGTTCCACTAGATAGAAGACGAACCAAAACTAAAACCATGCTGCAAGGAGGGGCCTTTCCAGCTTAAGAACTGATATATGTGTTGCCAAGCCTTCCGAATAGATTGTAACTGGAATGAAACCTTAAATTGAAAGAAGGGGGCCATAAGAATTTTATCTAGCCATCTAACTGAGTGTCATTTCTTTTTGACCACAACAAGGTTGATATGATGACACACCAATATTTTCCATGGTTCTTCCCTTAAAACAACTCTAATTATCCATTTGGTGGACAAGAACATACCTTGTGTCTTGGGATCCAAAATACCTAAACCAAATTTAGATTCTGGTTGAATACAATGTGACCAAGACAAGTACTTATAACCAGCTTTGCCTTCCCAATTAGACCACAAAAATTGTCGAATAATTTTGTTAAGATCCTCATATCCTTTACTAGTAGACATCCAGCATGAGGAGTAATAAACATGGGAAGTAAGAAATTGTAATGTCCCAAATGGATATTTTTCCCAAATTAATTAAAATAGAATAAACCACATGCATCTCAAACCCTCATGGCATTATTTTTAAACATGTCTTAAAATACCCACAAAGAATCCAACAATTACTTCATGGTATTGTTTCCAAATTGACACAAATTTGTTCAACAATTACTGGGGCTTCTCCTATTGATATGAAATTATGTAAATACATGAAATATTCTGCTATAGTAGAAAAATGTACAACAACACCAATAGAAACAACTGAGAATAAATCTTCACACCAATACTCACTTAAACTACAAATCTGCACAACACTGCGAAAAACCAATGAAACCCAAAATGTGCCAAAACCCCAAAATATGATTTTAATTAAAATTTCTGATTAAAACCCTTGAAATCACATTTTATACAAAAAATAAAACCTACAACAAGCTTCTACAGTGAAATATCAACAATGGCACAAATTTTGCACTCCGCAAGACACCCGAAAATTCAGAAAATTGCAAAATATCCACCCAAATGTCTCTAACTGAAAATTGGTGCCTAGAATAGATGAAGTATAGTATATGTACAACAATAGGTACAACAAACATCAACAATTCAACAACAACAAACCCACAAACTCTGAACCCTACAAACACAAATGCAAACTAAACACCAAACTGCTGAAAATCTGCTCAATCTGTTATGCACAAATGTAACCTCTGAGTGAGATTACCCTCTGAGATCCAAAGATAAACAACCTTAGACAATTTGAAACCCTTGAACAAATGCCTAAGAGTCTCTAGCTTTAATGGATACATCACCCACTGAAAATACACAAGCTAAACAACTCTGTGAAGAAAAATGATCAAATAGCAATAATGTTGCAAATGAAAAGCCTTTATTTTTTTATATGTCATTGACAATTTGGGCACCCAAATAACAATGCCATGCTTCCTAGAAAATCATTATTAATTACCAAAATAACATTTTCTAAAAAACTCCACCACTCCAAGTTGTGGGTTCAACCAAAAAAGCCATAAATGGAGAGATTTCCCATAACACAAAAATATGCTTTTTTGCTCCACTAAATCTCAACACCTTGCTTTATGCATGTATTTATTTATTATTATTTATTTGCTAGGATTTGGAAGTTGCACCTAACAATATAATATTAAATAAATATTATTTCCTAATGCAATCTTGTGATTTTGACCTGCTATTTTCAAACATCAAGACTTACTAAAAATAGAAACTACTATTTTTGAAAAGGGGATATGACAAATCCTCCCTCGCAAAATTGCTTGTGCTCAAGCAATTGCAATCACAGTGCTCCAAACTCCTTATGTAAAAATGATAAATCATGTTAAACTGCTCAAAAAGCCTTTATCCTATACCTGTCAAGTGAGACAACTCTTGCCAAAGAATATAGTGCCAACCCAAAGAATCATATATCTTTGTGACAATACCATGTTCTAAATAACAATATCCATGGAATCTAAGACTTTTGATATGTGGATGATTGAGGCCTTTTATCTGATTCCCAAACTGAACTACATCTTCCCACAAAAATTTTATAAATTTGCCAAATACAGTGTTGTCTATCTTCCCTCCTAGCATCTTGGTAAATCTTTGAGATGTGTACCTGTGCTGTGTGATGTTATTACAACAATATTTTATGTACAACAAGATATTCCATGTTACCTATGAGTTTTTAGTATGGCTTGCATCTTCCCCAACCAACAACCTCTATCTTTTAGCTTGTTCTTCCCAAAGTGTATGCGCACTGTCACAAGACAAGTTAAACCAAAAAATCCTACAACTTCTTACAATGATATAACTCTGATCTATAGGAATGTTATAGTAGTCCATGCATCCTCCATAATATCAAAGACAAATTTTTAAAATAATTACCTCTTTTACCTTCACATTGTGAAGATACACCCTGCTAAAATCATCACTAATTGCTTCATACTTTGTCTCATCTTGAAGGATGTTAAATGCCACTTCAATATTTGATCTAGAAAAACAATAGTACTATTGAGGGACAGAAGTTAACATCATATAACAGCAGAAAATACTCCATTTCCCAAAAAATAAACCTACAAGTAGTAATTTGCTTGGGTAGAAGACTGTGCTCCTTATGTGTCCATTCACTACCACATACTGATCACCCAACACACTTTTCAAAATGATAGTGGAAAGTACATCATCATCATAACCTACCATCTAAAAATTGCTCCACCCTTTATCCACAAGTACCTTCTAAGTTACTCTTAAGTATACATATGAATTTCCATAGTGACTAGTTAGTAAAACAACATTGACGATAAAAAGTTGTTTTGTAGACTCCCAAGCAATCTTCTCCTGATTATTATTGATCTCTAATAGGAAACAACAATGGGGTCTACTACAACATAAAATCACCACCACAAACTTCTGTAACAAAATTAGAAATATTTGCATACAAACTAGTCAAAACTATAGAATACCATAGTGTATTTTCTTCCCTGCATAGTCAAACCTTAGCAACAACAAAAGTGCCCATACTAAAAAGATATAGTTTTTGATTCCTAGAATGGATCATGAACATAAAACCTATAGTAACACACATTAGCAATACCACACAACATTCTTGTATGAAGTTTGTTTATTGAAGTAACATAACCATGCTCATACTTTGACTTTTTGATATGTATGATGACTCCTGCAAAGATATGAGGATACTCAACACATCTCCTTAACTCACAATAGTAGTGGCAGTTACTACTTCTTGAAGAACTCAGATATGTGAGTATAAACACCATACAAGGTTGATGCAACACATAGGAAACTCCATCATGAAAATATACCTTAACTAGTTCTGAAAAATTGCATACCTCGATTTCAATCCATGAGTTATCTAGAAGTTGAGTCTTCACACAATTAGAAATGATGAAGCCTCCATGCATCACCACATTCCATGTGGAAATCTCATCTTCAACCACATTAGTACACTCTTCATCAGATGGTTTACCAAGAAAATTACCAACAAGAAGCTTGCTGCACTTGTTCACATTATTTTGTACCTTCTCATGTGAACATATAAGTTTTCTATGATGGAAACCTCTTTCCCTAAGTTTATATCCTTGTTTCTCTTTCCAAGTGCCATCTATTTTCTGCAATCTTCTATCTAGTAACAATCCCAAGAACAAAATAGCTTGCATTCTTTCCTTCATTACACCACTTGATGTCCAAGGAACTTGTCCTTTATGAGTAATCCCTTTAACTATGAACTCTTCTCTAAGACCATGGAGTATGCCAAGCATGATACTTTTGTCTTCAATTGAAGAATTAAGTTCCAAAGAGTAATTTATGAGTTGCAAACATTGAACTCCTACAACTTCATTAGAACTTACAAAATAACCTTGAAGATTCTTCATGAATTTCCTTTCCATTCCAATGCAAGAGATGAATTCAAAAATGACATCAAATCCTCTATGCTCTTTTCCTTTTATAAACTCACTTAGATCCCAAATGCAAAAAATATCTTGAATTTGAATCAATGAATCTACATGTCCTATTTTGCAAATTGCATCTCTTACCCTATTCTCCTTTTTAGCATGCTCGCCTTGGTGACAAAAATTGTGTATTAGCATAGAAAGACGCAAGAAATCTGAAAATTGAGAATCTTTTTCATACTCTGGACTGCCATCAACTAATTCATCCTCTTTTGTAGAACTAAAATTTGTGGACACACCACCATTCTTCCATTATGCTACTCTGATATAGCTAGAAGTTGAGGATTTTGAACTAGAAAACAACTTTGCAGCTATGACATTGAACCCATCAAATATTTCAACTTCTATATGCTCCTCAATATCTTCTTTTTGTGGCTCTTTGGAAAAAGCACAAGGATCCCACACCATTATGTATGAGAAATTTTGATTTATTTCATCCTCCATCTGATGCTTTTCATGGTTACAAGGAAATTGTAATAATAACTTATCAGACATCAAATCTTTGCTAGTATTACTACTTTCATGCCATAAGCTACACTCATGGAAATAATCAAACTGCATACCACTAGTTGCTGATCCAAAAACATTAGCAAGGTGAAATCCAATGTTAGTGTATGGTGAAGAACTTTTTTCATGTGCATGGAAATCTCCTTTATGTGGCATTGGTTCAATCTTTTGAAGATTTATTAGAGATTTTTTAGCAAGAACAACTCCCTCATCTATGCATTCATTGGGTGATACTTCCTTCTTGACTTCATCAATATTCTCCTGACACATACAATCATTAGAAGTCAATAAAGCATCTTTTATTACCAAAGAATTTTTACCTTCAAACTGAATGGTGGGTTCCTTCAAATTTTGCTTCCTATCCATCTCCTACAAATCTGATTTTTCTTTTTGCTGCACCATAACCATCTCTTCCATATCTTGAATTTGTGACTA
This sequence comes from Cunninghamia lanceolata, assembly GCA_027924645.1. Lineage (NCBI taxonomy): Eukaryota > Viridiplantae > Streptophyta > Pinopsida > Cupressales > Cupressaceae > Cunninghamia > Cunninghamia lanceolata. The sequence continues at coordinate 4,772,492 of BSBN01000395.1, read as the reverse complement.
GGGTGTTTCTACCACTATCTCTGGTTATTAACCCTCCTTCAACTTTTCTTCTTCCCTTCTAAATCTAATGTATACTACCTGTCAAATGATTATGTGACTAACATCTTTAGGTTCTCCTAGGTATTTATAAAAAATTTTAATGGTTTCCTCTTCCACAAGTATACGTATTCCTATTAATATCAAATATTCTTGAAATGATAGAAGGACCTTATAACCTTGATATTCTCCATACCATTTAGAAAGTTCTCTTACATCATCATTCTATCGCATGCTCTTAAACAATGATTCCAAAAAACCTCCCATGATTCACATCAACACTTCAATACCCTACAGGCTAGCAAGATCTTTACTCTAATACCACTTGTAATGTCACAAATGGATATTTTTCCCAAATTAATTAAAATAGGATAAACCACATGCATCTCAAACCCTCATGACATTATTTTTAAACATGTATTAAAATACCCACAAAGAATCCAACAATTACTTCATGGTATTGTTTCCAAATTGACACAAATTTGCTCAACAATTACTGGGGCTTCTCCTATTGATATGAAATTATGTAAATACATGAAATATGCTGCTACAGTAGAAAAATGTACATCAACACCAATAGAAACAATTGAGAATAAATCTTCACACCAATACTCACTAAAACTACAAATCTGCACAACATTGTCAAAAACCAATTAAACCCAAAATGTGCCAAAACCCCAAAATATGATTTTAATTAAATTTTCTGATTAAAAACCTTGAAATCACGTTTTATACAGAAAATAAAACCTATAGAAAGCTTATACAATGAAATACCAACAATGGCACAAATTCTGCACTCCGCAGGACACCCGAAAATTTCAAAAATTGCAAAATATCCACCCAAATGTCTCTAGCTGAAAATTGGTGCCTGGAATAGATGAAGTACAATAGATATACAATAATAGGTACAACAAACATCAAAAATGCAAAAATAGAAAACCCACAAATTATGAAATCTCTGAACCCTAAAAACACAAATGCAAACTAAACACCAAACTACTGAAAATCTGCTCAATCTGTTATGCACAAATGTAACCTCTGGGTGAGATTACCCTCTAAGATCCAAAGATAAACAACCTTAGACAATTTGAAACTCTCAAACAAATGCCCAAGAGTCTCCATCTTCAATGGATACATCGTCCACTAAAAATACACAAGCTAAACAACTCTATGAAGAAAAATGATCAAATAACAATAATGTTGCAAATGAAAAGCCTTTATTTTTTTATATGTCATTGCCAATTTGGGCACCCAAATAACAATGCCATGCTTGTTGGAAAATCAGTATTAATTCCCAAAATAACATTTTCTAAAAAACTCCACCACTCCAAATTGTGGGTTCCATAAATGGAGAGATTTCCCGTAACACAAAAATCTACTTTTTTGCTCCAATAAATCTCAAAACCTTGCTTTATGCATGTATTTATTTACTATTATTTATTTAATATTTATTTGCTAGGATTTGGAAGTTGCACCTAACAATATAATATTAAATAAATATTATTTCCCAATGCAATCTTGTGATTTTGACCTACTATTTTCGGACATCAGGACTTACTAAAAATAGAAACTACTATTTTTTGGAAAGGGGACATGACAAAATATGATTAACAATTGAATTTTGCCAACTACTGACAAAAATTTGTTCCCCCAAGAAAATTCATTTTTTAGTTTATTAATAAACCAATTCCACATCTCAGAAAGAGAAACACCAAGCCCAAATGGAATACCAAGGTACTGTGTAATTTGCCCATGTTTTATCTGTTTCCATTCTTTAGGAATCCACTGTAGAATCAGATCAGATTGAATCATGAAAAATTTAGTTTTATGATGTGCCAGTTGAGAACTAGACACTAAACAATATAAGTTTAAAATGTCTAAGACATTATTAATATCATTTTCAAAATTCTGCAAAAAAAGCATACTATCATTAACAAAATGTGAATTGATCACAACAGTGTTATTAGGAATGGAAATGCCCTTTATCAAGCTCATTTGATTTGCTTTTTGCAATAAGTAACCAAGTGCATCAGCTGTAAGAACATTTATAAAAGGAGATAATGGACATTCCTGCTTAATTGAGCATTATAGGGGGAAGGAACTAGTTAAAGATTTATTAATAACAATTTGTGCATTAGCCTCATTAAATAACATCTAGATGTGTTTACACATTTTGGGCCCAAAGCCCAACCATTGAAGCATTTTTATAATAAAGATGCATCAAATTCTATCATAAGCTTTGTCAAAATCAAGCTTTATGAGCAGTGCATTTTGGCCCGATTGTTGAGCCCATTCACTGGTGTCCCAGGCCAAAATTAAATTATCAAGAATAAACCTTCCACCAAGAAATCCTATTTGCTCATGCCTTACTATACCTTTCACCACATGTTTAATCCTTGTTGCTAGGGCTTTAGCAATGATTTTGTAAGAAGTATTAAGCAATGTAATAGGTCTCCATCCAACAATAGTGTCTTTGTTTCTCCCTTTCAGAATAAGTTTAATTAGACCTTTGTTAATAACAGGCCCTAGGGATCCTTTCTCCAAAGATTCCAAGTATAAAAGGTAAAAATCCTCTTTGATATGCTACCACATGGCTTGATAGAATTCAATGGAAAGTCCATCAAATCCTAAACTTTTATTAGGGGCCATAGAGAAAATAGCATGTTCCAAGTCTTCAATGGATAGTTCTCAGTCTATAAATTGACTGTATTCAAAATCCACCTTAGTAGGAATGCAATCTTTGATAATGCTCTCTAAGGTTGACTGAATATCCTGCCAATGAGGGTCCTCTCTAAAAAGCTTCTCATAAAAAATCTGAAAAATAACTTTTATCTCTATAGGGTCAATATGAACAACACCCATTTCATCTTGAATAGCTCCAAGATATTCCTTTTTATGTTCGTAATTTAAATAATTGAAGAAGTATTTGGAGCTTCTATTTCCTTCTTTAATCCAGTGTAACTTGGCTCTAATTTTAGCACCTTGGCCCATATATGCATCAATTTTATGAAGTTGAGCTTCCGTAATAGCTATAGTAGTTTGAATGTCCCTATTATGAGGATTTAAGATAAGTTTTTTCCTGGCAAATTCCAGCTTCCCTTGAAGAGATTTTTCTTTCTGATTTTGTTGCCAAGCTAATCTTTTGCCAAATGCGCGCAGGAATTCAACACATTGTAAGATAGCATTATTCCACCATTCCCTATAAGATTCTCTATCTTGAGGTTTAGGGATAGAAGTGCAAATACCCACAAGAGTAGCTAAGAATGAAGGATTTTTTAAATGAGAAGTATTGAGTTTATATGGTAACTGATAGTCCATCTTATATTTTTCAGCCAATGAAAAGGAGCAAAAAATAGGATAATGATCCGACAGTGTTATAGAGTAATCAACTTGGACATAATTGCCATATGAATCATGAATTAACTGTAGATTAGGTGACAGATAGAACCTATCAAGCTTGCTAAGTTTCCTGTCATCCCCAAATCTACAATTAAACCAGGTGAACCGATTCTGTGCATGATTGGATTGTTTATTATTAATCGGATCTATTACCCAAGGTATTGCGACAATTCGACCATTTATCAAATTCTTCATTGCTCAACTTTGCCTGATTTGACTAGCTATGGTCTTGGTGCTGTTCTACCATATTAAAATCACCTCCTATAATCCAATCAGCGATAGGAAGAGCTTTGGACATCCAATCCCATAATTCACATCTATCTTTTGTATTATTAGGGGCATACACAGAGCAAAATCCAATAGGCTATTTATTGATAAAGGTAACGACCCAAACACAATTATGTGATGAGTCCTCACCTTTATCAATAACATATTTACTAACCCAAGGAGATAAACCAATATTGTCCCTCCTCTACCATCTCGATGCGACATATGTAGAAATGTAGCATCTCTCCATACCTTAAATAGAGATGCTTCAAGATGACAACCATTAAGCTTAACTTCTTGGAGAAAAACAATATCAAGTTTCCACTTCAAATTTGTATATTTCACCCTAAACTTGCACTGAGGGAGAGATAACCCTCTAACATTCCATGATACAGGTTTATAATTCATGAGGAAGAAGAAGGAAGGTCCTCCTCTTGTGGCAACACTTCAAAATAATTATTAAGATAAATAGACTGATATGATTGACCCAAATCCTTTGGGGCAGAAGGAGATCTAGATCTTTGTCTCGTAGATGGGGGAGGAGACAAGGAAGTTCACCCTTGTCCTCTAAAATTGGAATGAGGTGAAGATGAGTAACAATTTTGAGTAACATTTTGATCATTCTGAGAACTAGCAGAACTTGAGGGTTCTTTCCTCTTCCTTACCATTCTCCAACCATCTGTCATTACAATATCCTTGTATGAAGGAACATAATTTGAGGAATGATTGTTAAGCAAATTTTGGTCCTGGTCTTTCAAAGTGTGATTGGCCTATTTTTGTGGTTGCTTAGCTGCCCTAGGCTTGGAAAAAGATTGAGGTGTAGCTTGCATAGTCTATTGGTTGGGAGGAGACATCACTAATTACTGACCTAATCAATTCTTTCTTGCTGGACAATCTCTTATCAGGTGGCCTTCTTATTGGAAGAAAACACAAGCACTAGGCTTATTCAAATAGACTATTGGCTGATCAAATTCAAACCCTGGACCGATCAGTTTAATATTCTCAGGAAAAGGATTGTTTAGATCCATTTCCACGCAAACTCGGGTGTACTCTCAAACTTAAAAAATTGTCTGTGTTATTTTTACACCAAATAACTCTTCCAAGTTAGGAAACTATATCTTGCAAAACTGGTCTGAAGGCTAGGTTTAAAAAAGGCAGTTTGATCCACATTGGGTATCAAGACCTTGACAGACCCTCGGGATGGAAATCAAGAGTCCAAGCTTGAAGATAGCAAACCTTGCCACAAATTACCCAAGTGTCATATTGTAAAATAGCTTGAGCATGTTCAACAGACTTGAATTTGCAGGATACATAACCCTTACCTAGCCCTCTCAGTGCTTCAATTTCCCAACCCCTATTTTCCCAGTTTAACTTGGCCCATTTGTAGAAATTTGCTTCAGATGGTATCCCTTGCAGAAAAAATAAAATGACAGTACGATTTTGACATTTAGCAATGACTTAAACAATATCATCAGGGGGCATAAATTCTAAAGTTTTACCTTCTTCCTCTTTGCTCGAATCAGTCATATCTTTGTTGACTCCATCCATATTGCTCTAGTTAAATGGGCCAACAACTTTATCATTGTTCTCTAGACTCCCTTGGTCTGTAGACGAACAAGCGATATGGAAAGATTGATGGTCTGCGTTCTTTCTTTGCGAAAAGCTTACTATTGTGGTTATTCTTACACTAAATAAAAATATTTTACTTCTCAATTTGGATTTGGAATAAAAGCCAAGAGAGGTGAAATGACATATCCACAGGTCCTTGATCATTAGTTCACAATTGGGAAAGCACACAAAATTAGACAGACATGAGAGGAAGGACTATATACATAGGGGACATTGTAGCATGGCTACAATATTGTGGAAATGAAAACTATACATGGAAGAAGTGATATGATACATGAATTATTTACAAAGAGGGAAATGAGCACTTACTAATATGACTTGAGATGAATCATGTTTACCAGGATTGGCAATATTGTCCTACCAAGTGTTGAAAGTTCAAATGCATTGGCCTACTTGCAGGCAGTTATAATAAATGGCTCACTCCATGGAGAGTCTATCTTATCATGATGCCCTAGCTTTGCTTTGTTCTCATCCCATTTTAGCATGAAGTCACCCACTTTGAAGTCTTGAATTATGCACTGTTTGTCAAACCACCTTTTCATTATGCTTTGGTGTTTGCTCATTTATTCTTGTACAATAGTCCTTTGCTCTTCTAATTGCAACAATTTGGCCATTCTAGTTCTCATTTCTCCATTGTAATCAAGTTCTAGTTGGCAGATGATGTTTGATGTTAGAGGTTCTATGGAGCTTAGAAATTCGGCCTCCTTTTTGTAGACTAGAGTGTAAGGTGTTTCTCTCGTTGCATGCTTTGGGGTTTTCTGGTCAGCCCACAGAGCTTATTTTAGGCATGTGTTTCATTGCTACTTGGATTTCACTTCCATTCTCATGATGATCTTCATCGGGTTCTTATCTATAGACCTTACCAATCCATTTCCTTGTAGGTAGTATTTTGAGGACACCTTCATATATATCCCATGCGGGTAAGCAAATTAGTTGATTGTGGTTCTACAAATGCCTTAGAATTATTAGTGATGATGGTTTTAGGAGCACCAAACCTTAAAATTACATCCTTTAAAAAATTAATGGTCGTTGCCTCTATTGCATTCTTTAGTGCCCTAGCCTTGGTGCATCTTGTGAAATAGTTTGTTGCTGTAAGAATGAACTTGTGAGTGACATTGGATGGAGGATTGATCACGCCAATGCAATTGAGTCCCCACATGGAAAATAACCAATCCATGGATATAGGATTTAGAGGTAGGGGCCCTCTTCTTATTGCTAGTGTAAAATTGGTAGTTCCCGTAGTTGCACACCCATTTGTGTGTATCCACGAATAATTGTGGCCAACATTATTCTGCTCTCATGATTTTAATGGTTGTGATTTTAGTAGAGTAATGCCCACTTGATTGAAGTATAGTTAGGACTTTATCTTGTTCCATACATCTAAATGGCACTCCATTAATATTCTCTTGAAACAAGATACCTTTTACCAATCTATATGACGTGGTTGAAACTTTGTAGGCTCCTTTGTGTTTTTGGCTAAACTCCCTGGGGGTACCATCTTGTTTCTAGGTGGCATATTCTATCTTCAATTCATCTCGATTGGTGTTGCTCTTTGATGAGGTGAAGATTGAACTCATCATATTTTGACTAAATTACCTTCCTTTATGACCTAAAAATCCTATCATGTTAGTAGTAATATGATTATATGATAAATTATTGGTTATCCTAACTAGGAATGATGGATATATTTTTATTTTTCCATTTCATGTTAAAAAGACTTCTAATGCTAACAAATTGTGGTGAAAGAGATTCATTTTTTATGACACATGGTAATAAGAAGCTAACAAAGTTTATCTAGCTCTGGAAGATAGGCTTCGAGCTCCAGAAGATAGACTTTAGAAGGAATGGGAATGGATGCTTCAGAAGTTTATGGCTCCAGAATGATCACATCCCAAAGGTAGCTCCAAAGAAACTTTTCATTCCAAAGATAGCTCCAAAGAAACTATTCATTCCAAAGATAGCTCCAGAGAAATTGCTCGACGCACACCTATCCCTTGTTTAGCGTACACTTGTCTCCTATTTGGGAAAATGGTTGAAGATACCTGGCGGTGTGATGTATAAATGGATTGAAAGCACTTTTCAAGGAAAAAACTCCTAATGGAAATCTATTTCATTAATTTCCCCAATTTCTTGTTGTTTATTATGAAACAAACTCTTTTAGTATTTATGATTTTATGTTAAAAGCTTTAAAACAACAGTTGTGCATGAACTAAATGATGTTGGATTTTAGGTATAAGTAAAGAACCTAGTATTTAGGAGAGAGAATATATAGTGTTGTGTTATTCATGATAGATATAAACAATTTTTGAATGAATAAAGATAGATATCTCTGTGTTTACTTTCAGTTTGACAAATCTGTGTGATGATATTTTGAGTTCTTAAGAGTTTCAATCTACAGAGGGTTGGCCACTCACTTGGGGAGGATAAACAATTTTCATAGATAAATATTTATAATTTTGAATGTTACTATGAATACTTTATTTTGTTGAATTGATATTATTTGTGAGTTCTTATGTTTCTATTTCCGTTCTAGCAAATGAAATAAGTTGCTCTAGTTTTCACTTGCACCTCAATTTGTTATGTTTTGTGTCAATTGTATTGTTCAATATTGTGCATTGTTCAATAAATTTATAGTGTGCTAGAAAGCTATGTTTTTAGTTTTACTAAAAGTTCATTCATTATAGTTTTTTGGAAAGTTAGTAGTATATATTTGATTTCTCCACAACCAAGTAGTTTAACATTTTGTTTCATTGTTGTAATCATTTTTGAATGTTTCAAATGTTTTCATAGTTAGATTTCAAATGCTTTCTTAGATTAGATTTTAAATGCTTTCATAGTTTAAGATTTTATTTCTACATAAACATTTATTTTATTATGTAGTTAAAAAAACCATCCCTGGAATGAGATATATGATTGCCTATTGCATATAGCCATAGAACGTGCCACCCGGGTTGACAACATAACAATGTATTAAAGTATGAGGTTTGACGACGCCTTGTCACTTTATGGTGTTGTTGTCGAGGAACACTTGTTCTTCTTCAAGGTGTCATTAAGAATATAATCAGATAACCCAAGTCAATGATACAAAAATTAACAACTTCTTTTGCATGGTCAAAAAAGGGGGACCTCATAGAAGATTCATTACAAAAACCCCCAACCCAAAACATCAACCATTGAGCCTAAGGGGATAGAAGTCTTGGTTAAAGAATTACATGTCAATATCAACTGGTCAACCAAGACCCACTGGAGACTTCATAGAGAACCCTTGAGAGTGAACAATCAAACATCACAGATGACAACAATGGAAGAGAAGAAAGAAGGGTAGAAAGAACATTTACATACCCTATTAACTTAAACCTAGATGAAGATAATCCAATGAAGAATATCTCTCCTTCCATCCTACCCACTTTTAGAGGTTTAGCCTCAAAAGATCCAGACTGGTTCTTTTTTAAATTTAAGGCCCTCTACTAGACATATGATTACAAAACTGACAATAAAAAAATTAAGTTGTTCCCTTCCACACTAAGGGATTCAACTATGCATTGGTTTATGGGCCTATCTTTAGGGTCAATCAACAATTGGCAAGAAATAGAAACTGTGTTTCTAGATAAATATTAGGATTATTATAGGGTATGTGATAAGAAGGAGAAGCTCTTCCATATTAAACAAAAAGAGGATGAGAATCTAGAATATTTTTAGGATAGATTAATCTTTATACTAAAACAATGTGGTGAGAATATCATGACTCCTGAACTGGTTAAAACAATATTTTTAAAAGGACTTGATGAGGATGCATGAAGGGCTCTTGATTTAATGGAGAAAGGAGATGTAGCTAAACTAAGCATCACTAAAATCTCTACTCTATAGAAATTATTTGAGAACTGAAAGAGGAATTGGGAAATCTAGCCCTATGAGAGGGACTAATGGAAAAGGAAAATTTAGCAAACTTAAAGATTGACATTCTTGTTCAATTAAATACTACCCTGGATGGAATATGGACAAAACTTGAAACTCAAAAACACTCTCAATCTATTGTCCAAGATGCATAAAAAACACCTATTATGAGAATGTCCTTTGGATAAGATTAATGTCTATCAAGTTTGTGATAAAACCATCCTACTGACCAATGTGAATTACTTCATGTGATAAAAAAATTCCATGAAAAAGCCTTCCATAATGGAGGAGGAGGTTAATTATGTAGGACAAAGACTTGGAGGTAATTTTTCCTACAGACAATCATCAAATCCATCATGGCGACTACAACCAAACTTAAGTAATAACCAATGGACAACACCTTGGCCTCAGCATCAAGGACCATGGTATTGGGGGCCTTACTCATGGGGACCTCTAGAATGGACAAATCAATCATGGTCAAATCCATAATTGTCTAATTAGTCACAACAACCATGGTATACCCCAAAGCCTACACCATAATGGAATCTTCCATATAACTAGTTTTATCAGGGACCTCACCGCATGCAGAATCAACAACAATCCCTACTACCACTCCACAGAATCAACAACATCTTGAATAGATTACACAACCTCAACTTCTATCCCAATTGGTCACTAATCCAAAGAATAATAGACAAGCTACCCCTATCTACTCAGCTGAACAGGAAAACATGTCTGAAATTAATGCTATACATTGTAAAAGTGTACAACTTAGGTCAAGGAAAAATCTCCATCAACCACATCAATCTACCATAATTGAAATAATAGGTGGCAAGGAAGAAATACTTTTAGAAAGTAAGGCTAGTCATGCTAATCAAAAATTCTATAGAGGAGCCTCTCGCACTCTTCTAGAGCCACTTCAGAGGTGCTTCTTGGAAACTTTCCAAAGTTATCTTTTGAAATTTTTTTGAATTCACTTTTCGGAGATCCCTCAGAGGAGTCTTTTAAAGACCCTCTAGGGCTTTCCAATAAGAATGTTACTAAACCCTTCTCTAGATTTTCTTTGGATGTTGACCTTAGAACTTGAAAAAACCATGTTTCGAAACAAGCTCCTTTTCTGGAGAGGCTTAGAGAAGTAACCCAAAAATGTCCTCCAGAACCAATTTCTTTAAATTAAACTCACCTTATTCAGGAGAACACATGATTGAACATTGAAATCCTATTGTTACAAGCAATCAAATAAATACCTGAACTAAACCAACTCGTTAAACAATTGTGTATAAAAACACCAAGGAGGAAAAAGAATTAGATCAATACTGTCTAGATTGACAGATACCTAGTTGATCTCCTTTCAGGGGAAATTCTTCCAACCAAGTATGGTGATCCTGGTAGTCCTGTGATTCTTGTATCCATTGGTGGAGTTGAAATCCCAAACACACTTGTGGATTTGGGAGATACTATTAATGTCATGATTGTGGATGTCATGAAGATATTGTCACTAACAAGCCTACAACCCACAAGTACTATTCTTTAGATGGCAAACCAATCTATTGCCATTCCAAAAGGGGTCTTAGAAAATATTCTAGTTATAGTTGAAACCTAGGAATATCCTATAGATTTTTAGGTTATTCAATCATGTACCCCTAAACATAGTTATCCATTGATATTGGGAAGACCTTGGATAGCTACGATTGCAACCCTTATAGATTGCAGATCTGTAGGAATGAATATTTCTAATGATATTAATAGTAAATAGTTATCATTATACCCTCCTCAACCATCTGCAAACAAGTGTAACAGGATATGGGTAGATGAACCGAATCAGCTCAGTAAAAAAGAAAAATTGGCTTCTTTAGCAATGACTATGATTAAACAACACAAAGATGAATTAGAAGATGAGTTGGAATTTGATAGCCATTCAAACACAAACAATGAAGACAATCTTGAAATGGATGAAACTCTTCAGAGTTTTATCCAAACAAGTATAGTGGAGTTTGCTCAAAACAAAAAGGAGGAGTTTCTTACGGCATTCCATTGTCCCTTGGTCAATTTTATTCCAAGAAATGAGTGTTTCTTCAAATATGTAACTACCTTTCATATGATGCAACTTCATAGTTTCTGCCTTAATACCTTAATGAGTGGAACCTATATGGTCTCCTCTAGGAACCCAAGAACTAAGTCAATAATGATATTACTTGGTAAAACTCTAAATATCAACAACTAGCTCATAGAACAGTAGGAAATCAAATTGTTTGATGTTCTAGTGAATCAGTCTAGGGATTTTTCTTGGGATTATAAGGACATGATGGGGATACATTCAAAGATTTGCACTTGTATTTATAGTGAGGATGTTAGACCATTTTGTCAACCACAACATACACTTAACCCTGCACTCCGAGAGATAGTTACAACAAAAATTGAAAAACTTATACAGGTAGGATTCTTATATCCAATCTCTAATAGAAAATGGGTTTCACCCCTTGTGGTTGTACCTAAGAAAGGTGAGAAATGGAGAGTATGCATGGATTATAGAGAACTCAATAAGGTAACGTATAGAGAATATTTCTTTTTTCCATTCATTGACCAAGTCCTCAATAATCTAGCTGATAAAACTTACTTCTGATTTTTGGATGGGTTTAGTGGTTACAATAAAATACAAGTGGCTCTAGAAGATCAAGATAAAACCACCTTCACTTGCCCATGGGGGACCTTCGTATATTGAGTCCTTCCCTTTGAACTATGTAATGCTCCAACCACTTTTTAGAGAGTAGTATTAGCCATCTTTGTTGAACTTGTAAATGATTATGTAGAGGTCTACATGGATGACTTCATAGTATATGATACCACTTACGAAGAGGCACTTCAAAATTTAGATAAAGTCATCAAATGATGTGAAGAACACCATCTATCCCTTAGTCATGAAAAATGTATCATTATAGTTGAATAAGGGAGTGTGCTGGGACATCATATCTCTACTGAGGGCGTTAAGGTTGATCCTAAAAAGATTGAAGTGATACAAAAACTAGAAGCCCTAAAAAATCAAACTAACATGTATGAATCTGTCTTGGACATGCTAGTTATTATCAGAGGTTCATTGAAAACTTCAGCAAAATTGTAGCCCCCATGTTTACCTGCTCCAGAAAGACATTGATTTTTTCTAGGCTCCAGGATATCAAACCTCATTCAAAACTATTAAAGAAAAACTAACAACTACTCCAATATTATGTGGACCCAACTGGAATTTTCCATTTTACATTTATACAGATGCTTCAAATGATGCCATTGGTGTAGTTCTATGACAAAAAGATTAAAAGGAGGAAAATATGCTATTTATTTTATTAGCAAAAAATTAACTCCTATAGAAAGGAACTACACCACTAAAGAAAGATAATTTTATAGGTTAAAAGCTGACTGTGTACATAGATCACTCAACCATTAAGTATTTAATGAATAAACCGATAGTGAGTGGACTAACAATTAGATGGTTGTTACTTCTCTAGGAATTCAATATAACCATCATAGATAAACCTAAGAAATTTAATGTAGTTGCTGATTTTCTATCAAGGATACCTCACAAAGAAGAACATGAACAAGTTAGAGATGAATTCCTAGATGAGTAGTTATTTGCCATCTCCATACAATCACCTTGGTTTGCAAATATAACACATTATTTGGCAACATGAACATTTCCACTATTTTTTTTGCAAAATAAAGCAGATTAGTGAGCGAAGGCATGACTTTCAAATGGGTTATGGTTTATTGTTCAAGTGTGGACCTAATTTGGTTTTGTGTAGGTGTGTAAGAGTTGATGAAACCTACAATATTCTGTGAGCATGTCATGATGATCCTTCAGGAGGACATTATTTAGAAAAAAGGACTTCCCATAAAATTTGAGGCATTAGATATTATTGGCCCTCCATGCATAAGGACGTTAAAAGATATGTATGGCATTGTGAGGAATTCCAAAGAATGGGAAAACCAATAGATTCCAGTGAAATGCCCCTATAACCTCAGGTAGTCCTTGAACCATTTGAAAAATGGGGACTAGACTTCATAGGGACTATTGATCTACCATCTCAAGGTAAGGAATACATACTTGTATGTACCGATTATCTCAAAATATGGGCGTCCAAGTGCAAGCATTCAAGGTAGCCAGAGAAGAGAAAGTTGTAGATTTTCTCTATAACAAAATATTTCTTAGATTTGGAGCACCAAGATCTATTGTAATGGATCAAGGACCCCAATTCATGTCAATAGTTCTTTTAACTTTCACTGATCATTTTCAAGTGAGCCATAAAAAGTCATCACCATATCATCCTCAAGAAAATGGTTAGGTGGAGGTAACTAATCAGGAGTTGGAAAATATACTCACTAAAATAGTTTCAACAAGTAGGAAAGATTGGGCTATGAAATTACATGAAGCTATATGGACATATAATACTACTTGGAAATCAACTACATTCTTCACACCATATGAACTGGTCTTTGGGAAGAAACCCATCCTACCTGTCAAATTTAAATTTCAAACATTGAGGATAGCCATGGATGTGGGTTTAGATCTGAATAGAGCATAGATAGAATGAGTTTTACAACTAAATGAGTTGGATGAGCTTAGATTGGAAGCTATACATTAGACTAAATTGATGCAACAAAGAAAAGTATGACATGAGCATCATATAAAGGAAAGGAAGTTTCACAATGGAGATTGAGCATTGTTATTTGACCCTCCTCCCTCTCTTCCTTATGTCCAGAGTTCATCCATACCTCTGGATCTCAAATGGTTGAGAATGTTCTGACGAAAACTGCTCAGGAGTTTCGTAGCTCAGAGTTAAAACTAGGGGCTTCAATTTGGGGATAAGCACTTTGGAGAAAAATTTCTCCCCATCCCTAGGTGCTGGCACTAGTAGGAGTATAGAGGACTTGGAGGGTTGGTCCACTATGAAGAAGAAAGGAAAGGGCAACAGTGGGAAGACTGCAGATGTGGGGTGATAATAGCAAGGGCAAGCCCTCACTCATGCCAACAAGGTAGAGAGAGATGGAGAAGGAAATTGCTAGGGGTAGGCAGACCACTTTGGTGGTCCCCCCTAGGTAGACCAAAAAATGAAGATAGTTTCATGGAATATCTGAGGGTTCAACAGCCCTCACAAGTAGTTGTTTGTTAGGAACTGCATTTTTGATAATAAAGTTGATATTCTGTTACTTCAAGAAGTCAAGATGACTAAGGAGAATTTCAACCTGGTGGTTAAAACATCTAGCCCAATGCTAACTATGCCATTAGTGGAGCCCAAGGTGCTTTGGGGGGTATTGCCACCTTATGGAACCATAATCTTTAGGGGAGGGTGGTGTCCTGTTCCAAGCATTATATCGAAATCTCCTTCCAATGCAACTTTATCCAGTGGACCCTGGTTAATGTCTATGCCCCAAATACATGTAATGGGAGAAAGGAGGTCTAGGACAATATATTGGACAAGATTAAAAGTTCTAAGAGAACTAACTAGATGGTTGCAGGAGACCTAAACTCCCCCTCTATCTGTCTGAAAAAAAGGGGGGTCTAACAAATTATTTTGACAACATGGCAGAGTTTTTAGGTAATGCTAACCTTATGGATATTGATCTGGTGGGGCAATATTTTACCTGGTCTAACAAAAGACAAGGGAATAATCTTATACAGGTTAAGCTTGACAGATTTTTAATATCCTCCAATTAGACCATAGCCAACCTTGTTAGTCTGGTGGCTCTCCCCCGGGTGGGTTCAGATCACAACCATTTAATGCTAAATTGGCAAGAGAGGTGTGTTAAAGGCCCCTTCCCATTTAGATTTGAAATGATGTGGGTGCTTCATCTAGATTTTAGAGATTATCTGGCTGGATGGTGGAACATTCCTATCCAAGGGCCAGTAATGTATAGATTGGTTCAAAAACTTGCCAATGTTAGGAACAAAGTTAAGGGATGGAACAAATATACTTTGGGAATGTTCTGGTTAGGAAGAAGAGCATTATGGGTCAACTATTGGAGGTTCAATCTAGGATGGAGCAAGGAGACTTGTCAGAGGAGTTACATGCTTTGGATAACTCTCTCTCTAAAGATTGGATGTTGATGCTGAAGGAGGAGGAGGTCTATTGGAAATTGAAGTCTAGGGTCGAATGGCTGAAAGAGGGGGACATGAACACGTATTTCTTCCATCAGTCTACTCTAAGGTACAAGAAGAGAAACTCTATTAGTATAATTAAGGATGAGAATGGGAATGTGGTGGAGGATGATGCAAAAATCAGGAGGTTGGCTTCCAACTACTTTGAGTCTCTTTTGGTCGTTCATCATGTCAGTGCCCTTAGGGAAGTTAATGAGTCCCTTCTGGACTCCATTCCTACCATATTGTCTAATGAAGACAACTACTTTCTAACTAAACCAATTACGGAGGAGGAAGTTAGGGTAGTTGTCTTCTCTATGGGAGCCCTCAAAGCTCCAGGGTCAGATGGGTTCCCCTTGGCTTTTTTCCAAACCTTTTGGGATGTTACTGGGAAGGATGTCACTAACACGGCCAAAGACTTCTTTTGGACTGGTAGACTCCTGCGGCAGTTGAACAACATATTTATTGCCTTGATTCCAAAGAAGACCGACTCTACCTCCATGATAGACTTTAGAACAATTAGCCTCTACAATACAATGTACAAAATCTTCACCAAGATCTTGGTCTTTAGACTACAACCTCTTCTAGAAAAACTCATCGTCTCCAGTCAAAAAGGTTTTGTTCTAGGTAGGCAAATTCTTGATGCAACCATCACCACTCATGAGATCATTCACTCAATTTCCAAAAGCAACACCCCAGGTATGATATTTAAATTGGACATTTCCAAAGCCTATGATACAGTTAATTAGGATTTCCTAATTAGGGTTCTCAGAAAATTTGGTTTTCAAGATTGGGTGATCAACCTGGTGAAGGAGTGTATTTTCACAGCTAGATTTTTTATGTTAGTCAATGGTTCCCCCAGAGGTTTTTTCCCCTTAGGGAGAGGTCTTAGATAGGGAGACACTCTTTCTCCTTACCTCTTCATCTTGTTGGCAGAAGTGCTAGGTAGGAATGCCTATAACTTGCTAGTGTAGGGGTGTCTTCGAGGCATTAAACCTACCTCCACAGCCTAGGCATCAGTCATTAAAAAGTTTGTTAATGACACTATATTGTTTGGAATTTCTTCTGTGGTTGAGGCTAGAAGGTGGAAAAGCCTTCTAAATGCTTATGAAGGAGCCTCTGGGTAGAGCATCAACTTTGAGAAAAGTCACATCTATTTTCTAAAAACCTAGGAGGACTTACAACAAAAAATTACTAGAGCCTTGGGCTGCTCTAGTGCGAGGTTGCCTGCTACCTACCTTGGCCTTCTGCTTATGATCACTAAAGTCACCTCAGATTATTGGAACATGATTATGGAGAGAATGCAAAGGAAGATGGCTAGATGGAAAGGAGCTTTACTAAGCCAAGCAAGGAAATTTCAACTCCTCAAAGTCTCCCTTCAAGGTATACCTAATTACTTCCTAAGTCTATTCAAAATCCTGAGATATGTGGTTGAGAAGATTGAGCAAATTCAGAAGAAATTCCTCTGGTCCAGGGTGGAGGAAAAAAGGAGAATTGTGTTGGTTAGCTGGGAAAAGGTCTTTACTCCCAGATGTTAGGGGGTCTGGGTTTAAGAAGAATCCATCTCATCAATAGGGCCCTCATGTCGAAGATAGGCTGGAACCTGATTCAAGGTAATAAGGATTTGGGTAATATCATGACCTCTAAGTATCTTAATGGGGAGAGAGGTTGCAAGCTGCTGACTGATCTTGGACTCCCTAAAGGCTTTGTCATCTAGAATGGGACCCTCAAAACTTGTGGTCTCCTTCGTAGAGGCATCAGATGGAAGATAGGGGACGATAGGAATGTCAATTTTTGGGAGGATAGATAGTTGAAAGACCTTCCCATCAAAGATTTAGATTATGATAGACTAGCTGATAAAGCTTGCAGGTTCTTTGGTTGTAAAGTGGCTAATTACATTAGAAGTTATGGGGGCATCAGGAGTTGGAAGGGTATCATGGATTGTGCCACTGATCAAAATGAGGATAAAGAGGTTACACTTCAACTTCAAAGGGAATTGGTTGACTTTAGGCTCTCCCTTCTTCCTAAACAAGATCATATGATTTGGGATAAAGACAACAAAGGCCTGTTTACTATGACAAGTGCCTATGGTCTGCTGTTAGACCCTGGGGAGGATAGGCTGTGGGGAAACATTTGGCTCTCTAAACTTGTACCTAAAATCAACTTCTCCTGGTGGACCCTAATGCATAACAAAATCTTGACTTTGGATAATCTGAAGAAGAGAGGCTTTCAAATGCTGAATAGGTGTGTTCTTTGTGGTGAAGAGGAAGAGACAGTCACTTACCTCATTCTACACTGTAACTTTCCTCGGGAGGTTCAGAGTCTTACCATGCAGAGGTTGAATTTGTGTTGGGTTTTCAATGAAAGTGTGGTGACCCTGGTTAGGGCTTGGAGGCCCTCCTTTAGACCTACATTTCCTATTGTTAAGGAGCTTTGGTTACAAATTCCCCCTCACCTAGCCTAGAATTTGTGGAAAGAGCGTAATAACAGAGTTTTTAGGGAAAAGTTTAGAACCCCCTTGGAGGTTTTTCAAACCTTCTCCAAATTGCTGGTGGAGAATATCAATTCCTGCAAATTCAAAGCTGTTGAGAACCCCCCAGGAAAGGAAGAATAGAGTTTATTGAAACAATGGACTATTAGTCCAAATATTTGTCAAATTGACAATTCTAAAAAGATAGCTAGGGCTAAATCTAACTGGACCTTGCCTCAAAAAGGTTGGTTCAAGCTCAATTTTGATGGGGCAACTAAAGGGAACCTGGGGGCTGCTAGTGGATGAGGCATAATTATATCTGATTCAGGAATGTTTGTGAATGCTTACACTGGGGGAATTGGCATTGAAAGCAATAATGAGGCTGAAGCTTTAGCCATGTTGTGGGGTATCAAATTGGCTATCTCCTTGAATATTTGACATCTTCATGTGGAAGGGGATTTGTAGTTAATAGTGAACATTGCTCTCGGGTCAACGGGTATAGGTTAGAATCTAGCAGACATTGTAGGTGATATCTGGTTGTTTCTTAATGCCATGGAGGAGTACAAGGTTTCTCATATCTATAGGGAGGGAAATACTGTGGCAGATGCTATGGCAGAGGTTATTTGACTCTAGATATAAGGACCTAAAAGGAAAACTCTGGACATGATGGTTGAGGACTTATGAGGTGGAAGAAATATTTAGTAATGGAGCTATGCGTCTAAATCCAATTGATGGAGATACAAGAACACTTCTGGTAAATGGTCACAAATTATGTTTATACCAAAAACCAGTGAGCAAGGAAGAATTCATCTAGATGATTGAAGGAAGTCTTTCCTTCTTCAAGAAAATTGAGGTAAGTACTACTTTCAAAAAAAAGTTTGTTTCTAAATGTTTTGATTTCTCCAAAAATTGTTTATGTTTCCTTAAGTTGTCCTTTGGAATCATCCTTCTAACAATGCTCTAGAAGTTGTTTATGTTTTCCTTCAGAAGCATTCTTTTAACAATGCTCGAGAAGTTATTTGTGTTTTCTTAGTTTCTTCTGAAAGCATCTTTTCAATGATGCTCAAGAAGTTTGTTTGTGTTTCTTCGGAAGCAACCTTTCAACGATGCCATGGAAGTTTGTTCATGTTTCCTTTGGAAGCATCCTTTCATTGATGCTCCAAAAGAATGTTTGTGTTCTCTAGAAGCATCCTTTCAATGATGCTCCAGAAGAATGCTTGTGTTTACTCTATAAGCATCCTTTCAATGATGCTCCAGAAGAATGTCCGTGTTTCCTCCAGAATCATCCTTTCAATAATGATCTAGAATAATGTTCATGTTTCCTCTAGAAACATCCTTTCAACAATGCTCTAGAAGTTTGTTCATGTTTCTCCAAAAGCATCCTTTCAACGATGCTCTAGAAGAATGTTCACATTTCCTCCAGAAGCATCATTTCAACGATGCTTTGGAAGTTTGTTTGTTTTCCTCTGAAAGCATCCTTTTAATAATGCTTTGGAAGTCATCCACACTATCTCCAGAAGCATCCTTTCATTGATGCTCTAGAAATTCTCTGTGTTTTCTCTAGAATCATCTATTAGCAATGTTCCAAAGCCATTCATAATAAATGCAACATCTCCAAAAATAATGCCTAGACAATACTTTTGGAGTTTTTGCCACTTCCATCAAATAAAATGTCTTTTTTGCATTTATGGAACAAAGAACAAATGGATTGTTTTCAATTTTGAAAGTACACATCGTAATGATTCTGGCATGTTGCACATTTGGCAACATGAAAATTTTGATTGACGTCAGCAATGGTGATAGGTATGTACATCATTTTCAATTAAGAAAGTAATAATTTTTATCATATAATCATAATAATCTGCATGATAGTATTTATCCAATAAAAAAGTAACTGCTTAATAATGATCGTACTCTTCCCTGACTAGCGGAAAAGTTGGCAAAATAATAGCCCACATGAATAACCATTATGAAATCTTAAGGGAAGATAATTAACAAATTATTAATGCAAAGTAGACCAGTCGCCATTGTCATCCCCTGCTTGTTTCAAATTTCTATCTTATCTCTTTTGTACCTACCAAAGTCATCTGTATAAGCAAATACACCAAACTGCTACACAATACCTCTTCTGCACCAACATTTCTCTTCATTGTAAACAATCTAGCTAGTAGTTGTGGGAGTTAAAAGGAAAGTAGAACTTGATTTAGCTAGGAAATTGTTGGAAGACCAAGCAGTAGCTAATATATTTGAGGTAGCAGGTCGGTTAAAATTTTCTACTAAAATTCAAAGGATTTAATGCAGACCTTTTGGATGAATTTGTATAGAACTTATCTGAAAATCATTCCATGGTTTATGAGTGAAAAATCAAAGTCAGCATTGAAATCCTTTCTTAGTTATCTGAAGTTCCTAGGAAGGTATTGATCTTTTCCATGAGAAACACATTACCTATCAAGAAATGATTGATAAATTTTCACAAGAGGGTGAATCCTTGCCCCAAATAATAGTGGGTATTTATTGCAAGGGGATTAACAAGGACATCATTTTCGAACCTTAGAAATTAGTAGTAACATGGATGATGAAATTTTCACTTGCGAGGGGCAATTTGACATAGTTGTGGGTCAACATTTCGAATGCTGACCCACTTGCACCATGGAGCTGAAAAATCTGAAGTTAAAGTTAACCTGTCTACTTAATTGTTTGAGTCTTTAAAAGTTATGATAGAAAATTCAATAAGGGAACCGGGCCCTTAAAGCACCATGGACTCATTATGTATTATTGCGCAAACACCAAATTTTGAAAAATCATAAAATTAATAAGAAATGGTTGAAGTTTTTGTAAAAGATTGAAAATAAAAAGTTGGAAAAGTGAGAAGCATGCTACCCTAGTTATGGAAGAAGTAAGTTCCTAAGCAGAGTAGCAAGTTCCATAATTTCAAACATCCTTAAATGTGTGGAGAGATCTGGAGGATCTAGCACAACCATCAACTAAAATGTTACCACTAGAACTGACAATAAAAACTCTAGTTCAGCTTCATTGCCAGATAAAATTCCCGTTTCATAGAAGAGAATAGAGGTAATTGTTTCAGATGAGGAAGGGGAAACATAGCAACCAATTGCAAAGAAGAAAATGATTGTGAGCACTGCAAGGGCCTCCTCTTCAGAGTAGCAAACAACTAGCTACTAAATCGGCCTATTGCACTGCTCATACCCCTATGCAAGAATAACAAGAGGGTTTATAGGAACATAGCACACCTCCATCAATAGATATTCAAATGGAACACTCTATATCTCTAGAAGTTCCACTTGAAGAATCATCACAAGTGCCAACATCTCCTTTGAGTGATGTGACAATGAAACTCCAAGAAAATCCTACAGAAATAAAGAAAGTAACTCCAAAGGATAAAACATCTCCTTCATAAGATACTTTTTTCCTTTGGCGTTGCACAAGTTTCCTATCACCGAACCTCCTAAGTAGGAAGATAATAAAGTTTTGGAGGAGGAAATACCTAGGAGTATAGATGAAAGTGATATTCCCCTTTAGAGGAGCCCAACCAAAGGGAAGGCTCCAATGATGACTCTAAAGGATGATGGAGGTAAAAATCAAGAGGAAATGCAACAAATTCAATAGGCAATAGAATTTTCAAAGGAAGAGCAGATAATTTTCTAACAACGATAGGAGATTGAGAAATTAAAAAACACTACTAGTAGAAAAAGATGAGGAAATTTTGTACTTACAGGAGCAAGTAAATAAACCACCAGAAGTACCAGTAGGGCCAACTCAAGATGAAAACCTTCAAGAAATTTTGCTAGAAAAAGATAAACAAATTGAAAATCTTACAAATAATCTAGTGAATGCCCTCGTGACATTTTTGAAGAAAAGTCAAGAAGATTAGGTAGAACTTATAGCTACCATAAGACAAATTGTTGAAATTGAGGAAGAACTACATGAACTCAAAACAAAGCCACCAATGCAAGATAAAGAAATATAAATTGAACCAACTTCCATGGAGTGGTTCCAAGTTCATATTCCTAAAGTTCTTCATAATTGGATAGATCATTGCCATCTTCTCAAACATGCAAGCTTTGAGCTTGACAGATTGAAAGCCCAATTGGTAATTTTGTAAAATAAATATGACCAATTATATGAAGCCAAGATGGAAGCCTATAAAATAGGAGAACTTCTTCCATCATGCAGAAAACCCTCATGAATGTACAATATGTTTTCAAATGAACAGGTATTAAGGTGGAAGTTGTTAAGAATTTCCTGTAATCTACCACATGATCCTGATGACAAAGAATTCACAGAAGCATATAAAATTGTTTCTCCAGAACAACATAATTTATTATGCAAATTATTCACATAATCTGTTGGCTAAGACTCATATAGATTTCTATGTCAATCTTTTTGTTGTACAAGTGCAGTTGAGATCTTTTATTTCTACCATGCAAAATTAGGTAGCTTAGTAGGAAAGAACAAGGGAATATTATTAGGTAGAGAAAACTATTGGGCTAATGATGAGACATCAATATCGCAAACTAGAAGCATTCAAGAAAGAATTCAAGAGGATAGTCAAATATCCTATATGAGTAGAAAAATACTCCTACAGTTTGAAACATTGCTACCAAGCCCTACAAAATGTCATCCCTCAATTAGCAAAAGCGGCCTTCACAACTTGTGAAGAAAGGTATAATTATTTACCTGTACACCTCAAAAGAAGAGAAATCATTTCTCCAAGAAATCTTATGTGGTCGTTCCGATGAGCTAAAGAAATAGTAGAAATGCTTCATGTCCATAATAGATTGGCATGAGATTTAGACCTCCATTACTTCTCCAACTGGTAAACCCAGTGCATTAAATAGTGAACAAATTTCATGGGAATTAAAAAAATGGCAGAATAAGGTAGAAGCTAGTAAAAGATTTATTATTGATCCAAGAGAATTAGATTCTATTTCACATTTGATATATGATAATAGCCAGAAATTTAAAGAGTTTTGTAAAAGAAAAGTAGAAAGACAACAACAAGCAGGGGGTCTTCACAACACAAAGTAGGAGGATTTGCACAACCTTAGGTGTGGGGGAGGGATGAGGTGAAGATTGACCTCATCATATTTTGACTAAATTACCTTCCTCTATGACCTAAAAATCCTATCATGTTAGTATTAATATGATTATATGATAAATTATTTGTTAACCTAACTAGGAATGATGTCTGTATTTTTATTTTCTATTCTGTGTTAAAAATAATTCTAATGCTAACAAATTGTGGCAAAAAAGATTCATTTTTTATGAAACAAGGTAATAAGAAGTTAATAGAGTTTATTTGGTTTTGGAAGATAGGATCTGAGCTCCAGAAGACAAACTTTGAAAGGAATGGGAATGGATGCTTTGGACGTTCATGGCTTTGGAATGATCACATTCAAAGGCAGCTCCAAAGAACTTTTCATTCCAAAGATAACTCTAGATAAATTGTTCACTGCACACCTATCCCCTATTTAGTGTACACTTGTCTCTTGTTCAACAATACGGTTGAAGATACTTGACAACGTGCTTTATAAATGTCTTGAAAAGGACTTTGCAAGAAAAAGACTCTTAATGGAAATCTATTTCATTAATTTCCCTAATTTCTTGTCATTGATTATGAAACAAACTCTTTTAGTATTTATGATTTTTTGTTAAAAACTTTAAAACAACAGTTGTGCATGAATTGCATAATGTTGGATTTTAGGTATATAAGTAAAGAACCCAATAATTAGGAGAGAGAATATATAGTGTTGTATTTTTCATGATAGATATCAATAATCTTTGAATGGATAAAGATAGATAACTTTGTGTTTACTTTTAGTTTGGCAAATCTGTGTGATGATATTTTGAGTTCTAAAGAGTTTCAATCTCCGGAGAGCTAGCCACTTGCTTGGGGAGGAAAATAGTGTTCATAGATAAGTATTTATAATTTTTGATGTTATTGTGAATACTATGTTTTGTTGAAGTGATATTATTTGTGAGTTCTTCTATTTTTGTTTCTATTCTAGAAAATGAAATTTGCTCTAGTTTTCACTTGTAGGTCAATTTGTTTTGTTTTGTGTCATTTGTATTGTTCAGTGTTGTGTATTATTCAGTAAATTTATAGTGTTCTTGAAAGTTGTGCTTTCAGTTTTACTCTTAACATTTTATTCATTACAATTGTTTTGAAAGTTGGTAGTATACATTTGCTTTCTCCACAACCAATTAGTTTACCATTTTGTTTCATTGTTGTAATCATTTTTGAATGTTGAATGTTTTCATAGTTAGTTTCAAATGCTTTCTTAGATTACATTTTAAATTCTTTCATAGTTTAAGATTTTATTTCTGCATAAACATTTCTTTTATTCCATAGTTAAAAAAATTGGAATGATATATGTGATTGCTTATTGTATATAACCATCAGACGTAACTCGGGTTGACAACATAACAATGTATTAAAGTACAAGGTTTGATGACACCTTGTCACTCTTTGCTAACTATGCAACATTATGTGTCTTGTTAGCACTACTCTTTTTCTTCTTCTTCTAGCTCCTTAGGGATGAGAATATCCTCTACTAGGTATTGACATAGTGCTCTTCCCTTTACAAACTTTGTGGGCTTCATGTCTATGTCATATTCCATAATCTTTGCAATTTAGTTGACCTTTTTCTCATTGATGTCTCCACCTAGAATGAATTACCTAATATTTGAATGGATCACAATGGTTGTTACCCTATTTGAGGACATGTGTTTGATCTTCTTCAGCGCTTTCACCAAAGTGTAGGCTTGCTTCTCCATAAAAGTGTATTTCTACTCTAAATTCTTTAGAGTCTAACTAAAGAAGGCAATGGGGTGTTCCTCAATGTTGTCCTCCCCATTATTTTGCATGAGCACTATAGCAATGCTAGCATCTCCTCCATAGACATACATAATAAAGTCCTTGGAAATATCAAGGTTGATCAACACCGCTATGGGGCACTAACAATCACCTGTTTGATAAGCTTAAATGTTTGACACCCTTCCTCTATGAATTTGAACTTCTAATTCTTCTTAAGCATGAGAGTGATGGGTTAGACAATACCTACAAAGTTAGATACAAATTCCTCATAAAGTTAATCTTTCCAAGGAAATATTGTAAACCTTTTTATGCTGAGGAAGTGAGAGTTTTAGCATGAATTCAATCCTTTTCGAGTCTATAGCAATGCCATCTATAGAACCACATGCCCTAGCAATTTACCCTCAAACAATTTGAATATGCATTTCCTGGGATTGAGGGAGATCTTGAACTATTGATACCTCTCAAATACCTTTTTTGGGTGGTTGAAGTGATCTTTTTTCTTGGAGAAAATGGTTAGGTCATCCAAGTATATTAGGATGATCTCAATGATTAGATCCTTGAAAGCAATGTCCATCACTTTGTAAAATGTAGCTCCATCATTTGGAAAACAAAATGACATCTTTTGATAGACATAGGTACTCCACTTGGTGGTGAATGTTGTTTTTTTCTAATCTTCCTCCCTTATCAATATTTGGTTGAAGCCAAAGAAACCATCCAACATGAATCTATTAGAAGCAACCATTGTCTATAGGATTTGTTCCATGGATGGTAGTGGATAATGATCCTTGAGAGATGATATTTTCAATCCCTAAAACCCACACATAGCCTAATTTGTCCATTCTTTTTCTTACTAAGACCAAATTAGAGACCCATGTTGAATGCTTGATTGGATATATGATTTTTGCGATTATTAGTTTGAAAATCTCATGCTTTATGAGATGCTCAATCTTTGAGTTCACTGGCCTTTTTTTTGTCTAACTGATTTAATTTTAGGCTAGGTCTCAATATGTGTTGCATCACTTCTTTATTATAGCTTTTCAACCCTTCATAGTCCTAGGCCATGACCTAGTCATATTTGTTACAAAGGTTGATGAGGCATTCTTTTTGTTCTCGTGTACATACCTTGGCCAACTTGAGAATCATTTTAGGGGAAATCTCTACATCCTTGTAATCCTTCTTGCTATCTAAAATCCTCCTTTTCTCTCTATAAAAGTCATTAGGGTTGAATATGCCTTCAAGAGTGACCATACCCATGGGTAGCTTATTGCCTTTTAGCTAGAATATTTGTTCTCCATAGGATTCCTCAATTTGGGGGTGACATTTTCTGCAAACTCATTAGCATTTTAGAGGAAGTATACAATCTGTTGGTCATTCTAAAATACCATCCAGTGAGATTGATTGTTGGGTACCATGGGTTTGATCACTAGTTTAACCCTATCCTTATTTCTCAACGTCCTTGGCAAATTCAAATTGAGAGCCAATAAGGGCCATTATTTTTTCTTAAGTGTTGTCCTTTATAGGTATCACTTGTATGTTAACAACATTAAAAGACTTTAGGAGATCCCACATGTAGTGCTTGTATACTTTCATGAGAGAATTCTTGGTTGTGAATATGGATCTCACTTGATTACCAACTATGAGTCACCATATATCTGGAGCATCTTGTTGCCCCCCTTTTAAATTGTAAATAGAAACCCTTGCACCATCACCTCATACTCTACAATGTTGCAGGTACAATTGAATTAGAGCCAAAAAGACTACTAATACTTTTTCTCCTTGGGAGAGATCAATTAGACACCGATGTTGGTGCCCATTCTACAATTAGCACCATCAAAATATAATTTCCATATCCTTGGCCATTTTCTTGCTTCTTTATGACCTCTAGGATTAGTGGATCCTCCTCATGAATTAGATAAGTACTTGGGTTGGTTTCTTCAAACAGTTAATGAGTCTTAGCCTTTGCAACATCCATAGATGACCACCACACATCATGATCTTCATTTGGGACCTCACTAGTAGTATGTACTTCGTCATGGCGCTCAAGAGACGATGATTCATCCTCAATCACAAATGATTCACTAGGATCACTATGGATGATAAGCTTGTTCTCAATATGATGCATGCTAAGTGGCTTAGAGGGAATTCTCATTATGTTCTCATACCTTGTGGTTAGGAACATATGACTATAGTCTAGGGAAAGGTATCCTTCAAATTTAGTTGTGAATTCCCTAGACAAACAAATGTCGAATGTGGTTCAAAATCTTGCATTCTTATGTGAGGTTGAGAAGAGCAATGGAGATAAATTGAGTTTAGCATGGATTTGGGTTTGCATTTGAGTTTATTGTTTTCATTTTCATGCTTGCTCATGCTCTATTGTGCAAGTTAGGGTTTGATATCTTGCTATTTTAGTTTTCGACCTTGATTTTTGCCCTAACGACAAATGGATGACCTATTAGTTAAACATGTGAAGGATATTAAATGAAAGTTGTACTACCACACATGACTCGATTGAGAGGTGGACAAGTGTTGGAATGTGGTGAGAGGTGAGGATAAATTCAAATATTTTATTTGAATTAGTTGGGACATGTGAAGGGGGGAATTAATTAATTAATTATGATTTATTTAATTAATTGGAAAGTGGGATAAGTGGGATTAGGACAAAATGTCTTATAATGTCTCTAATAATGTGTCGACTAGGTAATGGTCAAGACATGGACACATTTAAGTGTCTACAAGTACCTCTATCACATATATTTTTTAAAGCACCTCAACATTGGGGCATATATATAGGGATATATGTATGTTCTTTACCATTCCTAAATAATTGATTGGGGTACCATTTAATTGGAAAAATCCTTTTTTGCAGGTTCATATGTTAGTCCAAGAGCTTCCACAACCTTTCTAGGCATTACCGAGCTACTCGAACATAGCCTACCATACAATTATGTATTAATTTGTCCTTATGGACCAATGTCAAATAAAAAGACTTTGGTTTGATCTTACTTACCTCACTTCCTACAATTTGTATGATTGTTGGTGGTGGGTGGATTGCTTATGTTGTGTCTACAGGTGGTACCCTTTGCTTTCCTAATGCCTTTTGTATTTTGAGAGCCTCTTTCAACATCTTCATTTGCTCAGGTATATAGAGTACTTCCCATGATGGCACTCTGATTGTGGATTTTTTGAGTTGGTCCACTATCTTGAATAAGCTCTCGATTTGTCCTATCTTGGCAATATTGAGCATCTAATGCACATGTGGCTTCTCCACCGCAAGGTATGTGATTTTTCTTATTCTTAGTTAGGCTTCCACTATTTCAGTTGTCCCAAACACATTTAATTTGACACCAATGGGTGTTGCAAGCCATGAGGTAGATGTTGTTGGCACATATATTATTGGTGCTTTCTCTTTCTTTTGTTTTGCAAGTGGTGATGTCCTTAGTTGAGCTTGTTCTTCTACCAACCTCCTTCTTTCTCTTGCTCAATAATCAAATTTGGACTTGATCCCTTTAGAGTTGCAATGGGTTCATTTTGAGCATATGATTCTAGATCTTCCTAGGCCACCAATGTTTTCTCTTGGCCACTTGTTTGCTCTAGATAAGCTTTTATAGTAAACTATTGTTTGCCTTGATTAATAGTCTAGCTTGGTTCATCATGGAAAGTAGCCTAGGTGTGGGCATTGACATGGCATGCTGCGAAAGTATGGGATGTGGAGTAGTGGTATCACCATATATATTATTTTCTTGTGTGTGGTTATTTTGGGCTACTACCAAATCTCTATTAGGATTATGGAGAATCTATTGCAACAACTATTTAACTGACACTAATTGGTTATGTTGCATATGAGGTTTGCTTGGTTGATATGGAGGCATTTATTGGTAATGCTAGTTGTTGTGAAATGGCCTGTAGCTTTGACTAGGCTATTGGTTATATTGCTGATTTGGCAATCACTAATTATTTACATAGGGAGGTCTTTGCATATTTTATTGAATCCTCTTAAGAGCGGTGACCTCATTAGACATGGTTTGGAGCAAACTCCTCATTTCATCAAGCTCAGAGGGGGATAATGGTTCAACAAAGTGATATTTTGGTTGAGGCTTTGTAGGAATGAGATTCATGAATGGTAGAGGGGTAGCTCCTTTAGTAGGTGTAGGATGGTATGGTAGCCAAATATTAGGAAATAATGACATAGGGGTGAGAAGCCAACCTTCCAATTTGTATCAAATCAATATTCGTCGCTATAGAAATCTCATGTGCATTTGGGAGAGTAATTCCTCCCCTATTCTTCATGACCATGGCTATCTCATAATCACTAGCCTTTGCATAACAAATGTAAGCCATTTCTAATAGAGAATGAACTTCAACTGGGATGTGCTACCATGTTTTTGAAATCTAGTGTTGAAGTCATCAAGCATCTCCATAAGGGCCCTCTTGATAGTTATCAATTACTCCAGTAATGATGAAGCAACTCCTTTTTAGTCAAACTTATTGAGGAGAGCTTGACATAAAAGGTCTAAATTGACAATGGACATTTGTCGAAGCAACTAGTACTAGTCAAGAGCCTTTCCTTTTAATGAAGCAACAAGTAGTCTCAAGATAGTGTTTTCTTTATCAATGTTGTGAATGGTGTGCACAATGACTAACAATGTCATGTAAATGTTCCATTGGAGTAGCATGGTTCTCCCACGTGAAATGAGGAAGAGAACATAGAGTAACATCTAGTATGGATCCCTATACTGTAGGTGGTACTAGGGGACATAAAGGACCTCTGGTGTTTCATGCTATATGTTCTCTACAAGGTTGTTGTGTAGCCATGATAGGTATTCCTTGAGGGATTTGTGCTTGTGGCTATGGTGTATTGCAAGGTATTATTTTGGAAATGAACATGATGGGCTACACAAGGATGTGATGATTAGCTTTGGTTGTAGATCTTGTGGTAATTCTAGGGATCATAAGATTTTTTAGATTGTTTGGTGTAGAGTCACCATTAAAATACTAGAATTAATAGCCAAAAACCCATTGAGACCTAGATAGAAGTGGGTTCAAGTCATATAGTGGAGGCTAAAAGCCTTTAGAACTATTCGAGTCCCACTAGGCATGCCAAAAATGTTGGATCAGTCTAAAGGCCTTTCTAAAGGGCTAATGTACCACACATGATTGAGGAAATGAAAAGCCTTATAGGTAGCAATGTTGGTTGACAAAAAGGGTGGTTTTAATATTTATATATTAAAATATATAAATATTTTAATATTTTTTTAGTTGACAAAAGGACCTTCATTTGAAGGTACCTTTGAACAAAGGCTCTTTAATACCTTCGAGTGAAGGCCCTTCAAATGAAGGTCCTTAGGTAGGCCTTTCTACTTTGCTCACTTTATTTTCCTCAATTTTTTCTATTTCAAACCTTGAGTTGGACCAACAAATGGATTCAACATAACATGATAATTTTCAAGGTCATAGTCCTTGAAGTAAACTTTCCAAAAAGTATAATTTTGAATATATTTAATTTAATTATTATATTTAATTTCTACTTTCTAGTGAACATGGGTTTTTCACCAAACATCAAGGTCTCTGTTCCACACACATGGAAATAGAAAATCAAGAAAAAAATTCTAAAAAATATTTGTACACTAGGTATTGATGTCCTTGTTTCAACAAAAATAATAATTTGGATATTTACAGAAAAAGCTATGTGTTATGAACAAAACTATGTCTACATTATAATTAATGTCACATCAAAAATTAATAATAAATAAAATATGCAACAAAAAATTATGACAAATATGAAACACTAGATATTGGTATTATGAATCTATGTTTAAAATTTTATAATTTTTTCCTTTTTGTAAAACAAGTTATGTGTTATGGAATACATGTCACTTTTAAAAAATATTGTTAACTATAAAAAACAAGTTATTAAAAATTACGTAAAAAAGTTATAAATTATTTTTTAAAATTAAAAAAATATATATTTATAATCTACACATGAAATCTCAAAAATCAGTAGTTCACATCATCTACAAATTCTTGACGGTTTAGTTGCTATAGATGATAGAAAGTGAAAACTTGCTTAAAAATGTTGATTTTAATGTCCCACTTTGGCCAAAAAATGGGACACAATATAGTGGGATCACCCTCATAAAACTATATTTCTTGAAATTTATCAACAATTGTGCTTCTCTCAATCTCTGCAATACTAATATGATATGATCTAAGTGTTCTTTTAGAGTCTTACTAAAAATAAAAATATCATCCAAATAAATAATCACAAATATACCTAAATATGGCTTTAAACCATTAATCAATCTCATAAATGTACTCGATGTGTTAATCAACCCAAAGGGTATAACCAATCACTCATACAAACCTTCTTTAGCTTACATGTTGTCTTCCACTCATCTTCTTCTCTTATTCTAATTTGATGATAACCACTCTTCAAATACATCTTGTTGGTATACTTTGCTCTAGACTCAAACAATCCATCAAATCATCCCTCCTTGGGAATAGAAATCTATATCTTATTGTGATCTTATTGATAGCTCCATAATCTATACACAATCTCTATTCTTATTAATTCTTAGGTGCTAGTATTGTTTGTACCACATAGGGACTAAAATTTTCTTTGATCAGACCTTTCTTCAACAACTCTTGCACTTGTCTAATCAACTTTTCATCTTCTATTAACATCATCCTATGTACAACTTTATTAGGCAAACTTTCCCCTAGAATCAAATCCATGTGATGATTAATACTCCTCAGTAGTGGCAATATATTTGGCATATTATCAAACACTATAACATTATACTCTATCAGTAATTTGACTGCATATCTTAGGTATAACTACAAAACACATATTTTCATGGTTCAAAATAATTTCCTACCATCCACTAAACAAAATTTGGCATAACCACATATCTAATTTCCCTTCTCTTTCAATGGAGTAACAATATGTTTTTTACTTGCCTTCATCAAAGCATAAATATTTTCTCTATCATTATGAATAATCTTTCTATCATACTATCATGGTCTTCCTAACAACAAATGACATACATTCATAGGCATAACTGTTACCAAAAATATTGTCAAAGTTATCAAACTCAATCAATAAACCAATAATCTCAATAGAAATTGCAAATAACAAAGATTCAAATAACAAAGAACAAACCGTGCAAACCTTGTTACTTTGCTGCTTCCATTGTTCGCCTAGTCTTAATCGATCTTTGTATATGAATTGAAGCCCTTAGAAGATGCACTTCCTTGCTTTGTTTTATCAAGAT
The DNA here is from genome assembly GCA_027924645.1 of Cunninghamia lanceolata. NCBI lineage: Eukaryota > Viridiplantae > Streptophyta > Pinopsida > Cupressales > Cupressaceae > Cunninghamia > Cunninghamia lanceolata. The sequence continues at coordinate 4,740,561 of BSBN01000395.1, read as the reverse complement.
GACAATGGAGAGATGGCTATGATACTTTTTGTAATGAAGATGAGCTTCAATACAATAAAAGAGTGATCGCAAGCTATGGATGGATTTGGGTGCCAAAGGCGCGCTGTTAATTCTGTAGAGTAATGGTACTAAAAGATTGGATGAATGAAATGTAAGAACAGGGTTCAATTTATAGACTTGGGAGAGAGAAGATCAATGGTATAGAAAGAATGAGAAGATCAATGGTATAGGAACCTTGAGAGAATGTGCGCGAATAGAAAGAAGACAAGTGTCACACAAAAACTGTTTTGTTTGAGTTATCTACTTTCTTTTATAAAGATAAGATTTGCTTTCATAAATTAGAATGTTTTTTTTCTAATTTAGGAGATTTTTTTTTTTTTTGATCAATGAACGGCCGAAGCCTTTGATTATATTAAAAATAAAATTTACATGTCCTCCGTTCAAACGGGCACTGGTAGGAAAGAACGGGGAAGAAAACCTCCAGTCTTGCCCAGGACATTAGTCCAATACATACAAATAAAACCTAGAGGCATACCCCTGTTTATATCTTATTCACTATGCTACAATTACACATGTTGTGAAGATGTTGTTACATTACATTATTTCACAGAGGCATTCCCCTGGTTGTATGTTATTCATAATTGTACAACGAATGGTCCTTTAACAGGAGATACATATTCAGAAAATAATGACATTACTTAATGATGACTATTGGTGTACAAGTCTTCCTTTTCCTGTCCTGCATTAGAAATAAAAGGCAACCACCATCCATTCTAAAAGAACACTTATTTTACATGTTAGTCAAATTAAAGGGTTAGTACAAAGGGTATAAGATCAAGAACATAAACCGATGGCCACTAATAGAAATAAAACAAGACTATTACTCTACTACTAATTACCTTAAAAATGCGTGACATAGTATTCGAGCTACTCCGGAAAGTAATCTAAAAGAACACTAAAAACTATATGTGAGTAAGGGCCTTATAATACTAATCTAATTTGGTTATCTGATTTCTTTATAAATCTAGACTAAATGAAAGATAAAGACCTTAACAAGTTTTTTAAAAAATCATGTAATGTCCGAACTGACACAAAAATCTAATTTTGTTTAGCATTCTTACCTGAGAAAATTTGTGTGTAAATGATAGAGCCTGAATTTAAAAATCGGCAGAGGGATGATATTTGTGGTCAATAAGAGGATATAAATTTAAACCAACAAGAGGGGAGGGGAGTGATAATGAAGAAAAGGTGACTACGAAGGGTTTGTGGATTTAAGAATGTCTAACCCATCCGCACCAAGGTTAGCAAGATTGTCAGCTTTTTGATTACCTTCCCTGAAGATGTGGTTAATTTGAAAAGCTTCAAATTTATCTAGTAGTAGCAGGATTTCTTCGAGCTTAGAGTGGAGAACCCAGTTCATGGTTGATCTATTGCACAATGCATTTAGAACTATTTGGGAGTCCCCTTCTATAATAACTTTTGAAATACCCATTTTATGACAAGATTTGATACCTTCATGGAGGGCCTCAAGTTCTGCCATATTGTTAGTGGTTGGGTCTATATTTTTTGCTCTTTTGAAAATCCATTCCCCTTTATCATTATTGATAATACATCCAATACCTGATTGGCCTGGATTGCCACGGGAGGCTCCATCAAAATTGAGTTTGGACCATTCAGGGGGGGGACAAGTCCATTTACAGTTTTTCCTTGCCTCAGCGTTTTTTGTTTTATAAACTTGGGGGGGGTTGATAAGTTTTGTCCAATTTTCTTTAATCTTATAGTCCCACATAGAGAGGGAGCCTTCTTCGAAACTAGAATTCCTAATGTGGGAATTGAGGGTTTCGGTAATGCATACTTCAATTTTGTTAGTAAGAGTATCAACCTGCATTTCTAGATTTTTGAAGATCCTTCGATTTCTCTCCTTCCAAATTTCCCAGGACATAATAGCCGGGCAGATATTCCAAATCTTACTGTAAATACCTTTGGATAGGCCCTTGGGCCATCCACTCAGGAGATCCTGGTAGGTTTCTGGCAGAGCGGTGATCCATCCTAATTTAAGTTTTAGCCAATCCCAACAATGTTTGGCATATGAGCAGTTATACAGGAGATGATCAACATCCTCGGTATTTTGTTTACATAGAACACAACGGGAGGGACCATGAATACCTCTTTTTTGAAGGTTATCAGCAGTAAGGATCTTATTTTGAAAGGCTAACCAGAGGAAAAAACCTGCCTTAGGTAAACAGGCTTTGTCCCAGCAGAGATGTAGGGGGATATTAATTTCTTCCCATCTCTGAGAATTGATTATAGATTTATAGCCCTCTTTAACACTATATTGGCCAGATTTGGCAGTGGCCCATACCAATCTATCATCCCTATTAATCTGTTTTGCTTTCCTCTGATTAATCATTTGATTGTAAGAGGTTATTGAGGCAGGATCCAGATCTAATCCTTCTAAAGATTTCCATGTCCATTCATGGTCGTTATGAAGGGTCATATAATCTTTGACTTTATTACCCCATATTTTAGTGAGGAGATTTTTGCATTTTTGAGGAAGATTCAGAGAATCTATGGGTGGTAATCCATCCCAAGAATCTTCCCAAAACAATGCATCTTGTCCCCTGCCAATATCCCAGGAAAGATGATTAGTAATAATGTGCCTATTGTTAGCTATGAAATTCCAGCTGCTCGAGCCTTTAGGAAGGGTTTTCATTCAAAATAAAGATTCAGGTTTATCAGCATCCAGATATTTGTTATATAGAATTTTAGCCCATTTTTGCTTGTGTTCTTTAAATAATCTCCAAGATAATTTAGCCCCGAAGGCTTCATTTTGCCAATTTAAATTCTTTATCCCTAAACCACCATGTTCTTTCGGTTGTCTAATCTTATCCCACTTGATGAGGGCCATCTTTTTACTTTCTTCACAATCTGTCCACAGAAAGTTCCTAAGCTTAGTTTCAAGTTTGGAATTAATGGATTTTGAGAGAGGGAGAGACGAGAGAGGATAGATGGGTAGAGCTGTAAGAACTGATTTTATTTTAGTTATCTTGCCTGCTTTGGATAGCCATTTATCTTTCCAGGTTCCTATCTTGGAGTCTATTCTTGTCAAAACCTGTTTCCATACTTTATTGTGTTTAATACCACTTTCTAAATCTATTCCTAGGTATTTACATGGGAAAGTTCCTTTCTTGAAACCCAAAATACTACAGATTTGATTTTCTGAAGTAGAATTAGTATTTAAAAAGAAAATTTTGGACTTGTTTGCATTGATATTTTGACTAGAAGCAGCCGCATAAGATTGTATAATGGTTTTGATAGTTTTTGCTTCAGCTATAGTACTTTCACTAGGAAGAATTATATCATCTGCATATTGTTGGTGAGTTATATTTGGAACATTTTTTGTAACTTGGATACCACTGATTTTCTTTTCGATTTGGGCTCTTGAAAAAGCTCGGCCAAAGGCTTCCGCCATGATTATAAAAAGAAAGGGTGAGAGTGGATCTCCCTGCTTTAAGCCCCTTGAGGTCTCGAAGAAACCTTCTGGTGAGCCATTAATTAAAAGGGAGATTTTAGTCGTCGAGATACATTGAAATATTAGATTAATCCATTGATGGTTAAAGCCAAATGCTTCTAGTGTTTTACAAAGAAATCTCCAATCTACCATATCATATGCCTTTTGAAAGTCAAGTTTAATAAACATGCTTGGAGTTTTGCTTTTGGAAGCTGAGTGGATTGCTTCTTGGATGATCAGGATGCCATCTAGAATGGAACGTCCTGGTACAAAGCCAGTTTGTTCTTCCGATATAAGTTTAGGTAACAGGAGCTTTAGGCGGGAAGAGAGGATTTTGGAGTATACTTTGTAGATCGTATTACAAAGCGCAATAGGTCTGTAATCTCCTGGATTAACAGGATTTTTAGTTTTGGGTATTAAAGCAAGGAATGTAGAGTTGATTTCAGATAATAAGGATCCGCCGTTTCTAGAAGCTTCTATAGCTTTCCATAGATCTGTCCCAATTGTGTCCCAACTTTTTTGGAAGAAGAAGGCCTGGAAGCCGTCAGGACCCGGGGATTTATCGGGATTCATGCTAAATAAAGCTGACTTAACTTCTTCCAATGAAATAGGTTTATTTAAATTTTTATTATCTTCTACCGTTATGAGGGAGGGGATTGAACTCAGCATTTTGTCCTGGGCTATCAAGTTGGAGCTCTCAAAATTATTGAGAATTTTATGGAAGTGATTCACCATAGTTTCAGCAATAAGATTTGGGTTTTCTGTCAAATTACCAGCCTCATCTTTGATCCTTGTTATACTTTTAAAGGCTCTATTCGCTATTGTGCTATTGTGAAAGAATTTTGTGTTTCGGTCGCCTTCATTGAGCCATTTCTCTCTGGATTTTTGTCTCCAGAATGTTTCCTCTTTTGCTAAAATGTCTTCTTGTTTATGTAATAGTTCTTTCTCCAATAGATAAGAATTATTGTTCATGCCGTTTTTAATAATTTCGGAGTTGAGATTAATTAATTCTTCTTCCAAGTCTAATTTTTCTTTAAAAATATTCCTGAAATGTGTTTTGTTCCATTCTAGGATCCTTTTTTTAATGTGTTTCAATTTTGAAATGAAAGTGAACATTTTTGAGCCTTTGAAGGTTACTTCGTTCCACGAAAGTTTGATTAGATTCATGAAGTTATTGTCCAAAAACCACATCTTTTCGCATTTGAAAGGGTTTCTATGTGGTTTTTTTGGTTCTGTTAAGGAAATTTGGACTGGAAAGTGATCAGATCCGGCTATTGGCAAAATCTGAGAAGAGATATCAAACTGGAAGGAGCTACGGTCTCCTTTAAAAAGAAATCTGTCTAATTTTTCAGCTATATAGTTAAAATCCTTTCTCCTATTATTCCATGTGAAGATACCATTATTGGTTGGGATATCTTCTAAGCAATGATCATCTATCCAATTTTTAAACTCTATAGATGCTGAATGTATATGTTTTGTACCTCCAGCTTTTTCTTCTAAGCTAATTATTGTATTAAAGTCTCCACCAATGATAATAATTTCATTGATATAACTGAGGAAGAAATTACTTAGATCTGTCCATACAGCTTTTTTGTCAAAATTAGAAATGGGACCATAAACATTAATTAGCAGGAATTGAAGATTAGAGACGGTACTTTTGACTTGACAGCTCATCCAGTTATGCCTTGACTCAATGATCTCAAGGCTTACCTTCCTCTGATTCCATATAAAGCCCAAACCTCCTGAAGCCCCTCGTGATTCCTGAAAGTGCAAATTCCAATAACTCAGTTTTTTTCCCAGTTTCAGCCCTTCTTCTGAATTCAGTTTTGTTTCCTGTATCATAACAATTTCGGATTCAAAGGCTTTTAAGTTCTGTCTTAAAAGCCTTTGTTTGCTAGAGGCATTTAAGCCTCTAGCATTCCATGTAGTGACTTTCATGGAGCCTTGGGAAGGATCTTCCCCTTCCCAACATTGAAGATATCACTGATCTTTGGTTGCTCTCTAACCTGACCATCTGCTTCTCTCAATTCTTTTAAAGATTTCCTTCCCCTTTTAGCTTTGGCAGTCCCATATCTAGGGGATCTGATACCCTCTTGGTTCATGCAGATCCCCAACTGACTTTGATTGGAATGACATGTTTCCTCGATTTGATCCCCTTCCAGCAAAGTTTTTTCCTCTTCTGCAAGTGCTAAAAGGATCTGCTCATTTAGGGTGTTCTGTATCTCATCAGGTCCTTTGATGCCAGTATCAATCTTTCCATCAGGACATTCCTCCAGATTTGACCTCTGTATGTGATCTTCCTATTCTATTCTCATTAAATCTCTCCTTAGATTGTCAAAGGTGTAGTTTTCCCCACCTAGTTGAAGGACTCTTTGTAGAAGATTCTCTTTCTGCAGGATGGTACTTTCATTGTGATTCTCTGGATTGAAGACGTGGAGTAATTCTTCAGTAAGGAGGTCTATCTCCTCACTTTCTGTATCATCTATGTTTATGTCTTCATTGGTGCTGATTTCTTCATTCAATAATTTGCTGAACTTGTGGGATAATTCTTCAATTTCCATATCTCTGTTAATTGAGCCTTCATTGCAACCTTTAATGCTCTTATTCTCCAGAGTTTGCCAGAATTTGTTGACTTTAGGTGTGACATCAGAAGCTACTTCTGGAATTGAGACTTGAGCTTCTTTACTTGCTGCCAGTTTGGGAAAGTTGTTGATAGGTTCCTTGATTTCTTTGTTGTGCTCTGTTTCTTTACTTCTTTCGTTTTTGAGTATAGCAGGGGAAGTCTTCTTCTTTGCCTTTTTTGTTTTTTTGATATTTTTCCTTTTTGTTCTGCTAAATCTGATTTTCCCGGGCTGCCCTTGTTTGTCCTCGTGACTCTTCTGCTGAAGGTTCATTTCCTTACAGATAGGAAGACCTTCTGGAATAGCTTCTGTGTCAGGATTTAAATTTATGACTGGATTGGGGTACTCTGAGTATCCTGACTTGATTGCACTTTTTACACTGTGCTTCAGAAGGTTTGGGCTGTTCTTCTTTTGCCTGTTGTATTTAATCAAAGGGAGGGCCTTCTCAAGATCCGAGGTCAGTAGCATAGAATGATTTTCAATTGACAGTTCCGAATCTAGATTAATAATTTCAGAGACCTCCAGGAACTTCCTTTGACAGTTGATATTATAAATGGCATGATTAGTAATTACTTTGATTGGTTTGAAAGAGAAGGTATTGACTTTACATTTGATTAATAAATTAATATTATTGCAGGTATTATAGGATGTATCAATACCAATAGGATCTCCTAGAGATGCTCCTATTTTTTTTAAAATTACTGGATGCATCAGTTCTGGAGGTACTGATTGCAAGGTAACCCAAGTGGGGATATGAAAATCTAGATTTTCCTCCTTGCAATCAGGTATCCAGCCGAAAAATTTAATAGCATAACCTTTAAAGAGAGATTCAGATATATGAAGGAAGTTCTTCTTAATCAGTGAGCTACCACAATGCATATATAGTAATCTATTAGAATAGTGATAGATACTTACCTGTTCAGCACAGAAGTCGGTAAGCCAGCTGATAAGACTGGGGATGTGATCTGATGGCCCATTCCAGTAAGCATAGATGCCAAGATCTTGGCAATCTTTCCATCTAGTTTCACTGTAGGGATTGCTGATGATGACCACGTTATCCTCAATCTTAGAAGCTAACTCAATATAAGGGATAGATTGAGCCTTAATGTCTTTTGGTGTCTCTCTCCGTCTGTGTGGGGGGATATATACCGGAGACTGATTATGATGTAAAGGGGCCGAAACTTTGATATAATTTGACCTATCAACCTCTGATAGATTAGAGAAGATTCGAGCTTCCTTCTTCGCATACTTTGTGAGGTTGAAAATTCTGAGTTGCTGATCTAAAGTTTCTGTGGAAAAGATAACTGGGCGCAGTTTGAAAGTCTCTTTCCTTTCAGAAGCTGACTGTGTCTTTGCCATGAATTTGTTGGACACTTTGATTCCCTTCCCAGATCTCGCCTCTTCCGCGTTCTCTGTATTTTCTAAAGGGAGAAAGGGATTTGTTACTTTTAGTGTAAAGGTCCCTACCGGGATCTTCTTCTTATGTCCTCCTTTAATTTCTTTCCAGGCATTTTCTTTGTTTTTTACTGGCTGTATTTTCGATCCACTCCCCATTTCTGACCTAGTATAGGGCATTGGGTCCCGAGTGGATGCATATTGATACGAATTAGGGTTTTTCGAATCAGGTGATAAATGTTTTCGAACTTGGTGATTTAGGTGACATTCCTTCCTCTTACCTACATGTACTTTGTCTGTGTTCGTCACACATCCATGGTTTTCCTGAGTATTCTTGACTGAAGAAGATCTGAAGTGTAGCTTTGAATTATGCCGGCATTGAAGGGAGCCGAAGGAGTCAACCGTGGAAGGCACCTTAGGGCATTTATCTACATCGGGGAGCTGGGCGGGCACTACTACTTTGGCTGCGTCTTGACTCCTTCTCTTCTGCTCAGCGATGGAGGGCAGCAAATGATCATAATTATTGTGAATTGCCTTAGGTTTCCTACATTCTGCCTCCTTGTGCCCGTAAAGCCAGCAATTGTAGCAGTATGGCGGAAGATGCTTTCCAAAGGGGAAGTCTGAAGACGAATTCTGTTGCAACTTCTTGGGGGGGGGGATGCTCCTGAGCCCAGGTTAGGGTTTTCTCTGCCATCCGAGGGATCGACAGCTACAGGATTTATGTCTGTAGATTTTCGCTCGCTTTTTTCCATTTTTGACAAGGACAACAAAAAATAAACTTCCTAATTTAGGAGATATTGATAAAAACAAGGTTGATTGAGTTAGTTAACTCAACTTGTAATTTGCTTTTGCATGATTTGAGAGAAATTAAATAATAAATTATTTAATTTTGTGTGCATGAAGAAGAGGAATTATTTTTATAAGATTTGGAAGATTTTTGAAGTAATTTGAAGATAAGAAAGCAAATTAAATAAATAAATTTATATAATTGTTTGTGCATGATTTGGAAGAATAAATAAAATATTTGATTATATTTTATTTTTAGAGATTGAGAGAATTTAAATAAATTTGATTGATTTATTTAAATTTGGAAGAAGAATTGACTTAATTAAATAATTAAGAATTATTTAATTGTTTGGAAGAATTAAATTAAATAAAGGATTTATATTTAATTTTGACTTTAGAAGGGGTAATTAAATAATTTGATATTTAATTAATTTAGAGGAATATGAATCGAATAAATAAATTTGTTTATTTATTTATTGATAGAGGAATTAGATGGAATAAATATTAAGAATATTTATTTGGACTAAGTCGTGTCATTTTTAGGCGTATATAATAACATCACACAGTACATCATTATAATATGACCCTATCTTGAATTTGATTGAACATTGCTCACTTACCAACACCCTCCTTTTGCAACCATGAAATTTGTATGGACTAGGGTGCTCTACCTTTCTCATCTTTAGCTTCTCAACCATCTCACTTGACACGATATTATTGTTACTACCACCATCAATGGTATCTTTGCAACATTTATCTTTAGGTATACATATTGTTATGAACAATTTTTTTCTTTGCATTAGTTCTTCCTTATCTATACCATTAGGTTTCAACAAAATTCTTTTCATCAACAAAGACTCACCTCTTTCTAGTTTGTTAACTCAGTTTGGTAATCTAATTGAGTTTCCATATGCATATGTATCTTTTTAAATTCCTTAAAATTATTTACATATTAACTCTTTAAGATTAGGGACATTGAAATAATATAGGTCCTTCTACTCCACACTTGAAACAAGTTCCTTTGAACAATCTTCTACCTCCTCTACCATATATACCTCTACATCATTGATTTTTGTTAGATCTCTCATTACAATATGAGTTATCGCTTCCATTTGCTTCTACATATTCATTATTATGTCCTCTACCATTGCCTTGATGCCTTCCTCTTTGGAATTTGTCACTTTTTTCTCTTTGTCTATTATGTCTCATTTGAAATTTCTTTGTCAACTTTTATTCTAATTTCAAAGAAAACTGATATTCTTCCTCAACTGATTGCAATTTCATCATACTCAAGTATTCTTGAATATCATCTCAAACCTTTAATATCTTGCTATCTTTCTTAATCTACTTCATTATGTCTAGCCCTAATTGTCATCTTATAATTTTTTTCAGTATAATCTTTTATAATCCTATCTTTTTGTCTCAAGTTTTACAATTTCTTCAATAGATATAACTAATAGTTTGTGGGTATAAACTTAGCTTTCAAATTTGACACCATCCTATCCCATTTTTCAATCTTTTCTTTCCTTCTTCTATTTCTTTCTATGTGTGTGCGTGTGTAACATCAGTTAACAAGTAGACACATGTAGATATAGGATAGATGGTAGAGAATTCAAAGTTGACTTAGGTAACTCAAACTAAAATTCTTCCATGCCTCTTAATGACATGTTCTTCCCACTCTAAATACAAATCCCAAAGGTACCTCACCCTAGGTACTTGTTCAAGTGGGATATTTTCACATAAAATACTCAAAATTGAGATCTTACTCCCTTTTAAAAATTTTCCTTGATTGTAAATCCATGTTTGCAATAAAAAATAACATTTTATAATTTCAAGATATCAACACATATGAAATACATAATTTAAATCACCAAAAAAAGGACTTAAGGATTGACAAGGTTTAACTTAAGGGGTCTTAGTCCACTCATAGACTAAGACAACTATTGTAATTGGGAAATCACAATCAAATTGTGATTATTTCACAAGGTGAAGTGGGAAGGGTAATTAGGGTTCTTGATTGATCTCTCATTCTTTCATTAGACAACTTGTTAATAGACACACTTAATACACACATTAAATACACCAAAAATATAAATAATTGAACCAACATGATTAAAATTACACTATTCACTTGTAATAATTAAGATTAATCACATACATAGTAATTATGATTCCTCATAATAATCAGTATCAAAATCACCTCTCAACATTATTCAATCCACTATATACACATGTATATCTTAATAACTTATTCCTTAGTTATTTTCTGCAATTCACTATTCACATTTAAACCATAATTTTAACATTATAATCAAATCATATCAAATTTCAATCTAACATTCAATTTTATGTTTCCATAACATTCACTAATCATTTAAATCAAAATAGTATTTAAATTATCATTAAGGCAATAATGTGGAAATTAGGATTAGAAATCATATATAAGCATAACTATCTAATATGACTCATCGTTTGAATGAAGATTAATGCCATTATTTACCATCATATATCCATAATTAAATTATACATCTAAATGTAGTACAACCAATGATAATGATCAAATATTGTAATCATCCACATACAACATATGAAAACACTAATCTATTAGCATAATCATGAATCAAAGTATCAATATACAAATTCAATAGTATCAAGTATCCAAAATAAGGTACAAGGAGTGCAAATGGGATTGTAGAAAGAAACAAGCCTTAAAATTATCTATCATTGTCAAATGTTGTTGTTTTCCCTTCAACAAACTCATTGTTTCTATATGAGTGGCACCATAATTAGATATCAACTATACCTATGGGTGCAATTTAGCATTCACTTGCATAAGCACAACATAGTCTATCTTTCTTGTTGATGACATGCACTGAAGAAAATTGGTTTTACATTGATTCATCTCACCTAGCTTGAAATTATAATATCTTCTTGAATCAACTAATTCTTGAGGCCACTTAATTTGGCACTCATGGACGTGAGTCTAGTAGTTATCAAATCAGACAAATCTATTGATACAACAAATAATTTATGCACAGTGACAAGTGTTTGAGTATACTTCTCCAATAATTGATCAAGGGAATTCATGGTAACTCCTCTATATTCAATGTGTGATTCAAAATATTTCTTGGCCTTAGCCAATGCTTTCTCCTATTGTTAGTGTGTGAGCTCCTCTTGCTTTATGCACTCTACTTCAACAACTCCTTTATTCTTCTTCTCCTCTAATGCTCTAGCTGCATCTTCCATAGCTTGTTGTTGTTCTTCTAACAAGTGTCAATCTTCACGTAATGTCCCCTTTCTAATTAATTTAATTTTGAGTGTTTGGGCCACTTTTCAACCTTGGACAGGATTTCAGGCTTTCTCATGCTATCATGCCTTTCCTTCATCTCTCGTGCCCCCACTTTCCTAATCCTTTGCCTTTTATAAGTTTCTAGAATTTCTCTTACCTTAGTACCATTTCCCTTAGTTCCCTATTGCCCGAACCCCCACTTTGTCTTACCCATGAAAATTTTGGGCTTTCCCTTCCTTCATCACTTTGGTATCAGGTATGTCACATCCCTAATCCCTAATCCCCACCAATATCATATATGCTAAAACTATGATCCTCGCCCTCCCACTCCCTTGTCATTTGTAGACCATTGGACCTTTTTGTTTCCTTCTCCTAGATGGAACTTGGTATCTTGTTCTCCTAAATCTTGATCCTTGTTCTTTCCTACATTAGGTATCCTTGAATCTTGATCCCACTCCTTGCATTGAGTATCTCCAAATCTTGATCCTTGCTCCTTCTTACATTGGGTATCTTTGAATCTTGATCCTTGGTTCCTTGTTGTCTCATGTTGTTTATCCTTCCTGAGCCCATGGACCCTTGTATCCCCTCACATCTTGGAATCGTTGCATCCCATTCCCCAAACACACAACTTTGAACTTTCAAAAATCTTAATGCTAGTGTACCAAGTGAAATTCATCTGATGGCATCCCAACACTTGATTCTATGGTCCCTCTTGCAAATGAACCCTTCGACATGCAAACCCCTAGACCCTTAGTCCCTCTTGCAAATTCACCCTTCAGCATGCAAATCCCTAGACCCTCAACATTCAAACTAAAAACCCCCACCTACCACAATACACAACTAGGGATGCCATTAATGGTCTCAAATGAATGTGATAAGACCAAGAAAGACTTCAAAATGCCTATAAACATGTGTGGGCCCCATGCTAGGCCTTCAATCTCTATTTAAGTCAACTAGCTTCGTTGATTTTCATCTTTTGCCATTTTATAAAACAAGCCCTAACCCTAACTTGTCCAGTTTGAGCACTTGTGTTCATCTATTGGATTTGAGGATGAAACCCCTTAGTTTATGGAGATTAATGGAAAAAACCCCATTAGTTTCTTGGAATTTAGAGGATAAAAACCCTTTGAATTCTTGAGGACAACTTCAAACAAAGGTTGCATTTGCACTTCATGTTTGGAGGATTTCAACATTCTAGGTATTTTCTAGAAATATTTATAATAACAGTGGGTTTGTAATTTCTAAAGATTCAACATACTGGGAAGAAAATCTTTGTAATCATTTGAAGCATAAATATATTTGAATAAAATATCTAGTTCCAACCAATTTTACATGTGCAAATCTATTTTGTGTTGTGGGTATTTCAAATTTGAGCATATTTCATATTCCTTTTGGTTGAAACCATTATAATATTTTAGATATGAGATTTTTCACTTAAATTTTTGGTTGACATCATCATAGGGGTATCAGAGAAAATAAATATTTCATAAAAAATGTTTTAGTCATCACACTTCATCATCCATTTCCTTCAGATGCTTTTCAAGATCTTAGTAGGATAACAATGGTATCAATAATGGATGCCAATGTGATCCTCTAAGCTCTCCTCTAGCCCAACAATCTACCTGGCAATGATATGATTGTGCAAAACATTAGGGCATACCAAAATAACTTTATCTTGCAACTTGTGTCTATAGTAACTAGAATGAAGTATACACTTTGTGATTTCTTCTTTTGTTTGTGTCAATGCCTCTATAATGCACAATTGGGCAGTTGAATGAACATTTTTTATTATCTCTAACAACTAGTGGGTAGAAATACATTTCTATCTACACGTTCAAACATATATTAACCATTACTTAACATTCTAATTTGGCCACTTCCTCTTTCAAATGATCCACTTCTTTTTGTCTTTTACTTGTGATGACATTGTTAGCTTGGTTGTGTAGCCTAGTAGTCCTCTTCAATGTATCAAACAAATTTTGTAGTTGTATTAACATGGAAAAAGTGTCAATTAATTACTCAAGGATTATCAGAAGATTACTAGAACCATCGACCTTGATCTCAATAGATGCCCTAGGAATTAGCATAGGTAACATGACAATATCATACATGTCCAACCCACTAGCCTAAAGTTCCTTGTAAGCCTTTTCAACATGTGATTTTAACTACTTTACCCTAGGCTCTTCAAATCGAACTAGATCTTGTGTAGAATCTCCTTATGAGAACTTAGATGCCTCAATGTTCTTCATAGGCATGTCTTGTTGCAATTGGGTAGTAGATGACTTGTGAAGGACCTTGAATTTGTTCTTATGCCCTCATTATGTCCATTGGTGGGTCTTGATGTTGGGGCACAAAAGGGTTAGGCACTATATGTGATAGATGTAGGGGTTTTACACCTTTTGTGAGTACTTAAGGTGGTGTTGGAGTGAGAACACATGTAGGAATGTGTCTTAGAACAAGAGAAGGTGCTTGTTGCAAAGGAGCTTGTGATTGCTCTTGTCCTAGCTCTTTGATTTCTATCTGCTTTACACATTGCATCTTACATGACTTGGAGGGAGATGCATAAGCCTTACATTTCCCCTTATCCATTGCTAGTTATGCTCCTACCAACTCTCTTTTTTCTAGCAGTAAATGGAGTAGCACCTAGTCCATCATCATCTTCATCATTTATGGTGGTTGGTTGCATTACACATGATGATGAGATAGTAAAAGTGGCATGCATAATAGGTAATAATACCCTATTAGAATATATTACCTTTCAAATTTCACATCCTCTATTTTGATGCCATAAGGCAACATGTTTGCTTCCTAAGTGGATTGAATATCGATGAAGTGCACCTTGCAGAAATGCCTATAGAATTCAAACCTTGTAGTGGAGTATTATTGTAGTACCTTTGGCCAACATCTCCATTAGTCAACACACTATAATTTAAGGGAGTTAGCCCATTATTTTATCACTTGAGTGTGCACAGTAGCTTCATAAACATCTATGGAAGCTAGCATTAGACAATTGAATCATATTGTGGGAATCAAGCTTGGTTTTCCCACACTTTCAACTACAATTGGACCATAGTATGCCACGAGATGAAGAATTGTAGGGAACCGAAATAAAAGTGTGTACTTTCATCCCAGGCAATCTGGCATTTTCTACTATCTCATTAGCTAGGTACACACAATAATCATACTTCACATAGTGCATTGTCACTAGATAACTTGCATAGGTAGTACCCTTTGGAATTCAATCCCCTCTATCATAGCTATTCTTAAATATCATCCATTTCAATAGTCAAAGATCAATTTTTCCTAATAAGAATAGAACAAATATTTACCACTGTTTATTGTGAATGGTGTAAAATTAATTTTGACTATTGGACCATTATAATTGATGATATTTAAGTAGAGTGCTCAATCCTTGCATAGTAATTTGAATCCAATGCATGTGCATGCAACCCTAATTAAGGTTTGGCATATCATCGACTACTAACCCTCTTGAAATTTTATGGCCTCCAACCAGCTGATGAACCTTGATCTCTTTAGATTGAGTATTCATTGCCTAATCTAAGTCCTCATATGGATTCTGATCATGTTTCCTCATCTCGTTGCAGTTGGGAGAGTTCAACGTATAAATCATTTTTGGATATACATGAATTTATGTATCTTCCTTCAAATATAAATGTCATCATGGAACTAGTTGACTAAAAATCAAACCATCTCTACATTACCAAAATAAGGCAAATTTTTTAGTTGTAGGATCCCTCTCCTAACTAGTTCTTTACCCTGCAGGTCCCATTCGTACTACTTTGCACCATCATCCTATGGAACCTCTACTACCAATCCATCTATGGTTCATTGATCTCCAAGCTAAAATATGTGATTATGTTCACCTATTTTGAATGTGAAGAAGTGCCCTAAGTCCTCTTTTCACTGTCACTAGTCAAAACTAGATGATACTTGTATTAATTCCATATCTTTGGGTGCAAACATTGCACCTCCCAAATTGTTTGTTGCATCAATGTTTTCTTGTGTCATTTTAATGATTCTCCTACTGTTATGACCTATTGAGGTTCCTAGACCTGATGCACATGTGGTTTGTCTTTGTAGTTCAATTTTCTACTATATAGTTGGTTCTTCACACTTCACTCATTGTTCAATATGCAACTATGAGTTAAGTTATAATCTTGCAACTAGAATTTCACTTCCACAAAAATCTTGAATCTTTGATGGATTTACATAGGAAATAACCCCTCTTATAGATTTTTCCAACACCTTGTGATTATTAATGCACGTCCCCATCTTTCATGGATAAATCAAACAAAATATTGCCATCACCTTGACCTCTTGAAGTATTGAATATCATGGATTTTAAACTTGATTCTCACCATAGTGATGTAGGGGCATCGTCCCAACCCCTAAATGGCAATTATTTTCCTATCACTAATTTTGGTTTTAATTTTAATTTTTTACTATTGCCTAGAAGTAGACAAGGAGCATTTAGTCTAGTTGCAAGTAGCATTTACATAGTGCTAGAAGGGAGTACATGAAGTAGGTGGTTTAAAATGTTTTCCTAGGTTGCTCCCACCATTTGATGTAAATAGTTTTGGTGCAAAAATTTAATATTTGAGTGCCAAATTTAAGAGGAAAAATTGATGGTGGTTGGTGCAACATTAAAGAGGCCCCAACTTGAGTGCTAAAATTAGTTTGAGAGGGATTTTTGAATAGTTTTGGTGAAGAGAAAGGTCTGGAACATTCTAGAATGGCAGGATTGACAAGTTTTGGGTGTGTGTAGAAGATGCGAGGTAAGGAAAAAAGGAGATATGATCAATTGTTGGTGTGAATAGGGTTATTACCTATTAGGTTTACCCCTTGTAGTGTGAACTAGGCACATTATCTAACTAGTCATTAGTTAGTCCTATTCACACATGTTCACATGTTAAGTTTACTTATAATGAGTCTAGATAGTTCTAGGTTGTCATGTGATCTTATCAACTAGTTGGCATCTTATCCTCTAGTTGTCTCATGTCATGGGATTAAGACACTTGAGATATAAATACTTCATCCTACATCTCATCCTTGTCTTTATAAGCAAGGCATATCATGTACATTGTAACAATTTTTTGCTTTCATTGATATAATAGAATTATTCCCTCATTTGGCTCTCTTGTGCTTTCATGAAGTTCTAGATCTTGGGTGGCTACATTCATAGCCAACTCTTACATGGTATCAGAGCACATCAATCAACTCTTATAGTTTTAAGTGGAAGGAAGTAGAGTGTAGAGGAAACAAAAGAGGAATAACTAGAAAGAGGCCTACATGGTGGTGAGAAAAGAGAGTGAAGAAGAAGACTGTGAACTAGAAAGCAAAGAGGTGGAAAGAGAAAAGGCATAGTAAAGAAGAAAGAACCACAACGAGGAGGCTTGAGAATACACAACAAGACAAAAGAGAGTTGTGTTTGAGATTGGGCTAGAAAATCCATGCCTATGTAAGCTAATTAGATAAATGATGAATGTATAGTCTTATTTCAGTATTAATAAAAGAAAAAAAAATTATTTTAATGTAATTTCCCTTATTTGTCAGTGTATGCACGTGATCTATGTTTTATGATATGATTGGATATGTGAAATGAGACCCACCTTGACCCATGTGGGAACTATGTTTGTGTGTTGTTTTGTTTTCATGAACTAGAAACCATATGTAGGTATATGTGTGTATGTTGGTGTGTAATTTTTTGCCTGTAGCTATAGGGTTGAGCATATGGTTGGATTGAGGTTGCCTGAAACAATCAAAGTGTGAGGTGTTGGTCAAGAAGAGTTTGTTGGGTGACTGCAAGACTACCTGCAGTGTTGTCTTTTGACTTGTAGCAACAGGGCAGAGTGTGTATGAGTTAGTTTTAGCCACCTATAGCAATAGTAAGAGGAGAAGCTTGTGAGCATAAATAGTTTGTAGCAAGGGTAGTGACTATTGTAAGTCACCTGCAACAAGTATTATGTTGGGTTTGGACCATAGAAGTGGTATCCAATTGTTATAGGACTGCTTGCAACAAGGAAGAAAAATGGTGTCATAGGGATGTGGCGCCATCAATGTGGTATTAGAGCACAACTACAAATTTGGGAAAATGAGTATTGTGATCTTTAAAGTTTGCTAGAGTTTTGCAAAGTAAAATTTCATATAGAGAACCAAGTGTTTGTGTCCTTGTAGCAAATAAGGTTGTATCTAAAAGAGTTGTAGGAATAAGGAGTGAGTTAGGCCAACTAAATGCCACCAAGGAGAAGGGAAATAGAGTTTGCTATAGCAATAGATGATGCAAGTAAGATTGATGAAGTGATGAAAGCTATAAGGGAAGCACAAAGGAGAATGAACATCATTGAAGGTGGAAAAAGAAAAAGATCATGCTCTTAAAAGGGAAGACAGTGACAGTGAGGATGAAAAAAGAGTAGCAGTTAGTATAAAGGAGAAGTTTGAGGCTATGATAAAAGCCTTGAGGGAGAGCGAGGTAAGATTAGAAGCCTTAAAGAGTGAGGAGAGAAGAAGCTATGGATGTGCATGAGGTAAGATTAGAAGCCTTAAAGAGCGAGGAGAGAAGAAGCTATGATGTGCATGAGGTAAGATTAGAAGCCTTAAAGAGCGAGGATGAAGAAGATATGGATGTGCATGAGTTGTCCCACCAAAAGGGACAAAGAGGAAAATTGAAAGACAATAAAAGAGGATGGAGGAGATTGCCTTGAGAGGCAATGAGTGGGTAGAAATGCCATGTGAGTAGCTTGTGAAGGAAAAGATGGGTCATGAGCAACCCAAGGAAGACCTCATAGATAGTGGGGTAGAGGAGAAGAGAGTCCTTATAGATGAGGTCAAGGAAGAGGACATAGTCTGTATGCTGCAAAAGTTTGGTGCAATAGATATGAAGGAGGAGTATGCAACCTATAAGTTGCAAATGGCTAAGAGGACAACCATATTGGAGACAAGTGGAAGGGACAAGAACAAACCCTATGTTTTTGGTAACAAATTTGTGTTTACAAATTTAGAGGACAACAATGATGAAGAAGGGGATGAACATATTGTTGAAATTAGGGTAGACAACTGAGTGACCCACATTATCTGGGAGTGACCATCAATCAGCAACATAAAGTATCTATCTACTTGCAAACTCCTAACCCTGGCAGGACCACACAAATCAGTGTGCACAAGTTCTAACAATCCACTTGAAGATTGTTCTTTACTCTTGAATGTAGTTCTACTCTATTTTCCCAACTGACATTCCTTACACATGCTATTAGCAGGTTTTACAAGCTTTGGAAGATCTCTCACAGTTTGAGTAGCACTTATCTTGACAATGTTGTCAAAGTTTACATGACACATTCTCTTATGCCATAGCCAACTCTAATCAATTTCAGCAATCAAACAACTTTTACCAGTACCACTTAAATGAAAGATGTTACCTCTAGTCTGTGTACTAGATGTAATCTCAATTCCAGAGCTTTCCAAAATTGAACATTTTCCATCCTTGAATCAGAGATCATATCCCTTGTCAACCAACTGTCCAACACTGAGAAGATTATGCTTCAACCCTTCTACATACAAAACATCATTAGTGTTATTCTTACCATCAAGAGAGATGGATCCTTTGCCACGAATTCTACCAGCTGAATTGTCTCCAAACTTCACAATACCACCTTCATACCTTTCCACACTTACAAACTTACTCTTATCACCTGTCATATGATGAGATCATCTACTGTCAATTACCCATTCATCCTTTTCTTCAACTTGAGCAGCCAAGGCTCTTTCCACATTCACATAGCTAGCAGATTCAATAGGCACTGGATCTTCTTCTTTGATGGCAATGAACACCCATTCATTTCCTGAGGTACTTCCCTTATCAGATTCATCATCAGTGACTCCTTCTTCAGAGCTTCTTGGACATAGTAGCATTTCTTCTGAATCCTAGGTCTGTTAGGGTTTGGCTTTGAAACCCTCTTCGGACATATTGAGGCAAAATGACCAATCTTATTGCAAGCAAAAAAATTGAAAAACAACTTTCCTTCATACTTACCAGATCCTCTTGGTAGTCTTTTGGCAAAAAGGGCTTCAAGTTCTTCCAGCTTCGATTCATATTCTTCAAGATCCTTCCTTACCTTCTCAAATCTAGTTAGTTTGCTTGAAGAGCTTTGACCTGGATCAAATCTTTGCTTTCCAAAAACATTTGCCTTAAATGCAGATTCAGATTTAGGAAGAGAATCACCAAACTCACTCATTTCAAATGCTAAAAGCTTGGCAACTAACTGATCCCTTGTAACAGTTGTCATAGTGTTAATCTCCTCAATAGCAACAACTCTATGTTTGTATGAAGTAGGTAAGGATCTGAGCACTTTGCCAACAATCTTTGATTCTTCCACTTTTCCACTAGCACACCTGATACTGCACACAAGTTCATTCACCTTTTGCATGTAGGAAGTGATATTTTCATCTTCACTCATCCTCAAATTTTCATACCTACCCTTCAGGCTCTGCAACTTAGCACATTTGACATATTCATCACCTTCATATAGAGTTTCCAACTTCTCCTAGATTTCATGAGTAGTTTTAATTCTAGGACATTTGTCATTTCTGTATCAGTCAGGGCACTCAGTAATGCTTCTTTAGTCTGAATGTTGTTTTTAGCATCTTTGAGTTCATCTGCAGTTGAAGTACCTTTCTCCAGAGGCTTATACTCATCCTTAGTTGTTAACCAATAAGCATCACCCATGCATTGCAAGTGGCACTCCATGTGACTCCATCAAATCTCAGACTATCCTTCTTGCAAGTTGACATCATGGATCTCCTCAAGCGGTCAAGCTTATTTTAGAGGAACCGGCTCTGATACCAATTGTTGAAATTAAGGCAGACAACTAAGAGGGGGGGTGAATCAGTTGTCACAAAAACTTTTATCCTTTGCTACAATTAAACTTCTTTACCACTTATTGACAAATGAATGATATAACCATGAAAGCATGAATCAACAACACGAGCAGAAACATAATCAACACATATGACACCGGAATTTTTACGTGGAAACTCGGTTAAGGGAAAAACCATGGTGGGGGTTAACCCACAAGATTTATTCTTTGTTAAAAGAATAGAAAAATGGGAAGGCACTTGCCTTCAAGCGCACTGCCCATAGCTCATTGCTCAAAAGAGGCTCACTGCCTACAGAAATATTTATAAGTTTATCACAGAAAGATTGAACTAGAAAACAACATCTTCTTCATGCCAAGGTCAGTTCCATTGATGCACACAACACTTCTGCTCTTCCCCTAAACACTTTTTCACTATCTCCTCATTCTTTACTGCTCTTCCTCTTCTACTCTTCCTCTTCTCTACTCTTCTTTTCTTCCTTTCTTAGGATCTTATCATTTTCTCACAAGGATGCATTTCCACAACTCAACCACACATATTTATATGCTTTATCAACCTTGGAATAAACATCAAGGTCGGCACTACAAACATCTAACTTAATGTGAATCACTATACTGTCGGCCAAACATAGATGGGACTCAAATCTTCCTTGAACAACATGCCACACTTCATAGCACATCTCTTAGATCATTTGCAACAAGCACAAAGCATCCGGTCAGCCAAGATTGGAAAGAACAACAACACCCAAGGACAAATCTTCAACCACGAGCTCAATCCTCAATGTGGACTACCAACATAGTAGGCACACAATCCATAGACCACCACAAGCATAATGAAATCAACAAGAACAACTGCACCATCTCAAATCACCAGAATCACTTGCATCTTCATATCGGAACATAAGAACACCAATTGTCATGACTGCCACATTAGAAAGATTGCTTGCGGACCTCCAAACCACAAACCACTTAAGTTGAGGATACACACTGACATCCCAAACACACCTCTAGATCTGTAGATCATAATATTTCAATGCGGATCAATTCAGACTAAATTCCTGTCACTCTGTCACCTCTAAACACCTGCAAAACCTGGTTCTACTTAGATGGCCATAACTTCCCAAATTCTTCATGCGGATCCCTCAAATCTTAACTGGAGAAACTTCAGACAATCCTTTACAACACCCTTTGGTCTGTATACTTTGATCTTCATCTCACTGGAAATGCAGAGCAATCTACTTCACTGAACTGCACTGTCTTCACTGTCTCTTACAAAGAGATATGTAACTCACTTGTTTCTTCTAGAAAGGCTAATTTTCTCAATATCCTCAACATACAAGTCTTCTAGAATGGGATACAGTTGACACCAATGACAACAAGAATATGTTGACATCAATGACAACACCGATTAGACACATATTTGCAACACATATCCTCATAATAGAGGATGACACTACAAGAGAGGCATGCCAAGAAAATGAAGGCATGGAGGTGCTAGTGTGTACACTCAAGATTGGAGAGATGCTTGATGATGAAGAGTGGAGCAAGACAACTATGGAAGAATATGAAGAGGAGGTAGCATCTAAAGAGATATTGCAAGAAGATAGTCTCAACCAAGGAAGCTTGCCACTTAAGGAGAAAGGTGAGTGAAGGTGTCATGAGAAAGGCATGATGAAAGAATATGGCCAAGATGCTACACGTGAGAGTGAGAGGGATCCCAAGGTGCTGCAAGTAAGTGCATCAAAGAAGTAGTCTATGTGTAAGGCTGCAAGGGTGAAAGAAGAGGTCACCGAGGAGCTACAAGTAGAGGTAGTTCATGGGTTGCAAGTTAGTGCAACAAGAGAGCACAAGGAGGTTGCTATCTGGAAGAAGATTGAAGTGAGTGCAATAGGGGAAAGGTGTAGGCATGAAGTTGAAAGTAGAGTTGAGATACTTCTAGGGATGTTGCAAGTACCTACAACAAAAGGAGTTGACTATGCAGGTACATATGGGGTAATCCCACAATAATTGGTCCCAAACTTGGGACATTAGCTTTTTGATGGCAGATGGGCAAAAAAATTCCAAACTACCTTTGTTCAAAGATTTTGTTGAATTACCTTTGAACAAAGGAACATCTTCGTTTGAAGATGCTCTTCGAACGAAAATAATATTTTAATGATTGGGAAACAATTAAAAACTATCTTCATTCGAAGAAAATCTTCGTATGAAGATATTATTTTATTATTTTTTAAAAAATGTAATATAATGCCAAATGTCTTATTTCATAGTCATTTTCAGCAGGCATGATACTCTTGAATGACACCAATGAATAGGGAAATAGACTACCTTCGTCTTCAGTGACAACAACCTATGCCACAACCCTAGTTTGCCACCTTTACACACGCCACGACCCCAGCTCACCACTTGTCAACAAATTGGACTATCCACGCCAGCATTACCAGGTATGTCAAGAATTTAACCTGCATATTTTCATTTTTTACAAAATTGCAATATGAAAATTCATGGTTATTTTGCAAAATTGTATGTAGAAATTTAGTGTTTTTTGCAAAATTGTAATGGAAAAATTTAGAGTTTTTTTACAAAATTTTGAAACCCTTGTACATGTATGTGAATTTAAAACCCTGAAATATCATTTTGAAAGTAAAACACTTGATTGCCAAACCCTAATACGAGAATCTGAAACCCTATTTTTTGTTTTTTCAAACCCTAACTTACATTATTTTAAAACCCTAAAATGTGAAAACTAAAACCCTAAAAATATAATTTGGAACCTTAAAATGTGAAAACAAAAATCCTAAATGTTTATTTTAGAACCCTAAAATGAACTTATTTGAAACCTTAAATTGGAACGCTAAACATTTATTCTGGAACCCTAAAATGTTTATATCAAACCCTAAATTGGAACCCTAAATGTTTATTTTGGAACCCTAAAATGTTTATATCAAACCCTAAATTGGAATCCTAAACATTTATTTTGGAACCCTAATGTAACACCCTCGCCAAGGAACCCCAGAGGACAACACTAACTAGGTCAAATTAATGGAATATTTTTTTAAAAAATCATAAATAACAATAGAATGCATAACATAACATAATAATATGAACCTAGGTCCTCTAAGGTTCCTTGACTACACTACTCACGAAACTAACATCAAGATTTCTAGAAACTTTCATTAATGATAAAAGATACATGATTGATATAACAAGCAAGGTTCATTTTAAAGCACTAAGTTAAATGATCCTATAATACTCACTTCCATAATGTGGCAACTGGTAATCAAACATTACACATCAACATCCTCCATTTGACCATCAATGACGATTATAAATGACTTCCAAATTTGGACGAGAAGTCTCAATTAGACAAATCCACAGTCCTTCAACAACTTTAATCCAAATAAATTTCTTTCTACGATATTATTCACAAATGAAATAGTGGCATCTTCTTAATCTTAGATTCTTATTCACATATCAACTCATACGTGAGTTACCTTACTTAGTACAATGCATTGAAAACATATTTCCTTAATATTCATATTGTGATATTTGATATTCAAATCAAGGAATATTATTTCTATAATGCAATATTTCCCTCTACAAGACAATTGTGAATTTATCGATAATTAAATAAAACATATTAATAATATTATCAATTCCCACAACATGAATTCATTGTTCCTATCAACATTTCTAAAGATTAGATTTCCTACCTTCCTAGGGTTATAATACATTGTATGAATAACATATAAATCCAACTTTAAACTATAAACACTTATTATCTAAGTATGATTAACCAAAGATCTTTTAACATAATATAATCCTTCCATGATTAGTCTTTACCTTTAAATCTTGAGTCCAACATAAATAGGTAACTAAACCATATTGCTATTTTAAATTCCTAAGACGAGGAACCTAGGACATTAAGAATGTAGAGGGTCATAACAAAATAAATTTCACTACTATGTACATTGATCTGTAATTCTTAGGTTGTCCACATTAAAAAGGATGTAAATAATATAAATATTTTCACAATCTACCAATAATCCAAAGATAATATAATATCCACCAAAATGATTCTTAGCCAATCACCTAATAACATAAACAATACTAAGCTATTCCCAAGATGTAATCATATTAATTATACCTTAATATAAACATTTTTCCTACACCAATTATAAACTTAACTCTAGATGATTCACTTTCATTTTAATATTCTACAAAGTATGTTCTACCTTCTATCCCTATAATCTTATTAAGTTATATCTGATCCATCTATTGGAATTCTATAATCTTATTAAGTTATATCTAATCCATCTATTGGAATTACAACTTACATCAATTATGATGCCATCGATACTACCTCCTATTTATGAGTATAAGTGTTTAGTTAGACTTAAAAGAAAAACTACCATAATTACAATTATTCGAATAGTTGTACTAACATAATATTGATATAATTGCATACTTACTTGAGTTCAGAAAAAAATGATATTTTACCTTAGTACAAGTACAAACACACAAACAAATCTAGATTTGATCTATCTTACTTCAATACAATTTCCACAGACATACTCAACCGAACCCACAAACACAACCCACATATTTGAATTCAATCCAAGCCACAATACATACTTAGATATACACAATCGACGAAGACATATCTACATAACCTTATATGAAAACGACCAACATATTAACACACTTATATATACTAGCATATTTATATTAAATATAATATATCTAAAGTACGCCGAGAGATATCCTTCTCGAGGCGCCTAATGTTAGGATTAGTGATTTAAAAATAGGCGCCTCGAGAAGGATATCTCTCGGCGTACTTTAGATATATTATATTTAATATAAATATGCTAGTGGCATTCGGAGCGCATATTAGGATTAGTAGTTTTCTAATTAAATATTAAATTAATATTATATTTAATATAATTAATTAAAGACTAATTATAATAATATTAATAATCTTTGACCCTAATTAAACTATTATTATTATTACATTATTATAAACAAACATTAATTAAATTAATGTATAATTATATTGTATAATAAATAATTAATATAATTAATGTATAATTAATTTTGTATTACATTATTAAATATAATAATATTATATTTATATTTATCGAATTATTATAAACCATAATTATTTTAAACCCTAATCCAAATTATATATCAATAAATTAAAATATTTTTTATAATTTTTTTAAATTATATAAATTAACTTAAAAATTACAAAAAAATTATATCTAAATTTAAAAATTATATTTAATAATTTCTTTAATTGTTAAGTAGTATGGTTTTAACCCTAACACTATTCCTAACCCTAACCCTAATCCTAATTCTAACTATGGGTTTAACCCTAACCGTAATCCTAATCCTAATCCTAACCCTAACCCTAATCCTAATTCTAACTATGGTTTTAATCCTAACCCTAATTTGAATTCTAAACCTAACTCTAGCACTAACCCTAACCCTAATTGTAACTCTAATGCTTACCTTGATTTAGTAGCCCTAATTCTAACTTTAACCTCAATTCCAACCCCAACCCTAATTATAACCCTAACCTGATTCTAACATAAACCCTAATTCTAATCCTAACTCAAACCCTAACGCTAACCCTAATTCTAATCATAAAGTTGATTCTAACCCTAATCCTAACCCTAACCCTAATCCTAATTATAACTATGGTTTTAACCCTAACCCTAACCTGAATTCTAAACCTAACTCTAGCACTAACCCTAACCCTAACTATAACTCTAATGCTTACCTTGATTTAGTAGCCCTAATTCTGACTCTAACCTCAATTCCAACCCTAACCCTAATTATAACCCTAACCTGATTCTAACATAAACCCTAATTCTAATCCTAACTCTAACCCTAACCCAAACCTTAATTCTAATTATTAAGTTGATTTTAACCCTAATCCTAACCCTAACACTAATTCTAATCATAACCCTAACTATAACCCTAACCCTAACCCTAACTGTAATTCTAACCTTAATTTAAAGAATTAGGGTTAGTGTTACCATTAGGGTTAGCATTAGGATTAGAATTAGGATTAGGGTTATGGTTAGAATTGGATTTAGGGTTTGGATTATGGTTAGCATTAGGGTTATTATTATTATTACATTTACGGTCAAAATTCTAATTATAAAGTTAATTTTAACCCTAATCCTAACCCTAACCCTAATTCTAACCCTAACCCTAACTATAACCCTAACCCTAACTGTAATTCTAACCTTAATTAGAATTAGGGTTAGTGTTACTATTAGGGTTAGCATTAGGATTAGAATTAAGGTTAGGGTTAGGGTTAGAATTGGAGTTAGGGTTAGCATTAGTGCTAGAATTAGGGTTAGGGTTATGGTTAGGGTTAGGTTTAGAAGTATAATTAGGATTCAAATTAGGGTTGGGATTATGGTTAGCATTAGGGTTAGTGTTATTATTACATTTACGGTCAAAATTATGGTTAGAATTACGTTAAATAAGGTTAGATTTAGAAATTCTAACCCTAACCCTAACCTCAACCCTAATTATAATCATAATCCTAACCCTAATCATAATTTTAAAGCTAACCCTAACCTAACCCTTATTCTAACCCTAATCCTAATTCTAACTATGGTTTTAACCCTAACCCTAATCCTAACCCTAACCCTAATCCTAATTCTAACTATTGTTTTAATCCTAACCCTAACCTTAATTCCAACCCTAACCCTAATTATAACCCTAACCTGATTCTAACATAAACCCTAATTCTAATCCTAACTCTAACCCTAATCCAAACCCTAATTCCAATTATAAAGTTGATTTTAACCCTAATCCTAACCCTAACTATAACCCTAACTGGAATTCTAACCTTAATTGTAATTAGGGTTAGTGTTACCATAACCCTAACCCTAATTAAAACCCTAATCCTAGCCACATTGCTAATTGTAATCCTAACTCTAATTTTAAATGTAACCATAACCCTAACCATAAACATAGCTTTAATTTTAACCCTAACCCTAATTATAACCCTAATCCTAATTATAACTCTAACCTAATTCTAACATTAACCATAATTCTCACCCTAATTCTAATAGTATTCCACCTTAATTCTAACCCTATTTCTAATAGGAACCCTAATCATAACTTTAACACTAACCCTAAACCTAATTATGATCATAACCCTGATTCTATCCTAACTCTAGCCCTAACTGTAACCCTAGTTGTAACCCTAATACTTACCATAATTTAGTAACCCTAATTCTAACTTTAACCCTAACCTAAATTACAAGCCTAACCCTAATTATAACCCTAACCTAATTTTAACATTAACCCTAATCCTAACCCTAACCCTAATGCTAACCCTAACCCTAATGCTAACCTTAACCCTACTTGTAATTAACCCTAGCCACATTGCTAATTGTAATCCTAACTCTAATTTTAAACCCAACACTAACCCTAACCCTTATTCTAACCCTAAACATAGCTCTAATTTACACCCTAACCCTAACCCTAGCTCTAACCCTAATCCTGACTATAATTCAGACCCTAACACTAACCTTAATACTAACATTAACCTTAATTGAACTCTAACCCTAATTGTAACTCTAATTCTTACCCTAATTTTAACAGTAACCCAGCTTAATTCTAACCCTAATTCTAATAGGAACCCTAACTCTAACCCTAACCCTAAATCTAATGATAACCCTAACCCTAATTCTAACCTTAATCAGAATAATCGTTAGGGTTAGGGTTGGGTCATTTGAAATGCTTACTTATATTTATTCCATTATTATATCTTTTCTTTTAGAGTTTTGTGCTTTATTGAGATCTATCCTTTACCCACCCTAGCCACCATAGCCAATCCCATTAGGTTTGCATTTTCATATGTAATATACCACTAATTCTAATCCTAACTTACCTTAATCCTAATTCTAACTATGATTTCAACCCTAACCCTAACCTGAATTCTAACCGTAACTCTAAACCTAACCCTAACTGTAACTCTAATGCTTACCCTAACTCTAATTCTTATCCTAATTATAATATTAACCCACCTTAATTCTAACCCTAATTCTAAGAGGATCCCTAATCCTAACTCTAACCCTAACCCTAACCCTAATTCTAATCATAACCCTCATTCTGTGCTAACTATAACCCTAATTTTAAATCTAACAATAATCCTAATTCTAACCCTAATCATAATCCTAACTATTGTTTTAACCCTAACCCTAACCTGAATTCTAAACTTAACTCTAGCACTAACCCTAACCTTAACTATAACTCTAATGCTTACCCTAATTTAGTAACCCTAATTCTAACTCTAACCCTAATTTTAAGTTACATTAGTTGATTCTTTCTAGGCCTATTGCATTGTCTTCTCTTTCTCTTTGTGTATATTGTGTTTTTGCTCCTTAACCTTAGTGGATGAGGTATCTTAAACTTAAGTATATTTCTAGCATTACTCATCCTTTTTCTATTTTTATTATAGGATCCCTTCATCCTTTAGATCAAAACCTTCTCTTTTTGTAGATTCTCTTCTTATGACCCACTTAACTAAAATCTCATTGATTGACTTTCAGGATGATGGTTTCCTTGATGATGACCTCTATATAGGTTGTAATATTTTATTTCTTATAAGCCTATTGCATTTTCTTCTCCTACTCTTTTTGTATCTTATGCTTCTACTCCTTAGCCTTGATGGATGAAGCATGCCATCATTATAGATGCATAAAAACACCAAGGGCTAGGAGCAATTTATATATGTCATGATTATTGTCACTCTCCTAGATTTGTCTACCTATACTTCCGTTTTTATCCTAGACTACCTATGACATCCATCTTTTATCTCTACAATCATAGATCCTTGAATTTAGGATGACACAACACATGAAGGTGATCTTTCCTTTTTCATTTGGATAAAAAATTGTAAGTATACTTATATTTCTATTTTCTCTATTTGAATGTCATTTCTCATGTGCTTTAATTCTCTATGATGTACATCATACTTTTTATTTTTCCTATTAAAAAATTTAGGGACAATGAAAAGCATTAGGGTATTATTACCTTTTTCATGTTAATTAAAAACATGCCCTCAAAATTTTTGTTGTACTTTGCTTCTTATTACCTACTTCATGTCTTGTGTTGTTTAATTCTTTGAATTTGGGGGATGATGAAATTTATGGTGGTCACAATTATTAAACTTTTCATGATTGATCCAAAACTTATAGATCCTTTTGTGAAGTCTCTTTCCGTAATATGCCAATCACTGTTATTTTTCATTGCATTATTGTAGTTTAATACACTAACTCACTCTCATTTTTCCATACATTCATATGCTTCCCTACATTTCATTTTCTCATCTTGTTTGTACTTAATCCCATGGCATACTACATATACCTAATCACATGCTCATCTTACATATATTCTTTGCTTATGGGTGCATTTTATCCTCTTCTTTATTTAAGGGTGAGAGAAACATGTACAAGGAGATCTGGAGAAGGACAAGGAGATGGAAAAGGGGTGAGGGAAGGGAGGGAAAGAGAGTATGTAGTTACATGAAGGTTGGGAAAGAAAGTAGGTAAGGGAGGAGAAAGTGGGAAAAGAAAGAAATGGTAGGAGATAGAAAAAAGTGTATTTAGGGGTGGGTACATAGCCAAATAGGAGGTTTGAGACGATGTGTGGTAGGTGTGGTTGCAAAAATGTAAGGAAGTTGTTTGAATGTTGTAGTGTGTTTATGTTGCAAATGTTTATTTGTTTATATGATTAATAAAATTTGAATGTTTTAGTGTGTTTATGTTGCAAATGTTTATTTGTTTATATGATTAATAAAATTCTATAGAGTGTTTTCCATACATTTGTTGTCAATATTACACTTATTTCCCAAGCCACAATATGCTTTAACTCAAATTGCATTGTTAATGATTAGGATCACAGTTCAAATATTGTGCAGCTATGTAACTCTCCCTCTCTATGCTCTTGTTACACATGTATGTATTTGACAGTTGAATAAAGATAGAACATATTTGATTTTAGCTTTCTTCAATCCCATTGTAAAAATGAAATATGAGAGTTGTGATTACAGATGGGGAGTAACATGAGAACAACCATATTTGATGAAAGAATAGCCATCTCTTTGAAGAAGTGGCACCAGACAGCAAAGAAGAACCTTAAGTGAAATATGAAAGGGCAGGAAAATGTATCAAATAGACAAACTACTTTAGGAGGCCTTCCCATTCAGATGTTGAAGCAGATACACCTTCCCCTTCTTACCATTCTTACCACAATGCTAATAACAATTCGAAGGAGAAAATACATGAAGACACTCGAGATGTTGAAACAAATGGTTCTGAGTTCAGCTTTGCTAATTTTTGAGATGAAAATATAAAAGGCATTATCTCTATTAGTTTCCTGGAGACTCATCCAAGCAACGAGGATCGTTAGCAAAAAAGGCCAACAAAATCATTAATATTCCACAAAGTTGAAAACAATTTGTGAAGAAAATTATTTATGGTCATAGCCATTTATAAGGTTTTCTATTAAGTTTTTGTTTAGACATGCCATACTATAAAGGCAGAAGCAACATATATCAACAAGAAAACCAAAAAGCATCCAGAACTATTGTGCATCTTGTTTTTTAGAGATAGCTTGTCTGATCTACCAATATATTTTTATATGGTTAATATTTGTAATCAATTTGATGTTACATGATTTAAGATATTTGTGTTATTAAATGGCCACATTATTGTATTGTCCAACAGATTTATCATTTAATAAATAGCGTGCATGGTATTTACTAATTTAAATCTGGGAAACTTATTTTATACAATATGTTTTCAAGGTCAAAGAGAAACTTATTTTATACAATATGTTTTCAAGGTCAAAGAAGAAAGTTTTATAATAATTTCTAAAACACTTCAATATAACTGCTAGACAAGAATGCCAATTGCAAACCTAATCACGACTCCCTTATTAGGGTCACCACTTGAGCTTGCATGCATTCTCGACTTGGAAGGAAAAGACTGAAACTTTTAAATCTAAAAGCAGATAGTTGAAGTTTTATTCTAAATCAACAACAAACAGATGTGATTCAGTTCTAGTTTTATCCTAAATCTAGGATAAACAGATTTCAAAGAGAAAGAGAAAAAAATTGGTAGCTTGATTGAAGAGCAGGAATTGTTGGGTTTGATGGGGGAGTAGGGGAGGATTCCTTCATAGATTCAGAAGAGGATCTATAAACGCAGCCACAACCGCCATTTCTGAGCTTTTCTTTGAAGTTATGGGTGACCTGTTTTAGAAGCTTGTAATCAAACCTGGTAGGAGTAGCAGATCCAACATTTGTTGAGCCCTTCAGTCTTGTTCTACGTTTCCTCCACACAGAGCATAACACCATCATCACTGCATAAAAAATAACAATACAGATTACAACGAATAGGGAAAGCCCTTTTGATGACCCGTTGCTCTTGAGCATCGACAGAGATTTCCCTGCTTCTGTTCTTTTGGGCAACCAAGAGATATACAGAGGCACTTCCACCTACAGCATAGTAGATGATTTAGGGTTGCGACGGCCTCTGCCATTGGTGTATGTATCCACCAACAGCGGCTCAAGACGTTGCCTCACTGGCAGCCTTAACCCTAATTTGGTTAAGGGAAAAATCATGGTGTGTGATCAATTATTGATTTCTCGCAATGAAGGGGAGAGTGGTGCCACGGAGAAGGGCAATGTAGTGGCGAGAGCAGGAGGCACAGGAATGATTATTGCAAATGAAGTAATTTATGGGTCACAACAGCAGATTACCAGTCCTAAGAATCTGCCGGCTATCAGTGTGGGTTTTACAACTAGAGAAAACATTAAAGCCTACATCAACAGCACAGGGAATAATGCAATGGCTACCATGAGTCTCAAAGGATTGACAGTTGTGGGAAAGGAAATAAGTGCTCCCATTGTGGCTGTGTTTTCTTCAAGGGGGGCGAGTGAAGCGTATCCACACATTCTCAAGCCAGATATGATTGGCAGAGGTGCAGGTGAAGGGGCAGGGGAAGAGGAAGGGAGCCATCTACAACAGAGAAATAGAATGGTTGTTACAGATGCAAGTGTAGCCACTTTACATGGTGATTTTAAGGAGAGCGGCCATGGAGATTGTTGTCGAGACTTTGGGCAGCATGCAAAATCTGTGTCCTTTGTATCCTTACAGTACTGCCAATTCTACTGAGCATAAGCAGCGGTAGACTTCCTAGAGCCCCTGCACAGATTATAACCTCAAATCTTTTGTACTCCTTTTTCTTTTCCTTCTGAGGTGGGCGCTGCCTAGGCATTTCATTCTGTTTTCCTCTTTGGGCACCCACTACCAACCACTTATTATGGCTTCAATTTTATTTTATTCTATAGAATTAATGGCCATCATGCAGTTCATGCATTCGTCCATGCATTGGCTATTCATGTATTTTTATTAATTTATTATTATTTAGGGATTTTGAGATTAATTCAGCTTGTTGGCATGCATCATGCAAGCGACCGTTATGTAAGAAAATCCATATTTAGGGATTTTGAATAATTCAGCTTCTTGGCATGCATGCACCAATTTATAGAGATATTTATTTAATTCTTAAATGCAATTTAGATTTTTTAAAATTTTTTTAGTATATATTTACGACCAAAAATGAGTGCTCTCATCTCCACCCCCGCTACAACTGTAGTTCGCCTCTCGGCGAAATAATCGACCAAACATATTTATGCTCGTATACATGAAATTGACCTACCGTATCTATACCCATCCAGAACTTACGCCATTTATGGTAACTAAAACTTATATAAATATTTAACCTTAAAACCAACTAGTTGTGATAATGAAAACATAAACCTATCTCAAGCTAGAATGCCATTTTTATGGCGGTCCAATCATATATAAATGTGTCGAGATGACACGACATTATGGTAGTCGTTTCTATCTTTATGGCCAGTTTTAACACCATTATTATGACAGGTAGAGTCATTTATATTTATCTTAGATCTTCATGCCATTGTATAGCAGAGACGATACCGGAAGGAAGCACCAATATTGCAGAGACAACCCTTGTATTATATCCATAAACAACACCTCCTACTATGATAGGATTATACGCCAATTTTAAACAAGTTTAAACAAATTTGATGTAAAAAGCCAAACCCCAAATAAACCAAGACATCAACCCAATAAGACAGTAAATTCAATATATTTGCATCAAATAACACAGTGAAATCAAATCATATGTAAGAAATGAGATCTCAGATTACTCACATTTTCTTCTTCTTTAACTTGAAAATTGTAATACCTATTCACTTATCTTTGATATCTGGATCCAAGTCGTTATGTGAGATTATCGTATCCTTCCCTCTTCAATAGCCTTCCATTCTTCCCTTTTATACTTCTCCAAAGATATGGTTTTGGCCAAAGCTTATGTATTTTCTCATGTTGTCTCTTCAACAAATGCTTTCCTTAACAAATTTGCCTCCTAGTGACATCGCATGTTTGTCTTTGCTGTTGTTATATTAATTTTTCCTTTTAAGAATCGATGTATGCTTGTCTTAAAACTCACCGCGGCCTTGTAATATGCAATGATTTAAATTGTTGTTCTTTATTTGACTCGCTAACCCCTCATGCACTCATTTCTTATTGACTTTCAGGGCTTCTATAGGGGCGTCGGCCCCCTTAATATATTTATTGTATTTAGTTTATAATATCTAAGTATATAATATTTTATTTAAATATATATATATATATATATATATATATATATATATATATAATCACATTAATATTATATTATATAATTACATTAATAATATAACATTAATATTATCTTATAGTATATCAAAATATCTATATAAGTCATGGAGTATACACTTGAATTCAAATACTTGAATACACAGTCATGAAGTATACACTTGAATACAAAGTCACAGAGTATACACTCGAATACAAATACAGGTCATAGAGTATACACTTGAATACAAATACAAATCATAGAGTATACACTCGAATACAAATATAAGTCATAGAGTATACTCTCGAATACAATTACAAGTCATAGAGTATACACTCAAATACAATTGCAAAGTCATAGAGCATACACTCGAATACAATTGCAAAGTCATAGAGCATACACTCAAATACATAATCAAGTCAGAGTACACACTTGAATACAGTAACCTTGAATGAAGTATACTATAGGACAATTGGGAAGGGGATTCGATGCATCCCATACTACACTGTGGACCCATCCACCATCCCAAGGTTATCAAGTATACACATGAGTATGAAGCATACATGCAAATACACGCAAAACACAAAGTATTCACAGGAACATATGTTACAAAGCATACACAGAAGTCACAAAGTAAACCTTTGAATATACTTAAATACTCGTAAGGCACACATAGTATACATAGGATGGTAGGATGACTGCTCTGATACCACTTGTTGATCCCTTGATGATGATCGAAGCACTCTTTATGATCGTTGTCCTTTAATGATAATGATTGTTATTCTTCACAAATAGTCACTATTGTTCTTCACCAATGATAATTGTTGTTCTCCACAATTGATTGTTCTTCATCTCTTCATCCCAAGTTCCAAAGCCAACTACCTACACATCCACAGTGAGAATGGAGGGGCACTACACCTAAAACATTTATATGAAACCTTAAATTGGAACCCTAAATGTTTATTTGGAACATCTATTTTGGACTTAGCAATGGTCTATAGTGATTTATCATGGAATTCAATAGTTTATTAATTAGAGGCAAAGGGGTGCAATCCCATCCTTGATATCATCATTATATTTCAATAAAATATATAAGACTCAATATTTGGAATGATATTAAGAATAGATTTATTTACATTCACCTTATGGGAAATTATGTTAGGTGTATATCAATATATCAAAAGTTACACATTGCTCACATAAGTAAGCCTCCTAGTTAAGTTGTGCAAGACAATAAAAGATTTAATATGGTCATCTCCTCTTATACCTGATCATTCAATAATATAAATTAGATGCAAAGGGGTACAATCTCATCCTTGATATCACCATTGGAATTTTAATAAAATATATAAGGCTCAATATTTGACATGATATCGAGAATCTAGATTTATATACATTCACCTTAAGGGAAATTATGTTAGGTATATATCAAGAGTTGCACATTGCAAGTACATAAGTAAGCCTCTTAGTTAAGTTTTGAAACATAATTCATTTGATTAGGAGCATATGGTACAAGTGGGTAATACATTAGTTTAAAGTTATTGACAATTAGAGCAATAGATACTATGATACCCTATTTTAAAGCATATACAAGAATAAACACTCTTGGTTCTCATCTTATAAACATTGTTGTTAAGGAATCTAGAACTCACAAGCATGGATCCATGATAGCTAAATTGGTTAACACATATAGTAGTTGTAATCCTATTGAGCATCTTGTTAAATATAAGATTAGAAGTTGGGATGGACTCAGGATCGACTCATGTTTTACTCTATTATATTTAACATGAAAGCTTCTTTTAGGTCAATGTTCTCTTTGAGATGTGAACCATAAAAGAATTTTCTAGTTCCACCTAGGAACATGTATAGAATTAAGTGATAATTAGGATTTATCCCAAAATCCACAATATTTACTAGTTTGATATCTCTTCACTATTACCATTGGCTGGAATTAAACATCACATGCATGTTTGTAGTAGTCAAATGATAACAATGTATTACAAATTGTTGTCCATCGAGAATAAGCCTACATGATTTTTTAAAATGTGTTAAACATGTCCATGGGTAAAAATACACAACATATATAAGTAGGTATGTTGTTACCTTTTTAGACTAGAGTATGTAGTCAATACACGTTTTGACTACAAATATATATAAGTGATATTTAATTTGAACTCGATTGCCACTTTAAGTTTAAGTCATGTCAAAATTTTTATCATACTATCACATATTATTAATATTCAAGTTGAAAAATGGAAGAACATATTTACCTCAAGGTTTCCTCATTCATCACATAACCTCTTTGCTAAATATGTTTGATACTTGTAAGATTTGTATATATAGATATGATACTCTTGTTGGGGAGAGCTTCCTACGTCGTACTACATTTGAAGTCAAGGATACCTTAATACTCATTAATGAATAAAAAAACATTATCCCAAATGCATAACGATGTCATAAGTTATTGTCATGTATTTAGTCAATTATTTAGAGTTTTTATGCTTTTTTTTGCAAAACAAACAACTCATCAAGTTGATAATTTAAAAGAAATATTTTTAAGGTTCTTCCTATCACGTGTATTGTGCTATAAATGTTTTGAGTCAATTTGGTGATTATTCTATGCACATGTGCATATATTTCTCGATGATTTGGTAATACTCGTCCATGACTATGCATATCAAGATTTCTTTTCATTGCTAATTTCACTCTAACCCAGAAACCATCAAATATTATCTACTTAATGTTTTCAATCAAGTATTCTTAGTTATATTTACATTAGAGTATGTGAGTTTCCATTTTTTATGAACTTATATGGCTAGAGAGGAACCATCATATTTTTATAGGTTGATCTTGTCATGTTTTTTCTCCTAGGGAACAAATATGGCACTTTTAAGGAAGAAGATGAACTAGTTGCATTCTAATGGGTAGTGTTAGAGTCTATATCCTTAGAAGAAAAACTATTTAAGGTTGTTTCTAAAAATAATGTATACATGGTAGGATTCTATATTTGAGATGAAAGGTTCATTCTTGATCTACTTAGGTCTTTTAGATGGTGTGAACCTTAATGTTGAACTTGAGTTGTACTATATGTACTCCAAATTTAACAAGGACTAAATTATTAACTCTCGAAACAACTTTTGAAACATCGAGAAAGTTATTGACTTGAATTAAATAACATATTTTTTTCTAAGTTATGACAAAACTGTTCATTCTCATCCTCTCATTACACCCTCAAGAGAATTATAAATTGAAGATTGAAACCTAGATATATTTTTCAACCATAGTCTACAATTTGACAATAAGGTTGTGAAGTTTACATTGGGCAATATCCTCTTTTTAATACTTGTGCACTTCTATGGTCCTTCACCAAGACTGTATCAAAAATTTGATGAACTTGTTCATTAAGACTCTAATCCTTCAAAAAATTATCTTATGAATGCATGGTATAAAATATTTAAATTTGAATTTGTTAAGGTGGAAATTACATACCTTGCACTTTTCTCCTTTGTTGTGAGCTCACTTTAAATTAGATATTGGACTTAGATAATTAAAAGTATACAAGTGGCCTTATTTATGCTAAAATTTGGCACAAACTTACTTGATTCCATTTGTACTCACTCTTAGGGACTAGTCTTGAGATCCCTAATTTTACCCATTTCCCTACCCAAGTTCAAATCTGCAATTTGTGCAAGTGACCCAAATTGGTTGTGTGACAAAAATGAACCTTGAAATTTAAAATTTAAAATTCAAATTTAGGGCCAACCTAACCCTCCCAACTAACCATTATGCATCAACTCAAAGCATGAAATGTTTCTTTTTTCACCTCAAGCAATTATATTTAAGGATTAACTCTAGTTCATTTTAACACATTTAGTGCCTAACACTTAGAGAGCATGTTCAAAGAGCATATATCATTAAATCAAAGCATTCATGTTATCATATCACATGCTTGAATATAAATCTAGGTCATTCTCTACATGACTTCCTAATGTCTTTCATCTTTGTACTTTCATTATGTCTTTGGTTGAATTGAGGGTTGCATCACCATTACTTTTCCCATGATGGAGGTAATTATTCTATTTTTGATCCTATCTATAATGTTGTGTGCCCTTGTGAACCACCTTCGTGAGAAACCATTCTTAGTTTTTTCATAGTTTCAATTTTCCTATGATGTACCTCTTTCTGAAATGACCAAAGTTTGGTTTCAAAATCATGTTTTCAATATATGTTTATAAAGATTAAAAATATATTCTAGTTGATCAAAAGTTCATAATTTGTATTGTAAGTGTTCTCAAATTCTATGTTGTCACTATCTGATCTATATCATTGTCTAGTAAAATGATTTTCCTGCTACTTTCATCACATCCTTGTTTGACCTATGGATTTAAGAAAATTAAATAGCCATTAGTCATGTACATAAAATGTGCTCTTACATAGGAAGGCAAAAAGTAGGAGTGAATAATATAGTTCATGTGTACACTCAAGTTAAAGTGTTTTATATTCCTTGATTTTTCAAATATTAGATATCTATTATGTGGAAAAGTGTGTAGCATTAAATGTTAAAGAGAAAGTGTGCTAAAGATGAAGTGTGTTAAAGTTTAAAATATGATAATTTAGGATGTATCTAGATGTGAGTTTTAGCTATCTAGATCTGTTATTTTCAAAGATTTATGTTTTTATTTTTATGTTATCTCAAGAATGTTATGTTCCTTCTCTCAAACTTATATTTATGTGATAGCCCTAGATATGGATCCTATATTTGGCTGCACAGATACAGATATTGCTAGATTAAGGTCAATTTTACAGAATCCTCAAACAACGAGATTTATAAATCAAATTATGTGTGTGTCCTCAGATGGCACCATTGACAAATCCTAGATTTCTTACTGCACATGATCATTACCCAACTAATGACCAAATTCCTCTATATTTTCAACAGTAGTTGTATGTTGAGGTCCATTTAGGTCTCAATGTCAACTATTTGGTTCTTGCACCACATTTGAGGTAGGGGCATGGAAGAGTATGTGATAGGGAGCCATATCATTGACCAGATAGAGAGCCTCTTGTTTATAGGAGCTTGGTTGGTGATCGGATGCTTGCGATCTCACCTTCTCTTAGTGGTATTGGCGACCATGTGGTCATTGCTTCCCAACGGGATGCAATTGACAGTATTGTTGAGATTGCTATGTAAACTTAGTCTATATCTACAAATCATGTTGGAAAATATTTGATGAGGCATCCATGTAGGACACCTACTCATATGGATCCCTATCATCTTGTAGGAATACCATCACCAGATGATTTCCAGGAACATATTACACTGAGCAAGGGTCAAATGTAGAGGGCAGCCTGTTGTTTGTTTGAGGATTTGCTGAGAGCATACTAGGTGATATCCGGATAGTTGGGGATCCCTCGAGTAGGTGTTAGTTCATATGTGGCTCACATCATTGCAGATTCATAGGGATTAGTAGCTGACATGTAGTGTTCTAATGCAGAGCATACAGTTAGATCTTCTGATGGAGTACATGCATCACATTCTAGAGTAGCAGAGCTATCTACTGATAATTCTACCACTCTAGAGGCTTAGCATATGGGATTTGATTCACTAGAGAATATGGGTTTTATAGAGATGCTTTCTACTAGATCTATGCCATCTCACCTACACAATCCTTTGCACATGTCCCTTTTACATCTATTTGATGACAAAACAACATAAGATTTGGTGGATTCCATTATTTAGGGGCTTGATACAACACATGTATATTGTAAAGTTTAAACATGTGTGCATCTTGTAACTTCTTATGGTATAAAAAATATTTTTGAAATAATTTTTTTTCCTTTTACATGCATGTCTAGCTTGAGGTTGTAGCTGCCACTCCTAGTTTGAGAGCACAACATGTACATAGGGGTGATTCAAGTGACCATAGTGGATAGGTGAGTTGATTATCATTTACTGAAATTCATATATATATATATATATATATATCTATATCTCATGTTCAAATATATCATGTTTGTATGTATGTATGAAACACATGTGTGTATATATATTCTAATTTAATTACACTTTTGTAGGGTTTGTTGCATCTATCAGGGCAGGGATCTCACTCTGAGGGTCAATCGACTAGGAGTCGACATAATGATTGAGTAGCTAGTTTACATATTTCATAGATTTAGTATTTATGAGCTTGAGATATCTAGACATTTATGTTTATGAACTTGTGTTTGAGATATATCATGTGGACATGGACATGTGTTTGTGTATATGCTTGAGATATGGACATGTGGAAATATGTATTTATGTTTATGTCTGAGATATGGACATGTGGACATTTGTGTTTATGTTTGAGATCTATGGACATTTATACATGTTTATATGTTTAAATATAAATGGCATGTATAGACATTTATGTTTATATATCTGACATGTGTATGGATAGTTACATGCATGTCTATGAACATGGACATTTATATGTTTATATTTGACACATGGATGTAAATTTACATGTTTGAGATATTTAAAATAAAGTTTTGAATATAAATGCTTCTTGATATTTGCAATATCCATTTTCCTATTTCATATTTACAAATACTTTATTTTGTGTATTAAGACATGTAATATGTTTAAGTTTCAATAATAAAATATTAACTTCAAAATTAGTATGCTTATCTCAATCATACATGTCATAATTTACTTATTAATCATGTCATTTACAAGTTGTTAATCACATTGAAATCATTTACTTAAATTAAGTTGTTACATATCTCAAATTTGAAGTTTAAAATAAACTTTATAACTCTACATAATGATACAACTTTCAAATAGAGATCTTAGAAAGGACAAGAATGTACCTAGCTATATATTCAATGAAATTTAACATAAATTAGGCCCACCTAAGTAGCATATGAACATGCAAATGAACTAGATCTATCTAATGTAGGCTTATTAAGTTTGAGTCCTAGAAATGATAATGATATAAAAAAACTTTAAAAGTTCACTTAATAAAAAATTACATAATTTGATACCAAACGAGCACATGATGAAATAACATAACTTAAAGGCCTACCTAAGTAGCATATGAATGTATTTAAATGAACTAGATCTATCTAACATGTAGGCTTGTTAAGTTTTAGGTCCATAAATGATAATGATACAAAAAAGTTAAAAGAACTCAGTAAAAAATTACATAATTTGATACCAAACAAGCACATGATGTTCAATAACATAACTTAAAGGCCCACCTAAGTTGCATATGAATGTA
The DNA here is from genome assembly GCA_027924645.1 of Cunninghamia lanceolata. Taxonomy (NCBI): domain Eukaryota; kingdom Viridiplantae; phylum Streptophyta; class Pinopsida; order Cupressales; family Cupressaceae; genus Cunninghamia; species Cunninghamia lanceolata. Next base: position 4,699,072 of record BSBN01000395.1, on the reverse strand, counting down.
TGCAAATGAACTAGATCTATCTAACATGTAGGATTGTTAAGTTTGAGGTCCATAAATGATAATGATACAAAAAAGTTAAAAGAACTCAATAAAAATTTACATTCACTGATACCAAACAAGCACATGATGTTCAATAACATAACTTAAAGGCTCACCTAAGTAGCATATGAACATGTAAACTCACATAATGATAAAAAAAAGAGCTTCCCTTAGCTTCAAGAAATATTTATTCTGTACTGACAAGGCCAACCACGTGAAGGTGAAAGCTCATGTGGCCTCACCTAAGACCTAAGACACCTAAGACCTAAGACATCTAACACACCTACATAAATTATACCTTATAAGTCTAGGACCTCTCTAGACCTAAGACATATCTAAGACATATTTAGATTTTCTAGTAGACATAGTAGACCTAAGGCACCTACAAATTTTATACCTTAAATTCTAACTTCTAGAGCTAAGACATATCTAATCTACACCTATATTTTATGTACCTTATTCTAGAGTCTAGACCAAAGACTAGGTAGTAGACTCAAGACACCTAGATATTATACCTTGTTATAGTCTATACCTATAGAATGTTATCTAATCTACACCTAGATCTTATACCTTAAATTTTCTAATCTAGACCTAAGACATATATCTAAGACATGTATTTAGATTTTATAGTAGACCTAGTAAACAAGTAGTAGACCTATGACAACTAGATTCTATACAAAAGACATCTATTATATATATATATATATATCATTCTATGACATGTCCAAATAGTGTAGAGATCACGTACTTGAAATGAAAAAATAACTTGAAATCCTCTGAGCTACATGATTCCAAAAACATATTTCCTTTACACATGGTGAAATGTAAAAAAAAGTAGAACCTAAACATCATGAACTCTAAAAATTTTAGGAACTGGACTGAAATTATAATTAAACATCAAAAAAAGTTATTGAAGCATAAATTAAAACAATTTAAGACATCTAAGTTAAACATATAGACGTGTAAGCCAATAAATTCTACCATAGTAGGTCTAGTGAATACGTGAAATTAAAGGAAAGTTACATTCGAGGTCCACATATTTCATACCACATCCCTTGGTTTAGATCACTCTTCAATAACATCTAATATTTTTTGATGGTCATCTCTATCTAGTCTCCACTAATGAGGTCCATGTGCACGTGGAACTTGATGAAGAGATATGCTAGTAGCAATTACTAGGTGGCTATATTGATACACCAGGTTGTGAGTTTGGTAATCAATAAAATGAATCCCATTTAGAACAATTTTGACTTGTTTGAGATATGTCCCTTGCACTACAACTGAACCTATGGGAAACAACATTCTGTCACTTGTTTTTGGTTTTGTTAACTTCTTCCTCTGTTTTGTACAACATAAAAATAATAATTAACACCCTCTATGTTTCTGACGTCAGCAATGACTGCAAAAACATCTCCTGCACCATATTGAAATTTGTAAAAAATAGAATCTTTCCTATCATGAATTGTAATATTTAAGAATGAAAAATTTAAAGTTAAATTTTATCAATACATATGTATATTTTAAATTAAAAAACTAAACTATAAGTTGGACAAATATATATATATATATATAATACCTTTTTTAATCAATCCTGAAATGTGGTCATAATCAATTGAAATCAAAGGAATGTCTTCAAAGCTTTCATCTTCATCTTTTTCGTATGTGTTAGTAACAACTAGTGGCACCGAATTCCATTCACTGACATATCTACGTCGTTGGTTGTTGCAATTCTCACAATTTCCCAAAATGTAGGCATAACAAAAACAAGAGTAATCTCAAGTGCAAAATGTCCATGTGCACCTATCTTTACTCATGACACAATGTAAAGATCTTGTTTTCTCTACCCTCTTGCATTCGTGCATTGTTTTTCTATACATACCTACAGATTTTATATATACATCAAACATGATTTACAATTATAATTTTGTTGAAATTATAAAACTATAAACATGATACATATGAAATAAAAAAAAATATTTTAAGTAATAAATATTAAACAAGTGAAAACTTTTTTCAAACAATATACACGTACATGATATCTCCCAGAATACTCTATTTGGATGTAGGTTCCTCCTTGAAGATGTGTCGACCTCAGATGTGAAGTGTTTCTTACACCATTCAACAACATCATGTGCATCATTTATACAATATCCCTCATTACTCATTTGATGTTTTCTTAGAGCATGTTTGATGCAAGCTCTTGCACCATCATGTTCACCCTTTCCATGCCCATTCTCAAAGAAACTCCAAACATGTGGTATATTGTCAATTCGATGATACATACAAAGTGCATGAAATGGCCTTGATGATTTGAATTGTGACGCACACCCATCTAACCATACAAAATATTTTTCAATTTTGACACCCCTAGTGAAATCTTCCAAAAACTTCTTAAATAAATGTTGTATAAAATGTATGTCATGCTCTTTATCATCACTAATAAAAAAGTGATATTCTTTTTTAATGACTCGTTCTAGATATGTACTCTCAACACCATTCAAATCCAATTGTGCATGTCGATAACACACATGCACCATAACAATGACCTGCTCTGAATAATAATACTGTGTTTGAGTCTCCTTTTGATGGGTAAAAGAATAATTTTCTACAAATTCCACTATTGATAAAACTATTCCAAGTGGGAAAGTATCTCTCAACAACTGAAATTGTTTTGCTTGCCACTTAGCAAAATATGCATGACGTATGTATGGTTGTATCAATTTACAAACTTTTTCCATAAATGTTCCAATAGGTAGTTCCTCTTCTACATAATCTAACCTTGTGGATTCTTTCCCAAATTTTGTTTCAGACTTTATCTACTTGTAACTCTTGTAGTTTACCATCTTCATCATGTCAGTATCTTCATTTCTCAAAGACATTTTAGCCAAATCTCCACATGTTTCACAAAGTCCTTTTATGCATTTCATTGGACCATCTGCATCGTCATTAGATTTATCACATAAGATGGATGCTATGAACTCACTTACCCATTTAGGAGGTGCATTTTGAACATCATTACTTTCTTCTTTGATCTTTCGAAACACCTGATAGTAAAGATCAAACTAAATATGATAACGAAAACAAGTTTCAAAAACTTTGTTTGCCTTCACATAATGTGGTCTTAACATTTCAAACATTCTTTTCCCAATCTTTATATGAGGATTTGTATCACAAAACATCACATACATCTCATGTTGTGTTATGTCTAACCAATGTTTTGTATGCAGTTCATAACTATTTGGCCCAATCCGGTGTTTGAGAACATCTCTAATATTTGATGAAGGTCAGGTATGTTCATGCCAAAAACCTGAGATCAACTTCCTAACACCATCTTCAATCTTGTTAGAATGAGGAGCCCTACACATAATTACCCAATTGCCTTCTGTAGTACTATCATCCAAAACCTTTCTCCTTTTCACATATCTTGTTAGCGTCTTTCTACTTAAGCCAATTTCACTTGAAAGTGGAGATCTGACATTTTCTTGGCATTTGTGCACTTACAATAGATGTCAATATCACTTTTCTTGAAATTCTCTTATCAATTGATTGAGACGTTTTGCTAATGAAAGTCAAACATTTTGTAACATTTTGAACAATGCCTTTTTCTATGTGTCCTCTCCTCTTTTTTTGTGAAATCTACACTCAATAATTTTAATGCCTCTTTTATCTCATCATGAAGAAGAATACTTGATAATAGTTGGGCTTGACCAAGTGTGTCATGATGATTGAAATGCTTATCAAGTATTTCCTTTGAAGTTCTACTCAACGACCTCTTAGTAACATGAGCATGTTGTCCAACATAAAATTTCAATTTCTCTACATCCATTTCAAGTAAATGATCTATATGTAGATGCCTAAAAATGGTCACAACCACTTTTATCCATTTCCGTAATCCAAACTTATTCACTCACACCATTCTATTCGATCCAAACATTAATTAAATAATTATTTAATTAATTTATTCTTCGCCTTCCCCCTTCACCAAAAATCAAAATTCTTCTACTATAGTTCAAAAGTTAAATATTTTGCAACTATAGTTCATATTTCATTCATCTACTAATTAAATAAATATTCATATTTATTTTCCTATTTTGTCCACTTTTGATTACTTTTAGTAATCATTGTTATTTTCCTCTAAAACATGTGCACAAGAATTAATTTTAATTAATTCTCAATTACAAACCCCCATGTTTTTAGAAGTCCACTTGTCATTCAATGTGCATGCATGTACATGACAAGTGGTACTTTGGAAGCATTGCCAAATCTTCCAAAATATGTACACTTGTCCTATTTCTTCCATCCCACTCCAAGTGTCACTATTCATGCAAATTTAAAATTCCATGTGACACTATTCATGTACTATTCATCCAATTTTTAATTCCACTTGTCCTCTCCATGCAATTTTTATTTCCTCACAAAATCCAAACCATTTCTTTTCATAAATGAGGCCTTACATGTCATACACCTACCCATATCTTGGCCATTCATCTGTTCAAACCTTCAATCTCATCCATTGATCATCCCTTGAATCTTGGAGCAATTTTCTCATCCATTCTCATCATGCCATTTGTCCAATTCTCCTTTCTTGAGGATCCTCAAGCAATCTCCACCTTTGATCTTTCAATTCAATCCTAGCCCTTCATTCCCATCCTCAAAAATCTATAAATTAAGGCCCTCACCTCCAATTTTCATAAGCCATCATATGTAAATAAATTCTGCTAGTTTGAGTACTCACATCCCATAGAGCTTAGGCTAATTCTAGTTTAGAATAACTTTAGATCATTATCTTTAGGACATATCTTTGTTAGTGTGCTTAGATAGGGTGCAAATTACATAGGAAGTGCATTAGCAATTAGGTCCAATCTTGAGGTCCCTTGGACTTGGGAGCTAATTAGGACATTTAGCCCTCATTTAGGAATCCCATCTTCATTGTTGACATTTTTGGCACCCCCGGTGGGACCCCCAGCCCTTTTATCTAACATTTTCATTGCATTTTAAATATCTTTTATCATGACAGGTCAGATCAATGCCTAATTCCTACAAATCGGTGCCCACATTTGCTCTGTTAGCACCTAGTTTCCTATTTCTGCACTTGGTTCTAGGAATCTAAAGACTACATTTTAGCGCCTGGTGCTGGTGAATCAGTGCCCACTTCTGCATCAACGCTCACTAACTGGCAAGGTAAAATCTTGTTTTTATCCATGCTATTTTCATTATTTTGCAAGCTCCTTTCATGCATTGGCATCTAAAGTGATTCCCACTAACTTTTTGGTCTTTGTATCTCTCAAGTTTTGCAAAAAAAAGTACAGAAACAAGGGGAGGTGTTGTCCAAGTTGTTTTAGCACCTAGTTATTTTATAATAGGGCCTCGTTTTCTAGATTAGTGCCTACTTCTAATTGCTATAAAACATTGATGACATGGGTTTTTACTAATTTTCCTAATAGTCTGTTATTTGACTTGATGCAGTTTATGTTCTAATTAGTGTTTTCTATAGGATTGACCCTGTATTTTACATGTTTTTCCTCATTTTGTAGGCCAAAACACTGCCTCAGTCATTTCAGCGCCGAGTCAAGACATTTCAGCGCCCAGTTTGTAGGTATATCATTTCCTTGTTTTAGTGTTTGTTTCTGTTAGAATAGTGCCCATTTATGTTTTAGCATTCTGTTCCTACAAAGTAGCACCTAGTTTTGTTTCAGTTCCTAGTTCTGGTGAATCAGCACCTAGTCTCTGTAGTTGTCAAAACTTTATCTTTCATCATTTTGTTGGGTTTAACATTGTTTTTGTAGCTTCCCATGCCCATCCAATACGTATTATTCAACTACTAACTTGTTTTGTGCAGCCCTATGGTCAAAGAATCACTTTTTATACTAGATTAGTTGCACATTAAAGTTAGAGTAGGGGAAATTAACTTGTTTTCTTTGTCTTGGTTTGTTAGTGGACGTATGCTCTCCCCTCGAACCCTAGGGTGATCTTAGGCATCAAAGTCGACTTACAAACCCTTTTTACTTGTTTTTCATCCTAAAGGGATTATCTTTTTGCGTAAGCTCTCCCCTCGCGCCTAGTGTGATCTTGGGTGATCAAAAGTAAGGGATAGTTTCTTCTTAGGGGGCCTGCTATGGGATTTCATTCCCCTAGGGACAACCTCAACCACTTGTTCCGATGCAAGATAGAAATATTGCAAGAATCAAAAGACTCACTTTAAAGGAAGGACCTTTTCAACTCCAAGCAAAAAACCTCTGGGATACTTGGTCTGCCAAGGCTCGTGTGGTTGAGCATTAGTTGATTGAGACACCCTCGTTCATGGACTTAGGCCTCAAGTACCTTGAGTATGCTAGAGGACTCCCTTAGAAGCCTTATGAAAGCCTTGATAAGACCTTCGGTTGCCATATCTTGTGGTAGGCACCACAATTTCTCCTAAGCACTGAAACTACTCATTTTGGCACTATTTTCTCTCTCTCTAGGTGTTGATTTGTCTGACTAGGTGCCGATCCCCAGGCTAGATGCTAATCTCCAGTTTGGGTGCCATAATCCTAGACCAGGTGCTAATCTGTGACCTAGGTGATAAACCCCCCCTAACGCTTACATTTTACCATTTCTTGCCCCACATTTTTCATGCCTAAACTACCCGATCCTGAAATCACAAAGGAGATTCAAAAACCTACCAGATTGCCAGCTGTCGTTGGTCACAGGTACTCTCAAACGCGCTCCACATGGTGAGGGGGGTGAGGTGGTCCAAGACCTTGCTTTCCCTATCTATCCAAGCTATAACATCAAAGGTATTAGTGGGGGTGGGAATCTCGGTTCACTTTGAGTTGAGATTGACCCACAGCCACTTCGTGACCCAGGACCTTGCTTTCCCTATCTATCCAAGCTATAACATCAAAGGTATTAGTGGGAGTAGGAATCTCGGTTCACTTTGAGTTTAGATTAACCCACGACCACTTCATGAGATCCACAAGATATGTCACTCCCACTTGAATAGATTCTAGGTTGTATACAAGTGTTTGGCGTGTCTTTAATTGTGATAAACCTGTACAAGCCATTTGTAAACTACAAAGTCTAATCGTGCCTCTTGCACTCAATTCCAAAGTCATTCCAATATCCTTTGTGTTTTATATTTGCAAAATCTTGCCAAAATTTCCAACCAAACACCTCGTAAATCACATTGTCCTACATTAGCGCCTAGTTTATGCAAAGTAGTGCCCAAATTTAGGATATCAACGCCTAGCTAGACTGTATTAGTGCCCAGTTTTAGAGAATTACAAAAATCAAATTTTCATCCTTTTGATTGTCAGATCCACTTTGTCCTCATCATCCGATAATATCGCAACCCTATAGACATCATCCATGTCCTCTTGTCCCCCTTTAGCTTATGATCCAATCCCAACAAAATCCAATTGATCATCATCCTTAAATCACAATCAATAATTAATCAATCAAATCCTCATTGTCCACAACCAACCAAATCCTTATCATCCAAAACCAAATCAATCTCCATCCTAAAATCAATCAAATCATATCCAAGTTTCTAAGGTTAGGTATAGATCAACCATCCTCTTGTTTGTATTAAGCTTAAGAATTTGTCTATCTTAAGTTTAGTGTAAACTCGTAATCATCAACCCTCTTGGATAAATTGGCTTGGGAACTTAGACAAATCCTAAGTTAGTGGACTCCAAGAAATCCCATCTAGCTTGGTGCGTCTTGTCTACCCCAAGTAAGATAATTCCTTGGCAATCATAAGGATGAATTCCTCAAATGCCTCATTGAACATGGAGTATCCCTCTCCCATTCATACAACCAAGACATCCCTAATGCCTAGTTCTAACATGCTCGCTAATCCCCAAATTATCATACCTCAAGCCACATCCAACATCCCACAAAATACTTCTAATATTCCTCAAAACATCCCCAACGTCTCCAACATCTCCCAAAACACATGCAATGTCATTTCTATTTCGCGATCCCTTCCTCCTTTGAATATTCCCCAAAGGATGATCATCCCACAAACCACGTTGTCCCCTACCATACCTTCACATGCTATCTCCAATCTCAAAACCTATTCGCATCCCAAACACAACATCAAAATGACCTAACAAGCTATACAAATCCCACACAAACATACCAATCATCCACTCATCAACAACCTCTTCATGGTACTTCCATGCAACATCAACAGACCATACAATATCAACGACCGCCCTTCCCAAGGCAACATGCACAACATGCATCCACACAAACCATACAACAACAAACATATGGGTCTCATGTTTACTCGCAAACTATAGGCCTCCCTCCATACAACCAACAACAACACCTCATCCCCCAACAACAACAATCATTAACACAACAACCTCCACTTCAAATCACATCACAATCACCTCTTGATAACTCTTTTGATCAAGAGTGGCAAGAGATGAAAACACTTAAGAACATACAACTAGGGACCCAAAGGAAACACTATAAGTTTGAAGACTTATGTCCCTATCCATTCGATAGAAACATAACAATCATTCCCTTTCCTCAACACTTTGAAATGCCTAAATTTGACAAGTACAGAGGAAAGGGAGACCCCCATGACCACATCAAGGAATTCTTCGTGGCATGCCAAGAAGTAGCCTATGATGATCAATTCCTCCTTCGTCATTTTCCATGAAGCCTAGGAGGACAAGCTCTCAAATGGTTTATGTACTTGCCTTATGGCTCCATCTCAACTTTTGCCGACCTTTCAGAGAAATTTGTTGCCCAATTCTCATATAATGTAGAGCATGAAATCACTATGCTTGACCTTTGCAATACCAAACAACGAAGTAGTCAAAGATCACCGGATACCTACAAAGATGGAGAGCCCTTGCTAGTAGGCTACCTTGGACAACCCTCAAAAAACAACTCATCCATATATTCATTCAAAACTTGAACCAAGAAATGACTTTCTTTTTGCAAGTGCATTGTGCATCCACCTTCGATGAAATGATAGAAAAAGGGGTCACTATTGAGAAGGCCCTTATTGCAAAAGGTTTGGTCAAAATTTACAACAAGAACAACAACAATAAACCATCCAATGACAAACCTAAGTTTTGGGCTAAGAACAAAAACGCCATAGGAGATGGTGCTACCAATTCCAAGCATATCCAAATCACCACTCTTAAACTTAAAGAGACAAATGTAGTCTAAAATGTTTCAAACAATGTCTTGGTCCCATCCTCTTGTCCAAAGAGGAATCCTCCTAACAATCTTAAATGCAAGTATACTCCCTTGGGTGAACAACTCAAGGTGGTGTTTCAAAAGCTAGTCCAAGAAAACATGGTTGAGTTCCCCACGATGAAACCATTTGATGAAAACCAACCTAAACCTGCATGGTATAAGGAAAATCAATATTGTGACTACCATCACATCAAAGGTCATGCTACTGGTAAATGTATGAAATTGAAAAACTACATCCAAGACCTCATCAATTGCAATGACATCCAAATAGAAGGAAACAACAATGCCTCACCAAATGATGGCCTAGGAGTCTACCACTCCCCCACTGTAATAACAAACAATCCACGTCCAAACAATCATCCTCCAACACCACTCCCAACAACCAAACCAACAACATCAACTATAACAATGTTCCACCTCCTTACAACAATGTAACCTCCATCCTCCACCACTACCACTTTCAAATATAACCTCCTTGATCACCTTAGGAAGACCCCCGCACAAATATCCATTTTGGTACTCCTTAAGCCATCCACCTGTTGGGAATTAAGGTGTCTCAACCTTGGTAATTCTCTGCATTTGTAATGTTTGTATTTATTATTCATTTCTTATGTTGTAAATAATAAATAAATTCCACTTTGTCATATTGTGGGAAGTGGCACGGTGATGTGTCAATCCTACATGGATTATGACAACTTGGTATTTTGTCCTCACATGAGGAGATAGGCGTCCCACTTAGTGGTAGGAATATTCTACCATGTGTCGGCATCTTCTATGTTGTGTAAGGAATGTTTGACCGAAACAGTTATGACGGATTCCCATGACGAATCTATGACATGTAAGAGTCGAGAATAGAAGTTTGTAAGACAGGTAATGACATGTGTCATGTAGCATCTTTGAATGAGGCATATTTGGGCACCCCAAGGTGGAATATGATGTGTTGTAAGAGAATATGCTATTTTTAGCATGTGTATGACAGATTCTCTTACAACTGTAAGTTGTAACTGCTATGACAGATTCTATGACGGTCGTAAGTGTCGTAAGAGCATCTGTTATAGCCCATTTTGGAAAGTGGTGACCTCTTTGGGATGGGAGATGTGGACAAGTGTCAGACACATTCTACAATGTTGACCAAGTGTCCCTAGGCGTGGGTTTTGGTCCAAGATGCCATATTGGATGCCCATTCCAAGAAAGGTCCAAAATTGCCTTGTATGTTCTATTTAAACAAGTGCTTGGAGATGGAGTTTGTATCACAGGTTTACAGGTACTGTTATGCTACCGGATTGACTCTAGACATGAGTGTCAAAGACCATTGAAGCTTGCATTGCAAGTGTATTGTAAACATTCTTTCAAATTTGTTAATACATTGTGTAGGTTTTTGAGTGTGGGGTTTTTCACCCGATAAGGGTTTTCCCCACTGTAAATCTCTGTCTCTCTTCTTCTGTCTTCTTTCTGGCTCTTGTGTTTTGCTGCAATATCTCCTGTTAATGGTTTAACATCACTATAATAGTTAGGATAAATTTGAATTTGCATAACCCTCTCCTCAATAGATTAGTGTAGGAAGTGTTTCCGCACACCTAGCTTCCTTTTAGTTGGTATCAGAGCTTGAACACCTTTGGTCCTAGTTATTGGGTAGGGGTTTTTTTGAGCTAATCTTAGGTTGAGTGGGAGTCTATGCAGAGTATTCTATATCTTATTGTAGCAAGGAGATGGCAAGCACATCAGGAAGGTTTGAAGTAGAGAAGTTCAACGACAGTAATTTTAAGCTGTGGAAGCTCAAGATGGAAGACATGTTAGTTGATCGAGACCTTTGGGAAAGTGTGAATAGAACTAAACCAGTTGTAATGTCACAAGCTGATTGGGATCTCAAGGATCAGAAGGCTAAGGGTCTCATAAGACTTAGTCTTGCCGATTCTGTGTTGTTAAATGTCCATGAGGAGGCTGCTGCAACACTCCTTTGGAAGAAGTTGGGGGATGTGTATCAAGCCAAATCCCTTGTCAATAAACTTTTCCTGAGAAAGAAGTTGTATTCTCTTTGAATGGAGGATGGAGGATCTGTGGCTGAGCATATGAATGCCTTTAACATGATGGTTGCACAATTGACATCTATCGGTGTAAAGATGGAGGAGGATCAGTGTATGACCCTGCCTTGTTCTCTACCAGACTCATATGATCACCTTGTCATGGCAATCGGAAGCACCACATCCACATTCAAAATGGAAGAGGTGGTTTCTTCGCTGTTATTTGAAGAGATGTAGAGAAAGTCTTCTGAGGCAGCCAAAGAAGCCCTTGTAGTTCGTGGAAGACCCAAGGAGAAAGGGAAGAAGAAGGACAAGAAGGCTGAGAAGGGTAGATCCAAATCTGTTGGAAAGTCCAAGGCTCTTTGTTGGAACTATGGAAAGACCGGGCATTTCTGAAAGGAATGCAAAGAGGAGAAGAAGAAAAAGAAGAAAGCTCGTGATTCAGATTTTGACAAATCACAAGATGACAATGATGCCTTCAACATAGCCCTGGCAACCCATGCATTTGATGATCTGTGGCTAATCGACTCTGGTGCATCATTCCACATGACCTCGTATCGAGACTGGTTCACTAAGTATGAGGAGTTCGATGGTGGAAAGGTGTATCTGGGTGACGACTCTCATTTGAAGATCGTTGGTCATGGAAGAGTCTCTATCTGATTCCCTGATGGTCGAGTGAAGGGGATCTCTGGGTTATGCACATCCCAGGCTTAGCACGGAACCTGCTTTCTGTAAGTAGTTTGAATGATACAGGTGTGCAGGTTATCTTTTCGAAAGAAGGATGCAAGATGACTAGAGGATTTATGGTGCTTGCTAAGGGTACTCGGAGAGGTACTCTGTTTCAGTTGGAAGCATGCATTGCACAATGCAATAGTTCTTCTGACTCAAGGAAGAGGGCAGCAGTCACTTCATCCCCACCATCTGAACAAGTAGTGAAGAAATCCATTGTTTCTAGTCTTGATGGTTGTAATCGTGCATTGGAAGTTAAACTTCCTGCAGAAAAGACAATGTTATGGCATAAGAGATTTGGCCACATTGGTGAGAAGGGTCTGCGTACCCTGAAAAATAAGAACCTTGTTGAGGGGTTAGATGATTGTAATCTTGAGTTTGACTTTTGCGAACATTGCATTTATGGAAAACAAAACCGTGTTCAGTTTTACTCGAGTTCGCATAAGTCTTCTGGTGTGTTGGACCTCATTCATTCTGATGTGTTTGGTCTTGTTAATGTTCCTTCGTTATCAAAATCTGTATACTTTGTATCTTTTATAGATGATTACAGTAGAAGGACATGGATTTATTTTCTCAGAAGAAAATCTAAAGTTTATAGCAAGTTTAAGGAGTTTAAAGCCTTTGCTGAAAATCAGACTAGTAAAAAGATTAAATGTTTGAGAACTGACTATGGTGGTGAGTTTTGTTCTACATAATTCGATAAGTATTGCAAGGAACTTGGGATTGAAATACATAAGACAACTCCATACACACCGCAGCAAAATGGAGTTGCAGAGAGGATGAACATGACACTGATGGAGAAGGCTAGGAGTATGCTTAGTGGAGCTGGTCTAGAACAAAAGTTTTGGGCTGAAGTTGTTGCCACTGCTTGCTATCTGGTAAACAGATCTCCTACATCAGCTCTTGTTGGAAAGACACCCATGGAGGTGTGGTCTGGTAGAAAGCCTTCAGTAAGGCATCTTCATGTTTTTGGTTGTGAGGCATATGCACATGTGCCTAAGGAGAAGCAGTCAAAGTTGGAGAACAAAGCTATTAAGTGTATCTTCATCGACTATTCTATTGGTGTGAAAGGATACAAGCTTTGGGACCCCGTGGCTAAAAAAGTGTTGTATAGCAGAAGTGTCATCTTTAGAGAGCTTACACCTTCTTCCACTATTTTGCAGCCAGAAGAAAAAGAAAAGAAAGAGGATGTTGTTTAGTTTCCCCTCACCCCTGAGAAGACTGAACATAAAGACAATGTTGGACTTGATGATGAGGAGAGCTCTAGCAGCTCTGAAAGCTCAGAAGAAGAAGCTGAACCTCAACCTCAGCTCTTGAGGAGGTCTACATGGATAAGGAAGCAACTTGAAAGGTTTAGTTTTACATTGCTTGATTCTAGTTGTGCTTATGCTTTGCTTACTAACAGTGATGAACCTAGAACTATATCAGAGGCTTTGGATATGAAGGATACAGGTTCCTGGAAGGAGGCCATGGAGGAAGAAATGGCTTCTTTGGAAAAGAATCAAACTTGGGACTTGGTGCCTTTGCCTCCTGGATGGAAACCCATTGGATGCAAATGGGTGTTCAAGAAGAAGATTGGTGCAGACGGCAATATTGAGAAGTATAAGGCCAGATTGGTTGCGAAGGGGTATTCACAAGTGGAGGGTATAAATTATGGTGAGATCTTCTCTCCCGTTGCAAAGATGACATCCATTCGATTCCTATTGTCTCTCGCAGCAGCTTATGACTTGGAGGTAGAATAGATGGATGTGAAGACAACTTTCCTTCACGGTGACTTGGAGGAGGAAATCTACATGTCACAGCCAAAGCATTACATGGTAAAAGGTAAAGAAAATTTGGTTTGCAAACTTAAGAAGTCTTTGTATGGTTTGAAGCAATCCCCTAGGAGATGGTACTTGAAGTTTGATGCCTTTGTGTTGTCAATTGGATTTGTGAGATCAAAATCGGATCACTGTGTTTATTATAAGTTTGATGGTGATCGTATTCTCATTGTTGCACTGTATGTTGATGATATGTTGCTCATTGGGAAGGGTAAGAATATGATTTCTGATTTTAAATCTCAGTTGTCAGCTCAGTTTGAAATGAAAGATTTAGGGGCAGCCAGGTACATTCTAGGAATGGAAATCAGAAGAGACAGAACCAATAGAAAACTTTGGTTAAGTCAGAGTAAGTATGTTAACACCGTGTTGGACAGATTCAGCATGGGAGATTGTAGACCATTGTGTGTTCCCATTTCCTTGGGGACAAAGTTGTCTATTGAGGATTGTCCAAAATCTCGTAGTGAGGTGGACATGAGCAGAGCACCTTATGCTAGTGCTATTGGCAGTTTGATGTATGCTATGGTCTGCACAAGACCAGACATTGCCCAAGCAGTGGGAGTCCTTAGTCGATTTATGGCTAATCTTGGATGGGTTCATTGGGATGCAGTTAAGTGAGTGTTCAGATATTTGAGGGGTACTTCTGAGTATTCCATTTGCTATCATGGTAATGTTTTAGGAGCTCCGCATTCTGTTGATATTTGTGGATTTGTGGATTCAGATTGGGCAGGTGACATTGACAATAGGAGATCCACCAGTGCTTATGTTTTTACACTGTTTGGTGGTGCTATTAGTTGGATGAGTAAGTGACAACCTGTTGTTGCTTTGTCCATGACAGAAGCTGAGTATATGGCAGCAACTCATGCTTGTAAGGAAGCCATTTGACTTAAGAGATTATGTTCTAATATTGGTGTTGATGCAGGTCAGATCATGATCAGTTGTGACAGTGAGAGTGCAATTTGCCTTGCAAAGAATCCAACTTTTCATGCTAGAACCAAGCACATTGATGTTCAGTTTCACTTCGTGAGGGACATGGTTGAAGATGGAAAGGTAAATTTGGAAAAGGTAGATACTTTGAAGAATGTTGCAGATGCATTGATGAAACTAGTGGGCACAGAGAAGTTCAGATGGTGTTCAGAGTTTATGGGCCTCTCGACCTATAGCAGTTAAATCCTATTTTTCTATTGGCTCTTACAAGGTGTTCGACAAGTGGGAGAATGTTGGGAATTAAGGTGTCTCAACCTTGGTAATTCTCTACATTTGTAATGTGTGTATTTATTATTCATTGCCTATGTTGTAAATAATAAATAAATTCCACTTTGTCATATTGTGGGAAGTGGCATGGTGATGTGTCAATCCTACATGGATTATGACAACTTGGTATTTTGTCCTCACATGAGTAGATAGGCGTCCCACTTAGTGGTAGGAATATTCTGCCATGTGTCGGCATCTTCTATGTTGTGTAAGGAATGTTTGACCGAAACGGTTATGACGGATTCCTATGACGAATCTATGACATGTAAGAGTCGAGAATAGAAGTTTGTAAGACAGGTAATGACATGTGTCATGTAGCATCTTTGAATGAGGCATATTTGGATGCCCCAAGGTGGAATATGATGTGTTGTAAGAGAATATGCTATTTTTAGCATGTGTATGACAGATTCTCTTACAGCTGTAAGTTGTAACCGCTATGACAGATTCTATGACGGTCGTAAGTGTTGTAAGAGCATATGTCATAGCCCATTTTGGAAAGTGGTGATCTCTTTGGGATGGGAGCTGTGGACAAGTGTCAGAAACATTCTACAATGTTGACCAAGTGTCCCTAGGCATGGGTTTTGGTCCAAGATGCCATATTGGACGCCCATTCCAAGAAAGGTCCAAAATTGCCTTGTATGTTCTATTTAAACAGGTGCTTGGAGATGGAGTTTGTATCACAGGTTTACAGGTACTGTTATGCTGCCAGATTGACTCCAGACACAAGTTTCGAAGACCATTGAAGCTTGCATTGCAAGTGTATTGTAAACATTCTTTCAGATTTGTTAATACATTGTGCAGGTTTCTGAGTGTCAGGTTTTTCACCCGATAAAGTTTTCCCCACCGTAAATCTCTATCTCTCTTTTTCTATCTTCTTTCTAGCTCTTGTGTTTTGCTGAAATATCTCATGTTAATGGTTTAACATCACTGTAATAGTTAGGATAAATTTGAATTTGCATAGCCCTCTCCCCAATAGATTAATGTAGGAAGCGTTTCGGCACACCTAGCTTCCTTTCACCACCATCCATCGCAAAATCCTTGATAAGGCTCTTCAAGATTCCCATGTTCCCATTGACATTCATCCCACTCAATTCCAAAATCTAGTGGCTCAATTGTCCTCATCTTACCATCTCATTTTTAGCCAATCCGATATGCCACCCATTGATCCCACTCACAATAAAGCACTCCATATCTAAGTCTAAATCTCCAATCACAAAATCAAGAGGGTCCTCTTGGATAATGGATCCAGTTTGAATATATGTACATTAAAATTCATAAAACACTTGGGGTATTTGATAGTTGACTTAGAATCTTTGGTCATCTCCATCAAGGCATACAGCAACACAGAAAGAGAATCTGAAGGTACCATATGCCTCCCTATCAAGGTGGGCCCTCTCACACTACCCACCCTATGTCATGTGATTGATCTTGACCTTCCATACAATCTCCTTCTAGGCCGACCATGGTTACATGCCATGTAAGCTGTTCCATCCACCTATCACCAATGTCTCAAGTTCCCTCATAATAGTGTGGAAGTCACTATTCCCTTCGATCAACAACCATTTGAATATTGCAAAGCCTTAGAGGTTGTTTATGATAGACAATTTCATTGTCCAAGCACTTATGAGAAACATGTTGAAGAACCCTCATCCATTCCATCCACGTCATCATCCACCCCATAAGTCACCATTGATCCATCACACGCTTCCACCTCATCTTCTACTCCTACACCTCATGTATCCCAAGTCAAGATCATAGACAAAGGGTGTGGTGAATATGAGCTTCACAATGC
The DNA here is from genome assembly GCA_027924645.1 of Cunninghamia lanceolata. Classification (NCBI taxonomy): domain Eukaryota; kingdom Viridiplantae; phylum Streptophyta; class Pinopsida; order Cupressales; family Cupressaceae; genus Cunninghamia; species Cunninghamia lanceolata. The sequence goes on along the minus strand of BSBN01000395.1, from coordinate 4,682,219 downwards.
CTTCCATGTGGGACAATTACTTTTATCCCTTCACTCTCATGGTCATCATCTCCAAAAGAAAGAACAAGAACAACAATGTAGGATCAATGACAAAATTCCCTTCATCCCAACATAGGTCTTTAGAGAAGAAGAGGCCAAAGAAACAACTTTGAGTGATTGGTTATACCATGATGAAACCACCCCAGCATTAGTCGACATGGAATACTTCAAAGGAAAATATCCTATACCATTTCAAATTTGTTCCAAAATGCCTTACCATGGAACATGACTTGGCGTCAATGAACAAGATGATACATAACCTATCCCGGTTGACCCCACATCTCCTAAGAAATATGCCCAACACTTTGGTTTAGGATATGCCCCACCAACCATGACAATCTGTGGGCCTACTAAATCTTCGGTAGAGGTGACCGAATCTTCTTCTATTGTTGAAAACATTACTCTAAGTGTCATCATAGCTTCATGAGAAGATCTTGATCTTTCATGCATCTTCCCCAATAACACCATCTTTATCATCATCCTTCCTCTCATTCATCCTGAGCTCATCACTTGGGATTATCAAGGACCCTTGCCTCTCGACATGTTTCCAAATAACGAGGCTCTCTCAGCATTTGTAGAACTCCATGACACCTCACAATATGATAAATGCTTGCATGCTTATGCCTACTTTGGGGAAGAGGAGATCCTTAGTCCAAAAAAGTAAAAATAAAAAAATAGAAAATCATCCTCTGGTGAAAACCTCTTTAAGGCACTTTCAAACACAAAAGAGAAAAATAAAGATGTATCCCCTAGTGAAAACCTCTCTGAGCCGCTAGGTGATGATGATCTTCATCTTCCCCCCATACCTTCCTACTGGCAGGAACATTCCACTGTCCTGATTGAAGGCACCTAGGAAAGCAATCTCGGCACACAAGAACTGCCGAAGCTCACACACCTTGTGGAAAGCCTTGATACCAAAGAAAAATCCAACCTTTCAATCATGCTCCATGAAGAACCTGATGCATTCGCTTGGTCCTATGCAGACATGGTGGAATTGGATCCGTCCTTGGTCATCCATCATCTTGTGGTCCATCCAAAAGCAAGACCTGTCAAATAGAAACTCTGCAAGATGCATCCCCAAGTCGCATTGCTTGTCAAAAAAGAATTGTAGAAGCTATTGTAGGTCAACTTTATTCACACTATTGACTATCCAGAATGGGTCTCCAACATTGTTCCAGTTGCTAAAAAACCTAGGGGCATCCGAGTATGCATAGATTTCTGAGATCTTAATAAAGCATGTCCAAAGGATGATTTTCCACTCCCCAACATTGACATCATCATGGATCTCATGGTAGGACATGAAATGCTCTCCCTCATGGATGGATTTTCCTGGTACAACCAAATCATAATCACCCTTGAAGATCAACATAAAACTACTTTCACCTATCCATGGGGTACATGTTGCTGGCAATTCATGCCCTTCGGTCTAAAGAACTTAGGGGCAACCTCTCAACGCACAATGAATACTATTTTCCATGACATGCTACACAAAATCATGGAGGACTATGTGGATGATCTCCTAGTAAAGTCTAAAACAAGAGAGGAACATCCTAAGGTCCTAGGATAGATATTTGCATGTCTCAAGGAGTACAAACTTCACCTCAATCCTAAGAAATGCATCTTCAGTGTCACATCAAGAAATCCCCTAGGGTTCATTGTTTCATGTAGGGGCATTGAGGTTGATCCCACTAAAGTCACTACTATAACAAAAATACCTCCTCCTAGGACACTCAAATAGCTTTGAAGTCTCCATGGCAAGCTCCAAGATATTCGTAGATTCATTTCTCAACTCGCAGATAAATGTCAACCCTTCGTCCATTTGCTTCGTAAAAATATGCATTTCAAATGGGACCAAAATTGTCAACAGGCGTTTGACCGCATTAAGGAATATCTAGCTTCCCCGCCAGTCCTAATGGCACGTATCCCTGGAAAACCCCTATTATTGTATATATCAGCAACTTCAGTAGCATTGGGGGTACTTCTATCACATCATGATGATACCAGTTGTGAAAGCGCTATATATTATATCACCAAGACCCTAGTTTACTATGAGCTTAACTATACATCCACAGAACATGTATGTTTGGCTGTCGTTTTCTATTCCCAAAAGTAATGACACTACATGCTAAGTCATTCTATCAAGCTCATCTCTAAAGTCAACCATCTCAAGTATCTTCTTGCTAGGACCTCACTCACATGAAGAATGGTAAAATGGGTAATGTTATTGAGAAAATTTGACATTGAATATGTTGATCAAAGAGCAATCAGAGGACAAGTTGTCACAGACCAATTGGCTGAAGCACCCCTCACAGAATATCAACCTCTCTCCATTGATTTTCTAGATGAATCCATCCTAACCATGACATAATCAACAAATTGGAAATTATGTTTTGATGGATCCTTCACCAATCACAGTTTAGGGGCAAGAATATTATTAGTAACCTCGCAAGGCAATTACATCCCTAAAGCATATAGGCTCACCTTTTCATGCAGAAATAATGTGGCTGAATATGAAGCCTTGATCATTGGTCTCAAAACAAGAGTTTAGTGGAACATCCAACAACTACAAGTCTATGGTGACTCTCAGTTGATTATTAAACAGGTCAATGATGAATATCTCATTAAAGATGACAAACTGGTACCCTACAAGAAAATGGTTGACGAATACAAACTATTCTTCACCTACATCTAGTTTGAACAAGTACCTCATCTTCACAACAAAGAATTTGATGCCATGGACACTATTGGTTCCCTCCTGCATATGCCTCATGACAACCATCAGTGTGAATTTCTTGTGGAACAACTCCTTATGCCAACATATCGCGTCGTTGAGACATAATTCATATGTGAGATTGTTGGTCCTAAAAATCCTTGGTATAATGACATCTACACCTACCTCCAACATCACACTTTCCCATCCAAGTCCACTCGTAAACAACAACTATCCCTCATCTGCCAAGCCACTCGCTACACCATTCTCGCCGACACTCTCTATCTCTAAATCTATGATGGTACTCTTCTTTGATGTTTAAACATGGAAGAAGCTTCCCTCGCCCTACATGAAGTCCACACAGGTATCTATGGAGCATACACAAGTGGTATTGTCCTAGCCAAGAAGCTCTTGCATATGGGATATTATTGGCCGACCATGGAGCATGATGTTTGTGAATAAGTGAAGAAATATAAGCCCTATCACCAACATGGAGATCTCACTCATGCTCCCTCTCAAGCGTTGCAACCCATCACCACACCATGGCCTTTCTCTTAGTGGGGCTTAGATCTCATTGGCAAAATCCAGCTACCCTCCTCTGACAAACATAAATTGATTATCACTGCCATAGAATACTTCACTAAGTGGGTTGAAGCTATTCCTCTCATTTTCACCACTGGAAATCAAATCGCCAAGTTCATCCTTTACCACATCATTTGTCATTATGGTATCCCATATGCCATTGTTATAGACAATGGAAAACCTTTCAAAACCATGATGTTCGTGACCTTTGTGAACAATTCCACATACAACATCATTGGTCCACCCCATACTTCTCCCAAGGTAATAGCCAGATTGAGGCAACTAACAAAATTCTCCTTAAAATCCTCAAGAAAGTTGTCAATGAAACTGGGCATGATTGGAAACTCCACATCCATCCTACCCTTTGGGCCTATCTCACTAGTATCTGCACTCCTACAAGAGCCACTCCATATTCCCTAGTCTTCAGAGCTGAAGCTATCTTGCCAATAGAGATTGAGTTGCCCTCATTGCATATATCTTTGCGTAATGTTATCATTGGTGAAGAATACCATGTTTCACGCCTCCAAGAGCTAGAGCTATTAGATGAACGATGCATCAACACAATCAACCACCTCTAAGCATACCAGAATTGGCTTCGTAGATCCTACAACAATAAAATTTGTGCTAGAGAGTTTGCAGTAGGAGACCTAGTCCTAAAAGAAAATCAAAGGAATCTGTCAGAATGGGAAAAGAAAGGGAAATTTGAGCCTAACTGGTTAGGCCCCTATATTGTCACTGCTAAGTATGGTTCTAGAGATATCACCTCTCCACCCTTGAAGAAGAAGAGCTTGAAAAGCCTATGAACATCATCCACATGAAGCGGTTCCATAGTTAGCCCACTCAATACCCCAAGTCAAAAAATACAAAAAGTCAAAAAATACCAAAAATCCAAAAAAATAAAAAAATAAAAAAAGTAAAGAGAAATAATCCATCCTATGGTGAAAACCACTTCTTGTGGCACCTTGGATAAGTACCATGATGAAAACTTGCTTGCAGGCATCATGTGTAGGGTCAACCTGGATCCATTGTTCAAACCACCTTCTAATCATCATCCACACCCTCCATCACATCCAATAATCCCATCATCTGAACTTCAAAACAACCCCACTATTTGAGCTTCCATTATCCATCATTCCCAAAATATCCCCCATCCTTCCATATGTGGTTTTGAAAGTGAATAATAGAAAAACAACATTCCAAATCACCAGCCTATCACTTTCCTCCATCCTCCCATAAGTTGCATGCTTGTCCCATCTGTTTATCCCTTTAACTGTGCTTTCATCCCCTACTTTTCCCATCTTTTGATAGAAACTAGTAACAAAAAAGTAGAAATCCCACCTACCCTAAACTCAACATCATCCCAACCACCCCTCCATCTCCTAGTTCCTTCGTGGTTTTTGCATAAACATCATGTCTATGCATTGCCACTTCACCACACCTACCACCACTCACCGACCCTGGTCCCTTCCTGTGGGTTTTACATAGACATCACATCTTTGCACAACCATGTCACCCAACTGGTTACCTCATCCACCTAAGCCCTCAGTCCCTTTAGTGGTTTTTTTATAAGCATTACATCTTTGCACTGCCACTTGACTCTGCCAATTGCCATATACCTCGCATCGCCATCACCACCAACATGTCATTCTATCCATCCCCCCATCCCTGTCATGTGGTTTTAATACATGGTATACTCTAAAAGCGAAACTTCCCCCCATTCGATCACTATCACCCATCCCTATCATGGTTTTTATAACATGGTATAATTTGAAAACTGACATCTAGATCCTCTAAACTCCATCCCATCTCATCATATGACCTTATCCCCATCCCATTTCATCAAGTCACCCAAAGCTACATATCATCAACACCTGCATTGTAATGTGCCTTGATCCCATGGATACAGGTTATGTAGGTAGTCTTAGCTATGAAGGAAGTATCCAGTACGTAGGTACATATGATGCACCCATCCAACCCCGCTTGGATGGTCCCACTCTCTCGAGCTTGTTGATTAGACTTGATCTACCAACAATACACTTGCTAAGCATCTTATCAAAGCATAACACTTTCAGAAAAAAATCCTCAACTACCAGATTGGCTTTTCCATGACTAATGGCCTATATCCACTGCCTATCCTTTAATTTATCTTAATCATCCATTTATTCTTGTCCCAAGGTGCATCCTTCCTATAATGGGCAGAATCACTAATCCCGCACCCACTTTTGGCAAGAGATATAATGGCTGTACATTTTGGGTTAGTCAGTCTTTTGGTTCTTGATTTTATCTTGTGGCTCATCCTTAGATTACCTCAAAGTTTCCTTGATCTTCTTATACCATGGCATGTGGAAAACAATCTAGAATGGGGCATAGTCTTTGCTTTCATATGCTATGCTTGTGGGAGGATCTCATTACTCCACCATAGTATTCATATCTTGTGAATAGTAGGGATGGTCCTAGCATATCATCCTCCTTTTGCATTTAAGGTTCCTCATACCTTTTGTGTACTAAGGGTTTATGCTTTGGATCCCCCCTCGTTTATCTAGACAAGGTTGTACTATTGTGGGCATGCATGGGTTCATCCTATTGTTTGGAGTGTCGAGTCCTACACATGGATGCCTTGTCACCTTGGTTCCACATACCCTGGTGCATAACATCTTATGCTATATCAATAGTAGTACTCAATATTTATTTTCATAATTTCTTAATACATGATATCATCCCTTTATCCTACATATACATCCCTACCCTCATGACCCTATCCCATTAGCTATTGCTCCACATTTCATCAAGACACATCCCCTTCCCATCTAATTTCTTCTTCCCACTGTGCCATCTAATTCTTCCCTACCATCCCATGACCATTTTCAAGGACTTTTGTATCATGATCAACCAAATCAATCACAACACCTCGTCATCATCCCATTGCATTAATCATATTATATATTCTTCTTGTTGCATTAGTCCATTCATAATATGTGTTTAGTAAACTGAACACATATTACTTCATCATTTCATCCATTTGCATTCATAATATATGTTTATTAATCTAAGCATATATTATCCATTTCATTAGTCCATTCATAATATATGTTTATTAATCTAAGCATATATTATCCATTTCATTAGTCCATTCATAATATATGTTTATTAATCTTAGCATGTATTATTCATCCCATATCTTATCCGTTTCATTACCATCACATATACATCAACCCATTATAAAACATTACATCACAACAATCTAAATCCTAGGACCATACACTACACAAGGAATTGATTTAAAGTGGTTGAAATAACCTCTGTACATAACCTCACTTCACAAGGAATTGATTTAAAGTGGTTGAAATAACCTCTGTACATAACCTCACTGCGACAACATATAATCCATACATCACAACATATCCACATACCATCCTGCATCACATAGGATAGTCTATCACATTGCATAGAGTCATATACATATCCACATCATAATAAATCCATCATACCCTCACATATCATACAACACCCTACATCCTAGGGTCACAAAATGCAAAGAATTGCTATAAATAACTTTTGTACAGAACACCATCCTGTGTCATAAAATGTTAGTCCCACAAAACATGTCATCAACTAGGCAATCCATCAAAATCCATAAATAATAAAATAACCATCCATCCATCATCATACATATCTCCATATCACATCCTGCATCATACACTTGTTAGACACCATGAATAAACATAAAACCCATGACATCTCACATCCTACATCACACATGAGTCATCCCATCATAAACATATCGTCATATACACATGTCCACAACATCATAACATAAACATATGTATAAAACCATAATAAATCTGAATCCATCAATAAGATAAAATACATAGTCCATCCATCTAAATGTCCGTCTCATATATATACATAAAAATGATCATGATATAAAGTGCAGTCCTCATACCTGTCAAAATATCACAGTCCCCAGATAGAGAAGCCCTTGACTGGGCTAGTCTTGGACACCTCTAAGGAGGTGGTCCTCTACCCTGCTATCCCACTTGTCCTAGTGCCTATGGAGGTGGCATTTGTCCTGCCATTGGTGCCTGTGATGGAGATGACTACTGCACTGACCTCTCTGACCGCCCTGACCATCTAGATCTAGAAGCCGCTGACCGACTTTGATAACTCTCTCACTGGTCTACTGGGACTAGTCTCTCATAGAGTGTCCTCTAGTGGTGGGCCTCCCTAGCACTCTTTGCCACCTGGTGCAGCATTGTCTGCACCACATCTCCCATCCTTGACCCTAGTGCCTGCCGGGCCTGATCCCTCTCCTGTAGATAACGCTGTGCCAACCCTTGGGCATGTCCCAATTATTCCTGTAACTGAAGAACCTGTCCTTGTAGGGCCACTATCTGTACCTATAAGGCAGCCACCTATCCATCCCCACACTGCCCCTGTAACTGGGCTATTTGGGCCTGTTACTGCTGCACCAAAGCCTGTAATCTTGCCAGCTCTAGTCCATCACCATCACTGCTTCCGCCGCCGCCTCCATCGCCGCCCCCATCTCTGCCATCCTCCTCCTCATCTACCTCCATCTCCATTATGACATACTCCTCATCCTCCTCCTTTGCTCTTGCATCCCTAGGTACCACATATCCCACCGGAATCGTTAGTCTAACTGGCCTATGTTGGGCCCACCACTGATCATATCATGCTGTAGTCTCGACATCCTCCACCTATCGTCTCGCATGCTAGGGCTGCCCCTATAACCCATCAAACTCTGTAATCACCACTTGAGGATCTGGTGATGCTCCCCATCGCGGTGCCTCCACATGAATCCTAGAAAACACTACCTCCCCTTGCGGCACATCCTGTACCAATTTGAATTCCCTCTATACTCGATCTAGCATATACCGATTGATAATCATCTGTGTCAGCGCCATCAAATATTGGGACTGTAGTACGTAGCTTATCTACTCACAGTCCTTAGACCATGTCTCCACCTCCCTCCAAGGTCTCCACACGAATACCTAGATGTCATCGATCACCCATCTCCAATGTCTCAGGTCCCCAGCATGGTGATGTATCAACTGCCCTCTATATGCATACACAAAAGGCTGATGGCTCGGCCTATCCCGTATTGTCACTGGCCTAGTGACCGCTGTATACACCTAAAAATGACACGACTTTGTCTAAATAAATATTTTTAATATTTATTTAAGTCTAATTCCTCTATCAATAAATAAATCAATTTATTTATTTATTCGATTCATATTCCGCTAAGTTAATTAAATATCAAAATATTTAATTACCTCTTCTAAAGTCAAAATTAAATAAAATCCTTTATTTAATTAAATTCTTCCAAGCAATTAAATAATTCTTAATTATTTAATTAAGTCACTCGTTCCTCCAATTTAAATAAATAAATCAAATTTATTTAAATCCTCTCAAATCTCTAAAAATAAAATATAATCAAATATTTCATTTATTCTTCCAAATCATGCACAAACAATTAAATAAATTTATTTATTTAATTTGCTTTCTTATCTTCTAATTTTTCCAAATCATCTAAAAATAAGTCTTCTTCTTCATGCACACAAAATTAAATAATTTATTATTTAATTTCTCTCAAATCATGCAAAAGAAAATTACAAGTTGAGTTAACTGACTCAATCAATCTTGTTTTTATCAACAACTCTTAAATTAGAAAAAAAAGATTTCTAATTTTATGAAATCATATCTTATCTTTATAAAAGAAAGCAGTTAACTCAAACAAAACAACTTTTGTGTGACACTTGTCTTCTTTCTATTCGTGCACATTCTCTCAAGTCTTCTATACCATTGATTTTCTCATTCATTCTATACCGTTGATCTTCTCTCTCGTGAGTCTATAAATTGAACTCAATTCCTTCATTTCTATCATCCAAGCTTTTAGTATTGTTACTCTACAGGAATTACAGCGCACCTTTGGCACCCACGTCATTCCATTTGCTTGCAATCAACTCGTTACTACTACTATCACCATTGTTGTGAAGCTCATCTTCACTGCAATAAACTATCACAGCCATTCCCCTTGACATATTGGAATAGCAAGGAAGTACACCTTCTGAGGGCCATATTCATACACAAGATCATTTGAGATAGGCAATCCATGGAAGCCATGAAGTGAAGAGGATTGCAAAGGTTTGAAGTTCTTTGTTTTGATTGATTTCTTTATTTCTAAATTTCATTGAGTTATTGGGTATTATTGATTTATAATTTGATATTCATTTACACCAATTTTTCCATAACATTTTTGGAACCCATCGTGGGACCTTGTCCCAATTTAACCTCGAAACTAGTTTTGTGCATTAGGTTCCGTACACAGGAGGATTCTGCACATCTGTTCATTTCTAACATGCATTTGAGCTCTGTTTCAATGCATCTGTCCAATCTGCGCATCTATGCCATCCTGCTACGCATCTATGCCATCCTACTGCGCATCTGTGCCATCTTGCTGTGCATCTATTTTTTGTTGATTTTTTTAGAGGTTTGTTTCTGCGCATATGATCTTTGTAGCTACACATTTGATTCTGATAGTGACTTTGAGTTGTTCCTTGTGATTTTGCTAACGTTGACACTTCTCATAGGAATATTCTCTGATCTACGTGCAGGTTAGGGGCTGGCTAGGTTAGGGGTTGCATTTGTTAACTCATCTCTATATCTACAGGAAAGTAAATGGATGTTCATGCAAATCTCATTTAGCTCTAACTAGGAGGATTGTAATTTGGTCTTGTTGCATCAACAACTTGAATATAGTCCCAATGCTAGGAGGATAAAATTGAACCATTGCTATCTTGCTCTCAAAGTTAACAAATTGCGTGTGTGCCCAAGTAGCTAACTCATTCAGTCTTTTTCATTTTAATTAGGGGAAAAGAACCATTGTCTTTCATGTTTTTAGACTGATACTAGGCCTATGCTCTCCCCTATCTTGGGTGACCAATATGCCAGATATCATTTTCGCATGTGTTAAACCTTTAGATAGACTTGCCCTTGGATATCCTTCTGTCTAAGTGGGAATGACCTTAAGTGGTAACAAGCTAAAGCCAAACTCTACCAAGCCACTATAAATAAATTGTGTTTGGAGTGAAAGCTTCAAATACCGAGTGAAGTTATGTTATACCGAAAGCCAACCTCTCCCAAAACCCTCCAAGGCACAACCCTTGTAGGCTGGGAGACTCCATAATGGAGAGTAGTGCTGCCGCATGTATAACCACTCAAACAGTTGCACTTATTAATCATCCTTTGTTTTTAGTAGCTAAAAACCCCTATAAGCTGGTGTAGGGAAGGGCGATTATCACCTCCTGAAGATGCCTCATCTAGAAATAGTGAGAATTCAGTTTATATTGTCCTAGCCAGCCTAGGATTTGTACTTGCTTTTGAGTCAAAAAGAGTCCAAAAAAATATTCCAAAAAAAAAAGATCAAAAAAATCATGAAAACTTCTTTGTGTTTGCTGTGTTTTACTTGCCATAATTGAGAAATCAAAGCAAAAGACCAACTTGCAACCAAAAAACCAAAAAACATCAAAAAATGTGCCAAGAAAATTTCAAAAACCAGAGCTACACATTTACTCTGCAGAGCTGCATATCTGTGTCGACCTGATGCGCATTTACATTGACTTTCGACGCATTTGTCACCTGTTACTGTGCTTTTACCATTTACCAGAGTTGCGCTTTTACCTTAACCTGTTGCGCATATACCTTCTATTTTAGCACATTTATTACTGCACATCTAAGACAACGAACATTTCTAGGTCTTTTGAGAGAAAATTTTCACCCTTTCTGGGTACCCATTTTGGTCTTGTGTCAGTTTCTGTGGATTTGACAAACCAACTACAAACACTTTCTCAAGAACTCCAAGCCATACAACAAGTGACAATCTTACAAGCTGAGCGTGCCAGTACTAGCTACCCCTCGCACCAAGATCATACATTCTTTTCCCATCTTAATGATACTCTTGACAAGGGAATCACTGCCTCAAGTAGTCCTCCTTCAACACATATCCCAAAGCACACTAGTTCTACACCAACATCGCCATCAAGTTCCCTAAGCTCTAATCCAAAAACCAAGGAGTCCTTCAATGATATGATGGAAAGACTCTTTCCAAAATCTAAGAACAAAAGAAAAGCTATGGAGAACTCCAAATCCACCCAGCCATTACCTCATACACCTATGAAGGATGTGATCCAAGGGCTACTAGCAGAGAGTCAACCATGTCCCCAAATTCTGGTCCTTGACCTTATAAAAGATTCTTCCAATAACATGTCAAATCCTACAACCCCTTCATGTAAACTGCAACCCCTTGAGCTTATTGCGGAACCTCCTACCATGAACCAAAGTCAAAGTCCATCGTACCTTCATGTTATTGACCAAGAAGCTATCCAAGAATCACCTACCTCATCTTCAATTCAAGCACATCAAGAGTTATGTCAAGAGCACACCTTAGAGCATGTGGAAACATCCAACCTTTGTGTAAATCAAGATCAAAGCACCCCCATCCAATCCATTCATAACCTATATCTTTTCCATGATCAAGATACTATCTTTGTTGAAGAAGCTATCCATGAGCAACTTGATCCTATACATGAGAAAGAAAATCTCATCCAACCTATCCATAACCTATATCTTTTCCATGATCTAGATATTCCCTATGAAGAAGCTATCCATGAGCAACTTGATCCCACATCTGAGGAAGAATTCCAAATGCAACCTCCCCATAACCTATATCTTTTCTATGATCAAGATACTATCGTTGATGAAGAACCTACACACGAGCACATTGATCCCATCACACTTAATCCTATCTATGATCAAGATCCCATCTACGATCAAGAGCCTATCTATGATCAAGAAGACCATGATGATCCTCTTAGACAACTTTTGCATTCCATGGTCAAGAGCTTATTACCCCTTCTATCCATAACCCCATAACCATCCATGAGCAAGAGACCTCCATTACCCCATCCATCCATCCTCATCTAGGCTTATCACTGCTCCAACAACTTCCACTTCCCTTGATGAGACACTTCCCTCCCAAGTGCACATAGATGATCAAACCAATAACTTGGATCCTAGTGAACATAATGATAATCAAGATCCTAATGATCCTTCACCATCCATTATCAACCATATTACAAATCTATTATCCTATCCCCTTGTTCTCATTACCTTCATCCATGAATGTTCTTCCTTAGAACACCAACAACCATTATCCTCTATCTCACCTTCTTCATCGAATGAGGAGTTTGCTGCTAGTGCTCCACCTATACATAATCCCACTATCCACTGCATACTCCAGCATATGAACTATCAAGATAAAGGCTCAGCCTTCATGAACAAGGTATTTTGGAGCCTGTCCATGTCAATGTCCCTCCTCCGTGCTCATTTGGCCTTGGATACACACCCCAAGGTGAACAATCTCAAGATGTTGGTACTTCCTCCATACCCACTAAATCCACCACATTCCACCGCAAACCCTATCATATCCCCATAACATATGTCGCCATTCCACCTCCCTTATCATATAGATCCCAAAAGCATGTGACCATACACCTTCTACCATCCAATCTACCTCTGCTACTTCCAACTCCTAACATCCCTCCATGCATTTTACCACCACTTCTTCCAACACCTTATCCATCCATATGTAAGTCCTCTAAAAGTCCCAATCATGGCCAAGGAATGCACATGTTGTCTAAACAAAGAGCTTCCACCAGCCCCACTTCCATATTCTCAAGGGAATTCAACAAAAAATATCTGGATGCCTCTACCTATAAAGTCAAAAATCCTAAGAGTCCTCATGACCTAGGATACAAAAGCCAAGAATTGAAAAAAAACCCATCTCAAAAGTTGCATACACCCACACACCTCAATGCCAAACTAAAAAAGGTGTGGGTCCCCAAGCAACAAGTAATTATCTCTGAAGCTACACAAAAGCTGCATATACCCAAGCCCATACCTTCACAGGTAGTGTCTACAAACAACACGGTTTGGGTACCTAAGTAAAAAGCCATCAAGTCAAATGAGGCATCCACCTCTCAAGAATCCCAACCATCCACTTTCTCCTCTTCCATCTAAGAGTCTCAAATCTTTCCATCCCACGTGACAAACAAAAATTAGAAGTATACATAGTCTATGTGGGTCCCTAAATGCCTACATCATTCATCCACCAAGTAAAACTCTCCATTGCTTCCTACGCCACTTGTGCTTCAATGTTTATCATGGTATGTGCAACCGTTGGTCATGATTCCCTTCCATCCCACAACATTTGCATGTACCTCCATCTCCCCTTCCTTCCACTATTATCCTACATATCTTCCCCATCCTACTCCCATGGTCCATGCTTTCACATAAGCCTTCCCTTCGTATTCTGCATCATCATCCACTATCGCACCTTCCATAATCCGCTATATACCTACTCCGTCTTCCTTTCATGTGATCCTTACCAACATCTGTGAGCATAGCGACACTTGACATAGTCCATGCGACAGCGTCCATCTAGCAAGACTATCACCTTTCATGGAACCAGGTACTTGAGGTCCTCTCATCCGTATCCACCTTCTCCTATCCAAATATTCAAAAAAAAATATATATATATCAAAAGAGTAAAGAGAAATCTCTTCGTCGAATAGTGAAGATCTGGCAAACAGACACCTTGGATAAGTACCATGATGAAAGCCTGGCAAACATGCATCATGTGTAGGTTGATCTTCCATGTCATTCACCCTTGGGGGTACCTTGTCTCATCGACATATCACTATTCTCCTATTAGTTTCCTTCCATACCATTTCCTATCCTATCCTTCTATCCATTGCGTACGTATACTGTCTAGTCTGTCCATCCTAATCTTACATTCCTCTATTTTTTTGATCTTGATAAAGATTGGGGGCACAATGTTGACAAATGTTTCAGATGTCTCTTGACATACCTTATCCCTCCAAGCTAAAACAATCCTATCCTCTCATCCTCCTATCATCATAAGCATTGTCATGAAAAATCCTAAGTATTTTACCTACAATGGGGCATGTTATTCTTGTATGACTTAGTCCTTGGCGATCACATCCTTCCCCTCTTCCGCGCAAATTTTCCTCCACCCACTATCTCTCATTCATCTACCTATCCGTGGTGTTTTCTTGTCACCAATATCTAGCATTAAGGCTATCCAAAATTCTTCTCCAATGTCATCCCAAAGCATTTCAAAATCCCAATGGTATCAACACCACCTAGCGATAACCTAATCATTGGATTTATACTCTATCTTTTTGTTTCACCTTATCAACTAAGGTCTTATCTAGTATCGTATCCATAGTGTCAGCCTAGCATAGTGTCTGTTGTCAGTATCATAGAGTCCACCCTGAACTATGTTGCCTCTGCGTTGTCACGTAGGCAAGGCCATTGTCAATGCACCCCTGAGGCTTTACCATCCATCCCATATCTTGTCGTCTATCCTCTAGTCCATCCGCATCTAAGTCCAAGTCCCGAACTATGTTGCCTCTGCATCGTCACATAGGCAAGGCCATTAGCAATGCGCCCCTGAGGTACTAGGTCAGTCCCTTAGGGTCCGTTTTACCAGGCATGCATTCAAGCACAAGCAAAGCCCACTTCCAAACCAGAAATTTTGATGCAAGACATCATCCTATCCAAAGCAAAGCAAACAAGTACCTAAAGCACTCTAAATGATTCTATCCAAATTATGGCAAGAAAAACACATCTAAATGCAAGAATGTTTTGTGATTGTGATCAGGTTAGGTTGTAGTGTCTTGATTTTTTGTTATCATGTCTTTCTATGCTACTTGAGGATTGCAAAAGCTATAGATGCTATGATGGGGGCATGCTTATTTTCTTTGTTTGCTGTTTGTAGATCACACTTTAGTAATGTGATGACCCTTGTCTAACGACATGATCAGTAAAAGATCATCGAGGACTTCAGAGGTCTAACATGAAACAGTTATAATCCTTGTCTATTGAAATGCAAGAAATACTCAGGTCATCTAGATTCAATTTTGACTAGATGCTTGTATTAGCTTACTATATCAAAATCCATGTAAGCAATACTCAGGTCACCTCGGTTAAATTATACCTAGATGCTTGTATTTTCTTACAACATTTTAAAAAAACCCAATGATGAAACAAGCACTTCAAAATACGTGCAATATCAAGATGACAAATATCCATATCCATATCCATAGCGTATCTAGTTGCATTTCATATCCATATCCATTTACATTTAACATACCATCCATGCAATAAAGATTCTATGCAGAGTATCAATGTTTACAAAACTTGTGATTCCTTCATTTGAGTCATTCTTCTATCAGTTGAATTTCTATCTATCATCGTATCTTTTGAGCAATGATCCCAATGCAAGTCTATCCTTAATCCATACCAATCAAGTGAAGTCAATCTTGTCAGATGATCCAATCACACTCAGTGGTATTGATCCTTGTCTGATCATAAACCAACTCAATCAGTCATACTTATTAATGGGAGATACATTTCCCATGCCTATTGTAGTGCCCCACCGTACTCACTTGGATGTGCAGATAGTCTGGCTAAGGAACCTGAAGATGAAGATGGAACATGAACTTATGTACCAGGTAGTACTGTAGGTATGGTTGTAATAGTGGTCAGGTATTTTTTGATATTTGGATTATTTAAAATTGCAACTGTTTGATTAATATTTTGGTTAATTTTGGCATTAAATAAAATTATTAAGTTAAGAAAACCTTTGATAAATAAAAGTTGTAAAAATGGAATTGTAAGATGAATATGTTTTATTGTGTATGGCATTGAGGTTACATTAGATGTGTTTGTGCATATACCATATGCCCAATTGAATAAAATGTCAAATGCCATTTGGTTATGTATATGGAAATATATAAATATGGCAACACTTAGATATTATAACTAGTTTTTTTTACCACCGTTCTCGGTTGGTGATTTGGTCTATCTCCATTTTCAGCCCACAAGCAGCCACCCTCAAACACAGAAGAATTGAAATTTGGGCTCAAAAATTCTATGGTCATTGGTACTAGTGAAATCCTTAAGATATCATTGTTAGTTGCAATAATAATAAAGATTGAGAGATCTTTAAGAATGTAATCGTTACTGTTCAACACCACCATCGGTTATTTTTCTAGATGCCTATACTTACTACTTTATATATATAAACATATAGTTCTTTAAATATAAGTCTTTATGTTAGTCTGCCACGATGAGTCGTGGGTATCCTGGAGCTTGACTCCTGCCACTGTAGTAATGCCGATTGTGTCAATTGCCATAGCTCCATTTTCCACTCCCGGGTGGTGATCGAAGTAATATAAATAATTGTCATTGTGAACAATGAAGAGAAGAGAATTATGATAGGAAATTGTTGTTATTGCATAAGTCTGAGATAGTTTAGGGACACTGTCGATACAATAATATCTTCATTGGATTTACTCGTAGGGTCTGTGATACATATACCTTCAATGGTTTTAGACATGACAATCCTTCTTATTAACTGGCACTGCAATCTATCTTAAAAGAACGGTATAAAGTAGCAGGGGAGAACAATTCTTTGATATCATTTCATTGTGATATATGCTTTTAATGAATAAACTTATTGGTGTCTCAAATTATCAATTGGTAACGGCTCCCTTATTCTATATTTTTACGTTGTCTATTACCCAGACAATCTATTCAATTAAGTCCATAACTGAAGCTTTATACTATTGTTGCATGCATTTAACGGATGGTATTGAGCGAGTCATACTGATTCCAATTGAGGAGTTAGTTGTTATGAAACTCCTTAGATAAAAATAGATATCCGTCATTATTCTAGGGAGGGGAGGATATCTCCTGGGATACCAGATCCATCAAGAATGAACACAAAATAGTTGGTTGGAATGCAAGAGGGTGCTTATCACCTATGGATGCGGAAGATTTCTGGAAACGTGACCTTCAGCATCAGGGGCATTTTTTTTGGGGAAACGAAACCCAGCAGGAAACCTCTGCAATAGACGCATATTCAATTTTTAGTAAGTTCATTTTGGTATTCAAATGATCTTTCCAATGTTGGTTCAATTTTTTTTTTGGGATTACAATATTTATTTCAATATTCCAAATTTTGGGTTTATATGTGTTTCTCCTAGTTTGAGATTATTATATACGAGTGTGAGATCTTCATTGATAATTGTGTTGATCAGTGAAATTTTGCTTGATTAAAGAATTTTAAAGGGAGGATAGTGTGAGTTTCCTTAGTTATTAGCATCATTTAAAATAGCTATTCGTTTTGCATTTTAAGTCGTAACCTGTGAAGTTTTTGCCTGCATGATCATAATAGTCATTTGTTTTCTTAATCAATAGTATGTGATAATTTTTTTAGGAGTTGTGTTCATTGGTTGAAAGTTTTCATTTAGGAGTATCCAATTTGGATGATGTATTAGAAGTTAATCAACCTGGTCGCAACTTTTATCAAGGAAGAATTTTGAAATCTATTGGCCGCATCCATTATAGTTATATCACAGACTGTACAGACCCTCAAGACAGATTTTACAACTAGAGAAGGGTGACTGAAGGCATTCTATAGCACTAGAATTAACTAAAATAGTAGCTTTAATTGTCATTCAAAGTACTTGGTAGTTCAATTGTTGCAGTTTGAAATTTAGTGCTATGTTCGCAACTGTAGGAAAAATATTGATTTTCTAATTTCAATCACAGGGCACAAGATGTGTAACCTCCTTCAAGGAGAACATGAGTAATAGGAAATATGATGAAATCACCTAGTTTCTGTTCAATGTTTAACTATATAGAAACTCATAACATATGTTGACAAGTTATAGTGCACAGTACTTTTATGCTTCTCACATTCTTCATTCAATCTTTGGAGTTACCGTGCCTAGTCTCACATAATTCTGGTGGAGAGGTGTCAAAAGTCTACCATAAAATATTCAGTACTACCAAGATCTTTATCACAGTCTCTTATCTCTAGGGTTCTTTAAATGCCTTGTCTACTTACTAGAATCTTGCAAGTTATTCCATATCCTACATCGTTCCATGATAACCAAAAGCTACATCTACCATATGAAGAATAATTTAGTTATAACAATACATTCTGGATAATAGTTGAACAGTCACGAGCCTTGTCTATGCTTTTATACATATTTACATGACTCCCTAAGCATTCCCAACTAAATTATCTGACCGACTTGAGGAAACGGCTTAATGCTGGTCATTTGCATTTGCTTGAAAATTTCTTAAATGGTGCTGAGGGTAGTTGTTTGGTTGGCCTTAGTTAAGTGCTAATAATAGTGTCATTTCTTTTTTTTATTGCCATTCATTGGCAGTAAGATCTTCTCATTTGGGGTATTGGAACTTCTTGAAATTTTGTTAAACCTACCATTCAAGGCATCGTTAGTGCATATAATTCTATGTTTAAGGCTGATGGAAATAGAAGTTTCTATATAATTAATTCTTGCATGTTCAGTGGAGTCTTTATATAAAAGAAATTGCTTTCTCTATCAGGCATCAGTCATAGTTATCTAATACATTTTCAACTATAGTTGTCTCTCTAGATGGAGACACTATTAATGGTAGTATACAATAAAAGTAAATACTTTATATCTGTAGCATAAATTATTTAAATGAATGTTTTATAGAATTTTAATTAGATGGAAGAATAAATCATAATGCTAATATCTATATTGTGATTATTAGAAAATTGTTTTAATGAGATACTAATTATCTTAAATAAGAATGTGATTGCAATTATCACTATTTAGGAAGGTTTTGTAGACACCATAAATATTGTTTTGTTGCATAACTATGATTATTTCTTAACCTTAGAGTTCTTATACACCTAAAATGTAGTCAACTTAGATTGTTGCTGTCTTAAGAAGTATTAAATCATGATGATTAAATACGAATAGAGGATTTATTTTAATAGGAATTACAGAAAGTATAACTTGAATCATTTAGTTTTATTTGACATTTGAGGAAATGATAGTTATTCCATGAAATCTTAATATTTGATCTTTTAGGAATGAAGTTGTCTATAAGATGTATACTGTATATATACTTGGAGATGTATTCCTTGAGATTACGGATTTTATTCTTGCTTTAAATTCATGATACATTTGGAGTAATGGATTAGACCATTCATGTTTTGTGTTTCTCTTTTTGTTAGCCTATAGTGATGTGGTTAAGTGTTTTGATCCACCAAGATAATAGACTTAAGTGGTAAAAATCTTATATTTTGTATTTATCATTGATAGTTTTATCCTGTTTAAAGGATGCATAATGTTGTAGACTTTAGTCGAGAAAGTGTAATTGACAATGGTTGCAGAGGGTATCTACCTACTTATTAAGAGAAATGGTTGATTTGATGATTGAGGTTGAGGACTTTAGCTTTATTTTGGATTGGTTAGTCAATTAAATGTTTTAGCTATGAAGCTGTCTAGATGTGGATTATAAATGTATGACATTTCTTCAGGATATCTATTTATTTGGTGATCTATTATCATGAAACCATTATGTGGTTGTAAGTCTAAGTCCCAAACTACGAAGTCACTGCGCTACGCATATGTAGGCAAGGCCATTCATGAGCCCCCGAGACATTAGGTCGTCCCTTAGGGCCTTAGGCTTGTCACTTTAAGTAGTTGATACTTATTTTTTTATATAAATTTATTAACCATGCAGGACTAATGTTTCAAAAGATTGTGCAGTTTGAAATCAATGAGTCATGCAGGACTCTAGAGTCAAGGAAGAGTCTTTCCACTTGGCGCATATAGCTAGCGATCTGGTAGAATTGGTAAAGATAGATAAATGTGCATAAACTTGTTGAAATATTTGTATCTTACATTGCATTTTGATGAATGTTGATATACTCTGATTATTGACTTAAGGTGTACTAAAATAAATTTTGTTAATTGATTTCATATCATCCTATTGAGTTCATTAATGTCATTTTCTTGGTAGGCATGACTAATTGTACATGTGTATATTTAGTTCAAACCATGGTGTTAGTTGATTAGGTTAACAATTAGTAATGTGGTTAAATAGTTAAACATAATTTTGAAAGCGTTATGTATGTTAATGAATAGGGCTTAATTATGATAATGCAGTCATGTTATCCCTAGAGATGGGTTTGATTGATCGGCCAACTACCAGGTTTGTGAAGAAAATCTTCAGGCGGCAGTGCAGATCCCGAACTCACCTGCTCCTTCCTCTTTGTCCCTCTGTCGCATTCATTTTTTGGGTGCCATTCTCATGGTGCACCGCATTTGGCAGAATTTTGAATTTTCTTAATGTGCCATGTAATTAATTTTCTGAGTGCGCAGTCTTGCTATAAAATGCAAACTATGTTACTCATTGTGGTGGTTGAAGACCTGGGCATTTTTGTGTGAATAGCGAAAAACAGGGCATTTCCTTGTTGTTTTATCTCGTTTTTGGAGTTTATGAGTTGCATTATGAATGTGCATTGCAGTTATCTTCAGTTTCATTGTTGTTCTATATGAAAAATGCTCTTATGCATGTGTTTAGCTGCTTGATAACTTGTTGAATCAGACTATGTTATATTTTGTTACCATTACTTCTAATTTTAAAAAAAAAAATTTGCCTTTTTATGTTGCTGTAGTTGACTTTTCTCCAGGGTTGCATGGTGGGGCATTACACCTATTGTGTTGCTCTAGGGATCTATCATTCCCCACCATGACAACACTATCCTTCATGTTGCTCTAGGGATCTATCGTTCCTCGCCATGACAACATTGTCGTATATCGTTATCAGTTTATCATTGGTTTACCGCTTGACAGGGGCAATCCCTTGTTTGTTCTTGTATCATTTGTGCATACTTGCTTACTTGCTTGTGTGTGTTATCATTGTATCTTGCATTATGTATCAGTCGGTTCTTTCTTCAACCATTTTCTTCACCCTAACCTTGTTCTTCCACCTTCTTCATCGTGACATTGTTCCTCTCACGTCCTTCTGCCTCTCTCCCCGTCCAATCTCCCGAGGGGGCATCCTCATCATATCTTTCTATTACTGTCTTTTTCTTCTATCCATACCTTAGCTTCTTTGAAATGATGTTACTTGACGCAAATATCATCATCTAAAACATCACATCAAAGAGGGGCAAAATGTATACGCCTAAAAATGACACGACTCTGTCTAAATAAATATTCTTAATATTTATTTAAGTCTAATTCCTCTATCAATAAATAAATCAATTTATTTATTTATTCGATTCATATTCCTCTAAGTTAATTAAATATCAAAATATTTAATTACGTCTTCTAAAGTCAAAATTAAATAAAATCCTTTATTTAATTAAATTCTTTCAAACAATTAAATAATTCTTAATTATTTAATTAAGTCACTTGTTCCTCCAATTTAAATAAATCAATCAAATTTATTTAAATCCTCTCAAATCTCTAAAAATAAAATATAATCAAATATTTTATTTATTCTTCCAAATCATGCACAAATAATTAAATAAATTTATTTATTTAATTTGCTTTCTTATCTTCTAATTCTTCCAAAGCATCTAAAAATAAGTCTTCTTCTTCATGCACACAAAATTAAATAATTTATTATTTAATTTCTCTCAAATCATGCAAAAGCAAATTACAAGTTGAGTTAACTGACTCAATCAATCTTGTTTTTATCAACAACTCTTAAATTAGAAAAAAAAGCTTTCTAATTTTATGAAATCATATCTTATCTTTATAAAAGAAAGTAGTTAACTCAAACAAAATAGCTTTGCTGAGGCTCTGCATGTGGTTTGAGGGTTTGTTTCCCTCCATGAACTTTGTGCAGAGTCCTTCTCAGGTGCAAAATTGGTTCCATTTGTTATCTTTTGTCTGCAATCTTCGTAGATTCTTCATTGTCTACTTTCCAGTTTAGATTGATTAAAGTTTCAAAGTCAGATTTAATTTTTCTTGGTCACCTTTCATATTTTCTGTGGTAACCCTTATTATTTTAATTTT
This sequence comes from Cunninghamia lanceolata, assembly GCA_027924645.1. Taxonomy (NCBI): domain Eukaryota; kingdom Viridiplantae; phylum Streptophyta; class Pinopsida; order Cupressales; family Cupressaceae; genus Cunninghamia; species Cunninghamia lanceolata. The sequence continues at coordinate 4,659,905 of BSBN01000395.1, read as the reverse complement.
TTTGTGGAATTAGAAAGTGTGTGGTTTCAAATTTTTGCCTTGTTTTTCCCGCCAGTGGGACTGGGTCTTTCATTGGCTTGGCACATGTGAAGGGAGGCGAGGGGTAGTGATTCTGACCGAGGAATTTACTCCACAACTGTGTGTATTGATGGCAAGTGCAGAAGGTAGTTTTAGTAAGGAGGAGGGTTAGAATGGAGGTGTAGAGGGTGCAGGGAAATCCTTCAAGGAGGTCTTGGATTGTGACAATGCCGCCCCTCCGCCCCAAGATGCATGCTTCTCGGCACAAGAGATTGGAGAGGAGGGCATCAGAGGCAGTGGGAGTGGAGGGAAAGAAGGTGGAAAGGCTGCAGGGGAAGGGTTCGAAGGTAAGCTTCTTGGAGTGCCTTGGAACCTTGTTCTTCTACCCAATGCTGGTATGTTGCGAGTGGTTAATGCAGAAGAAAATAGATTAAAGAATATGGCACTCTTTTTTGTTTGTTTAGACTGTAACAATTTGTCTTCCAGGAAATTTTTTGATAACTGGTTTTCTTCAGTTTGGGGAAAAAATGGGGATTTATATTTCTTTCTGTAGAATGATTTCTAAAGGAGTCTTTGTAATTATCCTAAAAAATCATGGTATGCAAAAGAGAATTCTGGAAAAGGATATGTGGAATGTTGGCAATTCTCTGTTCAAAGTTTTTTCATGGAGCCTTGATGCGTCGTTGCAAGATCTTAAATTTTGTTCGGTCCCCAGATAGTTATTAATAAAAGATATCCCCTTACAACTCTAGCCATTTTTAGAGGTGTTAGAGCCCATTGGCAACATTTTGAGAGTTGAGGACTCTCAGGTAACTCTGCAACACATGAATGCTAGGGTTTTGGTGTCTCTTAAACCTGGGATAGCTATTCCGAATGTCCTGCACATAAACCTTGGGAGTAAATCTATTGCTTGTGAAGTTATTGGTCTCGGAGGGCTTAATGCTTGTTTTCTGTGTAAATCTGATGGTCACTTGAGGAAAAATTGCCCATTGTTGAATTCCAAAAGAAGCAATATCCATTTTGAGCCCAGTGGAGTTAGCAAGTCTGGATTGGTGGGCTCAGGACATGAGATGGCCCCGGATGCTCCTGTTGTCACATGAAATTGCACCCTGCTTGGAAGGATTCCAAGCATTACAATGACACAATGGGAATGATCTCAAGGTGTGGGACCTTGCTCAGAGAGATCAGACCTCTGAAGAAGGCCGGCTTCCTTGCCTGATTAACACCTAAAACTACTGAACTTTGAGGAGAAAAGGGAGAAGGAAAGCTTTAAAGTAAAGATGAAACAACAAAACTTGAAACATAAAAGGGTGATGCACCAGACAGATTTAAAGAGACTTTCACAGAATTGAAAAATGCACAGCACAACCGAATAGAGTAAGGATGTATACATAGATTAGATGATTCTAGTAGAGGCAAGAAACAATATGATTGAGAGGAACAAAGACATTCACAGACAAGCATAAGCAGGTTCACACAGAACTAGAAAATTAGTCAAAGAGGTATGATAACTTGCATATATTCAGTAGGAAGTCAAGGTTACAGTGGTAGAAAAAGCTCTATTTGGAAACAGAAGAGCTTGTATGCCAAAAAATTTCTAACCCTATTTACATCATAAGCCTCCGCTTATATAGCATTCAATCTAACCTAAGTTGGTTACAAAATTCTCTCAGAGAGCTGGCACCAGAAAATATCCCCTGAAGGGACGTCCAACTACCAGGAGTTATGGTGCAAAAGATCTAGAATTGATGTAGATAAAAGATATTTTCAGTCTTAAATGCAAGCTACTGCATCATCAATCTGCTCCCCTAAAATGGTGGAAGATATTTTGGTATTGAATGCGAGCAGCTTGCATGCCTATCCTCAACCATGACTGTATGCAGCGTCTGAAACAAGGCGGTGGAGAGATATTTTCTAATCATCAATGCGAGTTGCTTCCTCTTTGTGCAACAATGAATGCAAGAAATATCTGCATCTGCCCCAAAATGGTCATTGAAACATCCCTTCAACCAAATATGCAAATCCGGATTATGTACCTTTGCTTTTGGCCCTTAAACTCCTCTTTGAAATCGGCCCCTGAATATGCACCTAGATCTGCATACAATGCGGGCCCCTACCTTTTTTAATCAACCTTTGTATACTCCTCCTTATGAGGGATATGATGGTGACGTCACCATCATGGACGAGCCCTATTGAAACATGACAAGATGGCGTCATCATCATATCAGGGTGATATTTGGAGGAAGGGGTGATATTACAAATATTGGGGTGATATTTGGAGGAAGGGGTGATATTACAAATATCAGGGTGATATTTGGACGAAGGGGTAATATTACAAATATCAGGGTGATATTTGGACGAAGGGGTGATATTACAAATATCGAGGTGATATTTGGAATATCACCTGATGTTTGGAATATCACCCAATTTTCAAAATATCACCCCATCTGGAAGATCAGGTTTTGACCAGATCATTGACCATACATAACGTCCTTATTTTAGCAAATTTCAGGGTAATGTAAAAAGCAAACTTGCCTATTTTTTTTAAGCTCTTTCACATGGTAAGCTTCAGACCCTGAGATTTGGGTTCAGACTTCAAGATCACAAACATAGCTTACATTGGGGATATGCACACTGACTGATGTTGCTTGAATTATTTGACTCCTACTAGAGGAAAAAATAGGTCAACAGCTCCAATTGAGAAGGATTCTTCTTTGGCACCTGAGACTATGTCGTGTCCTCAACCCCCACGGTCTACCCCTAATGTGTTGGAGGGCTTGATTAGAGAAGTCCATAACAGTTTTGAGAAACTCAAGTTAGAGGAAGTATCAGCTAAAAGTTTACCATGTTCATCTTCTGAATTTGTAGCCTCCACACCTTTTTCCTCTATGGGTAAAGTTAATATGGTGTTTGGGGAATCTATTTCCTTAGAGGTTACCCCTCTACAGGATGTGGTGGCTTCCCAACCTCCCATAGTGAATTAAAAAATGGACAACTCTGTAAACCCCCTTGTGGGAGATGATAAGGCTATGTGGGACTCGGTTCTGAAGGAATTTGAGAACCCTATTGATACTAGCATTGTACAAGTGCCAGTTGGGTTGGTCTCATATGGTGAAAAGAATGAAAGAAACTCCTTAGTAGGAAATGTTGGCTTGGTCCCTGCTAAGAAAAATGCTCATCAATTGGCCTTGATTAAGATTGGAGAAGATATGCTGGCAAAAAAGATGGGTGATCTAATTAATGAATTAGGGCTACTTGTTCAAATGCATTCACCTATCCAACCTAAGGTCAACTCTGAAATCCCTAAAAAGGTAATTGTGACTGAGCATGATGTAATTTGTGAAGTAGATGAAGTTGTTGACTAACCCAAAGGAGAAGGTGGTAGGAAAAAGAGGAAATATGTCAAAAAAATTGTAAATGAGGTAAAGAGGGTTAAGGGGGGAAGCTCGCTAAATGCTTTGATAATATGGGGGTATCCAAAGAGGGTGCCCCATGATGATGTAAATTGAATGTACACTTGTTTATCATGAAATACATCCGCTGGAATGTAAGGGGGCTAGAGTCCCCTGATAGGAAATATTTGGTAAGGAATCTAGTCAATAAGAATAAGAATCTGGATTTCCTAATGCTACAGGAAATCAAAGCTATGAACTTTCAATTAGATAATACTTTGAGGTTTATATGGAAGGATTCCATTAAAAATCACACTAGTCATAACAAAGGCAAAGGTGGCATTGCTATCCTCATCAATCCAATTTGGTGTGATTTTGTTTCTCAATCTGGGGCTTCTCCATGTAACAGGGTTGTATGGGTAAGCATTGATAAGAATGGAGAAAAAATTGGTGTATGTTCTATATATGCCTCAAATGATTATAAAGAGAGGGGTACTTTGTGGGAATGGCTTGCCTCCAATCTCCCCAAAATTCCATTGATTTTTGTTAGGGATTTTAATATGGTGGAAAACATGGAGGACAAAGTGGGTAGGATGAAGTTGGATTGGAAGGGAAATGAGAAATACTTTTGGCTAAGATTTAAGAAGTCTCTCAGGCTGATTGATCCCTTAGAAGGAGCCAAATGCAGAAATAAAGATATTTGGTTCTCCTGGTGCAATGCTCAAACAGGTGGTAGGAGAATATATTATAGATTAGATAGGTTTTATGTAAACAAAGAATTTTTTCACTTTAAATGGCCTCAAGGAGATTATGTAGTAAAGGTCATGCCTAGCTCTCTTTTAGACCATCACCCAATCAGTGCAAAAATATTTTTTATATCTCATGACATGTCGGCTAAAGTAAAATTGCCTAAGCCTTTCAAGCTTAATGTCATGTTATTAGATGTGGAGGATTGTTGTCATGGGATTGTATCGCTAAGGAACATTATGAAATTATGTCAAAAGCATGATTCTGCTATTCATTATTGGTTTGAACTTGTTAAAGCTTGTGAAGGAATATTTCAAATGTGTGGTAAAAATTGGCCATGGACAGAAGAAGTGAGGAAAGAATGCTACAAACTCAGTTTTTAGAAGTTGAAAAAGAGGCTCAGGATAATCCATTTGATGAAGGGTTGGTTGCCTCGATGGGTGCTATTAAAAATAGCCTCAGGTACTTTGAGAACCTGAGAGCTCTTAGTACCAAAAATAGGGCTAGACTTAATTGGATCAAAGGGGGTGATAGGGGCTCCAAATATTTCTTCAACATTCTAAGAAATAAATTTAGACAAGAGCATGTCGAAATGGTTTCAGAGAATGGTGTTGAGGTGGCTAGCTAGGAAGGTATTAAGGAAGTTTTTAAGAACTTCTGAGTCCTTGTTTAAGGTAGATGATGGAAGTTCCAGTTGTTTTGAGGCTCAGAAGCTCTGTGCTGCTATTTGCCCCAGGAAAATAGATAATGATATGGCTAGCAAGTTGAAGAGAAGTATTTCCAAAGATGAGGTTAGAGATGCCATCTTTTCTATGAGTTTTGACAAGTCTCTAGGGTTAGATGGGCATCTTGTGGAATTCTACAAAGTGAATGCTAATTGGGTGGTAGAGGATCTATTGGAGGTGTATGAAGAGGCCATTCTGAGAGGCTCTTTAGGCAAGGAAATTAATAGAGGGGTTATTAAGCTTTTGCCTAAAGGTGGGGATAAATCTAGCTTGAAGAACTGGAGACCTATTACTTTGCTTAATGTGTCTTACAAAATTGTGGCCAAAGTGTTGGCAAGGAGGCTTGTAGATATTCTACCAACTATTATCAATGTTACTCAGATAGGGTTCATTAAAGGTAGGTACATTTTGGAGAATCTGCTAACTAGCTGGGAAGCTTCGCATTGGGCCAAAGAGTTTGGACATAATGCTAGAATACTTTTACTTGACTTTGAGAAAGCATATGAAAGAATAGAATGGTCTTTCATAATTTGTGTGCTACAAGCATTTGGATTTCCATGTGAATTTATTAAAATGGTGAAGATGCTTTTTGCTGATGCTTCTGCTCAAATTGAGGTGAATGGAGAGCTTACTGACTCATTCAAAATGGGGAGATCTATACGACAAGGGCGCCCTTTGGCACCAGCATTGTTTGTTATTGCTTCTGAAGCCCTTTACTACTACTTGAGAATGGATAAAATTCTTGGAACATCCAAATGTATTGAGCTCCTTGATGGATCTCCCTTGGTGAACATGCAATTTGCAGATGACACTGCTATCTATCCAGTCCTGGAAGAAGAGAATCTAAATAATTTGAAAATCAGATTAAGTAAATTTTGTGCAGCCTCAGGGGCTAAAGTATCCTTCTTCAAGTCCACTCTCCTTGGTTGGGATGATTCCCCACTTGGGTGGCTGGACTTAGAGGTTTGGCAATGGGGTGGTCCGAAGAAAGTAGTTAGGTTTTTAGGTATTCCATTTTCTCTGGATCCTTCTCTGAAACAAATGTGAGACTGACTGTATGCCAAAATAGAGATTAAGCTTAAAGGGTGGAATAGGTAGACCCTATCCTTAGCAGGAAGGTTTCAAGTTTGTCAAAAAAGCCTCTCTGCTTACACAGTGTATTTTGCATCAATGTGGCTTTTTTCTAACTTGCAAACAGAGTGCATCCAAAAGGCCATCAAGAACTTTCTCTGGTAAGATAGAAAAGGCAATAGGAAAAAGCACTATGTGAAGTGGAATTGGTACTATATTGGGAAGGAGTTATGAGGTTTTGGCTTGAAGGATCTTAAGCTGCAAGGTATGGCATTGGTGGCAAAATAGATTATTAATTCACTAGATGGTAATGAGCCCTAGAAGGTGTTGGTTAGGAATAATATAGCGTTGGCTAAATCAAGGAAAAGTCTAGGATGGAGCAATCTGTACCCTCATGATTACCTTTTTAGGGATTGCAAAGTTAAACCGACTGGATTTGTGGTGTTTTCTTCTATTTGGAAAGCTTGGGAAACTATTAGGAGTTGCATATCTTTGCCTGTTAGTGGTGAGGCCTCATTTAGGTGGGGTGCTCACAGCTCCATATGGTGGAATATTAAACATAATAATAGATTGCTTGCACTCATTCAAGGTTGTTCAGGTCTGAAGTGGCATAAATTAGGCTTTTCCAATTTTATTAATCTACTTGATGATAATAACTGTAAGAGCTAGGAAAAATTGAAAGAAGAATTTGGACATAAAGAATCTAAAAAAAGAACCTATTCGGTGCTGGTGGCTGCTTATTTAAGTGATCCTTGTCAGTTAGTTTTGGGGTGATGGGGATTGGTTGAATAAGCTATCTTGGAAGGATGGCTGCAATGTGGCAGTGTGTGAATCTAGAAGGATATACAAGATCCTCAGTAACTCTAATCAAATCCTGGAGCATTGTGCCAAGTCTTGGGATTATGTCTTTAGTTATAAAAAAATAAGCCAAGTCTTTAAGTCATTTTGGGGTAGGTCTTTGGATCCTAAGAAGGGGTGTTTTAGATGGCTCTTAATGTTAAATAAGCTTCCTATTGGGGTTAATAGTTATGTATGCAAAATGTGTAACATTTTTGAGACTTGTGATCACATTTTTTTTTAAATGTCCTTTTTCTATTCAAATCTAGAAAATGTTTTTGGGGAATATTGTGGATAGGTCTGTGTGTAATCCATTGGAAAGAACTAGAATTTTGATTGGTTTTATTTCTGACTTTGACTCTAAATCTAATCTATTTTGGTTGGTTTTGACAACTAAAGTTTTATGGGCATTGTGGAAAAAGAGAAATGAAGAGCATTTCCAAGACAAACCAAGATTGCTTACTGAGTCTAATTTGAGACACACAAATTGATATATATTTTTATGTAGCAGCTGCTGTGGAAGGACAGTTAAGGGCTGTAGCCAAGGAATCCAAAGGGGAAGAGACCTCAGAGCCTTTAGCTGCCAATAAGTTTGTTGAACAAGGTTTCCACGATGTTAATAGGACTTGCCAATCTTTCACTAAAAAATTGGAATTGCTGCAGCTAGATTTTAGCAAAATGGGCTTATCTCGGAAGAAGAGAGAGGCAGATCCAAGACTTTATGACAACACACTAGACAATTGACTAGTTCTTGACAATCAGAAGATATATGTGGATGATGATGGTAGCCTGCACTTTGGAACCATTCTTGAAGCAGAGACCGATTCTATGGACCTTTTTGAGGCTATACCTTTGTCACAGGTTGATCCTAATGAAGAAATGGAAGATCTTGATGATACAGACTAGATCTTTTCAACTCTGACTTATATAGAAGTACATTTTGTATTGAGAAGCTCATAGATAAAAGATATGACTTGAACTTTTGATCATTTGTAATATGTATTAACTAGACAAATAGTTGTATTTTTTGGTGGCCCCCTTGGCCACAGATATGTACCGCTACTTCTCATTTTGGTAATATTAGTGAACTATCTTTAATCCAAAAAAAAATAGCTTTTGTGTGACACTTGTCTTCTTTCTATTCACGCACATTCTCTCAAGTCTTATGTACAGTTGATTTTCTCATTCATTCTATACCGTTGATCTTCTCTCTCGTAAGTCTATAAATTGAATCCAATTCCTCCATTTCTATCATCCAAACTTTTAGTGTTGTTACTCTGTAGGAATTATAGCACGCCTTTGGTACCCAAATCATTCCATTTGCTTGCGATCAACTCCTTACTACTACTATCACCATTGTTGTGAAGCTCATCTTCACTGCAATAAACTATCGCAGCCATTCCCACTTGACATCTTGGAATAGCAAGGAAGTGCACCTTTTGAGGGCCATATTCATACCCAAGATCATTTGAGATAGGCAATCAATGGAAGCCATGAAGTGAAGAGGTTTGCAAAGGTTTGAAGTTCTTTGTTTTGATTGATTTCTTTATTTCTAAATTTCATTGAGTTATTGGGTATTATTGATTTATAATTTGATATTCATTTACACCAATTTTCCCATAACAACCGCTATATGCTCCCAGGCACAGATATGGAGTAATGTCACTCCACAGCCCAAACTCGCCGACCTCTTGTATACCATGACATCCATATCATGGTATAGGTGTCCCAGAACACATGGTCCCCATGCAAAAACCACACCATCCCTAATCATGTGTAGCAGCACTAATCCCTAGCCAACTGGAAATCCTCTAGACCTCCTGTCAAGAACTAAGGTCCCTGCTATCAACCCACCCAAGAACAACGATAATTGATATAACCCTCTCTCCATGGTGGGCCTGTACCATATCTGTGACCAATGATCACCATAAGGCACTTAGCGCGATGCAAACACTTGGTCCACATAGGTTGCTCCTTGACCATGGTCATACACAATTCTGGCCCCATGAATAGGGATCCTCAAGATCCTCCACACATCCTCCAATATGATTGTCACCTCCCCTATAGGCAATAAGAAGGTTCATTTCTTTTTCTGCCACTGCTCCACTAGCGTAGTCATCATAGCCCTATCTTCCCAAATCCATGGCATCTTCGTGATAAAGTGCAGTCCCACCATCCATAGAAAGAACCTGTCGGTCACATTGAGTTGATCCCACAATGCGAATGTCAGTGACTGATACTCCCAATACTGGAGAATGTCCTCATCATCCAATACAGTCATAAAAACACCTCATCAACCTTAGTTTCTAAAATGGGTGCTACTTCTAGTCCTTCTGGCGCTAAAAAAAATTGGCCACCACTTTGCTCATTTTGGGTGCTACTATTTAGGCCTGGGTGTTGATTGCCAGACCAAACACTACTATCAGAGTAGACACTCAAATTTTCATTTTGGGTGCTAAAACACCCTTGCCCCTAGGCACTAATTGCCTGACTAGGCACTAAAATTTTCATTTTAGGCGCCACAATTTCTCCTAAGCGCTAAAACTACTCATTTTTGGCACTATTTTCTCTCTTTGGGCACTGATATGCCTAACTAGGCATCGATCCCTAGACTAGGTGCTAATCACTGGTCTAGGCACCACAATCCCAGATTGAGCGCTAATCCTCGAACTAGGTGCTAAAACCCGCTAGTGCCTACATTCTACCATTTCCTGCCCCGCATTTTTTGCACATAAACTACCTGATCCTGAAATCACAAAGGAGGTTTAGAAACCTACCGGATCACTAGCTGCCGCCGGTCACAAGTACTCTTAGATGCACTTTACATGATGCTCCCCTTGTGGTATGTGTGCCATGGCTCCTCTCTAAGCTCTTCTCTCTCCAAACAAAATTTGCTAAGCACAAGAAGACAAATGAGGATTATGGGCCTCTCCCACCTTATATGTGGCCCCCCTCAACCCTAATTTCCTCCCCCAAACCCTAATCTTCCTTTCTGGACCCCATTTTCCACCCCTTAGCCACATATTTCCTCCTTTAGTCTTGACACTTCTTTCTCACCCTCTTCTTTTCTTTTCCTTTGATTTTTCCTCTTTTTTGAGACATCGCCAAAAAATTTATTTTTTCTACCCATCTCTCGAGGGAGAATCACCTGGTCACCCATTCCCTTCCTGTCTACCAACTAGGGTATATTTATCAAATATTATTTGATATGATGTCAACCTCGACAATGATGAGACCATATCAAAGAGGGGCAAAATGTAGACGCTTGAAAATGGTCACAACCACTTTCATCCATTTCCGTAATCCAAACTTATTGACTCACATCGTTCTATTCAATCTAAACATTAATTAAATAATTTTTAATTATTTAATTAATTTATTCTTTGCCTTCCCCCTTCACCAAAAATCAAAATTCTTCTACTATAGTTCAAAAATTAAATATTTTGCAACTATAGTTCATATTTCATTCATCAAAAAATTAAATAAATACTCATATTTATTTTCCAATTTTGTCCACTTTTGATTACTTTTAGTAATCATCATTATTTTCCTCTAAAACATGTGCACACAAATTAATTTTAATTAACTCTCAATTACAAACCCCCATGTTTTTAGAAGTCCACTTGTCATTCAATGTACATGCATGTACATGACAAGTGGTACTTTGGAAGCATGGCCAAATCTTCCAAAATATGTACACTTGTTTTATTTCTTCCATCCCATTCCAAGTGTCACTATTCATGCAAATTTAAAATTCTATGTGGCACTATTCATGCACTATTCATCCAATTTTTAATTCCACTTGTCCTCTCCATGCAATTTTTAATTCCTCACAAAATCCAAACCATGCTTTTTCATAAATGAGGCCTTACATGTCATACACCTAGCCAATCTTGGCCATTCATCCATTCAAACCTTCAATCTCATCCATTGACCATCCCTTGAATCTTGGAACAATTTTCTCATCTATTCTCATCATGCAATTTGTCCAATTCTCCTTGCTTGAGGACCCTCAAGCATTCTCCACCCTTGATCTTTCAATTCAATCCTAGCCCTTCATTCCCATCCTCAAAAATCTATAAATTGAGGCCCTCACCTCTATTTTTCATAAGTCATCATATGCAAAGAAATTCTACTAGTTTGAGTACTCACATCCCATAGAGCTTAGGCTAATTCTAGTTTAGAATAGATTTAGATCATTATCTTTAGGACATATCATTGTTAGCGTGCTTAGATAGGGTGCAAATTACATAGGAAGTGCATTAGCAATTAGGTCAAATCTTGAGGTCCCTTAGACTTGGGATTGGGAGCTAATTAGGACATTTAGCCCTCATTTAGGAATCACATCTTCATTGTTGACATTATATTTCTAAATTTTTTTTTTATCTTAACCTCATTAATTAGATTGATATACATATCTGTAGTGTAAGGACCTGGTTCAAGGAACTTAGAGGATTTTTTTTTGTTTATCTTACTTAGGTACGATCAAGTTTCTGTTCCAAACAAAGATTCTCATTCATTTTTCTAACTGTGTCTAGATCTTAGCATTTTTTTTTTTTTGAACTTTTAGTTTAGTCTAAGTACTCAGGAAATATCAAGTAGCTAATTCGGGCTAAAGTGTCCAAATGAGACATATTGAGATAAAGCCAATACGGGCTCTTCTGTCCTTTGGGCATCCTTGTTCATATGGAACATGGTCTACAAAGCACATCTCTACCTAATACAGGGTAGATTAAATAATGGCCAAATGGGCCTATACTAGTCAAACAGACCAAGTCTCTATCCAATATGGGGTAGGTAAAAACAATAGCCATACAGGCTAACAAGGATAGGAAGTATGTATTTTGCTCTAGCCAGAGACTTAGAATCATTGGGATCAATTTGAATCTCAAGTCACTTATAGGAAATTATGCAATAGGCCCATATATTGCACCAAGGAATCTCTGTAAGTTCATTCAATTAAGGTATTTTAAGGACCTTGTACCCTCCCTCAGATTTTGGCAACTATCTAGGTACAGGAAGAATCCTCCCGAGGATTCTTCTGAGCACTAGAGACTTCTTTAGTTTATCTAGTTTAATCTTCTTATGTTTAGATTTTAGTATTACAAAGTTAATTATAAAAGAATACCCTATGTCTTGGGTACCTGAGTACTAGGGGCATCCTTCACCTTCCATACTGCTTACATACCCTATATCCACAGGATCAAGGTACAGATAGGATGCGATTGACGCTGGGATTTGTGAATATGTAGTTCTATCTTGCATTATGTTTGATGCAACTGTGAGTGGGTATGCAACCCTTTCTAGGACCATTTCCCCCCTACACAGTTCTTCACCGGTTGCCACCCACTCAGGTGAATAGGGATAGAAATTAATCCACTATCACAAACACCTAGAAGGGGTGTTTGTCGTTTAGACTATAGTGTTAAGAGGTTCTTAAATGATGTCCACTCAAGATAGACTATTTGTAGTAGTCAAAGCCTTGCATCTCACCAATTGGTATCATATCTTTGTGATTTGATGATTAACATAATTGTTTTTAAGCAAAACATGAAGTTTGTTGAGTTCATAGTTTAAGCTAGAGTTTTCAAAATAAATGTGGGTAAAGCTGCTACATTTCTATGGTGTCTTGCCACATAGCATTTTCAAGTGAGTATTGATCCCACTGGACCTTAGATTGGTCCACCATCCTATTGTAGAACTGGAATTGGCACCTCTCTATGATTTTGCATGACCCTATTATTGCACCAAGGTCTTCCACCTGCAAGGTGTTACAATTAAGAATATGTTTAGGATCAGGTATGTATTTGTTGAGCAAGGATACATGGAACACATCATGAATTCATCTCAGCACTGGAGGCAAGACCAAATGATATGCTACCAGATTAATTTCTTCAAGTACTTCAAAAGGCCCGACAAAATGAGGAGCTAGTTTAGACTTTCTCCCAAAAGAGATGAAACTTTTATGAGGTTAAATTCTGAGAAACACCTTCTCACCAACTTGAAATCTCCTGGGTGTCCTATTCTTATTCGTATAACTTTTTTGATGATCTGATGCCTCCTTTAATCTTTGTCGGATAAGTTGCACCTAGGTATCCATATCCTTCGACATTTCGGGACCAATTAGAATCCTATCTTCCAGTTTATCCCAACTCAAAGGTGTTCGATTGTTGGGATAAGGTGCCATTAACCTTGTAAATATTAATATTGTATTATTCCATGTATTGTTTGTAATTTGTAATTACCCATAAGGAGATGTACAAGTTTCACTGGCAGTGGTAAAAATTAATTACCGAGGGCAGTAATTACAGAGTTACTACATTGGTAAGTTCCAAAGTTATCGAAGGTAATTATGGAGCAACATTTTACAGTTGGTAATTGTAAATATCAAAAGTAATTGAGGATAGGTGCCACCTTGGAGGAATCAGCTATTTTTGGCATGCATGATACACATCATAAAGTTGTTGAGTGCATGTAAGAGAATCTATGACAACTACAAGTTGTCATAAGATTCTATGATAATATGACAACTTATGACGGATAATTATTAGTTGTAAGTTGCTATTCTTAGCTCTAGGCACCCATATTGGGAAGATGCTATTTGGGGGGCGTTATGACAGAATCTATGATGATTATGACAACATTTACTACCTTGTAAGAGTCTATTCTTGTCCATGGATGCCCAAGGTTGCATGGTTGACTCTTGACAAGTGTTATGAGCTTGTAAGAAGTCATTGAATGTTGCATGATGAAGATTCCTAGGTGAAAGAAAATAGATGCCTTGTTTTAGGAGTAAAATACTTCTATAAGTACAATGCCATGTATGTGTTGCATATCTCAGTTTACAGATACACAGGTGCTACTAGATTGAAGAATGAAGAGGAGATTGGAAGTGGATGTATTGTAATCTTGTTTTAAAGATAATACAACTTGAGCCTCTCTTCTTAGTGGGGTTTTTTCCTGCAAGGGTTTCTCCACATAAACACTGTGTTATGTGTTTGATTTTCTGTTCCATTGCTACCTTGTGTTGTGAGATCTTGCATTCTTATGTTGTTGATTTGTGCCTCTTTGTTGCTACTATCTTATGGTGATGTTATTGCTGTTATAAGTTCATCTAAGGTGATTTTATCAAGCATGTTAGAGTGGCTGATTTTAGCATCATAAAGAAGTTGAATCTCTTCATGGTATTTCAAGGATTAAGAAAACTTATTTTTAGATTTGCATACAATTTTTAGATTTCTATTTTGTAGTAGTCAAAGCCTTGTATCTCACCAATTGGTATCATATCTTGGTGATTTGACAATTAACAATTGGATTAGAGATTGTTTGTTTATTCCAACAATTGGTATCAGAGCTTAAGGTTGTTTCATGGCTTGCATGTGCTTGTATGTGCTTGCATGTACTTGCATGTGGTTGCATGTGCTTGCATGGACTTGCATGTTGCTTTCATGTTCTTGCATGTGATGGATTCTTTATAATTTTGGTTCTGGGTATTCCTCCATTTTTTAATTTAGCTTGTAAAGATTGTGAATTTTTTGGAAGAAATTGTAGAATGTTGGAGGTTTTTGGGCTGTAGTAGATGTTTTGTATGTTGGCATTATTTTGTAGATCTTTGAGATTGGAAACCATGGTATCTAACTTTTAGATGGATATTGTCAATGGAATCTATATTGGGCTCTTGAGGATCAAGGTTATGGATCTTCATGGAGTTGGTCATGTGGTTGTTCCTTATAGGGTGGTGACCTGGAGCTCTGATTTGGCAATATGTATCCTCTTGCATGGTGGTTATGTTTCTTTGCCTTGTGGTCATGTGAAGTGAATGGGTGTTCATGTTGGATGGTTACTTTTGGTGCCCTGGACACATGGAAGAACATTTACTTTTTTGACTACAATATGGAGTGCTTATGTTGGATTCATGGTTTTAGCCCTTGGTTACATGAAAGCACTGGATGATTTTCTACCGGTTGCATGTGGGTTGTGGAGTTGATATTTTATGATATAGAAACTCCTGGACAACTTGGTTCCTTTTCTTTCATATTCATGTTATTTTGGATATGTAGGTTTTATTGTTTTCCTGTTTCAAAAAGCTACAGATTCATAGATCTGTGATATTTCATTATTTTAGATGACATATATGGTGTGAATATATGGATGTTTAAGTGATTTTAGATTTACTGAGAGATGGTTTTGTAGGTTTTACATGTTAACCAAAATATGTGGTTTGGAGATCTGTGGAGAGATTGTGTTCAGACTCTTAGAGAATTCTGGATGGAAAAAATTATAGATTTGTAGGGCTGCTTGTTGGGTTCTTATGATCTATGGTTACTCTTATGTGGATTTGTTTGGCAAATTAGGTCTAGCGTTGATCCTGGTGTTTGAGTCTTAGAAATCTACATGTCATACCTGGTTATCTCTGTTCTTGCATGTTACTGGTGTGGTGTTGAATCTATTTTTTAGTTGTTTGAGATTGGAGCACTGACCATGTTTTTCTCCTTTGAGATGTTGCATGGGTTCAGATCTGTAAATTATCTGATGAGGATTCTATTTGGTTGGCCTCTTCTTGGTCACCTTGATTACATTGGTATGTTTATTGCAGTGAGACAAAAGGATGGTTTGGAGTACCTGATATAGTTGTTCATTAGAATCTATAGCAATAAGTTATGGTGCATGAAAAGCTCTGTTCACTTTTAGTGGAGTTTTGGTAATGATGTTGGTCATGATACCATGTATACAACTCAGTATCACTTTCAATGGGAGTTTTATGCAGTTACATAGAGTGTTCTATCTTCTTGGTTTGGAGATTATGGTTTACTTGACCTTTTGTGTGCTGTTGTTATTACAGTGGGATTCTTTGATTGTGTTGGGGCCATGGATGATCTTCATTTAGGAGATGGTTATCACGATGTCATGGATAGCTCAGTTACATGTTTCAAAAAGGGCTTTTGACAGTGATGGTTTGATGTTTATCTTGTTTCCATTTATAGCTTGGTATCATGGTTTAGTGGGAGCTTTGGCAAGATATGGTTATCTTCATGTGATTTGAAGAGGTTTTAACATCTTGTTTCATGGAGGACCCTTAGAGTCTTTGGTAAAGGTGTTATTGTTATTCCTTTGGAGAGGATGTAGTTCTCTTTGGTTTTGAGTATTAATCATTTGCTTGGAGCTTCATGATTTTGCAGGTTGCATGTGAAGTTGGCATGGATTGATTGGTGAGTGCTCATGAATACTAAAGAGACTTGGGTTAGGCTAGAAATCTCCTGTACTTAAGAGATATGTGTTGGAATGGTTACTTGTTATGAAAGTTTTTCAACAGTAAAGATTGAGGGACCTACACATGGAAATGGATGTGATTCCATCATAGACTTGATGAGAAGGTTGTCTTTATTGAAAGCTTATATTGCTTGGTGTTTTATGCACACGATAATCTTATATCCCTCTCTTGGTCTACTCCGTAGGTGAATGATCTAAGAGGTGTTGCTTTCCTGATTATTAGATGCATTCTTTATATGTATCTTATTTTCTCTTGTGCATTAGTCTTGAATGTTGAGTTTTGATGGCTTGTTGAGAAGTAGATGCATGATTTTATGTATTTTCATTGTTCTCCTTGTAATCTTGAACTTAGGTTAGTTCTGAGTATTTGGTAGGAGAGGTACAAGAGATGGTTAGTGGATTTGGGCATATTCCCTTATGTTGTAGGAATGTCTGGATAGTTTGATCTACTTTTTGTGAGAGGTTTTACATCTATTTCTTCCATGTTTCATTATAAGTTGAATGGTTAGATGTTGATATCCTTTCACTTTGAAAGTGTTGAAGTAGATCTTATTTTACATAGTTTGGCACATGTTAGTGTGGTATAAGGACATGGTTTGATTTACAGGTTCTCTCTTTCCTAGTATATTGTCTTCTTTCTAAAGGTTCTTATGTTTATGGAGTTGAGGCTTTGAATGGAGTCATGTGCTGTTGTTTGTACTTCATTGGTGTTTGGCAATAGTTTGGTAGCTCCTTGATCTCTTTCTTCATTAGTTGGAGGACTTGGAAGAGTTATTTGGATTGGTAATGAGAGATGTATTTTGCATATCATTGTATGCTTCTTTGACACTATGATAGAGGAGTTAGCTACATCCTCTATGTGAAGTTCTATAGGAGGACTTGTTAATGCTCTGATCTTGTTTTCAGATTTGACATTACTTGTGCAGTGGGAGTTCCTGAAGGTATATGTTTTCCGCATGGGAGGGGCACCTCTCTTGGGCTAGTTACACTTTACTGCAGTGAGTTACTTCAGTGGTTTTTTATCACATGTCTATGTGTGTTGTCACCTTGGCGTCTTCTTTTATAGGATGGTGGATATATAGGGACTTGTTTTGCAGATTTGGGTTGTTATGTTGATAGCATGAAGTTCTACCTATGATAGTTTGTTTACCCTAGTTTGAGGTATGGATAATTTTGGATGAGCTAGCAACTTGTTGTGGTTGCTATTCCAGTTTGGTATGAGTGTGGCTGTCACTCAGAGTCATTTGTTATCATTTGGATTTAATGCTTGTGTTCATGTATAGATTGGTGCAGGTTTCAGTGACAGTTGATATGTTTCACCTTGGCATGTTCCTTGTCCCATCATGGGTAATATGATTTGAGGATTTCTTGCTTGGAATGGTGGTTATCATGGTTGCTTTTGTAGGTATCTTATTGGAGCACAAAAGCATGTTGAAGAATCAATGGTACATGGTTGGCTAAGGGATGTTTTTCCCTTGATTGATATTTCCTATGGGTTGATTTACAATGTATAATGTCAAGTGGGAGAATGTTGGGATAAGGTGCCATTAACCTTGTAAATCTCAATATTGTATTATTCCATATATTATGTGTAATTTGTAATTACCCATATGGAGATGTACAAGTTTTACCGGTAGTGGTAAAAATTAATTACCGAGGGCAGTAATTACAGAGTTACTACATTGGTAAGTTCCAGAGTTATCGACGGTAATTATGGAGCAACATTTTACAGTTGGTAATTGTAAATATCAAGAGTAATTGAGGGTAGGCGCCACCTTGGAGGAGTCAACTATTTTTGGCATGTATGACACATGTCATAAAGTTGTTGAGTGCATGTAAGAGAATCTATGACAACTGCAAGTTGTCATAAGATTCTATGACAATATGACAACTTATGAAGGATAATTATTAGTTGTAAGTTGTATTTCTTGGCTCTAGGCACCCATATTGGGAAGATGCTATTTGGGGGTGTTATGACAGAATCTATGATGGTTATGACATGATTTACTACCCTATAAGAGTATATTCTTGTCCATGGATGCCCAAGGTTGCATGGTTGACTCTTGACAAGTGTTATGAGCTTGTAAGAAGTCACTGAATGTTGCATGATGAAGATTCCTAGGTGAGAGAAAATGGATGCTTGTTTTAAGAGTAAAATACTTCTATAAGTACAATGCCATGTATGTGTTGCATATCTCAGTTTACAAATACATAGGTGCTGCTGGATCAAAGAATGAAGAGATTGGAAGTGGATGTATTGTAATCTTGTTTTGAAGATAATACAATTGAAGCCTCTCTTCTTAGTGGAGTTTTTTCCCGCAAGGGTTTCTCCACGTAAGCACTGTGTTATGTGTTTGATCTTCTGTTCCATTGCTACCTTGTGTTGTGAGATCTTGCATTCTTATGTTGCTGATTTGTGTCTCTTTGTTGCTACTATCTTATGGTGATGTTATTGCTATTATAAGTTCATCTAAGGTGATTTTATCAAGCATGTTAGAATGGCTAATTTTAGCATCATAAAGAAGTTGAATCTCTTCATAGTATTTCATGGATTAAATAAATGTATTTTCATAGTTGCATACACTTTTTATATTTCTATTTTATAGTAGTCAAAGCCTTGTATCTCACCAATTGGTATCATATCTTGGTGATTTGATGATTAACAATTGGATTTGACAAGTATTATAGAGGTTGAGAGAAGAGAAATTGTTGATAAACTTCAAGAAATATAGTTTCATGAAGGAAGAATTGTCACGTCTCATTTTTATGGACTATATTATTATTCTAGATTAGTGAACATTTACCATGATTGTTTTACTTCAAGTAAGTTCCACATGTGAGAAGGTTATTATCATGATGTTATATTTACATAAATTAGAAAGTTGATTTAAATATTAAATATTATCGATATTATTATGATGTTTTGCTTTGGCTATGTTTTTGGCAACTAACCTATTGACCTCAAGTTGAGTGCGAATGAATGCAGGTACTCGTTGATGACGAGAACATTGTTGAGGTAGAGGTGTTCTAGCCACTTGGCAAGAACTGTTTGGGATGGTTAACTCTGATGTAATCACACACTCACGTAGTCTCATATTGCATTTTGAATGGTTTAATTATGCATTAATTGTGTGGATAATAAATGTGAATGATGTTTAGATGCTTAGAAAATATGGTGTTTTTAATTGTTAGGAAAATCCTTTTTGAATGCATGATTTAATTATAAATATTAAAAGTTCTTTCGATTATATTAAATGATGTATGTTAATTCAATTGGTGAATGTATATGTGGTTGTATTTTATATTAATTAATACTAAATAATAAACTTTCCTATTTATTTAAATATGGATGTTTGGAAGACAATATCTAAATTAGACTATATTTTTATTGCAAGAGATATATAGATATATATATTATTTTATTATTTTTAAATACTTCTTGATTGAGTTAAAATAATTGTGTTTTATTAAAAATAGTTAAATTATATTGATAATAGTATTATTATATTTAGATTTTTTTTGATTGGTAAAAGGCCGAGGCCATTAATATAAAAGTCAATAATAAAATACAGCTCTGTTCAGTGCAGGCACTGGTAGGAAAGAACATAGCAAAGAAAACCTCCGGTCTAGCCTGGGACTTTTTCAATCTAGTACATACTATTTATTTATAGATCTTATATGGGGACAAGCCCTACAAGGACTCATCCTTTCTTATACAATTTCTGGGATACAAGTACAAACATTGCCCTTAACCATAGCCTTTCTTCTGATATCCTCTTGTTGTATGGATTATTGGTTCTCCGGCTCCTGGGATGACCTCTAATCAAGTGAGGGGGCTTCTTCTGTCTTGCTCCTGCCAGTATACCTGTCTTACTTGAAACCACAAGAAAAACTTCCAACTTTTTCACATGTTAGCTATATAAAAAAAGAAGATACATAGATTTCTTTTCTTTCAGACCCCTGTTAGTTCTCTAAATCCTTTGTCTAAGAGGAAAGATTAAAATGCTTTCTCTTGCCAATCTTATCATAAATATTCAAATACACTTGCTTCGATGTTAACTTAAATCCGGTTGCGGGGGATATCTCATACTAGTTGACTAATCCATTATATATGCCAACATCTATATATATACCTGTCAAATCCGTTATATCTCTCAAATGAGCTGGAATGAAAGCCAAAGCTAGACTCAAACCTCATTATTGCGTTTCTAATTTCCTGCCTTCTCACATGACAGTAGTGATTCAAGTTTCACTCAAAGCATCAGTAGTTCTAACCTTTTCATCAAGACAATCTGCTTCACACATATTGTCATTATTAATCGATTATGGTGATCAAGTCATATCTTAAACTCTTCCTGCTTGGATCTTGAGCCTGGTGCTGAGGGGAGTTGTGCAAGATTTTGAAAAGTATTTATTGATTAACTTAGAAAACTCTTAAGCCCTGAGTCTATAGATATACATCTATATATATATATATAATAGACAAGAAAGGTGGTATCTTAGAAGTGTGTAAGCAGGGGCATATCTCAAGCTTAAATATACATGATTGATACTACGTGCTTCAGTTAAAGCTGTTCAGTGGATTGAGACAGAGCAAAGGAATTACATTCTTGTTTCTTCTTCCAACAAACCAATGCCATTTCAATTTAGAGTTGTTTTTATTGCTAAAGCCATCACTTGTGGAGGGATGGAGACCCCTGTGCGATTGATAAGCACCAAACGTTAGATGGCATTCCTTGGCCCTGTTACTCTGCTCCGGTTGCAACGAATGCTCCGTCGGACTGATGAATTAATGGTAGGGGTGATTCGAATGATAGTTGGTGGATGATTTAAGGGAAGGGTTGAGAGGTATAGAGTTGATTCATACATTTCTTCAAGGGTACTAGCCATGTTTCTTGAGTTGGAAATTGACAAAGAGACAGCGAAGCAGATGATGAAAGGTTTATTCAATCCTGAGCACTAGGGGGTTTGGATGAAATCTTGGGTGCTAAAACTATCGGTGTTGGGATGCTGCGACTGAAGGATATGGATGCGATGGAGGATCCTGATGCTAGACAGAAGCTCTACCCTTTTATTTTGGATCTCAGGGGACCGGACCTCATGATGGTCAAGGAAAAGGTGTAGCTAGTAGTTGGATTCATCCAAAGGGTCCTTGGTCTAGTGGAGGAGGATGGGTATGGAAGGGTAGCTTTGTAGAGTGTCAAAACTCTACATTTTGTTTCAGTCGCGTCGAGTCTGTGGGTTTTTTCTATTTCTGTGTATGTTTCAAGATATTGTTGCGTGGGTTTCTAATACTCTCTGCGAAAGTCACGAAGTATCAAGTCACAGTTAAAGCCATGGTATTTGTTTCAAATATTAACTTTTGCGCAAAGAACGCCACGTGTAGTATGCAGAGGCAATACCTAAAGTTTCTATGTGTCTGTGGAAGGTGCCTTGCGTCTTTTTGCTTTGTTATGGAGGGTGTCGCGCGTTCTTTCCATATCATGTTATCACTGGTAATGAAAGATGGTGGGCCACAGTGATGTTATGTTTCAAGCCAGCGGAGAATGCCACGTGGTGGACTCAGAGGTAAAGTTGTTTGGTTTATGACCCTTTTTCGGTGAGAAACTTAAAATTTATAAAGTGATGCGGAACCCACAAGTGTCAGCTTCTGCGGGAGTTTCCAATGTTTCATAATGTTTCAAGCAGTAATGCAGAGAACACCACGTGTTAGTTAGCGTGCGCGTGGAAGATACCACCTGTCCTAGTTTTCTCCTTTGAAGTTAGTGAACGTTGAAGCTATGGGTCCCATTATTAATATGTTTGTTTCTAAATTGATGCGGGTTGCGGCAGTTGTCAACAACGGAGTTCACCTGAGCACAAAGACACAGTTTTGAGGGCTTTGTAGAAGAAGACACGTAGATGTTTTTGAAAGATGTGGAGCGCGACAAGTGTCATTTTCCTGTTCATTCCTAAGAGACAAAGGAGTTTCTCATTTTGCTGCGGACACTGGTAATGAAAGATGGTGGGCCACAATGATGTTATGCTTCAAGCCAGTGGAGAACGCCACGTGGTGGACGCAGAGGTAAAGTTGTTTGGTTTATGACTCTTTTTCAGTGAGAAACTTAAAATTTCTAAAGTGATGCAGAACCCACCAAGTGTCAGCTTTCGCGGGAGTTTCCACTGTTTCAAGCAGTAATGCAGAGAATGCCACATGTTAGTTAGCATGCATGCGAAAGATGCCACCTGTCCTCGTTTTCTCCTTTGAAGTTAGTGAACGCTGAAGCTGTGGGTCACATTATTAATATGTTTGTTTCTAAATTGATGTGGGTTGCGATAGTTGTCAACAACAGAGTTCACCCGAGCACAAAGATAGTTTTGAGGGCTTTGCGGAAGAAGACACATAGATGTTTTTGAAGGCTGTAGAGTGCGACAAGTGTTATTTTCCTGTTCATTCCTAAGAGACAAAGGAGTTTCTCATTTTGCTGCGGATGCTACCATCTGTCACAGTATGTTTCAAATTTTAGGTGCGCGGGTCTCGCTGCCATGTTTCTATCCCTTAATAGAAGGAGTTGTGTCACATATATTTTTCCCCAGCCAATGAGCTTGTAGGAAAGAGAAAACTGTTGTAGATTTTGAAGGATCATAACCGCTGGAAACTTCCAGTTATCTTTAGTTTCATTGGGTCGTTGGGATTTGATTGTTGCAAACACTCTAGAGTCAGATCTTAGGCTATAAATATGTAATATTTGTAATAGATCGGGGGAGTTTTTTAGACATATAGAGAATAGACTTTATATGTATATTAAAATTGCTTTCTCTGAACTATGTTCTGTAAAAGATTTTAGTCCCTTTGTTTATGTCAATATGGGTAAGCAGTAGGCTAAATATAAGTTTAATTATATCTACCTTTGGAGTGTTTGAGTAGAGGAAAAAATATTATTATAGAGAGAATCTATGATCTTTCTTTGCTATTGCCTTTCTGACAAGCTCTTGTTAAAATAGACAGAAACTAAAATCTTTGCTTCTATAGGAGAAAATCGAAACTGTGTTCAGAGGGTAAAGGTTCAATGTTTCTCCCCATCGTCGTTAACTATTGTTTGGTCAGATTGGGATTTGGAATTACAAGGGTTCTTTAAATGCTCTGCTGACTGTTTGCAAAGAAGTATGAATTTAACTCTTAGTTAATTTGAATGAAGTGTTCTCAAGTGTTCTTTTATACTCCAATGCTGTCTTAAGGTTAGAAAATATGTAGATACTCAGTGTTTATTCAAACTCTAGGGTGTGTCATTAGAACAAGTGAAGAACTAATTGGCCTCATAGTAGGTTTTGTATCTGAGTGAATGTTTAGCATAAAAAACTTTTCCTCCATTGTTGCAGTAATTATGAATAGACCCTATGTGGTCCCTAACTCTTCCTCTGCTGTGGCACTTTCTGGCAAACTTTTATTGAAATATAGCCAGAACTTAAGTTCCTGTATTTGATTGAAATTTAAAGTTTAGAGTAGATGTATGAAAATGGTTCCAAGTAACAATTTTGTTGGCTTTATGCGATGAATAGATAGTTAGGAAAATGTATGCAGGAGTAATCCTATATGGGGAAAGTAGATAGCATTTATTTTGAAGTTTCAAATAGAGTGTTAGAATGCTTTATTAGAGCTAAATTCAGAAGGAGGGCATCCACCTCTTTGTTAGCTTTCATCTGGACTTACTGTAGGCTTAAGTGGGCTACATCATATCTTCCTTTTGGTTATATACGGCGAAATAAAGTCATGGATGAAAGACCCTGCAAGGTCCCCTTATTTTTCTCTTTTGTAACACTTCTAACAACTTTTATTATAGAAATAGCCAGAGACTAAGATCCCTGTTTCTAAAAAATGTGAAGCAGTTATTGGTGTTAAGTTTAAGAATAGTCTACACAGAAATCTTAATCTAGTTCAAAAGGTTGCAGGTTTCAAGAACTGAAATAAGATTCGTATTAGAATTTTGGGATTGTAACTGCAAGAGTTCTTAATAGGTCTGTCAATGAGACAGAGAAACTGATTACAATATTTAGTTAATTTGTATGAAGGACTACAAATCATTACCAAACTTCAAAACTTTAATTTGAAGTGATATACACCTGATAAATAAGAATTTGATTTCATCTTAGTTGTTCTAACCTTCTCCAATGCTGTCCTAAAATTAGGACTCTATGGAAACTCAGTATTAGTTCAAAATATGTTATTGAACTAGTGAAGATCTTATTGGCTTCATAAAGGTATACGTGTCTTATGAGACTATAATAGAGAAAATTGAGCATCCCTTCTTTAGATTTTCAGATGGAGTTTAAAATTCCTTCTTTAGGGCTAATATTTAGTAGAAAGGCTTAAGCCATGAGCCCCTTTATTAGCCAAGGAGTCAGCTTTACCATTACCTTCCCTGTAAATGTGGTTAAATATGCACCTTCTAAAGGAGGCAGCGAGATCCAGGGCAATAGTCAGAAGGGAGTTTAGTCTCCAATTAGGCATGCCCCCTTTACGTAATGCGTTAATGATGATTGCAGAGTCTCCTTCGACCTCAACTTTTTCAATTTTCAAATCTTTGCAGATTTTTAGACCTTCTATCAGAGCAGTCAGTTCTGCTATATTGTTTGTTGCTTCTCCTAGTGGTTTGGCTAAGGTTGCGATTACTCTCTTTTCAGAATCATGAATTATACAGCCTATACCTGCTGCTCCCGGGTTGCCCCTAGACGTCCCGTCAAAATTAAGCTTGAACAAACCTTCTTTAGGAGGTTGCCACTTACACTCTTGTCTCTTATTTGTGGTGTTATGGTTGCCTGGTCCCACAAAGGAGGGCAATTTTAATCCTACCCATTTCCCGCGCATCTTATCATCCCAGTGAGACATTGAGGTATCTTTTTTAGGGTTACTTAGGACCCTGCTATTGACAATCTCTATGATGACTGCTTCAATCTTAATAATTAGCTATTCAAATGTCAATTTTCTATCTTTAAATATTCTTCTATTCCTTTCTTTCCAAATTTCCCATATCATGATCAAAGGGATAATTGTCCATAACATATGGTAAATGCTTTGTTTGTGCGTATCAGGCCAACATTGGAATAGGTTTAATATGTTATTAGGCAGGGCAGTAATCCATCCCATCTTATTGCTTAACTAGTTCCAGCATTGCTTAAAAAATTGACAATTGAGAAGAATATGATCTGCTGTTTCTTGCTCCTTTTCACATAGGGGGCATCTGCTAGGCCCTTCATAACCCATCTTCGTGAACCTATCCACTATTAATATTTTCTTCTATAGGGCCATCCATGCAAACATCCCAACTTTTGGAAGACAGTTCTTATCCCAACAGAGTCTCAGTGGAATCTCTGATTTTGGTCTGAGCCGCTATTTGATTCAAATTTTATATCCGTCCTTAGTTTTATAGTTTCCTGATTTGGCCCCATCCCAAACTAATCTGTTTGAGCCTCCTTTGAGGGATACCTTTGTTTTATTAAGGATGTCAATTAATTTCTTTTTTTCATTATTTGGGAGGTTCATATTTTCTAGGGATTTCCAATTCCAACCCTGACTCTCCTCATTATTGGGGAATTCTATGTAATCTTTTACTTGCTTCCCCCAATGGGATTCTAGGATTCTTTTGGCATTTTCTAAGTTACCCAGGCTACTTAACGTTTCGAACCCTCCCCATGAGTCATCCCAAAAAAATGCTTGATTACCATCACCAAGACTCCAAGTCAGTTTGTCCATAATGAGCTTTCTGCAATCCATCATAAAATTTCAAAGGCGAGAGCCTTTAGGGGGATTGGCCATTCTAAATAGGAAGGCTGATTCCTCACCTCTAAGATATTTAAATCTAAGGATTTTAACCCACTTTAAATTAGGCTGTTGGTACATTTTCCATACGAGTTTAGCTCCTAATGCCTTGCTCTGCTCCCTGAAGTTTTTCAATCCCAAGCCACCTTCCTCTTTTGGTCTATAGATTTTGTCCCAGGTGACAAGTACCATTTTCTTCTTATCCTCTGAACCCTACCAAAGGAAAGTTCTTAGGATTTTGTTGATTTCTTCACATTTTTCTGCTGGCAAATTCATACAGGATAATTGGTATATTGGGATAGCTGAGAGAACTAAATTTAGCATTGTAACTTTGCCTGCTGAAGATAGCCACTTGCCTTTCCATGATTCCACTTTTTTCCTGATTTTAGAAGTGATATGGTCCCAGAGAGCATTAGTCTTGTTTCTTTTACCCAAAGGTATACCTAAATATTTACAAGGCATCTCCCCTCTTTTAAAAGACAAAATTATGTAGATTTCCCTTTCAGTTTCTGGCTCTGTATTGAAAAAATAAATTGCTAATTTATCAGCATTAACCTCTTGTCCAGAGGCCCTACAGTATGAGTCCAAGATTTCTTTGAACGCCTTAGCTTCTTTGATGGACCCCATACCAAAGAGCATAGTATCATCAACAAACTGTTGATGAGTTGTAGGATCTACACCTGAAGTGATTTTGATTCCTTGAATCTTACGTTCTACCCTTGCCTTGGTGATCATCCTCCCTAAAACTTCTGCCATTATAATAAAGAGAAAAGGGGAGATAGGGTCCCCTTGTCTCAATCCTCTTGATATACTAAAAAAACCTTTAGGGGTCTCATTGACTAAAACTAAAAACTTGGGGTTAGAAATGCATGCATAAATGAGGTTTATCCATTGTTTAGAAAATCCAAAAGCTTCTAAACTTTTGCAAAGGAAATGCCAATCAACCTTGTCGTAGTTGTATTGATATCTAATTTAATTAGCATACTAGGCTTTTTATTTTACTGTAAGGTGTGAATGGCTCCTTGGGCTATAATAATTCTGTCAAATATGGATCTTCCTGGGACAAACCCTGTTTGCTCGTCACTTATGATGTTTGGTAGAACTGTCTGAATCCTGTTAGCTAAGGTTTTAGTGAGGATCTTATATATAGTAGTACAAAGAGAAATAGGCCGTAGATCCCCCAGATTTTCTGGCTTCTCTTTTTTTGGTATGAGAGAGAAAAGTATTATTTACTTCTTTTAGAAGGCTGCCCGAATTTCTTACCCCTTCTAAAGCATTGACTATTTCATCTCCTATGAAGTGCCAGCATTTCTGAAAGAAGAAGGCTGGGAAGCCATCTGGTCCCGGAGCTTTGTCTGGTTGCATAAGAGAGATCGCTAGTTCAATCTCAGTTTTGGTAAATTTGCCATTGAGGTCTTTGTTTTGATCCTCTGAGATAATCCTTGGAATATCTTTCAGTATGGCTTGTTGGTGTAGCCAATTAGATCCTTCTTGATTGTTAAGAATATCCTCAAAGTACCTAACCATTTCATATGCAATTTGTTGAGGATTTTCAATCCAAACATTATTTGCATCTTTAAATTTAAAGATTCTATTTACATTTCTGTGTGCCCTCGTGTTGTTGTGGAAGAACTTAGTGTTCTTGTCACCTGCTTCCAGCGATGTCTCTCTAGACTTTTGTTGCTAAAAGATTTCCTCTTTGGCTAGGATATCTTCATATTCAATTTTTAGCTATTTTTCTTTTGCATATGATTCCGCGTCCATGCCTTTAGTTATCACACTTCTATTGAGGTTTTCAAGTTCCTCTTCTAGCTTAGATTTGACTTTGAAGATATTACCAAAGTTGGTCTTATTCCAACTAAGAAGCTTACATTTGATAGTTTTTAATTTGGATACTACACATAAAAGCTTAGAACCAAAAACTCTAGTTTCTTTCCACCATTGCTCAATTAGGGTTAAAAGGTTATTATCTTTGACCCACATTTGTTCAAATTTGAAGGGGCACCATTTAGGTTGGCAATCTTCTGATATACTTAGCTGGACTGGGTAGTGATTGGAGCCTGAGTATGGTAAGATCTTAGCCATCAAAATAAAATAGAGTTGAGCCCAATTGCCCCTGACCAGGAATCTATCCAATTTTTTTGCAATATTGCTAAAGCCCTTCCTTCTGTTGTTCCACATAAAACCTTCATGTGCAGTTTTGATTTCCAATAAATTGTTCTTATGAACCCAGTCCTTAAAGTCAATTGTTGCTGTGGACAACCTGACAGATCCTCCAGACTTTTCTTTGGGCTCTAAGATCGCGTTGAAATCTTCACCCAGAATGCAAACCTGATCTTGTAAAGTTCCCAAGAATTGTTCTATTTCTATCCAAACTAATCTCTTGTCCTGGTTCTGGGAAGGACCATAAATGTTAATAAGAAAGAAGTGTAGATTGCTTCTAATGCTTTTGACGTTCCCCACCATCCAGTTCTTTTTACAACTTATTACTGAAAATGAAACCATTCTAGGATCCCAGATTACCCCAAGACCTCCTGAGGCACCCTCTGCTGGGACTCCTACTAGTTCCCATATTCCTAGCTTCTTATTTAGAGTGTCTATCTCATCTTTATTTAGTTTGGTTTCTTGGATCATTAGTATGTCTGGTTTTGTGTTGGTTATACAACGTTTTATGATTCGTTGTTTGTTAGGGGCATTGAGACCCCTAACATTCCAAGTATATACTCTCATGGCACCGTGGGAAGGCCCTTCCCCTTCCCTACATTAAATAGTGTGGCAATCTTAGTCTAATCTATTGCCTCGCTTGCTTTGTCTCTTAGTACTAGTAGTGATTTTCTGCCCCTTTTTTAATTACTTTTGGCACAATCTGGGGTTTCTTTACTAAAATCAATTATGGCGATTCCCAGCCATGGGTCTGCTTCCTCTACCTCTCTGTCTCCCTGCTCTTTTGGGACCTCTTTACCATTCTCCTGCCTTAACTCCAGTTCTTCCAGTTCCATGATCTTGGTGATATGTTTTTCCTTCTCTTTGTTTGCCTCTTCGATTACTACTTCCTCTATTGCCTTGTCTAGGATCTCATTATAGATCTCCTCTAGGTCCCTATGACTGACCTTATATATGGGTTTCTTATGATTCCCATTCTCTTTATGTTTTTCCTCTATTTCATAAGTGTTTGGGACCCATTCTGGTGTTTCTGAAACCTCTAGATCTATGCTTCCTCCCCCTGCTTGGGGGTTATTATTATTAATCTCTTCTATAGGAACTTCCCCCTCCTCAAGCTCCATCCCGACCTTGCCTATCTGGGGTTCATAACTCTTCTTTGTAGTCTCAGCTGCTACCAGTGTTCCTTTATCTGATATTTCCTGTGTGAGGTTCATATTCTGTATAGTAAGTTCATGACTCTACCTCTGTGTATTCCTTTTGGAATTTTGAGAGGGTTTAGGGCATTTTCTGTGTTGAGCTGTTACCATACTCAGGTTTTGATTTTGTCCAGTTAACTCTCTTCTACCACTATGGTGCTATTTAAGGGAAGGAAGGCTAGTCCTTTGGTATTCCACTATAAATCCACCTTTGTTTTCATTGAATCTGATGTTTACCTCCGCTGACTGGGGTTTGAGATTCTTATTAGTATGTGTTTTTGGTATACTGTTGATAAAATTAATGCGGGGAGGATCCTTATGAAATACTGGCTTAATATAGTAATTGGCCTAGTTAGTTTTAATTTCAAGAGGTTTGAGAGTTTCCATACCTATATCCAATTTTACTAACAAGAGAACATCCAAATTGGATAAGAAATCCTTTTCTATTCCTATGAATTCTCCCAGGTGATTACCTATCTCCCTTAAGATTTTGCTATGGATGAGCTCAACTGGGAGGTTTGGCAGTTTGACCCATCTAGCTGATTTGAGTTTTGTTTTACTGGGGTCAAAATTCAGTTGCCAGTCTATATATTCAAAATTATGCCCTTTGTAGACCCAACTTCTACTATTTAAAATTTCTTTTTGAGATCTAGACTTTTGCAATCAACAAATATGAAATCTTTAGAGGTGATAGTGATACTTACCTAATTTTTGAGGATAACTTGAACCCAATCCGTGATTGCCTTCATAGGTTACCCTATCCCACACCATCGGATAAAAAAACCGTGGGCTCTCCAATGATTCCCCAGAGTGTCTGAGTAAATGTTGCTAATATTTATTGGTGCTTTCTTCCCCTCAGCCTCTGATTTTTGATAGTGTCTTGAACTCATTTGCAGCTTCAACCATGGGGGTCTGGGGTTTGCCTGCCCTTGAATTGCCAACTGATTGTTGCCCCTCCCACGAGTGTACGACGCTGTGTATCTGGGTTTAGGGTTTTGAGAGACTGGCCGATGATAGGGTAATCTAGAATTCAACATATTGCTTATCAAGGGCTTTTCCTACGAATGCATGATCTTGGGGGCCGGTTTTGATAAACCCTCTGCAACTCTTTGCCTTGGAAGGGAAGGGTGGGAGACCGCAGGGGGTAGTTGAGCATTGTGGTTTCTTTCGCAGCCTAACGAAGTACCGTTAGCTCTAGTTGCGAATGCTAGGGTTGCTGAGGTAATTGGGATAGCCTAGATTTTGAAAGCCCTAGCTTGGGCATTCTCTCCGCCTGCATTTGCCCTACCTCCCCTCTGCGATTTCCTACTCTTAACAATCTGCCAGCCCTGTTCCTCATATTGTTGCAGAGGGGGAGCCCAGCCCCCCTAAGAAGCCTTCTCTTTCCAGTGCAAATCACAATGAGGGTATTTTGCCCTAGGTTTATTCTAAGCTAAATTGTTAATGCAGCTTTGTCATTGGCTCTCTGCTTTTCTTCGTATTTTTGCTTTTTTATTAAATTAGTCAAAGGATTTTAATGATACAATTTTAAAATTATATTTATAATTTTTAATGAGAATTAAAATAAATTATTGTCATGCAAATGATGAAAGTTATATTACTATCATGCAAGTGTAAGAAAGGTAAGATAAGTTATTTTATTCTAAATTAAATAGAATTTCATAATATTTTAAATTAAAATCTCATGCAAAATCAGAGGTAATCTTTAGTTATCAAAAAACAAGAAAAACTAAAAATGAGGGACACCAAAATTAAGAGGAGATTTTTAATAAAAAGAAGAAAGGCATTTTCAAAAGCCAGTCAAGAATAGTGATAAAAAATGGTGATAACTTTGTCATATCAAAACAAAATTTGAAACTGTAAAGTGTTTCAGAAAGCTAGGGAAGAGTAGAACAAAACCCAGAAATACTTTGAAGAAATTTGCATTTTTTAGTGAGCGTTTTTGCAAAAGAAGAGGACATGTTTTTATTTTCTAGGCAGCGACTTGGAAGATAGAAATACTGAGCGACTAGGCAGAATCGTCCATCTTCTGTTCAGGCAGAATCTGGGTATTTCCCTTTTGAATTTGCAAGTATTAACGATTGTTTTAACTGTTGAAAAACTATAGTTGTTGTGGCCAAGGAAACATTCTTGTTTTTGGTTGTGTCTATCTATCTGGTTGTTGGAAATCGACCCTCTAAAATGCTAGTCCCTTGTCTTTGTTTTTCTGATTATCCCTCACTCATCCCTAACATTGACCTGCTGATTAGAAGAATTATAGTTCTTTTAAAAATCTAAATGACCTACCTTTATTTCATTCCTTCCGCCAATCTTTTCAACTACGACGTTGTTGATGAATCGGCTTGCTATTCTTAATCATTGTCTTTGCTGATCTTTATACTTCTGGTTTTATGCCAAGTGAACCGCTCTCTTTTTGGATTTTGATGCAACCACTGAACCCTATTCAAATTACTGGTTGGTGATCATTCCTTTTTGGTAGTAATAATTCTTTCTTCCTTGCCATTGCAATTCAAGTTATTTGTTAATAGATATCAACTTCTTTTTCTTCTTCAAAATTGGGCATCTTGTTGTTAAAAACAACTCTTAAATTAAGGTAATAGAATAAAAGTTCCTTTCAATCTTGTATTGTTGAACCAAAAAGTTCCTACAGTTGTATTAATCTATTATATTGTTGTTTTAAGACCTATTTTCTGGTTACTATCATTTGTGTGACAGTAAGCCTATTGTGAACTAGCTATTTTTTCTTATTTTTGACTCTATCACAACAAGTTTTCAACCTTCTTTATTAGATTTAAAGGTCTATTCATAACTGTTATCTTTCTTTTTACTGTTAGAAAACAATCTTTTATTTGGAAATGGTCTCTTCTTAATGATCAAACAAAGGTGCTAATAACTCTATAAACTTAGTTAATGAGTATGTGATTCCTGTAGCTTACTTCCCTTATTTGTCTTGCTATTAAAAACATTATTTTTAAACATTGTCATTGAATGCTAGCAAAAGATTATAAACTCTGTCCATTTTATTTCTACTACAGTTCCTGTTGCAATTGCGACAGGAAGACTATTTTCTTGATTTTGAACTTCTTGTCATAGTTGTGACAATAAGGTTTGAATGGCTTATAAACTTATTTCATTATATATAAATAGACTGAGATAGTTCCTGTCACAGATATGATAGTAAGGTTGCTTAAAACTTAGAATGCCTATTGTATTGTGAATTATGATTGAATAATGGACTTGGTAATTATATCAATTTGATAACCTTATGGATGCAATTATATGTAACAAATGATGGATTATTGCTTGAAAGGTGTGTTTTCATGATTGATGCATGGGAAAGGGATTAGAAATGGTCATAGGTGATTTGGATTTATTTATTTTATTCATTGATTGATTGATTGATTTATTTATTTTCTTCTTTATTTGGGGAAAGAAGGTAGATTTTTACCTAGGAATGTTATTAGGTTACTTTTTGGGCTAGGATGCTGAATGTGGATTATCAAAGATGGTTTTTCCTCTTTTTGGGAATTGAACTAGGTTACTATGTTTAAAGGTTTAGATCTAAACGAGTTGACATTGAAAAAGATGTTTATTTTGTCTAGCAAACTTATTTAGATATATCTTTGCCACATCTTGTTGTGAGACAATCTGCATTTCATTATTTAGTAGAATTGCACATTTAGACATCAGGGTTGCATCAGGTGTTCCCTCCTGCTAGTTGTTTCCAGGTAGCTAGACATTTCGTGTAGAGATGAGTTTCCTTAGTTTCATGAAGGGATCCGGGGAAGTGTAATTGCTTCATGGTTGGGTGGAAAAGCACCTGGGCCATGTTCCCGTCTCTCAGCTTGCGGGTGGAGGACCTCTTAGTTTGTGTGACTGATGAGCGTATTGATTTATTTATTCTTGTTGAACATGATTATTGTAAACTTGTAATTGGATGTATTATGGCATGATTGTCAAAGGACTTTGTATATGATTTTATAGTGCTTTTACTTGGGATGAGCATGCGAGTTGTAAGATTTGTAATTTCTGTGGAAGGATTGAAGATGGACCCTGAAAAAGTTAGAGCAATTGTTGAGTGGCCAACACCTGTGAACATTGGAGAGGTAAGAACATTTCATGGAGTGGCAAGTTTCTATGGAAGTTCATCAGAAATTTCAGTATGGTATGCACACATATGACAGAGATAATGAGAGGTGACAGAAAGGACTTTAAGCGGACATCAGGAGCAAATAAAAGTTTTTAATTATTGAAATTAAAAGTGACAGAGTAGTTAGTGTTAGCATTACTGGATTTTGACAAAGTATTTCAAGTAGATTGTGATGCTAGTGCAAATGCAATAGGAGCATTGTTAAGTCAAGAAGGGAGACTGGTAGCATATTTCAGTGAAAATTTGAATGATGTAAGGAGAAGATATTTAGTTTATGATCAAGAGTTCTATGCCATAATTCAATCTTTGAAGAAGTCGAGACATTACTTGTTGCCTAAGGAGTTTGTGTTGTACACTGACCATCAAGCTTTACAGTATTTGAACAATCAAGGAAAGTTGAATTAGAGACATATGAGATGGGTAGAGTTCATGTAAAGTTACACATTTAGTTGAAGCATAGGAGTGGGAAGTCAAACAAAGTTGTAGATGCATTGAGCAAAAGAAGAAATTTGCTGACAGAGATGAGGGTAAGTATTAGGTTTCGATGAACTGAAGCATATGTATGAAGATGATCTTGATTTTGCAAAGCATGGAAAGCATGTAAGGAACCTGTTGTGACAGATAGAATTAAGTGGTTGGATCATTTCATTTAGGAGGATATGTTGTTCAAAGGAAATTAGTTGTGTATAATTGGGATTTCAATGAGGGACAATTTAATCAAGGAGAAGCATAGTGGTGGATTAGTAGGACATTTTGGAATTGACAAGACAATAGCTTTGGTAAGTGAATATTACTTTTGGCCTCAAATATATAAGGATGTAAGGAAATTTGTTCAAAGTTGCAAAATATGTCAAGTTACAAAAGGGAGTAGTCAGAATACTGGTTTGTACAAATCTTTGACAGTACTGGAGAGACCTTGGGAAGAATGGATTTCATATTAGGTTTGCCAAGAACATAGAGGGGATATGATACTATATTTGTAGATGTAGACAGATTTTCAAAGATGACACATTTCATTCCTTGTAAGAAGACAAATGATGCAGTGCATGTTGGTGACCTATTTTTCAAGATGATTGTGAGATTGCATGGATTACATAAGAGTATAGTTTTAGACAGGGATACACGATTCATTGGATATTTTTGGAGGACACTATGTAAGAAGATGAAGACAGACCTAAAGTTCAATTCAACATTTCACCCACAGATGGATGGACAAACTGAAGTGGTAAATAGGAGTTCGAGTAACTTGTTGAGATGTTTAGTATGAGACAAGGCAGGAAATTGGGATCTAATTCAACCACAAGCAGAGTTTGCATACAATAATTTAGTGAATAGGAGTACAAGGAAGCCACCATTTGAAGTTGTAATAGGAATACGACCTAGAGGAGTAGTAGAGCTAAGAGACATCAGTATGGAGAACAAGATAAGTGCAGAGGCAGAAGAATTTGTAGGATACATGGAGACACTACATAATCAAGTCAAGAAGCATTTGGAGGAGATGAATAGTAAGTATAAGGAGCAAGAAAATGAGAAGAGGAGACATAAAGAATTTTTGGTTGGAGATGAAATAATGGTATATATAAGAAAGGAGAGATTTCGAGTGGGGACATACAACAAGCTAAAGATGAAGAAGTTTAGACCATGTAAGATTCTTAGGAATTTTGATTCAGGGAATGCATATGAAGAGGAGTTACCAGAAGATTTGGTATATCACCTCTATTCAACATTGCAGACCTATATCAATATCATGAAGGAGAAGCAAACTTATTTAGATATATCTCTGCCACATCTTGTTGTGAGACAATCTGCATTTCATTATTTAGAATTGCACATTTAGACATCAAGGTTGCATCGGGTGTTCCCTCCTGCTAGTTGTTTCCAGGTAGCTAGACATTTCGTGCAGAGATGAGTTTCCTTAGTTTCATGAAGGGATCCGGCGAAGTGTAATTGCTCCATGGTTGGGTGGAAAAGCACCTGGGCTATGTTCCTGTCTCTCAGCTTGCGGGTGGAGGACCTCTTAGTTCATGTGACTGATCAGCGTATTGATTTATTTATTATTGTTGAACATGATTATTGTAAACTTGTAATTGGATGTATTATGGCATGATTGTCAAAGGACTTTGTATATGATTTTATAGTGCTTTTACTTGGGATGAGCATGCGAGTTGTAAGATTTGTAATTTCTGTGGAAGGATTGAAGATGGACCCTGAAAAAGTTAGAGCAATTGTTGAGTGGCCAACACCTGTGAACATTAGAGAGGTAAGAACATTTCATGGATTGGCAAGTTTCTATGGAAGTTCATCAGAAATTTTAGTATAGTATGCACACATATGACAGAGATAATGAGAGGTGACAAAAAGGACTTTAAGCAGACATCAGAAGCAAATAAAAGTTTTTAATTATTGAAATTGAAAGTGACAGAGCAACTAGTGTTAGCATTACTGGATTTTGACAAAGTATTTCAAGTAGATTGTGATGCCAGTGCAAATGCAATAGGAGCATTGTTAAGTCAAGAAGGGAGACTGGTAGCATATTTTAGTGAAAATTTGAATGATGTAAGGAGAAGATATTTAGTTTATGATCAAGAGTTCTATGCCATAATTCAAGCTTTGAAGAAGTGGAGACATTACTTGTTGCCTAAGGAGTTTGTGTTGTACACTGACCATCAATCTTTACAGTATTTGAACAATCAAGGAAAGTTGAATTAGAGACATATGAGATGGGTAGAGTTCATGTAGAGTTACACATTTAGTTGAAGCATAGGAGTGGGAAGTCAAACAAAGTTGTATATGCATTGAGCAAAAGAAGAAATTTGCTGACAGAGATGAGGGTAAGTATTAGGTTTTGATGAACTGAAGCATATGTATGAAGATGATCTTGATTTTGCAAAAGCATGGAAATCATGTAAGGAACCTATTGTGATAGATAGAATTAAGTGGTTGGATCATTTCATTTAGGAGGATACGCTGTTCAAAGGAAATTAGTTGTGTATAATTAGGATTTCAATGAGGGACAATTTAATCAAGGAGAAGCATAGTGGTGGATTAGGACATTTTGGAATTGACAAGACAATAGCTTTGGTAAGTGAATATTACTTTTGGCCTCAAATATATAAGGATGTAAGGAAATTTGTTCAAAGTTGCAGAATATGTCAAGTTGCAAAAGGGAGTAGTCAGAATACTGGTTTGTACAAATCTTTGACAGTACTGGAGAGACCTTGGGAAGAATGGATTTCATATTAGGTTTGCCAAGAACATAGAGGGGATATGATACTATATTTGTAGATGTAGACAGATTTTCAAAGATGACACATTTCTTTCCTTGTAAGAAGACAAATGATGCAGTGCATGTTGGTGACCTATTTTTCAAGATGATTGTGAGATTGCATGGATTACCTAAGAGTATAGTTTTAGACAGGGATACACGATTCATTGGATATTTTTGGAGGACACTATGTAAGAAGATGAAGACAGACCTAAAGTTCAATTCAACATTTCACCCACAGATGGATGGACAAACTGAAGTGGTAAATAGGAGTTTGGGTAACTTGTTGAGATGTTTAGTAGGAGACAAGGCAGGAAATTGGGATCTAATTCAACCACAAGCAGAGTTTGCATACAATAATTTAGTGAATAGGAGTACAAGGAAGCCACCATTTGAAGTTGTAATAGGAATACGACCTAGAGGAGTAGTATAGCTAAGAGACATCAGTATGGAGAACAAGATAAGTGCAGAGGCAGAAGAATTTGCAAGATACATGGAGACACTACATAATCAAGTCAAGAAGCATCTGGAGGAGATGAATAGTAAGTATAAGGAGCAAGAAAATGAGAAGAGGAGACATAAAGAATTTTTGGTTGGAGATGAAATAATGGTATATATAAGAAAGGAGAGATTTCGAGTGGGGACATACAACAAGCTAAAGATGAAGAAGTTTAGACCATGTAAGATTCTTAGGAATTTTGATTTAGGGAATGCATATGAAGAGGAGTTACCAGAGAGATTTGGTATATCACCTCTATTCAACATTGCAGACCTATATCAGTATCATGAAGGAGAAGCAAACTTATTTAGATATATCTCTTCCACATCTTGTTGTGAGACAATCTACATTTCATTATTTAGAATTGCACATTTAGACATTAGGGTTGCATCGGGTGTTCCCTCCTACTAGATGTTTCCAGGTAGCTAGACATTTCGTGCAGAGATGAGTTTCCTTAGTTTCATGAAGGGATTCGGGGAAGTGTAATTGCTTCATGGTTGGGTGGAAAAGCACCTGGGCCATGTTCCCGTCTCTTGGCTCGCGGGTGGAGGACCTCTTAGTTTGTGTGACTGATGAGCATATTGATTTATTTATTCTTGTTGAACATGATTAATGTAATCTTGTAATTAGATGTATTATGGCATGATTGTCAAAGGACTTTGTATATGATTTTATAGTGCTTTTACTTGGGATGAGCTTGCGAGTTGTAAGATTTGTAATTTCTGCGGAAGGATTGAAGATGGACCCCGAAAAAGTTAGAGCAATTGTTGAGTGGCCAACACTTGTGAACATTGGAGAGGTAAGAACATTTCATGGATTGGCAAGTTTCTATGGAAGTTCATCAGAAATTTCAGTATAGTATGCACACATATGATAGAGATAATGAGAGGTGACAGAAAGGACTTTAAGCGGACATCAGGAGCAAATAAAATTTTTTATTATTGAAATTGAAAGTGACAGAGCAACTAGTGTTAGCATTACTGGATTTTGACAAAGTATTTCAAGTAGATTGTGATGCCAGTGCAAATGCAATAGGAGCATTGTTAAGTCAAGAAGGGAGACCGGTAGCATATTTCAGTAAAAATTTGAATGATGTAAGGAGAAGATATTTAGTTTATGATCAAGAGTTCTATGCCATAATTCAAGCTTTGAAGAAGTGGAGACATTACTTGTTGCCTAAGGAGTTTGTGTTGTACACTGACCATCAAGCTTTACAGTATTTGAACAATCAAGGAAAGTTGAATTAGAGACATATGAGATGGGTAGAGTTCATGTAGAGTTACACATTTAGTTGAAGCATAGGAGTGGGAAGTCAAACAAAGTTGTAGATGCATTGAGCAAAAGAAGAAATTTGCTGACAGAGATGAGGGTAAGTATTAGGTTTTGATGAACTGAAGCATATGTATGAAGATGATCTTGATTTTGCAAAGCATGGAAAGCATGTAAGGAACCTATTGTGATAGATAGAATTAAGTGGTTGGATCATTTCATTTAGGAGGATATGTTGTTCAAAGGAAATTAGTTGTGTATAATTAGGATTTCAATGAGGGATAATTTAATCAAGAAGAAGCATAGTGGTGGATTAGTAGGACATTTTGGAATTGACAAGACAATAGCTTTGGTAAGTGAATATTACTTTTGGCCTCAAATATATAAGGATGTAAGGAAATTTGTTCAAAGTTGCAGAATATGTCAAGTTGCAAAAGGGAGTAGTTAGAATACTGGTTTGTACAAATCTTTGACAGTACTGGAGAGACCTTGGGAAGAATGGATTTCATATTAGGTTTGCCAAGAACATAGAGGGGATATGATACTATATTTGTAGATGTAGACAGATTTTCAAAGATGACACATTTCTTTCCTTGTAAGAAGACAAATGATGCAATGCATGTTGGTGACCTATTTTTCAAGATGATTGTGAGATTGCATGGATTACCTAAGAGTATAGTTTTAGATAGGGATACATGATTCATTGGATATTTTTGGAGGACACTATGTAAGAAGATGAAGACAGACCTAAAGTTCAATTCAACATTTCACCCACAGACAGGTGGACAAACTGAAGTGGTAAATAGGAGTTTGGGTAACTTGTTGAGATGTTTAGTAGGAGACAAGGCAGGAAATTGGGATCTAATTCAACCACAAGCAGAGTTTGCATACAATAATTCAATGAATAGGAGTACAAGGAAGCCACCATTTGAAGTTGTAACAGGAATACGACCTAGAGGAGTAGTAGAGCTAAGAGACATCAGTATGGAGAACAAGATAAGTGCAGAGGCAGAAGAATTTGCAAGATACATGGAGACACTACATAATCAAGTCAAGAAGCATTTGGAGGAGATGAATAGTAAATATAAGGAGCAAGAAAATGAGAAGAGGAGACATAAAGAATTTTTGGTTGGAGATGAAATAATGGTATATATAAGAAAGGAGAGATTTTGAGTGGGGACATACAACAAGCTAAAGATGAAGAAGTTTAGACCATGTAAGATTCTTAGGAATTTTGATTCAGGGAATGCATATGAAGAGGAGTTACCAGAGAGATTTAGTATATCACCTCTATTCAACATTGCAGACCTATATCAGTATCATGAAGGAGAATCAAGTGACAACATTGAAGATGGTTTGAAGAATTAGTTACCACAACAACAACCATAGAAGATAGAGCAAATCTTGGATAACAAAGTTGGATGCAGTACCAGAGGCAAGCTATATAAAGAGTATTTGGTAAAGTCGAAATGAAGACCAAAAGAAGATTCATCATGGATTTCTTAGGCTGAGGTAGACCGCCTTGGTTTTCCTCTAGCCCTAGTAAAGTGAGGGACTCACTTTTCAACAACCTCGGGTGTCTAATGCAGGAGCATCCCAAGTTGTAGAGCCATCTTACATCAACCAAAAATATTTGCATTCTTTTCTTTTCTTTCATTTCAGTTGCAGTTCAGTAATTCATAGTTTAGCATTTTCTACCACATTTTGTCGTATCTTCATATCATAGCTCGTAGAGAAGGATTTAGAGTCTATGCCATTTCAATTACATCATACTTAGATTTTAGGAGATTTGGATTTGTCTACAAAAAGTTATCGGTATTAGAAGATCATCAACTTTCACAGAGTAGAGCATTTGATAGTCAGTTAAGAACAAAAGGTTTGTGGAGTACTTTTGTGACTTGTAGAGCCAAATGGAACATCACACATGTCACACAAGGACCAGATAGACCTTCCTTGAGGTATGCACCAAGTTTCATTCATTTGTGGAGCAATACCATGTGTCATAGGTCAACCTACATATTTCTACACATTACATTGAATTCATTGGAGTTTGTAACCTCTTGTGGCTGATGCAAAGGATTCTATGAGCTTAAAGATGATATATATACATCTCTTAGATGCATTAGGAAGTCAGTAGTTTTAGATGATATGATTTGTTAGATTTGAAGTCTTTTCGAAAGGCACTTCAATCCCATATCTTACATATTTGTTGTAATCCAAAAAGCAGGCCTGTGATCCCTTGAATGTAGCTCGCATGTTGCCAGCATATAAACATTTTGATTGTCTGATATATTCAACATTTGAATCTTCCATTG
The DNA here is from genome assembly GCA_027924645.1 of Cunninghamia lanceolata. NCBI lineage: Eukaryota > Viridiplantae > Streptophyta > Pinopsida > Cupressales > Cupressaceae > Cunninghamia > Cunninghamia lanceolata. The sequence goes on along the minus strand of BSBN01000395.1, from coordinate 4,619,192 downwards.
CCTTCTATATTTGTGTTATTTCTGTTGTGTTTACTCTAGCTGCATGGTTTGGATAGTTCATTCTTTGAACCCTCCATCCATGACTGCACCACTATAGATGATTGAAAGGAGTTGTTATAGGCAAACTCAACTAATGGAAAATATTCCTCCCATTTGGTCTGTTGATCCATGAAATACATGCAAAGGAGATTTTCTAGAATTTGATTGGTTCTTTCTGTCTAACCATCCATCTCAAGATGATAGGTTGTGCTAAAGTTTAATTATGTTCCTAAGGTAGTTTGCAATGTGGTCAGAATCTAGAAGTGAACTTTGTGCCTCTATCTGAGATAATTTTCTTAGGAATTCCATTTAACCTAAAAGTTTCCTTTATGAACCTCTTAGCTACTGCAGGAGCATTATCTATCAGGTTTCCCAGGAGAAAGTGTGCCACTGTAGTGAGTTTATCCACTACTACCAAAATACAATTGTGTCTGTGAGAGGTCATTGGTAACCCCTGGACCAAATCCATACCTATGACTTGCCATTTATAGCATGGTACATCATGTGAATAAAGATGTCCCACCGGATGCACACATTCTGCCTTAATCCTTTGACACTCTAGACATATAGCTAGTGTATCTACTACATCTTCTTCATTGTTGGCCAAAAATATAACTTCTTGAGATCTGCATACATCTTATTCACTGCCAAATGCCCTAAGTATGGAGCGTTATGCACCTATGTTAGGATCATATTCCTTAGTTCCACATGATCAGGAATGTATATTCTTCCTTGGTACCTCATTAGTCCATTGGAATCAAAAGTGTAGCCCAAATACTTAGGTTCCATAGAGGTATTAGCAAGAGATGCATTAACCTGAGTATACCATGGATCATGCTTCTACTCAAAGAGCACTTGTTGTTTTAGGTCTATACAAATTTGATATGGCCATTATATGTCTTCTCCTACTAAGAGCATCAACCATCCTATTTTCCTTACCCTTGATATATTCAATCTCAAAATCATACTCACTTAGGAATTCTAGCCACCTTCGCTGTTTTGCATTCAAATGAGGTTGAGTAAAAATGTATTTTAGCCCTTGATGGTCTGTTTTAAGCTCAAAAGGTTTCCCAACAAGAAATACCTCCATTTTTGCAAAGCATGGACTATGGTTGCAAGCTCAAGGTCATGAGGAGCATAATCGACTTCATGAATATTTTAGTTTTTGTGACTCATAAGCCACTACTCCTTCTTGGAAAAGAACTTCTTCTAACCCTTCTATGGATGCATCAGTTACCACTATGAAGTGACCATTAGGGTCAGGCACCTTCAAAATTGGGGACGATGTTAGCCTTTCCTTCAATACCTGAAATGTCTTATTGCACTGCTAAGTCCAAATGAACCTTTTGTTTTTCTTTTGCAAAGATGTAATCAGGTTGGCTATCCTTGAAAAATCCTTCACAAACCTCCTATACTATCCTGCTAACCCCACAAAACTTCTTACTTTGGTCACATTTTTAGGTATAGGCCATTCGATGATGGCTTTTATTTTATCAGGACCTACTGCTATACCCTTGGCTGAAATGATATGCCCTAAATAGTGGACCTCCCTTTCAAAGAAGGAACATTTTGATATTTTTTCAAACTTGTGCTTACATAGCCTTTGTAGGACTACCTGAAGATGAGTTAAGTGTTCCTCTTCATCCTTGGAATAGATTAGGATATCATCCAGAAACACAATTAAAAACTTATCTAGAAAATCATGGGATACATTGTTCATTAGATTCATAAAGGCCGCTGGAGCATTGGTCAACCAAAATGGAACTATAGTGAATTCATAGTGGCCATACCTAGTTCTAAATTTTGTTTTTGAAATGTCCTCTTCCTTTATCCTTAACTGGTGATAACCCAAGCGAAGGTCAATTTTGGAGAACACAAAGGGTCCCTTCATTTGGTCAAATAGGTCATCAATGGGAGGTAAAAGGTATCTATTTCTCACAATGGATTTATTCAACACCTTGTAGTCAATAAACAACCTTAGTGTCCCATCCTTCTTAACAAATATGATTAGTGCTCCCCAAGGTGATATGCTAGGTCTTATCAACCCCTTCTCCAACAACTATTGCAACTATATCTTCAACTGCTGAAGTTCTGTGGTATTCATCCTATATGGGTCTTTGGATATAGGTGTCATTCTAGGAAGTATGTTGATTGAAAAATTGAATTCCCTTTTCAGAGGTAGCCCTGGTAGATCTTCAGGAAACACATCTTGATATTTCCAAAGAAACGAGCTATTATGAAATGTAGGGGCTTCTTTCTCTTCTTCCTTTTCATCTAAGGATACTAAAAATATCTGATTCCCTCATTTCTGCTTTGCCTTCTTTAGTTGCATTACATAAATGGTCTCTACTAATATAGGTTTGTAAATCCCTTGGATTCTAACTTTATAGCCCTTATCATCTACATGCTCCATTACCTTATCATAACAATCCATGTTGGCCTTATGATTTGTTAACCAATTTATCCCAATTATGATGTCATAGGTTCCCAAGGGTACAACATATAAGTGAACTTTAGTTTTCATTTCAGTAAACTTAATGAGGGCTCCTCTTATGTACTTGTTTATTCTTCTTGTAGCCTTGTCACTATACTAAACCATCCATGATGATTCCATATCCTTGGATTACAAAGACATCTTGCCTACCAACTCTGGGGAAATAAAATTCTCAGAAGAACTAGTATCTATCAAAATAGAGACAGATTTACTAAAACACCTACCTACTATCTCCATAGGCACATTTTGATGACGACTCTACCGATTCCTTATAGCAACATGGATTTGGTGTTGTTGGGGTTGTTGTGGCTGATTTGATCCATACCTCTTTGAAAAATCCCTTACATAGTGATTGCCTCCACACATGAAGCACCCACTAGGTGGTCCATTTGAAATATGAGGTGGTGCATCCCAGTCATTCCTTCTCACATTACCATTGTAATTGTTCCTTTAATTTTGATTACCAGTAGATTCTAACCTGTCCTAGTCTCTCCTCTTGTTTTGATGTGATCCTCTGGTGTCCCTATTGTCCGTTTTCCTCTTAAAGAAAATTTCTTGTCCAAGAAGTTTTGTTTTGCCACTGTCAATGCCTGTAGTTTCTTTTCCTATTTAAGGGCCTTCTCTAAGATTTGGTTCATGCTTTCAGGGAAAACATATCCACTTCTGCCCTAATATTGGTATTCAATCCTAAAATAAATTTCCTTTCCTGAGACCTTTCATCCTTCTGATAGATATGGATGTATTTTAGTAACTTCACACATCTATCCTAGTACTGTTGAACTCTAAAATTCCCTTGCCTTAGATTTAGAAACTCATCATCATAAAATAGCTGTGGAAGCCATCTCTCATAGAAGTGACTCACAAACTGCCTCTAGGTTAGATTTTATTTTGAATAGCAATAACGTTCCTTTATATTTATCTACCAATTGGCAGCCTCTCCAACCAATTGGTACGCTCCCTAGACTGCTTTGGTGTTCTTTGAATAATTCCTTAACTCAAAGTATTTCTCCATTTCAGTGAGCCATCCCTTTGAAGCATCCCCAACCTATTTACCATCAAATTTTAGAGGAGCTATTTTTTTAAGATCCCGTGATATGTCTAGGATGATGGTCTCCTGCCAAGACCTAGCAATCAATGGTTCATTTGATGGTCAGGCTATAGGAACATCCTCATTTTGGTTTTCATCTTGAGGTTCCAAAATATTTTCTAGTGTACCTTGTCTACCTTTCAAATATTACACAGTTTGTTCTAGGCTTTCCAATTTATCTCTTTGTTATGTCAATAGACCAATGATTGCATCTATGCCTGTATTGGGGTTCTTAGGTGGTTTCTAGTTTGGTTTTTGATTAGCTGGCTTCCTCCCACGAAGATTTCGGGTTCTAACCATTTTAATTTTGAAAACAAGGAAAATAATTTACCATTTAATACAATTTTATGTATACAATATGCAAAGTGACTACAATTAAATTTATCAACACATCTATAGATACATCTTTATTTATACATAGTGGTTACATGTACAAGTCTTTATTTGCCTTGTATTTACAAAATCTTATGTACAATATTTCCTCTCTACAAGAGTCTTAAAATCATTTCTCCTCCTCAGGTTCCTCCTCGGAATCAAGAGTGGAGCATGTTATCATAGAGTGAATTCGGGAATACTCCTCCTTAGCCTCTTTGCTAAGGATTGGGGCATTGTGCCCACAACCAAAAGGTAGATCACATGTGGCAGATGACTTGGTTTTCTTGGGTGTTGCAACTATTTCTTCCTTTACTTTCTTCTTCTTTCCCCTCCCGAGCTTCATCCAGCTGACGACTGAAGTGAGGGTTTCCGTGTCTAATATTTCTATTACACCCTCTGGGGAGGGTGGCTTGAGGGCTTTACCCTTTTCTTTGCTTTGGGAAGTTTTCTCCATGTTTGTCAATAACTAGACAATCATTAGATCACAAGGGAAGAATAAATATCTAACATCATATTCTAACATCTTATATATTAATTCTTGTCATGTTTCAGGTTAGCAGACCTCTAGGCTGAGTGTTTGAGCCTCGGCTCTGAAACCACATGTAAGGACCTAGTTTAGGGAACTTAGGGGATTTTTTTTGTTTATCTTACTTAGGTACGATGAAGTTTTGGTTCCAGATAAAGATTCCCAATCATTTTTTTAACTATGTGTCTAGATCTTAGCATTTGTTTTCTAAACTTTTATTTTAGTTTGAGTACTCAGAAAATATCAAGTAGCCAATTCAAGCTAAAGTGTCCAAATGGGAAATATTGAGATAAATCCAATACTGGCTCTTATGTCCTTTGGGTATACTTGTTCATATGGAACAGGGTCTATAGACCACATGTCTACCCAATACGGGGTAGATTAAATAATAGCAAAACAGGCCTATACTGGTTAAACAGACCAAGCCTCTATCCAATACGGGGTAGGTGAAAATAATAGCCATACGGGCTAACAAGGACAAGAATCATCTATTTTGCTCTAGCCAGAGACTTAGACTCATTGGAATCAATCCAAATCCTGAATCACTTATAGGAAATTATGCAATAGGCCCATATATTGCACTGAGGAATCTTCATAAGTTCATTCAATTAAGGTATTTTAAGGACCTTGTACCCTCCCTTAGATTTCGATGACCGACTAGGTATAAGATCAATCCTCCTGAGGATTCTTTTGAGCACTGGAGACTTCTTTAGTTTATCTAGTTTAATCTTCTTATGTTTAGATTTTGATATTATGAAGTTAATTATAAAAGAACACCTTATATCCTGGGTACCTGAGTACTGGGTGTTGCAAGTATGGGCCTAACCAGTGTTTTCATTGATGTCAACATACTCTTGTTACATTAATGATAAGGATTGGATGATCTGTTTGCTGAGGATATTGAGAAAATTAATCATAATAGGAATAGTGAAGAACAGTGAAGACAACAAGGTAAAAGTCCAAGATAAGATGAGGATCAGAGGATGCGGTTTAAAGGGTTTGTAGATATGTGTCTTAAGGTGATCCAGTAGAGATTTCAGAGGTCCGCATGAAGATCTGAAGAAGTTGTGGCCACTCAAGTTAAACCGGTTCCAGCAGGTGTTCAGAGGTGACAGATTGATACAGGCAGGTCCGGTGAGATCCAGAAATGCATTATCCTATTTTACAGATTTGAGGGAGTGTTCAGGAAGTCTTTGTGAAATGTCAACTTGTTTGGTTCATGGTTTGAAGGTCTACAAGCATCTATTCCTTTGTGACAGTGATGACAGACTGTGTTCTTGAGGTTCCGGATGAAGGAGAGAAGGATTTTAGTAAGCAGATGAAGTGTGGATGCTCTTTGTGATTCAGGCAAGCTTGTGGAGGTCTTTGGATCGTGTCCAGTTCGTGTTGGTGGTTTGCATTGAAGTTTAAGCTCACATTTGAAGAATTACTTCCGGATGAAGGTGTTCTTTCTTAGTCTGGCCGACCGGATGAGTTACTCATCCTGTAGATGTTCTTATAGATGTTTGCCGACTTAGGTGATTATTCCTAAGTTGATGTCTTGTATAAATAAGGAATTGTGAAGTCACTTCAAAGGGTGTCTTGTGGAGATGAGAGTGTGGTAGCAAGGAGGAGAGAGAAAGGCAGAGAAAAAGTACTGGGCTTAAATGGAACTGAATCAAGCATGGTGAAGATGCTATTCTCTAGTTCATGTATGTGATACTTACTATTCTGTAGACAGTGTGTCTCTTGTAGGCTGTGAGCCTCTTATGAGTAGTGTGCTCGGGTAGTGAGCCCTAATTGGCATGTGCCATTTTGTTCTTTCTATTCTTCTAACAGATAATACAATCTTGGGTTAATCACCCCATGGTTTTTCCCTTAACCAGGTTTTCCATGTCAAAATCTTGGTGTCTTATGTGTTGATGTGTTGTTGCTCTTGGTTTAATGCATTGTGTTTCCATGATTGAATTGATATTATGCTACTGAATTACAAAGTGAATTTAAGTGTGTAAATTGGAAGAAAGTTTTGGACAACTGATTCACCCCCCCTCTCAGTTGTCTATCCTGAATCTAACAATTGGTATTAGAGCCAAGTTCCTCTAAAAGGAGCTTAACTGCTTGAGGAGATCCAGGATGTCATCCTACTAGAAGGATAGTTTGAAGTTTGATGGAACCAATTTTAATCTTTAGAAAAGTCACATGAAATGTCACTTGCAATGTATGGGAATGTAGTACTGGAACATGGATTCAACAAAGTATACTCCTCCACAGGGTGGCCCAAAAACCCAAAATGAAATCATAGATGCTAAAAACAATCTACGGACTATAGAGGCTCTTCTAAGCGCATTATCTGATTCAAAGCTTTCAAATGTTGTTAATCTACCAACTGCTTTTGAGATTTGGCAAAAGCTGGAACTTCTACATGAAGGAGACAAGTATGTTAAATGTGCAAGGTTACAGAGTCTAAAAGGGAAATTTGAAAATCTAAAGATAAGAGATGATGAAAATATCACTACTTTTATGCCAAGAGTAAATGAGATTGTCTATGGCATTAGATGTGCTGGTGGAGTCTTGGATGAAGATGAGATTGTTGGCAAAGTTATCAGATCCCTTCCTGCTTCTTATAAAATCAAAACTACTACCATTTAAAAATACAGAGCCCATACAACTGTCATAAGAGAACAATTGGTTGGTAAACTGGCTGCATTTGAAATGACCGAGTTTGGAGATGCCCCCCCAAAGACTGAATCAACATTCAAAGCTAGTGCCTCTGTAAAAGGTAAACAAAGGTTTGATTTGGAAGAGAACTCTTCAAGGAAACTATCATGGTATGAAAAAGCAAGAAAAGACCTAGAAGAAGAAGAAGCTGAAACTGTTCACCTTGAAGCTCTTATTGCAAAAAGACTGCCAAGAGGATCTGGTAAGTATGAAGGGAAATTACCTTTTAAGTATTTTAACTACAAAAAGATTGGTCATTTTGCCTCAAGATGTCTGGAAAGATTTTCAAGACCAAATTCTAACAAATCAAGGTCCCAAAAGAATTGTTACTATGTTCATGAAGATGATGATAATGAAGGAGTAACAGATGATGAATCAGAAATAGGAAACAAATCCGAAGGTGACTGGGTGTTCATTGCCACCAAGGAAGAAGAACCAATGTCCTCTGAATCTGTCAATCATGAAGCTGTAGAAAGAGCTTTGGCTGCCCAAGTTGAAGAAAATGATGATTGGGTCATTGACAGTGGTTGCTCTCACCATATGACTGGTGACAAAAACAAGTTCATAGATTTGGAAAGGTATGAAGGAGTGATAAAGTTTGGTGATAATCTTGCTGGTAGAATCAGAGGTAGAGGAACTATTTCTTTTGATGGAAGGAACAAAATCGGTAATGTAATGTATGTTGAAGGATTGAAGCACAATCTTCTCAGTGTTGGACAGATGGTGGATAAAGGCTATGATCTCTGATTCAAGAATGGAAAATGCAAGATCTTTGAAAGTTCCAAAACAGAGATTGTATCCGGTACTCAAACTAAAGGTAATATCTTCCACTTTGTTGGTACTAGTAAAAGTTTCTTATTTGTTCAAGTTGATTAGAGTTGGTTGTGGCATAGGAGAATGTGTCATGTGAATTTTGATAATATCATCAAGATAAGCAATACTCAAGCTGTAAGAGATCTTCCAAAATTGGTGAAACCTACAAATAGTTTGTGCAAAGAATGTCAGTTGGGAAAACAAAGCAGAGTCTCATTTAAAAGCAAGGAACAATCTTCTACCGGATTATTGGACTTAGTTCATACTGATCTTTGTGGTCCAATAAGAATCAAAAGTGTGCAAGGTGATAGATACTTCATGTTACTAATTGATGACTATTCTCGGATGATGTGGGTAACCTTTCTGAAAGAGAAATCAGAAGCTCTTGAGAAATTCAAAATAGTCAAGGTTATGGTAGAGAATGAAACTAGATTAAAATTGAAATGTCTGAGGTTTGATAGAGGTGGAGAATTCACATCCGGTGAGTTCATAGATTTCTGTGAGAAACATGGAATAAAGAGACAGTTGTCTACTCCTAGGACTCCACAGCAGAATGGAGTAGTTGAGAGAAAGAACTGGACCATCCAAGAAGCATCTAGGACCATGATGATGGAAGCAAATGTTCCTCAAATCTATTGGAGAGAAGCTGTCCACACTGCAGTCTATACTCTCAATCAAGTTCAAATTAGAAGCAATACTGGTAAGACTCCTTATGAACTTTGGTTTGGCATCACTCCTACTATGAGGTATTTCAAAGTCTTTGGTAGCAAATGTTACATCAAAAGAAATTAAGATTTAGGTAAATTTGATGCTAGAAGTGATGAGAGAATATTCTTGGGTTACTCTACTCAAAGCAAAGCATACCGGTGTTATAACAAGAGACTGAGAAAGATTATAGAAAGTACAAATGTGAAGGTTAATGAATGAATTGAAAAACCCTCAAGGTTTTATGAATATGATGAAGATCAAAATGGTGTTCTAATTCAAGGAGCCCAAGCCCCTTCTGAAATTCAGATTCAAACTGATTCGGTAAATCAGGAAGAAGAGATGAGTTTTAATGAGACTGATCAAGAATTAGAAGTGCAAGAAACTCCCAAAGTTCCCAGGTATGTAAGACTGAACCACTCTGAAGATTAGATCATAGGTGATAAAAGCAATGGTGTACAAACAAGAAGAAGGATTGCTCAAGATTCATAAGAGTATTGTCTGATTTCAAAGATTGAACCTAAGACAGTGAATGAAGCTTGCAATGATGAAAATTGGACTAAAGCAATGGAGGAAGAACTAATGCAAATTGAGAAAAATCACACTTGGGATCTTGTTCCTAGACCTAGAAACAAGAATGTGATTGGAACCAAATGGGTCTTTCGGAACAAACTGAATGAAGTTGGTGAAGTAATCAGGAATAAAGCCAGATTGGTCTACAAGGGTTATTCTCAAATAGAAGGAGTTGATTTTGAAGAAAGTTTTGCTTCGGTGGCAAGAATTGAAGCAGTCAGACTATTTCTTGCTTTTGCTGCCTTTAAAGATTTCAAAATATATCAGATGGATGTCGAGTCTGCCTTCCTAAATGGTGACTTGGAAGAAGAAGTTTACATTGAGCAACCGGATGGATTTCAATTGTTTGATCATGGTGATATGGTTTGTAAGTTGAAGAAAGAATTATATGGACTGAAGTAAGCCCCAAGAGCCTGGTATGAAAGATTGGATAAGTGTCTTTTGAAGATTGGTTTCAACAAAGGTATTGCTGATAGTAATTTGTATTTCAAAATTGATCATGAAAACATCTTGATTGTTGAAGTGTTTGTTGATGATATCATTTTTGGAGAAGAGATAGTATGTGTAAACCCTTTGCAAATCAAATGAAAAGTGAATTTGAGATGTCCATGCTCAGGGAAATGAATTTCTTTTTGGGTCTACAAATCACTAAAACAAAGAAATGAATCTTCATTTCTCAGTCCAAATATGTGAAAGAATTGTTAAAGAAGTTTGGGATGGAAGACTCAAAGCTAATGAATACTCCCATGGCAACTGGATGCAAATTAAGCAAAGATGATGACTCACCTAAGGCTAATAAGAAAAAGTATAGGTCAATGATTGGAGGACTGTTGTATCTTACTCAAACTAGACTACACATTATGCAGGCTGTTTGTCTTGTTGCTAGATTCCAAGATGATCCTAGAGAATCTCATGTCATGGCAGTCAAGAGGATTTTTAGATATCTAAAAGGAACAGTTGAGTATGGCCTATGGTATCCTAGAGATCATGATTTCTCTCTTCATGCCTATACATATGCTGATTGGGCAGGAGATGTGGATGATCGGAAGAGTACCAGTGGTGGAGCATTCTTTTTGGGGAAGAGATTGGTTTCTTGGATAAGCAAGAAACAAGAGGCAATATCTCTATCCACTACAAAAGTAGAATATATTGCAGCAGCAGGTAGTTGCACTCAAGTTTTGTGGATGAAGCAAATGCTAAGAAACATAAGAGTTGAGTGTGAGGAGCCTATCACAATCTTTTGTGATAATTAAAGTGTAATAAATATATCTAAGAATCTGGTGTTGCATTCAAAGACTAAACATATATCCATCAAGTTTCACTTTTTGAGAGAGCAAGTAAACAAGAATGAAGTTAGATTGGAGTTTGTGCCTTCCAAGGATCAGATTGCAGACATCTTTACTAAACCTCTACCTAAGGACTCTTTTGAGTTTCTTAGGGAGAAGTTAGGGGTTATTGCCCCTCCGGTGATGAACTAAGGTGCACTGATGTGCATCAATCTGGTGGTTATCACAATCATATATTTTGGTCTGAATTGATGATTAGGAGTTGCTACTCAGGGGGAGCAGCTGGTATGGTTCTGAAATGGTGGAATTGCAAGTATATGCCCTTTGCCATTGATGTCAAAGGGGGAGAGAAGACATGTGAAAAACAAGTGGTTGCTGATCAAAGGGGGAGCAAGAAAGGAAGAGAAGACATGTGAATGGTTGTTGTTGATAGGGGGAGTTGTGACAATAAGGAGAAGTTCTTGTCTTGATGGTCAAAACAGTTTTTCACATCATATGTTGCCATCAATGACAAAAGAGGAGATTGTTCCAAGTATGGGACTAACCGGTGTTGTCATTGATGTCAACATACTCCTGTTGCATTAATGATAAGGATTGGATGATCTATTTGCTGAGGATATTGAGAAAATTGATCATAACAAGAACAGTGAAGAACAGTGAAGACAACAAGGTAAAAGTCCAAGATAAGATGAGGATCAAAGGATACGGTTTAAAGGGTTTGTAGATATGTGTCTTAAGGTGATCTAGTAGGGATTTCAGAGGTCCACATGAATATCTAAAGAAGTTGTGGCCGCTCAAGTTAAACCAGTTTCGACATGTGTTCAGAGGTGACAGAGTGATACAGACAGGTCCGGTGAGATCCAGAAATGCATTATCCTGTTCTGCGGATTTGAGGGAGTGTTCAAGAAGTCTTTGTGAAGTGTCAACTCATTTGGTTCATGGTTTGAAGGTCCACAAGCATCTATTCCTTTGTGACAGTGATGACAGACTATGTTCTTGAGGTTCTAGATGAAGGAGAGAAGGATTTTAGTAAGCAGATGAAGTGTGGATGTTCTTTGTGATTCAGGCAAGCTTGTGGAGGTCTTTGGATCATGTCTAGTTCATGTTGGTGGTCCGCATTGAAGTTTAAGCTCGCATTTGAAGAATTACTTCCGGATGAAGGTGTTCTTTCTTAGTTTGGCCGACCAGATGAGTTACTCATCATGCGGATGTTCTTATAGATGTTTGCTGACTTAGATGATTATTCCTAAGTTGATGTCTTGTATAAATAAGGAATTGTGAAGTCATTTCAAAGGGTGTCTTGTGGAGATGAGAGTGTGGTAGCGAGGAGGAGAGAGAAAGATAGAGAAAAAGTATTGGGCTTAAATGGAACTGAATTAAGCATGGTGAAGATGCTATTCTCCAGTTCATGTATGTGATACTATTCTGTAGACAATGTGTCTCTTGTAGGCAGTGAGCCTCTTGTGAGTAGTGTGCTCAGGCAGTGAGCCCTAATTGGCATGTGCCATTTTGTTCTTTCTATTATTCTAATAGAGAATACAATCTTGGGTTAATCACCCCATGGTTTTTCCCTTAACTAGGTTTTCCATGTCAAAATCTTGCTGTCTTATGTGTTGATGTGTTGTTGCTCTTGGTTTAATGCATTGTGTTTCCATGATTGAATTGTTATTATGCTACTGAATTACAAAGTGAATTTAAGTGTGTAAATTGGAAGAAAGTTTTGGACAATTGATTTACCCCCCCTCTCAGTTGTCTATCCTGAATCTAACATTGGGGGCATCCTTCACCTTCCATAATGCATACATACCCTGTATCCACGAGATCAAGGTACACACAAGATGCAGCTGACGTTGAGATTTACGAATATGTAGTTCTATTTTGCACTATGTTTGATGCAACTGTGAGTGGGTATGCAACTCTTTTTAGGTCCATTTCCCCCTAGATAGTTCTTCATTGACTGCCACCCACTTAGGTGAATAGGGACGAAAATTAATCCACTATCACAAACACCTAGAACAATTGTTTGTCATTTAGGCTATAGTGTTAAGGGGTTTTTAAATGGTGTCCACTCAAGATAGTAAGTTTGCAATCACAAGACAAGTTTGATATCCTGACAGTCAAGTCCTTATGAAGATCCCCATTGCTTTCTGATCACCAAGATCCGTGAAGGCAAGGTGAGAGCATATGACAATTAAGGGTTCTTATTTGGATTGGGTTGCTCTTACTAACGCCTTATGGGTTTTTCCAAATTAGACTCATGTTGACCAGAAGTCCCATTTTTTGATCACTAAGGTCTGCAAAGGCAAGGTGAGAGCATATGACGGTTACCTATCGTTAACAGAAGTCTATTCGTATGGAATGTTGCGTTCTATCAAGACATGCAATTTTTTCAATTTCCACCATGCTTCTCTAAATTAACTTCCTATCCATGGGTTAAAGACAATCTATAATTCACTCTTGGTTATCCTAAGATAACTTGCCTATATATTGGTTTCACATATGTTTTACTCAAGGTTGGTGGTACTATCGTTATACAATACTTTAGTAGTAAAGTTTAGGTTTTCTTAGGCAAGTTTCCTTTGAGCCTCATCACTATAAGCAAGCTATAAATTATTGTTAGTTTCATGAACTTTCTAGGTCCTATTCTCATGAATCTCTAAGTTGCAAGGATGAGTTTCTTGGAAGGATGGTTTCACGAGGGTAAGTTTGTGTTTCTTGAATAACACTTTTAACACTAAATCATATGTTTGTTTCAATAAAAGATAAAATACCAAGTTTCGTTAATAAGATTTACATTGGCATTTTTTTTTTCTAATGATACTCTAAATAATGAAATAAATACAAGAATTCATGTAATATAAGATTGCTCATTTCAAAGGAAATCCATATTGAATTATAAAAACTCAACTTCCTAGTTTATCCATTTCTTTTGAGATATTATTTCAACAAAAAATGTTTTTTTAAAAGAAGTCCTAAGATATTTGCATACCACTTAATACTTTCCAATCCAATCTAAATAAAGGAATATAATATTAAAGGAAGTATTCACCACTCTTACCAATCCCTTTTAACAATGTTCTCTTGGTTAATAATTTTATACACCCCATAATGCTATTAAATTATTATACCTATATTACTATTAAATTTTTACACCTAAAATTTATATTAAATTATTACTCCCAAATTACCATTAAATTTTACTTCCTACTACTAAGCAACATTTCCCTTCCCTTTTTTCTTTAATAATTAAATTTACAACATATTATAAATCAAATAAAATTATCTTCCTTTGGTTTTAAGTTAGTTAAAAACATGATTTCCATTAATAATAGCAACTATTGCAATAATTTCCAATCTGGTAGCTTCTTTCACGCTCATTCAGGGTAAGAGATATTTATACCCTAATTCTACGATATGGAGACCATTCCAGGGAAGGCAAAATGACGTATTAGAGGAAAAAATTGTGGTTCCAGAATGAATCATTGTTGTCCATACTTCCGGTATATGCATACCTCTTTTTTTTAATTTATTATGCTACTTTTTTTTATTTGACTTGATAACCAATTAATTAGAAAGCATGGAAATAAATAATAATAATAAAATTATAATATAGAGGGGGAGGGCGCCTGGCAGCATGCCTCCCCCAGTAAAGGTGTCCCCCTCCATAAAGGACACAACTTCTATGGCTGGGCATCGTCCAAGCCAAGGGCTGCCTTGACTCTAAGGGAGTCAAGAAAATTTTTAAAAGATCAATTTTTTTTCTTTATTACTGTTATTTTTTTTAAAAGAATTTAAATAAATGCACATATAAAATTTCCTATATGTGCATCTTTTAGTATGATGTTTGTACAACAATTAAAGTCTACTATTGGAAATGATGCCTAATCTCTGTGATATTTTGCAGGTTAGCATTATTTATTTAGATTCCTATGGAGCATCTAGTTGATTCTGTTATAGGAAGAGCAACTAGGGCACATGGATTTGGCAAGGAATTTCAACTGCAGGATGACCCAGGCCTTAAGAATTGTAACAAAAGGACTTTTCTAGATCCAAAAGCATGGCATAAATAAGGGGAGATTTATATTATAATTTGTTTTTGTTATAATTTCTACTCAAAAATTTAGGAATACAAGATGCCTATAATGTGAAATAAAATTTTTTGGTCTATTTTACCCAACATTCATTTGTATAGAAGAATTTTCAGGGAAATTTGATATAAATGAAACAGAAATATATACTATTCTCTGAGAAATCACTATTGAAATAAATTGGAGTTACAAGGACTTCATACCTGAAGTGGAGATTTGATACCTTACTTATTTTGGCTCCTGCTCCTACCCTCCTTTGCCTTCCTTTCCCTTTATCCTCCTCTTCTGTTTTTGTTTCTTTTCTTTTTTCCTCTTGTTTCCATGTCCTCTCTTTGCTTTTCCCGTGTCTTTTTAAAATGGTCAGTAGGTAGGTTTGCTCAAGCAGTGGAATCCTTAGATATGATTTTCTTCCCTTCCTTAGAATTCATATCTTAGTTTTTATCTTCCCCCAACAAGCCACGTAATAGTAGGAGGTATTTGTTTTTTTCCACGAATACTTCTGTATGGTAGGTGCTATGACACTCCCAACAATATTTCTTTTCACCATTACAAATATATATATTTACTTGCTTTTGATTTATTGAAACATAATTAGGATAAGGCCATTTTAAAGATAAACCTGCATTTGACATTAGCCCAAGCAATAGTAACCCTATACTAATAACCATGGTCAAGTAATTTAATAAAAATGTTATTTTATATTCTTACAATATGTTGGAGTAAGTGAAACAACTAACATTTAGTGAAACAAATTTTATAAATATAATATTTATTTCTTATTTAAATTAGAAAAATAATAAGATAAATTAAGAATTTTATCAAATGACCAATAATGAACTACAATACACGATTTCTGATAATTAATACATGCAATACATTAAGTCAAATAAATTGAGTAATAACATTTACATTTTCATATTCCTAGTTGCCTATAATCTTCTTGACATAGATCATTCACCAAATATGGATTTGTAACCAAAATTCGAATTCATGAGTTTCATAGCAAGTAATCATAAAAGTTGATACATTAACATCTGAGAATAAATGATAAAACTAGCAAAAAACCTTATAGGTATAAGTTCTAATTAATGACAACTGTGACATGTAGAAGGAAGCGATCCCGACCCCTCTCCAACATCAAAGTTTGTTTGGGCCTCCTCCCTAATGTCAACTGTGTGTGGTTGGGCCTCCTCCCTAACATCAACGGTGTGTGGTTGGGCCTCCTCCCTGACATCAACGGTGCGTGGTCGGGCCTCCTCCCTAACATCAACTATGTGTGGTTAGGCCTCCTATGCTACAATATCTAAATTAGATTTGACTTCTACTCCAATTTTTGTATGTTGAGCCCCTACACATATTATATAAAAGAAAGAAGATTTTAGAATTTATTTAAGGGACATGGATATATAAACTCATTTTCAATAAACTAGACATGTAATTTTTAAAATAACAAATTTTAGTATTATATAAATTATAATAATAAATATAAGCTTAAATGTACATAGCATTGTTTTTCCATTTAGAGCTCAAATTACTATAAAATTGAACTCATGTGTACATAAAATTCTAATATCATTGCCCTCATTTTCTATCTATATATAAATTTGCTACATTACAATGGTAGCTCATAGATTATGTACACAAAGATAGTTTGAGGTGACTCAAGCATCTATCATTTTAAATTATTTACTATAACATGTTATACACTTGATTTCAAATCCACTTGAATTGGTGCCCATGATGTGGGAAATAAATTTTACTTGAAACTCCATGAATATATGAAATATTGTACTTGCCCATGTGCATATATGAAAGATGAATGTAGGATACATATGCATTCTAATAGATAATTCTACTAAATTAAAATTAAATCTAATTTCTCGTATACCCGTTATTTCTAGGATTAAATTATAGAACTATACATTACAAACATCTCTAAGAGAAATTCAAAAATCATCACTTGTACATACAATTTTAAACAATTAAGAACTTTGAGAATATTTATAGGAATTTTGTCACAAAATTTAAGTACAACAAGATTTTCTAGCTTGATATTTATAGAGAACATTTAGGTTTGTACTTGTATAAACTAGATATTGAACTCCTACTCTTTCCATTCCTATGCAACAACACATTATTTTAAAAGGGTCCATATTGAAATATCATGTTATTTGGTTGAATATATACATAATAATGGAATACCATAAGCCATTTAAGATCCACATAATACTTACCAAAACTATAAGATATAAAGTAGATAATGGACCCCAATCATCTTCTTACATTAAGACACTATGATCATGTTGACTAAGGGTCCATTTGGTGTAACACAATTGTTAGACATGTATCAATCAAGTACATGGTAACTATGTCAAATACTAGACAATGAATATTAGATCAAATAGTGACTACACAAAATTTAAGATTTATGCTTTGAAGTGTGCAACTAACCCGGGAAGATTTGGAAGCACTATTTGTCAAGGCCTTAAATCTAGACCAATGCTTAAATGGACCATTGACCATTCCAATGAGCTCACAAGATCAATATAAGGTTGAGAAAGCATACTAGACGTGCATGATTTAAAACACAAGGGAACATTGTTTCTTGAACAATTCCACTTAGTCATACACTTGTATATATAGATCTATAACAACAACACCAACAAATATGATACTAGTATCCCATTGTGATATCAACAAAATTAGTAGATAGAGGAAGGGTTGCACCCTTAGGGCATGACAACAAAATTTTGATAGATTAGTGTCAAGCAATATCATGTGGAGGCCCTACTAACAACTAGCCATATAGACAAGGATGCCAAATTCTAGTTAGGTTATATTAGGCACCATTATGATGGTTCTTTAGTCATCAAACAATTATCCTAGATTTATTTTAATTTGACTGTGTTTTGCATATGTTTGCTATTTGGTAGATTGTTTCCCTTGACCATATTTTTTATAATATGTGTCAACAATAGCTTCCCTTCACTTGAGAGGGCAGAAGGATTGGCCTACATTGACAAATTAGGTTGGAACCAAAGATAATGAGGTGTATCTTGCTACAACTGATAATTGTGAGTGGTGATGTAACGATATCTCCTAGAATTTCCCTGCATGGCTAGGTAGGGAGAGGCCTTGATCACTGTACATGCACTAGATGGTCCTAAGGAATAGCCCGTCATGGAAGGAGTTGATACATAAGGTTTCGGTGATATTTTCCCTAGATACAACAAATTCTAGACTATTGAAAACTATTTAGAACATACATATCTAAATCTAATATTTTTGAAACACTTTTATATAAAAGAAAAAAAGTACATACCTTGTTTTTTTTGTAGTATCTTTTTGACCTTTCTTGAGATAATTTTTTTTCATTTTCTTTGGAAAATGATCGCATAACTTTATTTTGCCTTGTCCTTTTATTGCCCATTTCCTCCTTCAAAAAATATGAGTTGAAAACTCCTTCACTATCTATATATTGTCTTTAAAAACCTTCCAAAATTGAAAAATGCAAATATAATTCAAGACAAATAAGTTTTAATTAACTTATTTATATATATGCAACTTTAGTTAATTTATTTTTAAAAGTCAGCTTCAAGACCTTTGAACAAAGGTCTCTTGTTATGAATTTTTTAATTATTTTTTTAGTCGGCCACCTTTGTTCAAAAGTGGACAGTTATGAATCTTTTTAATATTTTTTAAGTGGCACAAAGGTCCTTTGAACAAAGATCCTTCGATGGCCTCTTCCACCCTAGGCCTCAAGATTTCCTCAAACTTTTCAGTTTCAAACCTTGGGTTGGACCTCCACATGGAATGAACTTGACAATATAATTTGCAAGGTTGTAGCCCTTGAAATGAGCTTTCCATAAAGTATAATTTTGAATATATTTAATTTGATTGTTATATTTATTTTCTATTTTTTACCAAACATAGGTTTTTCACTAAACATCAATCTCTCTGTTCTACACATTTGGAAAAATAGTAAAATTCAAAAAAATATCTGCACACTAGCTATTGATCTCCTTGTTTCAACAACAAAAAAAAGAATTTGGATACATACAGAAAAAGTTATGCTATATGGTTCAAATCTGTGTCTCAATTATAATAAGATCACTTCAAAAATTAATTAAAAAAATGCAAAAAAAATTATAAAAAATATCCGCGCACCATATATTGGTGTTATGAATATATATTTAAAGATTTAGAATTTTAACTTTTCTATAAAAAAAATTATACTATATGGTTTGAACGACACTTTTTAAAAATACTGTTAACTATAAAAAACAACTTATTAAAAGTTACGTAAAAAAATATATTTAGAATCTACACACAAAATCATAAAAATCACTAGTTCACATCATCTTAAAATTCTTAATGGTTTAGTTGTTATAAGTGTCAGAAGGTGAAGTTTTAGTTAAAAAAGCTAATTTTGATGTCCTACTTTGGCCAAAAAGTGGGACACAGTATTGTGGGATCACCCTAATATGCTGAAAGTGGAGTCTACACAATGCTGCAAGTTGGAGTAGTGAGTGATGGTAAATTGGTGTTGGGAGTGGATGTAGCCAAGGTGAGTGAGTAGAATGATACAAGAGAGATGCTGCAAGTAGAGACACCAAGCAATGAAGAGAATCTAGGAGTGGAGGCAAAGGAAGAGAGGATGCATGAAGCTACAAGTAAAAACAATCTATGATAGTAGAGGAGTGCTGCAAGTAAAGGTAGAGTGTGACAACAATATGATGCTACAATAAGACATGATAAGTGATTGTAACAATGAACCTTCTAATGTGAAGGATTTGATGGAGGCATGTGCAAAGGAGAACTTGGGAAAGGATAGGCTAGAAGTGCAAGTTGTTGGCTTGACAATGAAAAGCTACAAGTGGAAGAATACAATGAGAACTATGAAGAGGCAGTGATTTCAGAGGAGTCACAAATTGAACAATGGATGCTCAAATTGGAGAATACTAATAGGTGTAGTGATGCAACAAAGATTGATAATGAGAAAGAAGAGCTAATAGATAGATTGTTTGAGTTTATAATGCATCTAGAATTGAGTCTAAGGAGTGAGTTACAGCCAAAGACCAAGAGATCTGGTATAAAATGTTGAATGGAGATGGGGAAGGGGAATGCATAGAAAAGGGGGTGGTGAATAAAAGTGAGGAGGAGAAAAATGTGTTCTTAGGAATACACCATGATCTGGAGATTCATGATGAAAATGCCATTGCAACAACAATAGGTGAGTTAGTGAATGATGACGAGGAAAGAGTCAACATAGATTTACAATATGTGGAGATGTTTAATGAGCTACAACAAAAGGAAGGGAAATTTAGGAGTGGAGAACCTATATGACAATTATATGATAGTATATATTATGTAAGAAGTGTGTTATACATAAAGGTAGAGGAAAGGAGTTTTATCTTTTGGCTAAAGGTGAAGTCATTTATGATGAGTTTTTTATCTTGTGCATATAGGAGAGGAGGACAAGAAGATTCATGACCATGGAGGATAAAAAGTATGCTGGATATATGAAGAAGATTCAATTGCATAATGGGTAGGAGGATGAGGAGAAGAAATGGCTTGTGTTGAAGGCATAGAGGTGGAAGAAAAATATGGGAGTTTTGCTGCAAGTTTACTTGTAGAAACATGATCTTTGACCTGCAATAATAGGCATTCTGGCTTGCAACCACATGGTTTTAGACCTGTAGCAACAAGGTTCCTAACCTGAAACAACAGGGTTTTTACCCGCAACAACATATAGTTTTGGCAGTGAATAGGGGCTCACATTTTTGTTAACTTGGGAGTATGATGCAAGGGCATTGTCCCAACCCCTTAATGACAATTATTTTTCCTGCCGCTAATTTTGGTTTTAATTGTTTTTACATTGGCTGGAAGTAGCATTCAGTCTAGTTGCAAGCAACATTTACATAACACCAGAAGGGACTACATGAGTAGGTGGTTTCAAATGTTTGCTTGGGCTACTCCCACCATTTAATGTAAATAGTTTTGGCACCCAAATTAAAGATTTGAGTGCCATATTTGAGAGGGAAAACTGACAGTGGTTGGTGTAGCATTCAAGAGGCCCCAACTTGAGTGCTAAAATTAGTTTGAGAGGAATTTTTGAATAGTTTTGGTGAAGTGAAAGGTCTAAAACATTACAGAATGGTAGGATTGACAAGTTTTGGGTGTGTGTAGAAGATGTGAGGGAAGGAAAAAAAGGAGAGAGGAGCTGTAAGTGGAAGGCAATAGAGTGTAGAGGAAACAAAAGAGGAATAACTAGAAATAGGCCTACATGGTGGTGAGAAAAGAGAGTGAAGAATGCTGTGAACTAGAAAGCAAAGAGGTGGAAAGAGAAAAGGCACAAAAGGGAAGAAAGAACCACAAAGAGGAGGCTTGAGACAATACAATAAGAGAAAAGGGAGTTGTCTTTGAGATTGGGCCAGAAAATCCAGGCCTATGTAAGCTAATCAAATAAATGATGAATGTATAGTCTTATTTTAGTATTAATAAAAGAAGTATTTATTTTAACATGTGGTTTCCCTCATTTGTCATTGTATGCATGTGACCTATATTTTATGATATTCAATTGGATCTATGACATGAGACCCACTGTGACCCATGTGGGAACTATATTTGTGTGTTGTTTAGTTGTCATGAACTGGAAACCATATGTATGTATATGTGTGTCTATTGGTGTGTATTCTTATTTCTTGCAACTATAGGGCTGAGAATATGGTTGGATTGAGGTTTACTGCATCAACCAAAGTGTGATGTGTTGGTCAAGAAGAGTTTGTTGGGTAACTATAGGACTAGCTACAACATTGTCTTTTGACCTATAACAACATGGAATAGTGTGTATGAGTTACTTTAAGCCACTTGTAGAAATATAAAGAGGAGAAGCTTGTGAAAAGAAATAGCCTATAGCGAGGGTAGTGACTGTTGTAAGTTTCTTGCAACAAGTATTGTGTTGGGTTTGGGCCATAGAAGTGGTATCCAACTGTTGAAGGACTTCTTGGAGCAAGGGAGAAAAAGAGCATCATATGGGTGTGGCGCCATCACATAGACAAATGATTTGCAACTCCTTCAATTGAGTGTGTGATGGTGTAGTGTACATCTACCCCAATTGTTACCAATCGACTAAGCAAACAAAAGTCTTTCCAATTATAACCCAACATATTTCTCTTTGGCATCTTGTAGCATGGATTTTGTATAATAAATTTCATGCACATAGTAAAAACATTGTGTGTATCCATACGTCATTGTATGCATAATTAAATACATCATTCCCTTGTATATGACTCAATGTTTTGTGATAGGTGATGTGCCTTATGGTTATTGCATTGCAATATTAGCAACTTGTGTGTTTATGAGCATATCAACATATATTATTCTAATTTTTCTTTTATGTGAATAACAATATAAGGTGTTCAACCAAGCCAAAATTAGTAAAGAAAAAGGCTTAAAACCCAATACATTCTAATGGTTAGAATGATCTTATTACTAAAAAATGAGAAGAGCTAGTGAGAAACTAGCCAAATGTAGTATGACACAAGCTGCCTATCACATACCATCATAATGAAATCTTGTGAAACAAGTTTCATTGACTATTGTATGTGCAAACACAAAACTTCTACTACTTATATGAAATCTCTAAGTACCTATTGTTGTTGTTATGGTCACTAAAATGTTGCATATTTGTGAAAGGAAACTAGATAGTTCCTACATTAATCCTATGAGAGAAGCAATGCAATAGATTATAGATCTGCACAATAACAGGTAGAGAAAAATTCATAAAACAAGATAAACCTTGGGAAAAATACCTTTATGAAAATAGCTCAACCCCCAAAGTACACTCAATATATTATCAACAAAACATATGTTACAATAAACTCAAAGTATTAGAGAGAGAGAGAGAGAGAGGATCTTCAACCATCAGCTTATAAAGTTAATTCAACAACGTAATGCAAATATAAGTGCATCTCTAAAACACAAGCCCATGCATCCAATATATAGGCCAAGTGTAACTATTTTATGATAAATATATTTGTGGTAGATCTTCAATCCAAAAAAAAAAAATGCCAAGCCCAAATCAAGGCACAAAATCTAGCACCCACAAATCATGGTGAGTTAACAAAAAAAATGTGTTGTAACTCTAATTTTGGGCACTCCATTTTGGACTTATCCATATTTTAGAAAGATGCTCTTATAGATTGGAAAAAAATCCTCCATTATCTCCTAGTCCACACTTAATTCCCTCTCTTCATGCTCTTTCCCATCATAAAAACTCTTACACACCTTATAAAGGTCATAATTGCCTTTACAACTTCCATGACACTAAGTGCTTCTTACAACTTGCCAAATATTACAAGTACAACACCCTTTTCCATGTGGGCACATAAGTAATACAAAATAATTAATTAATGTGAATATTAAGAATATACACGGTGTATGACACCTAATCCCAACAATCTCGCACTTGTCATATACATTACAAGGGCAAAAGGGAAACCAACAAAAGTGAACTAATCCACTAAGCACTATGATGGTCAAAGTCATATTGCACCAACTAAACTCCTCTATGCTCAGAAGCTTCATTAAAGAATCTCCAACATCCATCAAGGTATCCACCATCTTGACCAAAATACTTTCATCCTTCATCATGTCCTAAAAAAAACAATCATGTTTCATCCATGTATGAAAGACAAGATCCCCATCCAAGTTGATCATACACTCACACATAGAATCACCATTGTATTCTACATCAACTCGATATCCAAACACAAACAATGGAGCGAAATCTCCTCCAAATTAGGCTTAATTAATTCTCATATAATCTGCGTCTATAGTTAGAATAATAACCACATCTAGTCAATCACTCATTCAAATAAGCACACCATTAAACAAGGTAAACACATACCCACTAGTAGTCCTGATGTTGTCCACATATCCTACCCAATTTTCATCCAAAATTCCCTATATATTAACTATCATGCACAAATTTTGCTCTAGCACTATTACACGTCATCAACATTGTTATAGTGCAAGTGTTATGTAGTACATCTCTAGCTTGGCTACAAGTGACTTGTAGTACCACCCTAGTAGAAAATAAATATTCTAGTGTGCCACACAAAGATCTGAAGACACATTGTACCACAATCCACTACTCCAACATGAAATCATGATTTACATATTCTCAATAGAAGACCATTTCTCTCCAATTGACATTCATATCACTGCCAAAGCTCCCACTAAAAGTGACCCAAAACTTCCCATGGCATCATGATAACAATCTCCAAACCCTAAAGATAACATCTGTGTATAACCAATAGATTGAACTCACAACCAAAACACATGCAATAGATCCACTTGCTACAAATCCACTATAGGACTAATACATGTCCACTATAGGTCCACTAAAAGTATGATACAAAAAAAATACAAGTGTACCATAGGTTCCCCATATGAAAGTTGCACCAATAAACTTTCTACCATCTTCAAGGAACCAAAGATCATGTATCTTTAAATGAAAAATTCACATCATTACCAAAGCTCTCTTTGAAAGTGATCCAGAGCTAACCAAGACATCATGAAAAAACATACATCTCGTAAAATTTAAAGGTCACACATGGCCTTCACACAATCAAAGAACTCAATTGATGCTTACCAAGAGAAATAAGAAGTAGAACCACCATCTCCAAACCAAGAAGATGATTTGTCACCACTAACTTCCCTTGCATAAAGCTCCCATTGAAATGTGATCTAGAGACTCTCATGACAGAATAGTCCATTGTTATAAGTTCCCTATAGTATTATTGAAAGTAACCCAATGTAATAATGAAAGTATCTCATAGGCATCTCAAAGTACCACCATAAGTGCCACTAAGTACTACTACAAGTGACCCAAAGTATAGTTACAAGTGTTCCATAAGCATCCCAAAGTAGCAGTACATGTGTTACAAATTACTACTACAAATGACCCAATGTACTATTGTAGTTGTACCGCAAGCACCCCAAAGTACCACTACAAGTGTCACAAAGTATTGTTATAGGTGTGTTACAAATATCCCAAAGTATTGTTGCAACTATTGCGAAGTACTACTACATGTATGCAACAAATCCACTATAAGAACCCAACAAGAACTACTATAGGGATATTGAGGAACTTATCCATTCCAAGCATCCTCAAACCATGGCCAAAATAATGCATGCAAATCTGCAACTATCTCTCATTCAAACAAATCCTAAGAAATTACAATTCAAAAAACAAACTTCCATAGATCTACAACACCATAGATTTTGATTAAATGTAAAACATAAAACCTTATATATGAATATGAATCTATTAACATATCTTAAACAAACTTCCATAGATCTACAACACCACAGATTTTGATTAAATGTAAAACATAAAACCTTACATATGAATATGAATCTATTAACATATCTTAAACACCTAGAAATATGAAAATACTAGATCCACATTCCATATGATAAACTATCATAGATCCACATCATGCATGTGTATGTAAATCTAAAAAGCCATGAATCCTCAACATGCAACCATATGCAATTGATGTATCCATCCATGTAGGTCAAGACACCATGGATATGCAATATGCAATGACATGCACATGATGCACCCATCCGTGTAGCTCCAAAACAACATTAATGTACAACATGTAATGACATACAAGTGATGAGTCCATCCATGTAGGTCTAAAACACCATGGATTTACAATATTCAATAGATGAATCTATCTATGCAACCACATGCAACCCGTGGATCCATCTATGCAACCATATGCAATCCATAAAACATGCATACAATCAAATTCTCTATTTTTGCGGGTTAACAACTCAAAAAATAGTGTTATTGGATCTCAATCTCCACATTGTTGTCATTCTCTATGCTTGAAAAACAAGATCACCTATGAGGTTTCACTCAAACAAGGATTAATATAACCTAGAGAAAATGCATAACATAAGACATACCCTAGGAAAACCCTTTTAGGTAAAAAACCAGCCTCCAAAGCACACCCAATATATTATTAGCAAGAAATCCATTACAATACACTTAAGAGTATTAGTGCTCTATCAAGAAAGAGAGGAAATCTCCAACCACTAGCTTCTGGAGTCAATATAAGAACTAAAACCAAGTCAAGCCTACATGATAGTCCGATGATGATAAGGAGGTCCTAATACTCCTCTCAGCAGTTTACTTCTTGATGGCATGTCTCCCAGTGTTTTCCCCCCTTGATCATTCCTCCCCAACCTTCAAACTAACTTTCCAAAGTCTTGCATACCTTCTAGTTACTTGTCTAATCCACTTTGAGCAGGTCACCCATATGACCTGTAGGGTTGCTCAAGTGACCCTGCAACTTAAGTGTGGGTTGCTTGAGAAACCTACCCTATTAATATGGGTGACCCACTTCTCATAAGGGGTGACCTTGTCATCTTTTGTCATGCGTGATTTCTTCCAGTTTAGCCCATTTTACCTCCATTTTTGGCTTGTGATTGAGAGTCCCTCCATGCACAACTGGTCCTCAACTTTCCCTAACTGATTTTGAACTCTCAATCACACTTTTGTTCACTCCTAATTAAACCTTTGTCTTATCCTAATCAGTCTATTGTGATCTCCCCTCTTGCCTCTATTCTCTTCCAATCAAAACTAGATCACTCCCTAATCAATCCCCATTATCTACCCAATCACCACCACCATTGGTGTTGATTCTAGACCTATAAATATCCCCTCCTTTATTCATTTGAGGAGGCTAATTCATTCTTGCATTATTATATTGCTCAAGCTTATGCAAAGTAGCCCCCATTAGCATTCTTATGCTCTACGCATGTCTATGCGAGCCTTTTCATTTTTGCAATAACTTCTCAGCTCAAGCCTTGTTCTTTCATTTTCGTAATAGCTTCTAAGCTCAGGCCTTTTTCTTTCATTTTTGTAATATCTTCTAAGCTCAATCCATTTTCTTTAATTTTTTGAAATAACTTATAAGATCAATCCATTTTCTTCACATCCCCATTTTTATCCCTGTTGCCAAGAGGAGGACCTCATTGTTACAAAGGAGGAGATAGTTGCTACAGGACTTCTAAGGACATCAGCCTAACATTGGCACCCTATTCATATAGGTTATTTTATGCTTTTGAAGTAATTAGATCACACATATTGCTCTTGATGAAGTAAAATGTTGTTTATCTTTCTCTTGATAGGTAGAATTTATTGCTTTCTTAGAGTAGATTTATTTCCATTGTATTAGAATAGTTGCAATTTCAATAATTTATATTGGTGTGAACAAGGTTATTACCTATCTGGTTTAACCTCTATTGTGTGGCTAATTCATATTATTTAACTATTTATTAGTTAAATAATACTCACACACATGTTCACATGTTAGGTTGACTCAGTGAGTCTACTAGATGTTTCTAGTTGTGTCTAGTTGTTGCTAGGTGTTGATAGTTGTCTTATCCTACATATGTGATCTAGTTGGCATCCTATCCTCTAGTTGTCTCATGTGATAGGAATGTGACACTTGTCACATGACTACAACATCTCAACTCTCATCCTTGTCTTTATAAGCAAGGCTTCTCTTGCATTATGTATCCTATATATTTTATTATTGTTGGTAGAATAACATTATTTGTTGTTTGTGTCTCTTGTGTAGAAGGTTATTTGGTTTTGTAGATTTGATCTTGGGTAGTTGATTTCTCCAACATGGTATTAGAGCTTTGATTCTGCAAGCCCCTTCTCGACTTGGAGAGAATCTTCCATCAACTTACAGTAGGAGCATCCTAGCCCAGATCTAACCCCATAGTTCAGCTCAGAACAACCAAATCTATTAGGATCGACTGTAAACATGATATACTTCGCTTATAGTCAGATCTGGTGTTTTTTTTCACCCTCCTACCTTGCTGCATCAAATTCGTACCGTCACTGTACCACCTGCATTAGCATCGTCAGAAAATTCATTGGTTTGCATCCTTTGAAAATCCATTGGTTTTGTTTCTCTGCTGGTTTTAAAAAAAATATTGTTTTTTTCTTTTTATTAGAAAAATTATTAAAAAAATAAAATAAAATTTTTGGGGGCGAGGGTTCGTACCCCGTGTTGGTGCTTGCATAAACATTTAGGTTTCAAGTATTTAAATCCACAGGTACCTTCCATAAAATCCAAAGAATTCTAAGTCTTTTGGCCTTTGCAGTTGAAAAGTGCAAAAATCAGTTGCATGCATGCATCTTTGTGTATACAAGGTCTTTTGTATATACTTGCAGGTTCAAATGTACATTCGGACATACAATGCGGTTTGTATGTTAAATTGACCTTCAAAAATGGAAAAAAATCAGTTATATCATTCTTGTATGCATGTTGGGCATAAAAAAGGGGCATATACATTGAGGAATCTATCACAGATTCTAGGAATATTCCCTACTTGTATATCAGGTTGCATGTATATTTTGTGTTGTATGTTTAGACATACAACGACTAGATACAAAGGAAAACATGTAAAGAAGATATACATTGGCGGCATACAAGCGAAACATACAAGGGTCAATGTATATCGAGACAGATGCAATGGTGAATGTATGTCCGACATACATTGGGAATGTACGTTGCAGATATATAAAGGGGGCGCATATACATTCGCTACAGTGCAAATATACAAGGGGCCTTGTATATTCGGAAACATACAGAGCAACAAAGATACATGTGGTGGGGTCTACCTCACATACAAAGCAGAATGTATATGCAGTATACATTCGCTGCATGCAAAGGGAAAAGATACAAATGGTGGGACCCACTGATTCCACATACAAGCGGAACATGCATTCTAAAGATGCAAGCTGGACCTGAATTAAAAGTCAAATGTGGCAAATTCAACGCTGGTGTCTACGGCTTGCATGTATATTGTGCATTGTATATGCTGATATACAATTTGAAGTGTAATGAGTTAGATACAATCTGGACCTGATGGAGATTTCAAGCTGCTTCATAAACATTTGGGATTCGTGGCTTGCATGTATATGGCGTTTGTATATGCCGATATACAAAGGGATGAGATACAAGGCCCAGATTTGAAAACTGTCCAAATTTGTTTCATAAAATTTGAAATCCGTGGCATGTATATTGCATTGTATATATGCAATATACAAATGGAAAGATACAAAAGGTGACACAAGCCGAACTCGAGTAGAATTTTGATTTGTTCTATATAGATTTGGGGTCCGCCTTGTATGTTAAACAGTTGTATGTATATGCATTGGCATATACAAAGGATTTGAAAGGCAGGAAAGCAGGCAATTATATATGCATTTGAATATGCATATACAAGGCAAAATGAGGGTTAGCGATGGGAAAAGTCAAAGGAGATAAAGCACCTACGTGGCATGATTCTGTTGGATGACGACTTTTTAGCTTGTTTTGGGAACCGTAGATCTAAGCGTTAGAAGGGGGAATCAATGACCCTATTTTAAAATCTTTTAGTGAAGGATTTCCTTTGTATGTGCAATTGTGTTTTAGGTGGGAAAACCATAGAATACGCAGATTGCTATATTTTCTGAAGCTGCAAGTAGGTTGGCATTAATGGTGAAGTTGCAAAAGCATGGTCAAAGACATGGATGGGCCACCTACCATCTTAAGGGCAAAAATCTTGAGCGGCTGCACAGTTCCGGATCTCACTTGCTCCCTTCCTTCTCTCTGCCTAGAACATTCAATGTTTTGAGCATCATTCAGTGGTGCGCTGTATTTGGAAGGAATTTTGAAAATGCCTTGTAATTATTGCTGAGTACACTGTCTTGCTATAAAATGCAAGCTGTGTTACTCATTTGGGGTTGTTGAAGACTTGGGCAAATTTTTGGGGGAAAAATAATGAAGAACAGAGTTATTCTTGGCTGTTCTATCTCTTTTTGGAGTTTATGAGTTGCAATATGAATGTATTTTGCACACATGTTCAGTTTCATTGTTATTTTTATATGAGAAATGCTTTAATGCATGTGTTTAGTTGTCTGTCTCCATTTGTTGTATGCATAGCTTCTTTTGAATTTGGTTGCTAAGGGTTTCTCAAATTCTAGAATACAAACTTGCTGTATTGCATGCTTGATCTCTGACTTCCATTCAAGGAGTGGATTAAATTGTTTTAGGTTAAGTATGGAGAAGAATATATGTTAGCAGGGATGTTTGTAAGTAGAGGTAGCTAAATACTCAGTCTTGGGTGGTGTTTGTAAGGCAAATACCAATTCTAACCCCTTGAAACTTGGATGCTAGTTGCAAACCATTCTCTTGTATACGTCTAGTTGACTCCTTGCCCTGAGATAGGCACCGGTCTGCTTTTGGATTAGTAGTTATGATCCAAAAACCCCTTGTCTTGCATCCAAAACATTAATACAAATCATTTCATAATTCCAACCTGTTAGTTTGTAGGAGTAGGAATAGGACCTCTGCATACTCTCATTCCTAACTAGTCAGATATGTCCAAGAACAGTGCCAACCTTGTGATCTATCACATAAATCTTGGTCCAAACATGAGAGTATTCTGCCTGTTATTGTAAAGCTAAATATTTGTGTAATTAGGCGAGTCAAGTTTAAATCTTTAGCTATAGGGATACCCCCCTTGGTGCGACAGAACTAGAAGTGAAGGGGAGGTAGATCACACAACCTCTCGTATCTATTGGCCGAATCTACCTATGCATTGGAACTGGCAAATCCTTTGCCGATTCGGACACTAAAAAATTTGGCGACTCTGCTGGGGAATGCATTGTCATATCCATAAAGGTTTGAGTCTAAAAGATTGAAGAATCAGACCTGGAAGTGCCTTGTTGCAGCAAACTTGAAAGTTATATGTGTGGCTCTATTGTTGGAGAACCCAGAAAGAAAGAAATGAATTTTCAGCTTCAGCCTATTGGAAGCTAATTCCTCTGCTAAGGAGGTGGTGAATATGTTGAATGAACCTATTAGCAGCTGCAACATAGCCAGGTATTTTTATAAGTTTTAAAGGATTCCCTATTTGGTGAAGTAGCACTGGTTAAAAGGGAAATAGTAGTGATAAGCTTGCATGCTTTGTATTTGCTGAGAATGTATTTTATGTTTCAAAACAAGTATGCAATGTTGTTAAAGGACTCATTTAGAGGACTTTAGGCAAGCTGAAATAACATTTTGTATTTTAAAGGCCTAAGGTCATCATTGTAAAAGGAAATCTAAGTTGAATAGAGGGTTGCAAAAAAAAAAACACATAAAGATGTATTGTCAGCCCATGCACCCTTGTGAGGTGTCAAATGCAATAATGTATAGTGATCTGTCCAAACCATATAATAAAAGAAGTTTCATCATTGATAGATATAAGCCCATCAATTTCAATGGCATTTTTGGTTATCCAAATGCTTTGCCATCTAAAATCAGAAAGTATTTGCCCAAATTCAATGGTATAAAGGATGAATCAACTGAGAGACACTTGCAACAGTTTATGAATGTGATAGATGACTTTGAGATTGACCATGAAGATGTAGTTATGAAATTATTTGTTCAATCTCTAGATGAAGATGCAAGGGACTGGTTCTCCTACCTTCTGGCCTACTTTGTCAGCTCTTGGCAAGAATTTAAATCTGTATTTCTAGAACAATATGGTGAGAGAATTTTTGAATATGCAGTTATTATAGATTTTATGTATATTCATATTGAAGAAGATGAGTTAATTCCATCCTTTAACCTCAGATTTATGAAGGCATTGAAAAGAATTCCAGAGTGCATGAGGCCTAATGATGCATTGTGCCTGGTTGTCTATTTGGGATCATTTGATAAGAAAATGAGTTATAGATTGAGAGATTAGGAGCCCACCACATTACATCAGGCACATCAATTTGCAATAGATATTGAAAACAATTGGAGGTATGGAATACAAAAGGGTTATTTCTCTAAAAATTTCTGCTGCCCTATAGTCCCCAATGTTAATGAAAGATGTAATTCAGGTGTTGAAAATGAATTTCAAAGCACTCACACCCCTGACATCCCTATTTATGCATCATTCCAGGTTAGTGATAACTCTGCTATAGAGGAGGATGTCCTGATTTGCCCGGCAAATGAAGTTGATGGTGTTGATTTTTCAAGTGATATTTATATGCCAGTCCTTAGCAAAGAGTATTCATGTTTAAATGATCCAGTTGTGCAAAGTTGTGATCATATGGATCAAGAATCAATATTAGTATCATCAGGAAGTATTAGAGGGCTAGAGAATGATATAGATAGTTCAACTTCAGAGTGCATTGAAATAGCAGAAGTCTTGTATGTGGGGCAATCAAATGATAAGAATGATATCCATGATCAATTCATGGATCAGGTTTGTTCTTCTTATGACTATAGGTTGGATAATGAAAAAGGGTTGGATTTTCATGAAGAAGAAATAGAGACCTTTGCAATGAGTATAAATCCCCTTTATGATAAGCCTGCAGATGTATTTGACATTGTGAGTCATGACCTTCATTGGTGTAGGATTAACCCTCTGTTTGAGGATGATGATACTGCTTTGCAAACTCTGGATAATGAATGTTCATCATCAAGTGGGCCAAGTGTGTGCAATGATGGCCATGTAGATCAAATTTCATTTTCAACGTCAATGAGTGATATAGGTGATATTGATGGTCTCATATATTTTGAATGTTTTCAGTTTTTGGATTCGTTGGATGAGTGCCTGGTAATGAGCAACAGCCAGGTAAATGATGAGGAATGCCAAATGCAATATGAGGATATACTATCTGAGGAATATGACATGCATACATTGCCTAATACTAAAGAATTTTATAGTATGTATGGTTATATCTCTAATTTTGAAATGCAGAGTCACAGAGGCAATATTGACAGAGGCAAGTTTTCAAAAATGGTGAAGTATGTAATTGATAAGATCAACTTGTGGGCAAATTATGTCAGTATTTTCAGTTGTGGTTGGGATAATTTAGATCAGAATTAGGCATTTGACAGGAAAAAATTGTGGTTCTTCATTTTTGGCTGCCCAGGGCCACCAAAATAAGGTTTAAAAAATGTGATTTGTGATGCAGGTTGGTGTAGTGTTCGACTCTGTTGCCCAATGGATAGGGACTAGTCTACATCCCAACGATCTATAGTTCTCGTCATGCTTGCAAGAGGCATGTGTCCCAAGACAGAGCCAGTGTTGGTGCCTACATAAACATTCAGGTTTCAAGTATTTAAATCTGCAGGCACCTTTCATAAAATCCAAAGAATTCTAAGTCTTTTGGCCTTTGCACTTGAAAAGTGCAAAAATCAGTTGCATGCATGCATCTTTGTGTATACAAGGTCTTTTGTATATACTTGCAAGTTCAAATGTACATTTGGACATACAAGGCGGTTTGTATGTTAAATCGACCTTCAAAAATGGAAAAAATTAGTTATATGCATTCTTGTATGCATGTCATGCTTAAAAAGGGGGCATATACATTGAGGAATCTATCATAGATTCTGGGAATATTCCCTGCTTGTTTATCGGGTTACATGTATATTTTGTGTTGTATGTCCAGACATACAACGGCTAGATACAAAGGAAAACATGCAAATAAGATATACATTGGTGGCATACAAGCGAAACATACAAGGGTCAATGTATATCGAGACAGATGTAATGGTGAATGTATGTCCGACATACATTGGGAATGTACATTGTAGATTTACAAAGGGGGTGCATATACATTCGCTACAGTGCAAATATACAAGGGGCCTTGTATATTTGGCAACATACAAAGTAGCAGAGATACATGTGGTGGGGTCTACCTCACATACAAAGCAGAATGTATATGTAGTATACATTCGCTGCATGCAAAGGGAAAAGATACAAATGGTGGGACCCACCGATCGCACATACAAGCAGAACATGCATTCTCAAGATGCAAGCCAGACTTGACTTAAAAGTCAAATGTGGCAAATTTAGCGCTGGCGTCCATGGCTTGCATGTATATTGTGCATTGTATATGCCGATATACAGTTTGAAGTGCAATGAGTTAGATACAATCTGAACCCGATGGAGATTTCAAGCTGCTTCATAAACATTTGGGGTCCACAGCTTGCATGTATATGGCGTTTGTATATGCCGATATACAAAGGGATGAGATATAAGGCCCAGATTTGAAAACTGTCCAAATCTGTTTCATAAAATTTGAAATCCGCGGCATGTATATTGCATTGTATGTATGCAGTATACAAAATGGAAAGATACAAAAGGTGACACAAGCCGGACCTGAGTAGAATTTTGATTTGTTCTATGCAGATTTGGGGTTCGCCTTGTATGTTAAATAGTTGTATGTATATGCATTGTCATATACAAAGGATTTGAAAGGAAGGAAAACGGGCAGTTGTATATGCATTTGAATATGCGTATACAAGGCAAAATGAGGGTTAGCGATGGGAAATTCAAAGGAGATAAAGCACCTATGTGGCATGATTCTGTTGGACGATGACTTTTCAGCTTGTTTTGGGAATTGCAGATCTAAGAGTTAGAAGGGGGATCGACGGCCCTATTTTAAAATCTTTCAGCGAAGGATTTCCTTTGTATGTGCAGTTGCATTTCAGGCGGGAACACCATAGAATACATAGATTGCTATATTTTTTGAAGCTGTGGGTAGGTTGGCATTAATGGTGAAGTTGCAAAAGCATGGTCAAAGACATGGACAGGCCACCTACCATCTTAAGGGAAAAAATCTTGAGCGGCTGCATAGTTCCTGATCTCACATGCTCCCTTCCTTCTCTCTACCTAGAACATTCAATGTTTTGAGCACCATTCAGTGGTGCATTGTATTTGGAAAGAATTTTGAAAATGCCTTGTAATTATTGCTGAGTACACTGTCTTGCTATAAAATGCAAGCTGTGTTACTCATTTGGGGTTGTTGAAGACTTGGACAAATTTTTTGGGGAAAAATAATGAAGAACAAAGCTGTTCTTGGCTGTTCTATCTCTTTTTGGAGTTTATGAGTTGCAATATGAATTTATTTTGCACACATGTTCAGTTTCATTGTTGTTTTTATATGAGAAATGCTTTAATGCATGTGTTTAGTTGTTTGTCTCTATTTGTTGTATGCATAGCTTCTTTTGAATCTAGTTGCTAAGTGTTTCTCAGATTCTAGAATACAAACTTGCTGTATTGCATGCTTGATCTTTGACTTCCATTCAAGGAGTGGATTAAATTGTTTTAGGTTAAGTATGGAGAAGAATGTATGTCAGTAGGGATGTTTGTAAGTAGAGGCAGCTAAATACTCAGTCTTGGGTGGTGTTTGTAAGGAAAATACCAGTTCTTCCCTTGAAACTTGGATGCTAGTTGCAAACCATTCTCTTGTATACGTCTAGTTGACTCCTTGCCCTGAGATAGGCATTGGTCTGCTTCTGGATTAGTGGTTATGATCAAAAAACCCCTTATCTTGCATCCAAAACATTAATACAAATCATTTCATAATTCCAGCCTATTAATTTGTAGTAGGAATAGGACCCCTGCATACTCTCATTCCTAACCAGTCAGATATGTCCAAGAACAATGCCAACCTTGTGATCTATCACATAAATCTTGGTCCAAACATGAGAATATTCTGCCTGTTATTGTAAAGCTAAATCTTTGTGTCATTGGGTGAGTCAAGTTTAAATCTTTAGCTATAGGGATACTCCCCTTGGTGTGGCAGAACCAAAAGTGAAGGGGAGGCAACTCACGCAACCTCCCGTATCTGTTGGCCGAATCTGCCTGTGCATTGGAATTGGCAAATTCTCTGCCGATTTGGACACTAACACCCCGTCCCCTTCCTGCAAGGTGTAGGGTACTACCCCCTGCCACGACAGGCTGTGACAGAGATGGTAGGGTACTACCGCACCTGTCCACGGCGCTGTCGTGATAGGGATGACAGGTTACCATCCCTTGCCACTGCCTGGCCATGGACAGGGGAGTCGGTCCCCTTGCCCTACCCTTAAAAGGGGTGGCGGGGGGGTTTTTAAACCCCCTCCACCAAACACTTTTTTAATAATTTTTTTATAAACAATTTTTTTTAATTCATTTTTTTAAAGTTTTTTTAATAAAAAAAACTTTGCAACTTAAAATCTACGCCCAGTCTAGTCACATATCTGCCTTTTTTGCTAAATTTTTTAGCAGCAGATTTGGAGGTCTTCCCAGATTTAGCAGAGTATTTGGCAGTTCACCAAATTTGACAGAGATTTTGGTAGTTCTGCCAAATTTGGCAGAGTAATTTTTTTTTGCATTTTTTGTCCCCTCTTCAATGGAGTTTTCCTTTTTGCATTTGATCTTCAAACAACGATATCTTGGCCATATAGAGGTGATTTTCAATGCAATTTTTATTGATAAGGGGCAGAATTTTGTGGTCTTTGTAGTGGTGGTGGAATTTTTTAGATTGGACTTTTGGTGTTTGCAGAATTTTAGTTTTCTCAATGATGTTGTTGTGCAGTTCTTGTTTTAGGAACTTTGATGGACCATATCTTGGGCGTATGGACTCCTTTTTGGGTCCCATTTTTTTGAAAGTGCATGTTTTTTCGTGTACTTCATCATGGTGCCATTAATTTCCTCTATTTCTATTGGAGAATTGTATTTTCAGCATGTGGTATTTTTTGGACATTGTAAGCATCCATTGAATGCACTTGTTGATTTGTAAACGCACTGAAATAAAGTGCCATATGTTGTACTTGTAGTTTGGGGATCTTGCACATCATGTTGTGCTATTTTTGTACTTGCACTACTTTATAAAGTACCATGGGGGGTTGTGTTAGTGCCTTGTTATTTGCCATCACAATCTTGTTTAGTGAGTGTCCCTCCACAACAACATTTTTAGCCTCATGCATGTGTGCCTTGTTATTTGCACACCCTTTATTAGTTGCAGGTACTACTTTGCGCATCTCCTGATGTTGGTTCTTCATCTTCTTGCACTACATTGTGACACATAGTTTTAGTGGAGCTACTATACCTCTCCCTTGTTAGCATTATGGGGGGTATCGTACTACTTGTGCTAGTGCTTCCTTGGTTTTGCTTGGAGTGAACTATGTATCTAGTTTTTGTTCCTATATACTAGGCAGATGTAGCGGTTGGTTACCCATGCATTTTGGTGAGATGGAACATATACCATATAGACACTCTTGCATTCTTGTTTATTCAGATGATCAGTTCTTGAGACTATTGGCACCTATATTTTCAACTATCACATTGGTTGAGTAGTGTTGTTGGGGTCACTAGTATAGATTGATGTGCCATTTGCATCTTTGACTATTAGATTGGTTGTCACTCATATAGATTTTTGTCTCTTTGATCCTGATTTTCATCCTATTTTTAGTTGAGGTTCTTTAACAGTGTACCAGTTCTTCGGTAGTTGTTTGCAACTTTTGTGCTTAAGTGGAGTTCTTCATGTTCCTAATCTTTTTGGGACATCCTTTGTGAGGGCTTCTTAGTCCTTCTTTTATCTCCTATGGGGGGATATCTTTTGTATCTTTGTGATGGAAGTAGTCCTTGGAGGGTCATGTTGAGTCCTCCTTCCTTCACTTTTTCATGCTTTCTTTGCATGTTTTCTCTCTTTTGGAGGAGTTTTTCCCATGAGGTTTTCTCCTTTTCTCCACTTGTGAGAGATATTTTGTACATGGGTACCTAACATGGCCTTGTTGCTGGGACCCATCTTTGCATGTTTGCATTTGTTTGTTCTTCCCTAAGTTACACTTAAGGGGGCCTATTGGTGTGAACAGGGTTATTACCTATCTGGTTTAACCTTTGTTGTGTGGATAATTCATATTATTTAACTATTTATTAGTTAAATAATACTCACACACATGTTCACATGTTAAGTTGACTTAGTGAGTCTACTAGATGTTTCTAGTTGTGTCTAGTTGTTGCTAGGTGTTGATAGTTGTCTTATCCTACACATGTGATCTAGTTGGCATCCTATCCTCTAGTTGTCTCATGTGATAGGAATGTGACACTTGTCACATGACTACATCTCATCTCTCATCCTTGTCTTTATAAGCAAGGCTTCTCTTGCATTATGTATCTTGTGTATTTTATTATTGTTGGCAGAATAACATTATTTGTTGTTTGTCTCTCTTGTGTAGAAGGTTATTTGGTTTTGCAGATTTGATCTTGGGTAGTTAATTTCTCCAATAGTTTACAATCAAATCAATTCACAAAATACAAAAACATAGATCGAATTGTATTAGGAAAAGTCATATAGTTGCATTCATCTTTCCTTTTTATAGTAATTAGTTCATAAAAAATGGGAAAAGAACCTTGTATGCATATAGGTTAGTTGCATTTAGAAATTCATCAAAACAATCAAAACACCAAGAGAAAGAGAACAACAAAGAAGATCCCTCGATTTCATCATAAGGCACCAATCAAAATGAACAAAAAAACCTCCCCCTTGGCCTAGCATTCAATTTGCCTAGGTATAAGGGATGATAGGGTCAAATTTGTCTTAGACAAGATCAAGGAGATCATCCTCGTATCAATTTCCTTTAAGGAAATAGCCCAAGAACAAGAACTAATGTTGAGGCTCATACAACGAGAAAATGAACAAAGGAGGCAAGTAGAGGAACTTTACAACTAAGAACAATGGGTCCTCCAACAATTCTTTCAACAAGATCAAAGGAGGTTAGATAGGTTTCACCTCCATAAAATCACTGAACAAAATGGGATTAGAGCAAGTGACCCTTTTTAATTTATACAAGAATCATAACCACCACACCTATTCAATGTAAACAACATCACAACTTTTACAATAATAACTGACAAGCACACACATTAGCACACAACACAATCAAACCAATCTTGATTTATGACCTACTTCCCCACAAAAAGAACAACCCCCTGGTTCCACCTCCAATTAACTAGCTCTTGCCACAAGAGTGGGAGTGACAGGGTGAGTTCCAACTACAAGGACATGATTCATGTGTCATATCAAAGTCTAACTCACCCGCATTAAGTTTGAGTAGATTCAGAGCAACACATATTTTGGTGAATTTGATGTGAACAATAAAAACCTTTGATGGGCTATTTTGCATTTCTATGCATTTCTTTTATTCCTCTTTCATATTTTGCTACCATGTTCATCTCATTCATTATGTGACATTTCCTACACCCCTAAACTAGAGAAAAATCACATAGATTCCATGGGAACTTGCCCTCCAATGAAACTAGCACACCTTTAGATCCAATAGCTCATATATCTTAATCAATTATACTCTAAATACTCAAATTCAAATGGGGTCCAACTAGAGCCCTAAGACTTCTTAGTTTTTAACAATCCAACATACGAAGATAAATACATTAAACCTAATCAAATCAAAGCACATCAAGTGAGCATTCGATCTGAGATCCATCAATAGGACCGACCCATAACAAGTTATAGGAAAATAACCACCCAAATGGACAACAAGGTGAGCCATTTGAAGGACTTACAAGAAGCTTGGGAGGCACAAGAAGCCCTCCGCATAGCTTATCAAATTGAAAGATTCATGGTGTATGCATAATTATGATTCAAGGTAAATAATGAAGATAAATGCAATATAACTCAATACCTTCACCTTAAACCAAGTCCTCACATTTAGATAGAATGAAGTAGAGTGCACCCTAATTCTACTAGCTTTGTTCTATGGATAAATTATGCACTGTGGACTGCTCACAAAACCAACATAGTCTAGGTATGAGATGACTATAATGGAGGCAAATGATATAGAAAATAACATGTACTTGCATATGAAGGATGTGTTGTGATATTGATGTGAGAGTATCAATTTATAGAGGGTTGAATAATGAATTGATGGCTAGGATTAAAAGATTAGATCAATGGCTAGAATTGGTTGAGAGGATTATAGGCCAATGATAAGAATCTTCTAGAGTATTCTTCCATGTGAATGATGGAGATTAAAAGAATGTGATATGAGGTGGATGGTGAAGATTAAAAGTGAATTTAATTTTGGATCCCTTTTTAATAATTGTGACCAATTATTTAATAAAGGTGGAGAGTGGTTGAAAATAAGGATATAAGTGGGTAAATTAAATAAATAATGGAATTATTTAATTAATTTATGGAGAGGAAGTGGTTAAAAGGTGATAAATTAATTAATACATGTGCTTTATTAATTACTTTAAGAAGAAAATGGGAAATTAAATAAATAAATAAAATTTATTTTTTTAATTATGCAAAAAGTGGATAAATGAAGGATGGATTAATTAAAGATGGGTCAATTAATTAAATAATAAAATTATTTAATTAATTTGGAAAACATGTTAGGATGTAAAGTGGTGTTAGGAGTGTGTCGAAAATAAAGGTGAATACATGGTCATTTTCAGGTGTACATTTTGCCCCTCTTTGATATGACATCCCGTAAGGTGATGTCATGTTAGAATGAAAAGATGCCTCAATCGATGATGGAAAAAGGGAATAATGGATAATGGGTGCCTCCTTGAGAATTTATATGAAAATTTAAAATTTATAGGTAAAATCTCGAAAGGAAGAGGAAAGGAGTGACAATAGGTGATGGGGATGAAAAGGTGAAACAAGGATGAAAATGAGAGACTAGGGGTGAAAATGGGAGGTGGGATATGAAAAATCTAGGCTAGGGATGAAAATTAGGGCTTGGGGGCCTACAAATAGTGGTAGGAGGCCCATTTCTTCTCATTTGTACTCACAATCTTAACAAAAATCTAGAGAGAAGAAAAACACAAAGCAATGGCAGATAGAGTGGCAATTCCTCGACAAAAACACCACAACAAATGGGTGAGGAGCTTCTAGCAACCAACAAGAGTTGGTAGATTGGTGAGTAGCTAAGCCTAGGGTCTCATGGGTAAGTTAGGGGGTTGGGTAGTGATGAGGTACAAACAACCTCATCCCAGCAGTGGCCTAATTATCCTTTTTGTGTTGATAAACCAACCCAAACATTATGCCAATTTATTAATCTAATGATAAAAGTTGTCTATTTTTGAAAGAATCATGTATAAATCTTCATTTCTAATTTGATCGATTTTTACCACTAATGTTGACTAGGTTTTATGAAAGATCTATTGTGTTTCCAATAGGTTTTTTGAAGGCAATGGAGTGGAGGAGATGGACATTAATTCAGACTAGAGTCAACAATGCTAGATCTAGAGAGCGCTAGAAATTTAGGAGATTCATAATTAAAGGACTCTAGTCATGTACAAACCACCAATCCATTTGGCAGTTATTTATATTTTTGTTATTTCAAAGATAGTTGAGACATTCAAAGCTCCACTCGGAGCCCCTGTTTTATGGCATTAAAAAGACATATTGTTTAGTTAATTTTTCTGTTATCTTGTTATAAGACTTTTGGCGGCAATGATGGGCCACCCTAGATTTTAGGATTTTGGAAGTGATAAAAACAATTTTGTCTTTCAAATTGATATACTATGAAGGAATTGAATCAAAAGTTACTCTACGTCAATATAGGTTACTGTATGGTGTTTATGCGAACTTGAATAGAATTTTGTTGATGGTAAATGTGATCTGAGTTAATAAAAGAATTTCAGAGAGCTAAACACTCGAAGGAAATAGATAAGTATTTTGTGTTATGTGAATGCGTTTAATATCTTTTGTAACATTTCTGTTATGTTCTATGTTATTCTGCTATGAACTGTTGTGGTAGAGTTGTGTTAACCTGTAGGGTGTCATGATTAATATCGTTCAGTGAAGTATAAATTGCAAGTGTAATTTAGCAGTTCTATGTTTGTCATTTTAAATATTCCAGAGTTCTGGAGATGTGTCCTTTGTGTTACATAGTAAAGAAATTCTAGAGCTCTTGCATGGTTTAAATTTTTGTACTTCAGTAGCAGTTGCTAGTATAGTTCAAATTTGATGCTCATATGCTTTCCTAGATTAAAGTGTTCCTTTCAGTTCATAGATTAAAATGAATTAGTTTTAGGAATTTCAATTGCATTCAAAGGTCTCTTGTAAGTTTAATTCTTCATGCTTTGTAGTTTAGATTTATTTTATAAAGGCTTTTTCTTAAAAGTAAAATTTAGAAAATTGTTGCTAAGCTGAGATTTCTAAATCCCCCTCCTATTGGATACAGCCTTGGACACAACCCAGTTGATAAAACTGATACATTTTCAGCTAAAGTGTTAGGTCTAAATGACAACCTGTCACTTTTTGGTGCCATTGTTGGGGACCCTTCATTGTGTTATTAGGAGAACATTAGGATACCTCTTGTTTAGTGAAAAACAAAAACATTTGTCAAACTTCTTTTTCTGCATGGTCAAGAAAAGAGGTCCACACAGAAGATTCATAGACCCCCCCCCCCCCCCAAAAAAAAAATAGTGGTCCCAACTGCATCAAATGAGGTAGAAGTCCTAGTTGAAGAACTTTTTCAATATGAACTAATCGATAAAGATCAACCTGAGACTTCTCAAAACACCTCAGATACTCAGCCACCACAACAACCACTTAGGGAAGAAA
Source organism: Cunninghamia lanceolata (assembly GCA_027924645.1). Classification (NCBI taxonomy): domain Eukaryota; kingdom Viridiplantae; phylum Streptophyta; class Pinopsida; order Cupressales; family Cupressaceae; genus Cunninghamia; species Cunninghamia lanceolata. The sequence continues at coordinate 4,577,079 of BSBN01000395.1, read as the reverse complement.
ATATTCCTTCCAACATAATGGTTGAAAACAATAATGACCCTTTTAATAACCAAAATAGAAGGAGACTTGAAACCAATCAAGATGATGATAACCAAAATGGTAGGAGAGAAACTCAAATATTTACCTACCCCATTGCTCTCAATCCAGTTGAGGATTCACAAATGAAAAAAATTTCACCTTCTATTCTACCAACCTTGAGAGGTTTGTCTTCTGAAGACCTATATTAGTTTCTTTTTGGATTTAAAGTTATGTGTTAGACATATGATTACAAAATAGATAACCAAAAACTGAAGTTGTTTCCCTCTACCCTAAGAGACTCTGTAATGAGATGGTTTATGGGATTGGTTTCATGATCAATCACCACTTGGGATGATATAGAAACTATCTTTTTGGACAAATATCAAAACTACTATAGGGTCAACGATAGAAAGGAAGAATTGTTTAAGCTGAGACAAAAAGAAGATGAGAGTCTAGAAGACTTTCTAGATAGGTTCATCTTTTTAACAAAACAATGTGGAGAAGAAACAATGAGTCCAAAAATCTTCAAAACCATATTCCTCAAAGGTCTTGATGAGGAAGCCCGAAGAAGCTTAGATTTGAGGGGAAAGGGGGACGTAGCCAAACTTGACCTCGGAGAGATCTCTGCATTATGCAGAAATGTTTCTAGAACTCAAGGAGGAATCCAAAAGTCTAGCCTAATGAAAGGATCGAATGAAATTGGCCAACTAAGAGAGGAAATAGCAAACCTAAAAACTAACATCCTTGTTCAGTTGAACACCACCCTGGATAGGATACAAGCTAAGACATGTAATCCCGAAACCTTATCTATCTACTATCCCATATGTAGAAACAAACATCTAATAATGGAATGTCCTTTAGATAAAGATGAAAGTTGTTAGATTTGTGAGAAAAACAATGCCACTGACCAATGTGAGATACTCAATGTGATTAAAAACTTGAAGAAAAGTCATCTCAAATAGAGGAAGAAGTTAATTATATGGGACAAAGACTAGGAGGAAATTTCTCTTATGGTCAAAACTTGAACTCATCCTAGTAGTCTCAAAATAATTTTATTAACAATCGACACCTTGGCCACCGACACCGCCTAACTGGGGACCTTATCCTTGGAGACTTCTAGAGCAGACAAACCAGTCCTAGACAAATCCTCAATGGGCAAATCAAACACAACAACAATGGTATCCTCAAAATCCTACACCATAATGGAATCAACCTCCAAACCAATTTTATTATGGTCCATGACAAATGCCAAACCCATAATAGAATCTCCTACCAGCTCCCCAGAATAATCAACAAATTGAGTAGGTCAATCAACCCCAATTACCAACGCAACCTATTTCTAATCCGAAGAATAAACATCAAACTGTACCAATATACTCCACTGAGTAGGAAAACATGGCTGGGGTTAATGTTATTTATTGTGGGAACCTATAGTTAAGGTTAGGAAAAACACTCCAACAACCTACCACTGTTGAAATTATGGATGAGCAAACTGAGATGTTCATTGAAGGAACAAAAACGATTCCTATGCTTTCAAAGAAAACCATAGAAAGTAACCAGGGTATGTCCACTAGAATGCCAAGAGATTCCTTTGAAGTGCCTTCGTCATCCTATAAAGGACCTCTAGATAAATCTTTGAAATTACCTCTAGAGAAAACACCTGTGACAAACATTCACCATCCCTTCTGAAGAATGACCCTAACACGAAAAGGAGAACCCAAGAACCTTGTCCAGAGAATCTTAAAGAAGTCTCTCCAAAGAATCCTCTGGAAATGACTCTGCCAACTAAAACCACTTTAATGAAAGAGATTAACTGGCTCCACATTGAAATACCATTATTATAAGCAATCAAAGAAACTCTAGAACTCAATCAGTTAGTTAAACAATTGTGCAAAAAAATGCTAGGGAGGAAAAATAAGCAAATTAACACAGTGCAGATTAATGCATATTTGGCTAACCTTCTATCTGGAGAAATTTCCCCCCAAAATATGGCGATCTAGGTAGCCCTGTTATAACAGTGACAATCAATGAGGTAGAAATTCCCAATGCATTAGTGGACTTAGGGGCAGCGATTAATGTCATGACTGTAGATGTCATGGAGAAACTGGGACTTACAAATTTGCACCCCACAACAACCATTTTACAAATGGCAGACCAGTCCATAGCTATTCCTAAAGGAGTTCTTGAGAATTTCCTTCTCACAGTCAAACATTGGGAATATCCAGTTGACTTCCAAGTAATTCAGTTCCACACCCCCAAAGATAGTTATCCGTTGATATTAGGAAGACCTTGGTTGGCAACTGTTGCAGCTAAAATTGATTGTAGAGTAGGGGGAATGACAATCTCAAATGGCCTAAATAGAAAACACTTATCACTCTACCCCCTTGTGCAACCTACTATAAATAAACATGATCAAGTTTGGATAGATCAACCCAATCATCCAGGCAAACAAGAAAATTTGGCTTCACTGGCAATGATAGTCATTAAACAACACAGGGAAGAGCTAGAAAATGAGCTGGAAAATGACATGAGAAGTATCACTTTAAATTCAAGTAGTGAAGAAGTCTTTGAAATTGAGGAAATATTAGGAAACCTGACCCAAAATGATGATATAGAACATGCTCCCTAGCTAATATCATTCCAAAAACAGATCACTTCTTTGAGGACATATCTAGATTCCATAAGATCATACCACATAGTTGTTTGCTCAATACATTAATGAGTGAAACCTATACTGTCACCTCCAACCACTTGAGAACTAAAACCATAATGTTATTACCAAGAAAGACCCTTAATATCAATAGTTGGTTAATAGAAACAGATGAGCTCAAACTATTTGATGTGTTGGTAAATAGATCCAAATCTTTTGCTTGGGACTATACTGATATGCGAGGAATACATCCTAGTGTCTATACTCACCACATCTATACTGCAGATGTTAGACCTATTCGTCAGCCACAACATAGACTTAACCCTGCTCAAAGAGATATAGTCAAAATAGAAATTGAAAAATTCTTACAAGTGGGATTCATTTACCCTATCTCTGATAGCAAGTGGGTCTCACCTTTGGTGGTTGTTTCAAAGAAAAATGGGAAATGGAGAGTTTGTGTAGATTACATACAACTTAACAAAGTAACCTATAGGGATTACTTTCCACTACCCTTTATAGATCAAGTCTTGGATAACTTAGTAGGGAGGAAGTATTTCTCATTTTTAGATGGGTTTAGTGGATATAACCAAATACAAGTGGCAGCTGAAGACCAAGCCAAAACAACTTTTACTTGTCCTTGGGGAACATTTGCATATCAAGTCCTTCCCTTTGGATTATGTAACGCTCTTGCAACATTCCAAAGGGCTGTCTTGGCAATCTTCAATGAACTTGTCAATGATGTAGAAGTCTACATGGATGACTTCACAGTATATGTGATGAAGGGGGTAAATCATAAAACACGCAATAACAGAAATTGCACACAGAAAATAGAATGATATTTTATTAATATGGGAAAAAAAAAATTACATTACAGAAGCTCAAATACAATCAGAGGATGAATCCCCTACAGGCTGCAACACATTACAGCTCCCTCTCTCAAAACTCTGGAATCTTCATCCTTCTATAATTCCCAAATCAACTAGGGTTTCTAATTTCCCACCTTTCTTGACTCTACACCTTCCCCCTTAACTCTACTACCCTAAAGGTTCCACAAAAAAAATGGTTATATATAGCCCTTTTGGCGACCACCAGCTTAATTTCAAAATTTGCATCTCCCTCCAAAAATAGGTCAACTTCACGGGGCCATAACTTTCGATCCGACCATTGGATTTTCAATTATAATACCTTTTCGGAAATCTCTTGAAAAGATGATGGAGAGTCAAGTAGTACCGATAGGTAGACTACTTGGGTTTCCCACCAAATTTTGGGCCCATCTAGAGCCTCTAAGTGCCTCAAATTTGACTTTGAATATTTCAATAGGATTTTTGGAATTTGAAATTTTAATATCTCACAAATGACAAATGATATTGAAGTGATTTCTTCACCATTAGCTTCAATTCACCATTCTAGAGGTTTGTGTAAGATTTTGTATCCAACCGTGCACAAATGCAAACTTACTAAAAATAGTAACCCTGCCAAATTTAGCCCTTATTGAAAAGAAACAACATTTTTTTTTTTGGTTGATGCAAGATTGCTCTTACACCCTAGATGCTCCTACATCAATATGGGTCTACTTTTGACGAAGCACTTAAAAATTTGGATAAAGTCTTGCAGTGATGTGACGAACATCAACTATTCCTGAGTCATGAGAAGTGTCTAATAATGGTGGAACAAGAGATAGTGTTGGAAAATCACATCTTAGCAGAGGGGATAAAAGTAGATCCTAAAAAGATTGAAGTGATACAAAAGCAAGAAACCCTGAAAAACTAAACAAACGTTAGGAGTTTCTTAGGGCATGCTGGATATTACCATAGATTCATAGAAAAATTTAGTAAAATCATAGCTCCTATGTTCTCCCTTCTTCAAAAGGATGTAGAATTTTCCTGGACTACGGAATGTCAAACATTGTTTGACATCATTAAAGAAAAACTTACTTTCGCTCCAATGTTATGAGGACACAACTAGAACCTTCCATTTCATATTTATGCGGATGCTTCCAATGATGCAATTGGGGCAATTTTAGGCCAGGAAGATGAAAATGGAGGGAAATATGCTATATATTCACAAGTAAGAATCTGACTCCCACTGAAAGGAAATACACCACTACAGAGAAAGAATTTTTAGTTATGGTTCATGCAATCAATAAATTTTGACATTACATTACAGGGTACAAAGTAACTATTTTTACAGACCATTCAACAATTAAGTACCTAATGAATAACCCTGTGGTGAATGGAAGAAGAATCAGATGGTTACTACTTCTCCAAAAATTCAACATAACTATCATTGACAAACCTAGAAAATTTAAAGTAGTAGTCAACTTTTATCCAGAATAAAACAAGACGATGGAGAATGTGACCCTCTCTTTTGCCCGTTCGGAGTCGGTTGTTAATTTTTTTGTTAACCAACAAAAGAAAAATGACATTATAAAACCCTAATTCTAGAAGCTTCCAAAAGGCTTGTTATAAGTGGCTGGGATGTATGTTGTGGGTGGGATTTTGATATTGTATTGTAGCATTTGCAGCGGTATTGAGTTGCAAGGATTGTTGGTTGTAATCGGTTTGATTTGCTAGATAATAATATTGGACTCTCTGTTGGTGGATGTAGCCCGAGTTTGGGTGAACCATGTTAAAACTTGTCTCTCACTGTTATTATTTCTGTGTATTTTCATTCTCCTCCACATTCAGTAGTAGGACCACACCCTCCTCCACCTTCAGCAGTAGGACCACAACTTGCACTATTGGTGTACTCAGAGGGTGGGAGTTCATCATGATTATGCGTGGGAGATGTATGATATGAGATATATTTTTGGATGCCTGCAGGTTCTTATGTATTTTGATAGCTTTGCGAAGCCTTTTTGTACACAGACATTGTATCATGACCATTTTTTTGTATGATATATATGAGATGATATCGATTGGTGGTGACATATGATTATGTTATGGTTTATTATGATGTTGTGATGATTTTATTTATGCATGATAGTTATGGCTTATGATGATGTATAGATGTATGGACTTATGATGTATATGGATTATGGTAGATATGATGTATATGATTATGGTATGGATATGGTTATATATGATATTATTGACATAGATATGATGTAGATGGACTAAATGATTGGGATGGACTATGATTTGATTTATGTTTTTGAATCATGTATGTAGGATATAGATGCATGGATAGATGTATAATTTTAATATGGATATGTTATGGATTCTAATATATGTATGTGGTAGTAGTAAAAATGAGTATATGTGAACTGAAATGAATGGTAAAATGATGTGAATGGTATAATGATGATAATAATGGTATAATGATGATAATGATGGTATGATAATGTAATGTATGTGTTTTGTGATAAACATGATATATGGAGTTACATAATGATAGCATATTGTTTATTGTTTGGTCATGATACTAAAGAAAGGAAATGTGGGAATGGATTGTTAGAATAGATTGTTAGGATGAAGACATGAATGAATGAGGATGGATCATAATTTTGAAATGGTCAAGGTAGAATGCTCTAGAATAGGATATGGAAATGATTAGGCTATGAATAGGATGGGTAGGTAGGATATGATTATGCTGGTAAAAAATGTAAAGCAATCCTAATTTGATATGGCAATAATATATTATGCATCAAGGTATAAAGAACCAAGATGAAGTTTATGTATCCTTTGCATGGACTTGACACTATAAACAAAGGAGTATCCTTATACACAGTGTAATACAACCTTGTCTAAATGTGTGAGGATTGAATCTTATAGCATTAAGTCTAAATGCACAAAAGGTATAATGTGACCTTAGATGCAAAGGACAACTGGTATGCAAAAAGTGATTCCACTACACACAAGATATGAATATTACCTATAGTGATAAGAATATCCAACATACACGCAAAATGCTATACCCCATTCTATGCTAATCATAACACACCAAGATATGAAAGGATCTAGGTGGCCTTGATAAAGCATGAGAAGGATATAGAAAGGGTAAAAATCAAAAACAAAAGACCAAATGCCGACATAAGTCACACAACCATTGTATCTCTTGCTAAAGAGTTGCAGTGATGTTTGGATAAGCGCCTAATGATGGGAACAATATATCTCTATATGAGGTTGGATGATGATTGTTTGTTTGTTATCAAATGATGTGGCAATTGATAAAGTGATTGGTTATCATTTTGACATATAGACCAATGCTTGTGATTTTGATTAAGGTATGATGTGTTTGTATGAGTGTTTTTGTCTTGCTTGAATGTCAAGTATTTTATTGATGAGATGAGTGAAATGAGAGTGTAAATGGATGGTTTGTTATGATCATGATGGGAAAAAGTTTATTATGGAATGTGGTGTATGGTAAAATTTATTGCTTGGATTTTTAGGATATGTAATTTTTGTTGTGTTTTTGAAATGTTTTGATTTTTTTTTGTATTTTGGGAATATTTTAATTTTTTTTGGATTTTTGAGAATGTTTTGATTTTTTGTATTTGTGGATGTTTTGATTTTTTTGGATTTTTGGAATTGTTATGTTTTTTTTGGTATTTTTCAAATATTTTGATTTTTTGTATTTTTTAAAATATTTTGGTGTAAAAATGCATGAGATTTGTACAAAAGTCTTACCTTCCAAATGTCTTAGGGAAACTGAGAGAACAATCCAAAACCACAACTAGGTGTCGGTATGTGCCCCCAAGTGATAAGGTTTCGTTATGATATGGATGTGTATGGAATAAGTGACTAGGTTACTATGGTAAGTAGATGAAATAACTTATTATGGTATCACAAGAAATGCCACTAAGTGAATATTTCAATCTATGATAGGATGCCACAATGATGGGTGGATAAGGATGTAAAGGATGGAATGAAACCTAGATGAGGGAGAATGGAAGTCAAAATGGTTAACTAGTAGATGGTAAATGCAAGGCTACTACACATGGTGCTTGTAAACAGGTTTCACCATGGTACTTATCCAAGGCGCCACCAAAGTGGTTTTCACCATAGGAGGGATTATTTATCTTTACTATTTTGATTGATTTTTTTAGAAATAATATAATTGGGATACCCTATGGGTGAGGCATAGAACCTATTGAGGTGAATGATATTGATAGGTTCCTTAAGGGTTTGACCCTCAAGTGTGGAAAGTTGATATGTGCCAAACCCATAACAACTAGTAATGATGAAGGGGCCAAACTAATTAGGCTCAAATTTTCCTTTTCTATCTCAATCTTGAAGGTTCTTTTGATTTTCCTTAAGTACAAGATCACCAACTTAAAATTTAAGCTCTTTGAGTCTCTTGTTGTAGCTATGACAAAGACAATTTTGATAAGCCGTGAGATGGTGAAGAGCATTGAGTCATCTTTCATCTAGGGTTTCTAATTCTTGCAAACGAGCAACTCTATAATCTTCCTCATCAATAAGATGTTGTAATGATACCCTTAGAGAGGGGAGCTTGACCTCGATTGGTAGGATAGCTTTGGATCCAAATACAAGGGAATATGGTGTGGCTCTAGTAGGTGTGTGATGCTAGTGTGATATGCCCACAAAGCCGGATTGAGTTGCAAGTGTCAATCCCGGCTAGCTTCACTGATTGCTTTCTTTAATATCTTAAGGATAGTTTTGTTCGAAGCCTCAGATTGACCATTACTTTGGGGATAGCATGGAGTGGAAAAATGATGTATATGGAATTGATGGTAAAGATGATGAACTTCTTGATTTTTTAATGGCTTACCATTGTCAGTAACAATGGATTGGGGTATACCATATTAGCAAATGATATAATGAAGGATGAATTTGGAAATTGTTTACTAATTATGTATGTAAGGGGAATAACTTCGACCCAATTCATAAAATACTCAATGGAGGTGATAATGAATGAATGGCCATTGGATGAGGGTGGATGGATTTTACCAACAAGATCGAGCCCCCATTGTGAAAAGGGTCATGGTGTAGTGATTGTTTGTAACTCTTGTGTAGGCGTATGAATAATATCACTATGTTGTTGACAAGGAAGATATTTCTTAACAAATTAGTGTGCATCATGTTCCATAGCTAACCAATAGTATCCAATCCTTAACAAATTTTTAACCAAGGTAGGACCACTAGAGTGTGCACCACATATACCCTCATGTACCTCATGTAAGGCAGCTTGGACATCTTCTAAGTTAAGACATATAATGAGAATCCCATCGAGTGTCCTTTGATAAAGTGTATCACTGAGAATGGTATAACAGGAAGAATGACAAACAAATGTTTAGTGTTGGCAATGTGAAAGGTTAGGTGGTAAAATGTTATCATGAAGGAAGGCATAGATCTCATTGTACCAAGGCGTATCAGGACCAACAAGTTTACATACGAGTTCAGTTTCTGGGACATCAAATGCAGTAATGTAAGGTTGTTCAATCAAGAATTTTGAATGTGGACAATTAGATGGAATATCAATCAATGAACCCATAGTTGCCATTGCATCAATAACTTTATTATTTATCATTGGAATTTGTTCAAATCAGATCCATGAAAATGATTGCTTGAATGTGTCAACCAATTTCTTATACATGGGTAGCTTGTCATCTTTCATTTGATATTCACTGTTGACTTGGCATATGACAAGTTGAGAATCACCATAGACCTCAAGTACCTTGATATTCCATTGAATAGCCATTCTTAGACCTTTGATAAGTGTTTCCTATTCTACAATGTTATTTATGCAATGAAACAAGATACTATAAGATTTTGGTATGAAATCTCATTGTGGTGTGACAAAAAGGATCCCTGCTCCTAAACCATGATGTGTGAACGATCCATCAAAGCATAAATTCTAAATTGTAGGGGAGTTAATGAAAAAGATTGATTCATCTAAAAATTATGAAATAAGTGGTTGATCGGCTTTAATAGGTGCTTCCACCAATTGATTAGCAATGACTTGTCCTTTTGTAGCTTTTCTATCAACTTATTCAATGTCAAACTCACTCAAAATCATGATCCACTTTTCCATGTGTCCTGTCAATGTAGCTTTGGATAGAAGATACTTTAGTGGGTCAACCTTAGAGATGAACTCATTTTGATGATTGAGCATATAGTGTTGAAGTTTCTGCGAAGCAAAGACAATGGTAAGACATGCCTTCTCAATAGGTGTGTAGTTTAGCTCATAGCCCACTAGAGTGCGGTAGATATAGTATACAACTCTTTCCTTTCTAGTGTCATCATTTTGTGCTAACAAGGCTCCTAATGCTACTGATGTGGTTGATATGTGTAGAAGGAGTGGTTTTCCTTGAACGTGAGGTACCAAAACTAGTGGTGTTGCAAGATATTCTTTCAATTTATCAAACGCTTGTTGGCACTTCTCATCCCATTGAATTTCTACATTTTTTCTCAATAGATGTGCAAAGGGTTGACACTTATCTGGAAATTGCGCTATGAATCTCCTGATAGATTGGATTTTTCCTTGAAGGTGACACAATTGTTTCAAATCCTGTGGTGGTGTCATCTCAATTATATCTTTAACCTTAGTGGGATCCACTTCTATACCCCTTCGAGATACAATTTAGTCTAAGATTTTGCCAGATGTAACACCAAAGAAAAACTTTTCGGATTAAGGCAAACCTTGTATTCCTCTAAGCAGTCAAAGATGTTTGCAAGGACATACAAATGGCCTTCTCTTGTGCATGACTTATCAAGGATATCATCTACATAGTCTTCCATTTTCTTATGAAGCATATCATGAAATATTACAGTTATTTCTCTTTGATATGTTGCTCTCATATTCTTAAGACCAAAAGACATTACTTTCCAACAATAAACTCCCCAAGCACATATGAATGCAGTCTTATGTTGGTCTTCTTTAGTGATTTTAATTTGGTTGTATCTATAAAATCCATCCATTAGGAATAATATCTCATGTCCTTCTGTTAGGTCGACTATGATGTCAATGTTTGGTAGTGGAAAATCATCTTTAGGACATGCTTTGTTCAAGTCTCAAAAATCTGTACAAACACGAATGCCCCTAGTAACCTTAGAAACTGGAACAATGTTTGAGACCCATTCTGGATAATCTAGAGGTTGGATGAATCCAACTGTAAGTAGTTTTTCTAGTTCTGCTTTGACCAAGAAAGCAATTTTAGGATGCATCTTCCTCAACTTTTGTTTAACTAGTTTTTCTCCAGGATACATTGTCAAATGATGTATTATCAATGAAGGATCTAAACTAAACATATCCACATAATACCATGCAAAATTCTTTGATCTTTCTTAGAAAAAGGTGATGAACTCTTGTAATTCAAATTCTGATAGGGATTTGGCTACAAATGTGATCTTTGGTTCTTTAATGGTTCCCATATTAATCTCATGTTTCCTCAATAAGAATTAGAGATATCTCTTTATATGCCTTGATTTTAGGGAGGTCAAATTCCTCATCCTCAGGCACCTTAGAGAGGTTTTCACCTTTGAATATGTCCTTTATTTTTACTTTTTGTCATTTGAAAGTGCCACAAAGTGGTTTTCACTAGGGGACGTGATTTTCACATTTTCATTTTTGTGACTAAGGAATTTAACTGTCTCTCTGAAGTAGGTATTAGTGGTGAGATCTATAGTGTATCCAATCTTGTGATCTCTAATTGACATTCTTGATCTTAATCCCAAGAATTCAGCAATAGCCTCATAATTTTGAAAGATATCAAGAATAGGAGGCCCTTGTTGGTCCCAATCAATGAGTTTGGGATAGATGAGTTGGAGATTATGTGATGGTGATGAAGGCAATGATATGCTAAGGGTGAATATGGATAAATCATATAACTCAGCAATACAATCAAGGGAGTCATCGTATCCTCATTAGTACTCTCAATGGTGAGAAATGCTTTAGCCACCTCATCTAAGATAAACTCGAGCTCTGGAGATGATGGATTTGTGTTCCAAACACTAGTCCCAAGTGTTTAAGTCTACATGTAGCTTTAATGAGTTCAATAGTTCTTTTTCCTTGTAAGACAAGTCCACCTTTTCCTTGGTAACCCATATTTTGTGCCATATGAAAACCTTTAGGATATTTATCAAGAGGGAGGTTGTCTTGTTCATCCTCTTCTTTATAAAGCCATTCCAAAATATCTACATCAATGATCTCTTTATCTAGTACACCCCATCGAGAAAATTAGTTGGCTTACAATTGATTGTGATCTTTGAAATAGGTCCATTAGGACGAGATCACCCAAAGTTCTTAGGATAAAGTGGAAGTTCCCCACACAAAATGCTCCTTGTAGAGTGTATTCTTCTAATCCTTTGTCTTTAATCTTAGCCTTGATCTCAGGATGGGTGGTGGATGATTTGGATGAAGAGGCAAGTGTGGATGGATCAATATATGATGGAGATGGTTTGGAAATATCATTGGTTGGATAATAATTAGTTTTGTGATATGGGCCTTCCAATAGGTGGCAATACTCAAAAGGATGTGGGTCTACATATATGGTAATTTCTTGGTCATTATAGGGAAATTTGATGTATTGGTGGTAGGTGGAAGGAATGACCTTCATGGCATGGATCCATCGGCGTCCTAGGAGAATATTGTAGGGGAGATCTGTTGGCAACATAGTCAAGAGACATTGCTGATATGTTGGAGATTTGATGTTGTCATTGATGGCAACAACCTGGCATGTTTGAAGGCAACTCCTAAGACAAAGATGTGTACAGTATTTTGGTCTGGTAAGATTGACTTAGCCAAATTGACTAAGTATTGGTAGCACATTGAGCTAGGGACAGAAATCCAGTTGGTACTCCTCCACAGATGAAGATCTTGCTATGTAATTCTAGTATGATATACTTTGATGTTATGCAATGTTATATCCTAAGTTTCATATCTTGACAATCTCTGAAAGTTATGTTGTGAATTGCTTAAGTCTGGTAAATAGAGTGCAGTTAGGAACAAAGTAGAACACTTGAGTAATTTAGTTTGCATTCCTCTAGTATTGAGTATCTTGATTTGAGGTTTGGAGGTGTTGTAAACACATATGAGGAGTATCTAATTCTAGATTTGTGGAGTTTGAAATTCATTGGAAGATCATCTACAAGTTACTGAGTATCAACATTCAGAGTGATAGTGTTCTACAGTGACAAAGTCAGTAGTTCAGAGGTCCGCAATTCACTGCATAAGAATATTATGACCTGCGGTCCTAAAGGTATGATTGGTGATGTCTAATGAATGTTTGATGTGAATTTTGAAGTTTCATGTGGTCCGCAATAGAAGTTATGATATGATAGATAATAAGGCTTAAGTGTGTACATTGGGATAAGGCCAACACATAGTTGGATCGATGTGCAAATGTTCTTGGTGATTGTAACATGCTTGTGGGAGTCTCTAGATCATGTTCCTACCTTTTGATTGGTTTGCAGAGTATAATCTAGATCGTGCATGAAGCGTGTTCCTAAAAGTCTTAGTGTTAACTCCAATCTTGGCCAACCTGGTTGTTCTCACTACTTGTGGTTGTGCTTCAAAGTTTGCAAAGCATGTGGTTGTGTGGAAAATTATATTTGAGTCCTAGCTAAGGCTTGGCATGGTCCACATTCATTTCTCTTCTCCCTCAATCCGTTTAAGACCAGACCTAATTTGAATATTGGCTAAATATGTATATATGCCAACCTTGGAGATATTTCCAAAGGTTGATGATTGTAATGCCGACCTTGAAGATCATTCCAAGGTTGATGAATTGTATAAATACTTGTAATGAAGTCATGAAAAAGGCATGGATGTGCGAAAATGCGAAGATAACTCTGAAGTGAAGAAGTAGAGCATAACAAAGGAATTTTATTGTGCTTCAATGGAACTGAATCCTAGCATGGAGTAGATGCTAATATCTCAGTTCACCAATTCTGGTAGTGAGCCACCCATAGGCAGTGAGCCACCCCATTGGCAGTGAACTGCTTCTTTTCTAGTGAGCATTATGGGCAGTGAGCCTCAGGCAATGAGCCCTATTATAAATTTTGATATATCTTTTATATTGTGAGCTAAAACTCACCTTGGTTTTTCCTTTATAGGGTTTTCCACATTAAAACATGGTGTCTCAAGTGTTGAATGTGTGAATGTGTTTAACTACCGATTTCATGCTTTCATAGTTAAATTACAATAATAGTGATTAAGAGGTTGATGTGTTGATGGTTTTAAAGTTTTGGTTACAACTGATTCACCCCCCTCTCAGTTGTATTGCACATTTCAACAAGATCAAGTTCTAAGACTTGACAAGTGATTTCCATAAGTGTGGGACCTAATTCAACGGGTAACTTGATAGTTCCTTCAGATCTTCCCTCAGCTTCATCATAAGACTTAATTGTGATAAAATGTTTTTTTATCAATAACTGTGATAGAGTATCCCAATTGTATTACCAATCTTAAGGTGCATAGGTTTAATCCCGATCCACCATCTACTAGGACCCTTTTGACTTTGTGTTTATGGATTACAACTTTTAGGTGGATGGGTTAATTATGAAATGAATCATTGGTAGGCACATATTTTTCAATGAAAACTAAGCAGTGAGTGGATGCAATGTGTCCCACCATGGCTTGAAATTGTTCCACATTAATATCATAAGGGACACATGATTTGAGTAAGGCTTTATCTAAGATCTCCTTATGCATGGGAGAGGTTTAAAGAAGCTCTAGGATTGATATTTGTGCTGGAGTCTTTCATAGATGATCAAGTATGTTATATTTGGGAGATGCTATCGATGAGGATGGCATAGAAGAAGATGGGGCTCCTTGAATAGTGATACGACTACATCAATTGGTAATGGCACAATCAAGATTACAAGCCCTTATGGTGATGGTGGCTACTTGTGTGGAGTGAGATTCAATAAGACCCACAACAAAATCATATGAAGGGGAGGAATTGACTTTATTGGGATGATTATTGTTATTGTTGGAAGAGGAACTACCTTGACCATGATATGGGAATGGATCTTGATATGCTCACAATTTCTCATTAGACAAATTTGGAGTGGGTTCATCTATAGTAACTTCTCCTTGATCTATAAGATCTTGGATATAGTTCTTAAGTCTCATGCAATTGTTTGTTTTATGACCCTTGATTCTATGATACTCACAATACTCATTATCATTATACCAATGGGGTTTGATGATATTTTCCTCATAGGGTTTGACCTTAGGAAGCTTAATGATGCCATGGTTTAAAAGATTTTGAAAAACGGTATCTATGGGTTCTCCCAAGCTTGTGAATTTACATCTAGGTCTCAATCCTTGGACAAGATTATTCTTGGGAAGGGTCATTTTTTTGTTTTATGATGATGATGTTTGAAGTACTAATGGAGGATTTTGAATATTTTGTACAAGATTAGAATCTGTGACACCATCATTGATAATGTTTTTATTCTTGGCCCAAAATCATGGTTTTTCATTGGATTGGTTGTTATTGGAGTCCTTGTTGTCTTTGAATATTTTGAAAAGTCCTTTTTCTATTAGGGATTTCTACATAGTTGTACCTTTATCCATGATTTCCTCAAAAGTGTTAGCACATTGGACTTGTAAATGAAATGCCATTTCTTGGTTTAGGTTTTTCATGAAAAGATTGACAAGTTGTTTCTCAGGAATAGTCCAAGGGATCTTGCAAGCGAGATTTCTCCAATGTTGTAGGAAGGTAGTGAGTGATTCCCCATTTATTTGTTTAGTATTGCAAAGGTTGGTCATGGACATCTCATGTTCAATGTTGTATGAAAAGTGAGTTATGAATTTGTCGGCAAGCTCTTCAAAAGTTTTAATTCCATGAGGGAGATGGGAAACCATTCAATGGCTTAACCTCCTAGACTATGAGGGAAAAGTCTCATCAAGTAAGTGTCATCATATGATATGTCCATACATGCTATGAAGAACTCTCTTAGATGGTCTCTAGGGTCACCCTTTCCTTTGTATTTATCAAATTTCAGAATTTCAAAGTTTTGAAGAAAATGGTTCATGACTAGAGACTTGTCAAATGGGTATGGACAAATTTCTTCAAAGGTGTATTTCTTCTTTTGATTCCCTTTTTTTATGTCAACAAAAAATTGTTTCATAATTGTTTGCATGTCAGTTGAATCATTGGGGGATGTGGTAGATGGGTTGGACGAGGATTGTTGTGGTGTTTGAGGTTGTGGTTGTGGTTGTGATTGTTGTTGTGTTTGGGTTTGTTGGACAACTAGGAGTTGTTGGAGAAGAGCTTGTTGTTGTTGGGCTTGTTGTTGTTGAAGGAGGGCTTGTTGGTGTTATTGTTGTTGTTGTTTGAGGATGGATGTAGTGGGGTTTTTTATGTGTGATGATGAGGATTGAGTTTGGACTTGTGAGTGTTGGGGCATGGACACATTGGCTTGGGTATGAACATGAGGTTTAGTGTATGATATGTAGATATGATTGGATTCTTGAGTAGTGAGTGGTGGAATAACTATACCACTAGTAGGTGGGAGGATGACATTAACTCTTGGATTTGACGTGGGTTTAGATATCATGGATGGAGAAATGGATGTCGTAATACGAGGGATATGTGAGGTCATAGGGATAGATGATGTAGGGATGGTGGATATCATAGGGATATATGATGTAAGGATGATTGATGTGATAGGTATGTTTTGAACACTTGATGGGGGTATGATATTGGTTGTGTTTTGAGGAATGGATAGAAGAAATGGGTTGATTGGTGGATGTGTTGATGTTAAGATTTGTCACAACATTTAAGGTTTCATCAACATGTGGTTGGGAAGGTCCTCCTAATACAATAACAACTTGATGAGGACAACCTTGAGGAATCAAAGTGGACACATCAAAATCTAGAGGTACCTTGACTCCTATATGGATTAACTTTTGGAAATAAGCTTGAGGATTTTTGGAAATGATATGGTCCACTAATACTTGATTATTGGGGTCCTCCATAGAGTCTTGCACTCTATCTTCATACTCAAGGGACCTATGGGTGGAGCTATTTGGACTTTGGGGCTCTTGCATAGGATTATCAAGTTTATAGGGGGTTTGATGAAGGTTTGAGAATTTCCTTATAAGCATCAAGTATGTACATATTGGTGGGCATTCCAAACTTAGGACAAAATCCAGGGGAAATGTTGGATGGTCTAATAGCCCCTCTTCTATAGGAAGTAGACTCTTGATGAGATTGTTGTGGAAACTCTTGATGTGGTTGTTGATGGGGCTCTTGTTGGGATTCTTTTTGAATTTCTTGATGAGGTTGTTGATAAGGCTCTTTTTGGACTTGATGAGACTCTTGTTGGGATTCTTGATGGGATTCCATGATTCTCTTAGTTTGTGACCTTGTAGTGGGCATGAATGGGATGACCTTGGGATGAAAAGATGATGGGTATAAATGGATGGTGGTAGATCAACTTTGGACTTGGAGGTTGGTTATGTCTTTAATAAGGCTTTAATTAACAAGATTTTGGACCAAAAGAAATGTCAAGGGTATGGTGATATACTGGAAGATAATGATGTGGATGTAATGAAATAAGGATATGATGATGAGGACAAGATGATGACTAAGGTACAGATAAAATGACAACCAAGATGATGACAAAGATATGGATATGAGATGAAAATGACAGCCAAGATAATGATATGGTGCTATTGATATGATACATGACAAAGGTGAAAACCAAGATAATGACAAGGATGCCACCAAAAAATGATGATATGTAAAGGATATGATATGATGAAAGTGACAACAAAGGTAATGACAAGGATGACACCAAGGATAAAAAATGATGATATGGAAAGGATATGATATGATGGTGACAACTAAGGAAATGACAAGTGATGTAGGAGCATCCCTAGTTCAAGAACAATCTTGCATCAACCAAAAACATTTGCATTTCAGTTTGTTTTCTTTCATTTTCTAGTTTAGTACAGTCAGTTTCGTTAGTAGAAGTTTCAGTATTTTGGTTTGCATTCTACGACCATTTCATTTTATACCTTGTGGAGCTAGACTTAGCATCTATACACCTTCATGCACATCATATCCAAGATTTAGATCATTTGGATTAGGTACCGGAAAGATATCGCTATCAGAAGATCGATTGTTTTCTCAGAGCAGAGCATCCTGACAGTCTCAGACAATCAGCTAAAGGAGAAGACTTGCAGAGCTAAATGACACATCATTCAATGTTGTTTGAATCGTGGCCGACCTTCCTTGAGATCCACACATTGTTCCATTCATTTGAGGAGGCGTTCTATATGATTAGGTCTAACCTATCCATGTACACATGTTATATCTCTTTCATCGGAGTTTGTAATCATCTTTGGCCAACACAGAGGAATCTTGTGTTCTAGGGATGATATATATTCATGTAATAGATGCATAGGAAAGTAGTCAAATTGATAGGAATCACATAGAGATAGTTTGATAGTCTAAATTCTTGTGAAGGCACTTCAAAACTACATCTTGCACATATTTTGTAATTGAGGAATTAGGCCTGAGAGCCCTAATTGTAAGCCCGCATGTTTCTAGCCTGTTTGAATTTCAAATCTTTGATATATTGAATGACTGAATCTACATTTGCATTCTATCTTTGAGTTGTTTCCATTGTGTTTACTCTTGGTGCACAGTCTAGACTATTCACTTTGTAGACCCTCCTAACCGTGACTGCACCAAGTGGTATCAGAGCGAAGTTTGAATCCTTTAGGACAAAGTGAGTGAAGTTTGTGAAGGCATTCCATAAGATCTTGTTGTGAACAGATCGTTGAATCTGAGGTAGACCTGTGTTGTCAATTGATCACTAATTTTGAGGCAGTTGTCACCTTGTAGCTCAAATATCAAATTTGAGGCAGTTACACTTGATCCTAGGAAGAGATGCCACCGAGGAGAATTCCTGTTATTGGTACTATGGCTGGAAGAATGGATGAGATGATGGAAATGATGAAGACAATGCGATTTTGCTTGGATGTTGTTGAAGAAGATCAAAGAAGAGGACTAACACTTCGACCTAATGTTGAAAGTGATGATGATGAAGAATTTCAATCCACTGATCAAATGAAGTAACCCTAGAAGAAGAAGAATCATATCAATTAAAGATGTTGCAATCTATTTCAAATATTAGGAAAATACCTGGAGTTGATGTACCAAACTATATTGGAGTTGATTGATTGGATAAACAACCTAGAAGAATACTTTGAGTATGAAGAAATTGAAGATCTGGAGAAGGTGAAATTTGCAAAGACAAAGTTGAAAGGACATGCTACTATATGGTGGAAAGAAGTTCAATTGGATAGAAATAGAAGGGGAAAAGAAAAGATTACAAAGTGGGATAGAATGGTGACAAAGTTGAAGAATTAGTTTATACATGCTGACTATGAGTTAGAACTATTGAAGAAATTGCAGAACTTGAGACAAAAGGAGAAATCTGTGAAGGAGTACACTGAATAATTTCATAAGATGATCATAAGGACATGACACAGTGAAGCAAGCAAGGATAAAGTGGCAAGATACATCAATGGATTGAGATTGAACATTCAAGAACTATGTTTGGTAAGGATGACAGCTTTGGAAGAAACATATCAGTTTGCCCTGAAAGTTGAAGAAAAGTTGAAGAAGCATGAGCAAAGACAGAGAAGTAGAGGAGGTAAATTTTAGAGAGGTAGAACATTTTTTAGAGGAGAGAGATCATATGTGGAGAAAAATAGACAAGAGAGTATATTCAAGAAGGAAGACAGAGATAACAATCTATACCAGAGAGATGACAAAACTTTCTACCGTAGAGGAAACCCTAATTCATACCAAAGTGAAGGATATAGAAGAGACGAAAGAGGACTTGATAGGAGAACATTTAGAGGAACTTGTTTTAAGTGTGGAGGTGAAGGATAGAGCATTTGAATGTAATCAAGGAAGTACAAGCAAGAAGACAGAACAGTGGAAGAGCAGCCTATATGGAAGAAGAACCTATTGGATCACTGAGTTCAATTGGTAAACCTGAGAAAGGAGAATAACTAGTTATGAGGAGAGCACTATTTCAAGCAGAGACAAATGAGGAACCACCGTAGAGGAAAAGTTTGTTCACAACTAGATGCAAATTAAGAGGTAAATGTTGTAAGGTTGTAATTGATAATGGTAGTTTAGATAATTTAGTTTCATAGGAGATGGTGACTAAGCTGAAGTTATAGAGATTGAAACACCCTAAGCCATATCAACTAACATGGATTTAGGATGATCATAAGATACTGGTGAGTGAATAATGTTTGGTGAAATTTCATATTGGATCTTACCATGATGAAGTATTGTGTGATATTATGCTTATGGATGTCTACCATATATTGTTGAGTAGACCATGGTAGTATGATAGAAAAACTATACATGATGGGAGAAAGAATACATATACTATAACATCAAATGGAAAGAGAATTACTTTTATTCCTTTGGAAGATGATCCTAAGAGTGAAGTATGTGGAAATGCTAGAATCTGTTTCATTGATGGAAGAAATTTTTTGGATGGTTTGAGACATGAAAACATGTGTTATTCTTTGATTCCTAAGAAGCCTGAAAACCTAAAGCAAAGGCTGAAGAATCACAACCGAAGGAGATATTTGAGTTGCTAACAGAGTATGAGGATATCATATCCAACAATGTACTTGAAGGATTGCCATCAATCAAAAGTATAAGTCATCACATGGATCTTATACCTAGAGCCGGTTTGCCTAACAAAGCAACACACAGAATGACACCAACAAAGAATGAAGAATTGAACAGACATATACAAGAGTTGTTGAGGAAAGGTTTGATCAGAGAAAGTTTGAGTCCTTGTGCAGTACCTACAATGTTAGCACCGAAGAAGGATGGAGAATGGAGAATGTGTACAGACTCTAGAGAAATCACTAAGATCATAGTTAAGTATAGATTTCCTTTACCTAGGATGGATGATGTTATGGATTTTTTGAGTGGAGCAAAATATTTCACAAAGATAGACTTGAAGAGTGGATACCATTAGATCAGAATCAAAGAAGGAGATGAATGGAAGACCGCTTTTAAGACAAATGAAGGACTGTATGAGTGGTTAGTGATGCCCTTTGGATTGACAAATGCATCGAGTACTTTCATGAGGTTGATAAATGAAGTTTTGAAAAAATCCTTGGGTAAGTTTGTTATTGTATATTTGAATGATATTATTATTTTTAGTAAGACAAAAGAAGAACATTTGTGGCACCTGAGACAAGTATTGCAAAGGTTGAGAGAAGAGAAATTGATGATAAACATTAAGAAGTGTAGTTTCATGAAGGAAGAATTGGTAGAGTTTGGATTTGTAACTTTTGCAGAAGGATTGAAGATGGACCCTGAGAAAGTTAGAGAAATTGTTGAGTGGCCTACACCTGAGAGCATTGGAGAAGTCAGATCATTTCATGGATTGGCTAGTTTCTACCGGAAGTTCATAAAAAATTTAAGTTCAGTATGTAAACCTATGGCAGAGACAATGAGAGGTGACAGAAAAGACTTAAAGTGGACATCAGGAGTAGATAAAAGTTTTGAGTTGTTGAAGTAGAAAGTGACAGAGCAACCTGTATTGACATTACCAGGTTTCAATAAGGTATTTCAAGTAGATTGTGATGCAAGTGGAAATACAATAGGAGCAGTGTTAAGTCAAGAAGGTAGAGCTGTAACATATTTCAGTGAGAATTTGAATGATACAAGGAGAAGATATTTAGTTTATGACTAGGAGTTCTATGCCATAATTCAAGCCTTGAAGAAGTGGAGACATTACTTGTTGCCTAAGGAGTTTGTGTTGTATACGGATCATCAATCTTTGTAGTATTTGAATAGTCAAGGAAAGTTGAATCAAAGACATATGAGATGGGTAGAGTTCATGCAGAGTTATACTTTTGTATTGAAGCATAGGAGTGGAAAATCAAACAAAGTTGCAGATGCATTGAGAAGGAGAATGAACTTCCTGACAGAGATGAGAGTTGAAGTGTTAGGATTTGAGGAGTTGAAGAACATGTATGAAGAAGATCTTGATTTTGTCGAACCTTGGAAAGCATGCAAGGAACCTATTGTGACAGATAGGAGTAAGTGGTTGGATTATTTCATTCAGGAGGATATACTGTTTAGAGGAAATCAATTATGCATACCTAGGAGTTCAATGAGATAATCTGATAAAGGAGAAGCATAGTGGTGGATTGGACGGACATTTTGGCATTGATAAGACAATGGATTTGGTAAGTGAAAATTACTTTTGGCCTTAGATACATAAGGATGTTAGGAAGTTTGTGTAGAGTTGCAAAATATGTCAAGTTGCAAAAGGAAGTAGTTAGAATACTGGGTTATACAAATCTTTGACAGTACTAGAGAGACCTTGGGAAGACATAAGCATGGATTTCATAATGGGATTGCTGAAGATATAGAGAGGACATGATTCAATATTTGTAGTGGTGGATAGATTTTCAAAGATGGCTCATTTCATACCTTGTAAGAAGACAATTGATGTAGTTCATGTGGCTAACCTATTTTTCAAGGAGATTGTGAGATTGCATGGATTACCTAAGAGCATAATTTTAGATAGAGATACAAGATTTCTTAGATACTTTTGGAGGACACTTTGGAAGAAGATGAAGACAGATTTGAAGTTCAGTTCAACATTTCATCCATAGACTGATGGACAAACAGAGGTAGTGAATAGCAATTTGGGAAACCTGTTGAGATGTTTGGTTGGAGAGAAGACAAGAAATTGGTACTTGATTCTATCACAAGCAGAGTTTGCATACAATAATTCAATGAATAGGAGTATCAGAAGAACACCATTTGAGATTGTGATAGGAAATGACCCTAGAGTAGTTACAAAGTTGAGAGATATCAATATGGAAGACAAGAGGAGTGCAGAAGCAGAAGAGTTTGTAGGACACATCGAGACAGTGCATAATTAGGTTAAGAATCATTTGGAGGAGATGAACAGTAAGTATAAGGAACATGCAGATGAAAAGAGAAGACACAAAGAATTTCAAGTTGGAGATGAAGTGATGGTATATTTGAGAAAGAAAGATTTCCAGTGGGGACATATAACAAGTTGAAGATGAAGAAGTTTGGACCATGTAGGATACTCAGGAAATTTGATTCAGGAAATGCATATGAAGTGGAGTTACCAGAGACATTAGGTATATCACCTATTTTCAATATTGTAAACCTACATCAGTATCATGAAGTAGAGTTCAGTGACAACATTGAAGAAGACCTGAAGAAGCAGTTACCACAACAAGCACCGGAGTAGATTGAAGACATCTTAGACAACATAATTAGATGCAGCACCAGAGGCAAGCAATACAAAGAGTACCTCAAGGTGATGTGGAAAGGCAGACCGGAAGAAGATTCATCATGGGTTTCTCAGGCTGAGGTGGACCATCTTGGTTTTCCTCTAGCCACAGAAACGTGAGGGACTCACTTTTTCAACAACCCCAGATGTTTAATGCAGGAACATCCCTAGTTCAAAACCAATCTTGCATCAACCAAAAACATTTGCATTTCAGTTTATTTTCTTTCATTTTCCAGTTCAGTACAATCAGTTCAATCAGTAGCAGTTTCAGTATTTTGGTCTGCATTCTGTTGTAGTTTCATCTCAGACCTTGCAGAGCTAGACTTAGCATCTAGACACCTTCATGCACATCATATCCAAAATTTAGATCATTTGGATCAGGTGCCGAAAATATATCGCTATCAGAAGATCGATTGTTTTCTCATAGCAGAGCATCCTGATAGTCTTAGATAATTAGCTAAAGGAGAAGACTTGTGGAGCTAACTGACACATCATTCAATGTTGTTTGGATCATGGTAGACCTTCCTTGAGATCTTCATGTTGTTCCATTCATTTGCGGAGGAGTTCTATATGATTAGGTCTGACCTATCTGTGTACACACATTACATCTCTTTCATCAGAATCTGTAATCATCCTTGGCTGACATAGAAGAATCTTGTGTTCCGAAGATGATATATATTCATGTAATAGATGCATAGGAAAGTAGTCAAATTGATAGGAATCACATAGATATATGTTGATAGTCTAAATTCTTGCGAAGGCGCTTCAAAGTTGCATATTGTACATATTTTGTAATTAAGGAATTAGGCCTGAGAGCCCTAATTGTAAGCTCGCATGTTACCAGCCTATTTGAATTATGAATCTTTGATATACTAAATGATTGAATCTGCATTTGTATTCTATCTTTGAGTTGTTTTTGTTGTGTTTACTCTTGCTGCATGGTCTGGACTGTTCACTTTGTGGACCCTCCTAATCATGACTGCACCAATAAGGATGACACCAAAAATGATATGATAAAACCAAATAGCTCATGATTCACCTAGATCTTTTGTTATAGATATTGGATGGGATTCTCTTCACTACTTAGGGTTGAAAAATGCCTAAGAAAGAAGAGGAATGATGATAAACTTTCTACTTGGGGTAGACAAGATCCCAAGCAAAAAGTAGGATAGGATAGAGACCCACTAACTCAAGAGTAGTCAAAGCTCCCAAGTCAATAGACCTTCAAAGATAAAATGATGAAAAGATCTAGGTTAAGCTTATACAAATTTTGGATTTGATTGATGGATAAAAAAAGATTGATTGATTGATAGATAATTGGTTGGCAAATGAATGGAAAAGCAAGATGGGTTGTGTGGATAGATAAATCTAAAGATAGATGGATTGGTTGAAGAGGAATGAGTGGATAGATTAATTGATTTGGTTGATAAATAGATATATGGATATGTTGGCAAATGGATGATTGGAGTTTGACAAAATTCAGGTCCAAAGGCTAGATGATCGGACAAGAGATGGATAGACCCTCACAAGTCCAAAATTAATGTAATTGGTAAGGCAATGATGGATGATTATGAAGGGACAAGGCAATATGGAATGGTTAAATGGTTATGTGGACTAGATGGGCTGAATCATGAGTATATTTTAGGTCACTATTTTACCCTATAGTCTGAGTTGCCAATCACAGGCATGCCAACAGTATACACAGGCGCGGTGATAGGTAACACAGGCACATCGACAATAAAAAAGGGTGTGGAACTATAGTCACAAGTGCGGTTCTATTCTAATTTTCTATTTTTTTGATTAGTTTTTAGATTTTTGGCAAGAAATACAAACACAAAAATACATTGGTTAACTTGTGACTTATCAAGGTAATTGGTGCAAATTGCTTCGCAACTAGCAATGGCTTATACTCGTTTTTCACAATGAAAACACACCAAACACATTAAAAACCTAGAATTATTCAAGGAGTGATTTCAAGTGTGGGCCCACATAATAGAATACCTATCCATGTTATTACCTAACTAAGAACACTTCACCCTATGCGGATAGCTAGGGATATGGGTGTTGCACCCAATACCGCTTTCCTTGGAGGCGTTTATGCCTTATCCAAAGAAAACTTTTATCTCCACTTCAAGGAGGTACATGGTGAGTAACTTCAGGGAGTGGTCCGTGTCCCTTGCACCACACTAGAAAATGACCGATGGTCTTATCTAGGCTTTACAAGATTCTAGGGGAGTCCTCTATATACACAAGGTGCGATGAGGCACAAGTCCATGAACAAGATTCCAAGCAGCCAACCTAATCATCACCAATCCAAGTCTTGGTGGACCAAGGGTCTCGGGGATCAAAGTTGGACAAGTTGTGTTCACCTTTGAGGTACATCTTTCTCTATCCCCCTTTGATATACCCCACTGGAACGAGTGGTTGAGGATGCCCCCTTAGAGTGGGAGTGTCTCTAAGGGCATGCCTCCTAAGGGAAATATTTTACTTGGTGTTTTTCATCTCCAAAATTGCACGAAGCGCGAGGAGAGAGCATACACACACAAACAAGCAAATCTTGGGATAACAAAGAGAAGCAATGTGTGGTTTTTGATCTCCAAGATCACACAAAGTGCAAGGAGAGAGCATACACCAACACATAACATCAAAGACACAAAAAAAATGTTCATTAACCAACTAATTTACTTTAGTGCCTAATTTTGTGGAAAAAACAAGATCTTTGACAAGCGAGACTGCAACAAACTTGTTAGTAGTTTGAAATATGATCTTTGACAGGTGTAAACAAGATGTACAAATAGATTAGTCTCCAAATCAAGCCAAAATGTTAGCTAAAAATTAAAAATCAAAGGCACAAAAATACAATCAAAAGCACAGAAACAAAGATGGATGAAATCAAAAACTGAATGGTTATACCTGATTTACCCTTACAGCATAGGTGCACTAATAGTAGGCTCGAGCACTTAGAAATGATGCACAGACATGGATCTTGACAACACATGTACGGCACTAGAGCTTGTAGGCACGGGTTTACATGACACAGGCACTAATCTAGAACTGTGTGATGAAAACTTGCCAAAAGTAGCTAGTTAGGTTTGACAGAAAATAGAAAATGACTGACAGAGGCTGATCCAAAGGTCCTAGTTGATAGATTTGATGAAACCTTAGCTACACAAAAACACACACAACAAAGGCATGACTTTGGAAAGCGTAGACACAAATATGTAAAAAGTGATAGAAACCTACAATAAAAACTTGACAAAATCTTAAAAAACCATATGTTAACTAATGAAAAGGTCATATCTAAGGGTTAGAAACATAGATAAACTAAAATCTAATAGAAAACCTAGAAAATTATAGTTATTAGGGATCAAAAACTAAAACTAGGTCAAATCTAAAACACGGGTGTTAGAACACATACAGGGCACATAGGTGCGCTGCTTGCAAGCATAGGCGTGTCGAACAGAAGCACCGATGTGCATTTACAGTCAAGGGCATGGGGTTGTAACCTGCAACCAAAAAGATAGAATTTTGGTGTAGTCACAGTAGGAGGGTTCACAGAATGAACTGTCTAGACCGTGCAGCAAGAGTAAACACAATAGAAACAATTCAAAGATATGGAACAAATGCAGATTTAGTCATTCAATATATCATAGAATTCAAATACAGATC
Organism: Cunninghamia lanceolata; assembly: GCA_027924645.1. Taxonomy (NCBI): domain Eukaryota; kingdom Viridiplantae; phylum Streptophyta; class Pinopsida; order Cupressales; family Cupressaceae; genus Cunninghamia; species Cunninghamia lanceolata. The sequence continues at coordinate 4,550,490 of BSBN01000395.1, read as the reverse complement.
GACCAGCAACATGCGGGCTTACAATTGGGCTCACATGCATGATTACAGAATACCAGAATATGTGCAAGATATAGCTTTGAAGTTCCCTCGCACAAAATCTAAACTATCCTCTATTACTATGTCATGAATTACTTTCCTAAGGATCTATTACATCAATATATATCATCTCTGGTACAAAAGATTCCTCCGTGTCGGCCAAGGAAGATCACAAACTCCAATGAAGAGCTGTAATGTGTGTAAACAGATAGGTCAGATGTAATCATGAAGAATTCCTCCTCAAATGAATGGAATGATGTACAGATCTCAGGTAATGTTGGCCATGAACCAAAGATCATCAAATGATGTGCAATTAAGCTCCACAAGTCGAGGAATGCTCTGCAAGTCTTTTCCTTTAGCTGATTGTCTGAGACTATCAGGATGCTCTATTCTGAGAAAATAGTTGATCTTCTAATAGCGATAACTTTCTAGTAACTTATACAAATGCTTTGAGATTCGGATATGTTGTAGATGAATGAATCTAGATGCTAAGTCCAGGTCCGTAAGATCTGAAATGCAACTATGGTAGAATGTGAACCAAAATACAGAAACTGTTACTGACTGAACTACCTAAACTGAACTAGAAAATGAAAAGAAACAAACTGATCTACAAACAAATTAAATTGTAAATGTTTTTGGTTGATGCAAGATTGCTCTTGAACTAGGGATGCTCCTGCATCAGACATTCGGGGTTATTGAAAAAGTGAGTCCCTCACTTTGCTAGGGCTAGGGGAGAACCAAGACGGTCCACCTCAGCTTGAGAAATCCATGTTGAATCTTCTTCCAGTCTACCTTTCCATTTCATAAGGTATTCTTTGTATTGTCTTCCTCGGGTGTTGCGTCCAACTCTGCTGTCCAAAATGTCTTCAATTTGCTCTGATGCTTGTTGTGGTAACTGCTTCTTCAAGTCCTCTGCCATGCTATCATTGAACTATGCTTCATGATACTAGTATAGGTCTACAATATTGAAAATAGGTGATATGCCCAATGTCTCCGGTAACTCTACTTCATAGGCATTTCTTGAATCAAATTTCTTGAGTATCCTACAAGGTCCAAACTTCATCTTCAACTTGTTATATGTTCCAACTAGAAATCTTTCTTTTCTCAAGTATACCATCACTTCATCTCCAAATGCAGATTCTTTATGTCTTCTCTTTTCATCTGCTTGCTCCTTATATTTGCTATTCATATATTCCAAATGCTTCTTTACCTGATTATACATTGTCTCCATATGTTCTACAAATTCTTCTGCTTCTGCACTCCTCTTTTCTATCATACTCGTATCTCTCAACTCTGTCACTCCTCTAGGGTTTACTCCGCTAACAATCTCAAAAGATGTTTTTTTGGTACTCCTATTTACTAAATTATTGTATGCAAACTCTGCCTGTGAAAGAATCAAGTCCCAACTTCCTACCTTTTCTCCAACCAAACATCTCAACAAGTTGCCCAAACTCCCATTCACTACCTCTGTCTATCCATCAGTCTGTGGATGAAATGCTGAAATGAACTTCAAATCTGTCTTCATCTTCTTCCAAAGTGTCTTCCAAAAGTATCCAAGAAATCTAGCATCTCTGTCTGAAATTATACTCTTTGGTAATCCATGTAATCTCACAATCTCCTTGAAAAATAGGTCTGCTACATGTACTGCATCAATTGTCTTCTTACAAGGTATGAAATGACCCATCTTTAAAAATCTATCTACCACTACAAATATAGAATTGGGTGTGTGCAAGAAGTTGAGTCCACTTTTTGGCCAAAAAGTGGAAGTGTTTTCCCTAATTTTTAGAATTTGTCACATTTGACCTAAGAATTTGAAGCACTTAAAGGTGGAATCTTGAAAAAAAGTCAATAAATATGAAATGTAGTACTCGGGGTCTAGTTTCCAAATATGTAATTTTTTTTAATATGCAAATGATACAAAATGATTTTTAATAGGCATTTCTAAAAACCACTGTTTAAAAGTCACTTTTTTTACTATACCATGCACGTGTACGTCATCCATATTTTGACCTAAATAATCATATTTTTCTAAATCCTTTTGGGAAAAGATTTATAAGTCACTGAAGCACGTTTTCTATATTTTTTGTAATTTTTTATTGAATATTTTTTTGTTAATTTTTTATTGGCCATTTTTGGTGTTTTAAAAAATCGTCGTGTACGTCACACATAAGATGACCTAAACTTATCATTTTTAATTTTTTTTTCAAATTGAAAAGAATTGTTTGAAGTACATTTTTGTACAATTTTTTTTTACAAAAAATAATTTTGATAAAAAAGTTATTAAAATATTAAAAAACCTTGATAATTAAAGTTTATGGACCTATTTCATCAAAAATTAATTGAAAAATAGAAAAATAATTCAATTGTAAAAAAAATTACATATTTGGAATCTACACTATCTCATCTATAATGGGTTTTAATTTCGTCAAAAAATTCTACAAAAAAGGCCTTCAGACATATGCCCAAAGTCACTATTTTATTGTGACATTGACATGACATTCAACTTGCAGGTCAAACCAGGTCCAAAGCCAAGGGTTGGGTTCCCATGCCTTTTTTCTGACCAAAAAGCCATAGCAAAAATTGGGTCAAAAATTGAAATTTTATGAAATGGGATCCCATTTCTAAAAAATGGGATCCCATTTCTAAAAAATGGGATCCCATTTCTAAAAAATGGGATCTTGTTTTGAAACACGATCCCATTTTAAAATGGGATCCTGTTTCTAGAAAACAAAATCCCGCTTTTGGCTCGAGATCCCATTTTGGTTTACCCGATTTCAGGTTTTTTCTAAGTCTAAAACTTCCACCTTAAGTTGACTCATCTTTGTGCATTTACCCAATCATATCCTCTCTGTGTCTTATGCAATCCCATCACAAAATCCATGCTTATGTCTTCCCAAGGTGTCTCTGGTACTGTCAAAGGTTTGTACAATCTAGTATTCTGACTACTTCCTTTTGTAACTTGACAAACTCTACAACTCTGCACAAACTTTCTAACATCCTTATGTATCTACAGCCAAAAGTAATTTTTACTTACCAAAGCTACTATTTTATCAATGCCAAAATGTCTTGCCCATCCACCAGTATGTTTCTCCTTGATCAAATTATCTATCATTGAACTTCTAGATATGCACAATTGATTTCCTCTGAACAACATATCTTCTTGAATGAAATAGTCCAACCACTTACTCCTATCTATTACAATAGGTTCCTTACATGTTTTCCAAGGTTCTACAAAATCAGTGTCTCCCTCATACATGTTCTTCAATTCATTAAAACCTCATCTCTGTCAATGAGTTTCTTCTCCTACTCAATGTATCAACAACTTTGTTTGATTTAACACTCCTATGCTTCAATACAAATGTATAACTCTGCATGAACTCTACACATCTCATGTGTCTTTGATTCAACTTACCTTGACTATTCAAATACTGCAAAGTTTGATGATCTGTATACAACACAAACTCCTTAGGCAGCAAATAATGTCTCCACTTCTTCAAGGCTTGAATTATGACATAGAACTCTTGATCATAAACTGAATATCTTCTCCTTGCATCATTCAACTTCTCACTGTAATATGCTACAGGTCTACCTTCTTGACTTAACATTGCTCCAAATGCACTCCCACTTGCATCACAATCTACTTGAAATACCTTATTGAAATCTGGTAATACTAAAACAGGTTGCTCCGTCACCTTCTGTTTCAACAGTTCAAAACTTTTATCTGCTCCTGATGTCCACTTAAAGTCTTTTCTGTCACCTCTCATTGTCTCTGTCATAAGGTTACAAACTGAACTAAAATTTCTAATGAACTTCTCATAGAAACTAGCCAATCCATGAAATGATTTAACCTCTCCAATGCTCTTCAGTGTAGTCCATTCAACAATTACTCTTACTTTCCCACGGTCCATCTTCAATCCTTCTGCAGAAATCCCAAATCCCAAATATACCAATTCTTCCTTCATGAAACTATACTTCTTGATGTTTATCAACAATTTCTCCTCTCTTAGTCTCTGCAAAACTTGTCTAATATGCCACAAATGTTCTTCCTTTGTTTTACTAAAAATAAAAATGTCATCCACATATACAATAACAAACTTACCCAAGAATTTCTTCAAGACTTCATTCATCAATCTCATGAAAGTACTAGGTGCATTTGTCAATCCAAAAGGCATCACTAACCACTCATACAATCCTTCATTTGTCTTAAAAGTAGTCTTCCATTCATTTCCTTATCTGATTTTGATCTGATGGTACACACTCTTCAAATCTATCTTTGTGAAATATCTTGCTCCACTCAAACAATCCATGATATCATCCATCCTAGGTAAAGGAAATCTATACTTAACTGTGATCTTATTTATTACTCTAGAGTCAATACACATTCTCCACTCTCCATCTTTCTTCTGTGCTAACATTGCAGGTATTGCACAAGGACTCAAACTTTCTCTGATCAAACCTTTCCTCAACAATTCCTATATCCGTCTATTCAATTCTTCATTCTCTGCCGGTGTCATTCTATGTGCTGCTTTGTTAGGCAAACTAGCTCCTAGTATAAGATCCATGTGATGACTGATACTCTTGATTGGTGGCAATCCTTCAAGTACATTGTCTGATATGATGTCTTCATACTCTGTTAGCAACTCTCTTATCTCCTCCAGTTGTGGTTCTTTTGTCCGCTTCAATGCTTCAGGGTTCTTAGGAATCAAAGCATAACACATATTCTCATGTCTCAAACGATCCAGAAATTTTCTTCCATCTACCAAACAGATTCTAGCATTCCCACATATTTCACTCTTAGGATCATCCTCCAAAGGAATCAAAGTAATTCTCTTCCCATTTTATGTTATAGTGTATGCATTCTTCCTCCCATCATGTATAGCTTTTCTATCATACTGCCAAGGTCTACCCAACAAGATATGACATACATCCATAGGCATAATATCACACAAGACTTCATCATGATAAGATCCAATATGAAATTTCACCAAACATTGTTGATCATTCCAAATCCATGCTATCTGATAGGCCCTAGGGAGTTCAATCTTTCCAACTTTAGATTAGTCACCATCTCCTCTGAAACTAGGTTGTCTAAACTACCACTATCAATTACAACTTTACAACATTTACCTCTTGATTTGCATCTGGTTCTGAACAAACTCTTCCTCTGCGGTGGTTCCTCATTTGTCTTTGCTTGAAATTGTGCTCTCCTCATCACCAGTGATTCTCCCTTTTCTGGTTTACCAATTGAACTACGTAATCCAACAAGTTCTTCTTCAACATAAGCTGCTCTTCCACTGTTCTCGGTTCTCTTGCTTGTACTCCCTTGATTATGCTCAAATGCTCTATGTCCTTCACCTCCACACTTGAAACAAGTTCCTTTGAATGTTCTCTTATCAAATCCTCTTCCTTCTCTTCTGTATCCTTCATTCCGGTATGTACTAGGGTTTCCTCTCCAGTAAAAATTTATGTCATCTCTCCGGTAAGCAATATTTTCTTTGTCATCCTTGAATGTGTTGTCAAACTTGTTCTGCTCCAGATGTGACCTGTCTCCTCCAGAAAATGTTATGTTCCTCTGAAATTTACCTCCTCTGCCTCTCTCTCTGATCATGCCTCTTATTCAACTTTTCTTCAACTTTTAGGGCAAACTGATATGCTTCCTCCAAAGATGTCATCCTCACCAAACTCAGTTCTTTTTGAATATTCAATCTCAGTCCATTGATCTATTTAGCCACTTTCTCTTTGCTTGTTTCACTATGTCCTATTCTTATGATCATCTTATGAAATTCTTCAGTATACTCCACAGATTTCTCCTTTTGTCTCAGGTTTTGCAATCTCTTCAACAGCTCTAACTCATAGTCAGCAGGTATAAACTGATTCTTCAATTTTATCACCATTCTATCCCACTTTGTAATCTTTTCTTTTCCTCTTCTATTTCTATCCAATTGAACTTCTTTCCACCATATATCAGCATGTCCTTTCAACTTTGTCTTTGCAACTTTCAACTTCTCCGGATCTTCAACTTCTTCATATTCAAAGTATTCTTCCATGTCATTTATCTAGTCAATCAATTCTTCAGGGTTCAAATTACCAGTATAATTATGTACATCCACTCTAGGTCTTTTTCCAATCTTTGAAATAGCTCATAACATCTTTACTTGATCCGATTCTTCTTCTTCATCACCCCCTAGGGTTTCGCCAACTTGTTCAACAGATTGAAATTCTTCTTCATCGTCACTTTCAAGATTAGGTCTCGGTATCAATCCTCTTTGCCTATCTTCCTCAACAACATCCAATCAAATTTGCATTATTTTCATCATTTCCATCATCTCATCCATTCTACTAGCCATTGTTCCAACAACAACAAATCTCCTCAGTGGCATTCTTCCTAGGATCAAGTGCAAATTGCCTCAAGTTCGGTGATTACGCTACAAGGTGATAACTACCTCACAATCGGTGATCGGTTGCGACACAAGTAACCTGCCTCAATTCAATGATCCGTCCACAACAAGATCTTACAAAATTCCTTCACCAACTCCACTTAATTCACTCCTAAAGATTTAAACTTTCACTCTAATACCACTTGGTGCAGTCACGGTAGGAGGGTTCATAGAATGAACTATCCAGACCGTGCATCAAGAGTAAACACAATGGAAACAACTCAAAGATATGGAACAAATGTAGATTCAGTCATGCAGTATATAATAGAACTCAAATACAGATTGGTTGGCAACATGTGGGCTTACAATTGGGCTCACAGGCCTGATTACAAAATACCAGAATATGCGCAAGATATAGCTTTGAAGTTCCCTTGCACAAAATCTAAACTATCCTCTATTACTATGTCATGAACTACTTTCCTAAGGATCTATTACATCAATATATATCATCTCCAATACAAAAGATTCCTCCATGTCAGCCAAGGAAGATCACAAAATCCAATGAAGAGCTATAACGTGTGTACATGAATAGGTCAGACCTAATCATGAAGAATTCCTCCGCAAATGAATGGAATGATGAGCGGATCTCAGGGAAGGTCGGCCATGAACAAAAGATCATCGAATGATGTGTAATTAAGCTCCATAAGTCGAGGAATGCTTTGTTATGAGAAAACAGTTGATCTTCTAATTGCAATAACTTTTTGGTAACTAATCCAAATGCTCTAAGATTTGGATATGTTGTAGATGAATGAATCTAGATGTGAAGTCCATCTCCATGAGATCTAAACTACAACTGTGGTAGAATGCAGACCAAAATACAGAAATTGCTACTGACTGAACTACCTAAACTAAACTAGAAAATGAAAAGAAACAAACTATATTGCAAACAAATTGAATTGCAAATGTTTTTGGTTGATGCAAGATTTTCTTTTGGACCAGGGATGCTCCTGCATCAAATTTCTTCTAAAAAAAGTTGATTAAAGGGATGTGGGTTCCATCGGGCATGCCAAAAAGTATACAAAATTATGATTCAAGGTAAATAATGAAGATAAATGCAATATAACTCAATACCTTCACCTCAAACGAAGTCCTCACACTTAGATAGAATGGAGTAGAGTGCACCCTAATTCTACTAGCTTTGTTCTATGGATAAATTATGCATTGTGGGCTACTCACAAAACCAACATAATCTAGGTATGAGATGGCTATAATGGAGGCAAATGATAATGGAAATGATATAGAAAATGATAGCATGTACTTGCATATGAAAGATGTGTTGTGATAATGATGTGAGAGGTTCAATTTATATAGGGTTGAATGATGGATGGATGGCTAGGATTAAAATATTAGATCAATGGCTAGAATTGGTTGAGAGGATTATAGGTCAATAATAAGAATCTTCTAGATCATTCTTTCATGTGAATGGTGGAGATTAAAAGGATGTGATATGAGGTGGATGGTGGAGATTAAAAGTGAATTTAATTTTGGATCCCTTATTTAATAATTGTGACCAATTATTTAATAAAAGTGGAGAGTAGTTGAAAATAAGGATATAAGTGGGTAAATTAATTAAGTAATGGAATTATTTAATTAATTTATGGAGAGGAAGTGGTTGAAAGGTCATAAATTTGTTAGTAAATGGGCTTTATTAATTAACTTAAGAAGAAAATGGGAAATTAAATAAATAAATAAAATTTATTTATTTAATTATAGGAAAAGTGGATAAATGAAGGATGGATTAATTAAAGATGGTTTAATTAATTAAATAATAAAATTATTTAATTAATTTGGAAGACATGTTAGGATGCAAAGTGGTGTTAGGAGTATGTCGAAAATGAAGGTGAATACATGGTCATTTTCAAGTGTCTACATATGACACATCAAGTGTTATAAAAAAGATTAAACCAAGGGGCAACCCAAAAACTGTCTTATCTAAACTTCCATTCTCACAACACAATTAATGAAGCATTCATACCTCTCTTGCCCTCATCAAGTTTTAACCAAATAGGTGGGATTTCTATAATACAAAAACAACCACAAACAATCCAACCCAAATTTCAAAACAAAAACATGCATCTAGTTATCTAGCTTTCTGTAGATATCAACAATCTAGCATACCTTTTCAAGTACAAGTGTAGTAGGCTCCACTTATAGGGATAACGTTTAGAGGAACAAGAACCTCTACACATAACCCCCTCTAGGGAGCATACCTCAAGTATTTAAAGGATCCTCTTGACTACAACATTCGTCATGTCATACTACCACATCCTCTCCTTGAGATTCCAAAATTTAAAGGAGATGGCAACCCCAATTCTCATATCAAGGCTTACATCACAGTAGTGCAGAATATACTTCCTTGGGATGGGATGGTAGAAAATATTTTTCCAAATAAGTTGGAGGGTATCAGTCTAGATTGGTACTATTAACTTCTAGAAGTATCGATCCACTCATTTAGGTAACTCATTGATCAATTTGTGGATGCCTTAGACATTAATAAACTAGTCAAAAGAATACAAAAAATTAATGATCAAACAAGAAACCAATGAGTTAGTTGCACATTTTATCACATGATTGAGGCATGTCCTCTACTCTTTAGCTAGCACACCAAACATGGATCATAGGGAACTCTATGATCTCTTCTTACATGCTCTCAACTATTGATGGAGGAGACAAACAAACACAATACACAAATATTGAAAACATACAAATACTCTAACAAAGATTTGCCTGAAACACCTAGAATGCCACATCACTCAACTATTCATTGATCCCTTGATAAAAAAATCTTACAAAGTGCTTCTATTTATAAAGGTCTTTACAACATGATACTAGTACAAAGCATTAAATGATTTTGCCTTTCTCGACATTTTCAAACTTATCAATCCTTGTCTATTCTATAAAGCTTCTCATCTAGAAACTTACTACAGCTTACTAGTTTCCCTCTTTCTTTCTAGAAATTTCCTATTTATAATTTTGTCTTTTTTATTTAATTAATTATGCTTATGGGAGAAATTAATACACCAACACTCCCCTTTAATTTCTACCTCAAACTGCTTCAACTTCTTCAATTCTCAAACTTTGTCTTCTCCTTTATTAATGCCTTTACCAACTGATCTTCATATTTGTAAAACCCAAATAGATTTCTCCACTTCTTACTAGCTCTCTAAATTTTTTCCCATAAGTACTCTTCCTGCAAACTCACTATTTGCATGATACTCTTCACATATAACAAGACAATGACTTCCTTCGAGTCAAAACAAACAATCATCTGTTGTACAACTCAAACATTCAAACCTTGCATGATTTCTTTTTTGTTCGACATGTGAATACTTATGCCTATAAAACTTTTTGAACTTGAGATCTTTTGCTAATTTGATACACCAATCCATCCATAATTCATCTGCATACAATTTTTCATAGATTCCTTCTTCCACTCTCTATTCCAACACATCTTTTTAGAATGATTCTTCAATTAAAAAATAGTACAAGGATGAAGATTGGAACACATTTCCTTATTATGTCCTTGCCTATGACAATGAGAACATTGCTTTTTTTAACTAACTTGTCTTTACATATATTACAAGTAACATCATTAGTTTTTCTTTACGTCTAACATATCCAAGAACTTCATTTTTTGGCCTCATTCTAGCTTCAGTGGGCTCTCTAATTCCTTGCCCATACTTTCCAAAATATTTTCTATTATAGTCCATTCTTTTTATAATTTTAAAAGTAAAATTATTTAGATAGCATCATTTGTCATTATCATCACAACTAGAAAGATTTGTAGATTCAAACACATTGTTATCTCCAACCTTACATTCATTTTCTAAAGAAAGTATTTCAACCAAAGCATTTGGTGCACTTGGAACATCATACAAATCATCACATAGTGAAGACCTTAGACACTCATTTTATTATGCATGTTGCAAGTAATTGATCTAAGTGATTATTTTGTTCCTTCAATTTTGATTTTTCATCCTTTTGAGAGCTATTTTATGTTGTAAGAACCTTCAATTTCTCTTCGAATTCTTCATTCTTCTTTTTAACCTTATCAAACCAATTCAATTTTTCTTCTAATTCCTCATTTTAATTTTTAACTTTTACCAATTCTTCTTTAACTTTTACTAGTTCTTCTTCTAAAAAATCCTTTTCAACCATTAAATTTTCATTTTCTTTCTTCAATCTTTTACTAATATTTCCCATTTAGACAAATAATTAAATTTACCTAGTGCATTTGGCTATGAACCAATTTGCTACTGTGATTTCAAATTCGTATCTTTCCTTTCCTAATGTCATGATTATGACAATTTACTTTGGCAGCTTCATGTACCTTCAATCCTCTATTATGTGATGTCTCAAGACTTGGCAATCTTTCTTCAGTGATCAAAATTTTGAATATGATTTTCTTTGAAAGGACTTCCCTCTTACCTATTTCTCTTGCAAATTGATCTGATCTTCTACTAGGTAGGTTCTCCAAACTTGAGCAATTTTGTCTTCAAATGATACAACATTTTGAGCAATTTGCAACTCCTTCCATGATTTTTTGAAATTATCTTTGTAATTAACTATGGCTTCAAATTCTTTTTGTGATGATGTGAAATAAACATTGTTTAGATAGTAAAAATTAAAGTAATAATATTTTTTTAATGATTTATTATTATTGAAAAATAAAATAGCTCTTCAATAAAATATAAAGTAAATAATATCTAAAATAAAATAGTTCTTAATAAAAGTTAAATAAATAATTATTTAAAAATATTACTTATTAATTTAATTATAAAGTATACTTATTATATTTTTATTTATTGAAGTACATAACTATATATTATTTTATTTATCAAATTACATAATAATTTTAATATTTTTTTAGTTACTATTTTTATTATAATAGTAAAAATAACTCTTCGAATAAACATTCAAGTAATAGTAGGCATGAGCTTTCCACAATCCATAGGATTAAAAGAGAAGTGTTTTTGGATTTAACTATGTATTTCTTTGTTTTAATGTTTCGGATCACACTCAGTGATCCATCATAGGAATAGGATACTTGTGATTTGGATTGCAGACATACCCTTTAAAAAGAGATGAGGGGGAGACAATATTAGGGTTTGATCCTAATGTGGTAGAAAAATTTAACATATTGAATAATAGAAAACAAAAGCATGTGAATATAAAAATAAGGAAATTAAAAAGAAACAAATGCAAGTCATATGATGGAGTTTCTAGAGGATCTATTTTTGTAGAGCAAGGGGTCCTATGAAGCAAAAAGAATGATATAGCGTAACTTAGAATATTTTCCTCTAAAATAGGAGCACCTACTTTTTAGATTGTTCATTTTAAGTGGGTGCATTTCGGTTGGAGCTAAAACTTTCCCCCACCAACTTAGGGATTTTTCTACCAGTTTTTAGATTCCCACAATTTAATTCAGGAAATATTTTGGAGGGAAAATATTTTATTTGGTCATTTTTATTTGTAAGTCCTAAAAACTCCCTGCTAAATCATTTAGCATTAAACCATTATAAAAAAAATCATGAGACCACCAGCTTCCATAAATTTCAGAGCTTAAACTTTTAAGCCTATCTGCAACTACAAAATTTATGGGACTGCTTGTTGTAAATTGCTCCTAAAATTTTTCAGCAACACCATTGAGATAATTTAGGAAGCCCCTCTCCATGGAACCACAACCTTAGTCTAATAACCAATGTATGATAAGGAAATAAGCAAAATCAATATATAATTATAAATCAATAAACAAGTAAAATGAGATGTGTGTGTGTGTACAACCATATACTACCATATTCTATAGACTAATATATGTATATCATGTATAGAGAAAAAATAGAAATGTAAAGGAGCAATACATACATACATACATACATACATACATATAAGTACAAACAAAACATTAAATATGCATAGATGCAAAAAGAAAAATCCAATAATGTATAATTCTATGAAATATTGATGCCTATTGATAAAAATTATGAAATACAATGCAAGTATTGTTTATTATTTAAAGGAAAAGGGAAGATAGAAAATAAGAGCAAGGTTTATATATATCAACAATATGAAAATTATATCTTAAATATAATATGAATTAACATAGAAAGAATGCCTAGAATGAACTATGTATAAGAAAAGTATATAGTATGGATAAAAGAAAAAGGATATGCATAAGAGCAATGATTATATATACGAGAACAAAATATGAAAGGCTAAAATGCACAAGAAAATAAAAGGTGGGAAAAGGAGGAAGGGGGTGAAGAGAGGAAGAGGACATAGGGGGTAAGGATGAGAGAGAAAAGGTGGGGAGGAGGGTGGGTATGGAGGGACTTCAACAAGGGTTACCAGGCTAGGCTTAAATGACAACCTTCATTGTGATTAACATTGGTGGGGTGATTAATAAAGATGGCTTCAAGGAGTTTTCTCTTGAAAAAACTATCTTCTTTGATGAGAACTTGGGTCTCCTTAAGGTAAATATGGTGATTGGTTTGGTGGGAGTACTTTGCAAGGGCATATTTTGCTATTCAATCATGCCTAATGTTAGCATTATGTTCATTAATCCTAGTGCTGATGGAACACCTAGTTTCTCCTATGTATGGGGTCCCACAAGAGCAAAAAAATTATAGACTCTTTAATTGAGCATATTACCACTCTCCTCTACATAGAAGGCCTCTCTAATAAGATTTCCAAAATTTTGTAAGAAAGGCCTCATGTGCACCTTTAAACCCTTCTCCACTATCAGAAGTCGTAACCCTTCAACCAAAGATCTTAGACACAATATGCTCAATTCAAAAGTCTATAAAATTGTTTTCTCTTGTGGGACACCATACATAGGCGAAACTGGGTATTCCATCAAGCCTAGGATCAAGGAACATAATGCTGACATTAGGCATGATCGAATAGAAAAATCTTCCCTTGTAGAGCAATCCCACCAAACCAATCACCATATTTGCCTTGAGGATATCCAATTTATCATCAAAGAAGATATTTTTTCAGGAGAAAACTCCTCAAAGCCATCTTTATTAGAAATCACCCCACCAATCTTAATCACGATGAAGGTTGATATTTAAGCCTAGCTTAGCAACCCTTGTTGAACTCCCTCCATACCTATCCTCATCCTACTTGATACTTCTCCTCCTTACCCTCCTCCCCACCTTTTCTCTCTCTCATCCTTGCCCCCTATGCTCTCTTCCTCCTTTTCCCGCCTTTTATATTCTCATCCATTTTCTCATCCTTATTTTTTTTCCTTATTTTCTCATATATATATATATATATCACTCTTATGCATATCCTTTTTCTTTTATCCATTCTATACTACTTTTTCTTATAAACAACTTATTCTAGTCATTCTTTCTATCTTAATTCATGTTATATGTAAGATGATATAATTTTCCTATTGTGGGCATACATACATATATATAGATAAGCCTTGCTCTTATTTTCCATCTTCCTTTTTTCTTTAATTCATAAACAATACTTGTTTTGTTTCATAATATTTATCAATACATTATTGGCTTTTTCTTTTTGCATATGTGCATATTTAATGTGTTGTTTGCATGTATATACATGTATGTATGTATCACTACTTTATATTTCTATTTTTTATCTATACATGATATACATATATTAGTCTATAGAATATGGTAGTATATGGTTGTACATACACACACATATCTCTTTTTACTTGTTTATTGATTTATAAATTAATATATTGATTTTACTTCTTTCCCTATCATACATTGGTTATTAGACTAATATAGCATATGACTTGCATTTGCTTTCTTTTTAATTTCCTTATTTTTTCTATTCACATGCTTTTATTTTCTATTATTCAATATGTTTAATTTTTCTACCACCTCCTCCAACCCAAATCCCCCCTCCCCCTCATCTCTTTTTAAAGGGTAAGTCTACAATCAAAATCACAAGTATCATCTTCTTGACGATGGATCACTGAGTGTGATCTGAAATGTTGAAGCAAAGAAATACATATAGTTAAATCTAAAAACACTTCACTTTGAAACATAAAAGTAAATAAAGAAAGGTATATATAAGTAAATAAAAATAATTCTTAAATAGTTCTAGAATAAATCTAGCATACCTATCTTTTGAAAAAACTATGTAAAAGACACGAAGAGGTATCATTCTCGAGGTGCCTCAAGAATGATATCTCTCAGGCTCTCTTTTTTTGTATCATATTTTCAATATGGTATTAGAATAGATGTCTTGGAACTCTTTGTTTTCCTTTCATTATCTCATCTTTCCTTCTCCAAAGTGGTTCATACAATGGCCAAGCAGTGCAGACCACGTGTGCCACAACAACCATTGTTGTCTATCCACCATTCTTTCATTTTGTCAATAGAGGCGTAATGCAGACCACATGCAAATCTATGAAATTCATCATACATCTGCATTTGGTTTCTCTCCTCTTTCTATCTTGTTCACTCTTTTCATTGTTTCACTCCATTTTGTTTATTTTCATATCAGAAAAATTTATTTTAAAAAATTTATATGAAGCTGTGAAAATCTAAGGTGTTGTAGAAAAGTGCAAGCGGTTATGGTGGTTTTAGGCAATTAAGAAGAAGTTTTTATATTTATGTTATGAGGTTTTATTTGTTTCAAGATTAGTATGGATTTATTATGCTCCTCTTTGATGGATAGTCAAGCTATGCAAAGGAGGAATCATGTTATCATTAAGTGCCATTTATTTATTGGTATATTGTTCTAATTTTAAAATTATGGTTTAACATGGTCTCACTAAAATTGTGATATCTTTCTCATTTATAATGAAATTCATAAATTTAACATGTTCTAGAAAGATGATGAAGAGGGTAACAAAACCTAGAAATTGTTGGAAAATATTATTAATATTTAACGAGCAATTTAATGCATAAGAAAGGGAGAAGATTAATAATTTTTAAAATATCTATAACATTGTATGAATTAGTTATCGGTGGAAATCGACATCCAAGGCATTTTTCATTGAAGGGGGCAACATGAAACATGTAAACCTCAATACTGTAGCAAAAGATGGAGGTGACAACCAGCTAAAGCCAACTATCAATGTAGTTCCAGAATAAAGTCCCCATGTCAGCACTAAAAGGGGGTGTTAGGAATTATTAATGCATGACATAGAATAATGTAATAAATAATAAATTAACATATTGATGCTAATTTATTAGATGTTATTTTTTAGTTAGTTATGTGTTAGTTGGTAGTTGGTAGTTAGTGGTTTGGGTAGTTAGTAGGTTGAATGAATTTATAAGCCATGTAATGTAATCATTTGAGTGTTGAAGATGAATGATTAATTATTGATGTGGTTGAGCCTCACTCTCCTTTGTGTCACATTTTCAATAACTATTAAACTCTTATATATAATATTGTTCAATTTGGTTAAAGAACAATTAATCTATACAAATATAGAGTTCAAATTTATTCACTTGTACAACAACAATACTTCATACAAGTAATATTGTCACTTACAAAAAAAATTGAAATGTATTCTCCTGCTCCCGCTCTCGCCCAGTCGTAGGCTAATGCAAGGCCAAATCCTCTCGATGCTTCAAGCACTCGTTAGAGTTTGTCACTTGTGCTTCAGTCTAAACCCTTGTCTGTGGTGGTTACTAGTGCTCATGTTGGTTCTTCTATGGAGATAACTCATGCTCATGCTAGTTCTCCTGCGCATTGTGGGTTTCTCTCAACTTCTGGAGGGTGCAACTTCTGTGCCCTTTTTCTAGAGATTGAAGGATCTAATCCTAGGCGACATAATGATAGACGGAGCAATGCCAAATCCTATGTGGCTACAACTAGTGTGTAAGTCCATGGCCACCCTTCACAGAATGCCATGATTCATCCCTTGCCATGCACGCATCCCCCCTCGGCTGTGGTGTGTAGCTAGGATGTAATGGAGAATGAAGAATTTTATCAAAAATATGAAGCAATTTGTAAGTTTAACTTTTGGTCGTCTCTACTAGACCTCATAACTAGGTCTTGGCTTCTTGAAAAGCTCTTGTGGAGGGTAAGATCGAGCTCTTCCCTTGAATAAGGGGCTTCTTTGTAGTTACTTTCGCATCCACAGACGAGAAGGATTCTATTCTTAATGGTTGGGTTTGGCTGTGGGGAGTGCATTCCCTCTCCATCAAACCTTTGTCCAGCTCTTTCAACCCACTCACTGAACATCTCAACATTAGACCAATTTAGGTTAGGATTCTAAATCTCCCGCTCTAGTGTTGGAAAAATTCTTTCTATGAGGACGTCAATAATTTTATCGACTACTTCATGATGGTTGACTCCATAACCTCATTCATGGGGCACTCTACTTTAGAGTGTATATTGGTAGATTTAGACATCTTTAAACCCGTTCATGGAGAGGTCACTTTGAAAGTAGGGGAAAGATTATGGTCTCAACTATTGATGCAGGAGCATTCAGGTTCATGAGCAATCCTCATCAACCCAAAAGATTTCTTTTCTTTCATTCTTGTTTGTTTTCCTTCATTTTTTGTTGCAGGAGTTGGTGATCAAATTTCTAGATAATTTCCTAAGGATTCAAGGCCAAGTGTTGACTTCATCTTGAAGAAGATCCAAATGGGTGCTCACATTTCAGAACTTTCAATGTCAACATGATATGGAGGACTTCCCTTGCCATCAGGATATGTGCAGATGACCGTTGAAATCTTGCAAATCCAAGTGATGATGTCATCTTCTTAAAAAGCCAAAAGGGTCTCCAAAATTCCAAGTTTTACGAGATTCTAAGGAAAATTGAGCAAGTTATGCTTAGGTGGAACTTTGGTTTGCAACAATATATGCAGAACTTTGGTCTATAATAGGATATATATAGTAGACCCATTTTTTCCTGCAATATCATGTTGACCTAGTTTTTCCCACAATATCATGTTGACCCAGTTTTTCCCACAATATCATGTTGGTTCACTTTTTCCTGCTACACTACCCAGAAAGTGACAAAAATGGTTTTTGACCGCCTATACGATCGGTCCAAGAGCCATTTAATAACTAACACATGTCCCATTCATGTGATGAGTGTGGTAGCCACCTCAAATACATATAAGTAGGGGAACTTCACACTAAAAGAGGTTGACTTCTCCATAGTGAGTTTTTAGCTTCTGCTGGAGCTTCTTCTGCAGGTTTTGGATTTGAAGGAAGATTGTTTTGGGTTTTCATAGGAAAGCTAGGTTAGTTTGATCTGACTATTGTAATGATTGTAAGGCTTAGTCCAAGGCATGTATGAAGACCATTGTACTCTTACTATAATGTTTTCTATTGCATATGAATAAAGAGTTTGTTGTTTCGTTGTTGTGTGTTCTTCATTTGTTGTCCAGTTCAGTAGCTTGTCAAAACCCCTAGACTTTCATTTGCATCAAGTGGTATCAGAGCCTAGGTTTGGAATTCCTTGAGGCTGTGGGATTGTTGTGCAAGGGACCCTAAGGATATTTTTGTAGCCATAGTGAAGAGAAAAACTTGCAACTCCAGAGGGTCTGCAGACATGGCACATCGACCAAGAGGAAGAAGAGGAGCTGCTCTAAGAGCTGAAGATGCAGTGTTGGTAGAGATGTTAAGAGGCATCATAGATACGTTGGATGCAATGGAAAGAACACAACATAGAGGAGTACCTGTAGAGGATGTGAGTGATAATGAGGAAGAAGTCAATGAAGAAGAAACAGAAGAAGGAGAAGATGGATATGAAAGGAGGTTTCTAAGTGCAATGACAAAGATTGCTAGTAAATCCCGTGTAGAGTTACCCAGTTACAGTGGTAGTCTAAAACTAGATGAGTTGATAGACTAAATTTTAGAGATGGAAAAGTATTTTGAGTTGGAATCTATTGAAGACCCTAAGAGGGTAAAACTTGTAGTTGTAAAGCTGAAGGGACATGCATCTCTTTGGTGGGATCATGTGCAAGTTGAGAGATAGAGAAAAGGAAAGGAAAATATTAAGACATGGGAGAGGATGTTAACTAAGTTGAAGGTAAAATTTCTGCATGCAGACCATTGGATCACCATATTTAAAATGTTGTTGAACCTCAAGCAGAGGGAGAAATGTGTGCAAGACTATACCAAAGAGTTCTACATATTAAACATCAAGGCTGGTCACATTGAAGATGATGCTGAGAAGGTCTCCAAGTATGTAAATGGTTTGCATTATTCTATCCAAGATGAAATTAGCATGGTCAAAATTACCAACATAGAAGAAGCCTATCAATTTGCATTAAAGGCGGAAGAAAATATCTCTAGAAGGCATAATAGCTCTAGGGGATCAGGTAAACACTCCAAAGGAAGAGGGTAGTCAAACTTTGGACGTGGTTCTCAGGATAAGCAAGGAGAAACAAGTTCTTCTCATACCAGCACCCAAGGAGGTAGAGGAAGGGGTGATTACTCCTGAGGTAGAGGAAATTTGGGAAGAGGAAGAGCATTTAGTGGAACATGTTTCCAGTGTGGATAGGCTAGACATAGGGCATTTCAATGTCCTCAAGTACAATAGAGTAGTGGCAAAGGAAAAGAGACTAGAGGCCATATAGCACAAGCTAAGGAGGAGAGTGTGGCAAGTGTAGCCTCACCAAAATTTGGAGAAGAACCCGAGGATGGAGAATCCTTGATGCTGAGGAAAGTTCTTCTAACAGCAAAAAAGGTACAAGAGGGGCCAGAACAATGAAGAAATTTGTTTAGAACCAGATGTAAATCTGGAGGAAAATGCTGCAAAGTCATTGTGGACAATGGTAACACTAAAAACTTAGTGTCAAAAGAGATGGTGGAGAAGCTAAAATTGAAAAGCTTGAAACACCCAACTCCCTACAAGGTTTCCTGGCTGCAAAAGGGACATCAGTTATTGGTAAGTGAATAATGCCTTGTTAAATTTCACATTGGAAATTACAAAGATGAGATAATGTGTCGTGTTATGCCAATGGATGCATGCCACATTCTGTTAGACAGACCTTGGCAATATGATAGACATGTCATTCATGATGGCAAGAGTAATTGTATTAAAATCGAGAAGGATGAAGTTGAGTATGTGTTGAATCTTTTGAAGGATACAGATGAGGAAGTTGAGAAAACCAATAAGGTTTGTCTAGTGACTGGAGAATAGTTCCTAAAGGAAATCAAAAAGGAGAAGGTATGTTATGCTTTTCTACCTCAAGTTGCAGAAATTATGACAACAGAGAAAGGGGCAGAAGTTCCCATAGAAGTCCAAGAAATTTTGAATGAATTCAATGACATTCTAATGAAGGTCTTACCTGATGGATTATCTCCAAATAGAAGCATAAGTCACTGTATGGACTTGATACCTAGTGCAAGCCTACCAAATAAGGCACCATATAGAATGACACCTGTGGAAAATGAAGAGCTGAATAGACAAGTTCAAGAGGTATTGGATAAGGGGCTGATTAGAAAGAGCCTTAGTCCGTGTGTTGTACCTGTTGTACTGACACCTAAGAAAGATAGGAAATGGCGAATGTGCACTAATTCAAGGGCTATAAACAAGATAACCATTAAGTACAGGTTTTCATTTCCTCATATGGATGACTTGATGGATTGTTTGAGTGGAACAAAGTACTTCAGTAAAATTGGTTTGAAGAGTGGATACCACCAAATCGGAATTAGAAAAGGGTATGAATGGAAGATGACATTCAAGACCAAGGATGGACTGTATGAGTGGCTACTGATGTCATTTGGGTTGACAAATGCATCCAGTACCTTTATGAGATTGATAAATGAGGTAATTAAGCCTTTCCTTGGCAAATTTGTAATCGTTTATTTGGATGACATTATGATTTTTAGTAAAACAAAAGAGGAACACTTGCTATACCTTAAGGTAGTTTTGCAGAGGTTAAAAGAAGAAAAGTTGTTGGTAAACATGGATAAATGCAGTTTTATGCAGAGGGAACTAGTATATCTAGGTTTTGTAGTGTTTGAAGGAGGGTTGAAGATGGATCTTGAGAAGGTTAAGACAATAGTGGATTGGCCTTCACCTAGAAACATGTTTGAGGCCATAAGTCTTCATGGTTTGGTGAGCTTCTATAGGAAATTCATCAGAAATTTTAGTGGAATATGTGCATCAATCACTGAGACAATGAAGAGTGTTAAGAAAGAGTTCCAGTGGACAGTTGTAGCAGAAAAGAGCTTTCAATTGTGGAAGAAGAAGGTGAAAACAACTAGTGTTGGCATTGCCAGACTTTAGCAAAGTGTTTCAAGTAGATTGTGATGCTAGTGGTAGTGCAATCGGGGGAGTATTTAGTCAGGAAAGTAGACCCATTGCCTACTTTAGTGAGAAACTAAATGAAGCAAAGAGGAAATACTCAATTTATGACCAAGAATTCTATGCAATAGTGTACGCCTTAAAGAAGTGGAGGCATTACTTGTTGTCAAATGAGTTTGTATTGTACACAAACCACCATGCCTTGTAGTACATCAACTGTCAAGATAAGTTAAACCAGAGGCATATGAAATGGGTGGAGTTATTGCAAAGTTATTCTTTTATCTTGAAACATAGCAGTGGCAAGTCAAATAGGGTAGCAGATGCACTTAGCAGAAGGTGTTTATTAATGAATGAGTTAAGGATAGTCTTGTTGGCTTTGATGCAATGAAGGATTTGTATCCTGATGATCCTAATTTTAAAAAAGCATGGATATTTAGTAGAAGTCTAGTGGAGGGAGATAGGACACCATGGTTGGAGTATTTCATCCAAGATGGCTTTTTGTTCAAAGGACAGAAATTGTGTATAGCTAGAGGTTCAAAGAGAGAGAATCTAATAAGAGAAAAGCGTAGAGGGGGCTTGAGTGGACATTTTGGAATAGATAATACATTGACACAACTAAGTGAAGGTTATTTTTGGCTTGGAATGAGCGCAGATGTGAAGAGACTGGTATAAGATTGCCAAATTTGCCAGCATGCTAAAGGAACATGACAAAACACGAGACTATATTAGCCATTGCCTATACCAGAGAGACCGTGGGAGCACCGAAGTATGGATTTTGTTTTGGGACTACCTCGAACACAAAGAGGTAATGATTCCACTTTTGTTATAGTGGATAGATTTTCAAAGATGGTTCATTTCATACCATGTCAAAAAACTAGTGATGCATCCCACATAGCTGCATTGTTTTTCAAAGAGGTAGTCAGGTTGCATGGACTACCTAAGAGTATAGTTTCTAATAGGGACACAAATTTTGTTTGCCATTTTTTGGTGTACATTATTGAAGAATATGGGTAGTGAATTAGGATTTAGTTCAACCTATCATACCCAAATTGATGGATAGACCGAGGTTGTGAACATAAGTTTGGGAAACTTATTAAGATGTTTGGTGGGAGACAAATCACATCAATGGGATCTTACCTTGGCACAAACAGAATTTGCTTACAATAATTCAGTGAACAGAAGTGTAAGAAAGAGCTCGTTTCAAATAGTTTATGGGTACAACCCAAGAGGTGTTGATGAGCTGAGAGATAGTGCAAATTTGAATAGGAAGAGTACTGTAACAGAAGATTTTGCATAATACATTCATGAGATTCACAAGGAGGTGAAGGAAAAGTTGGAGAAAGGTGCCAGCAAATACAAGGAATATGTTGATGTGCATAGGAGGGAACAAGAGTTCCAAGTAGGAGACTTAGTTTTGGCACATTTGAGGAAAGAAAGGTTTCCACAGGGAACATACAATAAGTCAAAATTTAAGACGATAGGCTCGTGCAAGGTGTTGAGGAAGTTGTCATCCAATGCCTATGAGATTGAGTTACCAGTAGGGATAGATATATCTCCTATTTTCAATGTCGTTGATCTATACAAGTTCCATGAAGGATAGACAAGTTTACAAGGGGGTACACACTCATGTTTTCCTGATGCACAAGGACAGTTAGATCAATTACCTAAAAAGAAGATGGAAGAAGAAATAAAGTGATTAACTCCCGAGTGGTTAAGATATCTAGAGGAAAAGACTACATGGAATATCTGGTTTAATGGAAGAATAGAGATGCAAATGAAGCTTCTTGGCTGAGTGTTGCAGAGCTAGTCAAGTATGGAATCCTGGTTCCTAACTTGCCAAAATGTTCATGAGTTTCCAACTCATGGAACATTTTAGCTACTTGATGTGTCTAATGTAGGGGCATCTAGGTCCACGAGCAATCCTCATCAACCAAAAAGATTTATTTTCTTTCTTGCTTCTTTGTTTTCCTTCTTATTTTGTTGTAGGAGTTGGTGATTAAATTTCTAGAGAATTTCTTAAGGATTTAAGGCCTATTTTTTGAGTTCATCTTGAAGAAGATCCAAATGGGTGCTCACATTTCAAATTTGGTGAAGATATGAGCTAAATTGGACAAGTTATACAAATGTAAAACTTTCATTGTCAACAGGATATGTAGAGATGGCCCTTGAAATTTCGCAAATCCAAGTGATAATGTCATCTTGCTAAAAAGCCAAATGGGTGTCCAAAATTCCAAGTTTTGCGAGTTTCTCAGTAAAATTGAGCAAGTTATGCTTAGGTGAAACTTTGGTCTACAACAGGATATATGCAGTAGACCCAATTTTTCCCGCAATATCACGTTGACCCATTTTTTCCCACAATATCACGTTGGGTCACTTTTTCGCGCTGCACCACTTGAAAGCACCAGAAAGTGACAAAAATAGTTTTTGACCACTTGTACGGTCGGTCTAAGAGCCATTAAATGACTAACACGTGTCCCATTCACGTGATGAGTGTGGTGGCCACCTCAAATACCTATAAGTAGGGCAATTTCACACTAAAAGAGGTTGACTTCTCCATAGTGAGTTTTTGGCTTCTACTGGAGATTCTTCTGCAGATTCCAGATTTGAAGGAAGATTGTTTTGGGTTTTCACAAGAAAGCTAGGTTAGTTTGATCTAACTATTGGAATGATTGTAATGCTTAGGCCAAGACATGTATGAAGACCATTGTACTCCTACTGTAATGTTTTCTATTGCATATGAATAAAGAGTTTGTTGTTTCGTTGTTGTGTGTTGTTCATTTGTTGCCTGGTTTAGTAGCTTGTAAAGCACCTGGACCTTGATCTACATCAACTACTAGATTACGAGGGTCTCCCCTTTAGATGTAGATGATGCTTTTCTACTGGTCACTTGGCCTTTATTTGTTCACTCTTGTCACAAGGGTGTGGCTACTTGGTGGAAGAATGCCCTTGATGATCACTTGACATTCGATGCTTCCAACACTTCAATGGATGGTCCTTCCTAGGATGTTGAGCCATCTCTAGATGTTGTGTCCTCTCCTCCTATTCTTGGTCTTGTAGGGATGCTGGTGGATGTGACGGCGTGCCCTTCTATCCCTCTTGTGACTTCCCCTAATCAGGGTCAGTCAATTGATTCCCCTTCTATGTCGATTGGTTTGGAGCTCATATCTCCAATTCTATCTTTGGTCCTTCTAGCTTCATATTTGGGTTTGTCCCCCTCCCTGTGTGATCTATCTATGGTTGAGGAGTCAGTTGAGGGCTCCCTCCTTTTCCCTCGTTTTGAGGACTTGGACTCTGATTTTTCTTGGAAGGTTGTACAGAGAAGAAAAAAGGACTCCCTATTTCTGTCTCTACTTCGCACCTCAGGTGAAGGGAGTTAGATCTGTGAGATCAGTTTTTGGTGTTGTCTAGATCTCCTTGTGAAATTTTTCTTTTTGCAGCATGGTTGTCTCCTATGTTGTTTATACCATATCTCATGGTACTTGTTCCATTTGCCTTTTGGTTGTTTTGTAAAAGGGTCCAGGCCCTTTCAAAAACATGTGTTTTACCTTTATCAAAAACACTTCATACAAGTAGTGGCATGATCAAATGGATTGCAATACATAGTTCAAATTGAATTATCATCGTTAGGCTTCCATATAATGCACTTGTTTTCTCAATGTTCACAAATGGATTTGCCTTGTCAAATGCCAATAGTTGTTGAGGTAAAAACCCCTCCTTAAGGTCATGACACTACCTTTATTGAAAGTTAGAATTGTAAATAGCAAGGAAAAAACTCTATACTTTACAAGTCATGTTGGGGTTTTTAGGAGCTTTAAATGTAAAATGGAATTTTAAATAAATAGGGTGCACATAAATTTATCAAATAGAAGATAGAGTTTAATAATGGTGCATACCAGTAGGGTTTTATGATTAATGAAGTGTGCAAACTTATCAAATAGAAAGACAATGTTTGATAAATTAACACCCATACACAATCATAATGCAATGAATTTAATTGGAAGAACTCACAACAAATTTTCAAAAACTACAAAGGGGAGTTTTAGGAAAAGTAGTAGTATCTAACATAAGAAAAGGTACACCCCCAATCATATCTAACATTAAAAACGTATAATAATATCATAAGAAATTAAAAAATAAAGTATGATATTATTATTTCTGAGAAATCTTGAAGATTCAAAGTCTAACATCATATAAAACTTTACAAAAAAGTTGCTCTAAGTTCCAACCCTTGACAATTACAAAAATTGTGTATTTATAACCTAACTTCATAACTATTGAGCAATTATGAGAAATATATACTTTTAATATATACATGAAATTCAAGTCCTTTTAAAATAATAAAGTCCAATCATTACATATGATGGAAATATTTAATTGCTACTTTTAATCTTAAACTTGACATTTAGTGATTGTTATAGGTGTTTCAACATTGATGAGTCTTTGCTAGTATTTTTTCATCAATGTTGAAATCCTCAATGATAATGGTATTAGGTATGTTTTTTTCTTTCCTTTGATAATCTTGAAAGGCTATAAACATTTAATTGATTGTATCCATATTTGGGCCTTTGTAATAGCTAGAGAAAAATGGTAAGAAATGCATACATTCAAAATTTAATAAACCTTTACTTTCTTTTTCATCCCTTATTATTCAAATTCTTTAAATAGAAATTTCATTTCAACCAATCTATCCAAGGAAGAAGAATTTAAGTTGAATGGTTGACTAAGGCCTTGATTAATTACATCAGTCAAATGTTGTTTAAGAGTATTAGCATTGTTGATAGTTTGATCTTACTAATAATTCCATGTAGTCTTCTCAATTAACTCATACGTATCCATTATCATGTTAAAAACGTCACAATGAGCAGTTTCTATCTTATTAATACCCTCTTCAAGAAAGTCAATTCTCAATTTTATAACCTCTATCCATTCTCTCAACACAAAAGAATCAACTCTATTCAAAATGCCTTCATTGACCAATGTATAATAGTTGACCTTCATCATGACCTTAATTTCTAGAAGGCCATTTGAGTGAGTCTGTAGCTCCTTGAAAATTTTCAATAAATCTTTGAGTAGATTAGAATCCTCTTAAGCCCTATCATGCTAACTCGTGTCTTCATCAATAAACTCTAATCAATGTGTTAGTAGGTCATTCAACCATTGTTTAGTACCATCTATATACATTTCATTTCTTTTATAACTAAAACATCTTCCTCAGAAACTATAGTTGGAGTAGCAATAGGATCACTGAAGGATTGCAAGGGTCCAACTAAATGTTTGATGGATGGGCTTAAGTTCTTCACCTATTTTTTCAACTCTTGCTTGTTTTTATAATCCTTATCCATTTTTGAACAACAGTAATGACAACAAATCTATTTATCACAAATTTCAGCATCCCTTGTTTGGTTCCCTAGGTTGACCCTTAAGATTTGGTAGTTTTGATGGTAGTAATTCTCTTTCATTTTCTCAACTAAAGGTGTTGCAATCTCAACAATTCTCAAACTTTGTGCATATGTAAAAATGGAATAAATAACTCTAGGCTTCTTGCAAGGAGTAGGCTTATCAATCATGGAATAAATAAATGAAAAATCATCAAACAGTGGCTTCACAAATCTTTTTATCTTTTTAATCATAGTATCTAGCCAAAGGGAACCATGGCTAAAGTGAAATCATCCTATTGAGAAGTTTCTCCTTGAATCATTTGTTCAACATTTTTCATAACTTGTTCAACATTTTTTATTAGTTCACCTTGTTCCATACTCTCCTTTGTCTTTTGCAATACATGTTTATGACCTTGGCTTATTTGTTCTTCATTGTTTTCCTCTACCTCCTCCTCACTTCATTCTACTTATTCTCCATCTTGTCCATCTTGTTCTTCACCTTGTAGTACCTATTCTCCATTTTGTATAAATGGGAAAATAGGCATAGCTTGGGAGAGAGTTTTCTCTGAGGATGGAGTTGATGATGAGTCATTAGGAGTAAGATCCTCGAGATTTTGATCTCATGTAGGTGAGTTTGGTAAATTAGGTACCTCTTCTTGAGGAACTTCTCATGTAGGAGAAAGAGGAATTTGATCTTGCAAAAGGGAGCCATGAGAAGGATGCATGGGAGAAGAGGGAAAAACTTGAATAGAATATTATAGAGGAATTCAGAGGGGAGTACAAAATCTTGCAAAGGAAGTTGAACAAGTGATTGAGTTGATAATTTCCCCTGTGAAGAGGCAGGGGTTTCAATAGCTATTAAGTTTTCACATCCCATTCCAGAAGAGTCTCCAACCTTGAATATATACTTGGTAATCTTTTCCTCTGGAGTGTTTGTTCTTCAATTTCTTCTTCCAAGTATGAATTCACAATGCTCAAGTTAGGCAAGGTTGGTTTTATTGTATCTTTTTTCTTTTCTTTCACTTGGGCTTTCTTCTTAGTAGCTTCTTTTGGAGGCTTACTGCTCCAAGTGTCATTCTCTTTTTGCCATAACTTGGGCAAACAAAGTCATATTTTTGCAAACAAATAGGCATTGGAAAGCTAGTTCCGAGCACAATCCAGTGGTGTAGGTATTTTTTCAAATTTTGTTGTTGGTGACATTTATTGTTGTTTGAAGTCCAGATACCATTTTTGGCTTCCGAGCTCGTATCTTTTTGCCACGATATCTAATTCTCACGATTCTTAAGGCATTGGAAAGGTATTGAGGAGCTCTACACAACCATCCATTCACTTTTTCTAGATTTAGCCCCAAGTATTATTTATTTAGATTGTCGCTTTTATGGATTTTGTTTGATATTCTAGACATTTTGGCACCTAGAGAAGTTATGTTTGTTTTGTTGGGCTTCATTTATCATCATTAATATATATTCAGATTGTTGATCTCCAATCTAATTTATTTGAGGAGATATCATGGGTTTTTCTATTCACCCTTCTATGGTAACATTGGGTAAGGATAATTATGAGTCTTGCGAAAGGGCATGTTGACACATTTCAGGTGGCTTAATCTTTTGCCTTATCTTTATGGACTCATACCTGAACCAGATACACCTGGGAGGAAATCTACATGGGGAAATTATATTGATCATATTGTAGGATTGATTAGTTCTAGTGTTGATTTTGACACTATGTGTTCTATCTCACATATTGAGTGGCCACACGCTCTTTGGACTAGCATTTGGGAGATTTATGGAGACCCGTATATCTCTCCATTCCTAGATGATCCTACTATGGATTGCCACATACCCCTTGATGATGCAAATTGTATACCCTTTTATGATGATACAGTTGAGGAGCTTGCATATTTGATAGGTCTTGCTAGTTCAGATGACATAGAGACTTCTCTTGCTTCTCCTTCTCCTCTTATTAAGATCACATCTTTATTACCTATTGCTACATCAGATTCTTTGCAGTAGGACATTATCAATCTTCCAGAGATAGCTCATTGGGGCACATATCTACCAAATATATCATTGTTGTTCAGAGTCCCATCTTGTAGATTTGGAGGACCACATTGAGGACATTTGTCTTCTATTTGATGATAGCTTCGATGGAGTTGCATCACCATCATCTTCTTTAGATATTGTTCTTCATCTTCCTATTCAGTCATAGTTTTGCAATGGATTGGAGATATTTGAGTAGTTTTTAGGAGCATCATTGTTGTCTTTAGATTATGTGTAGAGTTCAGAGACATTTATCCTTCTTGTACATTCCTATCTGGGATGGGAAGACATTATGCACACATCTGTAGTTCTAATTTTTCCCAAGGGGAGAAATGTTGTTCAATGTTCATCTTCATCTTTATTCTGTGTCGACCATCTTCTAGTATTGTAGGAGTCATCTTGAGGAGTGGCTACATGGTCTCTCTTCTCATCTCTATTTTGGGAGGGAGCATTTCCTCACATGGGGTTTCATCCTTCTCACTTTTGGGGGGGTCACCAAACCTTCTCTCTACTTCCTCTCTTATGGGGGACATTCATGATTGTACTTTTGTGATGGATTCAGTTCTTGGGGGGTCTTAGTGTTAGTCCTTCCATCACATGTTCATATACTTGTTTTCTTTTCTCTCTTTTGGAGAGGAGTTTTATCCCACTGGATTTTCTCCTTTTCCTCCACTTTATAAGAAATTCTTGTTGTATATGGGTACCTAACATGGCCTTGTAGTCGAGACCCATTCTTACATTAGTTGCACATTTTTCATTGCTCCCTAAGTTGCACTTAAGGGGGGTGTTGGTGTAATTAAATATTTAATTACACTTTATTAAGTTGACTTAGGGCTAATTTTAGTCTTACGTTATTCTTAAGTCATATTAGAGTTTTCTATTCTCTTGTAGAAGGTCAATCCTAGGTTTTGCAGGTGATCCTAGTGGCTTGAGTCAATTAGTGACTCACATATCTAATTCCTTCTTTTTATCCAAGCATGCCAAACTATTATCAATTATAGTTTTTCTTATAACTTCTAATGAACTTTCTTCTCCTTGAGACCAATCTATAGGTGGAATAGCTAATTTGAAAATGTCTCTCCTATTATATGTATCACTTAAAACATACCTATCCTATGATGTTTCTGTGGGAACATTAACAATTCCACATGCTCTAATATGAAAGGTAGTTAATTTGGAGTAGCTCTTCCTCCTAATTGCATATTCATCTTCACAATCTGCCTAGAAGTCTTCCAAGCTAAATTTATATTTAGGGATAGAGCCAACAAACTTCTCAATATTCTCTTTAAGATCAAAGAAAGATCTTTTATCATGAACATATAGATTCAATTTGGATAATTCACAGTTTGATCCTTTGGCATGTAATAAGGAAGAACAAGACTATTAGTTGATATGTTGTTTAGAGAAGACCTTATGCACTTCACAAATTTGTGTTGCCAATTCCAAAACTCATATTTCAATAACTTGTATGGAGCACCTACAAATCCTCCAAGCCTAATGTATGAGAAAGTTGGAAACTATATGAACCAATTTCCCCACTCCACAATTGTTGCAATAACTTCTAGGGAGATGTGTTTATTGAGATCACCTTCCATTCATCTAATGAGAAGGAAGATAAAAGCATCATTGACTCTCTTGAAGTGTTTATGACTTTCTTTAAGTTTTAATTGGCAATAGAACTCATAGATTTTCTTCTGACCTTCTCTAGTACCAAATATCCCAACCCTAGTCAATTGATGAAAAATTGCTCTTCTAGCCGTTAAATACACAATGTAAGAAGTCATGTAAAATTTCCTCGAGTCTTGGACTTTTGTGAGTTATTTCTAAAAGTTGTTACTAAGGATTGTGGCGTAGTCAATTCTTTGTTTATCCTCTAAGCTAATTTTGATGAATCTGAACATCCATGGTTGAAACTCTCAAGCACTAGGAAGACCCATTATCCTATTCAAAAGGGTAATTAGATCATTGATCTCTATATGAAAGTCACTCCTTAAGAGTGTCTTGGATAGCTTCGAAGTAGCAATTCTTGCTTCAATCAACCAATTTTTGTTCAAAAGCTTGCAAATACAAATTTAGGTCTTGAGGTTGTAATATTCAAGTCCATCATCAATATTGAGCATTATGGCATCCTGATGATAAGGAATTTGGAAGGTTAGCATAATACTTGTAGGGTTGAGAGCAAGAAACACTTCATTTGCAATCCCTATAATTCTTTTGTTACGAGGATCATTAAATTTGGCACATGTCATAATGAGCTCAGGGGATTAGATTGAGGTAGGAAAACTTGCGGCTTGTACAATCCCACTATTGGTAATACACCTGACTTGTGTTTTGTCATCATTAAGCATCCACTTCAAGAAATCATCTATATCCACATGCCCTAAGTCAATATCCAACACTTCACTGAGTGTAGAGGCAATCTTAGAAGGTGATGTCCTTTAAATTTGTACTTCATCTTCTTTGACTTAGGTGAAGTAATATGAGATTTTGGGATGAAGGAAAGGAGATGAAGATTAGCTCAACTGTCTAAATAAATTCTTCATATACCCAACACTGAAGTAACTAAAAGCTTGTGGAAATATGAGGACGGGAAAGAGAGAGAAATGGGAGTTTTAGTGAGGCAAGAGTCAAGATTCTACAAACAAATAAGAGGGAACTTAGGGTTGGTTTTAAAATGACCGTAACCAAGCAAACCTATGAGCACACATGTGAAGATGGGTTCTAGAACACAAGATAGTGGAATTTGTATTCATAACTACAAATCCTAAGATTTAGGGTTAAGATTTTTAACAAGGAATGCATTTAAAAAAAAACCTAAGTGAATTGCACAAAAAATTCCACAAGGTAAATAATTTACCACACGTTTGGATTTTTGACAGTTTTAATCATAACATGAGGATCATAATAGAATACCTAGATTGCATGAGATAGTTGGGAAACCTTCAACAAAGTGCCCTAGATGACTCATGGATGAGTAAATTAAACGTTAAATCCTCATTGGAATACACAAAGATCAACAATCCAACAATCGAATTATCGAATGCAAAGATTACATTTTCAAAGAACTACAATGTGTTTGCAAATGTGAAAATGGGCAAAATATGCAAGTTTAAAAAAGTTGGTTCACATGTGTGGGCATTTAACGCTCTTAAGGTTAGCGAAAAACAACGTTGCAGAAGGTCATGTCCATGGAAGTTAAAAAATTCCACAAAAATTAGGTATGAAGTGTTTGTAGAGAAATAAGGTGCGGATGGAAGTAGGTCTTGAGAAGTTGACACACTTGTTTATGCGGTCTGCAATCTTGTGAAATGTTACTACGAGGAAATGAAGGGACCAAAAGGATATAGGAAGTTGGGAAGTTGGACATATGTCTTCCATAGTTCTACAGTCTCGCAAAGCCTAAGCTTGCATAAGCCTAAAGAGTGGAAGTACACATTTCTATGCCACCCTAGGAAGTCTGCAAACCCATAAAGGACATATGTCCGAATAAACCTTAACAAACTC
This sequence comes from Cunninghamia lanceolata, assembly GCA_027924645.1. Classification (NCBI taxonomy): domain Eukaryota; kingdom Viridiplantae; phylum Streptophyta; class Pinopsida; order Cupressales; family Cupressaceae; genus Cunninghamia; species Cunninghamia lanceolata. Next base: position 4,518,890 of record BSBN01000395.1, on the reverse strand, counting down.
ACACTGCCACAAAATACAAAGGATTTGTAGGAATGTGGGGACTTCAAGGTTGCATGAAAATGCTTGGTATTGGGAAAGTTACTTAAGGAGTCAATTTCTGTGCAAAGCTTGTATAGAAAGACTTTACGAAATTCTAAGCACAAAATGAGGCAATATTTGTACTAAGACTTCCCAAGGATCTAAATCTTGCTTTACCATTGAAGTAATATGCGGGGATGTGGAAATGACAAGGACTCGCTCAAAAGCTCCTCACTATCACGAGAACTCTGCATCTTTGCAAGATTCTCAAAACATAGCTTTCTTGAGTCGTTCATTTTTTTCCAGACCACTCCAAATGACTTTCTCAATGATCCAAGTCTCATTTTATCATGACTAAAACATTTTGAAATCATGGGTAAGTTAATTCAAAGGTCACGAAGGAAAACACAAGACTAGATGACATTTTTAGATAAAAAAAAAAGGTTATCTAATGGTGAATGTGGATTTTTGGAAAAATACTAAAAGCATGACAACACTTAGCACCAAACGTTTGCAACAAAAAGTGGCATGATTGAATGGAAAAAGTACACATTATTTTGAAGCAACAACCCAATACAAGCTCTTGAGAACATTGTTTCTCTAGCAATAAGTCAATTGAGTGATAATGGCATATAAAAAGGCATCATTGACCCTTTTGAAATGTTTCTCTGCTTCATTAAGCTCCAATTGGGGATAAAATTCCCAAATTTTGCTTTGACCTAGAAGCTCTCCTCTGATCCCCCTTGTAATCAACCCAGGAAAGTTTCCTACCCTGGTTGCCAAATATACTATGCAAGAAGAAATAAAATTTCTTGGTGTTGATCACAGATACCAATTGCTCATGAATTTGGTCAGAGACCATAGATCCCTAGTCAAGATGAATTGTTCCTTTCACTATAATGTAGATGTATTGAAACATCCAAGTGCCATAGGGCTTGGACTCATCTTTCCCAAATGCCATGTTCAACAAGGTTATAGTGTCCCCTATTTCTCCTTTAAATTTATCTCTGGTCAGCTTCCTAGGGATCTTTGTTACAGACTTCTTCTCCACTCTCAACCATTGTTAGTTCAAATGTTTCAAATTATCAGTCATATGCAGCTCAAAGGCCTTAGTAGCATCATCTACTGATAAAGAACTAACTTCTCCATAAAGAGGTAAGTCAAATGTTGTTCTGACCATTGGAGGTGTTGGATCCACAATTAGGTTTCCACTGGAGTCATAACATCTCCTACTACCAGGGTTGTAATATTGGGAAATGGTTAGAATTATCTCTAGGCATTGAACAACATTTGGGAATGATGCCACATGAGCTAGTCCAAATTAAGCTATCTTCTTTGCCCTAGGGGATGCATCCTCACTGGAGATGTCTCCCTTGAATGCTTCCAAATCTATATGTCTCATGTTTGTATTTGTTATATTCATCAAATCACTTATGAATTTGGACACTCTTGGAACCCCTTGAAAATTATAGTTCTTGGTGAGTGATAACTCCTTTTTCTTCTCTTTCTTCTTCTTCCCTTTGTCTACCACTCCTTCAGCTACTACTTCCTCCCTTTCTTCCTCTACTGATCTTTCCTCCTCATAAACTACCTCCTCTACTACAGGATCTACCACTTTCTTTCCAAACATTTAGTACTCTTGAAAATGCAAAGAATAGCCATAAGAAACCCAAGAAATTCTGAAAAAAACTTTGAATTATGCATATTTTAAGTATTTTGGTCTATTTTGGTTTTGCGGGCCGCACAAGGATTTTGGAACCAGGAACCAAAAGTTTCAGGTCGAAAATCACTCTTGAACCCAAGGGTTTCTTTGTAGTTTGGTCACCCTTGGTGGGAGTCAGGATCGCAAAAGGAATCTGGATCTATGAACTTGATGCAAATGTTCTATCAGGCTCCGGAGTTATGCAAGAAATATAATTTATTTAACGAAGAAAGATAGTTTAGAAGCATTAAGAACCTTGGAATCAAGTGAAAATGTTCTTGCGAGACCTGAGGTCTTGCGGGAAATCATTTTTCTCTTCTAAGTTTTCTTTCATTCAGCGGAAGCCAAGAACCCGAGAGAAAACTAGATCTTGGAAAATGGTTCAAAAGAGCTACCAAGGAAAATATTACTCAATAGGTCTAATGCATATTACAATATGTCAATGCAAAATTAGAGCTAGTTTAAGATTATGTACTAAAACTATAGCACAATCAACTGTTAGGTTGAATCTTCCTTCTCCCTTAGGTCCTGTATTAACAAATGTGACAAATTATATCAAAAAATTTAAGCAATTTATTATTATTAAAGAACAAACTTACATTTACAACAGATTTAATATCAATTTTGAGAGGTCACGTTCTCTTCTTAATGCTTTCCAATTTGAAATCCAATCTATTTGTCAACTTGTTGACATATAGAAACCAAATACCAATTTATACAACAAAATAAGTTGCATGTTTTCTCGATGCCCTAGATTTGTAGGGTAGAACAATAAAGTTAATAAAGTTGCAAATAACATTACAACATTGAAATAACTATTCATAACTATACTTTGGGGGGCCATTGAACTTGTGAAATACAATCGATAATGAGGAGTTATATTTTGTAAGATTCACACTCACCCATATTACAAGCAATTATTTCAAACTCATCTACAATTACACTGCCTAATACCTAGAATTGTTGATTTTCTTTCATCTTCAAACGGTTGTTGTTGGTGTGTTCACTGTCAAACATTTGGATCCACAATTCCCAAAGACTTGCATTATCACCTAAGACCAAGGGAATGTCATTAGAGGTGAAAGCAAGGCTGGTCAGATTGAAGCATGCACTTGGACCAATGGATAAGGATAGATATCTCCTTCTGGCTCTGCTAAATGAAGGGGGTATTCCCTGGTATGCACTAAACAAATGACATATCCGACCTTGAGACAAACCATATCCAAACACATGAGACTCTTAATATTTGTCATGAAGTACTAGTGTGCTAGTTTTCCTTAAACCAAGGGTAAAATACCTCTATTAAGAAAATGAGGTAGACATGTGGAGACTTGAATGCATTCTTCTTAACCCCTTCAGATTTGCAGCACTTTATCTCAAATCACACATGGATGCGAGGGAATTTAAGCAATGTAGATTTCACTATTATAGACCTCCTATAGATATACAAACACTTTGCAGTAACATGGTAATGAGGGAGATACAATTTGATGGGTCTATTGATTGAGCTAAGACTATTAAGGTTGTTGTTTTGAGTTTTATGTTAAGTGTGGTGGGGTGGGCATGCTTTAACTCAAAGAAGAAAAGTGCCTTTATTCCTAAATGGGCAATAGAGTCTAATCTACATCACAGTGACATTATTCAAGCAAATTACAGACAACACCTCAAAGAAGATGATATGGATGACTATATTTATCAAACCCACACATAAGGTAGGCTCTACATGCAAGAAGGACAAAAAGAAGATGTTTGCAAACACTCAAGAACATATCTTACACATTGACAAGTAAGTCATGTATTATATTGAAAGGAGATCTTCTGATAAAAGAGTTTATAAGATGTTGTATAGCCTCTGTGAAGGCAAACCAACCAATATCAATACTCAAGCCAACAAATGTGGCTAAGGCAAGTCATAAAGCTGCCAAAAGGATACAAATACTCAAAGAGATATTCAAATGCTTGGAGTTGCACTTTGTATTCATTCATCAAATGATTTATATGAAAAAGGGGACATCGATACAATGAGGATGAAACTTATACATTGACATTGCTCAACTCATACGAAACACAAGACATTCTGCTCTCTCTTTATTAGTTCTATCATGCAAGATGCCACCTAACCAAACAACCAAATACCTATTTTACATCTCCAAATCACGTATATACAAATCTCTGAAGTGAAGGTTGGAGGGAAAATTCAAATCCCACCATCATGTCACCATCAACTGGAACATTCATCATGTCATACCCATATTTCCCATGCAGCCGCGACACGCAACACATGTGTCATGTCCACATTTGTCATGTGGTCATGACACGAAATATCAAAAACTTTTTCTGTGTATCCCTAGAAACCCCCTCGCATGCGTATGTGTACTCGATGGCAATACGCATAAGGCATAAACATGTCAATCATATTTGGGGAAGTGCGTCTACATATGCAGTCCCCTGCGTGACGAAAGTTGACTAGGGGGTTATGCGACGCGATGTGCATCGCTCCAAGGGTTAGAATAGTTTTAATTCAAACCCTAAGCTTCCTAGGCGGAAGAGGTGATTTTGACCAAATCGAAATCAAACCCTAACTCTAATGCATAAATGAAATCCAATAAAAAAATATGAATCCAATGGTAAGATGGTCGCCTAATAGAATGGAGTGATTAATGATGTAGCAAAAATGCCATAAAATCAAACCCTAAAATTTGGGAAAAATTCGACAGCATAACGTGTTTTCAATAATCGAAATAAAGATTTTAAAAAGAAAATCTCCAAGAAGAAATTAATGCAAAAATTAAAAAATAATTGATCACAGAAGAAAATTAAATAAGTTTCCAAGGTTAAATAAACTGACCACTCAGCACAATTATAAAATTTGAATTAAAATAATAAACAACTAATTTAAAATTCAATAGTCAAGTCCATTAATAAATATAACTTCGACAATCATATTTATTAATTAACTCACGTTAAAATAATTAAAAAGAGGAATAATTAAAATATCCCCTCTGAATATAAAATTGATTAAAATTAAATTAAATTTAATAGAAAGATTTTCCACAATGTTAAATTAAAATATACAAGGTAATTAAAATGGATGCCGAGTTAAAAACTTACCAAGGGATAAGGCATCCCAGTATAAAATAAGACAACCCATCCCACCAATTAAATTTTCACAAGACATCAAAATCAAAACCCCAAAATGATATTAAACCACTAAAAATAAAACTCAAGGGTAAATAAAATTAGTTCAAAAAAGCAAGGGCAAAGGAGAGAGAATTTTAAATTCTCGTGTACAAGGCAAAATGAGGGAAATAAATAAAATGCATTTAAAATTCATTTTCCCTCATCCTCCAACTTAACCCTAATCTATTATTTTATTTGTTTCCTACACTAGAAAGCCCTAATTTTTATTTTATTAGGAAACCTTATCTTTTCTTTTGTTTTCTTCTCTCATTGTTTTCTCTTCCCTCTTTCTCTTGTTTTGTTTGCCTCCATTGTTTACTGTAGGTTGAAGGTTTGTTGAAGAGCCATGGCCGCTCTGAATCTAGTTTACCATAGCCTCATACCACTAAGGTATACATCATGAGTATACCCTGTAGGGTTTAAAATAGCTGCTTTTTTTTGTTCTGTTAATACAGATATTACAGTAAATATATGCTTTGTATATCATATACCAAAAATGGCAGTGATAGAAAAGTGGAGGAAGTACGTTGCAGGTCAGGGAGGCGAGAGGGGACCGCCGACCCTAAGTTTAGTTTCCGCCACTGTGAGTTTGGAGGGGCAGTAAGGGCATGGGGGATGGTAAGGGCGACGCCACGGGGAGAAGGGAGAGGGGAGAGGCGTGTGGGGAAGAGGCCATGCCTCCACCCACACCCCCCTTATACTTAATAATAGAAATGACAGTGGGCAGCGACTTCTGGCCGCCGCTCACTGCATAATTTTTTTTTTTTTTAGAAAACAACAATTAGCACTCGAAACCCTAAGGCTTTGGCCCTCACTGCAATTTTCAATAGCAACATTTGGTGGTTGATGTATATTTTATTTTAAAATAGTTTGCTTAATATATATATCCCCATACACATACTGTAAATACATAGAATCATCTAGTGAGTCTAGATTAATATAAAACCAAAATAATAATGTATATATATATGTGTGTATTATATGTATATATAATTTGTATATATATATATATATATATATATATTCATTTTTCACATTTAACCATGAAGATACATAACCAGATCAGAAAACTCATCATAACCAGTGGTGTATACACATTCACAAAATATAGTAATAGAACCAGACTTATGCTATACAATAACCAGATTTAAATTTCTTTTAAGCACCATTACTATTTCATTCTTTTCTTTTTAAAAAAAATAACACAACGAACTAATTATTTCTTCCCTTCCCTTTTAATAGCATATAAGGTGAAACATAATACTACTCTTTTGATATAACAGAAAATATACAATCCCATTTTGATATTTTCTTGAGAATGAGATATAGTTTACACAACAAATTTCTTTTATTTCTAAAACTCTATTCAAAGGGCTACTTCAACATTTAAACTTCTTTTCCCTTCAAATATAAAATGACAGCATATACAAAAATTATTTATGTCCTATTTTCTACAAACACATAGGTGCGAAACAAGTTAAGACTCATGTATTTTCATTGCAATCACACGTAGCAAATGTACATTTTCTTTGGTATTTTCCCATAAGCACATGAACATAACAGCATAAAATAATGACAAATTTTGAATAAACAATAAAGAGTGCTCACTTAAAAACTTCTTACAATAGTCAACACAAAGGATAGTAATAAATTTGACAATAATTACATTATGGCCTCTAGGGCCATGGCTCTCAAAACCAACCAAAAATATAATGTCAAGGCACTAAAAATGGGCTTCTCCAAACTCCATTTTCTCCAATAAAACCTACAATAACATGACACCAAAAATGGGGAACCAAGCCACGAAAGAATCCCTCCTCCCTACCATAGGCCCGCTAGTGGGTCACCCCCGAGCTAAGGAGGTAGGATTCACACGGTTTTGCACACACACACCACAACAAATGAAATATTCCAAACACACAAAAATTCACTCCCATGGATTTGCACAAACAAACTCAATAAATTGAGTTTGGAGGGGGTAGGGGAGTGGACCCCTCAACTCAAGAGGTCACCCCAAGAACTCCAACAAAAATCACAAAATCCCAAAGCCTCAAGCCAAACAAATTTTCCACCATACTCAAAAATCACTATGGCACTCATGCCAAAATAAAAAATACTCCCAAACTCCATATGATGCCCTCAAGGCTATAAATAGTGCAACACTAAGGAGATGACCTCGAGGAGGTTCACTCTGCCCTACCCCAGACTAGTTGAGTCTTTCCTCCAAATGGAGGTGCTCTCACCACACCTATCCCACACAAAAATAAAATAACAACCCACATAATTTTCAACCACATACACAAAAAGAAATAACATAAGCAAAAAGGGAAATGGCCATTGCCATGGAGCTTACCTTCAAAATGTTCGGAATTAAGGTGTCTCAACTTTGGTAATTCTCTGCATTTGTAATATTTGTATTTATTATTCAATTGCCTATGTTGTAAATAATTGGAAATTCCACTTTGTCATATTGTGGGATGTGGCACGGTGATATGTCAATTCTACATGGATTATGACAACTTGTTATTTTATCCTCACATGAGGAGATAGGCGTCCCACTTAGTGGTAGGAATATTATGCCATGTGTCGGCATCTTCTATGTTGTGTAAGAAATGTTTGACCGAAACGGATATGACGGATTCCTATGATGGATTCCTATGACATGTAAGAGTCGAGAATAGAAAGTTGTAAGACAGGTAATGACATGTGTCATGTAGCATCTTTGAATGAGTCATATTTGGGCACCCCAAGGTGAATATGATATGTTGTAAGAGAATATGCTATTTATAGCATGTGTATGACAGATTCTTTTACAGCTGTAAGTTGTAACCGCTATGACAGATTCTATGACGGTCGTAAGTGTCGTAAGAGCATCTGTCATAGCCCCTTTTGGAAATAGGTGACCTCTTTGGGATGGGAGCTATGGACAAGTGTCAAACACATTCTACAATGTTGACCAAGTGTCTCTAGGTGTGGGTTTTGATCCAAGATGCCATATTGGATGCCCATTCCTAGAAAGGCCCAAAATTGCCTTGTATGTTCTATTTAAACAGGTGCTTGGAGATGGAGTTTGTATCACAAGTTTACAGGTACTGTTATGCTGCCGGATTGACTCCAGACATGAGTGTCGAAGACCATTGGAGCTTGCATTGCAAGTGTATTGCAAATATTCTTTCATATTTGTTAATATATTGTGCAAGTTTATGAGTGTTGAGTATTGCCCTCAAACTAGTTGCATCCTCCCAAGTCGCTCTGACCTCGTTATAACAATCCCACTAGACCCTAACCTAGTCCAGCTCTCGACCTCGAAGGCCCAACGTCTAATGAGCCAATATGCAAATTGGCTCCAAAGCCAACTGCCCATCCTCCTCTACCTATAGAGCACTCCAATCCAATACATGAGATAAATTAGATATATATCGCCTCAATACATAAACATGAAAAACATTGTGGATATGTGACAGGCCAGGTGGCAATGCTAGACAGTAGGCTACAAGTCCTATCTGCTCCAAGTTCTCAAAAGGTCCCACAAACCGTGGTGCGAGCTTAGAACCCTTTCCATAACAGATTGGACTCTTGTGTGGCCGCACTCTAAGGAATACTCTGTCCCCAACTGAGAAGCTCCGATCAAGTCTCTTAGCATCGGCATACTTCTATGTATCATGTGCCTCTTAAAGTCTCTGCCTAATTAGTGTGACCTGCTGCTCCATATTTGAACCAACTATGGACCAATAACAACCCTGTCCTCTATCCACACCCAACTCAATGGTGTCCTGCATGGTCTGCTGTATAAAGCCTGAAAAGGAGGCATACCCAATGAGTTGTGATGCCCATTATTGTAGGCAAACTCAACCAGATATAGATACTCCTTCCATCTAGACTGATGATCCATAACATATATACAGAGTATGTCCTCCAACACCTGATTCACCCGCTTTGTCTGTCCATCTGTCTCAAGGTGATAAGCGGAGCTAAAGTTGAGCTGTGTGCCCAACGCCTATTGCAAATCTCTCCAAAAGGCTAAAGTGAACATTGAATCCCTATCAAAAAAGATGTGACGAGGTACCCCATGTAATCTCACAATATCGTCCAAGAATACCCTCACCACTGCTGGTGCATTATACATCGTGCGTACATGTGAGAAATGCGCCACCTTGGTCAACTTGTCAACTATCACCATGATGGCATCATGGCGACGTGAAGACATAGGAAGACCAACAATGAAATCCATAGAAATGGTGTCCCATTTCCACTCAGGTATCTCGTGAGGGTATAAAAGACCCGCTGGATGCTGATGCTCAGCCTTGACCCTCTGGCACTCAAGGCATCAAGAAAAAAAACTCTGCAATATCTTGTCTCATGCCCGCCCAATGGTACAGTTGTAGATCGGCATGCATCTTCTTCACCCCCGAATGTGCTGTATATGGTGCTTTGTGAGCCTCTGATAACACTACAGTACGTAGGTCGCCTACACGGGGTACGTAGATGCGCTGTCGATGACGAAGTAACCCATCTCCCTTAAGAGAGTATCCTGCAAACTTGCCACAAGGGCCCTCTGTGAACGGATCTCCTGCTGCACCTCAAGAAAGCCACTCATCCTCAGGCAGATGCTGAATAATGTGTCCTCTCAAGTCCACACTCAGAATCAAGGTCAAGATCTCATGGCACCTCCGACTCAATGCCTTAGCAACCACGTTCTCCTTCCCTTTGATGTAGTGGACATCAAAGTCGTACTCACAAAGAAACTCCATCCAACGCCACTGACGGGCGTTCAGATTCGGCTATGTAAATATGTATTGAAGGCTATGATGATCTGAATGAAGCTCAAAGTGACGACCCAATAAAAAATGTCTCCAACGAACTAGACCATGAACCATTGTTGCGAGCTCCAAATTGTGAGTGTGGTAGTTCATCTCATGGGTCTTGAGCTTTCGCGACTCATACGTAATCTTTCTACCACCGTGCATAAGTACGGCTCCCAAACCCTGAGTAATGCATCTGTGCAAACCATAAAATCTGTTGCTAGCTTAGGAACCGCTAAAATGGGAGCATTGGTAAGACGCTCCTTGAGGACCCTAAAGGTCCTCTCACACTGCTCAATCCATAGAAAACTCTTCCCTTTCTGCTGAAGGGAACTGATGGGGTGCGCTATCTGAGAGAAACCCTCAATAAATCTATGGTAATAACTAGCTAACCCCATAAAACTCCCGACCTCTGTCACACTGGTGGGTGCTAGCCAATCTCTGATAGCCCTAATTTTTGATGGATCTACTGAGATACCATCACCAGATAGGATGTGCCCCAAGTACTATACCTCTATCCTAAAAAATGCACGCTTCGCTAGGTTCCCATGAAAATTTTGCTCCCTCAAACACTGTAAAACCTAACGTAGGTGCTCCTCGTGCTCCTCATGCTCCTCCTCGGTCTGCGAATAGATCAATATGTCATCAAGGAAAATAATCACAAACTGATCCAAGTAGGTACGGAACACCCCATTCATGAGACTCATGAACACTGCAGGGGCGTTCGTCAAACCGAAGGGGACCACAGTGAACTCATAGTGGCCATATCGAGTCCGGAAGGCGGTCTTATGGATGTCTGCCTCTGTGATACGCAACTGATGGTAACTAGACTTCAAGTCAATCTTAGAGAACATCCTATCTCCCTGCATCTGATCGAAGAGATCGTCAATCCTGGGCAGAGGATAACGGTTCTTCACCGTCACCTTATTCAACTGCATATAATCCATGCATAATCGAAGAGACCCATCCTTCTTCATGAAGATGACAGGAGTGCCCCAAGGTGAAACGCTTGGTCAGATGTGCCCCTTTTTGAGCAATTCCTCAAGCTGCAACTTGATCTCTATGAGCTCATGAGTGGTCATCATGTAGGGTGCCCGAGACACTAGCTCAACACCCGATTCTAAATCAATATGAGAGTCTACCTCATGATGGTGTGGCATCCCTGATAACTCTGCTAGAAACACATCGGCAAACTCTCTGAGGATGGGATGGTCATCCAAAGATGCCTCAGGCTCGTCCTCTGATCTGTCACTCACTATAATAGCGAACATATGGCATCCCTTCCGCATGTAGCATTTAAGTTGCTGAGTGGCTATCATATGAACTACTATGGGCTTCTGAATGCCCACTATCTCAACTGATGTACCATGATCCTCGAAACAGCTAATCGCCTTTTGGCAACAATCTAGCTTGGATCTATGAGCTCCAAGTCAATCCAGACCCAAAACCACATCATAGGATCCTAATGTCGTAACTCTAAGGTCACAAACTATGGAAAAGGGTCCCAAAGATATCTCACAGTCATGGACTAAGGCATCTACTATCATCTAATATCCCTAGAAATTCCCGTGCACATGGCAAAATGAGGGAAATAAATAAAATGCATTTAAAATTCATTTTCCCTTATCCTCCAACTTAACCCTAATCTATTATTTTATTTGTTTCCTACACTAGAAAGCCCTAATTTTTATTTTATTAGTTTCCTTATGGAAACCCTATCTTTTCTTTCGTTTTCTTCTCTCATTATTTTTTCTTGCCTCTTTCTCTTGTTTTGGTTGCCTCCATTGTTTATTGCAGGTTGAAGGTTTGTTGAAGAGCCATGGCCACCATGAATCTAGTTTACCACAGCCTCATACTGTTGAGGTATACATCATGAGTATACCCTGTAGGGTTTAAAATAGATGCATTTCTTTTTTTTGTTCTTTTAATACAGATATTATAGTACATATATATATGCTTTGTATCATATACCAAAAATGGCAGTGACAAATAAAAGTGGATGAAGTACGTTGCAGGTCGGGGATGCGAGAGGGGGCCGACGACCCTAAGTTTAGTTTCCGCCGCTATGAGTTTGGAGGGGCAGTAAGGGCGTGGGGGATAGTAAGGGCGACACCATGGGGAGAAGGGAGAGGGGGGAGGGGGGAGGTGTGTGGGTGGAGGCACGGCCTCCTCCCCACACCCCCCCTTATACTTATTAACAGAAATGGTAGTGGGCAATGACTTTTGGCTACCACTCACTGCATAATTTTTTTTTGTTTTATATTTTTTTTCATAAAACAACAATCAGCACTCGAAAGCCTAAGGCTTCGGCCCTCACTACAATTTTCAACAACAACATTTGGTGGTTGATATATATTTTATTTAAAAATAGTTTGCTTAAAATATATATATATATCCCCATACACATACTGTAAATACACAGAATCATCTAGTGAGTCCAGATTAATATAAAACCAGAATAATAATGTATATGTATATATATATATATTATATTTATATATATGTATATATACTTTATATATATATATATATATATATATATAATATCCCATATATATATATATATATTCATTTTCTACATTTAACCATGAAAATACATAACCAGATCAGAAAACTCATCATAACCAGTGGTGTATACACATTCACAAAATAAAGTAATAGAACTAGACTTATGCTATACAATAACCAGATTTAAATTTCTTTTAAGCACCATTACTATTTCATTCCCCTTTTTTTTTAAATAACACAACAAACTAATTATTTCTTCCCTTCCCTTTTAACAACATATAAGGTGAAACGTAATACTACTCTTTTGATATAACAGAAAATTTACAATCCCATTTTGACATTTTCTTAAGAATGAGATATAGTTTATACAACAAATTTCTTTTATTTCTAAAACTCTATTCAAAGGGCTACTTCAACAATTAAACTTCTTTTCCCTTCAAATATAAAATGATAGTATATACAAAAATCATTTCTGTCCTACTTTCTACAAACACATAGGTGCAAAACAAGTTAAGAATCGTGTATTTTCATTGCAAACATACATAGCAAATGTACATTTTCTTTTGTATTTTCCCATAAGCACATGAACATAACAGCATAAAATAATGACAAATTTTGAATAAACAATAAAGAGTGCTCACATAAAAACTTCTTACAACAATCAACATAAAGGATAGTAATAAATTTGACAATAATTACATTATGGCTTCTAGGGCCATAGCTCTCAAAACCAGCAAAAAAGATAATGTCAAGGCACTAAAAATGGGCTTCTCCAAGCTCCATTTTCTCCAATAAAACCTGCAATAACATGACATCAAAAATGGGGAACCAAGCCACGAAGGAATGTCCTCCTCCCTACCATAGACCTGCTAGTAGGTCACCCCCGAGCTAGGGAGGTAGGATTCACACGGTTTTGCACACACACACACTACAACAAATGAAATTTTCCAAACACACAAAAATTCACTCCCATGGATTTGCACAAACAAAACTCAATAAATTGAGTTTGGAGGGGATAGGGGAGTGGACCCCTCAACTCAAGAGGTCACCCCAAAAACTCCAAGAAAAATCACAAAATCCCAAGGCCTCAAGCCAAATAAATTTCCACCATACTCAAGAATCACTATGGCACTCATGCCAAAATAAAAAATACTCCCAAACTCCATACGATGCCCTCAAGGCTATAAACAGTGCAACACTAAGGAGATGACCTCGAGGAGGTTCACTCTCCCCTACCCCAAACTACTTGAGTCTTTCCTCCAAATGGAGGTGCTCTCACCACACCCATCCCACACAAAAATAAAATAACAACCCATATAATTTTCAACCACATACACAAAAAGAAATAACATAAGCAAAAAGGGAAATATCCATTTCCATGGAGCTTACCTTCAAAAGCCCTAAAAATGGAAGCACATTTGAAGTAGAGCTCCAAGCTTCTCCAAAAATTTCTCCAACTCTCCAAATTTCTTCCACACTCTCAAAACCTCCAAGAATAGAAAGAGAATTTCCAAAAAAAAAAGAACCGCACACTCCTCTCCAAGAGGAGATAATATAGGCCTTCCAATTTGGCCTTGAGGAATGAGAAGGTGACACTTGTCACCTTCTCCTTCCTCATCACATGCCACTTGTAAGGGAGGAGTGTGAGGGTGACAAGTGTCACCCTCTAATTCCATTCAAACCCTCACCTTATTCACTTGTGCCCTCACACATGTGTGAGAGACCAAGTGGAGAGGTGGCAACTCCCTTCAAGCCTTCTTGAGGATAAGGGATGCCACATGGCATCCTCTTATTCTCCAAAAGAGCTATCTCCCTCCAAGATGCTCTCACACATGTGTGAGTCTTGGAGGGAGATCCCACACACTTGGGAGTCTTGAAGACCTCCCAAGTCTTCTTGGTGAAGGGATCCCCAAACTTTGGGAAGGGAGATGGGTCTTTCCCAAACCATGACTCATCTCCCACCCTTAGCCATTTCAAAATTCGTCACTTTGACTAAACCCCAGTTTAGAGTGACCAAAAGTGAGTTACCCTAGGGTTTAGTTAGTCAAAATTGACCCTAGACCCTATGGTTACCACCTAGGGTAAGTTTGGGACACTAAAGCACACCTAGGGAGGCATAATATCACTTTAAATGGCCCATAAATAAAAATAATACCAAATGGTGAAAAATATAAATATAAATATACAACACATGATATAAATCAATTAAGAAGGGGTAACTAGGCCAATAAAAGAAAAAAAAATCAAACATGTACTAAAACATCATCCGATCAAATGTGATCCTCATCCCTCTTGGGAATGGATCAACTTAACAGAGAATAACATATGTGTGAACACTACCTCCGATTTCCCGTGGCTTGGGAATATAACCTGCACAACTAGATCAAGCGTCAATCACATCATGGATAATCATAGCCGAAGCAATTGAATTTAAAGTCATGTCATTGCATACAACATTAATCATTCACAACATAATTAAGATTAAAACTGCATTTTTCTATCTAATGTCTCATAGTCATCATCAAATAATAAATCCCCATAATGAACTTGTAATCACATCAATAATCATCATCAAATATATCTCATATATCTAACATCATCATAATGTCAGAATATGATCTAATCAAATCGCCACATGTCTAATTGATGCTAAACCAAAATCAGGAGATATAGTTTAATTCTGCATAATGAAAATAATAGTCTCTAAATGTCTGATAATGTCACCAACTGTACTGTAAAACGATCAAAATAGGGAAGAGAAAATAATCGGCCTCACATATCTACAAAGATCACCTTGGATGGTGTGAGGATTGGTCTAGAGAAAACCTTAAGACACACCACCATGAATTTAGATTGCCACAACAACCACAACCAAAGGAAAACATGAACTACCCTGAAGCAAATAGCCACAACTTCCTACCCACCACCACTCTGCATTAAACACACTATCACACCGAGGAAGGGAAAGATAGAAATAAATGGGCTTAAGGAGATCACGCATGGAGCTCAAGAAAATATTAGCTTCATGCCTTACAACACACATTGCCTCTTGAGATAGAATAGGGATATGCCAAATAAATGGTGAATGGAACCACCAACCACCAACAGTCATGTGCAAGCATTCAAATATTTGAATATACCTGTGAACTATAAATAGGGATGTTGGTAGGTGAAACAAAATTGTAGACGACAAGATGATTAAACCGTTTAAAACTTGCATGAACCACAACCATCCACATGGGACCAAGAGATATTGACAGTAAACACCCACCCAAAAATAATCAAACAAGTTCCCAAGACAAATAGCAACCACTAAATATGAAATGGTAAAACACCGGGGAACCATCATGAACATGATGCTACAAGGACATACAAACTCACCGCAACAATGAGAAACACCATGAGAGATGTCATGGCCAAAACAAGTTCTACTAAGAACATGCCCGATCATAATGCACTCATAAAAGCACCCACAAATTGGAAGTAGGCCTTTGCAGAGCAAGAGATGCAAAGGTAGTAAAAAATAATTGTCACAAGAAAGGTTAAGGCACTTACAACAACCAAAAAGTGAACCAACCATCAAGTGATACCAAATCCACCGCAAAGCTAGAGGATGATCAGAAGAAACCATGGGGATCCACCACGAACAAGGAACAATCACCACATATTGTTAAGAATACCGTAAAGGGATAAATATGGTCAACATGTTGAACAATGCTTTTACAATAAGCATACTCATGCAAAGGAATGTTGCAATGACAACATATATGTAGGTGATATTAATATATGGATGGACAAGGGATGGGGAGATAATGGTGAAAAACAAGTCACAACACAACTAAGGAAGGAGTAGGGAACCACAAACGACATTGCATAAGATACAAAACATATCAATTAAACTTGCAACAATAGCATGGAGAAAATGAGGCTTGAAATAAATGTCTGGGTGAATATAGAGATAGCACGAAAAGTTATACTACTAAACTTAGTCAATTTTTGGGCGTAGGCTAACATTGGCTCTAGTTGGAGACATGCATCCAAGAAGGATGCAATGATAATCTAGAAGAGATCTTTGAGAACGGACCAAAACACAAAAAGAACAAGGGAGACACGGGACATTAACACTTCACCATAATAAACAGGGATCATGGTTGGACAACACCAAAAAACAAAGAAAAACTAACATACATGAAAATATCTGCTAGGAGAAATAATTCTTTAGATGCTAGCCATAAATCGGCAACTCCATAATCTCACCATCCAAACTCCTACATAGAATGTGCCTTGACTGCATTGATCAACAATTTGATAAGGACCAATTCATAAAGCATCAAACTTACTATGCTTTCCTTTGTCCTCTGATCTAGCATTCCATATGAGGACCAAGTTTGTTGGCTAAAAACTTTCCTGAATTTCCTTTTTGTAAAACAACTTCATTTTTTTCTCTTACACCAAAATTCTATCATGTGCAATCCTTTGATCTTCATCTGATTCCATTAATTCATGCAACCTTTGAGAGAGTGTGCCATAGTCTTCACCAATGTCTTGCAGCAACTTGAACATCGACAATTTCAAACTAATTGGCATCCTTGCATCTATTCTATATACCAACTCGTAAGGACTTCTGCCAATAGTCTTTTTGTAAGTAATTTGGTATGCCCACACTGTAAGCGTTAATTTATCATCCTATATTTTCTTATTAATGTCCAAGATCCTTTTAATGATCTTCATGAGATTTTTGTTGGTAGATTATGCTTGTCCATTACCTTGTGGATGATAAGGTGATGACAAAGTCAGGTGGATTCCATACTTGGTGCACAAGGCAGATAGTTCATTAGATGTGAAATGCATTGCATTGTCAACCACTTTTCTCACCGATACATCAATCTTGTTATCACATTGTTTATTAGAAAAACAACCACTACCTTTGTTGTGGCATTCCTTGTGGGAATTGCCTCAACCCATTTGGTGAAATAACTGTTTGCTACAAGTATCCATCTATAACCATTATTACACCTCTACTATTTCCCTAATTGTTTATTAGAAAAACAACCACTACCTTTATTGTGGCATTCCTTGTGGGAATTGCCTCAACCCATTTGGTGAAATAACTAGTCACTACAAGTATCCATCTATAACCATTATTACACCTCTACTATTTCCCTAATGAAATCTATGCCCCATAAAAGGAACCTCTACCGAAATGGAAGTAAGAGGGAGTGCACATGAAAACTTCAACTTTCTTGAAAACCTTTGGAAAGCACCACACTTTCTTACAACAACAACCACATCCCTAAATATTGTTGGACACCAATAACCTAATCTTAAAATCTTATGCATTGTGGTCTTTGCCACGAAATGTCCACTGCAAACTCCTTAGCGAAATTCATCTATCACCTAGAAGGAATGCTCTTGAGCCAAATGCTTGAGTAACATGCCCTCCTAATTTGTCCACATCGATTCACCCTGAGTCATTACATATTTTTGCAACCATTCTTAGCTAATTCTCTATCGTTTCAAGAAGACAACTTAGATTTCTAAGTAAAAAACTACCTCCCTATACCACATATCATCTTTCAAACTACAAGGGAAAGTTGCAGGCTCATAATTTACCTCATGCACCTCTACCGCATCTAGATTTGCTTCAATCATTAGCTTTGCCAAGCCTTGTCCTCAGACCAACTTAGTTGTATGTGTTGATCCATCTACACTTCTTTCTAGATGCCTCATGTAGAGTGAATATATCCTTCACTGTTGTGTGCAACACATAACCAACTACTTTTGCACCTATAAGACAAGACATGAAATTCTTTACCACCTTGACTAGTGCATATGCATGCTTCTCCATGAATGAATACTTGAATTCTACACATTGTAAGGACTTGCTGAAGAAAGCAATATGCTGCTCATATCCTTCTTCGTTCTTTTGAAGCAAAAAAACAACAATGGTGTAAAAAGAAGCAAAGGAAAACAACTGGAAAGGTTGAGAATAATCCAAGTTGATTAAGATCGGTGCCTTCTTGAGGGCTTCTTTTATTTCAATGAATGCATCAGCTGGTTCCTTACTCCACATGACTATTTCTCTTTTCTTCAACATCTTAGATATGGCCTTAGTTTTCTCCACAAATTTGGAGATGAATCTCCTTACAAAGTTTATTTTCTTGAAGAAAGATTGTACACCCTTAACTAACTTGGGATGGAGAATGAGGTCTATGGCCCTCACTCTTTCTGGATCTATCCTTAATCCATCATTTGACACAATGTGATCTAACAATTTACCCTCTTCAACCCCAAACACACAATTCTTGGGATTTACTGAAATCCCACACTCAAGGCACCTGTTGAATATTTGCTCCAAGTGTTTGCGATGATTAGCCCTATTTTTGGAGTATGCAGTGAGGTCACCTTGGTACACCACCAAGATCTTGTCGTAAGCCATGTAAATGCCACATCCATGGCCCTCTAGAAGGTTATGCCAACATTTTTCAACCCAAATGGAATTCTCACATACATGTATACCAAGTAGCAAATTTCATTATATGTTGCTTTGGTTCTTTGACTACCACCTAATTATATCCTGAGAATCCATCCATCATAGACATTAACTCACACCCTCTGAACCTTTGCAAGAAATGATCCATGCTAGGCAAGGGGTAATTGTCCTTAAGAGACATGATATTCAAATTCCTAAAGTCCACACATAATCTAATTTTTTTCATTCTTTTTTCGCATTGGAACAAGGTTAGAAACCCATGAAGAATGTCTAATATGCTTAATTATACAACCTTCCTTCAATTTCATAAGTTTTTTCTGCATGTGAGGGACCAATGCAGGGTTGATGGGTCTTTTTTTTTTGCTAAAACATTTTTGTATCTAGTTGTTGGGGAATGATGTGCTAGAACAAATCTTGCCTAAATGCTTTGAGTTCATCATATGTCCAGGGAAAATACCCCCTGAAATTTTTAGTAGCATAATTAACAATTGCTTCTCCACAAGCTTCAACCCTTTGCCAATGTAAACTAGTTTGGGTATAGCATCAACTCCTAAATTGACTACTTCTATGTCTTCATCCTAAACTGGTTTGTTTTTTACTTTGCTACAATCTATGCCATGAAACATCCTTTCTAAAGCAACTAGAGCTCTTGGGATTGTATTTGTCTTCAGTTGTATTACTTCATTGCCATTTCCATCCTCCACTTCCACCATAGGTTGTCAATAAATCAACTAATCCTCAAGCTCATTTATGTTATTCATAAACTTGAAGATCTCTTGATCATCATCAAATATTTGTCAGTTAAATATGTTGTCTAGGATAGTTAGCCTTGTGAGCAGTTCAAAATTGTATGTGGAACATAGAGAGGCCATTTTTTATCACACTTAGATGTCACAACCACTAAAGAATCAGTTGTGGTATTTTCTACTCTGTTTATCTAGTCCATTCCAACTGGTTCAAACAATTCAATGGTGTCCCATAGTGCATTGTGGTACATCTTAAGCCTCTTTTCTTTTTCTGCATACCTACCTCTCACTTGAAGACAACCAACTCAGAATCACATAGAATTCTCAAGCATCTAACTCCATATTTATGTGCAACATTCAGCCCTAACATGAGAGCTTCATAATATATGACATTGTTAGTGCATGGAAAGATAACATAAACTTTTCATTACTAGGCAAGACCAAAACAACACCTACACCTAACCATCCTTCGAAAAAGCATCATCATAGTACATAGTGCATAAGTCATTTACATGCTTGAGGAGACCAGGGCCGGGAATAAGGTCATCTATGCAAGGACTTTAATCATCACAATATCAAATAAATTGATCAAGGCCAACATTCCAATACGACACCTCATTTGTAGCTTTGGTTAGGTCTATAATAGTGTGCAACATCTTTTCCCAGTGCAACTTGACTTGTTTATCTTGTAGGGGAATGATGGCATATGGTAAGTCCATTTGTATATTTCTGCCAATGGATAGGACCAATTTTCGAGACAACATCCCCCACTTAGCAAGGTAATCCACAATAATTATGTCCCTAAAGAAATACCTCCCAGAGAATGCGAAAAAGTGGACCTCTTCATCCTTAACAGCACCTATGACATTAACCTCCTAAGAGTCATGGAAAAACATTTCCCATAAGACGTGGAACACCTTCAGACCCAATGCATTCATGACTTCTAAAAGCATCGCATTACTAGAAGCACCAAAATCTACCATGCAATTATAGACTGGCCATCCATTTATCAACAAAGAAGCATAGAATGTGTCAACACTCAACTGATTGTCTACTAAGGAAGTATGTATGTAGACCTCTGGTATATCTTGGGCATTTGTTTCAATAGTAACACCATTTGGAACATGTACAAAACTATCCAACTTTTTAGTTGTTATGATATAGGCTATAACCCTTTCCCTATGTTTTGGGATTCTAAGGAGCTCACTTATGGGAATAAAGATTCTTATCTACCTCAAGTCATGAGCGAGATCATGATGCAGGGGCATCGCTCACCATCTAAAATTTTGATTTTAGTTTTTGTTTAGTGCTAAGATTTTTGTTGTGTTTCAGTGGTTTGTGTGTTGTTGGGTATCTTCCTGTCGCATTTGGGTCAGGAGATTTATGAGTTGTGGAAACTATTCTAGAGTTATGCAGCATGGCAGCTGAATATGGAGAGTTCGAAGTTAGTGAGAAACGACTCTAAAGGCGGTTGTGGAATCTTTCTAGCACAATGGAGCAGAAGAAACGTCAGTGAATGATGTAGATTCTTATCGCCATGGGAAGGAGAATAAACCGTTACCAATCATAATGTTTATCGACGGTTACTGGAAAGTTAGTTTTGATTGCAAAATTCCTATCACACCTGTAATTTGGAAGAAGAGCCCAGACTTCTGTAGAGCGAAATGTACTCATTCAAAGGAGGGAATTTTTCTATCAAACAATTATGAAAAAAACTAACAGTTGAATGGCCAGTTGGAGGAATTGTGAGGTTGTGGCAATAGAGTAATTGGAAGGCATAGGCATGAAGATGAATATATATCAATGGAGAAGAAAAAGCGAAAAAAGGCACAGAGAGAGAGAGGCCAATGTGCAATAAGAGGCCAAACTATTAAGAGAGAAGGCCAAAAAATCTAAAACAGTGGATAAAGAAGGCCGATGGGGCTACGAGTGTAGAAGATAGAGGCCGTCGACAAAGAAGAGGCAGGCGAGTAGGCCGAACAGGCCAAGGCAAGGAGGCTGAGAATCAAAGCAGGCAGAAAGGCTGATAGAGAGAGAAGGAGGCCGCAGGCCAAAACAATGCTGAGGTGTTCGATAAAATAGGCCGAGTGTCAAAGAAGGTTGATGGTGGAATGTGTAGGGAGAGAGACAACAAGATAGGAAGAGAAGATGGGAATTAGTATAGAGTTTCTGTAGATAGGAATGGTCGATTGTGCAGGCCAATATTAGATGTATGGTCATTGAATAAAATAGTGGGATGTTGTGTTTTAGTTTGTTTTGTGAATTCAACATTTATAAGATACTGAATATCATTACTTCCAATCATTTGGTTATAAGGAATACATCTTAGCCCCTGCCATTTTTTTGAGTCTTTGAAGTTGTTTGTTTCAGTCTTCATATTGAGTTCCTGTCATTTCACATTTGAATGCTATGAGGAAGATATTTTGAATTCCTGTTATTGGTTATGGACTTACTTTTGAGTTTCCTGTAATGGGCTTTTCTTTGTACAGTGACTGGTAAGGTAGACATAAGACGAAGCAGAGTATGTCCATGGGTTGCAAACTTGTGCTATCAGAGTGGTATCAGAGCACAGACGATCGCTAGCATGGTATGTTAGAAGAATGAGGTAGGAGAGAGTTGTGAAAGAGTTATTTTTCTAACATATGAGAGAACTTGTTTTTGCAGGCATGAGAAAGGGTCTGTAACTTCTATCCTCCAACAAAGATAAACTGGGTAGAAGGTGTATGACTTCCTCCACTAAGAGAGAGTGGGTAGAGGGGGTTTTGAGAGATACATCTTCCAGAGTCTTATTGGGTAGAGGGTAGTTATTGATGAGAGATTCTATTTAGAAGGAAGTTTGGCTTAAAGAAAAATAGTTGTGTGAGAGGCAACCTATGATAGAATTTGCAAGTGACGTGTGTGGGTGTGTGAACCGATCGCCAAAGGAGAGGCAATTTGCACTTGAAGATTGAGTAGAGTTGTAGATTTGCAACAGTGAGAGGATGGGTATTAGTGTAAGGAGACCTGTTATAATCCTATTTTGGGATAGATATTGGGATGAAGTGGAAAGAAAAAAATTCCGAGAGGAATTGGAAGAGATCTCAAGAAGAATGGATATTTTGGAAATGATTTATTTTCCTGATAAGGTTGTGGTTGTGAAAAGTGGACAAGAAGAGAAGAGGAAAGTTCCCATTGCAGAGGACTTGAATAAAAATAATAAGGAAAGAAGAAAAGAGAGAGTGTAGCAAGGAGCACCTGAAGAAGAAGAGAAGATAGTGTCTATGGAAGAGGCACTAGAAGAGACATTTTGGTCTCTTGATTTATTTTCTAACAATATGTTTGAGTATGGATGCAGGTATGCAGAATATAGAGAACAAGACCTTGACAATGAAAGAAGGTACAAGAAGAGTGCTTGAAAACAAACTTAAAGATGTGAAAGGAAGAAAGAAAGTTGCAGTAGTAGTAGAGGTAGATTGCAAGGTGCCTAAAGATGAAGAGAAGGCAAATGAAGAAAGGAGAAAAACCTGTGAAGAGGAAGAGGTGGCAAGACACAAAGCCAAGAATGCCAGTAAATTGGGACAACAGACCGATAAGGAGGTGAAAGTGAGTTTTTGTGATGATTTTATTTATGCAAATGAAAATAGGAATGTAACCCTACAAGTTAGAAAGGAAAAGAGTAAATTAGTGGATTATGGCTATATAGTTCCCTGTTGACAAAAGGAAAAGAAAGATGAAGGGCAGCAGTTAAATTATAGGGAGATTGATACTTTTGATTATGTTAGTACTAACTTGAAGGTGCAAAGTGGGGAACATGTGTTGAGAAATAAGTGGAGGCCTGAATCTAGGACAAGCTGGCAAGCACGGAGGCCTATAGATGGTGAATCAGGGCTGAAACCAGAGCATGGATTAAGCAAAATGAGTAAAGCAATAAAAGGACAACAATCCAATATGACAAGTAAAGTGAGGATAGTGAAGGATGGGACAACAACAAGAGAAGATGGTGATAAGAAGACAATGTTCAAGAGTTGGAGTTATGAAGAAAAGAACTAGCCCCGAGAACAAGGAGTCATGGCAAAGGATGAAAAATAGAATAAGGATCAAGGGCATGCAACAGCCTTAGAGCAGAGGAACCATAGTTTGAGAAAGATAAAAGGTCAGTTGTTTAATTTTGATGAAGATAATTTTGAGGCTTTAAATGAAATGTATGAATACGACATGAAAGTGTAGAGTAAAATAGATGAGAAAGGTGGAAGGAGAAGCAAACATCTAAAGAGGAGAGAAAGCAAATATAGGTAGAATGAGAAGGATGAAAGGAGAAAAAACAAACTTAATTTGTCTATGAATCAGGAATTGGAGATGAGTCTCCAAAGGCAAGAGGGTGCAGCAATTTTAAAAGAAAGAAAGGATAATGCAAATGTAAAAATGTAGAGAAGTATTGAAACTGATGTAGAAGACAATAACCTTCATGAAGAGGACACAAAGAATAGATTGAATGAGAATGCAACATAAAGTGGGAAAGTCAAGGTCCAAGGTGGTGAAGATCAACAAGAGAATGAGGAGGAAGATCTTGCCAAAAAGAGCATGGAAAAGGGAACTGCAGTTGATGACAAAGAAGAGGATTTATGGGCAAGGTATGCAGCAATTGAAGAGGAATGGAACGACAAGCTTGAAGTTGTACAAACAAGTGGAGTAGTAACAAATGTGCAGATGGAGGCTATGATCGAAAATAAAGAAATCGTTGCAAGGATTGAGGCAGATTTAATAAATGATTTTGAGTGTAGAAGTGTAAACAATGAAATTGATAATGTTTTAGTGTTGCAGCAATTAGTCTTGGGTGTTGGGTGGTTGGAAAAGATGTTTAGAGAAAATGTGATAGTATATGCAGATGAGATAAGGGTTAGCTTGCAGATGTGTGAAATGAATAAATTAAAAGATATAGAATTCTTTGCTTTCATTGTTGATGATTGGTTGCGGGAAAATCAAAAGAGAATGATGAAGGGGAGAAATGTTTTCATGAGTGAAGAATCGAATAGTGGACCACAGTATGGGAGAAATGTAGCAATAGTGGCTTTAAGATTGTGGAAGAAGCAGAAGAAGAGAAGACAGGTGAATCAATTTTGAGTAATAACCCATGTACAGGAGCACATGAATTTTGTTCCCTAGGGAGTCTGATGTAGGGGCATCACTCTCCATCTGAAATTTTGATTTTAATTTTTGTTCAGTGCTAAGATTTTTGTTGTGTTTCGGTGGTTTGTGTGTTGTTGGGTATCTTCCCGTCGCTTTGTTTTCTATCTTCCTGTCGCATTTGGGTTAGGAGCTTTATGAGTTATGGAAACCATTCTGGAGTTATGCAGCATGGCAGCCGAATATGGAGAGTTCAAAGTTAGTGAGAAATGACTCTGAAGGAGGTCGTGGAATCTTTCTGGCACAATGGAGCAAAGGAAACGTCAATGAATGATGCAGATTCCTGTCGCCATGGGAAGGAGAATAAATAGTTACCAATCATAATGTTCATCGATGGTTACTGGAAAGTTAGTTTTGATTGTAGAATTCCTATCACACCTATAATTTGGAAGAAGAGCCTAGACTTCTGTCACCAGAGCGACATGTACTCATTCAAAGGAGGGAATTTTTCTGTCAAACCATTATGAAGAAAACAGATGGTTAAATGGCCAGTTGGAGGAATCGTGAGGTTGTGGCAGTGGAGTAATTGGAAGGCATAGGCATGAAGATGAATATATATTAATGGAGGAGAAAAAGTGAAAAAAGGCACACAGAGAGGCTAATGTGCAGTAAGAGGCCGAACTGTTAAGAGAGAAGGCAAAAAAATATAAGATGGTGGTTAAAGAAGGTTGATGGGGATGCGAGTGTAGAAGATAGAGGTCGTTGACAGAGAAGAGGCAAGCGAGCAGGCTGAATAGGCCAAGGCAAGGAGGCCAAGAATCAGAGCATGCAGAAAGGCTGATAGAGAGAGAAGGAGGTCGTAGGCCAAAACAACGCTGAAGCATTCGATAGAGCAGGGCGAGTGTCAAAGAAGGCCAATGGTGGAACATGCAGGGAGAGAGACAGTAGGATAGGAAGAGAAGATAAGAATTAGTATAGAGTTTCTGTAGATAGGAATGGTCGATTGTACAGAGCAATATTAGATGTATGGTCATTGAATAAAATAGTGGGATGTTGTGTTTTAATCTATTTTGTGAATTCAACATTTATAAGATTCTGAATATCATTACTTCCATTCATTTGGTTATAAGGAATACATCTTAGCCCCTATCATTTTTTTGAGTCTTTGAAGTTGTTTGTTTCAGTCTTCATATTGAGTTCTTGTCATTTCACATTTGAATGCTGAGGAAGATATTCTAAATTCCTGTTATTGGTTGTGGACTTACTTTTGAGTTTCCTGTAATGGGGTTTTCTTTGTACGGTGACTGCTAAGGAAGACATAGGAAGAAGAAGAGTATGTGCATGGGTTGCAAACTTGTGCTATCAAATCAACATGGTTATACTTTGGCAAAGGGGTTGACTATGGAATAGTGATATCATTTGTGGTAGGGATATTTGAAATGACTTAACTATGATTAGTGAGGTCCTTACCTTTGATTTTGTCAACCCTTTCCCTTGCTTTTTCGTGCTTCTTATGTGGTGCACTTTGATTTTATTAAGGTGTAACACCAAGGTCATCATTTTTTGGGACTTCAACAATGAATGCAAGTGTCACAACCCAATTGGCCTTGGGGATTTATCTTCTTTGCACCATTGACTCACCATTAGGGGCCTTCTTTGTTTCTCCATCTCTCCTTGTAGTGTTACCACTTGTGTCGTCCACACTTGAATTTTGTTTGAGTCCTTTTTCTTGGTGTGTGGCATGTGTACCAGGCTTATCTATATCAAACACCTTCCCTTTAGGTTACACTTGTCAGTTCCTCAACATATAATCACTTTGTACCTGCATGATTGCAGCATCCATAAGGGACTTAATATCTTCATTAGAAGACCTTCCATTTTTATATCATTGTCCCATGAGTTCCGTAAGTTGTTGAAAATCATGTGTTGGTAACTTATAACAGTTGTGATTGCTAGCATAAGCATATAAGAGGACTTTTTCGTAATCAGTCTAATACATACTTTTGTAGTCATCTCCTCATGAGTCAATCTCAAATGCATCTAGCTAATCAACATCATTATCATCATATTGCTCAATACCTACATCTTTTTTAGGCACTCCATCTTTCTCAACTACTGCAAATGAAACAACGCACAATTTAGGGTCATGCAGTAGGAAGCAAACCTTATACCAAGCATTATCTTCCTAGAAATTCACATGTTCTCTTCTTAGCAGATCAGGAGGATCCATGTCAAGTTGTTTGAATTTTTTTCCTTTGCATCATCTGCCTATCAACTTGCAGTGGCTTCTTGGACCAGTTTGTATTATAAGGTATATTATGCAACATCTACCCCTCATTGAAATGTGGCACGATGACATTACTATAGGGTAGACCTTTCTTATTTCTCACCACCCTATAAGATAAGTCTTTTATTGCTCCCATTAGTTTATCCAATTTGTGTTTAGCTAAGAGGGGATTACTAAATGCTCCTCTATTTGGGGACAATAATTTCACTTTTGTCTGCTTGACATGTTTACCAGATGCCCACATATTGCTTTCAATATTGATTCCAGTGGCATAAGCTTCTTGTAAAGTCTGTGAATTTTTATCTCTCAAGAAGTACCCAATCTTAACATCAATTGTGTCATAGTACAAGACCGGGCACATTGATTCATTTAGTCTCAAATTGGGCGGTGCCTTCCTCATGGTCATGATAAACCTATTGTTGAAGTTAACTTCTTCATTGACCCACTTCTTTATTGTAGTTAGTTCATGGATTGCAAATTTGGGATTAACCCTATCCCCACACTAAAGTCTGAAGACTCTCAAGAATTGCTCCCATGAGTCTACATTGTTATCTAGCAAACCGTGATACCATTCTTTAGCACTTTCTTCCAAGGATTGAACAAAAAACTTCATCATCACATACTCATGTTCAATTTCATATGCATCTATGACATTAATGAAGTGCCACAAATGATCTTCTCTAGTAATAACATTATTCCCTTGTAACTTTTAGATCTTTCCCCTTATCTGATTAGGGATTGCATTAGGATAGTCAAGGATTCCGAAGAAACCCAATTGATGGTATCTTTCCATTCGAAGAGGCTGCGTGACTGGTGGGAATCTTTGTGCCTACCTCTTGAATGGAACTCTCATATTTAAAACATGATTTTGCTAAGGATTATGCCACAAATGTTGAACTTTATAATGTAGTGCATAACAACCATGGTTTTGATTTGGTTGGTTTTCAATCTATTCTAGCAACTGAGCTTGCTTCCTGTCAATTTGTTCCTACAACTCTTCATGCCTTTGTCAAATATGGTCCAAAAAATGCAACTCCCTATCAATTTCTCTTTCGTGATGGTCACTAACTGACCACTCTGGCTCACTAACATCATGAAATATAGTGTCACGCTCAACTTCATCTCCATGCAAAGAAATAGGCAATGTAGCACAAGAGGCATCATACCACATCTGCATACTAGGGTCAAGTCTTCGTAACTCCTATGCTGGAGAGTTGCAAAATCTTTCTCTGTTTCTTCTGGTAACTGGCCCTTCATTTCTGTGCACATCATACTCACTTCTATGCACTCTTCTCTGAGTCAATACATTATCAACATACTCATCATAAGAGTACTAGTATTAATGCCTCAAATCCAAGAATGCATAATTTCCACATGTACCAACCGCATGATCCTATGGAGAAGATTCAATATTTTTACCTACACTTTTCACTCTCCATGTGGCTGCTACTTTATTCCATGAGATGTGCTTTCATGTTCTTCAAAACCTCTAGACTATTTCCTTCTTTACATTTTCAACTTCTTTTTTGGGTCTCTATGCTCAGTTTGTTTCAACAAAGTCACCCTCTTTACTCAGAACATAAATTTATTGGGGTAGAACCACCAAGGCAAAACAAGATTTTGGGCCACCTTTTCTCCTATAGGGTCTTCAATGAATATCAATCCTCTACAAATCCAACAACCGTTGCTCCACTTGTTGGTACAAGTGGATGGGTTGTTGACACTACACAACCAAACTATAGAACACTTTCCAGTTGCAAGGTCTTCAAAATAATCCTTAGATTAACATATCCCCATCAACAATGCTATTTTATTGGCTCTCAAAACATGTGGATCCACAATTCCTGAAGACTTACGCTAGCACCTGAGGCAAGGGAAATGATAGTAGAGGTGAAAGCAAGGCTTATGATCATGCGGCATGTAAGGACCAATGGATAAGGATGGATATCTCCTTCTAGATCTACTAAACCAAGGGGTTGTTCCCTAAGGTATGTGCCAAGGGGTTGTTCCCTAAGGTATGTGTTAAGCTAATGCCAAACCAAACCTTGAGACAAACCATATCCAAACACATGAGACTACTAATATTTGTCACTAAGTACCAATGTGTCTGTTTCCCTTGAACCAAGGGTAAAATACCTCTATTAAGCAGATGTGGAGACTTGGATGCATTCTTCTTGACCCCTTAAGACTTGTGGTACTTTATCTCACATCACACATGAATGTGGGGGAGAAGTAATACATATTTTACTATTACATACCTCTTGGACATAAACACTTTGCGGTAATAGTGCAGTGAGGGAGATGCAATGTGGTGGGTCTATTGACCAAACTAAGACTATTGAGGTTGATGTTTTGAGTTTTCTATTAAGTGTGGTGGGATAGGGCATGCTTTAACTCATAGTAGACAAGTGCCTTCACTAATATGGGCAGCAAAGTCAAATCTCCATCACAATGACACTCTTCAAGCAAATTATAGCCAACACCTCAAAGAAGATGATATGGATGACTATATTTATCAGACCCACACATAAGCTAGGCTCTACATGCAAGACATACAAATAGAAGATGTTTGCAGCACTCACAAGAACATATCTTACACATCCACAAGTAAGTTCCTACATGTAAGCATTGAAAGGAGGTCTCATAAAAGAGTTTACAAGATGTTTTATAGCCTCTACTATTAGGAATTAAGGTGTCCGAGCCTTGTTATTTCCTAGCATTAATTTATTTAATGTATATTTATTTTATGCCCAAGTTATATTTTCTTGCTCATCATATTTTGTCATCTAGTGTGACATGGCACGGTGAGTTGTTGTCACATTGGCAAGTGATAAGGATGCACTTATTCCTACATTGGAATGTAGGCATCCCACTTTGTGGTAGAGATTCTTTGTCATGTGTCGGCATCCTGAAATGTGTAAGTCAATATTCTATGATGGATTCCTACGACAA
Organism: Cunninghamia lanceolata; assembly: GCA_027924645.1. Lineage (NCBI taxonomy): Eukaryota > Viridiplantae > Streptophyta > Pinopsida > Cupressales > Cupressaceae > Cunninghamia > Cunninghamia lanceolata. The sequence continues at coordinate 4,489,099 of BSBN01000395.1, read as the reverse complement.
GTTATGATGCATAAGAACTAGATTTTATGACAAGATGGACAAGTGTTGCAAAGCATCTTGCATGGAGAATCTAAGCGCCCAAGTTTGGTTATGACAAATTGTAAGAGAATTATTTATTATTAGTCAATTATGATGGACTCTCTTACATTTCTAAGTTTTGTCATATATGACAGATTTTATGACAGTGTAAGAACATTTGTCATACCTATTTCTGGTAAATTTGGGGCACCTAAGTTTGGAGGGTTCTAAGAGGTGCAAGGTGTTGGTTTTTTTTTTTTGAATCAGCATTAGGGCTTGCCACTTCTAATGCACAGGCAGATTCAGCCAACTGAATACAGGAGGTTGCGTGAGCTGCCTCCCCTTCACTTCTGGTTCTGCCGCACCAAGGGGGGTATCCCTATAACTCAAGATGTAACCTTGACTAGCTCGAAGATAGAAAGATCTAACTTGACAACAACAGGCAGAATACTCTCATGTATGGACCAAGATCTGTATGATAGATCACAAGGCTGGCAACATTCTTGGACATGATGTGTGGTTGGGTATGAGAGCATGCAGGGGGTTCCTAATCCTACTCCTACAACTAACATGTGGAAGTATGAAGTGGTTTAGTTTGAATTTTGGATGCAAAGCTGGACATGGTGTATAACCTCAACACAGAGCTAGATTGGTGCCTATCCAGGGCTTGGAGTCGGTAGACATACACCTGTGAATGATCAGCATGAATAGCTAAAACTGGATTTCAGGGGGATACACATGATATCTGCCTTACAGATATCTCCCAATAAAGAGTGTTAAGTTATCTCTACTTATGGCATCCCTACTGCAGTATACCCTTCCCAATGTTCAACCTGAAAACAGTTTAATCTACCCCTTGAGCAGAAGTTAAAAGATCAGACATTCAACATAGGAATTCTATGCTCTAGAATCTAAACATTACCCAAATATCCAGATTCAGAAGAAGAATACATGCAATACTGGAGACAGAATTAACACAACACATGCTAAGATAGCATTACTCATATAAGATTAGCCATGAAATCAGTGGATTCATGCCAAATCGTACAACAGGAGATACATAAACTCACAAGTTAAGCTGTACAAAGCAACCAGATCAGCTTGTTTTGAATTACAGAGCCAAAAATCTTCAACTTTCAACAACCACAAATGAGTAACACTTCCTGCTTATAACAGCCAGGTAGTGTACCACAGCAATTAATTACATGGTTGACCAAAAATCCTGCCAGATACACAGTATCAGCAAAATGGCACTCAACACATTACCAGATTGGCGCCCAAACATGAATGCAGCAAGTAGGGGAGGAGACAGGAAGAAATCTCGAGCCCTGCGCCACTGTCCGCTGATGTACACCTTCAATCGGGTACCAGATCCGCCCATACCTCTGCAACCTTCGCCATTAATGGCGCACCAACCCGCGGCCTCGGGAAAACGTCAAACAGTCGATCGCAACCATTTCCCGCCGAGATTCATCATCATGATATTTTGAATATACAGGATATCAATTATCCCACATGCACCCCGCAGCAACCTCATTAACACTTTATATACTAGGTCATGAGCATATATGATGTCGGTGCTTTTGCTCCTGACGACACTAGTATAAGACTTCATCATCATCCTCCAACAGCATGATATCCTGTCGCTTGAAATATCACCCTGACGTCAGCATCATATCGAAATATAACCTACATGATAATCGCCTTCATCGGCACAACCAGATCCATCGGAGGAACATCCTCCTGCTGAGCCTATACCAAAAGTCTGGCCGATGAACATCCTGATGACGTCACCGTCATATCCTGCTGACGTCATCATCATATCTGCCTACTGCGCACCTCCTCATATCCGGATGACGTCATCATCATGTTTGCAAATATCGGGAGATCTCCACAAGATGATCTGTGTTAGAAATATGACCCCCCCGGACCTTGATGACGTCATCATCATATTGACATCAGGATGATATTCGGAAGATAACCGGATATTTGGAAATATCATCCTGATGTACAAATATCATGTTGCACTGTAGCTCCACTATAAGATCGGGCCGATAGATGAATATGATGATGCTTGAAAAGATCACCCCCCACTAGATAATGCACGAAGCCGGCAGGCGGATATCTCCTTGATATCAGCATCATCATGACGCTGGAACAAATATACATCCGGGTGATATTCAAAAATGAAAATATCACCCCCTCCTTCGGAAATATCATGATGCAGATAGGCAGAGAAATAGATATCACCCTGACATAAGAATGACGTCAGCATCATCAGGATGATAAAACAACGAACATGAAGTGATACAACATCATCAGGATGATATTGACTAAGATCATCCTGACGTTCAAAATATGATGACCCCAGTGAATATCGGGTCACACTTAGAACTCTTCAACAACATCATCAGGATGATCATAACCAAGATCACCCGATGATAAAAATATCACCCCGGCGAAATATCATGAAGGCAGAAAATATGATGACCCCCGCGAGCAACACGGCGATAACTGGAAATATGACCATGATGATGACGACCCTTAAGAAAAAACAAGTTAGGTCGAGCAACTCAGAGAATAACCCCTTCAGAAGATCGGGGTAACATCATCATCATAAAAGGGCAAGGTGATAATTGGAAGATCACCGGATACTTGAAAAATCACCCCCGCAAGCAAATCAGGGCACACTGTAGCTCATCAGCAGGATCATGATGATATCCAAACATCACCCGATAGTGAAATATGATGATCCTGATGAGAAACCGGTCGACAGAGAACATGATGATGCTGATCACCATCGAAGCAAATATGATGATGATGACCTCCTCCTCAGGAAAATATGATGCTGCAGCTAAAAAATGCTGAGGAGGTCCAACACTTAGAACATTTTTTGGATACTTAGGGAAAGTGCCTGCATGAAAATTGCTCAAAAACTGCCAGTCAATTCAGGCACTAACACTGGCTCTGTCTGGGGACGTGCAGGTGCAAGACTGCAGCGAGAACCCCAGATCTCTGGGATGCAGACCAGTCCCTTATCCATTGGGCACAGAGTCAAATACTGCACTGACCTGCATCACCAAACACACTTGATGGCCTAAGGCCACCAAGAAAAGAAAAACATGTATCTCCCTTTGTCAAATATCTTGTTTTCATCTGCATGCACTGGGTCAAACTTGGAGATACTACAGACATCCACCCACAAACAAATCTTGTCATCTGCATATTCAATCCTCTGATTTGGCTTGTCATTATCAAACATGTGCAGATAACCTTTAGCATCATGTGACATGTGGGTGCAAAATATATCAGGCAATGCATACTCATATGGCATATAGCACTTATCATCTATATCATCATCATGCATTGCAACATGATCTCCTAGCTGGACTGAAAATAGGAAACACTCAAAGTCCACCACACAGCTAGGAAGATCAGGGCTCATTGCATTATATGCTGGCACATCAAAAGAAAAGCTTTCAAAATCACAATTGTGTACATCATGTACACAACCATCTGGTACACCAAGCTGGAAAAGATCAGGCTCTGGCATCTCTTTCAAATCAGGCACATTTTCACAGTCACTTACCTGATGCATGTTGTTTCCTCTTTCTTCAAGATGAGAAACAGAATCCAAGCCAAAAATAATGTCTAGATCCTCACCATACTCAAACAGATCCTCATCACCATATGTGTCATAAATGGGTGACCCAGGTGCATCAGTTTGATCATAGTATGCCATTTGTTCATGGGCAGCAGAGCACACCTCTTCATCACCCATGGATTCACTTTGTGGAGGAGTATCAGCCTGTGTGTCATAAGCAAAACAGCTATCAAATGAAAAACAATCATGCTCTGAACTAGCACTTATTTCAATCTCTGACTGCTCTTCATGATCTCCATGTGTTTGAAAGGTAGGCAATGGGTCACACATAGGACTACTTCTCTGTTTGCTTATATCTTCGCTGTCTTGAGTACAATACTCACAATTGTCTCCACAGGTCCATTCCAAAAATTGCTCATTGCTGTCCACAACCTCGTTATTGTTTTCATGGTCAGCTGCCTCATCATTGCAATGGGAATCCTCATTAGTCCTTTCACCGGCATCCTCAACTGGTGAACAATCCAGTTGAGCAGTATTGTTAGCATTATGTTCAAACACAGCAGTCTCAACCTTAATGCTTTTATTTTCATTTTTATCTGCACATGATGCCATAATCATTTGGTCATTTGCAGCTTCATAACCATTTCTCATACCAAGGCCTGGGGACAGGGGTTTCAGTAGGTACACATTTCTGATTTTTTCTATCTTTTCTATGAACCTGTATGCCATCTGCATACTTGTCACCTTGAAATCCCTCAGTATTGCACTAAAACCCTCCTCAAAAGCTTCAAAGAATATGCCAACACAGGCTGAAATATCAGGTCTGAAGACTTCTGGGATCTGTGAAAGGGCTATTGCAAACCTATGACTGAAATCAACACATGGCTCTTCATCCTGTTTTCTGATTCTCATCAATTCTGCAACAAGATCAGCCGGTTCTTTTGCAAATTCTTCCTTGAAACAGTCAGCAAGCTCATCCCAACAGGAAAAGGACTTCTTTGGAAAGCTCAAATACCAGTCTTTTGCTTTTGCATCAAAGGACCTAACAAAAAACCTCATCCACATATCCTCATCTCTGAATGAATATTTTCCCATAAAACTGTGAAAATTTTGGATATGTGCATTCCCATCACATACATTGTGACCACTAAATCTAGGCATCTGACAATATATCCTAGCAGGCATAGTTTCTACTTTATAATCCACCCATGACAAATCCAGTTGGTCATTCAAAGGATCAAAAGGGCTGACAGGAGGTTTAGCTTTCTGACTGGCAGACACAACAGGGTTACTGCTTTTTAACTGGGCCTGCTCAGCCTCTAAGAATATCAACCTATTTCTTATCTCTTCTATTCCTTTATCCAACATTTCACCACTGAGTATGGGATAATACATAATTGGATTCATAAAAATCTTACTCTTAGACATCCTTTGTCTGTCTAAGACCTAAGGCTTCCCCTAGCATCTAACCTATGCAGTAAAACAGCAAATAAAGGGGAAGGAACAAGGTACCTTTTCTCATACAGATGCAGAAAAATGAACAACACATTTTTGTCACATCACATACATCCATCTTTCATGTGCATTTGGATCTTTTTCGCAGAGTCGCCACCTCTCCAGAGAGGACAAAATTTTCAATAGCTGAAAGCTACTTTTCCAGGTTCATTCCACCAGCAGAGCATCATTTTGTCGGTGACTCAGATGGGCCACAAGATATAACACTTTTTCATCAATTTTCTCCCCAGCAGAGTCGCCAATTTTGTTGGTTTTTTTTTTCTGAATCAGCATTAGGGTTTGCCACTTCTAATGCACAGGCAGATTCAGCCAACTGAATACAGGAGGTTGCGTGAGCTGCCTCCCCTTCACTTCTGGTTCTGCCGCACCAAGGGGGGTATCCCTATAACTCAAGATGTAACCTTGACTAGCTCGAAGATAGAAAAATCTAACTTGACAACAACAGGCAGAATACTCTCATGTATGGACCAAGATCTGTATGATAGATCACAAGGCTAGCAACATTCTTGGACATGATGTCTGGTTGGGTATGAGAGCATGCAGGGGGTTCCTAATCCTACTCCTACAACTAACAGATGGAAGTATGAAGTGGTTTAGTTTGAATTTTGGATGCAAAGCTGGACATGGTGTATAACCTCAACACAGAGCTAGATTGGTGCCTATCCAGGGCTTGGAGTCGGTAGACATACACCTGTGAATGATCAGCATGAATAGCTAAAACTGGATTTCAGGGGGATACACATGATATCTGCCTTACAGATATCTCCCAATAAAGAGTGTTAAGTTATCTCTACTTATGGCATCCCTACTACAGTATACCCTTCCCAATGTTCAACCTGAAAACAGTTTAATCTACCCCTTGAGCAGAAGTTAAAAGATCAGACATTCAACATAGGAATTCTATGCTCTAGAATCTAAACATTACCCAAATATCCAGATTCAGAAGAAGAATACATGCAATACTGGAGACAGAATTAACACAACACATGCTAAGATAGCATTACTCATATAAGATTAGCCATGAAATCAGTGGATTCATGCCAAATCGTACAACAGGAGATACATAAAATCACAAGTTAAGCTGTACAGAGCAACCAGATCAGCTTGTTTTGAATTACAGAGCCAAAAATCTTCAACTTTCAACAACCACAAATGAGTAACACTTCCTGCTTATAACAGCCAGGTAGTGTACCACAGCAATTAATTACATGGTTGACCAAAAATCCCGCCAGATACACAGTATCAGCAAAATGGCGCTCAACGCATTACCAGATTGGCGCCCAAACATGAATGCAGCAGGTAGGGGAGGAGACAGGAAGAAATCTCGAGCCCTGCGCCACTGTCCGCTGATGTACACCTTCAATCGGGTACCAGATCCGCCCATACCTCTGCAACCTTCGCCATTAATGGCGCACCAACCCGCGGCCTCGGGAAAACGTCAAACAGTCGATCGCAACCATTTCCCGCCGAGATTCATCATCATGATATTTCGAATATACAGGATATCAATTATCCCACATGCACCCCACAGCAACCTCATTAACACTTTATATACTAGGTCATGAGCATATATGATGTCGGTGCTTTTGCTCCTGACGACACTAGTATAAGACTTCATCATCATCCTCCAACAGCATGATATCCTGTCGCTTGAAATATCACCCTGACGTCAGCATCATATCGAAATATAACCTGCATGATAATCGCCTTCATCGGCACAACCAGATCCATCGGAGGAACATCCTCCTGCTGAGCCTATACCAAAAGTCTGGCCGATGAACATCCTGATGACGTCACCGTCATATCCTGCTGACGTCATCATCATATCTGCCTACTGCGCACCTCCTCATATCCGGATGACGTCATCATCATGTTTGCAAATATCGGGAGATCTCCACAAGATGATCTGTGTTAGAAATATGACCCCCCCCGGACCTTGATGACGTCATCATCATATTGACATCAGGATGATATTCGGAAGATAACCGGATATTTGGAAATATCATCCTGATGTACAAATATCATGTTGCACTGTAGCTCCACTATAAGATCGGGCCGATAGATGAATATGATGATGCTTGAAAAGATCACCCCCCACTAGATAATGCACGAAGCCGGCAGGCGGATATCTCCTTGATATCAGCATCATCATGACGCTGGAACAAATATACATCCGGGTGATATTCAAAAATGAAAATATCACCCCCTCCTTCGGAAATATCATGATGCAGATAGGCAGAGAAATAGATATCACCCTGACATAAGAATGACGTCAGCATCATCAGGATGATAAAACAACGAACATGAAGTGATACAACATCATCAGGATGATATTGACTAAGATCATCCTGACGTTCAAAATATGATGACCCCAGTGAATATCGGGTCACACTTAGAACTCTTCAACAACATCATCAGGATGATCATAACCAAGATCACCCGATGATAAAAATATCACCCCGGCGAAATATCATGAAGGCAGAAAATATGATGACCCCCGCGAGCAACACGGCGATAACTGGAAATATGACCATGATGATGACGACCCTTAAGAAAAAACAAGTTAGGTCGAGCAACTCAGAGAATAACCCCTTCAGAAGATCGGGGTAACATCATCATCATAAAAGGGCAAGGTGATAATTGGAAGATCACCGGATACTTGAAAAATCACCCCCGCAAGCAAATCAGGGCACACTGTAGCTCATCAGCAGGATCATGATGATATCCAAACATCACCCGATAGTGAAATATGATGATCCTGATGAGAAACCGGTCGACAGAGAACATGATGATGCTGATCACCATCGAAGCAAATATGATGATGATGACCTCCTCCTCAGGAAAATATGATGCTGCAGCTAAAAAATGCTGAGGAGGTCCAACACTTAGAACATTTTTTGGATACTTAGGGAAAGTGCCTGCATGAAAATTGCTCAAAAACTGCCAGTCAATTCAGGCACTAACACAAGGCAATCTTGTACAAGTGTATTTTGCATGCTAAGAGGTGTTGGAATATGTGTCATGTGGATTTGGATGCCCACCTCTTGTATACTCCTCTAGAAGCTTCCTTCATGTTTGATATTCTCTATAAATAAGGTGCTTGTTGGAGTAGTTTGTATGGTTCATTTGCAACTACTATTATGCTATCAGAATTACTCCAAAACATCGACAGTGGTGAACTCTTGTAAGATCTTGGCTCTAGAAGTGTATTGTAACCTTCATTGTTTACATATTAACACATTGGGTTGTGCTTTGGAGTGTGGGGTTTTTCACCCGAAAGGGTTTTCCCCACATATATCTCGTGTTGTGAGCTTTTGTATTTGCATGTGATGTCATTTGATCTTCTCTGCATTGTGTACATCATTACTATAGCTATTAAAAGATAAAAAAAATTTAAACTCTCCTCTCTAGATTAGTGTAGGAAGTGTGTTCATTGTACCTTTCTTCCTTTCAATTGGTATCAGAAACTGATCAACTTTTGTTCTAGTTGTTGGGTAGAGGGTTTTTTGAACTAATCTTCGTTTGAGTGGGAGCTTGTGCAGAGGATTTTCAAATCTTTGTTGCAAGAAAGAGATGCTGAGCACATATGGTAATACAGATGGAAAAGTTTAATGGAGGCAACTTTGAATTGCACAAACTCAAGATGGAGGATATGTTGGTTGACAGAGACCTATGGCTTGCTATATCCGAAAAGATGCCATTGGGCATGAAACAAGGAGACTGGGATCTGAAGGATCGGAAGGCTAAAGGTCTTGTGAGACTCCGTTTAGCTGACTCTGTCTTAGTGAATGTCCATGAAGAGAATAAAATGACAAATCTATGGACTAAACTTGGTCAGATTTATCATGCTAAATCCCCGGTAAATAAGTTTTCCCCAAGGAAGAAGAAGTACTCTCTGAGGATGGAAGAGGGAGGATCTGTCATAGATTATCTGAATAGTTTTAACATGCTTGTTGCCCAATTGAGCTTCATTGGTGTGGAAATGGAGGAGGATCGGTGTATGACTTTGTTGTGTTTTTTTGTCAGATTCATAGGACCACCTTGTTATGGCCATTGGGAGTACCACTACTACCTTCAAGATGGATGAATTGGTTGCATTGTTACTATTTGAAGAGATGCGGAGAAAATCTTTTGAAATGACTAAGGAGGCTCTTGCAGTTCATGGTCGATCAAAAGACAAAGGAAAGAAGAAGGACAAAAAGCAAGAGAAGTCAAAATCCAAATCCTGTGGGAGATCTAAGTCTCCTAGAAAGTCCATGACATTGTTTGGAACTACAGCAAACCTCGGCATTTCTGCAAGGAGTGCAAGGACAAGAAGAAAAAGAACTATGACTTGGATTCTCACAAATCCTCTCAGAACGATGGAGAAGCGTTTGTCACTGCCTTAGCAACACATGCACCTAAGGATGTGTGGTTGATAGACTCTGGTGCATCTTTTCACATGACCTCACATCAGGGTTGGTTCACGAAGTATGAAGAATATGGCAGTGGGAAGGTTTATCTAGGTGATGACTCTTATCTAAAGATTGTTGGTTGTGGAAAAGTCTTGATTTGATTCCTTAATGGATGAGTGAAGGGGATCAATGGTGTTATGCATATCCCCGGTTTGGCACATAACCTATTATCTGTAACTAAATTGAATGATGTGGATGCACAAGTTGTTTTCTCGAATGGAGGATGCAAGCTAACCAGAGGAGCTATGGTGCTAGCTAAGGGTGTTCGGATTGGCACTTTGTTCAAGCTTGATGCATGCATTGTTTACTTACATCTACTTCTGATGGTCATGCTTTATGGGTAACTAAGGGTGCTCATTCTATGGAAATGAAACTCCCAATTGAGAAAACTATGGTATGGCACCAAAGACTTGGTCACATGGGTGAGAAAAGTCTTAGAGATCTGAAAAAGAAAACCTTGTTGAGGGGATTAATGACTATAATCTTTGATTCGTGCATATATAGAAAACAAAATCATGTTCAATTTTATCCCAATTCTTATAAATCTTCTAGGGTGTTGGACTTGATACATTCTGATGTTTTTGGTCCTGTGAATGTTCTTTAGATTTCAAATTTTGTTTACTTTGTATCTTTCATTAATGATTATAGTAGGACATGGGTTTATTTCTTTAGAAGAAAATATGAATTCTTTAGTCAATTCAAAGAGTTTAAGGCTATTGTTGAGAATCAAATGGATAAAAAGATTGTGTTTGAGGACTGATAATAGAGGTGAGTTTTGTTGAGCAAATTTTGACAAGTTCTATAAAGAACATGGGATTGAGAGGCACAAGACAACCCAGTATATCCCTTAGTAGAATAGATTTGCATAGAGGATGAACAAGACATTGATGGAGAGGGCTAGGAGTATGCTTAGTGGAGTTGGCCTTAAAAAAAAAGTTGGGCCAAAGCTGTTGCTACCACTTGCTACCTGGTTAACAAGTCTTCTACTTCAACGCTTTTTGATAAGACACCTATGGAGGCGTGGTTAGGCAAAAAGCCCTCATTGAGACATCTTCAAGTATTTGGTTGTGAGTCATATGCACATGTGCATAAGGAAAAGAGGTCTAAGTTGGAGAATAAGGAAATGAAATGTATCTTCATTGATTATGGTATCGGTGTGAAAGGGTACAAGTTTTGGGATCCTGTGGTTGTGAGGGTTATGCATAGTAGAAGTGTGATCTTCAAAGAACTCAATCCTTCTTATGTTTTTCTACAGCCAGAGAAAGAAGAGACGAAAGAGGATGTGGTTCAGCTTCCTTCTACCCTTGAGAAAGTTGAACCAGAAACGCCTATTGGACCAGATGATGAGGAGAGCTCCAGTAGCTCTGAAATTTCAGAAGAACAAGAAGAACCTCAACCTCGGCTTTTGAGGAGGTCCATTCGGATAAGGTAGCACCCTGATAGATTAGGATATTCATTACACGATTCTAGTTGTATTTTTTCTTTGATTTCTAACACTAATGAGCATAGGACCATAAGTGAGGCTATGGGTATGAGTGATGCATATTCCTAGAAAGAGGCCATGGAAAAAGAGATCGCTGCATTGAAGAAAAATAACACTTGGGATCTAGTGCCCTTGCTTGATGGACGTAACCCATTGGATGCAAATGGGTGTTCAAGAAGAAATTTGGTTGAAATGGCAGTGTTGAGAAGTATAAGGCAAGGTCGATCGCGAAGGGTTATTCCCAAGTGGAGGGAATTGATTATGGTGAGAATTTCTCTCATATTGCAAAGTTGACATCCATTTAATTTTTGTTATCACTTGTTGCATACGATTTAGAAGTTGAACAAATGGGTGTGAAGATGGTTTTCCTTCATGGTGACTTGGAGGAAGAGATTTACATGTCATAGCAAAGAATTACATTGAAAAAGGTATAGAGAATTTGGTTTCCAAGTTGAAAAAATCTTTGTATGGTTTGATACAGTCTCCTAGGATGTGGTACCAGAGGTATGATGCCCTTGTGTTAAGTTTGGGATTTTTGAGATCAAAATCAGATCATTGTGTTTACTTTAAGATGGATAATGATCGCATTCTCATTATTGCATTATATGTTGATGATATGTTATTAATTGGGATTGGTAAAAGTTTGACTTTTGATTTGAAGTCTCAGCTTTCGGCATAGTTTGAAATGAAATATTTAGAGGCGGCTAGGTACATTCTAGGAATGGAAATCAGAAGGGACAGAGCAAACAGAAAAGTTTGGTTAGGCCAGAGTATGTGAATTCATACAGTTTTGGAGAGATTCAGCATGGCAGCTTGTAGACCGTTGTGTGTTCTTGTTATCATGGGGACTAAGTTATCTGTTGTAGATTGTCCAAAATCTCCCACTGAGATGGAGGATATGACAAAAGAACCTTATGCTAGTGTGGTTGGTAGTTTGATGTATGCCATGGTTTGTACAAGACCAAACACTGCCCAAGCAGTGGGAGTCCTTAGTCTATTTATGGCTAATCCTGGAAAAGTACATTAGGATGCAGTAAAGAGTGTTTAGATACTTGTGGGGTACTTCTGAGTATTCCTTATGTTATCATGGTCATCCTACAGGATATTTGCATTCAATTTATATTTGTGGATTTGTGGATTCAAATTCAGCAGGTGACATTGACAACAGAAGATCCAACAATGCTTACGTGTTAACAATGTTTGCTGGTGCTACTAGCTGGATAAGTAAGCGACAAGTTGTAGTCACTTTGTCCACTACAGAAGCGGAGTACATGCCATTAACTCATGCTCGTAAGGAACCCATTTGGCTTAAGAGATTGTGTTGAGATGTTGGGCTTGATGCAACAACAATTACTATTTGTTGTGACAGTCAGAGTGCTATTTGTTTGGCAAAGAACCCAACCTTCCATGCTAGAATGAAGCATATTGACATTCAATTTCATTTTATCTGTGACATGGAAGATGGAAAGGTGAAACTTCAAAAATTTGCTACTTTGACAAATATTGCAGATGCATTGATGAAGCCTGTGAGCATAGATAAGTTCAGATGGTGTTCGGAGTCTATGGGCCTCTCAGCCCCTAGCAATTAATTTCTTATTTCAGATTGGTTATGGCAAGGTGTTCGACAAGTGCGAGAATGTTGAGGATTAAGGTGTCTCAACATTGTTATTTCCTAGCATTCATTTATTTAATGTATATTTATTTTATGTCTAAGTTGTATTTTCTTGCTCATCATATTTTGTCATCTAGTGTGACATGGCACGGTGAGTTGTCATCACATTGCCAGGTGACATGGAAGGTGATAAGGATGCATTTATTCCTACATTGGAATGTAGGTGTCCCACTTTGTGGTAGAGATTCTTTGCCATGTGTCGGCATCTTGAAATATGTGTAAGTCAATATTCTATGGTGGATTCCTATGACAAGTTATGACACGTAAGAATTGGATTTTGTGATAGGGTGGACAAGTGTTGCAAAGCATCTTGCATGGGGAATCTAAGCACCCAAGTTTGGTTATGACAAGTTGTAAGAGAACCGTTTATTATTAGTCAGTTATGACGGATTGTTTGACAATTGTAAGTGTTGTCATATATGACAAATTTTATGACGGTGTAAGAGCATTTGTCATACCTATTTCAGGTAAATTTGAGGTGCCCAAGTTTGGAGGGTTGTAAGAGGTGTAAGGGAATCTTGTACAAGTGTCTTTTGCATGCTAAGAGGTGTTGGAATATGTGCCATGTGGATTTTCATGCCCACCTTTTGTATCTTCCTCTAGAAGCTTCATTCATGCTTGATATTCTCTATAAATCAAGTGCTTGTTGGAGTGGTTTGTATGGTTCATTTGTAGGTACTATTATGCTTCCAAAATTACTCTAGAATATCAACAGTGGTGAACTCTCGTAAGAGCTTGGCTCTGGAAGTGTTTTGCAACCTTCATTGTTTACAGATTAATAAATTGGGTTGTGCTTTGGAGTGTGGGGTTTTTCACCCGAAATGGTTTTCCCCGTGTATATCTTGTGTTGTGAGCTTTTGTATTTGCATATGATGTTATTTGATCTTTGTTTTGTGTATCTCATTACTGTAGCTATTAAAAGATAAAAATTTGTGCAACTATCCTCTCTAGATCGGTGTAGGAAGTGTGTTCTACAGACTTCGCTTCCTTTCATCTAGGAAGGCAAACCAACCAATATCAATACTGAGACTAACAAACGTGGTTAAGGCAGGTCATCTAGCTACCAAAAGCATACAAACACTCAAGGAGACATTCAAATGATTGGAGCTACACTTTGTATTCATTCATCTACTGATTTACATGAAAAAGGGGACACCGATACAAGAAGATCAAACTTGTACATTGACATTGCTCAACTCATACGAAACACAAGACACTCTGCTCTCTCTTTTCTATCAATTTTATCATGCAAGGTGCCACCCAACTAAACAACCAACAACCTTTTTTACATCTCCAAACTATGTATATATAGATCTCAGAAGTGAATGTTGGAGGAAAAATTCAAATTCCACCATCAAGTCACCACCAATTAGAACATTCATCATCCTACAAAGAAGATCGCTTGGGACAGCATGAGGATCAATTCAGAGAAAACCTCAGAACATGCCACCATGAATGTAGACATCCAAGACAACCACAACCAAAGGAAGACACAAACTACCCCGAAGCAAACAGTCGCAGCTTCCTACATGCCATAAACGGCCTTGAGGAGATCACGCACAGGGCTCAAGAAGATATCGGCTTCATGCCCCGCAACATACATTGACTCCCGAGATACAACAAGGACATGCCAAATAAATGAAGGGATCCGTCAACCACCAACAATCTTGTGCAGACGTTCAAATATCTGAATATACCCACAAACTATAAATAGAGACGATGGTAGGAGAAACAAAACTATACATGATAGGACGGTTAAACCATTAAAAGTTCGCATGAACTACAATCGTCCACATGGAACCAAAAGGCATTGATTGTAAACACCCACTCACAAATGATCAAACAAGTTCCCAAGCTGAATAGCAACCACTGAATATGAAATTGTTAAAAACCAGGGAACCATCACAAACACGCTACTACAGGGACATACAAACTTGCTGCAAACATGTGAAACACCATGAGAGATGTCGCAGCCAAAACATGAGCTACTAAGAGCATGCTTGGCTATAATACACTTGTAAAAGCACCCACAAACTGGAAGTAGGCCTTTGTAGAGCAATAGATGCATTGCCAATAAAAAGGAATTGCCACAAGAAAAGTCAAGGCACTTATAGCAACCACAAAGTGAACTAACCATCAAACGATACCATATCCACTGCAAAGTCGCAAGATGATCAGAAGAAACCATGGGGATCCACCACAAACAAGGAACAATAACCACATATTGTTAACATTACCGCAAATGATAAATATGGTCAACAAGTTGAATGACGCCTTTGTCGTAAACATACTCATGCAAAGAAATGTTGTGATGACAACATATATGCATGTGATATTAATAAATGGGTGAACAAGGAATGGGGATACACTGTAGTAAAAAAACCAAGTCATCGCATAACAAAGGAAGGGGTAGGGAACCACAAACAACACCGTATAAAGTAGAAAACATACCAATTAAACTTGCCGCAATAGCAAGGAGAAAATGAAGCCTGAAATAGATGTTTGGGTGAATGCAAAATAGTGCAGCTAGTTATACTAGAAAATAGTCAATTTTTTTTATGCATGCCAACATGGTAAGTGTAAACCTTTTGTATAGTCTTACCTTAGGTTGTTCAAGTCTTCTATGATAACTTGCCAACGTCGTACACAATCCCTACTTGTACCTAACCATGGTCACATTTAGACAATAATGATTTCAACTGCACTAGAATTTGGAATGAAATGAAAATGAAGTGCACTTGATTCTTTGAGATCCCTCATAAACCTCTCGACACATAGTTTGAAATCTTGTATTTCATCAATTTGTGGCAGCATGTCTAGCAAGGACTTCAAGAAGTCACTTGAAAGTGACTTCTAAAGAACTTGCATGGACTAAGAATTCACAAAACTGGCATCCCTGTTTAGACAATGGTATTGAGTCGTAACATCATCCATAGTGTTCATCTAAATCTCCTCAAATGCAAATGTATTGTTTGCAATTGCACATGTATCATTTGCTTCGCATACATCATTTGCATTTGCACATGCATCATGTTTGTGCATTAGATAGTATAATTAAACAAAATAAATCATTTGATGAAGAAACTTAAAAAGGTGCAAAGGAACTTCATTTACCTTACGCCATTTGTGTATCAAAGATAATCTTAACACGCCTCTTTTACTCAATTGCAAGACCTTCAGCACATTCTTGCAAGTGTTTTCCTTCATATTCATGGATAATCACAAATATGAAAGTGCAACCCAAAACTTCTACCTAAATGTTAATTGCATAAACTTTGACTTTTGACCCAAAACCAACTTAGGTGAAGATCATTTGCAAAGCAATCCCTATCTAAAATTGTCTTAGCCCTCTTTGTACTAGTTAGGAGTTGCTCTCCTTGTAATTTGTCAAGAAACCAGACTATTGCAACTTCCTTTTATATTTGTAAAATAGTTTCATCTTATATACAAGAGTATAAAATAAATTATTCGTTCTTCTTGTGAATTTCTTTTGTCAATCACACAAGTATCATTTTTTTATAATACAATAATATGACTCAATCTATGCATTGGTGTCTTACTTAGCATATGCAAAGTTCTTAAAAAAAATGTTCACATAACTACACAATTGTAGAACAAAAAAATCAATGATATTATTTAAAGGTAGCAACCTCATAAAATGAAAATTTTGGTAATGGAATAATGTTTTGTAACCTTCGACTCATCACTATGTCTATTGTCCTTGCACCAAGTCTTTTTAAAGTACTCCATAAACTATGATTAATTATTTCACGAAATCATGAATCAAACATAGGGTCAATTTTTCATTGTCATCCAATGTCATCATGATCATGCCCAGTCTTTCAAATATTTTCATGACAATGATTTTATTTGTATACTTGACATAAAACATTATATATTTAATTGAAAAAAATTAAATGCAAAAAGTATACCTATACACGTTCTTTAACCATGCCATATGAACATGCCAAATACGAAGTACATAACATCAAAAAACAACTCTCTTGTGAAGAAAATAAAAAATAATAAAAACCAATTACCAAAATATTTTTTACATTTGAATATGAAAAAGACAATTAAAAAAAGTTAAACTTATAATATCGATTGAATTTTAATACTCGCGTTATTAGTCAAGAATGCATCGAGTTTCTAATTATTTCAAAATTATTTTCCCCATTTTTACACTTCTATCAACCATCTATATATGTCTTTGATCTTATTATGGGACAGCACGACATACACCTCAACCTCTTGCTCATAAAAAATAAGCAAATAATATAATTAATACTATAAAATTAACATGTTACAATTATCATTAGCATCTCTACATGATGCAATGACGTGTATAAATATAAAATAGGAAAAAGATCTCTTCATTTCCAAAAATTATACCATCTTTGTTCATCGCGAAGTTGAATATATTGAAATCATAGAATTGTGTCTGGCAAGCCATCATTTCAAGCATCCGAAGAGCTTGAATCCCTATAATAAAAGGAACATTGGTTCCACGAAATTGTTGAAATAAAAAAATTCTCTCCTCTATATGCCACAAAAGGATACTAATAAAAGGATACTAATAGTATCATCTACATGTTTTTAATAGTATCATCTACATGTTTTTGAAATTGTGTAGAACACCCTTTTCCAAGCATTCACATCATTTAATGTTAAAAATTCATCCCTCTTATTTAGCATGCTCAACAAAACATAATCCATAGTATATCGCTCTCAAATTGTATCCATAGACACCCATCAATAAAATGGAATAAATATAACTTTAACATTCTACGAACAAATTTGGAGCAAATACAACCTATGGTTGTTTGCTTGTGTCACTCATTATATGATAAAACTCATCGTTAGAGTCACAATGAAATATATCATTGTATATGAAGAGTGTCACGTCAAGTCTCTTATACATCACCTAAACAATGATATGACAACTATTTAAAAAAAAATCTATCTTTTTTTTTTGGGGGGGAACTTTGTTTCTATTGTCCTCAAGACCAAATGCACACCAATAGTTGCAATGACACTATCACGTTAACATCAAATATTACAAAACTTCAATCTGTATAAAATACATTTATATTGTTAGATATAAACCATGATTACATTTTTTTATAGTCCTTATAATTGATAGTTTCACATACCCTATGATTGTTGTGGACAAACTTAATCTATGCACTACTTCACAAACATTCATTCGTTAGGAAGGTATCAAATCTACGAAAAGAAATTGTTGCACAGAGGTCAATCACCTCATCATCTTCAACACTAATCGGACTTCCTTCTATATCATCACATGACAACTTAAGTTTGTTATCTCATACATCTTAGATTGCATGATTCATGAGAAATTTTTATTTTTTCGAGTCTTTTCATCATGTCGATAATGCCATGAAATGTTTGGCCTTTTACCAGGCAAAATTTATAATTCGTGAGTTGTGTTTCAAATTTATTTATCTCTTTTAAGTAATTTATTATTTGTTGTCTTTTCAATATTAAGATTCGTGAAGCAAAATTCAGATTAAAAAACATAATATATATTTCAACCTGCACATATTTAGTTTATGATTTGTATGATGTATTTCAAATTTCTGACCTTCTTCGGTGATTCACAATTTATTGTGTTTCAGATGTTGGGATCTATACATTCACAAAATGAATATTTGTGAAGAAAATTGCATATTGAAAAACACAATGTGCATTTTAACCTGCAATATTTGGTTTTTGATTTCTAAGATCTCTTATACATTTTTTACCTTGCCCAATTCATAATTTTTTATGTTTGAAATGTTGGTATTTGTACATCGACAAAACAATTATTGTTTAATTGAATGTTGTTGGAAAAAATTGCAAGTTGAAAAACACAATATGTATTGCAACGTGCACATATTCATTATGCACATGTTTCGTTTATGATTTGTAAAATGTCTTTCAAATTTCTCACCTTCTTAGTTGATACATAATTTGTTGTGTTTGAAATGTTAGGATTCATACATTTGCAAAAAAAATATTGTATAATTGAATTCTGGTGAAGAAATTTGCAAGTTGAAAAACTAATGTGCATTTCAACCTCCACATGTTTAGTTTATGATTTATAAAATGTCTCGAGTTTTTTATATTCTTAGTTAATTCATAATTTGTTGTGTTCAAAATGTTGGGATTCATACATCAACAAAACGAATATTATGTAATGATGCAGGTCATGGTCCAAGAGCTTTGACAAGCTACTGAACCGGCAAAATGAACAACACACAACAATGAAACAATAAACTCTTTATTCATATGCAATGGAAAGCATTACAACAGGAGTACAATGGTCTTCATACATGCCTTGGCCTAAGCTTTACATTCATTCCAATAGTCAGATTAAACTAACCTAGCTTTCCTATGAAAACCCAAAACAATCTTCCAACAAAATCCAAAAACTCACTACAGATAAGTCCACCTCTTTTACTCTAAAATTCCCCTATTTATAGGCATTTGAGGCGGCCGCCACACTCATCACGTGAATGAGACACATGTTAGTCATTAATTGGCTCTTGGATCAGCCATACAAGCGGTCACAAACCGTTTTTGTTGCTTTATGGGCACTTTCAAGCAATAAAGCGAGAAAAAATGATCCAACGTGATATTGCAAAAAAAAGTGACCCAACGTGATATTGTGGGAAAAGTGACCCAACATGATATTCCGAGAAAAAGTGACCCAACTAGATATTGCAGGGAAAAGTGACCCAATTGGATATTGCGGGGAAAATTGGGTCAACTGGATATTGCGGGGATTTTGGGTCAACTAGCTATTGCGGGGATTTTGGGGTCGACTATATATTGCGGGGATTTTTAGGGTCAACTTGATATATCATGTTGCAGACCAAAGTTCCACCTAAGCATAACTTACTCAATTTTGCTCAGAAGCTTGCAAAACTTAGAATTTTGGACACCCATTTGGCTTTTTAACAAAATGACATCATCTCTTGGATTTTTTTGCGGGATTTCAAGGGTCATCTGCATATATTTTGATGGCAAGTAAAGTCCCACATATCATGTTAACACTGAAAGTTCCACTTTTATATAACTTGTCCAATTTAACTCAGATCTTCACCAAAATTGAAATGTGAACACCCATTTGGATCTTCTTCAAGATCAAGTCAACACTTGACCAAAAATCTTTACGAAATTCTCTGGAAATTTGATCATCAACTCCTGCAACAGAACAAGAAGGAAAACAAACAAGCAAGAAAGCAAATAAATATTTTTGGTTGATGAGGATTGCTCGTGGTCCTGGATACTCCTGCATCAAACACGTCGAGTAACTGAAATGTTCCATGAGTTCGTAACTCATGAACATTTTGGCAAGTCTGGAACCGAAATTCCATACTTGACTAGCTCTGCAGCACTCGGCCAACAAGCTTCATATGCAGCTTTATTCTTCCATTGGACTAGGTATTCCATGTAGTCCTTTCCTCTGGTCTTCTTAGCCATTCGAGAGTTAATCACTTAATCTACTTCTTCCATCTTCTTTTTAGGTAACTAATCTAACCATCCTTTAGCATCAGAAAAACACGAGTGTACCCCCTTGTAAACTGGTCTCTCCTTCATGGAACTTGTATGGATAAGCAACATTGAAAATAGGAGATATGTCTATCCCTACTAGTAACTGAATCTCATAGACATTGGATGAGAACTTCCTCAACACCTTGCATGGGCCTACCAATTTAAATTTCAACTTATTGTATGCCCCCTATGGAAACCTTTCTTTCCTCAAATATGCCAAAACTAAGTCTCCTGGAACTCTTGTTCCCTCATATGCACATCAGCATATTCCTTGTATTTGCTAGCACTTTTCTCCAACTTTTACTTCACTTCCTTGTGAACCTCATGAATGTATTCTACAAAATCTTCCGCTACAACACTCTTCTTGTTCAAATCTACACTATCTCTCAGCTCATCAACACCTTTTGGGTTGTACCCATAAACTATTTCAAACAGTCTCTTTCCTGCACTTCTGTTCACTAAATTACTGTAAGCAAACTCTGCTTGTGCCAAGATAAGATCCCATTAATGAGGTTTGTTCCCCACCAAACATCTTAATAAGTTTCCCAAACTTATGTTCACAACCTCGGTCTGTCCATTAGTTTGGGGATGACGGGCTAAACCGAATTCTAGTTCAATGCCCATCTTCTTCCATAATGTACGCCAAAAATGGCCAACAAACTTTGTGTCCCTAACGGAAACTATGCTCTTAGGCAGTCCATGCAGCCTGACAACCTCTTTGAAAAACAATGTAGTTAGGTGGGATGCATCACTAGTTTTTTGACATGGTATAAAATGAACCATCTTTGAAAATCTATCCACTACAACAAAAATCGAATCATTACCTCTTTATGCTCGAGGTAGTCCCTAAACAAAATCCATACTTAGGTGCTCCCATGGTCTCTCTGGTATAGGCAATCATTGATATAGTCATGTGTTTTGTCGTGCTCCTTTAGCATGTTGGCAAATTATGTAGCCTTGTACCAGTCTCCTCACATCTGCGCTCATTCCAGGCCAAAAATAACCTTCACCCAGTTGTGCCAATGTCTTATTTATTCCAAAATGTCCACTCAAGCCTCCACTATGCTTTTATCTTATTAGATTTTCTCTCATTGAACCTCTAGGTATACACAATTTGTGTCCTTTGAACAAGAAGCCATCCCTCCATTGGACATCTACTAATTGTCCATGCCTCCTTAAACTTAGGATCATCAGGATAAGAATCCTTCATTGCATCAAAGCCAACAACACTAACCCTTAACTCATTCATTAATAAACACCTTCTGTTAAGTGCATATGTTACCCTGTTTGACCTACCACTCCTATGTTTCAGGACCAAAGAATAACTTTGCAAGAACTCCACCTATTTCATATGCCTCTGCTTTAACTTAATTGACTGTTGATGTACTGCAAGGCATGCTACTCTGTGTACAATACAAACTCATTTGACAGCAAGTAATGCCTCCACTTCTTTAAGGCCTGCACTATAGCATAGAATTCTTGGTCATAAACTGAGTATTTCCTCTTTTCTTCATTTAGTTTCTCACTGAAGTAGGCAATAAGTCTACCTTCTTGACTTAACACTCCCCTAATTGCACTAACACTAGCATCACAATCCACTTGAAACACTTTGCCAAAGTCTGGCGATGCCAACACTAGTTGTTTTGTCACCTTCTTCAATAATTGAAAGCTCTTTTCTGCTGCAATTGTCAACTGGAACTCTTTCTTAAAACCCTTCATTGCCTCAATGATTGGTGCACATATTCCACTAAATTTTTTGATGAACTTCCTATAGAAGCTTGCCAAGCCATGAAAACATCTAGCCTCAAACATGTTTCTAGGTGAAGGTCAATCCATTATTGCCTTAGCCTTCCCAGAATCCCTCTGCATAAAACTGCATTTTTCCATCTTTACCAGCAACTTTTCTTCTTTTAACCTCTGCAAAACTGCCTTAAGGTGCAACAGGTGTTCCTCTTTTGTTTTACTAAAAATCAAAATGTCATCCAAGTAGATAATAACAAATTTGCCAAGGAAATGCTTCATTACCTCATTCACCAATCTCATAAAGGTACTAGGTGCATTTGTCAACCCAAATGGTATCACTAGCCACTCATACAATCCATCCTTGGTTTTGAATGTTGTATTCCATTCATCCCCTTCTCTAATTTTGATTTGGTGGTATCCACTCTTCAAATCAATCTTGCTGAAATACTTTGCTCCACTCAAACAGTCCATCAAGTCATCCATACGAGGCAATGGAAACCTATACTTAATGGTTATCTTATTTCTAGCCCTTGAATCAGTGCACATCCGCCATTTCCCATCTTTCTTAGGTGCCAGTACAACAAGTACAGCACACGGATTGAGGCTCTTTCTAATCAGTCTCTTATCCAACAGCTCTTGCACTTGTCTATTCACCTCTTCATTTTCCATATGTGTCATTCTATATGGTGCCTTATTTGGTAGGCTTGCACCCGGTATCAAGTCCCTGCAGTGACTTATGCTTCTAGTTGGAGGTAATCCATCGAGTAAGTCCTTCATTAGAATGTTGTTGAATTCATTCAGAATTTCTTAGACTCCTGTGGGAACTTCTACCCCTTTCTCTACTGTCATAATTTATGCAACTTGAGGTAGGAAGGCATAACATACCTTCTCCTTTCTGATTTCCTTTAGGAACTATTGGGATTCTTACATTAACAAAATGAATATTGTGAAAATCAATGTTGGTGAAGAAAATTGTAGATTGAAAAATATAATATGTATTTCAAATTACACATGTTTACTTTATGATTTGTAATATGTCTTTCAAATTTCTGACCCTCTTAAGTAATTCATAATTTATCGTGTTTAAAATGTTAGGATTTGTACACTAGAAAAAATAATATTGTGTAATTGAATGTTGGTGAGTAAAATTAGAGTTTCAACCTCCACATATTTGTTTTATGACTTGTAAGATGTCTTTCAAATTTTTGACCTTATTAGTTGATTCATAAATGCTGAGAATCTTACTGTAATGTGTCGTACCTGTTTGTATTTTTAAAGATCTTTTTATGTGTTATTTTTTATTTTTAAGGTGTTATTTCAAACTAGAGAGAAGATGCAGAAGGGGTTTCAGTTTTCTTGCAGATGTGTGTTGTCGGAGCATACAAAATATAGCATAACATACAAACTAGAAAAGATACAACAGATATGAAGGAAATAACAGACACCCAGATCATAAATAGGCCACATATGAATTACTATAATATACCCATGTTCAGATTTGCAACTTGGTACATAAGCTGGGACTGGACCAGCAAGTGGGTATGGTTGGAATCGCCTCAAACCTCTAAGAAATGATAAAGATTGTTCATACAACTGATATCAGCAATAAATAAGGCTCTAGATGCCTCAAAAGACCAGATATGAAGCTGCAGAACCAAGAGACTGAGCCTTTATGAAGCCCGCGTCCTCCAGGCAAGGATGTACAGCGTGGTTGATGAGAGTACCCACTAAAATCTGCTCTAAACTTTGCTATATTAACTCTGAAATCAATTTGAAATCATGAAGAAGGTTGGGCGACCAAAATAGAGTGAAATATATGCATCAAACTGCCCATAAACAACCCTCAATAAGGTACGGCCTACTGCTGATATGTACGACCAGCAAAGGAAATATTCAACAATCACAAAACTCTCCTCAATCTCATCAAAATCAGTCCCAACTAAAATGAAAACATATGAACACCAAAATCTGCAAGTAATATGATCAATGATCCCTCAATATCTCATTCCACGAACTCCATTTCCGCACAACTGTGAAAACTGAGTGTATTCACCTCTAATGGCACCTTTGGGTGATCTTGCACACATGTAGAATGTCGTTACCCAAGGAGGTTTTCGTCTCCAACAGCCTCTGGTATGAATCCCTCAAACCCTTCACAAGTACAAACCCTAGCAGAGCCAAAATATCAAAAATATCATAAACATTAGCATCACAATGAGTTCCACTTTCCACCTTTTTGTTTCCTCAAGTTGGGCGTTGGGATTAGTGGGGGATATATTATAATTTTAAAATCATTTTTACCCCCTAGGGATGGGCGCCCAAACACAAGACCTAAGTGACCTTTTAATATTTCATTTTATGAGTCACTTTATAATTTACATTAAAATCCCTTTTAAATATTTCACTTGAACTTACGAACTTTAAAATAAATGGCAAGATAGTGTCGGAATGCAGTTATCTATAGCTCGTCGAAAAGGTCTCGACAAGACGAATCCAACCCCACTCTAAAATCCCCAATCTGACACTGACCCTGAACTTACTAAAAATAGTAAGTATGCCACCAAACACAAACTATCGCTGACAACTGTCAACTGGATTCGAACCACAACCACACTACCAAATGGCCCATCCAAGGCCAACTCACCATGGTTCCCTAACCAAACTGCTAGTCTATGGGAACCCAATGATAGACTAACACTGTATCTAGAAAGGGGACATTACACTTACATTAGCAAAACAAATATTATGTAATTAAATATTAATGAGGAAAAAAAACATAATTGTGTATTTCAACTTGCAAGTGTTCAGTTTATGATTTGTAAGATGTCTTTTAAATTTTGACATTCCTACCTGATTCATAATTCTTTGTGTTTGAAATGTTAAGATTTATACATTAACAAAATGGGTATTGATTAATTCAATATTTGTGAAGAAAATTGCAGGTTAAAAAACACGATGTATATTTCAACTTGTACGTGCTTGGTTTATGATTTGTAAGATGTCTTTCAAATTTATGTCCTTATTAATTGATTCATAATTTGTTGTGTTTGAAATGTCAAGATTCTTGCATTGGCAAAATGAATATTGTGTAATTGAATGTAATCTTCCCTTCTTGATACATGGTTAGTCCATCATTGGGTTCTTGTGGACTAGCAGTTGGGTTAGGGAACTGTGGTTAGTTTGGCAGTGGTGGTGTTTTTCAGTGATGGAGTTGTGGCTCGAGTTCAGTGGATCCAGTTGGCACCCTCTAAGTTGGCTCTATCTGCTCTTGGTCGTCACTATTTTTAGTAAGTTTAGGTTTAGTGTCGGTTCGGGATTTTCAAAATGTGGTTAGAAGCGTCTCATCGAGACCTTTCCAGTGAGCTAAAGATCAAGGCATTCCGACACCGTCTTCATATTTATTTTAAAGTCTGAAGTTTATTAATGTTATACTTAATTGGGACTTTATAAATATTAAAAGAAAAGTGACTTTATGAGGAATGAAGACATAAAGTAAGTCTTGACCTTGGGCGCCCATCCCTAGGGAAATAAAATATGTTTTAAAATGATAAAGTTCCCTCCTAAAACCCAACGCCCATCTGGAGGAGGAATAAAAGGTGAAATTGAAACTCATTTGCTTTATGCTATGTTTATAATTTTCTCTTTGTGAGCTCTGCTAGGGTTTTGAGGGTTTGATGATTCAAACCAAGCTCTTAGAGACGAAAACCTCTCTGAGTGACGACATCTACAGGTGTGCAATACCACCCAAAGGTGCCATTGATGGTGGATGCATTTAGTATTCACATTTGTGCTTGCAATGGAGTTCTTCGAAGTTATTTTTTGAGCTGATTGATATATCTTTCATCATTGATATTGTATGCTGATATTGGAGGCTTTAGAAACATATTTCAGTGTCTTAGAAGTGAGTTATTGTTGTTGTAGTGAAACCCCTTGTTGGTCATACCTTTCAACTGGGTCGTACCTTGTCTTGGAGGTGGTTTTGACATTGGGACTTCATTATTTCTACTCCATACTTGGCGTGAGGGTATTTCTTCGAGGTGCAGCGACATAAGAAAGAGTGCAGCCCTGTTTAGAGACTGATTTATGTTGTTCATCCTTGGCTGGGCCGTACATCTTCACATGGAGGGTCGTGGGTCTCTTTGAGGACTCATTTCTTTGTTTTGGGTAGCTATTTTACATATCATTTTGGGCGTCCCTTACTCATTGTAATCCTTTGCAAATCAATTACTATCAATATATCTAGACTTTGGAGTGATTTCCAGCCATACCCATTGCTGGTCTGGCTACAGCTGTTGTATGAAGTTGCAAAACTCGACATGGGTATGTGTTAGTAATTGTTTATTGGCCATTCTTCTATCTGGGTCATTGTTATTTTCTTCATATCTGCTACATATTTTCTGGGTTTTCATTCTATGTTGTATTTTGTATGCTCCAGCAACACATCTGCAGGAAATCTGAAAACCCCTTTTGCATTCTTCTCTTTAATTTGAAAGATCACACAAAAAATTAATAAAAATCACACATAAAATATCTTAAAAATTTACAAATAGGTACGGCACATTACATTGAATGTTAGTGAAAAAAAACACATGTTGAAAACATAATTATGTATTTCAACCTTGCACGTATTTAGCTTATTATTTGTAATGTTTTTCAATTTTTTTACCTTCTAAGTTGATTCATAATTTTGTGTTTGAAATGTTGGGACTCGTGTTAGCAAAACAAATATTGTCTAATTAAATATTGGTGAAAATAATTGCAAGTTGAAAAACACAGTGTATTTCAACTTGCACGTGTTAATTTATGATTTATAAAATGTCTTTTAAATTTTTGACTTTATTAGCTAATTAATAATTTGTTGCATTTAAAATGTTGAGATTCTTGTATTGGCAAAACAAATATTGTGTCAGTGAATGTTATTGAAGAAAAATGCAAATTGAAAAACATTATTTCAACCTACACATGTTTAGTTTACAGTTTGTAAGATGTCTTTCAAATTTTTTAACCTTCTTAATTGATTCATATTTTGTTGTGTTTGAAATGTTAAGATTTGTACATTGCCAAAATAAATATTATGTAGTTAAATGTTGGTTAAAAAAATGTATGTTATAAAAGACAATGTGGGTTTCAACATACACAAGTTTAGTTTATAATTCATAACTTATCTTAAACTATCTTAACTTGTTACTTAATTCATTCATAATTTGTTGTGTTTTAAATGATAAGATTTATAAATTATTAAAATGAAGATTGTTTTTGTTGACTATTGACCAAATTTTGTTTACAAAGCTAATGTAAAGATCATTGCTTAAAAAATATTATTTACGATTCATAAAGTCACAAATAAATTGTTTTTATTGACTATTGATGAAGATTTGTTTACAAAACTAATGTAAAAAGCATTGCTTCAAGAAAATTCTATTTACGCTTCATAAAGTCACAAATAGATATCAAACTAAGATAAAAATAGGCATACGTGGATTAATTATTATGAAACTCAGTATTTCAATGAAATTAAGCTTGGATGATTGTAAGCCTCCAAACTCTGTCAATTTAAAGATTCAATATTACAAAACCTATTGTCTCAACCTTCAAACCACTTCAACACATTAATTCTCCCTATACCTATCTATGAGTTTTTGTTTGCATATTCTACAACTATTCTCCTTCCTAATTTCTTCATGTGATTGATTCTATGTTCTCTTCTGCTTTATTGCCACCTTCTATGTTCACTGGATTTTGTTTTTGCTTCTATGAAGTCCTACCCAGTCTCATCGTGGAGAAAATTAAAACAAGTTGGCCACAATAATTTCTAATCAAAACTTGTTGTTCAACCACGTAAAGCCTACAATATCACAATTAAGTGATAAACCGTGGTCGAGCAATTATCCAAAGAAAATACTCAGCCTTCAATCACCACTAACTTTAATGTCTTTCTCGCTTTACCGTGTATTTGTCAAGACGTCCAATTTTTCATCAACATAGTAACGTTTCAAGTTTATTGAAAAATCTTGTGTCTTTCATACAAAAGAAAAAGAAAACAATAAACAATGTCGATGACTCATACATGTTGGGTAATGGTAAAACATGGCATAGTGTAACTTTGTATAGAGAATAGTTGGATTCATTCATCATTGCATGGCATGCTATGTCCAACATATGTTAAAATCATGATATTATGTCTTACACATGCAATTTTGTATGGAGAATAGCTACTACTTGATATTTTCACTTCTATCACTTATGTCACTGCAATCTCAACATCATTACCCGTAAAATATTAAAAAGGAGAATAAAATATAAATGTGCTATGGTCATGTGATTTAATAATAAGAAAAAGAGAAGGTTACTTAACTTATAACTTTAGTGAAAGGTAATAGGAAAATATTTCCTATAGGCAATGAAAATCTTTTTTTTTTAACTTTTTAAAGCACAAATTTGAAAGTTCTTATATTAATTTGCCTTAGTTTAATTGAAAACATATCTTCTCAATCATCCACAAGTGAATAAGATTGTGAAACTCTGGTCATTAAAATAAATCTCTTATTTGTGCATTCACAAAATTGGTTCACCACATGGGAAGGAAAGAGCAATTGAGCAATAAAATCACCTAAAACACCCTTTTTTGTAGTTTCATGGATTAATCATATGGTCAAATCCCCAAAGTGTGATATTCGAAAGGCAGCCACAAATTTAAACAATACTCACCATTTTTTTCAATCTCCTCTACCTCACTTGCACTTAAAATCTTAATAGAGACGTCCATGGCCCCTATCTTATTCTCTTGCAATTTCTACAAATTTATTCTCAAACCTATTGGCATGCCCTTTGAACCCTTGGGTGCAATTGCAATTTATTAAGTAATCTTCCCAATAACATATATATACCACCAATAGCTACATTGTTAGTGTCAAGATAAAAGGTGTAAGTATTTGACAAATCTAGAAGAGTTAGTTTTGTGCTCTATCAATTCTTCTTAAGTGTCCATGAAATCTTTTGGATTTCGTCTATAAATAAAATAAGAAGAGTTCCTTATTAACGAGGTAATAGATAAGAAGTATGTCTAAGAAAAGGTTCATTGGACCAAGCCCCCCTTGATGGCTTCCTAAATCTTAATTTTTATAGTGCTTCAAAGGGTAATCCTAGTAACATGGGAGCATGTGCCATTTTGAAAGACAAAGGGGGGTGTTTTGTGGAAGGTGCATCTTTCTTCATGGTTGTTCAAACTAACAATGAGGCACAATGGCCTATTGTTGTGGAAGGACTTCACCTTGCAAAAAGGTGAGATGTAAGAGGTTGATTGTGAGAGGTGACTCATTAGTTATTTTCTAGGGATGTCCAAAGTGGATTGCCTGAATTGGAAGCTAAAACAACTCTTGGAAGAAGCACTAGCTCTCTGGCAAAGCTTTGAGGGTATTTTTTTAATCATTGTTATCGAGAATGCAACAAGTTGCTAGCCAATGTAAAAGTGGATCTTAATCCACTCTCCTATCTTCTGGCCAACCATGCAAATGAGTAGGGTGATCTAGGTACTCTTAGAAATTGATTACCCTCATGAGTTTAAGTTGTGTTGAGATGTGCTACATTGGGCCCTCAACTTATGTGTCCTTTGGCCTTAGTACCCCTCTTTTATTGTTGGTTCAGTTCCCACATCCCTTAGTTATATTTTGGCATGTGGAGATGTGACAATTGGTTTAATGAAATTTGTGATTGGAGTTACAAACGTGATGGTGGATGCTTGTTGGCACACATGTCTTTCTTTTTAACCATCTCATCTCCCTCTACATGGTAGTGCCTTTGAATTATGCTAGGTGTGCTCTATATTTCTATCTCGTACTCTATGCTTCTCTTGAAGTTGTTGGTGGGCATTGCAGCCTTTGTGATGTCCTCTAGGTCCTATTTCTCATGGCTCGTGGCAAGAAGGGTTCCAAATCCCAAGACCTCATCCTCATGGGACATTGTCAAATAGGTGTTTGAAAGTTTTTTTCACTAATTGTCCCTAAGCTCTCTTAATTTGGTGAAATGCATCCTAGGGCAAAGGGATTAGGTGGCATGGGTCAGGCAAGGAGCAAATTCTCCACTTGAGAATGCAAGGATTTTGGATGATGAGGTGAGGCGCTAAGTGAAGAATTTTTTGC
This sequence comes from Cunninghamia lanceolata, assembly GCA_027924645.1. Taxonomy (NCBI): domain Eukaryota; kingdom Viridiplantae; phylum Streptophyta; class Pinopsida; order Cupressales; family Cupressaceae; genus Cunninghamia; species Cunninghamia lanceolata. The sequence continues at coordinate 4,458,912 of BSBN01000395.1, read as the reverse complement.
TTCCATTAAGAGTCCTTTTTGTTGGTTTCTATTGTGGCACCCTCTCCTACAATTCACTTTATTTTGGAAGAGTCGACGCCTTTTTGGTAACCTCCATATTCTCAATAAGGAGGTTTGGGCTTTTCATTGTAGGATCTGTGACCTTCAATCTTTCTGCATGGACTTGCGTATAGTGGTGAAGCACCTTCTTGTTACCCATGTGCAAGAGAAATTGGAGGTTACAAGTTCGTATACTCTATCGTCATCGGTTGACAAAGCTCCTTTGTTTCAAGCAATGCAAGGATGATATTTACAGTGCTAACTTCCCTAGACCATGGATGCCTCTTCAAAAGGCAAGCAAGCCATGAATTCCTTAGTCCTACATGTGGGTTCTTCTCCTAGTTGCAATAAGGGTGCTGGTGGGTGGGGCATTTTGTCTTTGCCTTAAGTTATAGTGGTTCTCTCAACTCCTTTGTTGGCAGGATTTTTGCATTTCTTGGGTTGTCTATGTTGGTCGCTTCTTGGGCAGCGACCCATTTGACTATTTTTCATTCAATTGGTGGGTTATTTTTCCTTTATGTTAATATCTATGTATTTTGTTCATTTTTTGGTGGATTAGTGTGCCCATAGAATCCCTCCTTAAATTAAAAATAAAAGGAGAACATAACTTTTACAAAAATTGCCACTAGGAAACCAAAATGATTCTGTGCATAAAAAGGTAGAATGCTTGTCCCTACCAATTCTTACCATTATCCATGCAAAATTCACTTATAACCCCTAGCACATATTGTTGCATATGTGTTGTCATTGATGTCAATAGAGTTGTGGTGGACGATGTCAACAGAGTGGTAATCAGAGATGACAGAGTAAGTGATCAGAGGAGTAGACATAGTAATTCATAAGAGCAGACAAAGGAGCAAACAAAGGAGTGATGATCAGAGGTGTTGTGAAGTGAAGGAGATGGTGATGAAAGTCATGAGGGTGAAACTTGAGAGCTTTGTCCCACTTTCAGCCAATTAAATAGTTTCTATAGAAAGGGTTCCGCCCGGAACCACGTAGCACTTATGTGGCATTGTGTGGCACGAATAGTTTCGGGCGAAACATTTTTGCTTGAATTTTAAAAACATATAAAAGTCGATTTGAATATTTAAAAATGTGTTTATTTATATTGAAGGTTTCAGGCGAGAAAGTTTCACCCGAAAACTTTTCGAGCGATGCAATCTCGCCCGAAACTATCTATGTGGCATCCCATGTGGCAGCCAATCCCCCATTTACAACAAATTGAACAAAACTTCAAGTTCAACTGTAAATTTCTCCAACCAACGGGCATTTTCATGAAAATTTGAAAATACCTTTTTGATAGATGTCGGAGTCTAGATCTTAGAAATATATGTTTTTTTTATATTTTTGATAAGTTCTATTAAGATTATTTTTAAATTTATTGAAAGTAGGTTATTATAATCAAACATGCATCTAATTAGAAATTAAAAATAAATAGGCAAAATATATTCAAAAAAATTGAAAAATATATGGTTCACTAGAAAAGGGAATCCTCTCCAAGAGGGTTTTTGTTTTAGTTATATATTGTAAAAAATTTGACATCCCATGGAAATTACTATGCTCTGATTAAAATTGACTTCAAAATTTTAAAAAAAAATATATCTATCAAAACTTTTTTTTTAAATTCCATGCACTAGATATTTGAGTTGGCTAATTAAAAATAATAATAATAATTTTGCTATATTTTTTTGAAAAACATCAACATTTAAAATTCATCAATTTAATTTATAAAAAAAAATATCCACCTATTTTTAAAAAAATAAAAAAATTGTAAGCATAAACTATATTAAAAATTTTACATTTCATTAGTTTGTCATTTTAAAATTCAAAACATACATATGACCTTTTTGACATTTAAGTTGGAAAAATATGTTTGTGTTGGTTATTCCCTTTATAAAAATGGCACAGTTCTGAACTTTCACCCATGAGCATGTTATTGGATCAGTATCATCTGTACACAATTGTATCTTATCTACTAAAGTTTATGGATAGGTGAAAACTGTCAGGTTGAAGATCTTGTTGACATGAAGAAGTTGTAGTTTTTTGTGTTTGATGAAAAAGAATTGTGATTGTTGTCTATGTAATTGTGAATGTTTCATTCATTGTCTCTTGATGAAATGCATTGCATAAGTTATGAAGGAAAGTGTACAAAGTTTCAATGGACAAGAAGATGCAATGAAGAAGCTCGGGAGAATGCTCTGCATTCCTCCGCATCTGAAGGTATGGCCTTGTGTTTGGAAGTTAGACTAAGACAGGTGTGAAGTATGTATGTTCTTGATCTCAGAGCATAGAAGTTACCGCAAAAAGTTCCAGAGCTAGCAGAGTAAAAACAGTGGTATAGAGTTGTTGCAGATAGAAGTAAGAGGAATGCTCTGTATTTCTCCGCTTTTGAAGATGTCATCTTGTGGCTTGGAGGATGGTTAGATACTAATGAGAGGTATGATATATTCAAGTTTCATATGATAAGATGTACTGCAAAGGTTCTCCGAAGTCAACAGAGTAAGGACAAATCATGTTGCTGATTAGGGTTATCAGGAGGAGAATGTGAAAGCCGCCGCATTTCACCGCATTTCAATTTCTAGCTTTGCTATTTGGAAGATATGTTCAGATTGCCTATAGGTTTGTTCATTTCAAGTTTCAGATGTTTTGAAGTACCACAACTCTATTTTTCAATGTTCTATTTCAAGCTTGTGCATTCATAGTTTGCAAGAGATGTTGGGTTCAGTGTCTATTTGTTTGCGCCAGAAAGAAGATCTATAATTCAGAGAAAGGAATGTATGGGAATGTTTTTACAAGTCATATAATGCTTGTGAAGTGATCTGCATAATATTATTTGGTTTCTTCAGTACCGTTGTAGGATTGGAGCTAATATGTGTAAGGTTAAGTGTTTGTTGGGCCAACTTAGTATGTTTTTTATGATTGTGTCGTGTGTTTGGAAATATGCACCGACGTGGAGATGTGTGCTAATGTAAATAGGTCCTAGTTATCATCTTGGTTTGAACCGCATTGGATTTCTACATTATTTGGGAGCTGACTTGTGGTCGTTGCACGTTTCATGTTACATGTTTCATCTTGGCCAACAAAGGAGAAAGCTTTTGAAGCTTGCAGAGGATATAAATGAAAGATCAAGTTTGTTGCAAAATGCATCAATGTGTGTGTGCGAGGGTGCATGTGCAAGTGTGGATGCGAGGATATGTGTGTGTGGAAGTGAGTTGAACGCAACAAAGTTTGTTGAGTAGAGGTGTTGAAGATATATGTCATTGTGAAGAATGTTGATGTGCGGAGGTAATTGATCAGTGGAATTTGTCAAGTGTGTTGTACATATGTTGTAGCCTCTTTCTGTAAGTGTTGTAGTACTGTAGGGAGTTGTAGCTTCCTTTGGTTGAAGCCATAAGAATTGTATTTCAAGGAGTTGTAGCTTCCTTTGGGTTGTAAACCATAAAACTTGTAAATCTGTTTTATTATTTGTGAGGCTAGATTTGGACAGTAGATCCAAGCAACTTGCTCACCGTGGTTTTTTCCTTCTAGGGTTTTTCACGTAAATCCGGTGTTATGGTTGTGTGATTGTGTGTTGTGCTTTGAATTGCACAGTTTGATTCTTTATTTGTTTAAGGCAATAGAAAGATTTGGTTGATAAAGTTAAATTGGATTAAGTTTTGGCATATACTAATTCACCCCCCCCCCTCTCGGTATATCAGTGTTCTAACACATACCAATGTACCATGTAAAAACATACAAATGTAATTGAATTTACAAGCCTTAAATTTAATGTTAGCATAGCATGTATATTTGTCCATGGGTAAAAAGTCAAACTAGCATAGCTATGTGACGTGAGGTACCATTCTATCACCATTGTCGCATGGGGAACAAAAATGGGGGTCAACACTAATGAGAGGGCACTTTGTTTCTTAACCAACACAAGGAATCAATCTCACTACTGGTACTATTCTATTACTATTGTTGCATGAGAAACAAACAATGGCCCAACCTAATGAGAGGGCACTTCCTTGCTTGACCAGCACAGGACATCAATCACTATGTTGGTGCTATTTTATTACCATTGTTGCATGAGGAACAAACATTGGGGCCAAACCAATGAGAGGGCACTTCCTTGCTTAACCAGGACAAGTCATCAATCACACTCCTAGTACTTGAGATCACCTAATGATGACCCATCTAAGGGTGTTATGCTCATATGACGAGAAAGAGGAATGTAAAATGTTCTTGCAAAGTTATTCCACTATGTGGGCTAGTTATAGAAAATTTGCATCATGTAATATAACTTCCTTTAACTAGGAACTCAGAAACAAACAACCCTAGAATGACACTACTTTTAATCTGCTTTAGAAAGTAGTATTTTAGTTAAACTACTATTTTAATATACAAATCTACCAAATTGATATTTACAAGTAAATATAAAATAGAGTAGTTGCAATTGGATGTATGGACAAATCTGACATAAAAAAATGTACTACTTGCAACCTCTAATATTAAATAGATACCATCGATGGAGAATGTTTTACACATTAAAACAACACACGCTTGGTTCACACATGCTTTCTTCTTTTCAAATGAAACTTAATAGGGCTTATTTGTGGGTGATCCCACAATAGTGTATCCCAATTTTGGGATGGGGCAAAACAATAAGCCCAAGGTGCCAAAAATTGCAAAACACCAGTTCTAGGAGAAATCTTGTTATGATGCCATCGACAATGTTATTCGTCATTACTTGAAGGTGGACAGACTACGATCCTCATGGGACTCGGTACGTATGCTCGTATTCTGGTGGATATTGATATCTCCAAGGCTCTTCATGGAGATATAGTATTGATGGTAGAGGATAGGCCATGGTCCTAGCCGCTCAATTATGAGGGTTTATCTTTACAATGCAAACGATGCTTCATTGTTGGACACCTGGCTTCGAATTGCCCCCTCATCCCAAGGTTGGTACGACGTGGTGGTTGAATGCTTGTATTGATCACTTAAAAGTTAAAGACCCTGATTCTCAGGAGTTGGCTTCTTCTCAGGATGACAGGTCCCCTTAGGATGATGGTTCTTCCCCTTTGGCTCCCCCTACGATGAACCACATGCTTGAGGTGGGGACACCTATGGCTGGTATTTCTATGTCCTTTGCGGGGACTTCTCTGGTTCCAATTCAGATTGATACCCCCCGAGACATGTTGTGATGGGATTTTTGCTCCTAATCTATCTGTAGACATAAGGCAGTCTTTGATCTCCTTCCTATCAGGAGACATCTCTGGTGGAGGCAACATTAGAGGATATCCCCTCTACTAGATCTAAGGACCTTGTTAATGATGGACGATGGTCCAAAGAAAAGAAAAAAAGGGCACCCTAAAATTGGGTATGGTTCCCATTCTCGAGTCAAGGGGGTGAGGATCTCTAGGACTGGGTTAGGAGTTGTATAGCTTTATGACCTAATTGTTGTTTGTTTTGTTGGTCTGCGATTCTTTTTGACAACATGGTTGTTTTCTTGTCTTTCGTCTACTCTTGGTCATTGCTTAGCTTTATAAAAGGTTTCAAGTCCTTACAAAACCTGTTTACACTTTAATCTTAACATATACCTCAAAATGAAGGACCTTCATTCGAAGGTGATGTCATCATGACCTTTGAATGAAGACCTTGTTTCTTATTTTTAAATGTCTCATGTTCAAAATGCTTTATGGAAGGTACCTTTGTTCAAAGTCCCTTCGGTGTCATCCTCTTGTTACTCACAATTTTCAAAGGAAATTTATGTTTCGAAGCAAGCATTGTACTATCAAACGAAGTCTTCATGACATGAAATTTTGTAGTACTAGAAGTAAGCTTTCCAAAAAGTATAATCTCTAATATATTGTAATAAGTTATTATATTTATTTTCTATTTTCTAGTGAACATAGGTTTGTTTTACCAAACATAAGGCTCTTTATTTGACACACATGGAATTTTCTTCAAAAAGGCAAACAAAAATTGAAAAATATCTATGCACTCCATATCAATGTCCTTGTTTCAATAAAAAATGATGATTTTGATATATAAAAAAAATCATGTTATGGAATAAAATCACTCTAAATTATAATTATTGTGAATTAAAAATTAATAATAAATAAAATATGTAACAACAAATTATGAAAAATATGCATGCACAAGATATCAGTATTAGTGATTTGAGTTTAAGAAATTATGATTTTATTTTATTTATAATAAAAGTCATGCACCATGAAATAAATTTGTCACTCATTAAAAATACTATGAACTATAAAAAACAAGTTATTAAAAAAATGATTAAAAATGATTTTTTTTAAAATATATTTATAATCCATACAAAATCTAAAAACCATTAGTTCACATCATCTTTAAATTCTTAACATTTTGCTGCTATAAATGATAGAAAGTGAAAATTTGGTTAAAATGTTGATTTCAATGTCCTACTTAGGCCAAAAAGTGGGACACACCATTGTGAGATCACCCTTATAATGGGCTCTTGTATCTTCTAGCTTTTGGAGTGAACAAAAACTTTTCTCTTGTCCTTTTGATCAATTTTGCATTTCAACTTTCTCTTAGTTGTGAGGCCATGCCCATTTCATAACTTAATGAATCTTGTTTAATTTGTCATTTTAATCCCCCTTTGACTAATGTTGCCCCATGCAATTTCTGATTTATGATCCTAAATACATGGCATATTAATAAGGGTCTAGATAAACCTATGTTCGACAAGTAAAAAATAGACAATAAAAATTGGACAAGCTATGAGATCTTAACCAAAGGTTAAGAAATTACAGGGCAACCATATTCATCCCCAAAATCTCTAGGATCCACAAGATCTTCATAGGTATCTGCCACCATAACAAAAATCAAAAGGCATTTATGCTTAAACCCAACGGGACATGAGGAATGCGGCCCTCTCAAAACCATAAAGAATAAGAGAATTTTTTTTAAAAAAAAAAACCTCCCTGGTCTATGTCAATAGTCGTTGTCTATCCAATCTCTACAGATTCCCTTTTCTGTCAATGTAACATCTAGCTACCTAAACTTATTGGCTTTGTCTTATTGAAACCCTCTTATGGTTCAAAGACGGTGAAGATTCATAAAAGAAAGGGAGGTAAAACCCTCACTGTGTGTAGAAATTTGGAATATAGAGAATTGTCAATTTGAATTCAATTTTCTTCTAGAGGATCTTCAAAGATGTCTCGGCTTAACCAATTGTAAGTTATAAAGTTTGAATTTTTGTGCAACATATTATATAGTTTATTGTACAGTCAAACCAAAGATTGTGAATCACAAACAACAAACAAGAAGTACCAAAAGCATGTGGATGCGCATATGAAAAAAGAAAGAAAAAAAAGGAAAGATATGTCATGATGGAGATCAAATAATGGTCTAATTATACAGAAAATATTTTCTCAAGGCACATATAATAGATTCAAGCAAAGGAAAGTTAGACCTTGCAATATTGTCAAAAGAGTACCACTAAGTTGGGAATGGATAGCAATACCACACTAACTACCCACTAGTCAAGGCCTTCACCTTAACTTGATCAGACAAAGAAATTTCGAAAGATAAAAAGATTACATGAGAGGTGAATCTACCTACGAAAAGGAGAACAAGAAATAAAAAATATGATTAACACCGATGAAATGATTACATCAGCTCATAATTGTTAAATTGTTAACAGTAGAAGAGGTCTCAAATGCTTTGGTGGAGTGCCTATAGATATTTAGTAGAGTAGCCATTATTCACAAAGGATAATATGATTATGGCATACCACTACAATTGTAAAGATCAACATAAATGTTTGACTTCTCTTCTAATAAAGGAGGGCAATTAAAAGCATCAAAATGCGTTTGTGTGATGCAACTCTTTCTTTGAACCTACAATGTAAACTCAAAAAAATAAAAAAATAAAGAAAAAAACTTTGTTCTACCTTGTCTCATAAATATAAGCAATTTCAACAGCAGAGGGCTAAGTGAAAGATTTGGCTATGGAGATAGCCACCCAAGATCTAGAGGCCTATTGGAAAGCACAAAGATATGAGAAGATCAATATGACAAGAATAAATTTTATTCCTATCAAAGAATGCAAATACAACAATAATATGATAATACAATGAGAAGCCCTTGGTTACATAGACCAAGGTGAAACATAAGACAACATAAGATTATGACAAATGACTTAGTATTATGACATGAGACACAAAGTGATAAGTATTCTTACTGTACCCTAAGTATGCCCTAAGTAAGCTTAACAAGACAAGTGTGAATAGGACCTAATGGGGAACCAATTAGGTAATATACATCGCTCACACCAACACTCCCCCTTAAATGCAACTTAGCAATAATGAAACATATGCATAGATGCAATGATAGGTCTCGATTACAAGGCCATGTTAGGTACCCATGTACAAACAATCTCTCACAAACGGAGAAAAGGAGAGAAACACATAGGAGAAAACTCCTCTCCAAAAGAGAAAAAAAAATGCTCTCTATAGTATGAGAAGAACAAAACCCCATGTAAGGAAAACCTCCCCCCATAAGAGAGAAGAGAGATTATATAGCCCCCAATCAATACAGAATCTCCGACATTGATGGTAGATGCTCGACAATGAATATTGAAGATGATCCAAGAATGTCGAAGGACATTCCTCCCCTTAAGAAGAAACAAAACCAACGATCTAAGCAAGAAGTCTTCCCATTCTTAAAAGGAATATGAAGGAAGAAAACTCAAGATGTCTAATGTCTCTGAACTCTGCTCAAACGTCGCCATGTCGATCCCGAAAGGTGCCACAACCAAATCAGATGTCGCAGGCCAAAGTGAAGAATGTGACAATCCATAACCTAATGGAAACAAGTGTAGAACATGATCTAAAGACAATGATGAATCCTCCAAATGTTGCTCAAGGTTCTCCAACTCAATGCCAAATTGTGACAAATATTGATAAGATGAATCGGGTACCATGCAAGATTTTGATGTGGTAACCATGGATGTATGGTGTTCACCATAGGTAAGACAAATGGACCAATGAGAATCTGGTACTCCAGCAGAAGGTGTCAACACGAATGGTGACTAAGTTGAAACTGTCAACTCATGAATATCTGCAGAATCTATCACTATGGAAGCATATGTAGGTGGAGAAAGAACAAGAGGATCAAAATGTTCCATCATCACATCCGAAGAAGAATCAGTTGCATAGATTTTGTCATCAAAGAGGAGATGAATGTCTTGAATAGTGTCCTCCCAATTTACAATGTGAGACTCAACAAACAAGGATGATATGTCTGATAAATAAGAATCCCAACGAGGTGGATCGAGAAAACTGATATGAACTTGCGGCAAAGAATCATTGGAAGCCATGGATAAAACAACACTAGATTCAAATGGAGCAACAAGTGATGTAGAAGAGATCTCAATGCATGTCATTTGACTACACTGCTCATCCCTGAATGACGTGTCCACACAAGATGTTTGAGTGTGAGCATCAGATGTATCTGGAGATATTGGATTAGAAGAATCTGACAAACTAATGCCATTGGCAATACAAAGTTGTCTCAATTGTTGAAGTTCAATTTGTAATCTTAAATCATCAAGTTTTTTTTCTATCCATTCATCTATTGTATACATGTTCTTTCCATAGTAATCACATTTAACTTTCAAAAGATTAGGAGTCGTGATTAGCTCTGATACCAATTACTGAGCTACTGCTCATATGGACCAGCTAAGACCCAAACCTAGGACCTTCCATTTGTTGTCAGAGTGCTCTACCAACTGAGCTACTAGCCACTATTGTTGGAATAAGGTGCCATAAACCTTGTAAATTTCCCATTTATTATTTGTTATTTGTAACTACCCATAAGGGAATGAGGTAGTCTCATTAACAATGGTTATTTCAGAGTTAATCGGTGGGAGTTACGGAGTGATATTTACTGATTGGCAAATGTAAAACTCATGACTAAATGAGTGTAAGCATTCCCCTTGGAGAATATGTTATTTTTGGCATGTATGACAACTTGTCATAATGTGGTGTAAGTGGATTTATGGCAGCTGCAAGTTGTCATAAGATTCCATGCATGTATAACGCATGTGAGACCCATTATTAGTTGTGATTGCTATTATTAGACCCAGGTGCCCATATTGGGAAGATTCTTTGTTAGTGGTATCTATGATAGTTATGACACGTCATAAGATGCTTTTACATGTTATTCTTGGACCTAGGCGCCCAACCTTGCATAGGCAAGTTATTACCACTTGGTGGTTGCATGTATGACAACATTTAATGCTTGCATGTGGGGTTGTTGGAGGAGAGACAAAGTAGACACCCAAACTGGAGGGAAAACTCCTCTATAAATATTTGCCATTGCATTTGTTGTTGCATGTGAGATTTTAGGTACTCAGGTGTTGTCGGAATGCTATCAAATTGAAGATTGGTGGAGAGAGTTGTTGAGTGATTGTATTGTACAAATCTTTTACAGATTAATACAAGCTTGTGCCTCTTTCCTGGTGGAGTTTTTTTACCCACAAGGGTTTTCTCCACGTAAACATTGTGTTGTGTGTTCAGTTTTCTACTTTGATGTTTCTAGGTTTGCATATTTTCATTTGCATGTTACAATCTCCATTAGTAATACACAGTTAAGATTGCAGAAATTATACTTGAATCAGATTTCTATTTGTGTAGTTGTGCCTTTCATTTCTAACATTTGGTATCAAAGCCTGGCCAACTTTGACTCTTGGGTGGTCCTGTGGAAGTTGTAGCTGCAGTGGGAGATTTGGTTGTGTTTGTTTTGTAGATCTTGAGTTGTTATTATCGTTGGATCCACCGTTGCATCAACCTCTCATTTGGACATTGAGAAGTTCAACGGAACGGGGTATGAGTTGCAGAAGCTGAAAATGGAGGACTTATTGGAAGAAAGAAACCAGTGGTTGGTTGTTCAAAAAGAGAAGAAACCCGATGAAGTCTCTCTGGATGAGTGGAATAGACTGGATAAGAAAGCACAGGGAACCATCCGTTTATGTCTGTCAGATTCTGTCATGTGAATGTCGCAAAGGAAGAGACACACAAGTTGTGGAATCAGTTGGGTGAGATCTATCAAGCCAAGAGTATGGTAAATAAACTCTATTTAAAAATAAAATTGTTTTCCATGAAAATGAGAGAGGGTGATTCAATTGCAAAGCATTTAAATTCTTTTAATTTGTTAGTGAGGAAGATAAATGTATCTTACTGCTTTGTTCTTTCCCTGAGTCTTAGGAGAATGTTATCATTGCTATCACTGCTAACCTCGCAGATCCGAAGTTGGATGCTCTTGTTTCAGTCCTACTGTCACAAAAATTGAGGAAAAAGAGTTCAGATAGTTTAGGGGATGCTCTCAATGTCAAGGGAAGGTCTAGGGAAAGAGGACCGAAAGGAGATCAGAAAAGGGCTAAGGACAAGTTCAAGGGTCGATCTAAGACTCCTAGGAAGAAGAACAGGGTTAAGTGTTGGAACTGCGGTAAAATGAGACATGTGAAGGAGTGCAGGAACCCAAAGAAACAATGGGAAAGTGCTTCGGATAAGTCCTCGAATGCAGGTGAAGATTTTTTACTTTCTGCATGTAATGTTGTTTCTAATGAACACTAGTTAGTTAACTCAGGATGCTCGTTTCATATGACCCTGCATAAGGAATGGTTCTCCACATTTGAAAAATATGGAGTTAATATCTACCTTCTAGACAACACTACATATCCGATAGTTGGGAAAAGCAAGATTGGTGAGAGGGAACTTGGTGGTAGCGAAGGGAAAGAGATTGGGAAACCTGTTCAAGCTTGAAGCCACTACAGTTTCTAATGCCTCCTATGTATCTAAGGCTAGTACTGAAAATAAATGTATGTTGTGGCACCGTAGATTGGGTCACACTAGTAATAATGTTTTGAAAACCATTAACAATAAAGATTTGTTGGACGGTTTCTCTTATTCTGGTGAGCACTTTGCTTTCTGTGAGCATTGTGTGTTCGGTAAACAAAACAGAAAATCATTTTCTTTAAGAGGTAATAGAGCAAAAGAGAAGTTAGAAATTATTCATACATATGTGTTTGGACCTGTAGATAATGATTCTATCGGAAAATCTCGTTATTTTGTCACCTTCATTGATGATGTGTCTAGATTTTCTTGGGTTTATTTTATGAAACACAAATCTGAAGTTTTCACTAAGTTTAAGGAATATAAAGTCTTAGTAGAGAACTAATTAGGTTTGAAGATAAAAATATTAAGATCTGACAATGGAGGGGAATATTACTCTAAGGAATTTGATGAGTTTTGCAAGCATGCAAGTATTATCAGACAAAAGACAACTCTGTATACACCACAACAAAATGGTGTTGTAGAAAGGATGAACCGAACAATCATTGAAAGGCCCATAAGTATGTTGAGTGATGCACAGTTGGATAAATGCTTTTGGGCAGAGGTTGTGTCTACTGCTTGCTACTTGATTAACAGATCTCCTTGTAAGGCTCTTGATTTGACACCTTATGAAGTGTGGACAGCTAAGAAACCTTTTGTTTCACATTTAAGGGTTTTTGGTTGTGAGGCTTTTGTTCATGTGCCTAAGGAAAAGCGATCTAAGTTGGATCCAAAAGTTGAAAAGTTTACATTCATTGGATATTGTGATAATTTCAAAGGTTATAAGGTTTGGAATCCACTAACCTGTAAGATTATCTACTCTAGAGATGTTATTTTTAAGGAACTTAGAGCTATTTCTAAATCTGAGCAGCCAAAAGAAAAAGATGAAAAGGTAAAGAGAGTGCACTTTGAGTTAGAGCAGCAAGATGCACCTCAGGAAGAACAAAATGATGGATTGGGGGTGAAGAAGAAGAAGACGGTTCGAGTAGTTCTGATGAAGATGAATCTGTTGTTATAAAAGAAGTTAGTACAAATGATCATGCAGAAGAATAAGTTGAGACTCTTACTCCACCCTTGAGGAGATCCACAAGACAATGGAATCCAGAACTGACAGGTATAGCCCACCATATTTCCATTGTGTATTTTCTTTATTTAGTACTAACAATGAGCCTAGATCCTACAGGGAAGCTATTCTTTCATATGATAGTGAGTCTTGGCAGTTATCCATGGAAGAGGAGATGATGGCTTTAGACTCTTGTATCACCTGGGATCTTGTTCGTTTGCCCAAAGAAAGAAAGGCCATAGGTTGTAAGTGGGTCTTTAAGAAGAAGTTTGGAGTAGATGGGTCATTGGAGAAGTACAAGGCTACACTGGTAGCCAAGGGCTACTCGCAGAGAGAGGGAGTTAATTTTGGTGAGATATTCTCTCCTGTTGCTAAATTGACTTCTATTAGATTTCTATTATCCATTGTTGAAACTTATGATTGGAAGATTGAGCAAATGGATGTTAAGACTGCGTTCTTGCATGGAGATATATGCAACAACCTACAGGTTTTGAGGTAAAAGGGAAAGAAAAATGGGTTTGCAGGTTAAAGAGGTCTCTTTATGGTTTGAAACAGTCCACCAAAATGTGGTATCAAAAGTTTGATTCATTTGTGTTGAAATTAGGTTTTGTTAGAAGCGAGGAGGATCATTGTGTTTACATTCATTGTTTTGTTGATTCTATACTAGTTATTGCATTGTATGTTGATGACATGTTATTTTTCAACAATACTAAGGGGATGATCAGTGAGCTTAAAGCCCAACTTTCAGGAGCATTTGATATGAAGGATCCTGAAGCTGCCAAGTATATTCTGGGTATGGAGATCAAGAGGGACAGAGGTAACAGAAAGCTTTGGTTGTCACAAAGTAAGTATGTGAATACCATTTTGCAGAGATTTAATATGCAGGATTGTAACCCAGTTAGAGTTCCTTTACCCATCGGTACTAAGCTCTTACTAGATAAGTGTCGAAAGACTGATGATCTTAAGGATATGTCTAATGTGCCATATGCTAGTGTTGTAGGGAGTTTGATGTATGCAATGATTTGCACTAGGCCAGATATTGCCCAAGCAGTGGGACAGACATATGTCTAACCCTGGTAGACAGCATTAGACTTATGTGAAGAGAGTGCTTAAATATCTTGCAACTACTCCTAGTTATTGTTTGGTTTACTCTGGTACTGATAGTGTTGATAAATCTTTGGACATACAGAGTTTTGTTGATTCAGATTGGGCAGGTGACTTGGATAGTCGAAGGTCCACTAGTGTCTATGTGTTTACTCTGTTTAGAGGAGCAGTGAGTTGGATGAGTAAGAGGCAACCCACAATTGCTTTGTCCACCACAGAAGCAGAGTATATGGCTGCTACTCGTGTCTCTAATGAGGCAATATGGTTGAGAAGACTGTGTACAGGTATTGGATTTGATTGCAAGATCATTCAAATTGGTTGTGATAGCCAGAGTGCTATCTGTTTGGCCAAGAATCCCATGTATTATGCTCGAACTAAGCATGTTGATGTTTAGTATCACTTTGTTCAAGAGTTGGTTGCAAATGGACAGATTAAGCTAAAGAAGATAGACACTCAGGAGAATGTTGCAGATTCATTGACCAAGTCTATGAGCACAGAGAAGTTCGTGTGGCGCAGAGAGGCCATGGGCCTTGTTTCTAGTGCCTGATTATATTTCATTTGTTTTCCTCTGGGTTGATTTACAAGGTATAATCTCAAGTGGGAGAATGTTGGAATAAGGTGCCATAAACCTTGTAAATTTTAATATTGTATTTATCCCATTTATTATTTGTTATTTGTAATTACCCATAAGGGAATGAGGTAGTCTCATTGACAATGGTTATTTCAGAGTTACCGGTGAGAGTTACGGAGTGATATTTACTAATTGGCAAATGTAAAACTCATGAGTAAATGAGTGTAGGTATTCCCATTGGAGAATCTGCTATTTTTGGCATGTATGACAACTTGTCATAATGTGGTGTAAGTGGATTTATGGCAGCTACAAGTTGTCATATGATTCCATGCATGTATGATGCATGCAAAACCTATTATTAGTTGTGGTTGTTATTAGACCCAGGTGCCCATATTGGGAAGATTCTTTGTTGGTGGTATCTGTGATGGTTAGGACGCATCATAAGATGCTTTTACATCCTATTCTTGGCCCTGAGCGCCCAACCTTGCATAGGCAATTTATTGCCACTTGGTGGCTACATGTATGACACCATTTAATGCTTACATGTGGGGTTGTTGGAGGAGAGAGAAAGTGGACGCCCAAATTGCAGGGAAAACTCCTCTATAAATATTTGCCATTGTATTTGTTCTTGCATGTGAGATTTTAGGTACTCAGGTACTGTCGGAATGCTGTCAAGTTGAAGACCAGTGGAGAGAGTTGTTGAGTGATTGTAATGTACAAATCTTTTACATATTAATACAAGCTTGCGCCTCTTTCTTGGTGGATTTTTTTTACCCGCAAGGGTTTTCTCCACGTAAACACCATGTTGTGTGTTCAGTTTTCTGTTTTGATGTTTCTAGGTTTGCATATTTTCACTTGCATGTTACAATCTCCATTGGTAATACATAGTTAAGATTGCATAAATTATATTTGAATCAGATTTCTATTTGTGCAGTTGTGTCTTTCATTTCTAACAACTTTGTGGATAGTCCATCGTCGGTCTGGGTGTGGCTTATTTCCAACACACCCCCTTAAGCCACATTGTAGGTGCTCAGGGCTCCTAGCCTGACTCTAATACCATGTAAGATTTGGCTATGGAGATAGCAACCCAAGATCTAAAGGCCTAATAGAAAGCACAAAGAAATGAGAAGATCAATATGACAAGAATAAATTGCATTCCTATCAAAGAATGCAAATACAACAATAATATGATAATAAAATAAGAAGCCCTTGGTTATATAGACCAAGGTGAAACACAGGACAACATAAGATTATGACAAGTGTCTTAATCTTATGACATGAGACACAAAGTGATAAGCATCCTTAGTGTACCATAAGTATGCCCTAAGTAAACAAGTCAAGTGTGAATAGGATCTTATGAGGAACAAATTAGGTAATATAACCTGTTCACACCAACACATGCAGTACACAACAAGTAGTCTATATTATTAAAACAATAATTAGAAACTACCAAAAAATACACAACAGTGAAAACTGAAAATATTCATCTCAGAGCATTTAATTTGTGTTCTTCAAAGTCTCATGTGCATAGTCATTATTCTTTTTTCTTTCTGACTTCTATTCTACCCAAAACTAAAACTCATCTAAAAACCTCATGTTCCACCTCCTACTACTAACACAGTTATTCTCTTCTAATTTTAATCTTCCACCCAAATATAGAAAAGAGTTGATAGCTATTAAATAAGGATTGGACAGAAACAGTACTACCAAAATAGCATACTATTACTAGTAAGACAAAATCCTAATAAGGTTGAACCACAACTCAACCAACAGAATGTGGGAAGGAGAATGTTAAGAATGATGCTCTGCATCATCCTCCCCTCCTCTTAGAAAATCCAAACCTCCTGGTTCTGGTCCATAGGGTGAAGTTGTTCGATTATAATTAAGCAAGTCATCTTCTGTGATCTAAGAGTTGTAAGAGTTCGACAGGCTTTCCCACTTAACAAAATACAACTTATCCACTCACTGAGCCGCTCAATATCAAACGATTATGGGTTCGGCTCTCGAATCTCCCTCTCTAGTTTTGGAAGGACTCATGCTATGAGGGCATCGGTAATGCTATCGGTCTATTTCTGAAGGTACACCTCATTTATGGAACATTCTACAGTTGCTCGCATCTTAGTGGATATTGACATCTCCAAACCCCTTCATAGAGATGTGGTTTTGTTGGCAAGGGATATGCCTTGGAAGCAACTATTGGACTATGAGGGTATCCCCTTTAGATGCAAACGTTGTTTCGCTATTGGTCATTTCGCATCCCGCTATCCTTTCTCACCGTGCAAGGGCACTGCACCTTAATGGAAGGAGGCTCTCCTAGATCACTTGACTATTAGCGCTTCCCAAGAGGTGGGTTCATCTCAGGGGGATGATTCCTCTCAGGAGGGTGAGCACCCTCTTGCAGTGGAACCTAAGGGGTTGCTGGCGATTGAGGCTGCAACGAACCCTACATCTTCTCTAGATTCTTCTGATCATCTCTCAGTGCCCTTGTCAGCTCCTTCTACTTTGGGTGGGATTGCTTCTTCATCAGTTCATGTTTCATCTTCAGATTTTCCTACTTTTGATTCGGCATCTCTGAGAGCAGAATCTCTAACTACGGCGTCTGCTAAGGTTCCCCTCGTGACCCCTTTGGTTTCGGCTTCGGGTGAGGATCCTCTCTCCTCGGTCTGAGGATTTTGATTCACAGCTTTCTTGGACGGTGGTTTAGTGAAAGAAGAAAGGACTTCCCAAATATGTTGTTGATTTGCACCCTCGAGTCAAAGGTGTTAGGGTTGCTAGATCAAGATCTATTGTTGTGTAGATCCTTTGGTTCGTTTTTTGTTGTACAGGCAAGGTGTTGTGCTTGTGTTGTTGTTTTGTTATTTTCTGCCTTGTTTGGGCATGCTTGTTATGTTAGAACACAAGCAATCTACTGAGAGGGGGGGTGAATCAGTAGATCAATAAAACTTCAAACTTCAGACCTCTACTATGCAGACCAAATTAACTTTCAATGCAATAACATCAACAATGAGAAAGCATGCACACATGAACACCAGATATACATGGAAAACCCAATGTGGGAAAAACCACGGTGAGAAAACAATGCTAGGATCTACCGTCCTAATCCAGCCTCACAAATGAAACCATCGATTACAATGTTTAAGAGCACCAACTCCAAGGAATCACCAAATCCCCAATTTAAGAGCACCAACTTTAAGGAGAGTACAATCCCCTGATCTGAGCACCAACTCAATCAACATGAGGCACCAACCTCACTGAATCTTCACATATACATGTATGCAGTCATTTGGCCCTTTATCAACCTTAATTGCACCTTTTAATTCATACACTCTTCTCCTCACTCTACTCACCGAGATTTGCTCTGCACTTCAATTCTACTCACCCCTGCATCAATCTGTCTCTACAATACAGTAACCTCATTTTATACATAATCGCTTTTATATATATACAGCTATCTCTGCATACACTCGCACATTTGTATATGCGCACTCTAGTCTTTCTGCTTGTTAACACCTCCAGTCATTTGTATGAAAATAACTTAACTCATAGATTTCATCGTTTATTGCACTTGCTTTCAAATGTATTTGCTCCTCTACATGTTCGCACTCCAGTTCGTTTGCTTGTTCATACTCACTCTTATTTTGCATGTCCATAACATCCACTTTGCATGAGGCCTTGCACCTGCAACAAAATCCACTTTTCTGTTGTTTAACAATCATTAGAAACAACCAGAGTCGCGCATGCAAGAAAATCCGCTTGAAACATCTCGTATTACGAATTGGCAGACTTTCAGAGACCGGGCTTCTGGTCTACCGCCTTACTTCATGGAATAATTATAAGCTTAGCTCCGATCCCGTTATATTCTTCCTTTGTAACTCTATCGGGCGTCGAGCTTCTTGGTTTTCCTCTTCTTTACGAGCGTTGGACTTTTGGTCTTTCGCCTTCCTTAATGGTTGTGGAATATCCACATGGCACACTTTCCGCGGTTCCGCAGGAGGGTTTTCCCCTTTCATAATGTGTTCCGCGGAATGGCAGAAATCATTAATTAGGCTTTCAAATGCATTTCCTTACCTTTTTCGAAATTCACTCGACAGGCATTCTTCCTTTCAGCTTCCATTTTGGAACGAAACAGAGAGAACCTCCACTCTATGATATCCGATCTCCGATCCCATAACCTTTTTCAGAGTTTTTGCAATCGGGCCTTCCTTCTTTCCTCGACAAAGAGGAGTAAGGTCGAAACTCCAAACTTCGATTTCCTTACACTTTTCAAGAGCTTTGTGATCAGGGCTTTCTTATCTCTTCGACATAGAGAATGAGTAGGGTCAAAACGCCCAACTCCGACAAACTCCAAAAGGAGTAAGGCTGGAACTCCGAACTCTGAAAAACTGCAGAAAACAACTTTGTCACTTAGTCTGATTAAACTTTTGGTCTTAGACTCATCAATGACAACGCTTGAACAAGTTCCTTTGACATCCATGACAATAATTGAACATGTTAAGCCCACGGGGCTTGCTTTTAAAGGGATCAAGACCCTTGTTTCCTGCTTATCTTAATCAAAAACAAAATACAACTTATATGACCTAGGTCATGTAGCCACCAATTTGGCATCTAACACTCGTTCAACCTGCTCTCTTTTCTTCTTTGGCAAGTGCTTGGTCCAATGGTTGTTTTCCTTCTCATTTTGCTCATCTTCCATTTGATCATCATTTGCTCTAGCTGAATATGAATAAAGGTCAGAAACATTAAAGATAGGTCTATTGTCCAAGTCTTCAGAAAAGTCAATTTGGCAGGCATTCTCATTTATCTTCTTCATAATTTTGCATGGCCCAATTTTCTTGGACTTTAACTTATTGTAGGCACCTTGGGGATGCCTTTCCTTGCGTAGATGTACCATGACCATTTCTCCTTCCTGAAAGACTTTTCTTCTCCAATGCAAACCAACCCTCTTCTTATATTGCTCATTCATGGACTGCAATTTGATCCTAACTTGATGTACTTCTCGAATATTTTCTACAAAATCAGTAATTTCTTGGCAGATATGTGGGTTTATTAGCAGATCAACTAAGTCTACAATTCCTTTGGGATTAGTACCATAAACAATTTTATGGTGTAGACTTACCTGTAGACCTATTTATGTTGGAATTATAGGCAAACTTAGCTTGGGGTATCACCAATTCCCATTGTCGAGGATTGTCACCAACTAAACACCTCAATAGATTGCCTAGGCTCCTATTCATCACCTCGGTTTGACCATCAATTTGGGGATGGTATGCTAAACTGAATTGAAAACTATTGTTCAACTTATTCCACAAGACTCTAAGTGACTTAAGAATTTGGTGTCCCTATCGCTAGTTATAGTTTTTAGAATACCTATCTTCATAACTTCCCTAAAGAACAAATGTGCCACGTGACTTGCATCATTTGTCTTCTTACAAGATATGAAATGAGCCATTTTAGAAAAGCGGTCCACCACAACAAACATTGAACCCTGACCTCTTTGGGTTCGTGGCAACCCCAAGACAAAATCCATTGAAATATCAGTCCATGGTTCCCTTGGCACAAGGGTGTATATAGACCTATATTTTGATGTCCTCCTTTTTCTATTTGACACACCCCGCAAGCAACAACAAACGTATCCACACCTCTTCTCATATTAGGGCAAAAGAATTTCTCACCCACTAATCCAAAAGTCTTACATCTTCCAAAGTGTCCACCCAACCAACTTGAATGCACATCTCACAAGCTTTTCTCTCCTCGATCCAAGGGGAATGCAAAGTTGAGACCCCTTAAATAAAAAGCCATCTAATAATAAGAAGTCTTCAAATGGATACATACTTGTATGGTCTTGGCTACTTAGAATTGCATAAATGTTGCCAAAATATGGATCATTTGCATATTCACCATTCATTTCTTCAAAGAAAACCAACCCATCTCATTACAACCAACAAATGACACCTTCTACTTAAAGCATCAGCCACTACATGTTAGTCTTAGGGCAAACAACTGAGAGGGGGGGGGTGGTGAATCAATTGTCTAAAACTTTCTTTCCAATTGCACACTTAAATCCTCTTAGCATATCAATGAATCAATCTTGAAAACATAATGCATTAAATCAAGAGCAGAAACACATCAACACATAAGACACCAAGATTTTGACGTGGAAAACCCGGTTAAGGGAAAAACCACAGGGTGATTAACCCAAGATTGTATTCTCTGTTAGAAGAATAGAAAGAACAAAATGACACATGCCAATTAGGGCTCACTGCCTGAGCACACTGCTCACAAGAGGCTCACTGCCTACAAGAGACACTGTCTACAAAGTAATAAGTATCACATACATGAACTGGAGAATAGCATCTTCACCATGCTTGACTCAGTTCCATTTAAGCCCAATACTTCTGCTCTGCCTTTCGCACTCCTCCTCGCTACCACACTCACATCTCCACACTACACACTTTGAAATGACTTTGCAACTCCTTATTTATACAAGACATCGACTTAGGAATAATCATCTAAGTCAGCAAACATCTACAAGAACATCCGCAAGACGTGTAACTCATCCGGTCAGCCAGTCTTAGGAAGAACACCATCATTCGGAGGTTATTCTTCAATTGCGAGCTCCAACTCCAATGCGGACCACCAACACGATCTAGACACGATCCAAAGACCTCCACAAGATTGCCTGAATCACCAAGAACATCCGCACCTCCTCTTCATACTGAAATTCTTCTCTCCATCCGGAACCTCAAGAACACAGTCTGTCACCACTGTCACAAAGGAATGGATGCTTCCGGACCTTCAACCCATGAACCAAACTAGTTAACACTTCACAAGGACTTCCTCAACACTCCCTCAAATCCGCAGATAAAGATAATGCTATTCCAGATCACACCGGACCTGTCTGTATCACTCTGTCACCACTGAACACCTGTCGGAACTGGTTTAACTTGAACAGCCATAACTTCTTCAGATCTTCATGTGGACCTCTGAAATTTCTACTGGACCACCTTAAGATACATATCTACAAACCCTTTAAACCGCATCCTCTGATCCTCATCGTATCTTGGACTTTTACCTTACTGTCTTTACTGTTCTTCATTGTTCCTGATTGAGACTAATTTTCTCAATATCCTCAACACACAGCTCATCCAATCCTTATCATTAATGCAACAGCAACATGTTGACATCAATGACAACACCGGTTAGGCCCATACTTGCAACAATCTCCCCCTTTGTCATTGATGGCAACATATGATATGAAAAATTGTTTTGACCATCAAGACAAGAACTTCTCCTTACTATCACAACTCCCCCTATCAGTAACAACCATTCATGTGTCTTCTCTCCCTTTACTGCTCCCCCTTTGATCAGCAACCACTTGTTTTTCACGTCTTCTCTCCCCCTTTGGCATCAATGGCAAAGGGCACATACTTGCAATTTCACCACTTCAGAATCATACATGCTGCTCCCCCTGAGTAGCAGCTCCCCATCATCAATTCGAACCACAAGATATGACTGTAATATCTACCGGACTGATGCACATTAGTGCACCTTAGTTCATCACCAGAGGGGCAATAACCCCTAACTTCTCCCTGAGATACTCAAAAAAGTCCTTAGGTAGAGGTTTAGTGAAGATGTCTGCAATCTGATCCTTGGAAGGCACAAACTACAATCTGACTTCATTCTTGTTCACTTGCTCTCTCAAAAAGTGAAACTTGATAGATATATGCTTAGTCTTTGAATGCAACACCGGATTCTTAGATATATTTATTGCACTTGAATTATCACAGAAAATTGTGATAGGCTCCTCATACTCCACTCTAATGTCTCTTAGCATCTACTTCATCCACAACACTTGAGTGCAACTGCATGCTGCTGCAATATATTATGCTTCTGTAGTGTACAAAGATATTGTCTCTTGTTTCTTGCTCAGCGAAGAAACTAATCTCTTCCCCAAAAAGAATGATCCACCACTGGTACTCTTCCGGTCATCCACATCTCCTGCCCAATCAACATCTGTATATGCATGAAGAGAGAAATCATGATCTCTAGGATACCACAGACCATACTCAACTGTCCCTTTTAGATATTTAAAAATCCTCTTGATTGCCATGACATGAGATTCTCTAGGATCAGCCTGAAATCTAGCAACAAGACCAACAACCTGCATAATGTCTGGTCTAGTTTGAGTAAGATATAGCAGTCCTCCAATCATTGACCTATACTTTTTCTGATCAGCCTTGGGAGAGTCATCATCCTTGCTCAACTTACATTCGGTTGCCATGGGAGTATTCATTGGTTTTGAGTCTTCCATCTCAAATTTCTTCAACAATTCTTTCACATATTTGGTTTGAGAAATGAAGATTCCTTTCTTTGTTTGAGTGATTTGCAGATCCAAGAAGAAATTCATTTCACCAAGCATGGACATTTCAAATTTACTTTTCATTTGATTTGCAAAAGTTTTACACATACTATCTCTTCCTCCAAAAATGATATCATCGACAAACACTTCAACAATCAAGATGTTTTCATGATCAATTTTGAAATACAAATTACTGTCAGCAGTACCTTTGTTAAAACCAATCTTCAAAAGATGCTCATCCAATCTTTCATACCAAGCTCTTGGGGCTTGCTTCAGTCCATACAGTGCTTTCTTCAATTTGCAAATCATATCATCATGATCAGATAATTGAAATCCATCTGGTTGCTCTATGTACACTTCTTCTTCCAAGTCACCATTCAGGAAGGCAGACTTGACATCCATCTGATATACCTTGAAATCCTTGAAGGCAGCAAAAGCATGAAATAATCTGACTGCTTCAATTCTTGCCACCGGAGCAAAAGTTTCTTCAAAATCAACTCCTTCTATTTGAGAGTAACCCTTGCAGACCAATCTGGCTTTATTTTTTATTACTTCACCAACTTCATTCAGTTTGTTCCGGAAGACCCATTTGGTTCCAATCACATTTTTGTTTTTAGGTCTGGGAACAAGATTCCAAGTGTGATTTTTCTCAATTTGCATCAACTCCTCCTCCATTGTTTTAGTCCAGTTTTCATCATTGCAAGCTTCATTCACTGTCTTAGGTTCAATCTTTGAAATCAAACAATACTCATCTGAATTTTGAGCAATTCTCCTTCTTGTTTGTACACCTTTGCTTTTATCACCTATGATCCGATCTTCAGAGTGGTTCAGTCTTACATACCTAGGCACTTTGGGAGTTTCTTGCACTTCTGCTCCTTGATCAGGCTCATTCAAACTTATCTCTTCTTCCTGATTTACCGAATCAATTTGAATCTGACTTTCAAAAGAGGCTTGAGCTCCTTGAATCAGAACACCATTCTGATCATCTTCATCATATTCATAAAACCTTGAGGGTTTCTCAATTCCCTCATCAACCTTTACATTTGTACTTTCTATTATCTTTCTCAGTCTCTTGTTATAACACCGATATGCTTTGCTTTGAGTGGAGTAACCCAAGAATATTCCTTCATCACTTCTAGCATCAAACTTTTCCAGATCTTCATCTCTTTTAATGTAACATTTGCTACCAAAAACTCTTAAATACCTCATAGTAGGAGTGATGCCAAACTAAAGTTCATAAGGAGTCTTATCGGTATTGCTTCTGATTTGAACTTGATTGAGAGTATAGACTGCAGTGCTGACAACTTCTCTCCAATAGATTTGAGGAACATTTGCTTCCATCATCATTGTCCTCGATGCTCCCTGGATGGTCCAGTTCTTTCTTTCAACTACTCCATTCTGCTGTGGAGTCCTAGGACCAGATAACTGCCTATTTATTTCATGTTTCTCACAGAAGTCTATGAACTCACCGGATGTGAATTCTCCACCTCTATCAGACCTCAGACATTTCAATTTTAATCCGATTTCATTCTCTACCATAACCTTGAATATTTTGAATTTCTCAAGAGCTTCTGATTTCTCTTTTAGAAAGGTTACCCACATCATCCGGGAATAGTTACCAATTAGTAACATGAAGTATCTATCACCTTGCACACTTCTGATTCTTGCCGGACCACAAAGATCAGTATGAACTAAGTCCAATAATCTAGTAGAAGATTGTTCCTTGCTTAAATGAGACTCTGCTTTGTTTTCCCAACTGACATTCTTTGCACAAAATATTTGTAGGTTTCACTAGCTTAGGAAGATCTCTTACAGCCTAAGTATTGTTTATCTTGATGATATTATCAAAATTCACATGACACATTCTCCTATGCCACAAACAACTCTAATCAACTTAAACAAATAAGCAACTTTTACCAGTACCAACTAGATGGAAGATATTACCTTTAGTCTGAGTACCGGATGCAATCTCTGTTCTAGAACTTTCAAAGATCCTGCACTTTCCATTCTTGAATTGGAGGTCATAGCCCTTGTCCACCAACTGTCCAACATTGAGAAGATTGTGCTTCAATCCTTCAACATACAGAACATTACCGGTTTTGTTCTTTCCATCAAAAGAAATAGTTCCTCTGCCTCTAATTCTACCAGCAGAATTATCACCAAACTTTACCACTCCTCCTTCATACCTTTCCAAATCTATGAACTTATTTTTGTCACCTGTCATATGATGAGAACAACCACTATCAATGACCCAATCATCATTTTCTTCAACTTGGGTAGCCAGAGCTCTTTCTACAACTTTATGATTGACAGATTCAAAGAACATTGGTTCTTCTTCCTTGATGGCAATGAACACCCAATCACCTCCGGATTTGTTTCCTATCTCTGATTCATCATCTGTTACTCCTTCATTATCATCTTCCTCATGAACATACTAACAATTCTTTTGGAACCTTGATCTGTTGGGATTTGGCTTTGAAAATCTTTCCGGACATCTTGAGGCAAAGTGACCAATCTTGTTGTAGTTAAAACACTTAAAAGGCAATTTTCCTTCATACTTACTGGATCCTCTTAGCAGTCTTTTTGCAATAAGAGCTTCAAGTTGAGCATTTTCAACTTCTTCTTCTTCTAGATTTTTTCTTTCTTTTCATACCATGATAGTTTTTTTGAAGAGTTCTCTCCCGGATCAAAACCTTTGTTTACCTTTTACAGAAGCACTGGCCTTGAATGCAGATTCAGTCTTGGAGGGGTCATCTCCAAACTCGGTCATTTCAAATGCAGCCAATTTGTCAGCCAATTGATCTCTTGTAACAGTTGTATGAGCTCTGAACTCTTCAATGGCAGCAGCCTTGATTTTGTAAGAAGCAGGGTGGGATCTAAGAATTTTGCCAACAATCTCATCTTCATCCAAGACTCCACCAGCATTTCTAATTCCACAAACAATCTCATTTACTCTTGGCATAAAAGTAGTAATATTTTCATCATCTCTCATTTTCAGATTTTCAAATTTCCCTTTCAGACTCTGTAACCTTGCACATTTAACATACTTGTCTCCTTCATGCAGAAGTTCCAGTTTTTGCCAAATCTCAAAAGCAGTTGGTAGGTTAACAACATTTGAAAGCTCTGAATCAGATAGTGCGTTTAGAAGAGCTTCTATAGTCCGCAGATTGTTTTAAACATCTGTGATTTCATTTGGGGATTTGGGACCACCCTGAGGAGGAGTATACTTTATTGAAGCCATGTTCCAGTACTGCATTCCCATACATTGCAAGTGACATTTCATGCGACTTTTCTAGAGATTAAAATTGGTTCCATCAAACTTCAGACTATCCTTCTTGTAGGACGACATCCTGGATCTCCTCAAGCGGTTAAGCTCCTTTCAGAGGAACTTGGCTCTGATACCAATTGTTAGTCTTCGGGCAGACAACTAAGAGGGGGGGGGGGTGTGGTGAATCAGTTATCTAAAACTTTATTTCCAATTGCACACTTAAATCCTCTTAGCATATCAATGAATCAATCATGAAAACATAATGCATTAAATCAAGAGCAGAAACACATCAACACATAAGACACCAAGATTTTGACGTGGAAAACTTGGTTAAGGAAAAAACCATGGGGTGATTAACCCAAGATTGTATTCTCTGTTAGAAGAATAAAAAGAACAAAATGGCACGTGCCAATTAGGGCTCACTGCCCGAGCACACTGCTCACAAGAGGCTCACTGCCTACAAGAGACACACTGTCTACAAAGTAATAAGTATCACATACATGAACTGGAGAATAGCATCTTCACCATGCTTGATTCAGTTCCATTTAAGCCCAATACTTCTGCTCTGCCTTTCGCACTCCTCGCTACCACACTCACATCTCCACACTACACACTTTGAAATGACTTTGCAACTCCTTATTTATACAAGACATCGACTTAGGAATAATCATCTAAGTCGGCAAACATCTACAAGAACATCCGCAAGACGTGTAACTCATCCGGTCGGCCAGTCTTCGGAAGAACATCATCATTCGGAGGTTATTATTCAATTGCGAGCTCCAACTCCAATGCGGACCACCAACACGATCCAAAGACCTCCACAAGATTGCCTGAATCACCAAGAACATCTGCACCTCCTCTTCATACTGAAATTCTTCTCTCCTTCATCCGGAACCTCAAGAACACAGTCTGTCACCATTGTCACAAAGGAATGGATGCTTCTGGACCTTCAACCAATGAACCAAACTAGTTAACACTTCACAAGGACTTCCTCAACACTCCCTCAAATCCGCAGAATAGGATAATGCTATTCCGGATCACACCAGACCTGTCTATATCACTCTGTCACCACTGAACACCTGCCGGAACCGGTTTAACTTGAACAACCATAACTTCTTCAGATCTTCATGCGGACCTCTGAAATTTCTACTGGACCACCTTAAGACACATATCTACAAAACCCTTTAAACCACATCCTCTGATCCTCATCGTATCTTGGACTTTTACCTTACTGTCTTTACTGTTCTTCATTGTTCCTGATTGAGACTAATTTTCTCAATATCCTCAGCACACAGCTCATCCAATCCTTATCATTAATGCAACAGGAGTATGTTGACATCAATGACAACACCGGTTAGGCCCATACTTGCAACACTACATTGGTTTTGTCACTCCTATGTTGCACAATAAATGTATAAGCCTTTAAGAAAGAAGCACATTTAGCATGTTTGTGAGATAGCTTACCTTGTGAATTTATGTACTTCAAGACTTGATTGGCAGTCATCAAAATGAATTATCTATGTAGAAGATAATGCCTCCAATATTTTAATGCTTGCACCACAAAATAGAATTCTTTATCATAAGTGGTGTACTTTTTAGCTTCATTTAATTTCTCACTAAAAGAAGCCACGGGTTTTCCTTCTTGGCTTAACACTCCCCCAATAGCTACTCCTAAAGCATCACACTCAACTGTAAAAAGTTTCTCAAAATCCAACAAAGAAAGAATAGGTGCTTCAATAACCTTCCTTTAAGTTGTTAAAAGCTAACATCAACTGCCCTTGTCCAAGTTGAAACCTTCCCTTTTGTGCAATCAATTAATGTTGCATTTATGCCGTTGAAATTCCTAATAAATCTCATAAAAATTCACCAACCCATGGAAACTCTTCACCTTGATAATACTTTGAGGATTAGGCCACTCAAGAATAGCCTTAACTTTTTCTCAATCCGTGCACAATCCATCTATTGAAATAACACTACCCAAAAATACCGACTTATCTTTGCAAAATTCACTTTTTTCAAGGTTGATAACAATCTCTCTACTATGAGTACGTCAAGTACCACTCTCAAATGTTCTACATGCTCCTACATATTTCTACTAAAAATCAAGATATCATCAAAATAAACTATGATAAATTTTCCAATGTGCAATCTAAATACCTAGTTCATTGTTCGCTGAAGCATTGGATAATCCAAAGGGCATCACCACCCACTCAAATAACCCATCCCTGGTTTTGAAGCCAGTCTTCCACTCATCACCTTCAAGAATCTGAATCTGCTAGTATCCACTTCTGAGGTCGAGCTTGGAGAAAACCTTGGCACCTGACAAGCAATCTAATAAGTCATCCATTCTAGGTAGCAGATATCAATACTTCACAGTGATTTTGTTATTGGCTCTAGAATACATACATAATCTCCATTTTCCTCCTTTCTTAGGGGAGACAAGAGTGGGTGTGGCCAATGGACTCATGCTTTCTCTTACAAACCCCTTTTCTAATAATTCCATAATTTGCCTCCTCATTTCCTCACTTTCCAGAGGAGTCATCCTATAAGCAACCTAATTTAGAAGTTTGGCACACAAAATTAGATTCATTTGATGAGTAATGCCTCTAGGAGGAGGTAAACCAGCTGGTAGATCAAATGGAATCAAATCAAAATATTGTTGCAACAATTTCTACACCTCTAAGGGGATTGTTTGCTGATCTAAGTTTTCCTTTTCTCGAGGGTACAGACGATAACAAATTTATCCCTTAGATTCTCTAAAAAACTCTTTCCAACACATTGCAAATAAAGACAATTGTTATTTCAATTCTTCTTTCTACTTTAAAAGGTTTCAAGATATAGAGTTTACCCTCATGTTGTATCTCATAGGTGTTTTCTCTACCATGGTGAATCACATAATTTCTATCTAATAACAAGTGGTAAGCATCAATTGGCACTACATCACACAACACCTTGTCTTCGTACAGACCAATTTTGAATTCAACTAGACAAGATCGATTCACAAGCAAACTATGATCCTTTTTCACCAAGAAATTTTATAAGGATTCGGTTTCATAATACAAACAAGCTATAATTTTTGCACCGTTTCTATACTTACTAAGTTATTAGTAGACCCTCCATCCACAATCATCTTGCACACTTTATCTTTACACTTGCATTGTGTCTAAAACATGTTTCTTCTCCAATCATCTATGGGGGCTTTTTTGTCTCTAGCTATCAAGGTTCTAATCAACATCAAGTTCTCACCCGTTTCTGCTTCAACTTCTTCTATCAAGGGTTCTTCTCCTTTTTCCTGGGTCATCATCACTCTCTTGGGGTTTTGAGGGTAGTCTATAGCCCTATGGATCTCATTAAAAATAAAGCACCTCAAAGGTTTCCAACCTCCGGAAGATTGTTGTCCTCGTCCTCTACCTCTAAAGCCACCCCTCCCTTGGAAGTTTGGTTTCACATTACCCTCTAACTCTTCTTCATTGGTTGATTTAGAAAAACTTCCTCTACCTCTACACAAATTGTTGCCACCTCTTTTGTTTGCCACTTTGCCCCGCCTATTCAGCTCTTCCTCTGCTTTCAAGGCTAATTGATACACCTCATCCATGATATTCACTTTGAACAAGGCTAACTCATCTTGGAGCTGAAATCTCAATCCATTACGTATCGAGTTGTTGCATGTTCATCATCTTCTTGCAAATTATACTTGATTTGCAGCCTCAAAAATTCTTCAGTATAGGTTGATATGGATAGCTCATTTTGCTTTAGATTTTTGAATTCTCTAAAAAAAAGTTTTTGCTAATAATTTGAGGGCAAGAACTTAGCTTTCAAATGTTTCAACAAATTCGTAGTTTGATTTTCTCTTTCCCTTGACAACTCCTAACATTATGGAGATTCTCCCACCATAGAGCAACATGAGACTTCATTTTAGATGTTGCAACTTTGACCCTTCGTCGATCAATTTCTTCAATTCCTTCCATGTCATTGTATTTTTCTAACTTTTGAACCCAATCCAAGAACATTTCTGGATTCAATTCACCTTTGAAATCAGGGACTTTAACCTTAACTCTAGTTCCTTGTTTGGTTATAGCTTTAGTAAGTCTTTCCATGGGATCTATGGCTCCCCCTCAACCCCTTTGAACTTCTGCTTCTTCCTCAAAATCCTCATGTGGCAACCTAGCCCCAAGGGCCTGCAACATTTTGAGTACTTCATCAACTGCATTACCTCTCCATCTAGCATTTCTTCGTCCTCGTCTTGCCCAAATCACATGGGCTCCCCTCTGGGTCACTCAAGTTTTTCTAAGAGGGGCCATTGAAACCTAGCCCCAAGGGCTTGCAACATTCCGAGTACTTCATCAACTGCATTACCTCTCCATCTAGCATTTCTTCAGCCTCTTCTTCCCCAAATCACATGGGCTCCCCTCTGGGCCATTGAAGTTTTTCTCTGATACCAAGATGATGTAACTCTGTTTCTTTAAACCTGCAATGTAAACTCAAAAAATAATAATAAATAAATAAAAACCTCTGATCTACCTTGTCTCATAAATATAAGGAATTTCAATAGCAGAGGGCTAAAAAATCACAAATTCAACTATTCTATAACCAAATGCAATACACAGCAAGTAGTCTATATTAAAATGGTAATCAGAAACTACCAAAAAATACACAACAGTGGAAATTGAAAATATTCATCTCAGAGCATTCAATTTATGTTCTTCAAAGTTTCCTATGTGTAGTCATTATTCTTTTTTCTTTCTGACTTCTATTCTACCCAAAACTTAGACTCTTCTAAAAACCTCATGTCCCAGCTCCTACTACCAACACAATTATTCTCTGCTAATTATAATCTTCCATCTAAATATAGAAAGAGTTGACAGCTATTAAATCAGCACTAGATAGAAACAACACTACCGAAATAGCATACCATTATTAGTAAGACAAAATCCTATAAAGACTAAACCACAACTCAACGAATAGAACGTGGGAAGGAGAATGTTAAGGAAGATGCTCTGCATCATTGTATTAATCATGTATGTAGTTGTTTGCCTAGAAAAAATAAGAAAATACTTACCTAATCTCAGTGCCTAGCTAATAATATACATAATTTCCTTGAGACTTGTACCCTAACCCCAGGTACTCGTCTCCTATATTGGAAAAGCAACCATGTCTTGGAAACATGGGGATGCCTAGCATTTCTATACATCTCTCAGAAGATTCCTTGAAAACTAGCATATATATTATCTTGATTTTTTCATTAAATGTTGATATTGGTTGATTGGAGGTAAAAGAACTAAAATATATACATTAATAGACTTGTAATTTGCTGCACACATGCACATGCATGCCAAATGTTGATATTTGGTTGATTAGGGCAAAAAAGAACTAAAAATGTACATTAATAGACTTGTAATTTGCCAGACACACACACACATACAGAGTCTCTTGTACCCAAGATATCTCTCATCTAGAGGTAACTATGATAATATCATTTAAATGAAACACGAAGAAAATGTAACAATGATGTACATAATCCTAGGTGTAGTAGGATAATATTTTGTATTTTATATTCCCCAGCTGCACTAGAAGTTGAACAGTCAGAGAGAAGATGAATTGAACAATTGTTTTCACATTGTTAAATACGTACATTCTGAATGAATGAAACGAAGCTTTTCATTGAATATCTTGCTTCTTGTCTAAGTCTCGTCCATTTTCATTTGTCAATCTTTTTCTTGTATTTACATTTCTGAGCTTTACATTGGTATCAAAGCAAGATGAAGAGCATTGGTTGAAGGAGAAAAATGACAAAAAAAAATGTAGGTTTGTACTAATTTTATTTAACACATTCATTTTTTATTTTGAATGTTCATTCATTATGGTTATTTCAATGTGCAATTTCTAATTGTATTGTGGAAGAAAGAATATTTCCAATGGTCTTAGTGCAATTAGTCATCCTCCATCTCTACAAGTAATATTGCTTTTGCAAATATCTAAGGTTCCAGTCTTCCAGCCTTGACTTCATCACATTTTGATTCATGCTCAATATATGAATTCATTAGTGCTCAATAATGTCTTTGTTCCATACCCTCATGCCATTCTATGAAAACTTTTGTGTCCTAGCATATAACTGAGTCTTCTATTTTCCTTGTGGCCTCCATTATTTCAAACCCATTTGTTTATGCCCATACACCACCAAATGTGTTTCTTTTGCTCCAAAAAAAATTCACGACACAAATAAAAATCTGCACCACGCTTAGACAATTTTGTCCCACATTCATTGAGATCCTAAAAGCTCTTGACTATTGCAATTATAGACTGCCACTATAATGGTGTATGCATTTGATCGCCACATTACGACCATTTGAAATAAAACCTTCGTAAACACTACCACAAGCACCATTGTCGCACTATTGGGTATCAACAAAACCTTTAGTAGCACTATTGGGACCTTAAAAACCCAACACCCAAACATGCATCATTTTACCCCAAATCCATCAAAAATCCTAGCTTGTGCCTTTGTCTCTTAAACCCATTATTTATACTTGAACTAAGATTACTTTAAATGGGTACTATTCATGAAAAATTCTAAGTAAAATCCCTCCAAATCATTTTGTTTTTCTTCCTTTGAAAAATCTTCTAAGTGTTGGTCTTTGTTTCCTTCGTTGGTGAATCGGCTGGTTCGCGAACAGCCGCTTTCGCTGACCAAGGTCCTTTGGTTCGTCATTTGGTCGATTTTCCGACGGGAGAAAAAGATGAAGTAAAGAAACAAATTTGATGTCTTTGTCGACAAATTGACTGGTTCACGAACCGTCGATTTCACTGACAATTGTTCTCCGACATCCCATTTCGCCAATAAAGGACGTGGATGAAAATTTTCTAAGGTGAAGAAAGATAGAAAAAGGAAGAGAAGCCAAGTGCTTTTTAGTGAAGTTGAAAGTTCGCGAACCTTCAAATTCGCCGACAGGAGTTTTCGGCAACAAAGAGAAAGGCACTACAAGGAAAAGAAAATGAAGGATGACAACGAAGAATGAAGAAAGAGAAAAGGTGGCGGCTTCATCGGAAAAAAGGCGAGTTCACGAAATGCAAGGGTCGCCGAGGATAAGGTTTGTCGATGGGGCGAACCGCCGATAAAGGGAGAGAAAAGGATAGCGACAAAAGAAAAAGAAAGAAAAAATTAAAGGGTGGTTCACGCCGAACCGAGTTCACCGATAGGCGTAATTGCCGACGAAGGAGGAAAGCTAAAGTGCAAAGGATGGATAAGCAGAGAGAGTAAAAGAAGATTGCTCTGAGGTTCACGATAAGGAAAATTTTTCGATAAAAGGCAAAATGGAGATCAAAAGTAAAAATCAAAGGAAAATCAAATGCAGGTGTGAAGCATAATGTAAATGTAATAGTTTAAAATATTTTAAAAGGTTGTAAAGGCTTTACATGGGCATTTTGGCGGGCGTTGTATTTCAAAATGCCCATATTCTCCTTGGCCGCCATGAATGCAAAATTAAAGAAGATGTACAAGTTGTGGCAGGGTAGATGGGACTTGTTGTAGTGAAGTAATGGAAGTGGGTGAGATTTAATGTTGGTGCATGTGGGTAGGTAATTAGCACCAATCTGTTGCATTAGCTTTCCCCTATATATGCATGTTTCGAAGATATTTTACGGGGTTGGTTCTTGGATGGTGGCTGGAGGTTGTGCAGGTCCACAATGCTTCTAGGGCTCCAAATCACGCCATGTCTAGTTGCAGAAAAGTAATGGGGTGGTGAAACATATGAAAGATAGTGTGCAGTAGGAATTGCGCAGAGAATGTCTCCATGATTGTTTGTATGTATTTAGGATCTTCCTCTTATCACATTTGTTGATAAGTTTGTATTGGGCATTTGAAAGTGTGACAACATTTTAAATATATTACAAGCCTTGTAATTGTCATATGTTCTTTACATTTGAATGCATGCAGTTCTTTTTTGGATTACTAAGTATGTTTCAAGCACATAACATGCAATCTGATACAGCGTATGCTTACATCAAATTTTCTTTGTTTCCTTTCCATTGTTTTCTTTTGTCACCTGTGACTCTGTAGCACAATTGGATTGGCACCAGTCTTGGCTTCATTAGACCAATCTCATATCATTTAAATCAAACATCTACCAGTGATTTAGGGGAAGAACCATTGTCCGTGTGCATGTATATTCGCACAATTTGTATCAGCTTTATAGGTGTTTTGTGACAACCGGTTGCACTTGGTTTAGTGACAGTCTTTACGGCCAAGACAACGAGTTGGGTTTGGTTGTCCATTTGTTTTTAGTTGTTCATCTAGTTTCGAAACCAATACCTATTAAGGTATACACCTTGGAATATCCCTCCAAAGCCTAGTTGAGCTCAAAGTGCAAGGGATGAAACCCACTCCCGTAGAGTTGACCTTCAACCCTCCATGTTTTGTTGATGGACTGATTATGCTTACATGACGATAGCCCTGGCCTTGTGATTGTGATTCATTCCTAAGAAGTGTAGCTGTCGTTTTGGACCCAACAAGCACGCTCCAATATTTTGTAAGTGAAGATACATGTGGCAAATTCCTTTGCCTATTTCCGAACAAGGCTTGATAGTTGGGCATATTCAACCCAATGAGGTCACTGCTCATTCAAAGCTTTTGTCCTCCTTCAATAGATTATTAATGTTGAGAAAACAATACTTGATGCCCAAGACTACGTAGGATATTGTTAACATTTTGATTACAACACCCCTATCGACTTGAGTTGGTTCTTCTCCTGCGCTTCGCAGGTCTCTCATGGCCTTTGGAGGGCATGACTCTTCTATCTTTGGCATCAAAATGATGGCATACGAAACAATGCTAGATCTTATGTGATTGTAACAAGCATGCAGGTCCATGGCTGCCCTCACAGAATGCGTTGCTTCATCCCCTACCATGCACACATCCTCCCCCGATTGTGGTGTGCGGCAAGGATGTAGTGGAGAATGAAGAGTTTTATCAGAACTATAGGGCGATTTGCAAGTTTAAAAACTTTTGGTCATCTCTACCTGACCTACATAATTGGGTCTTGGCGTCTTTGAAACCACTCGTGGAGGGCAAGATCGAGCTCTTCCCTTGTTCAAGCGGCTTCTTCGTTATAATTTCCGCAACCCCAAACGAGCAGGATATTGTGTTGAATGAGCGGGTTGTGGGGAGTGCACTCCCTCTCCATCAAACCTTGGTCCAACTCTTTCAACCCACTCACCAAACAGCTCAACATTAGACCAATCTGGATTAGGATTTCGAATCTCTCACTCCAGTGTTGGGAAGACTCTTGCTACGAGGACATCGGTAATATCAGTCGCTTCTTGATGATTGATTCCACAACCTCATTCATGGGTCACTATATGTTTGCCCTATACTGGTTGATATTGGCATCTCCAAACCCTTGCATTGAGAGGTTGATCTGAAGGTGGGGGAAGGTCATGGACACAACAACTTGATTACGAGGACCCCCCTTCAGATGTAGACGATGCTTTGCTACTAGTCACCTGGTCTATGTCTGTCCACACTCTCGTCGCAAGGCTTTGGCTACTTGGTGGAAGAATGCTCTTGATGATGACTTGACTATCGACGCTTCTGACACTCCAGTGGATGGTCCCTCCCAGGATGATGAGCCCTCTCAAGATGTTGTGTCCACTCCGCCTGTACCTGATCCCGCAGGGGCGCTGGTGGGCAAGACGGTGTGCCCTTCAATCCCTCCCGAGACTTTCCCTAATCAAACACAAACGATTGTTGCCCCTTTTATTCGGGTGGTGTGGAGCTCCTAGCTCCAATTCTATCATCGACCTTCCAACTTTAGGTTCGAGTGCATCCCCCTCCCTTTGCGATATGTCTATCATTGAAGCTTCACTTGAGGGCTCCCTCCTTTTCCCTCGTTCTAAGGACTTGGACTCTGAGTTTTCTTGGAAGATTATTAAGAGAAGAAAAAAAGGACTTGCTAAATCTCTCTACTTGGCACCCTTGGGTGAAGGGAGTTAGAACTACCAAATCAGGTTCTGGAGTTGTCTAGATCTCAATGTTTTGTTTTGTATTGTGGCGTGGTCACCATCCCTGTGTTGTTTGTACCATATCTCATGGTACTCGTTCTATCTGCCTTTAGGTTGTTTTGTAAAAGGGTTTGGGCCCTTTCAAAAACCCATTTTTATCTATATCAAAAACAATACTTGTTGCCAATGATGTTGCCACAAACATTAGAACAATTGAACATCTTATTATCTCTTTCAATTGGATCTCGCAGTGTTCACCATATTGTGCCATGCCATCTATTATGCACACTCCACAGGCATCAACAGGATTGAAAGCAATTGGCATGCCAAACAAGAATTTAGTTGGGATAGGATAGACCCAATGGCATCAATGTTATTAGTTAGTGCCTTGAAACAGGAGATGTAGTCAAGACATTGATGATTAACTGTGGATCAATTTATTTTTTGGGACACATACTTAACATCAGCATGACTTTAAGAAAGCAAACATCACAATCATTCAACCAAATCGGCTTGAAGTTTTAAAAAAATTGTCGTTAGCTTGGACTCTTCTATAACGTTGCAGTTCATGGCTCGTGAAGCACTTGAAGTCGGCCTCTCATTTCACATTCAATATACAAAGGTTTCTCTTGCTCATGGCAATGATCTAGTTTGGGGCATTCCATATTCAAGTCTGCAGTTTTGGGAAGTTTTAAGTTTTTCAAATAGTGGAAGCTTTACGGTATTTTGATAGAGTGGTTTTAAAATTGAGGGCATTTTTATAGTCATTAAAACCACACATTACTTTCTTTAGTGGGGTATATTTTTAAGTATTTTAAGGGGGGCAATTTTTGCAATAAGTTGGTTTTTATTTGCAATTTTAAAAATCAAAACAAAATTTGCAAACCAAAACAATCGCAACTTTTGATATTCACGATACATTTGGGGATGAAAAATGTAGTCTAATGACTTGCATTGCGATCTCATCGCCTCTATCATCTGTCGCTACATCTGAATCCAATGTTAATTTATCCATGGCTTCCAAATATTCTTTGCACCAAGACATTGATATCAATTTTCTAGATCCACCACATTGGGACACATTTCTACTAGACATATCATCCTTGTTTGTAGAGTCCCACATTACAAATTTGGAAGACACAATTAAGAACATTGATCTTCTATTTGATGATAGATTTGATGAAGTTGCATCACCGTCATATTCTTTGAATGTCATGAGGGCACATTCAGACCCTCTTGTTCTTTCTTATCCTACATTTGCTTCTATAGTGACAGATTTACAAATATTCATGAGTCCGCATATCTAACTCAATAATCATTTATTTTGAAAAGGTTTATAAAAGTATCAAATTCTCATCAATCCAATTATCTTGCCTATGGTGAGCACCATAAATCCATGGTTACTATACCTAAATCTTTTACGATCCCTGATTTCTCATATCAGTAAATTTCTCACAATTTGACATTAGTTTGGAAATCTTTGAGAAAAATTCAAAGATATCATCTTTGACTTCATCATTATCTTTGGATCATGTGTAGAATTCAGAGGAATTCATCTTTCTTCATCCATTTTCTTATTCGGAATGGGAAGATATCCTACATTTTTCTGTCGTTCTATTTCTTCCCAAGGGGAGAAATGTTGTTCAACGATTGTGGATCACCTTCAACATCCAGTGTTGAGTATTTCCCAGCGCTACATGAAGCATTCTTTTGAGGGGAGACTACACGGTTTCTCTTCTCATCTCAGTTTTGGGAGGCAATATTTCCTCGCATGGAGTTCTGTTCTTCTCACTTTTTTGGGGGGTTGCATAGACCTTATCTCTTTTCTCTCCTATGGAGGGAATATCTATTGTACATTTGTAATAGTAGTCCTTGGGGGGTTATGTTGAGTCCTCCCTCTTCTTCATTTGTACATTTATTTCATGTATCTTTTCTCTTTTGGAGAGGAGTTTTATTTCCCACTGGGTTTTCTCCTTTACTTAGTTTATGAGAAATTTATTTGTACATAGGTACCTAACATGACCTTGTATTCAAGACCCATCATCATCATCGCCATCATCATTGTATCTCTCCTTCCTAAGTTTCACTTAAGAGGGTGTTAGTGTAAACAAAGACATTATCCAACTAGTTAGCTTTTAGCCAATCTAGGAGAGTCCCATTCACACTTGTTAAGTCTCCACTTAGGAACTTTTTCTTTTCTGTCTCACTTCATGTGGTCGAGACACATGTACTCACCTTTTGAAACACCTATCTCATACACACATGACATTTTTATCACACTTATCTTATGTGCATGCAAGGTGGTTAGAGTACACAACTGCATTCTCATCTCACCCCTTTTCTATAGAATGAGGTGTTCATATGTAAATTGTAAGATTCTTGGATTCACACATATTGTATAAATATATTGCTTGTTTTCGCATATCATAAATCTCTTGTGGAAGGCATATCCTTGTTTTGCAGGATCTATTAGGCTGTGAGGGTCAAATACCCGACTCCAACAAAGACAACAAGCAAGCATGCAATAATGCCTAGGATGTTGATGTAAGTTGATTATGCAATGATGATTCTATGATAGTCTAGTGTCCTAGGATGACTCTTTGAAGGTTTGAAAAGAATTAGGGTTTGTCTTTAAATACAACACCCTAGCACACGAGTTAACATTTTTTGCACTTAAGTCAATTCATAACAAATAGTTGGAGCAAGTTAGCTTGGGCCCAAAATTTAAATTTAAATTTGCAAGTTTTGGGGTCATTTCTACACTCACTAAACTAAACTGGGTTAGTTTTGTGCCCATGGATTTGACCCAAGATAATGTATAATAGATTGAGAATTAGGACAAGTTCTTAGGGATGTGTACAAATGGAATCAAGTTATTTGTCAACTTTTACCTTAAACACACCACTTGTAGTCTAGTCATTGCATTAGGGGCAACTTGGCCAAAATGGGCCCAAAATAATAGGGAAAAAGTGTATGGTATGCAATTTTCACCATTACAATTGTATATTCTACTTTTCTTTTTCTAATAATATAGTTCTTCAAAGACTTTTTAATCATCTAACTAGATGGTATTATTCTATTTTCTAATAATATATTTCATCTTGAAGGGCCCCAGACTATTTTTTATGAACTATTTTCTTGGGTGTCTCCTTTGTATGTGATACATTTGTATCTACCTCACAAGAAGACACCATCACTACTTTCATACCACAACACCCATTATATAATGCCTATAAATGTAAATATCACATAAAATAAAAGTCATTTTTACTTTCATGTAGTTTAATATTAT
Organism: Cunninghamia lanceolata; assembly: GCA_027924645.1. Classification (NCBI taxonomy): domain Eukaryota; kingdom Viridiplantae; phylum Streptophyta; class Pinopsida; order Cupressales; family Cupressaceae; genus Cunninghamia; species Cunninghamia lanceolata. The sequence continues at coordinate 4,419,357 of BSBN01000395.1, read as the reverse complement.
AATTTGGTTATTCCATTAGGACTTGTACACAACCTTTTACCTTAATAAAACACCAAGATTTTGAGTTGCAAGCTCAATATCCTTCTTACCGAGTGGTTTAATGAAGGGGCCTTGCTTGAATTCTATTGCAGGGTGCTAAAAGAAGCAAAATTGGACAACCCTTAAGAAACATGGCAAATGAGAGACAATCAGAGGGATAAAAAATGATGAGGAAGGAGAGGTAAATATATAACACTAGAAAGTGGAGTGTAATGAGTAGTAGGAATACTAGAAGTACGAGAGAAGGTATACCACTAGTAGCATAAAATGAAGGAATGTCATTAGTAGGATAAGAGGAGGGGATTATACTAGTAGGATAATATTACGAGACTGAACTAGAACAGTGAATGTGGGACATAGGTGGGATACTAGTGGTATGGAATGAAAACACGTGCCACTAATAAGGTGAGAACTAGTCATAGCACTAGAGGAATGAACACGTGGAGGAAGTACCACACTAGCAAGGGTATCATGAGAAACATTGGAAGTAGGACAAGTGGCAATAGAGGAATAAGCCTGGCTAGGATGTGGGGAAGATGCACCATGAAAAGAACTTGAAGAGGTAAACTTAGCACCAATGCCTTGACGAGTTTATAAACTAAAGGGCTTATCAATCAATAACATGTGAAGAGCATCAACCGATTGTGTAGGAGAGACAACACTAACTAAAGCAACAATCTCTTGAGAAAAGTGTATAGTGAAAGCAAAATCTTGCCTATTTATTTGTTCTAAGTTGTATCATGATCAAAATTATTCTTCCCATTATGAATGTTATCCATCATGCACACAATATCTCATGATCACTTAAACTTTGAGCCATCATAGGATTAAAACGAGGACTTCTTCTCAAAGGGAAAGTAGAATGACAATGAGACTCTGGCATAAACTCAATACACAAGCCCTAAAAGGTATGAAAAGGACAAAACAAGGGAATACTGATATAAATCATAGAAATTAAAAAAGCTTTAGATATGAAAAGTAAATTAAAAAAAAACCCTATGGGAAAGACCTAAAGGGGTGTATGATGATATCAGTTTGCTGGCAAGAGAAGGAAAATAAATAACCATTTCAAATAAATCTTAGGATGAATACCAAATGAAGCAAGACAATCACTTAACCCTAGAATTTAATGAGGTAGGACAAATGATGCTACTAAAATAAATGCTTAAAATTAAATAAATAAGGCAATGCTACTCAGCTCTAAACTTGATAAAGATTCACTATGATAGATGTTACCAACCAATTCACTAATTTTTGGAGCCTTGGGTGATGTTAGACGACCACCTTTGTATTAGTTATTTACTTTTTTGTTGCTCTAGTTCACTTTTGTGCTTACGAAACTAATCTCCACAACTATAAATGCCCAAATTGGAACAAGCCTACATGGTAAACACGACAATGATTCAACAATCTAATTCATGACCCTACGTGGCATGAAATATAAAAAATATTACCTTCTTTTAATATCTCCAAGGTAAAGTTCCATGTCAACCTCTTATAACTCTCTACATGTGATTTTTACTACCTTTTGTTATACACCAAGTGTTTGTGCAAAAGCTAATTTTTTCCTTCATATTGATGAGTTTGTTGTGACAAACATTTAATTGTCAAAATGACAAACACACAACGTTTGTTTGTACACACGATTTTTCCTATTTTTGTGAGTTCGTCTTGAATTCCAACTTTTGTTCAACCCATATTTATGTTTAGGAAAGTCTATCTTTAACTTCCCGTAGCTCCTCATCACCATCATATTTATTAATAATCCTCTTTGAGTTAGGAAAAGAGTCTAGATTTTGCAACCGATAAACCATCGCTATGAATTTGAGACCTCCAAAACTTATGTTCCAAATCTTTTCAAAATTCCTTGCACACCATTGGTCTACCTCTTTAAGCCATAGTATTTTTTGCCTTTAAGAATTTCAACTAGTTCACCTGCCTCTTTTACATTAGACAGTTAGCACAGTTGAAGGCTAGACAAGGAAGTTGCATGATCCTCGATGACAAATTGCCAGCACTCAAGCTTGCTCCGTGTCTAAGACAAATCCAATCCTAGGTATGGAATTTCTTACATTCTTAGAGTAGATATAGTCTTAATTAATTTAGTCTGCTTGCGAGTTCTTTGCGAAAGAGATGTACCTAATATAGGGTAGGTTTAGTCTGTTAGGAAATATTTAGATTAAATTTCAATTGTTTGTTGAAAATTTTAATCAAGAAATTGTGTGCTACCAAGCTTGAAAATTGAAAAAGCTTTTATTTATTTCGATGTATGTTTTCCAAGCTTTCTTTGTGATTATCAATTCAAAAACTTATGTTGTCTCAAGGAATTAAAAAGACTTGACAATTTAAATAATACAACACATAAATTCCCAAGAAGGTAAATTGTCATAATTGAACTATTGGACCCAATGCCTAATACAACTACAACGACATATGTGGCATCATCCATATAAATCACTAGAGAGTATTAAGGACATTGTCATTTTCATTTTCATTTTCCTTCATTTTTCATTTCCCTCTGTTACCCATTCGTCGCTATTGTAAGAAGTAAATCTCAAAAGGGTGTCATTGGTAGGGCGAATCCTTTTCACATACTACCTATGTTCCACATACCTCTCTGCTCTCACATAATTTAACATTTCTTTCATGTACCGATGGGTATAAAGAAAGGACGAGCTTCTTCCACGAACTAACAGGTATATCAAAAGGGCAAACATATCGAGAGGTTTGGTATACGGTGTGGTGATATATAGAAAACACAATCCATCTCACTTGACAACAAAAGCCATAACATGTTGTAAATTGTATTGTTTTTGAGCATTATCACTGGAACTCAACTCGAAAGTGTGTAATCTTTGTAAACATGTCGCTATTATACACCAATGCACTGTTATCTTTGCAAATTAATGTCAACAACAAAAAAGAACTGCAGATATATTATTAGAGTGTTGACGTCAATGCAAGCCATGTTCATGCAATTTTGCAACCAATACAAGATGTTGCAACAAGAAATCAATAGGTTGCAAAATCAACTACAAAACTAGACACCCGATGCCTCACCAAAGAATAAAGATGTTAACAGTGATCTTCCTTGTTCGAGTAGTTCAACTGAGAAGGATACTAAAGACAAAAAGTCCTTGAAGAAGAGCATTAAGCCCCCACATCCATCACATAAAAGTGTTGCAAAGAAGAAAGATGTTGATGTCCCTTCTTCAAGAAGTACAACTCAGAAGGTAGAAACACCCAAAAAGTCTTCGAAGAAAAGTGATGAGCCCCCTCATGTACCACAGAAAATGTTGTTGATTCTACGACAAAAAGTGTGATTTCCTAACAGGTTATTGATAATGAGTACACTAAGACCACAACATATGTAGCTCAGTGTAGATTATTTAAGGCCATAGATATTGCCTCTTGTTTTTTATTAAAAGGCGTAAAGAAAATTTTTGAAGGGAACCTGGAACTGATGCATATGGGTTGTCATTGATGTCAACAATGGTATGGAGTGTTGTAGTATCGAAGAGTGTAAGTGATGTCAAAGGGAGATTGCAGTAGTATGGTGATCAATGAAGACGTTATAGAATAAGTGATCAAACGTATTGTGAAGCAAAGAGCAAAGGGATGAATATATGCTCTGCAGCCAAAGGAGCAGATCAAGAAAGAAGGCAAATGGAGATGGATCAGTATCATCTGTAAAGGAGATAGATCGGTATCATCTATACACAGTCATATGATATCTTATGAAGTTCTTGTGTAAGTTCACAATCTTGATATATTTATGTTTGAAGTTTATGATGAGTAGAGTTGGGGTCTTGCTAAATGATGATGATATGAACTCATGATACTTACAGCATGATAAAGTTGTAAAAGATTGAAGGAAATTGTCTAAGTATAGTACAAGTCAGGGAAGGAGTCACAAACTCACAAGAAGGTACCTCATTCTACCGTAGTTGAACGTAAGCGTCTGCGGATTGGACTAGTGGCCAGATATTACACTCAAGTAGCTATGTTTCAGATTTGAGGTCATAATATTTACCGCAAGATGTTTTGGAGACAGAAGTGTGAAGACAGTGTTGAAACAGGGTAAGTGCAGTCACAGGGAGACAGGAGAATGCTCCGCACTTCTCCACAAATGAAGATATGATGTTGCAGCTTGGAGGACAAGTAGATACAAGCCAAAGGAATGTGTGCGTCAAGTTTCAAGTGATAATATGTACCACAACTACTTCTTCGGAGTCAGTTGTGTGAAGACATGCCTTGGTGCTAATTGGAGTAAGCAGAGAAAGATAGCTGAGGCCACCGTAGTTCACCGCACAATGGTAATTGGCCTTGCTGATTGAGTGATAAGCTCATAAGGCTGGTTGGTATGCATTGTTCAAGTTTCAAACGATTGTGTTCACCACAAGTATGGTTTTCATTGTTTTATCTTAAGACTGTGTAAGCAAAGGTTGTTAAGGACACCGGCATCAGAGATCAACTGTTTGCGCCAGTATGAAATATCTTGAGATGATAAGAGAAGTGTACACGAATGTTTTGCAAGTCATATAATATTTAGTTTGGTCTGCATGATGTAATTTTGTCTCCTTCGGTACCATTTTAGGTCTGGAGCCAAATAGAAGGAAGGATAAGTGTTTGCGGAGCCGACTTGGTGTATAATGAAGACTTTGTCATGCGTGTGGAGTGTGTGCCAACTTAGAAAAGTGTGCTAAGGTAAATTATGACCTGATTATGCTTTGTTTTTGAACCACACTTGATTTCTACTTACCGCATATGTTTTGGAGCCGACTGTTGTGGCCACTACACGTTCCATGTTATACGTTTCATCTTGGCCGACCAAGGAGAAAGATTTTTGAAACTTGCAGAGGATATAAATGTAAGATCAAAGTGCTACGCCCTTAATATTGGTGTACATAGGGTTATGAACAGTCAACTTGTGGATATCTTAACTCCTAATTAAGTCACGTTATCATTATTATATTATTATTTAGTTAGATAGGTCAGACTAGGTGTTATATAGAGGTGTGTCTATTCATCCTAAGCATAATTAGGTATATATAGGAGGATATGAGTCTTATTTCATCATATATTGTGAAGTGTGTGCTCATTGGAGATATTTGGAGGTTGCCCCCTCGAAGTGGCCTGTTATTCTCAGTTATTATTAGGTATTTGCAGAATATTTCATATTATATTCTTCCATTGTGCAAGCTATTTCATTACAAGTGGTATCAGAGCATGATCTTGGCACCGTAGAGGCAAGGTTTTTTCTCAATATTGGAGGCGATTTTGGGAAGAGCATAACTTTCAGATTTTAGCAAAAATTTTAAAGATTTTTAAAGGGTTTTTGAAGACCATATTAAAGAAGCTACAGTCCATATTTCAGAGCAATTGGAGCAGATTTGAGCGAATTATTGCAGAATTACGATTTTTACACAATTTATTTGAGATCTACATATCTCTCACATCCTGCCGAATTGGAGTATAATTTGTATTGGGTTTTTGAAGACATAATAGAGGAGCCTACAATCTAGAGCTTGGAGAAATTCAAGCAAAAATAAGAAAGTTATTGCAAAATTAGGTTTTCCAACAAATTCGCTCTCAAGGCTGCAAATTTGCTAATTTTTTGGAGTTTTTTCTCGGTAAGTGGTATCTTGGCCCTAGTAAGTTACAATAAAATTTTTAGAGAATTTACATTTCGTTTGTGTGATTTATTTCAAAAATATTGGTTTCAATCATGACGGGGCCTGCAACAAGAGGCAAAAAAAATGTTGTCACACCAGGGAAATCCTCTGATAAGGATGGGGAAACAATAGAGGATAGTAATCCCAATGAGGAAATAAGTAAGGTCAAAGAAGAGGTGTCCTCAATTAAGAGGGATATGTGTGACCTAAGAGGAGATACATCAGATATACGAAGCATGTTAAGCGTCTGTATGAATGAACCAAGAAAGGAGTTCTCAAGAAACCAAGGTGAAACCTACAAGTCGGCTAATACTGACACAAATTTTAATACTCCTATGGGATCTAGGAATTTGTTTCCAAAGGTGGATATGTGCAAGTTCAATGGCAAGGATCCTCTAACATGGATAAACCAAATGGAGAATTTTTTTGAAGTACATCAAATCCCATATGGACAAAAAGTCACGATGGCTTCCCTATATCTAGAACCAGATCAATTCATTTGGTACCATTGGCTTTGTACTCATCGAAAGAAGAAGGGTCTCACTGTCTCATGGTTAGTTTTTACGAAGGAACTCCAAGCACAATATAGCAACAGTGTGACAGACAACTTCTTTAGCCAACTAGCTAAACTTCAACAAACAGGATCAATAAAGGATTATATTCAGCAATTCCAAAATCTATCCTTAAGAGTAGATACAATTACAGAGGAGAACTTGAATGATTTATTCTTAGGTGATCTCAAGGATCACATTCAACTTGAGGTACGCATATTTTGTCAAAATTCTATCTCTGAAGCAATGATTATGGCAAGACAAGTGGAGGAAAAAAATTTGGCTAATAGAAGGGAGGAATTACCTAGTAACAAAGTTGACAAGGCTCTTGCATCATCATTTACTCATCCTATTATGTTGACACCTCAACAATTGGAAGAGAAAAAGGCCAAAGGGTTATGTTTCAACTATGATGGAAAATATCATAAAGGACATAAATGTGATGAGAAGAAGTTGTTCTGGCTACCTATGATGAAGATAAGGATGAAGAAGATCCAGTGGTGGTGGTAGAGGACTCTAAAGATGTCCAACCAACTATCTCTTGTCATGCATTATTAGGTATTAATAACCCACAAACACTCAAGGTAAGGGGTTTCCTCAAAAAACAAATAGTCACGGTATTGATTGACTCAAGGAGTACACGTAACTTCATCAACAAGCAACTAGCAGCAAAGTTAAATTGTTTTGTCTACCCTACCCCCGAATTCCAGGTTATGATTGCAGATGGTGGTACAGTCAATTGTTCAGGGAAATGCCATAGTATTAAACTCACCATGGGAGATTACATGATAGATAGCCCTATGTTTGCTATACCCATGGCTGGAGCAGACATTGTTTTGGGAGTTCAATGGCTTACTACCTTGGGCACAATTGAGATGAATATCCAAGAACTATTCATGCACTTCTACTCTGGGGATAAAAAAATATGAGCTACGGGGTTTACGTGCAAAGAGTCCACAATCGGTAAGTGCACACCAAATGTCACTAAAAAAAGATGTGGATAAAGGTGTGGCTCAATTATTGTCAATGGAAGTGCAAAATCCAAAGATTCCTGCTTCACCTTTCATGAAAGTAGTTACAGTTTCATATCACAAGAGGGAACCTGATTTGTATGGGCCGCATAAAGGTTCAACAAGGACTGACAACATCGACTTCAAATTGAGGTTACCTAAATCAAAAATCATACAACCTTTCTACGATATCTCTATCTTGGAGAATACTAGTAGACTCAAAAGTCCATCCACGACAATGTTACCGGAGCTTGATGAAGAAGGAAGAATCATATTGGAACCAGAGTGCATTCTTCAAACACGCACGAAGAAGCTGAGGAATAGAACCCTCACTGAGTATCTCATCCAATGGAAGAATTTACCAGTTGATGAGGCCACATGGGAGGACGAGGAGTTCATTCAGAAGAATCCACACTTGATTAGCATTGAGGACAATGCTTCTTTGAAAAGGGAGGGCATGCTACGCCCTTAATATTGGTGTACATAGGGTTATGAATAGTCGGCTTGTGGCTATCTTAACTCCTAATTAAGTCATGTTATCATTATTATATTATTATTTAGTTAGATAGGTCGGACTAGGTGTTATATAGGGGTGTGTCTATTCATCCTAAACATAATTAGGTATATATAGGAGGATATGAGTCTTATTTCATCATATATTGTGAAGTGTGTTCTCATTGGAGATATTTGGAGGTTGCCCCCTCGAAGTGGCCTGTTATTCTCAGTTATTATCAAGTATTTGTAGAATATTTCATATCATATTATTCCATTGTGCAAGTTATTTCATTACACAAAGTTGTTGAGTGATGAATGTGTTGTGCATTGTGAGAAACCATTGATAATGTGTGAATAAACTTACCGCAGAAACAAATATAATGATGAAGTGTGGAAATTATCAGTTCATGTGAAGTAATACTATTGTGGAGGTGATTGTAGAAGTTGTGATAACTAAGAAGAGTTTTTGAAGTTGTTTTGATGTTGCGGAGGTTGGTATTGTAGTTGTGAAGAGGTGAGATTGTTGTGCAGAGGTTGTAGAGGTCAACAAAAGGTTGGAGCAGTCAGTGTCTTGTGGAAGACACTTCTAAGTCAGATGAGTTTTGTGTTACAGAGGTTGTAGAATACTTATGTAAAAGTTGTAAGTGATGTATCTGATCAGGGAGTTGCAGCTTCCTTTGGGTTGTAGCCCATAAATGATAGTGTAATCTTGTTTTATTTGAGGCTGGATTTGGACAGTGTATCCAAGCAGCTTGCTCACCGTGGTTTTGCCCTTCTAGGGTTTTCCACGTACATCTGGTGTTATGGTTGTGTGCTCCTGTGTTCTTTTGTTTCTCATGATTTAAATGCTTTCATTAATTTGAATATTGTTGGAAGAAAAAGAAATTAAGTATTAATTCACCCCCCCTCTCAGTACTTCTGTCTATTCAACAGGGACTCTATTATAGACAACAAAACGTCAACAAACCTGATGTTGACCCATGCTGAAACAGCAGCAACCTAGATACTACATCTTGTTGGTCATACTTTTGCACTTGAGTTGTAAGTTGAAAACACTAAAAGGGTGGCTTAATGGAGACTTGTGATGAAAACACGAGAGGGTGTCATTGAGTTGTGCATTTCTATACACAAGTTCATATATGTTGTTCTCTTTCTAAGGGGGTCTTGGTAACAACTCTCCACTCTCATATTACAAGGGAACATCAAGATTTAGATTTTGAGTTCTTCGAGCGTGATACTTGGAGGAACATTAAGATTTATACTTCAAGCTCTTGGAGATTGCTCACATTGTCCATTGAGGACTTGTCATTGCAACATATAGTAGTTTATCACTACATCTCAACAAGTAATGTTCAACTCATCACCTGAACACTTGAGATTACGCACTTCATTTTGGTTTTTTATGACTATGCCATGGAGCAAGATCATCATATGCCTTCATTTACAACACAATTTTTCCTATAACGAGAGCAATTTTTGTGTCGACATCATGGACGATAAGTGGTTCACATTTTCAACTTGATTGAAAGTCAAGTCATTCAATGTATTCTTCAACACACTTTTGGATTACTCATGGGCGCAAACAACTTGGGTTATCCAGATTTCAAGTCACATGGTGTAGTTGGCACACTTTTGGACTACTCATGGGCGCAATTAGCCTAGGTTCTCCAGTTTTAACTAACAGAAGTGACAGACAGAATTTGAATAGCCTTCTACAAATTTCATCACTTAGAACAAAAATGATGGTGAAAATTTTCACAACAAATGAGTGCAGTATTCTCTCAAAATGATATATAGCATCGTAGAAAGCTGACTCAACTTGAGATAACAAACTCAAGTCTAAATACCAAGTCCATATATTGGTTCTTGAAAAACTGCAGAAAGGAATCACTCAGGAAAAACTTTTTGCAAAACATTGGAGCTTCGTATCAAGCAAATGAGGCGCCATAAACAAGTTGCCCAATGTGCAACACAAACAATAGTTTACCACTACCCCTACAAATTAAGGGGGGATGTAACAATAATGTAAATAATCCTAGGTGTAGTAGGATGATATTTTGTATTTTATATTTCCTAGTTGCACTAGAAGTTGAACATTCATCCAGAAGATGAACTCAACAGTCATTTTCTCATTATTAAATATGTAAATTCTAAAAGAATGAGATGAAGCTTTTCATTGAATATCTTGCTAATTGTCTAAGTCTCATCCATTTTTATTCGTCAATCTTTTTCTTGCATTTACATTTTCAGGCCTTACAAAAAAATTGATGTTTCTAGATGATACAAAATATGTCATCATGTAGATGCTACTTGATAAAACAAAGCAATAAACTAATCACACTTCTAAAAGCAAGACACAAATATTTTTGAGATTTCCACTTGCACACCCCACATCTGCTTAAACATTGGGAGATTCCTTGGGAATCACCCCACTCCATATTAATTTTTTGAAACAATTGCCAAACAAGAGATATAATCAGGAACATTCCCAATGAGTTCCATGTGGTATTATAAGAAACTATAAATAAAATTATTGAATTAGTTTAAAGTTAAAAATAAAAGATAGAATCTCGTTCAAAGGTTAAAAGAAAATAAGATTAAAAGGAAAATTAGGATGCCTCAAGATCCTAATAAACAAGAAACAATTAAGAAGTGGCGTCCCCCTCCTAAACATTTTGTAAAGTTGAATTTTGATGGTTCCTCTAGGGGGAACCCAATAAATGTTGGTGGGGATTTACTCTCAAATATTCAAAAGGAAGCTTTATGTATCGAGGTTCCCTATTTTTAGGGATCAAAATGAATAATGAGGTTGAGAATCCTAACTATGGAAGGAGACTCCTTGGTAGTGAGCAATGCCCTTTAAAAGGAAATGAATCAAAATTGGAGTCTAAAATGTTATGTGGATGAGGCATCGGGGATAGAAGCAAATGAGAAGGTATGCTATCAACATTGTAGAACTTTGAACCCTGCTATTGATTTTCTAGCGAATTATGGCGTGGATCAAGCCCCTATAATTGCTATCTCCAGCCATCTCCCAAACTCCTCGGTAGGTTTGGATCATCATTTAAATTTTTAACCTCCCTAATATGTATATAATAGTATCTTTGGAATAGTTCCCTTGCTAGTGGAGCTTCATCTTATTGGTTTTAATATGACCATTTAGAGGTGGAGATTTATGGGTTAAGGTTGGTGCAATTTAATTTTTCATATGGTGTATTGTCTATATGTGGGAAGAGTTTTCAAATCGGAAGTGTTTCATGCTAAGTGAAGGGGGAGAAGTAAGCTTGTATCCTTCTCGCATGTGCAATTCATTGTTATTAAATGTTTTGTACAATGTGCATTGGAAGTTCTTCATTATATGTTGTGGTGGCTCTTTCAATGGTGGTATGGTGGCAATGGTAAATTGCATATATGCATCTGGAATTGATGTGGGTAATTGGGTTGTTGGTCCTTCTCTTATTTCTCCTTCGGATGGCTTGACGTAAGGTGCCTATGCGAGATCATAAAAGAAATGTTTGGTGTCTGATAAACAATTGAAAGCAATTTTCCTCTGCTCTAACCAAGGGTTGTTAGGGTTTATTAAAATAGAGCTAGGAACAGATGGTCTGGGTATGGGAGGAGCGCTTAGGTCACGTTCAATGATCCACATGGATTTTATATCTAAATTGGTGGAGGCATTGTTGAATAAAGAGCTACGGCTATGGCTTTTGCAAATGTTTGTTCCAAAGGATTTTAATGAAATGGTGTTCCCTACAGTGTCACGTCCCCATACTAAGGCATTTGTTTAAATTAAAGATTTAATCATTATGATAGAGACAATGTAGTTACCTTCGTAAAATATCAATTCAAATGATAGAAATAATTACATATATTATTAATATATATTATTTAATAAATAATATTAAAAGAATATCATTATATGAATATTTTAATATAATTATATTATCATATTTATAACAAATATAAATATAAGATGCAATATTATTATATTATATAAAAATGGACAAATATAAGTATTGTCAATTATAAGATATATAATAATAAATAATATATAATATTAGTAATAATAAATAATATTTGATATAAATGATATATTAAAACTCTAAAAGGAGGACAGCTTCTATATACAAAGAGCCCTTCATTTAATTAAGAACAAAACTTGTCTTATTTCATACACTAAAGGAGCAGCGATTCACAATTGGTAATAAAGTTTTAAAAACAAACCTATTTGCTTAATACATGATTTTATAAAGGAGAGTTTATGATTTATAAAAAAGTGGTGATTGTTAAGGAAAGGTGTGTCCCATGTAAAGTGACGCCTCCTTTCGAAAGAATGGAGAGATATGAATAGAAGCTATAAAAGGAGTCATTCGATGGGGGGGAATAGGGTACAGTTCAGCAGCAGCAAATAAAATTAAAGATATAAAATTAAATCAGATCTACAGCAGGGATGATTACGATTAACTTAGCAAGATCATATAAAAATATATGGACAACAAATAAGAAGCCTATCTCACCATTGAACCATTAGATAAGACGAGAGATTAATATTCTTCTACATATATACCAGCATTTCAAATATCATTTGAAGGAATATTATGATGTCATCAACAAGCATCATATTTACAGCCAAGGAAAAGAGAGCCACCATCAGAAATTCAGGTAAGTATAATTAATATGTTTATTCCTATACTAGTTAAATGTAAGTATGTGTATTTCAATTGCCTAAGTTTATATCTAGTATAAAGATATTGTTATGGATGGAATGTGAATAGGAATAAGCAAATTCTAGCATAGAATAAGAATGTTATAAGGTAAATTTGCATATCATAAAATAAATGATCATTATTGAATAAGAATGCGATCATAAAGATGGCATACGATGCAAGATATGATGCATGTTAGTGTTAATAAAAAAGGTAGTAAAAATGCCTAAACAAGAGCAATATTAAACCATGAAAGGAATGAATATTCTCTCAATAATGATATAATGTTAATAAATATATGAAAAGATATATTATTATAGAATCATGTTAGCAAATAGAATAATAGAATTAATTCATTAACTCTATCTGAGAGGGTGATGCATGGGAATGTTCAATTATCCAACATGGGTGTGTTTTGTCCCTTGTCTCAGTTGGTACAAAAGGTACCCCTTGGACAAGTGGAAGTGGCCCTTGTCTCAGTAGGTATGAAAGGTACGCCTTGGACAAGTGGATATGGCCCTTGTCTCAGTTGGTACAAAAGGTACCCCTTGGACAAGTGGAAGTGGCCCTTGTCTCAGTTGGTACAAAAGGTACCCCTTGGACAAGTGGAAGTGGCCCTTGTCTCAATAGGTACAAAAGGTACCCCTTGGACAAGCAGATATGGCCCTTGTCTCAGTTGGTACCAAAGGTACCCCTTGGACAAGTGGAAGTGGCCCTTGTCTCAGTAGGTGCAATGGCACCCCTTGGACAGGTGGATTTGGCCTTTGGCTAAAGTAGGTGAGTTATTCACCCCTCGAGCCAAAGGATTGTAATCATTGGCCTTTGGCTAAAGTTGGTGAGTTATTCACCCCTCGAGCCAAAGGATTATCATAATTGGCCTTTGACTAAAGTTGGTGAGTATTCACCCCTCGAGTCAAAGGATGGAAATAATGGACCCATGATAATTGGCATATGGCATCCTATCACATCCACTCACATGGAATTAATGATTTGATTAATGCATAGATCCACATATAATGGATAATGATGGAAAGTGTGAAAAGCATATTGATGTTGAACATAAGAGTATAACCCTATAAGGGCAATGTAATTATGTAATTTGAATATTTCTTGTATATATTATTATAAGTGCGAATCCAAAGATAGACTAGTGTACTAATGTTCTCTTTTTGCAAGTTGAAATTGTTTGCAAGGTTGTGAAAATTTTGGCTTGCTACAAGGGGACATTACAAGTGGTATCAGAGCAGTCATCCTGCCATCCTGTGAATAATAGTTAAATAAAAAAATAAAAAAGATAAAAAAAGTATTACATACTTTAATATTAAGCTTATGTAACTTCAATATTAAATTTATTATTATCATTACCTATATTACCTATACTTTTCTCTAATCTTTTAAGTATTCTTTCGTCACAAATTTGATTTACGATCCTGAAAGCATCATAATTGTGATTGCTTGAGGACAAGCAATCTTGGGTGGGGAGGGTTGTCATGTCCCGATATTAAGGTATTGTTTAAATTAAATATTTAAAATGTCATGTTAAATATCCCGGCCATAGTCCATTAATAAATATATATATAATATTATATGATATTATCTATAAATATTTTAAATATTAACCGATATATTATATTTATAAATAACCAATACAAATATAAATATAAATATTAAAATAGCATATTATTTTTATATAATAATAATATATGATAATAAATATAAATGTTAATATTAATTATTATTATGATTATAATATAATAAACATATTTATATAAATGAACATAAATCATACATTATCTAATATATTAGATTGCCTTTAAACAATCCGTCAAGGCAGCAACAACTAATATATTTATAAAAAAAAAGGGCTAAAAAGTAGCGATCACATTATATTATGCAAACTATTATAAATACAATTGGCAGCAAGAATTATATTATAAAAAGACATGACCTTTGTGAAAAGGTATAGTCATTGACCATTTAGGAAAATATAAAGGTAGAGAGTGGAGGAAGCAAGAAACACAACAAAAGACAATGAGTCTGAATTATAGACATGATTGAATATTAATTGTTGGGGAAAAATAAGATAAGTATGCTACACCTATATTCCCAAACAAAGAAATAAATTAATATATATAAGTTATTTCATTATATTTTCTATATGGAATGATATTAATTAAAGGGATTATAATATGAAAAATATTAAAATATAGATTTAAGTAATAAATTGAGTAATATAAGAAAGCAATATTATAAATAATATATTATTAACAAATATCAATATTAGGGATTAAATATTATTATAATTATAAATATAAATATATACAGATGATATGATAGCATGTTATACTCAAGGTGGAGCGAATAACTAACATGATATAGATAGCTTAAACATCTATGAATAACATGATTATAAATGCTTAGAAAATCCATCATCATTAGGACTAAGCCCCAATAAAGAGTTATCATACTTGATTTATATAATGAAGGCAAGGTCCTTAGAAACAAACCCATGATATAAGATCATAGAACACATTGAGAGATTGGAGGTAGACTTGTTAGGAAAAAGTAGCATTAATACATCGAAAGGTAGATAAGACTGGCGGTGGAATTGACCATGTTACATCATACTTAGGCAATGGATAAGACCTGCAGTGGAATGGACTATGCTACATCATACAAGGGCAATAAGTAAGACCTGCGGTGGAATGGGCACGTGTTACATCATACAAGGGCACTTAGTAAGACCTAAGGTGGAATGGGCATGTGTTACATCATACAAAGGCACTACCCGTAGAGGATGATTCATGCAACCTAACAAGAGATAGTACCCCATCTCCACTAAGGTTTGAAAATGAATAAGATTAACATATAATAGACAACCCTAAGTATGAATGGACTTAAGGATTGGATAATTGAATTAATGATATATGTTGATATTATAAGAAGAATTGATTACTAATGTTCTCTTTTACAAGTTGAAATTCTGTGCAAGATTAAGAAAATTTGGACTTGCTAGAAGGGGACATTACATACAGTGGGCGAGTTAGGAGTCAAGAAGGACAAAAGGAAGCTAATAGAGGAAGAGCCTTCGACAAAGGTAGGTTAGTAGCGAAAGGGAAGGATTTATTGTAGGTAGACAATTGTGATAGCAATAGTTGCGTCTTCTTTAGGCATTCTATAATGATGTAGGCAAAGTGCTAGAGAGGCTAATGGTAATACACTCCAAGGACAATTATATAATGGTGTGAGGGCAAGAGTTGTGTCTTCTTTGGGCATTCTATAAGGATTCAAGTGAGTATATGATATCTTTTTGGTAGACTCTATTCATAGATTGCAAAGGCAAAAGGAAGTGCTTAACAAGGTTCATTTCTTGGCATTGGATGTGTCTGCATCTAAACCACAAGAGGGTTATAGTGAACATGGTAGTTGGATGCAAGTTGAAGAGGTTGTAGAGGTAGAAGAGATTGGCTCTTCTGGTATGCACAAGTAGGGAGTCTGTTAAATCCATAGTTGGAAAAATCGACTCGCTGAAAAACTCGCCAAGCCCAAAATTGACGAGTCAAAAAAAACTCGCCGAAAACTCGGCAAAAAACTTGGTAACTTAAAAAATTGCTTAAATTTCATTACAAACACATTTCTTTTTCAAAATTCAATGACAAGATGAATCCAATGAGTCCATAAATGAGTACAAAAGTGTTTTCTATTAAATTTGATTGACTTTAATGCAAATTGATTACAAAATCGCATTCTCATGTGGAATCCTGATGATTGAAAGCCTAATAGTCTGATACAAATTACAATAGATAGTTGAAAATGAAAATAGTAAAAGTAGAAGTAAATACTAAATACAACATTTTGCACCTTCCTCTTCCCTAATTTAGTCAAAGCTAGGGAAGAGGTAGATGCTCTAGTCTTGTGAGTACGCGGTGTCGGTGGCTCCTCGGTTGGCATGGAAGGTTGTGGCTGAGGCGCGACCACCATCCTGGAAATATCTGGCTCTGGTAATGACTCATCCTCATGAATGTCCTCCAACCCTACATCTCCTATTGCACCCACATCCTCCATTGCATGTCTCTCAAAATCAAGACTCTCATCCACGGTAAACAGTGGAGGTTGCTCATCCCGCCTTGTCCAATCACTGTAAGGATCTATCTCGTCCAAATCAATAGGATCCAGTGATTTGTCCTCTACTCTTTTTGTGCGCAACCGAAGGTACATACAGTATGTGCTGCCACAATAATGGGTTACACTTTCTGGGACATCTTGATTTTTGCTGAAATCACATATTTTTAGAAAATATAATGATTTAAGCCTTGAAAGGTTCCATTTAAAGGATTTTAATTGAATAAGGTTTGATCAAACCCCCTTATATTCAAACCCCCCTAGATTCAAACCCCCTTGGATAGAACCCCGCTAGTTTTAAACCATACCTATAATGGAGTCTCCTCTACACTTATCAAAATGCTGATAAAAAACCAATTTTGATTTATCTTTTGAAGGATCAAATGAATTTATTTAAAATGTATGCTTTGTAAGTATGTAGTATTTATTATAAGCTTCCCAAAAAATATAATTTTAAATATATTTAATTTGATTATTATATTTAATTTTTATTTCTTGTGAATGTATGTTTTTCACCAAACATCAAGTTCTCTATTCTACACACATCGAAAATTAGTAAATTACAAAAACAAAATTCTAAAAAATATCTATGCACTAGGTATTGATGTCCTTGTTTCAACAAAAGAAAAAAATTTGAATTTCGATACATAAAGAAAAAGTTATTTTTTACGGAATACGTCTATGTCTAAATTATAATTGGTTTGACTTCAAAAACTAATTAAAAAATATATATTCAACAAAACATTATGAAACCAAATGCATACACTATATATCGGTGTTACCAATCTAAATTAAAAAGAATCAGAATTTTATCCTTTGTAGAAAAAAAGTTATGTGCTACGAAATACACATCACTTTAAAAAAATGTTGTTTACTATTAAAAAACAGTTATAAAAGGAGATGCAAAAAAATTTACAATTTAACTCCTAATTTTTTTTAAAATATATATTTAGAATCTACAAACAAAATCTCACAAATCACTAGTTCGCATCATCTTCAAATTCCTAATGGTTTAAAGGCTATAGGTGTCAGAACGTGAAGATTTAGTTCAAAATATTGATTTCAATGTCAAGTTTGGCCAAATAGTGTAACCCATTATTGTGCGATGACTAATTATAATTGCACAAAGACAAGGTCATTGAAGCGCTTTTGAGCTAATTTGTTCCTCTTTTTCGTGTGAATGGCCTCAAACAAGCTCCAATTCCGCTCACAACTGGATGCACTACAAGGCTGACATAGTATGTAGAGGATTTTTTGGATATGTGGAAAACCGAAAATCTACCTGTGATTCGAATTTGCCTTCAAAATCTGAAAACAAATCCGTTTAAATCCACTCTTCTCGATCGCAGAACGTTGCAAATGGTGTCTTTTGGGGAGGGGTTTTTTGCTCTGCAAACCAAAAGAAAGGTGTTTTTTGTTCATGAAATGAACTTTCTGGCTGCGGACCTGTTGTGCCCTACACACATGCCCCATTTTGCCAAATGGGGACCCCCTCTTTTTGTTTTGTCTTGGAGTCTCAACTTTTCTTCCTAGTGATGATTGGAAAGTGAAACGGTGCTTAGAATGCAAGATTTGTTTCAAATTTGGATATTTGGCATGTTTGAAGTTGTTTGATGTCTTTCGTGATTGATTTGGAGGAGTCTTAATTGATTTTGTGCTTAAGAAATAGACCTTAGTTGCCTTTTGTGGTAAAATCATGTGTCACTAGATAAAGTGCTTAAAACTTAAAACTGCTACTGCAAGATGTGTCATATTGGGATTCCTATTTTCCATGCCTCAGAATTGCAAAATCATGTCAAATTCCACAACATTTTACTAAGGGTTCCTTGTTCTTTCACCCTGATGCATGTTCCTGAAACCTTGAGTTTGGCTAAGTCTGAAACCCTGAAACCCTAAAAAATTGGTTATGTCTGAAATCTGATGGATCCTCCAAAATCTAGAATTTGCGTGTTAAATCCCATGGATCCGAAACCTATCTCAAAGATTCTGACAATATATTTTAAAATATTTGAAGTATAAGAAATTCAATATAATTTCTTATACTTAAATATATTTTTAAATATATTGTCGCCCACACATGACGAGTTTTCTGCTCGGACTTGCGAGCTTTTGTAGAGTACTCGCCAAAAAATCGGCGAGTTTTCGGCAGAGACTCGACGAGTTTAAGTCATAAAGATTCGTTGAGGAAAAAAAACTCGCAAGTTTTTCAAGACTCGCTGAAAACTCGGCAAGTCTGCCAACTATGGTTAAATCTACTACATGATGTACATTGCATGGTTTTTAAATTTGGAGGCATATTTTGTAGGAAATTGGGGCTTGATGTCATATGCTTTGTGGTCTCTAATCTTTACAATTTGTTTTTGTTGCTCCCCTGCTATAGTATGTATGTGGCTCTTGGTGTGTAGCTAGTGTGTGGTGGTTGTATGGGTTGGTGTAAGCTCTATCCCCAAGGTGATGGGGCATTTTGTATTGTGGATGATAATAGTTATTTGTATTTATGTTTTTACGTTTTGGCTTCTTAGCCATATGCTTACGTATTGTTGTTCTATTTCCTAGGTGGAGGCCCCTATAGATACCCCCAACTAAATTATCTATAAATAAATAAAAAACAAAGAATGATATATCAATGAAATATAACTTGAGAAATTTTCAGTACCATGGTTTTCCCAAATGTCATGAGCCTTTATTTATTTTGCTTGTGTCTAATCAATCCATTTCTTGGCTAACTTCAACTCATATAAGAATGATCTTCAACAATCTATAAAACAATTACTCTGAAATTTAGTTGGATATACTACTACATCTAACAACTCACCAACCATGTCATCAATGTCATGCAATCAAACTTAAGTATGTTTTACAAGTAAATGGACCAGAAGGATGCCAAGAATTTTTTGTGCACATATCCAAAAAGAATCACCAGGATAAAATGCAACAGAAAACCAGGATACTGTTGGCAAGAAAAGCTAATATGAATTTTTCATTTTTTAGGGTTTTGTTCTCCCTTAACTTGTGTCATGGAGCCTGTACTCTTTATACAACCAACAAAATATATACTCTGTTTTTAAATTGACTCCAGAACATTTGAAGCCATTATTTTTTTTATGATGTATGCAAATTTACTCATGGTTAAGATTTCTATCAAACAAAAGATTTCCAGTACCTTAAAATGTGCTTCCAAGTTCAGCACCACACTTCTTGACGAGCAGATGCTAATAGAATATCTTGTTCTGCTGAAAAGAATTCGCCTTTACCCTGCACTCATCAAACATGATCTAACTGTAAAAAACATAGTACAATAGCACTGATTTTGTCATTCATTAAGTGAAAATTCACAATGCTATGCTTGATGGTTAATTCTTTACATAGATTAGTTCAAAACCCATTTTTAGTTAATTAGGAACAGTTGTCCTAAGGAAATGACCATAATCTACAACAATCTATAAAACAATTACTTTCAAATTTAGTTGGATATACTACTACATCTCACAACTCACCAACCATGTCATCAATGTCATGCAATGAAACTTAAGTATGTTTTACAAGTAAATGGACCAGAAGGATGCCAAGAATTTTTTGTGCACATATCCAAACAGAATCACCAGGATAAAATGCAACAGAAAACCAGGATACTGTTGGCCTTAAAAAATTGTAACAGTTGTTCTATCACAAGAAGAGCTAATATAAATTTTTCATTTTTTAGGGTTTTGTTCTCCCTTAACTTGTGTCATGGAGCCTGTACTCTTTATACAACCAACAAATATATACTCTGTTTTTAAATTGTCTCCAGAACATTTGAAGCCATTATTTTTTTTAATGATGTATGCAAATTTATTCATGGTTAAGATTTCTACCAAACAAAAGATTTCCAGTACCTTGAAATGCACTCCCAAGTTCAGCACCACACTTCTTGACTATCCGAGCAGATTCTAATAGAATATCTTGTTCTGCTGAAAAGAATTCACCTTTACTCTGCACTCATCAAACATGATCTAACTGTAAGAAACACAGTACAACAGCACTGATTTTGTCATTCATTAAGTGAAAATTTACAATGCTATGCTGGATGGTTAATTTTTTACATAGATTAGTTCAAAACCCATTATTAGTTAATTAGGAACTGTTGTGCTAAGGAAATGACCATACTTTGGCATTCTTCAGATAAAACCTAGCTGACATTCAATCAAACTGATTACTTGTAGGAAGTTTGACACATGCAAATAGAAACAAAAATGTGAATCCTAATCACTAGAAGATCTCCTAACATGTTCAATAGAGAAACTTGCAAATTAACAGTGTAACTTAAATATCTTAGCACTATTTGCTAATCAACTCAATCTTCCTCTTCTGCTCTAGTGCACAGCAATTATTGCAAAGTTCATTTTGAGACATTATAGATTAAGCAGAAAAGTTGCAAAAGTTTATTTGATATGGCTTGATTTTGAACCAAGAATAGAAAATGGGAACATGGAAATCATACAAAATAGGACATCCAAAACATAGATAGCTGAGGCCTAGTTTTGGGCAGATGCTTGGGTTGAAATCTATGGGAAACTGCAGGAAACAAGGGACAAACAAACAGGAAACTTCACAGAACAAAGAGCAAGAAAAATACGCACTCTTAAAATTTAGGAGGATGTTTTTGTTTTCTTGCTTGCTCCATTTCCCTAAGCTTGATCTGGGATCCAGTTTTTAAAATTTTGTTCCGTTCGTAACTCCGTAATATGTTAAAAAGTTAGTAGGTGTATTTAGTTTTTAATGTATCTTCATTAGATTACTTTCCAAGATACCATATTTTGTAATGACTGAAAATTCCAAGCAATATGAGGGAGGTTTCCCTTGGAGTTCCTAATGTTCCAAGGTATTCTGAGATTGGAAACTTGTATTTTTGGGGACTGCAGAACATGGAAAAACTTAATGTTAATATGAAGTTGACTCAAATTTAGAATCTTGAATTGTGAGGACAGAATCGGGAGAGCAGGGAGGTTGGAGATCCATGGATTTGGATCACAAGTGGAATCTTGAATAGAGTAACTTATGAATAGTAATTATGTCAAAATACAGGGTAGGCACTCCTGATTCTCATTTTACTAGAATATAGATGAAAAAGTTACTTCATAAACAAAACTAATTCACAAGAGGATAGACATATCATAAGCACTCACAAATATAAAGTGCATTCTAAAAATTGTTTACAATAGGGAATAGGGAAATCTCATAGTACTAATTGACAAAGGGGATAGAAATATCAGAAGTACTCACAATTATATAGAACATTCTATTAGTTGTTTAAAATAGGTAATGTGGAAGTATCACAACAATTTCCTCCAAAGATCTCGTAGAGAAGTACATCTGCAAATTTTATAACAAAGATGATATGATTTTCTGAATAAATTATTAAACATTTAAACATCCTCAACACATTTTTGGTGAATTCACAGTTGCAGATTATGGACATGATAGAGTTTCTTGCCCCTACAAATGGATTTGTATTTATTCTCATGTGGAACCTATTTCCAAGAAGAAAAAATGCTGAAATCTAATTAGGATATAGTTGGCTCAATGGAAGAAAACCTCATGAGCATGATGTCATTTTTTCAATGATATACTTAAGTTTATTATTATTTTTGATAACTTGTTTGATGAAGTTTAATTAGCTTAGATGTACTAGTTCAGGGAGATATTTAGGCGCTTCCTCACCAGTTGCACCATATATTTGATGTTATTCGATTATGATGGCTGCCTCTGGTCATTTGGGATATATTAAAATTTCAGTTTCAATTTGTAAGGATTTTGGCATGAAGAACTTATCTCAATTATCTGTATATTCAAAGTTCAAAATAACTCGGCATATTCAAAATTCACAATAACTCAGTATATTCAAAATTCAAACATTTCTAAGAGTAATTCTAATTTCTAAGTGTTTGTAAATCTGACTTGTCTCTTAAAAGCTTTGTGTAGAGCTGCAATTGGTAAAAGAGCTAGGAAGCAGACTTCTTGTGATGAAAAATTCACATCAGCCAGAATGTTTAAGGTAGAAACTATTAAGGAAACCCAATATCTCTACATCTCGTATTGATGTTCCATTAATCAAACCTGATCTGCAAAAGGCAAAAGTGGGCCTGATAAGAACCAGTTGCAAATATATGGGAACAGTTGATGATGTTTGGGAAATAAGAAAGGTTGTGACCACAGTCCTTTCGCACTTCAACAATGTTACATCATTGGATTCTTTAAACAGGCTTTGCATAATACCAACAATAGATGTAGAGATAAGTCTACTCCAGCACCCGCACAGTTAGAACAATGAGCATCCCCAGTTACACCACTGTAATCCAATATAACGAGTTCTAGAAATATTTTTGAATGCATATGAAAGAAAAGGAGAATGAGGAGGTTGCTGAGAGTAAACCATTACTTTTCCACTCCACCAAGTTTTGAGTTTAATGGTTTCAGCATATTTCCTTGTATAGACTTCCCGTATGTGGCCCATCTATGTTCAAAAATAGCTCAATCATGTTTTGTATCATCCAGCATCCAGTGGACATGTATATTATAGCCTATAGGTAGCTTTCAAATAGTTAAAAACAGGAATCGTGAGGAAGTGATTTAACCTTATGATATTTTTGTATGAATGTATCAGAAGATTCCACTGGATATCTATATCAGAGATCGGCACATGCAAATTTTCTAATGTCATATATTACAGTAGAATGATTCTCTTTCATAAGTGATAGATTAAGCTTCAAGAAGCAGAGAAATATAAAGTAAAATATTCAATCAACAAAGTACTAGTGACAGAAGTATAGAATTGAACAGCTGAATGGGAGAATGAAAAGTACCATAGGTTTGATGTTGCAGCTAATAGTTATCTCCCAAAAGGACGGTCCAAGTTGTGAAACAAAACAATAAGGAGCATCCCTTTCCAAGAAAATATTTGGGTTATTTTTTAGCATGACTTTGATATCTTCTGTAATCTGAGGTATCTTCTCAAAATCACCTAGTTTAACTGGGACTTTAACAACCAAACCACGCCAAGTAGCACGTGACTTGTTGACTATTACCTGCATATAGAAATATGGATTAGAAATCCCAATGAAAATGGGAGTTTATACAAAGTTATAAACAACACATACAAAGGACGGGCTTCCTGTTAGCTTCATATCTGGAGATTTTTACATTTTGAAATGTAATAAGTGGATTCAATTCAAATTCCAACATTAGCTCAGCAAAGTGGACATTAAGTGGAAGAATTCTAAACCAAAAAGCATGAGACAGCTGAAAATAGAAAGATTTAATTGCCACTTGTTCTCTTAGAATTCAGATTATGTTGAGTTTGGCAGAGTGATTGTTAAAGAACAGATATAATTGTATATGTAGTTTTCAAAAGCAGCATTATTTATAAGGAAAAAAGAAAGGTCAAAACAGAATGCTAATTTTGCACAACAAACTATGTTACATAATGTTTCAATAATACTAGTCTAAGATTTGTGGCTGCAATTATTGTTGAGAGAATGAATTCATCTTGCAAAACATCTGTTAATGGCAATCAATGTCACCTGTTGCTATGCTGATCCTAATAATATCATAATATTGAATGGAAGAAATCTTTAATGCTCTTACAGAAAAAACTAGTTATGACAAGAACTTGTCTCATAAAAAGAAATCAACTAATTGTTACAATGTAACTTTTAAAAAAAAATCTCTTTACATGTTTGATAATTTCAAGCTAAGTCACAAGGTTTGCATTTGTGTTAAACTTTGGCAAGGATTGCAACTAGAATCATATTCGACACAGTCCCACAAAATATCATCTAGGATCTTGGTTGCAATCCTCGCAATGATTTTCACAATGAGTCTTGAGAGATTGTCAATCAACACCTTGCGAGATGTATCTATACAAATGGATTGGCTTTCAATGTTGTTCGCTTAGCATAATGGAAACAAAAGGTGACTAAAATTCATGAGGCTCTGAAAGGGTACAAGGGCCCAACTTTTGAGAAGGTGTGTAGCACCTTATTGGAAAAGGAGGTGAAGTTTGTAGAGAATTCATTGAAGCTCATAAAGGACTCGTAGTCTGAGACAAGGGTGTCCCACATTTCTAATGGATGGAAGGATGCAAAAAATAAGCTGTTGATCGATGTCATTGTAGTGTCTTCCTAACAGGCAATGTTTTTTAGAACAGTAGATTGTGAGGGGAAGGCGAAGGATGGTGCATTTATTGCTAACATCCTCATGACGATCATTGAGAAAATGAGGCCTCGAAATGTTGTTCTTGTCACCATGGAAAAGCCAAAAATTGTAGAGTTGTTGGTTTATTGGTTAAGGAGTGTTATTCTCACATCTTTTGGTCACCTTGTGTTGTCCACTCTCAATCTAATACTACAAAATATTGGCAATAAAATTGATTGGATAAAACAAGTGTATGCCAAGGCCGAAGAGTTCTGAATATTCATCACCAACCACGACATGTCGCAGGGCATACTCAAATCATTATTGAAATTGAAGCTATTAAAGGTAACTGAAACATTATAAAATTTTAATATTTATGTTTAACTTCAGTAAAAAAAAAATTAACATATTTATGTTTTTTTCTTTGTTTTTAATCTTTTAATTTTGACTTTTGAATAGGTTGTTGAGACCCATTCCCCTCCAGCACAATCGTCTTGAGACAACTTGTGAAGGTTCAAGAGGCTCCTTCTAACATGGTCATCAACTAAAATTGGTCCATATGGAGGCAATCTAGCTCTCAAAGGGCAACAAATATTAAGCTGATGATCCTAGATGACATTTGGTAGGATTGTGTCAAATATCTTCTTAATTTCGCCGAACCCATTTTGAGAATGATTCGTCATACCGACATAGATAAGCCTTGTTTGGCATTAACTCAATAATTAAGAAGATGAAGACCATCCTAAATAAACTTAAAAGAAACAAGTGCACAAAATTATTGAAGAGAGATGCAACACAATGCCCACCCTGCTACATCTTTGTTTTACATTGAGTCCAAAATATTATAGTGTTGAGATCCTTTCTGTGCCAACGAGGGTTTCCCCATATAGAGATTTCAAAGTCAACAAAGGATACAAGGCAAGGCAGCAATTTGTAGACTCTTCCCAAATCCTGATTTGCAAGATGTAGTCAAGATTGAGTTCATGGATTTTGTACACTCCAATAGTCAAAGTATTGAAGCTCTTCATGACAAGTTTAAGGTTAATGCTCACAGTTGGTGGTACTTACATGGCCCAATGTTCTCACATGTACAACCTCTTGCAATCAAAGTTTTATAAAAGAAAATTATCTTTAAAGTTTCATTTATAATTTTGAATTTTATAACTCTCTAACTTTGTCTTAATAGGTTGCTAGTTCATCTACATCTAAGAGGAATTGGAGTAGATACTGCATCCACCTAGTAAAGCACAACTGACTACCCTCGATAAAGGCAAAGGCCTTAGTGTACATGCATTCCAACTTGCACCTCCTTTCGCACAAACAAACTGGCTACAAGGAAGAGGACACAACAATGTGGGATATTGAGCCAGAGTAGACTTGGATGCTTCCAATGCTGCATTTTTGGAGGAGCTAGCTAGCAAGCATGTGAATGCCAATGGCACTACTTGTGGTTCTTCTAATATACCAATACCTACATCTACTATTGATGGTGATGATATTTTTAAAAACAGATATGACATTGAAGCCTTATGGCTGATTGTTGACATTATTATTTTTAATTTTAATATTGAAGTTTGAACAATGAATATATATCATGACATTCGAGTTTGACTAATTGACATTGTCGTATTTTTAAATTTATGGTGGTTTTGTTTATTATATAATATTGTGATATTCAGAACTTAATTACTGCTGCAAATATGTATATATATTTATGATTTTTATTAGTTTTTGTATGGACAAACCCAACCCCAAAATGTTTTTTAACTAAATCCACAAACCGAATCCCCGAACTCGAACCAAAACAAGTAACTTAGTGAAAACCCCTAGTAGACACGAATGTTCTATATTTTTTCAATAAAAGTCATAACCCTAGACTAGGCACAATTTTCCAAACAATTTGAAATGAATTTATTGTTTTTTTATCAAATTCAATGAATTTGAAATGTTTACCAAATAAAAAGACAAACTTTGTGATAGATATCAAGCTCTCACAAATCATTGTTAAATTCCTCTAAATTAATAATATCTATTTTGTTTAGTCTATGTGTAGCCTTTTGCTTTACATTTTGTTGAGTCAGAGACACCTCAGCATCAATTGTTGAATGCATCCGCAGCATCGGCTTTTGAATTGCAATCGGGTGGCACCATTTTGAGTCTTCATTGGGTTAGATTCAAGTTGTGACAGGCTGTCAAAATTGGATCCATCCTTTGCCACATGGAAGGTTTTCGTTAAGTCAAGGAGTCATCAAGTCTGACAGCCTCTTCACAAAGCGCCGAGATGCCAAGTGTCATGTCTCACCCAGTTGTGGCCCTGATGTTTTCAATAGGAGGCCACGAAAGAGAAACACTTGGCACCATCTTGCATCTTCGAGACCTTGCAGGTAACATGCTCGTGTTGCGTCATGGTGCCAAGTGTCCTGAGTTGTCAATGGCGGGCCCGAGTCTTGAAAGGTTTTGAGCAAAGGAAGAAGGCCGCGGACACTGCCACTTGGCAGCATGGCGCAAGCCCAAAAGCTTAACAGGCTAACAGCCCCTTCGCATTGCGCCAGGCCGCCATGTGTCACTGAGCCAGACTGTGGTGGGCCCCTCTACTCCTTAAGCGAAACATAAAGGAAGCTTCTGTTGTTGCCACTTGGCACATACACGCTCCTCCCCAATGAAAGTAGGCCTGACACTTCAAGGAGTTGTGCCAAGATGCCAAGTGTAGTGTTTCACCCAACGATGGGCCCAGCATCTTCAAAAGGAGAAGCAAGCGAAAGTAGACACTTGGCACATTCGTACACCATTTCAACACTACAGCTCTGACAACCTCAAGAAGCAGCGCCAAGTTGTCACATGGTGATGAGACCCACTAGATTGGCAGAGACTCAATAGGCTTTCGGAGCCGTCAATCACAAACCACAGGATCTGATGGTCCACGAGTTATGAAGGACCTTTCAAGGCAAAAAAGGGGAAGCAATGCACTGGCAGCCAACGCGAATGAGCCGGCAGGCCTCCAATGTTTGCAAGGACACAAATGCTCCCTAGGGATTCCCTAGGTAACACATGGCAATCCGACAATGCATCAAAGAGGTGATTGAGCCTCCTGCAGATTCTTGGTGAGTTTTGCCTATCCTGTTCCTACTGCGTCAGTACTGCGAATTCAAAGTACAATGTAGGGAGAGGACGATGGGGTAGTTGTGATTCAATGCCAAGGTACCATAGGTAGATGGGGTAGATTTTCCTGCCCAGGTGCATACTTTGAAGTCAAAACTGCTATATATAGTGGCTCAGCCGATGTAATAGGGGTAGCCAATTTTGGGATTTTGGAGAAGAGTCGATAGGCATTCTAGCCTTTGTGGGTACTCTTAGAGCTAATTGAATGCTTTGTAACTGTGCCCTTGTGCCTTTTGTAATTCCTTCTCAGTTCATCAATGAAAAAAGAGTGACATCTTGTGCTTATTCCTTGTCTATTGAGTCTTCTTTCAGGTTTCATGTATTGATGTTGTGCCTTTGTTTTCGTTTTAATGAGCAATGTTAATGAATGGTCTGAAATCATGCATCGTTTGCTCTTTAAAGCCACTTGTTAATATTATGAGTTAATTAGGAGAACATTGTGTCGTCTCTGCATCGGTTCAAGTACTATCTTTCAGCATATCGCCTTAGAGTAGTTTCCCTTAATGTTTTTCTTCTCTTTTCTCCCCCCCCCCCCCCCCCCAAGAAAGGAATAATGAGATTCATATGAAGAGCCAACTTCTAAAATCCTGCAAGTTATCCTATGATTCACAAAAGAGTCCCACATTCGTAGGATCTCCCATTTGTAGTGGTTTATTCGTATTGAAGAGCAATCTTAGGTGCGAACAATAAAAACCAACAACACTATGCCTGAGTTTTCAATCACATACGAGAAGCTTGTATATATGGGCTAAAAATCTTATAACGACATCTAATTTTCCTATCTACCTAATTTTATTTATTTCTCTGTAGTTTTTACAATTGTTCAAGTTGTCCATCTACTTTTAATTCTTGCCATCTACCTTTTGCAACTTTCCACCTACTTTCTAATTTATTTATGTCCTTCACAACTGTTCCAATTGTCAACATAGTTTTAGCTACCTTTATAGCTTTTCATCACTTATACTTAAATTCTATCAAGCCCACTTGCATATGGACTCAAGTGAACTTTCTAACTACATGGGATGTCCTCATCGTTTCCTCCCCGCTTAAAGGTAATCGTCTTGATTTTGGCTAAATAAATCCAAACCACTTTGTAGCTACAAAGATGAGCCATGAGAAAATGGAATCTACATGGGTGTGAAGTGCATGTAAACCACAAAAGTTGACAAGCGAGTCCCCAAATGGATATAATTCACATGTTGAATAAAAGGAGTTACAACAAATAGGAACTTTCTAACTACATGAGATGTCCTCATCATTTCCTCACTGCTTAAAGGTAATTGTCCCTAATTTGACCAAATAAATCCAAACCACCTTGTAGCTAAAAAGATGAGCCATGAGAAAATGGAATCTAGCAAGGTGTGAAGTGCATGTAAACCACAAACAATGACAAGGGAGTCCCCAAATGAATGTTATTCAATTGTTGATAAAAAAGAGTTACAACACATGGGATTGAAATATCCAAGAAACTAAAATGCTTTATTGATGCCAAGAAAAACCTCATATGAAGATTCAAGCTCCAAAAATTGACAATCTGCACGAAAGATCTTTGTATTAAGATGTTTGTGTATTAGGAATAGCGCTTGATCAAGGGCATGGAACTTGATCGTAAGAGTTGTAAACACTTAAATTTCACCACATTCTAACATCACGCCTAACATTACATCTTAACACATTTCTAATCACATGCTTATATTACCTCATCACTAATTAGTTAAATAAATTAGTTTTGTTTAATTAATTAGGCTAACCCCTCACATCCCTGCATCACGAAATTAATTAAATAAATCATATTTATTTAATTAAGTTAATTTCATACATCTCCATGTCACTAATTAATGAAATAATCTTATTATTTGATTTATTAGTCTAAAGTCCCACTTCATCACTTAAATAAATAAATCAAAACCCCTTTTCCCTCCATCCACTCACAATTAAAAAATAAAACAATTCCACCTCACCACTAAAATCCAAAAAATCACCTTTTTCATCTCCACCTTCCATTCAAATCTAACAATATATTGACCATCCATCACAATTCCATCGCTCTACTCCATTTGCCCTCACCCCAAGCATTCCACATTTGTGCATCCTACCTCTCCATGCAAGATAAATTGATCTCAACCCCTCATCTCATGATTTGATCTCCCCCATCCACTTGCACTCTTCTCAAGCCTCCACTTGCTTGCATACCATTTTCCCATGCAAGTTAAAAAAACTTGACCCTCCATCTCTTGAATCAATCCTACCCCTACATTTGCATCAATCTCAACCCTTCACCATTAGCTTGTCTTACAAGCTAACAAGTCCTAGCCATCCAATCTCATGAGATGATCTCAACCCTTCAATCCCAAGATCAAATCTGAACCGTTCACATTCGCACCAACAAATCTATCTAAACCACCCTATCCAAAGGACATTTAACCATAACTGGAAGTGAAGGTACAAGTCAAATCAGAGAATCTCCAAAGGAGAGCAACCAACATATCAAGTTATCAATTCAACCTCATATCCAAGAGCACATCCCAAGGTCAAGGAGGTATAATGCTGGTGTTTATTGCTGCATTTTTATTATTGTTAATACCTCCATTGCTCTATCGGAGGTGTAGTTTAGTTTGGATCGGATGTTTATGTTTCTAATGCATTTCGCCTTGTTTTAGGTCCAAGCTTAGCTATCACAAGAGTTATCAAAAATGAAGCCAATAGGTGTCATCTCTACTTAAGAATGCATGGGAGGCAATAAAATGAGAGGTGATAATAGTGCATCCCACTTTTTGTTGTTTTGGGCCATTAAAAACTATTTTTTTTAAATTGATCACATTCTATCAATCATAACAAACCAACAATCGAGAAATCGATGATGATAAAACTAATGACTTGTAGCATTTTGAATGTAGATTTTATTCATATTTTTATTTATTAGAGAAAAAATTCCATCATATTTGATTACTTTTCATAAGTTGCATGTTATCTTTATAGACATTTTTATTTAGTAACAACTTATGTACCCTAGGGACGCATCCCCTATCAAAAATGAATCAAGGACACAAGAACAAGACGCAACATGTAATGTCCCCTTCGTGATATATGGTTAGTCCATCATTGGGTTCCTGTGGACTAGCAGATTGGTTAGGGAACTGTGGTTAGATCAACAGTGGTGGTGTTTGTTGGTGATGGCGTTGTGGTCCGAGTTCAGTGGATCCAGTTGGCACCCTCAGAGTGGGCCCTGTTTGCTCTTGGTCGTTAGTTACTATTTGTAGTAAGTTCGGGTTCAGTGTCGGTTTGGGATTTTCAAAGTGGGGTCAGATTCATCTCATCGAGGGCTTTCTGACGAGCTATAGATCATTGCATTCCGACACCATCTTCATATTTATTTTGAAGTCCAAAGTTATTAATGTTATATTTAATTGGGACTTTATAAATATTAAGGAAAAGTGACTTTGAGTTATGGAGACTTAAAGTTAAGTCTTGACCATGGGCGCCCATCCCTAAGAGTGAAAAGGTGAATTTAAAATTATAATATTCCCTCTCAAAATCCAACGCCCAATTTGAGGAGGGAAATAAAAGATGGAAAAGAGGCTTATTTGCATTATGCAATGTTTGATATTTTTCTCTTTGTGAGCTCAGCTAGGGTTCTGAGGGTTTGAGGATTCGAACCAGGCTTTTGGAGACGACAACCTCCCTGAGTGCCGGCATTCTACAGGTGTGCAATACCACCCAAAGGTGCCATTCGAGGTGGATGCATTCGGTATTCACTATTGTGCTTCAATGGAGTTGACGGATTGTGGAGTTGATGCATTTCTTGATATATCTTTCACAATCTATTGAGGATTTGTATATGTAGATTTGGGAAGCTTGTTTAATGACTGATTTAGACTGATTTCATCTGGGGTTTGGAGCTGAGAAAGTTGCACTTGCTGGCCGTACATACCCAGCCCAGCTGTACTTGCTTGTGGAGGCAAATTTGTGCATTTTCCTTATATATCTTTCATCACAACTTGGATGCTCAGTTAAAGTGATGATAACAAATCAGAGACAGCGAGATTTCTTGGAGTTTTGAAGGTGTTTGTTGCTGTCACAACTCCCCAGCCAGGCCATACATGTGCATAGAGGGACGTGGGGTTCTTGTGGAGTCATTCCTTTATACTGGCAGCTGTTTATGTTTCTTATTTTGGGCATTTAGGCCCCTCTATTCATTGTATTCCTTTGCATATCAAATACTTTCAGTATATTTGGAGTTTGGAGTAATTTCAGCCATACCCAGTTGTTGGTCCGGCTACAGCTATTGTATGAAGTTTCAAATCTCAACATGGGTATGTGTTAGTAATTGTTTATTGGCCATTTTACTATTTGGGTAGCTGTTAGTTTCGTCATATCTATTGTACTTTTTCTGGGTTTGCAATATATGCTCTATTTTGTATGCTCCAGCACACATCTGCAGGAAAACTAAAAACCCCTTCTGCATTCTTCTCTCTAGTATGAAAGATCACAAAAATTTAATAAAAATCACACAAAAAGATTTTAAAAAATACACAGACAGGTACGACACATTACAGTGGTATCAGAGCAATGATCTTGCCATCCTGTGACGTTAACTATGACATGCAGAAGATGAAAATGAGATATGCGGCCTACAAATAGATATAATTTTAGACCCAGACCAGGAACACGGAACCCACAAAGAATACAGGAAGGAGAAGTACCACAGGTTGATCCATTTGAGTCAGATACAGAGATTGTAGCTATTGAAGAGCCACCGGCAGTATTTTATAGCGAGGAAGATCTCGAAGTTCGAAGAACAAATCCCTTTTCTGGTGTACTTCCAGAACAACCTGAAGAAATGGGAGAGAGGGAAATCAGAGAACCTAGCACACGAGATATTCTTAATGATTTGGCGAGAGGACAGCAGCAGATGATTTATAGGATGGACAGGTCACAGGAGGCTCTCACACGGCTTCTCACCTGTTTGTTTCCTGAGTTGGATGAGGACAGGAATAACGGAGACAAGAACAGAGACCAAAATGATAGAGATAGACACAGAGACCGAGGTAATGGAGAACAGAACTAAGAAACAATGGGGACAGGAATAGATACAGGGATCCTGATGGAGAGGCTTTGGTGAATAACTGAGGTGCTACACAGCTCACAGCTGCAGATAGACCCGACATTCCTATCTTTGTATCGAGGGATGAGATTCCTGAGCGGGATGCTACACAGGTGGAGTTTCAAGGTGAGATCTTTAGAGATTGGCAAGCTTCGAGTGCGGAGTTTAGGACAGAGATGACTTTTAGGGACTATTCAGATCTCAAGATGAGACATAGACCTAGAGGGGGTAATAGGCAGCAAAATCATGAGCTTTAAAAGAAAGTCAGTAAAATGACCTTACCCTACTTTGATGGTTCCGAAAAAACTTCAGCAAGAGCTTGGGTCCAAAAGTTGGACAGTTACCTTTAGATCAGTCCCATGCCAAAGGCCGATGCCATCACTTATGCAGCCTTACATTTGGAGGGCAGCGCACACAAGTGGTGGAGTAATGGGAAGGTAACTCTGGGACATGACTAGATCACATCGTATGTAGAGTTCACAACCAGACTCATAGACAGGTTCGACAAGGACCCTGAGTTGCAGTTCAAGGCGCTGGCACAATTGAGACAGAGTGGATCAGTGGACTCATACATTTCAGAGTTCCAGGATCTTTCAGTCATCGTTTCAGATATCTCTGAGCATAGGTTGATCATGCTCTTTGTTGATGGGTTGTCTAATCCTCTACGAGGATGGGTTAAGGGTTTGGACCCTTTGACATTGCAGGAGGCCATGAAGAAGGCTCGTGATACGGAGTCTTCTGCGTGGAGTAAATTTCAGAATAAGAATTTCCAGCATAAGAGGGATAAGGAGAGAGACAGGAGACCCTTTCATAAGGACTCAGGACATCAGCCACATAAGAGTTCTTCCAAATTATACAATGACCAGTTGAATGATCTCAGGAGGAAGAAGCTCTGTTTCCACTGCAGAGACCCTTGGGATCCTAAGCACAAGTGTGCAGCCCAAGGAAAGGCAAAGCAGATAGAATACTTCTCAGCAGATGAGTCCGTTGAGTCGGAGACACATTCAGAGCAGCATATAGAGGACAATGATTCAGGGACAGATGTTGCATCCGAGGTATCAGATAAGGATGAGGAGACCTCCCTACCTACAGCCCATATCTCGAGCATTCAAAGAGAAGGGTCATTCAGGATCCGAGGAGTATTGGGTGGACAGAGATGCATTACATTACTTGATACAGGTGCCACTCATAACTTCATTGATGAGGGCTTAGTTGCGAAAAGGGGGTTGAAGGCAGAGGAGTTTTAAGGGTTCAAGGTGAAGGTAGCCGATGGATTCATACTCACTTGCACTAGGAGGATTCCCAATTTGACCATCCAGCTAAACAATTACACTTGCCAGTCAAAGTTTTATGTTGTTAGCATGGGTGACATGGATGTGGTGTTGGGTATGAAGTGGTTGCATGAGATAGGAGAGTTCACACTCAACTTGAGGACCATGGAGATGAAGTTTGAGGTGAACGGAGTTCGGCATGTGCTCAGGGGCATTTCAGATAGTGGGTTGAGAGTTGTTTCTCTCAAACGGATGGAGAGATTGATTCGCCATGATCAGGTGCAGTGGGCAGCAGAGGTGATGGTGATGCCTACAATTTCAAAGCAGTAGAAGTGAGAGTACCCACCTGATATACAGGCTCTCTTGACTAAACACACCAAAGTGTTTAGTGATATTCCACCAGGTGGACCCCCTGACAGGGATATTGAGCATGTGATCGAGTTGAAGGAGGGTGCAAAGCCAGTGATTACTACCCCATACAGGCACCCGGAGAGGTACAAGGATGAGATCAAGAAAGCTATCAAAGAGCTTCTCGAGATGGGTCATATCAAGCCGAGCAAGAGTCCATTTGCATCATCAGTAGTTCTTGTGAAGAAAAAGGATGAGACTCTTAGAATGTGTATTGACTACAGGGAACTCAACAAAAAACCAATCAAGAACAAGTACCCATAGTACCCAAGATAGATGAGCTGATTGATGAGTTGCACGGGGCCTATTACTTCTCCAAGATAGATTTGAGATCCGGGTATCATCAAATTTGGGTCAGAGATGAGGATGTGGAGAAGACAGCTTTCCAGTGTCACTATGGGCACTTAGAGTTCCTGGTCATGCCATTCGGTTTGACAAATGCACCAGCCACCTTCCAATCTTGCATGAACAAAGTTTTCCATGAGCAGTTGAGGAGGTTTGTGTTGATATTCTTCGATGATATTTTGATTTATAGCAAGACTTGGGAGGAACATTTGAAACACATTGACATTGTGCTGAGTATTCTAGAGAGAGTCATTATATGCCAAGATGTCAAAGTGTGAGTTTGGGATGACCAAATTGTTATACTTGGGTCATATCATCAGTGTTGGGAGCGTTAAAGTAGACCCGGAGAAGATTCGAGCAATTGTCGACTGGCCACCACCAAAGAATCTCACCTAGCTGAAGGGATTCCTTGGTCTTTGTGGATATTATCGCAAGTTCGTGAAGGGGTTCTCTCAATCAGCTACACCCCTCACAGATTTGACTCGTAAGGATGCATTTAGTTAGACATGAGGTACACAGGAGTGCTTCGACAAGTTTAAAGAGATTATGAGTACATGTCCAGTGTTGGCAATACCAGACTTCCCCAAACCTTTCGAGTTGCAGTGTGATGCCTCTGGAGAAGGCATTGGTGCGGTAATCATGCAGGATAAGCACCCCATAGCATTTGAGAGCAGGAAGTTGAGGGGTGTGGAACGGAGTTATAACATTTATGACAAGGAGATGTTAGCCATAATGCATGCATTGGCTAAATTCAGACAATATCTGGTCGGCAGCAAGTTTGTAGTTAAGACAGATCATAACAGTCTGAAACATTTCCTTGAGCAAAAGGATCTAAATGAGCGGC
Organism: Cunninghamia lanceolata; assembly: GCA_027924645.1. Taxonomy (NCBI): domain Eukaryota; kingdom Viridiplantae; phylum Streptophyta; class Pinopsida; order Cupressales; family Cupressaceae; genus Cunninghamia; species Cunninghamia lanceolata. The sequence continues at coordinate 4,383,456 of BSBN01000395.1, read as the reverse complement.
AACAGAAGTGGGTCAGCAAGCTTCAAGCCTATGACTTTGACATTGTTTATGTCAAAGGTAAAAAGAACATTGTTGCCGATGCATTATTCAGGGGGCCCCATTTGTGTGCATTAGGTGCCATTTCAGATGATTGGAGGGACATGATATCTACAGAGTATGCCAAGGACAAGTGGGCTACTGGGATAATTGATGGCACCATCAAAGATGACAGGTACACAGTGGTAAATGATTTAATCATTTACAAGGATAGGATCTACTTGGTGCCAGGGTCTGAGATGAAGTAGAAAGTTTTGAGGGCATTCCATGACTCGCCGATGGCACGACACCCAAGGTACTTCAAAACTTACAGACAGGTCAGAGAGAGGATCACCTGGAAGGGCCTCAAAATAGAAGTGATGTAGTATGTGAGAGAGTGCCCGATATGCCAGCAAAACAAACAAAAGCACTCATTTCTAGGAGGATTATTACAGCCCCTACCCATTCCTGAGAGGAAGTGGGATAGCATCTCTATGGACTTTATCACAGGTCTACCAAAAGTCCAAGGCGGGGATTGTATTTTCATGGTAGTGGACAGATTGAGGAAGTATGCACACTTCTTTGCCATCCCTACCACCTACACTACAGCTCAGGTTGCAGAGTTGTTTTTTCGAGAGGTATTTCGTCTTCATGGGTGCCACGGAACATTGTCAATGATAAGGACAGCAGGTTCCTCAGTAATTTTTGGCAGGAGCTCTTCAAGTTGACAGGGACAGAGCTCACCCCCAGCACAAGCTACCACCCCCAAACAGATGGTCAAATAGAGATAGTTAATAAATGGGTGGAAGGATACCTCTGAAATTATGTTTCAAGGCAGCAGAAGGTATGGGTTAAGTGGCTTCACATGGGGGAGTACTGTTACAATTCCACTTATGATATGTCTATTCAGATGTCACCCTTTATGGCTTTGTATGGGTATGAGGCACGCAGCTTTGTTGATTTGTTGTTTGGTGATAGCAGAGTGCCAAAGGCCAAAGACCTTCTTCAGGAGAGTTAGGATATCATGAGGTCTTTGAAAGAGAACATATAGAAAGCTCAGAATCAGTAGAAGCAGTATACAGATCAGCAAAGGATTGAGCGATCATTTGAGGTAGGTGACATGGTGTATTTAATGTTGCAGCCTTATAGACAGTCCACTCTCAAGAAGAGTGGAGCAGAGAAACTTAAGCCATGATATTATGGACCTTTCAGGATCTCCAAGAGGATTGGAGAAGTGGCTTATGAGTTAGAGCTTCCAGCAGGTAGCAAGGTACACAATGTGTTTCATGTAATCGCCTCAAGAAGGCACTGGGGCATAATGTGACACCATCAGTTGAGTTGCCTCCTCTTGATGAAAAGGGGAAGCTGATCTTGGTACCCGAAGCAATAATTGATACCAGGGAACGTAATTTGAGTAGGATTATCAGAGAGTACCTGGTTAAATGGAAGAACCTATCAGTTGAGGATGCTACTTGGGAGAACAAGTAGATATTGGAGCATCCTGATCTGAGATTGCTTGAGGCAAGAAATCTTAGGGAGGGCGGACTGTAATGTCCCCTTCGTGATATATGGTTAGTCCATCATTGGGTTCTCGTGGACTAGCAGATTGGTTAGGGAACTATGGTTAGATCGACAATGGTGGTGTTTGTCGGTGATGGAGTTGTGGTCCGAGTTCAGTGGATCCAGTTGGCAACCTCAAAGTGGGCCCTGTTTGCTCTTGGTCGTTAGTTACTATTTTTAGTAAGTTCGGGTTCAGTGTTGGTTTGGGATTTTCAGAGTGGGGTCAAATTCGTCTAGTCGAGGGCTTTCCGACGAGCTATAGATCATTGCATTCCAACACCATCTTCATATTTATTTTAAAGTCCAAAGTTATTAATGTTATATTTAATTGGGACTTTATAAATATTAAGGAAAAGTGACTTTATGAGTTATGGAGACTTAAAGTTAAGTCTTGACCATGGGCGCCCATCCCTAGGAGTGAAAAGGTGAATTTAAAATTATAATATTCAAAATCCAATGCCCAACTTGAGGAGGGAAATAAAAGATGGAAAAGAGGCTCATTTGCATTATGCAATGTTTGATATTTTTCTCTTTGTGAGCTCTGCTAGGGTTTTAAGGGTTTGAGGATTCGAACCAGGCTCTTGGAGACGAAAACCTCCCTGAGTGACGGCATTCTAAAGGTGTGCAATACCACCCAAAGGTGCCATTCGAGGTGGATGCATTCGGTATTCACTATTGTGCTTCAATGGAGTTGACGGATTGTGGAATTGATGCATTTCTTGATATATCTTTCACAGTTTATTGAGGATTTGTATATGCAGATTTGGGAAGCTTGTTTAATGACTGATTTAGACTGATTTCATCTGGGGTTTGGAGCTGAAAAAGTTGCACTTGCTGGCCGTACATACCCAGCCCAGTTGTACTTGCTTGTGGGGGCAGATTTGTGCATTTTCCTTGTATATCTTTCATCACAACTTGGCCGCGCAATTAGAGTGATGATAAGAAATCAGAGACAGTAAGATTTCTTGGAGTTTTGAAGGTGTTTGTTGCTGTCACAACTCCCCAGCCAGGCCGTACATGTGCATAGAGGGACGTGGGGCTCTTGTGGAGTCATTCCTTTATACTGGCAGCTGTTTATGTTTCTTATTTTGGGCATTTAGGCCCCTCTGTTCATTGTATTCCTTTGCATATCAAATACTTTCAATATATTTGGAGTTTGGAGTGATTTCAGCCATACCCAGTTGTTGGTCCGGCTACAGCTGTTGTATGAAGTTTCAAATCTCCACATGGGTATATGTTAGTAATTGTTTATTGGCTATTTTACTATCTAGGTAGCTATTAGTTTCTTCATATCTATTGTACTTCTTCTGGGTTTGCAATATATGCTCTATTTTGTATGCTCCGGCATACATCTGCAGGAAAACTGAAAACCCCTTCTGCATTCTTCTCTCTAGTTTGAAATATCACAAAAATTTAATAAAAATCACACATAAAAAGATCTTAAAAAATACACAGACAGGTACGGCACATTACACAAAAGTCCCCAAGAAGTGAATTTTTTCACAAAACATCTAGAAATGTCAAGGATGGCTAGCCATATCCGAGACGACCAAGACATCACCCAACCATCTCAAGTACAACTAACCGTCCCCTACAGCCCAAACTCTTTTCCACAAATTGTGCACAAACCAGAAATATTTGTTTGCAAATTAGAAATACCTACCTCAATTCGATTGGACACCTGCAAATTCAATTTATAAACACGACTGTACAATGTATTGTTTTATGGCACGATGAGTCCACGCAATGCCCTAAGCGTGATTGCATGCCACTATAAATTACAAGTGAATTGTTTTTCATTAGGTCACGATTTTTCCTTGGATGTGATTTTTCCTTCATGATTTGGAGTTCCCTTCACCCGCAAATGTTCTAGTGTATTCAAGTTCGAGAGTCAACTTTTTCCACACAATTCTTTCTTTTTCACAAAAACCATCTGTAATGTCCTTCACACATGTTATCCTTTGACTAGTTTCAAAATATGTAATGTCTTTCACACGATCTTTCCTTCAACAAACAACTTTCATGTATTCCAATCTACAAGTTTTTACTAGATCATATCACATGTTTCTAATGTCTTCCTTCACACAGAATTTACTTTAATTGCTCTCTTTCTACCTTCTTCGAATTCTAAAAAACAATGTTGTATCCTAAAAAATTTCTTCAAAATTTGTTGTAATTTTTATATAATATATATGCACATTGACAACTAAAGCAACAAAATTTCATTAATTTGTGTGTCGACTCTCACGTGAAATCTCAATTCAACTTTAATGTTATGTAATAATTGTCTATAATGTACATGATGAATGACTTATCATATGAACATTTGGAATTTCCTAATTTTCAAATTTTCTCTATTTTTGAATTGTCATCCCTCACTATCCCCAAAAAATTGGCCTCCCAGAAAAGCTATCCTGGAAACACGACCACATCCCAAGAACTAGTAACATAGTGTTAGCATTTTAATTTGCATCTTTTAGTGCAACATAAAACGGAATAGATGTGCTATAGAACCTCTCTTCGAATTAGAAGGGGAAGCACATTATAAAATAAAAATTAACCTACTATTGAACAATATGTACTTGCGATTTGGAATCTTTACAATGATTTTCGGGGCAGTGCACGTTCCTGTTGAATAACATGTAAAATGTGTATCATTTTGGTTTTGCCTAAGGAAAAAGGCTTAGACGCACTTTCAACACTAGACAATGGATTTTATACTTTTTAACTTAAAACAAATCCTATGACTACATGCTTATGCCATTCAATAAAAAACAAAGACTGAGTAGCGTAAGTACACAGAAAATTGAATAGGCTAACACATAAACATGAAAGTTATGGTTAAATTAAATGTAAGACTTGGTACAAAACAACGAACTACACCTTCGAGCTCACATGCAATACAAAGCTTGCAAATTTGCCAAAGCAACTTAACCCTCATCACATATAATGAGACATCTCAATAAACATTCATAAGCAAGATAGAAATGTCATTGAGTAAATAACAAAATCACAATAACATTGAATACTCGATAAATAGCAACTCTAGTCTCCAACAATATGCAAGTGTGAGAATTACCATTGATCAAATTAGACTATTCTACTGAACACTACCAAAATGAGACTATCACTGATATGTGTATTGTCTTAAATACAAATTTAGCTCGTGTAATATCTGGTATGATTTAAGTGTGATTTTAATTACTACACCATGGGGTTTATTACATCAACAAGTATCTTGCAACTATGAATGTATTCCACTGTCCAATAGACCAAGGTTTTTAATATACTTTACTAACTAAAAGAGGCTAAAAACAGCCACAAAAGAAGTCGATGAGGCCTAGTTGCCTTTTACAATCTTTAGCGCTGTCTAGCAGAGACATGAGAGTTGACCTATCATCCGGGTTCCCGTAGGTCAGCGGAGTGGTTAGGGGACCTATCCAGAGGCAGTGTAGCTTGGTAGGGAGCTTTACAGGCCTTTCCAGACAGTTTGTGACAGTTTCCTATTTTTTTAGGAAGGGTTCCTATTTTTTAGGGTTTGACCGAGAGTTGACCAGGAGGCATCAGGGGACCTCCAGGAGCATTTTTGGAGTTTTGGTCAAATTCCCTATTTTCTAGGAGGTATCCCTACATTTTAGGTAGGCACTGTCAGTTAGCATGACACGTGGCGACATCACCAGTGGCGTGGGCTACAGCAGTTCTCAGTTCAAGATGGTCAGTGATGGAATTGGAATATTTATTGAATATTAAAGTGTGGCTTTAATATTTAATAAAAATAAAATAAAATAAAGTGAATAACATGTCACTTTATGTTAATAAGTTATTAAAAGGACCCCCACCTAGTTGACACAATGTTGTGTTAAAAAGGTGGTCTTTTAATAATGAAGTTGGGCCCTCAACTTGGGCGCCCAACTTATGAGTCTTCATTAATAAAAGAATCTTTCAAAGATTCTTAATTTTGATGCCATTTTGGAACCCTAAAGTGGACGCCCACTTTGGGAAAAGAATAAAGTGACTTTGAAGTGTTTTTTGGAGTTATCTTTTTGCATATCTTTTGAAGCTTCATGGCAGCTCTGAACTCTGAGGAAGGGGGCAGCAGCATTCAGACTCTTGGGAACGAAAACTCTCAAGGATTTTGGTGAATTGGACGACAACCCAGTTCATGTTTCTGGGAGGCCTACTCTGGGTCTTCATTTGTGCATCATTGGACAGATTCCAGGGCATTCTATTGCAGATCTAAGCTTGCAGCAATACCAAATCAGCCTTATTCTTCAAATCCTCCATTCTCAGTTGCATGCATAGCCTCTTCTAGGCCAATACTATCTTTGTATGCAAGTAGGGATGCAAACCAAGCTTTACATTGAATATAAAATACAGATCTGATGGGTATGTGCCTCAATTTCTTAGTTGGTATCTTTCTATCATTTAATATTTATTTTTAGTCCATTTTATTTGAGATTGCAGCTGTATGTATATCTATTTGCTATCTTGGCAAATACACATCTCAAGAAAACTGAAACCCCTTCTGCATCTCCTCTCTAGTCTGAAAGAAAACAAAAAAAAAATAATAATAAAAATCATAAAACAAATAAAATCACAAAAACAACACTTCATTTCAGCAAAGGGATCCATCAGGGATCTTTCAATGGTATCAAAGCCTTTGACCTGCCAGCCTATGGGGTTTAGAGAATTGTTTTCTATGCATACAGACAGGTATTACACACGCAGGACAGCCCAAAACGAGCTTGGGATTGGTACGGCAGAGGAACCAGTAATGGCTGAAGAACAGAGAAATGCCAAGAGAGATCAGGATGAGGAAGAGAGAGAGATGATGAGAACCCTCATCAACACTCAGCCTAGGATTGCTCAGACCCTTGACAGGATACAGGACGCCTTGGACCGGTTGGAGTTAGATAGAGGCAGACGGAGCAGATCAGTATTTGTGGCGGGGAGTCAGCATAGTCACAGGTCACACGCATCGGCTAGGAGCTCCCATCATTCCCCTAGGCGTGGACAGGCCAGGGATAGACCCTTACTTCCTCAGTTTGCACCAGGTGAACGGCCAGCACAGGTAGAGCCACCAGAGGTGGAATTTCAGGATTCAGTCATGGCAACTACTGCTGAGTGGAGAGCCCTACCCCCTGAGGTCAGGGATGTCTTTCCTTTTCCACAGTACTGTGCACAGCGCAGAGATTCTGCCAGGTTCAGAGGAGACCGAGGCACTAGACCACAGCAGCAGAACTATGACCTTAGTAGAGCTACTGGAAAGATCACGTTGGCTACATATGATGGTACGGGTAGTACGAGTGCACGTGCTTGGGTGCACAAGCTGGACATATATTTATCCTTGAGACCCATGCCTGAGCGTGAGGCTATCCAGTTTGCTGTCTTACATTTAGATGGGGTTGCCTACGATTGGTGGCATCATGGATTGGTCACCCAGGATCATGCCTTGATTCATTCCTATGCAGAGTTCACTGAACGACTCATTACCCGGTTTGACCGTAAGGACATAGAACTCTACTATAGGGAGTTGGCACATCTTAGACAAACGGGACATGCTGAAGCTTATGTTAATGAGTTCCAGTGTATTGCAGTTATGGTACCTGATATGCCCCAGAGACGTAACGTGATGTTATTCATTGAGGGGTTACAGGATAGGCTTAAGGGATTGGTACGTGCCTTCCAGCCGGCCACTCTTAAGGATGCCATTGATGTGACCTTGAGATTGGACACCACTCCCACTTATCAGTCGGATAAGAGACCATTCAGGGAATCACAGCCTATTCAGAAGGCCAATACTCCACAGTTCAGAGATGGACAGTCAGCTAGACCTCCTAGGATGGATCAGGAGTGTCACGGAATGATTTGAGGAAGAAATTATGCTTTTCCTGCAAGGAGCCTTGGGAGCTCGGACACCGCTGTATGGGTAAGGGCAGAGTTCACTTGATTGAGGTCACATCCGAGCTTGGGGATGAGGAGATACCAGACACCGACATTGAGGACAGCCCTGAGGAGGTTATTCAGGAGCGACCCCAGCTAGAGATAGATATCCCTGATTCATCAGCGGCAGCCAAAGTGACTATGGCTACACTATCCAGTTATCCCAAGTTCCATGCCTTTCGGTTGAAAGGTACATTACAGGGACAGTGAGTCATGAGTTTGGTTGACACAGGAGCCACGCACAATTTTATTGATCAGAAATTGGTTGAGAGGCGTGGATTACAGTCTGAGGTGTTCGAGGGTTTTGGAGTTAAGGTTGCAGATGGTGTAGTGTTGGGTTGTACTCGGAGGATCTCACAACTCAGCATTCAGATGGGGGATTTTACCTTGACGGATGACTTTTATATCCTACCCTTAGAGGATTATGATGTGATTTTTGGTATGCAGTGGTTACAGGGTATTGGGAGATATATTATTGATCACCACCACATGCAGTTAGAGTTCCTATCTGGTGGAAAGAAGGTGATCTTGAGGGCAGCCTCTGACGGTGGGCCCAAGGAGGTATCTTCTCGCAGGATGGAGTCTATTATTAGACATGATGATGTGATCTGGGCTACATGTTGTTTTGTGAAATCCAAGACACCTACTCCTCAGGATGGTAGAGCATTTCATGTTGACATACAGACAGTGATGGATCGGCATGGCAGAGTATTTGGTGACATACCTCCTGGTGTACCCCCGGATAGAGGGTTTGAGCATGGGATAGAGATGGAGGATGGAGCTAAGCCAGTGATCACCACCCCGTATCGTCATCCTAGAGCATACAAGGATGAGATTGAGAAGACTATTCATGAGCTGTTAGATATGGGTTTCATTCGCCCCAGTTCTAGCCCCTTTGCTTCTTCTGTAGTACTGGTTAAGAAGAAGGATGGGACTCTACGGATGTGTATAGATTACAGGGCCTTGAACAAGAAGACAATCAAAAACAGATACCCTATTCCGCGCATTGATGAGTTGTTGGACGAGCTTCATGGAGCCATCTACTTCTCTAAGATTGATCTTCGTTCAAGCTATCATCAGATCCGTGTACGAGCAGAGGATGTACACAAGACCGCCTTCCGTTGTCACTATGGGCATTATGAGTTCCTAGTGATGCCTTCTGGCCTTACCAATACCCCAGCCACCTTCCAGTCATGTATGAACCATCTCTTCAACAAGCAGTTGAGGAAATCGGTTCTAATGTTCTTTGACGATATTCTGATCTACAGTCGTACTTGGGAGGACCATCTCAGACATGTTGAGGAGGTACTTAGCATCATGGAGAGTCAGTCTCTATTTGCTAAGTTGTCCAAATGTGAGTTTGGACTTAGGGAGGTCCTATATCTGGGTCATGTGATCAGTGTTGATGGGGTGAAGGTGCACGAGGAGAAAATTTAGGCAATTAGAGATTGGCCCCACCCTCGGAACATTACTAAGTTACGGGGGTTCCTTGGTCTATGTGCTTATTACAGGCGATTTGTGAGGGGTTTCTCTCAGTTGGCAGCTCCCTTGACAGACCTCACAAAGAAAGGGGCTTTCAGATGGACAGAACAGGCACAGGGAGTCTTTGACAGACTCAAGGAGGTTATGAGTACTTGCCCAGTTTTAGCACTTCCCGACTTCTCGCAGCCTTTTGTACTTGAGTGTGATGCTTCCGGTTTGGGCATAGGAGCGGTTTTGATGCAGAACCGACACCCCATTGCTTTTGAGAGTCGGAAGCTGCGGGATAATGAGAGGTTGTATTCTACATATGATAAGAAAATGTTGGCTATTATGCATGCATTAGCCAAGTTCAAACAGTATCTTGTTGGCAGCAAATTCGTGGTAAGAACAGACCACAACAGTCTGAAATATTTCCTTGATCAGACAGAGCTCAATGATCGTCAGCAAAAATGGGTGAGCAAGATTCAGGCTTATGATTTTGACATCGAATTCATAAAGGGGAAGAATAATACTGTGGCTGATGCACTTTCTAGAAAACCATCACTTGCTGCCCTATGTTCATTGAGCGAGATTTCTGCAGATTGGAAGGCTCAACTTTTAGTTGAGTACTCCAAAAATCAGCATGCTTGTGAGGTCATGGATGGTTTGGTGTTGGATGATAGGTACACTATGGTAGATGAAATCATCTACTACAAGGGAAGGGTGTATCTGGTTCCTGGTTCTCAGTTGAAGGAACAAATTATGCATGCTTATCATGATACTCCGACAGCAGAGCACCCAGGTTATGGTAAGACCTACAGGGCGGTTCAGGAGAGATTCTCTTGGAAGGGTCTCAAAGCTGATATCTTACGTCATGTTCGTGAGTGTTTGACATGCCAGCAGAATAAGTCTGAGCATACTTTTCCTGCTGGTTTATTGCAGCCCTTACCTATACCGGAGCAGAAGTGGTCAGGGATCTCCATGGATTTCATTACAGGTCTTCCTCGGGTGCAGGGGAAAGACTGTATCTATGTTGTAGTAGACAAGTTGACTAAATACGCCCACTTCTTTCCTATTGCAGCTGATTTCACAGCATCTCAGGTGGCGGAGTTATTTTTCAGAGAGATATTCAGGCTCCACGGTCTCCCCAAGACCATAGTGAGTGACAGGGATAGTAGGTTCATGAGTTCTTTCTGGCAAGAACTTTTCAAGCTCACAGGTACGGAGTTGACACCCAGTACCAGCTACCACCCATAGACAGATGGGCAAACCGAGATTGTTAATAAGTGGGTTGAGGGCTATTTGCGCAGCTATGTGTCAGGACAACAGAAGGCATGGGTGCGTTGGCTATATCTAGGAGAGTATTGTTATAATACTACACACCATATGTCTATTGCCATGACACCTTTTAGAGCCCTCTATGGTTACGAGGCATTATCTTTTGTTGATTTGGCTGTAAGTGACAGCAGAGTGCCCTTGGCACAGGATTGGTTACAGGAGAACCAGGACATCATGAGATCTCTCAGGGAGAATCTTCAGCAGGCACAGAATCAGCAGAAGGTCTACGTTGATCAGCATAGGACTGAGAGAGTATTTGAGGTGGATGACATGGTTTTCCTGCGGTTGCAGCCTTATCGACAGAGCACCCTTAAAGGGGGTGAAGCTAAGAAGCTCAAGCCTTGCTTCTACGGACCATATCGGATTCTCAGGCGTGTGGGAGAGGTTGCTTATGAGATTGAGTTACCACCTGACAGTCGGATTCATAATGTGTTCCATGTATCTTGCCTGGAAAAGGCACTGGGGCAACATATTGTAGCATCACCCGATTTACCTCCCTTGGATGAGGAAGGTAAGCTGACTCTGGTTCCTGAGGAGATCTTGGAGGAGAGGGAACGACGGCTGAGAAGTAGGGTGATTCGGGAGTACTTGATTCGTTGGAGAGGTCTCCCTATAGAGGACGCCACCTGGGAGGGAGAGTCCATTTTACAGCATCCGACCTTACAGTTGCTTGTGGGCAAGCATCTTCAAGAGGGGAGGACTGTCATGTCCCCTCTTTAGCGCTGTCTAACAGAGACATGAGAGTTGACCTATCATCCAGGTTCCCGTAGGTCAGCGGAGTGGTTAGGGGACCTATCCAGAGGCAGTGTAGCTTGGTAGGGAGCTTTACAGGCCTTTCCAGACAGTTTGTGACAGTTTCCTATTTTTTAGGAAGGGTTCCTATTTTTTAGGGTTTGACCGAGAGTTGACCAGGAGGCATCAGGGGACCTCCAGGAGCATTTTTGGAGTTTTGGTCAAATTCCCTATTTTTTAGGAGGTATCCCTACATTTTAGGGAGGCACTGTCAGTTAGCATGACACGTGGCGACATCACCAATGGCGTGGGCTACAGCAGTTCTCAGTTTAGGATGGCCAGGTGATGGAATTGGAATATTTATTGAATATTAAAGTGTGGCTTTAATATTTAATAAAAATAAAATAAAATAAAGTGAATAACATGTCACTTTATATTAATAAGTTATTAAAGGACCCCCACCTAGTTGACACAATGTTGTGTTAAAAAGGTGGTCTTTTAATAATGAAGTTGGGCCCTCAACTTGGGCGCCCAACTTATGAGTCTTCATTAATAAAAGAATCTTTCAAAGATTCTTAATTTTGATGCCATTTTGGAACCCTAAAGTGGACGCCCACTTTGGGAAAAGAATAAAGTGACTTTGAAATGCTTTTTGGAGTTATCTTTTTGCATATCTTTTGAAGCTTCATGGCAGCTCTGAACTCTGAGGAAGGGGGCAGCAGCATTCAGACTCTTGGAAACGAAAACTCTCAAAGATTTTGGTGAATTGGACGACAACCCAGTTCATGTTTGTGGGAGGCCTACTCTGGGTCTTCATTTGTGCATCATTAGACAGATTCCAGGGCATTCCATTGCAGATCTAAGCTTGCAGCAATACCAAATCAGCCTTATTCTTCAGATCCTCCATTCTCAGTTGCATGCATAGCCTCTTCTAGGCCAATACTATCTTTGTATGCAAGTAGGGATGCAAACCAGGCTCTACATTGAATATAAAATACAGATCTCATGGGTATGTGCCTCAATTTCTTAGTTGGTATCTTTCTATCATTTAATATTTATTTTTAGTCCATTTTATTTGAGATTGCAGTTGTATGTATATCTATTTGCTATCTTGGCAAATACACATCTCAAGAAAACTGAAACCCCTTCTGCATCTCCTCTCTACTCTGAAAGAAAACAAAAAAAAAATTAATAAAAATCATAAAACAAATAAAATCACAAAAACAACACTTCATTTCAGCGAAGGGATCCATCAGGGATCTTTCACACAAAAGAAGTCGATGAGGCCTAGTTGCCTTTTACAATCTTTAGGATTCCTCCAGTGTAAACAAAATGGTCAATTTTCCTTCAAAAAAATGTGGAAGAAGATTTTGACTGAATAAACTGCTCTAATGCTGAAGCCATTCCTAACCCTACAAAAGAAAGGATTCACACATGATATTGATTGGGGTGCTTTCAACACTCTTAAGTGGACCATAATACCCTCATAGGTGAATCTTTATTCGCTATTGATTAGAATTGCCTTTGTATGGCTTTGCATACATACATCCTTGCAGAACATTAGAACAGTAGGATCAGATTGACATGACCATTGGAGGTGTTTTATGAAACAAAGTTAAAATAGTAGTACTTGATTACAACAGGTTGTTGCAAGCAATTTTTTCTCCCAAATCCCTACATTCTATCAAGTGGTTAACAATCTTTGCTACTTAGCCATCCTCTCTATTTTTTAATTCCTCTTCCAGCAAAACATTTATTCATAACTTGATGGAATGTATTTTTTTCTTCCTTTCTACATTTCATTAATGTTAGGAATAAAAGATTTATTTATAACTCATGGAAATCTTATACCAAAAAGGTAAATCATGAACAAATGAACTAAACCAAGAAATTTCAGGAGAACTTAGAAATACCTGGCTAGAAAAGAATGAATTTGGCACGGTCACAGGAAATTTATCTGGGTTCAGCATTATTGTAGAAGTCAGCCCCATTTCAATCACTTGTCCTTCAATTGAGCCAGCCTTTCAAGTAATTAACAGATAATTTCCAGTTATAGCTTGTCCAATCTCTTTGGATGCAGATAACTTACTAATATCCTCAAGATATTTATGAAATTTAACCATAAGCTACCATACAAAAACCAATAATTACAGGCCAGACCAGACTTGAAGTATTTTGTTTGTAGCCTTTTTCCGCAAGGCTAAAAGAATTATGTAAATTTTTTCTTTAAGAACACTTTGTGCATTATTGTAAATATCAAACATGAAGAACAAATGAAATACACCTTGATTGAGTCTCCAATTGAAAAGGGCTTAGAAAATTGCATGGACATTCCAGTTAGCATATTTCCAAGGATATCCCTTGCTGCAATTGCAGTTGCAATACCTGCAAGGAAAATAACAGAACAACTCAGTCATATAATCACAACAGACTTGTATGGTAATAACATGACAAGTGTAACATACACCCCACTGCATGTGTTTCCTCCTGACTGATTTTTGTGTTTTTTTTTTTGTTTCTCTGCTGTTTAGGGTTTATGGGTCGTTTTGCATGTTTGATTTTTACATTGCATGTGCGTAATATGAAGTAGATAAACAAACCCAAAAAATATACAATGAATTTGCACAAACTAAAGGCAACCTAGATCATAAAATGCAATGAAACTAATCAAAATGTAATACCCACTTGGAAATCTTCAACTTGTTCGATTGCCGGAAATGGTAGCAGCATTACAAAGCCATAAAATCACTTCAAATCTCATACAAGGCAAGGATAATAAAATTTCCAATCCTTACAATGTTGATACAGTCTCTAGACGCCTAGAAATAAAGAGTTTGATGAAACAATATTGTGAAGAGGAACTCTAGAATGCCCCACGTCCCATATCAGCACTGTACGGCCCAGCAGCAGCAATAAACATCAAACAAACTCCAGAAAATCACTTTATTTTCTTCCTGTTTTGGACTGAGTGTATTTTCTGCCCCCAATCGACCCTTAAGGGAGTGATAACAGCCACAAAAAGGAAAGAAACTGCAAATCAGAAGTGGTACGGCCTGCAGCTAGGTGTACGGCCAGGTTAAATGCACCACAACAGCTATGAAACCTCCCTCCAAAGCACTAAATCTGTTCATTAACAACTCTTCATTGGCTGCAAATCAAATCTTCAGAAAGATATCTTCATTCTATGCTCAAAACTCCTCAGAATGTATTTCTTGAAAGCACAGGTGAGACTCCTGGATGAAGCCTCCTCAACCCCTTATTGATGCAATCTCTCATACATGAGGAAAGGCGAATCTGCAAAGGTTTTCGTCTCTGCAAATTGATCTTAGAAACCAAAGAGCCAAGCTCAAACTCTAAGCACGGGCAAACTCAATATCAAAGCAAATATCAAAAGCAAGCATAAAGAAATGAATCTCCATTTTGCTCTTTTATCTCCCTCAACTCCAACGCCCAAGATTGAGAGGGATTTTTAATTAATTTTAAATTTCAAACAACCCCTTATCTCTCCATGAAGTGGGCGCCCATCCCTAGGCACCTAACATTTGCACTTTAAGTTATAACATAACTTAAAGTCACCTCTAAAATATAATAAGTTAAATCTTTAATTTAACTTATATTAAATCGACAAAGCTCTAGAAGATTCGATCCCCCGAATCTCGTGCCCTAGCTCCTGCACTGCCCTGCTAAAAATAGGAACTGGCTCTGTCACGACTTACTATAAATAGTAAGTCTCCAATCTGACTCCCTGAACACGACCATTAGCCTATGGGAGCCACGTGATAAGCTAATACCTGATCAACAACTGACCGGGCTAAGTAGGGGGCATTACAACAAGCATCAACATGAAGTAAATTCTTCCAATTGACAAGTAGCATATTTCCAAGTATGCCCCTTGCAAGGATTGCAATTAAGATATCTGCAACAAAAATAAACAAATACCTCAGCAACATACTGAGAAAAAACCTGTATGGTGCTAACATAAAGGACAAAGCTTCTTTATAATAAGAAACGAATCCAAAAGCACAACACTGTAGTATGTGCTTTGTTTGCAAATCAGTCACAAGACTCTGACTGCTTTCACACAGGAATTATTCAGCAAAATATAGTACGAGTTGACCCACCATTTGGCAAGAGGTCGGAATATCAAAAAAGACAATGTACGTAAAATTTTGAATATGCTTAACCGATTCTTGCTGGGTTTGTGCAGTTTCCCATAGTCTTGCTGAGCATTTTCTGCACACCAAGTTTTACAAAGTACAGTTTTTCACCAGTCAAGGCAACTGTCAACTACTAGAACCATAATTTACCTGCAGTAACAGCAAGCAAAACTACACCAACATAGATTAGGTAGCACCTACTCACCCAACAGACGGATTTCACCTGCAAATCCAAAATATGAATGGAGATAAACGTTCCCAAAAAAACTCCAAGAGCAGTTTGTATTGATATTAGAGAATAGATTGAATATGTAAGATGGGGGATAACCCTTATTTATAACAAAGGGTGTGGCTTTTCACACAAGCCACCTACATAACCACCTTGTGAGTAGTAGTCATCTATTTCGATTAATTATATGCCTACTACTTACGTAAATATTGAGCATTGTAATACAAGCTTCAATCACATAACAAAAAAGTTGTTGTGTTAATGCACACAACATGCCTTTCCCCTTTGAGAAGATTTGTCCCCAAAACTTGAGGACCAAATGGAAGCTCTAGCATGCATCTTTTTCTTCTTCTTAGTGCTTTTCTTGAATATGATTAAATACCTCCACATGAATACAAAGGCTTTCAGAGTAATATAATACTCTTTGATGAAAAGGATAACTCGTGGGTTGTACTTTGCTAAAGACTCTCAATGGTGTCATGTGGGTCCAAGAAGAGCTTCACAAACACACTACTAAAATTCCTCATCATATGATCGGAATTGTCATCTATATAAATATGTACATCCAGTTGTGATGTTGGAGGAGATGATGTGTCGCATACAGAAGAATGATGCTGAAAAGTCTTATCAATTATTTGCAATTTGTTAAACTAATGATCTGTCATAACTTCCCTTTTCGTGAGTACATTCTCCTCAACTGAATATTCATTATAAAGAAGAGACTCCAGAGAAAAAATGGGAAATGTTCTTGACCTCTTGCATATCATCCTTTGCTTGGATACTCATAATAGACAGAAGAACCATCAAACATAGGTTGAAAATTATTATCTTCATCATAGATGGGATGGATATTCATCAAAGAGAAAACCATAATTTTTTTTCATTATTGGAAGATATTCTCATACAGTTTAATGTAAACTTCCTTCAAATCTAGCTATCCGTTTATTTCCTTTTATATTTCCATTTCACATCCAAACGAAAATTTAGTTTATTAAATGCATTCAACATTCTTTTTCGGATGCAAAAATTTGAGACACCATTCATTTGAAAGCTTACTGAATCTACTTTCAAACCAAAAAACAGAGACTGAAATTGGGCACTTGATTGTGATGTTATGCTTGATGAAAAATAGTGCACCATAATTTACCCCATTTTTTCAGGTCAATCCAGAAGAACAACATGTGTCTATAACTGGCTCGACATTGATCCAAAAATTGTCCCTTACAACTCACTAAAAGCACTTCCGAGTCTCTTTCCTTTAAAAAAGCATTTTGCTTCAATCCGTTGCTCAAGCAAATAGTTATGAAGTCCACAATACACAATCCTTCTTGAATTTTCTACTTTATAAATCAGAAACAAAATCTGATATCACCTGCAGCGTACCTACAACAGTAGCAAAGCACAACTACACCAAAATAAGATTAGGTGCACCTGCTCAACCAAAAGATGGATTGCAATTGCAAATCCAAAATAAGAATGGAGTAAATTACTCCCAAAATATCGTAAACAAGCATTTATATGGATATTAGAAACCAAATTGAATAGACAAAATAGACATTTGCCCATATTTATAACACGAAGAGTGGCTTGTCACAAAATCAACTTACATAACCACATTGGGAGTGGTGGTCACCTACTATAAATAATCTACCAAACACCTTTACCTACCACCACTTAAAACAATGAGCTGTGGAATATATATTATAATAATAAGAATGGAGTGTTCAAAATAACCAGCTTATAAGAGCTAAAATATAAGCTAGAATACAATATACCATGAGAGATTTACAGAGCTTCCAGCTGAAACTCATAACTAGCAACATTACAAGAACAGATCAAAAGATCTGCAAACCAAACATCAGCCCTTATAACAATGGAAAACACCATTTACATGCAATAGCACTTCGAGATACTACCAAGAACATACATTAAGCCTTCTTATAAACACAATCTCCAAATAGGAGTATCATAGGATAAGAACTTCTTGGTGAACTACACAACTTGAACCAAACAGAATTTGCATGGAGATAATGTGACAAAATATGAGCTTCATAGCAAGTTAGCTCATATTGTTGTGTTTACAGACATAGCAAAAACACATGAAAGGAACCAAGGAAAAGGTGGAGTTACAGCAAATATGCATTCCATGAATGAAAATGAAAATAAAGCCCATTTAGATATTAAATACTAGAACTATAACCCGTATTCATTGTCAAACTCTATTATTATGGACTTTTAAGTCCAGAGGAATCAACTAGAAGTAGCTTTAGGAGAAACAGGAGAAATTTGAGGTTTCAAGTAGAAGGTAATATGGAATTATATAACAAAGTTTTGTTACATGTATCCTTTTTGCACCTCATAAATTCAATTGCTCCTGAAGCATTGTCATATGTTGGACTGGACTCTGAACTAGGGAGCAAAGTGTACATTCTGATTCAAGAGAAACATAGGAATTCTAATCCTGTAAATATATTTTAAGGAGATGATTGGAATATAAGGACTTGATAATGGTTGTGGCTTTCTCAATCAAGTCATCAGTAGAAGCAGCAATGACCCTAAGAGATTAAGATGGTGAGTTGATCATCAATATAATCAGGAAGGTGGTGGTAAATTTTCACTCTGACCAACAAAGATTGTTTAAGTTGTTTTGGACAGATAATGAAGTCGACCAAGTTAAGAAATTACTCGGAGAATAAGAACCTTGTTGCAAGTCTATTACCTTATTGACACTGCTGAGCTTGAGGGAAAGTTAATGTAATCATCCTCTGAGTCTGACAGTTTCAAAAACAAATTGGTTCATAATTGGAGGGTGATTACAGAGTAAACATGCAATTGCAGTGCAAGAAAGTGAATTGGTGGGCATTATGTAGTAGTATATTTCACCTATATTATTAAAATAAAATTAGATAGTTTATATTAATGGTCAACTTTGTAACATATTTAGATTGTTTCTATTCTATTGTATAGATTAGCTATAATCTATTTTAGAAACATCTATACTTTGTATATTTTAGAAACATCTGTTTGTAACTCTATTTAAGAGCATTGCTCTTTTGTAATTAATATATCATTTTGATTTAATTCATTACATGGTATCAAAGCGCCTAGTTTCAAGTGGGAAAACTATTTGTTTGAAATTTTTCTTTTATGGGCTCTTTCCATACTCTGTACAGGTCGTAGGACCTACGGATCTTCAGCGATTTTTCGTAGGCTTTTTCCCTGTTTGATCACGTCGGTTCTTCGATCCCATTTGGTGATTCGGCCTCTTTTGGCAAGGTCCCGTCGACATTCTTCATCTACGTAATCGCATTTTCCTTGATCGTGATTTCTGGGCATCTTCATCCTTTCCAGACATCATGTTCTTTGGCAGATATTCTATGGCCGCGTTCTGAAGATTTCTGCGAGTTTTTCATGATTTCTCCTGCTTTGTTCGTGGGTTCCACTTCTTTGGTCGCTATTTTGCAAAAGTTGTTGGGTCGCCATTTGGCGTTTGGCATTCTTTTTTGATGTGGTCACTATTTGGGAGGACACAGAGCTCCTGTTTGAAGTGTCGTGATCGTGGGTTTTTCACATCTGTAGTCGCTGTTTTTGTCTTCTGATCGAAGGTTTTTTAACTTTGATAATCGCGTTTTGCTGTGTATATCAACGTCTGGTGGCAGATGTTTGGTTGCGAGGGTTTCTATGGAGATTTTCGTTGGGTCTTTTCCCTCACAATTTTTCTATTCGCGATTTTTCCGACGGTTTGATTCCTACATTTGGCAGCTTTGATTCCTCACGGGTTTCTTGTTTATGGTCGTCGTTAATAGCTGTTTGACGATTTCAAAACCCTGTGGTCGAGTTTTACAAAGCGCCTCTGTGATTTGCAATCCTCTCCTACTCACGATTTGGTCAATGATTTCTGGTCCCTGTTTTTTGGCTGCGATTTTTAGTCTGATTGTTGTTGACAATATTTGTCGTGGGAGTAATCTCATGTTCTTTCGCCGTTTGAAGTCTGTTTGTTCGGCAGAAATTTTGTGGGTCCCTTTCGGTAGCTCCCAGCACTTAGTCAAGCGGTTTCCTTGGCAGCGCTCCATTTTTGTCTCTAGCGACAAAGCGCTTCAAGCCTCAGTCCGTGGTCACAGCCGACAGTCATCTCCCAGCCCGTCAAGCGCTCAGCCTATTCTGGTTTCGGCCTTCGGTCATGTGAAGACCAGGGACCAGCGCTCAACATTTGTTTTTGGCAAGCATTTTGATCAACTTTGGATTCCTCAAGATTTGTGTTTTGGAACCCATGCTACGGTTTGAGTTTTGTTGGAGTTTGTCATCTATCTGCCTCGGAAAGCGTGCAAGACGGCGTCTTTGTCCAACATCATGTTGGAAGGCAGTCCGATTTAGGGGGCACCTTGGTGTAGTTGATAGATTGACCATTAAGGGGGGGTATTATTAAAATAAAATTAGATAGTTTATAACTTTATATTAACAGTCAACTTTGTAACATATTTAGATTGTTTCTATTTTGTTGTATAGATTAGCTATAATCTATTTTAGAAAAATCTATACTTTGTATATTTAGAAACATTGGTTTATAACTCTATTTAAGAGCATTGCTCTTTTTTAATTAATATATCATTCTGATTTAATTCATTACAACCTATGCATCAAAATTTATAAGCTTTATGCAATTGTTAAGAACATCAAATTTTTAAAAGAAGAACCAATTGTAAGTACATGTATACCCTGATTAAATCCAAGTATTTAATTTTTCTTTTAACTTTTGTAAGCAGAAACAGATACATGTAGATGCTCCAAGATAATTTGCATTTGACTGTAAGACAAATTATTAATTTTCCATTATTTGGTACATATTAGTTAAGCAGCTCATATACAAGAGCTAGACATGCAATTGCAGTGCAAAGGGTAAGTAGGAGGAAAGAGAATAAAAAATATGCATAAATTGTATACAAAAGCCAAGCTGACTTGAAAATTAGATACAAGCACAAGATTGTCATATGCATTAACACCATGATCAAAAGACTCAGACTCGCTGAAAACTCAGACATTTTTTATTTTAATTGTTTTTTTTTCTGTTTTTTGACAGACTCAGCTAGGCTCTGCAAGTTCTCACCAAGAATGACTCATATCGACTGGGTGAGTGCTCACCAAGTCTCATAACTATGATCAACACTCATCAATAAAATGGAAAATTTTTTATGCATGAGACATGGAAGAGATGAACCACTGAGCATGTCTTCTGAAAATGCCTAGCTGCTAAGACCTTTTGGACCTGGCTGCAGGAAGAATTCGCCACTCATCTCTCCTTCTGGAATCCCCTTTTAAGAGACATCTGAAAAATCAGACATATGTGCAAAGAGGTATGGCATACAATAATTCTGCCTTCTATCACTTTTCCTATGGAAAACAAGATGTAAGGCAATTTATAAGGATCTTACTTATCCAGTCTGCTTAGGAGAGAGTAATGATTATTTTAGGGTGCTATCAATATGTTATAACTAGCACAACTGTTTTCAGAAAGCTGCTGACTCTTTGCCTTTTGAGACAAAGCCTCAGATGTTAGCTTTTCCAGGTTCCTTCCAAAAAATTCTGACACTCATGATGTAATGCTTATGCTCTTTTCTGCAATATAAGATGCATTATTTTCAGAAAAAAAGGAAGAAATATATACCAGTAGAACATGTGTATACATAAACTTCACTTACCTCCTACTCCCCCAACAGTTATAATAGACTGGACAGCAACACCACAAGCCTCAGCCAGAGCCATTCCTCCCAGAACAAACAAACCCAAAGAAGAGAGTTTGTCCAAAGCCAGGAATTTTTCTTTATCAAGGCCAGCAATCTGCTCAGCAGCAGAAAAACGAGAAAACACATTGCTTTTCCACCTCTGAAGAAACCAAATCAATGAAAGAACAGCAGCTCCTCTCCAAATTTGGGGCATGTATTGTGCTGCAACTGTGCTTGGTGCAATAATTAAGCCCCTGTATCAGTCTGTATGGAATTAGATTTTTGAAATCTGATAAGTTAAATCACAAAAATTACTTTAAACAACATTTCAGCTTCAATATTGCTGATCTCCTAACAAATCTCTAAGACCCTCAATACACCTACTCACACACACCAAAGTGACGGTTTAAAAACACTTAATTCTGTAAATTAATTACCTATTGAAACCTATTTCTAAATCTTCAACTTCAAACATAAGAATAAGGTACAGTTTTTCATCTTCTGAAAATACAATAACTTTCAAGGCAGAAAAGCTAATCTATGCATCTTCTACCTTTATGAGGGGTTCCTTGGTACTTTCCCATCTTAATGCATTGTTTTCTTTTACTGGAAAAGCAATACTAAACAGGCCTAAACAGAGAATAACATTAAAGTTCTATCCACTATAGATTGCAAATAAGTAGAGAGAAAAACTTACAACTGTGAAAATGCCATAAAGGTGACTAAATAGCGCACAGGGTCCTCCAAAGCACCCCAGATACTCTTCTCATAAATCACCTGTTCCTGAGATGGGCGCCCCAGAGATAATGCTATGGAACTTTTTTCAGCATACCGATGCATCCTTCGGAGCATTTTTGGCATAACTAGCCAAGCTAATATTGATGCCAACATTGTCCAGCTGGCTGGAATAAGTGTATCCTTTAGATATGGTGAAGAGTCCATCCAATGCTGCAAAACAGGCATGTGTTCGTCCAATGTTTCCTTGGCCTTTGTTCCTGTGTACATAACTGCATCCTTAACAGATTTTGAAGCACTTTTTGCAACATCCATCCAGTCACCCCCAACCACATCACCGGTTCCAGTAGTTGGTCCGTTAGCATTGGATGCAGCTGAAACTTCTGCCGGAAGCCCATTTAATTTGTCAGTAGCCCGGGAGGAGAATGTTCGACAAACATGGATATTTTTATTTGATGTACATGATGATAAGCATATAGATCCATAATATGGAATTGTTCCTTTGACCTGATGATTCGGCAGACCAGTCCTAATAGTGCCCCAGGCAGGAGAAGATTGAAAAAACTGTTTTGAACAGAAAAATGAAACATTGCATAATTCATTATTCTTTTCCTTTGGTTCTGATCCACTAATACAGCGAATGTTAGAAAATGTATTATTGGCACTGTAAAAACTTGGTGGTAAATCAGAACAAGAATGGCTGCTTCGGAAGACAGAAAATCCATTGGACCCTAACAAATTAGACGCACGATTAGCTTTAGCAAATATGGAGCTATATAAGGACATGCAGAATCGAGCCATCATTCATGAGAACTCTCTCTTATGCTGATAGCTGCCAAACAATGGTAATCCCCATCATGGTACTAAATACAGCAGCCAAATCTATTTGCAAATTACCTGCAAGGAAACCATGAGGCAGTAAAAAAAGAGTTATTACAAATCAAATCTGCTAAAAGGAAAAGAATGGAAATTGTACCCTATTTTGAATAACTTCTCTTGTAAATAAAATTCCAACATATAAAGGTATTGCCCTGTTATGATGTTCCTAACATGAAGGATTAAAGCAACAAAAATATAATCAGTCGATTCAGATGACACAGGCATTAGAAGCAATGTGGCTTCCATAGAGGAAACGTGATTAAGTGTTGAATTTGACTAATCTATTACATTCAACTTGCTGGGCATACCCCAACAGATAAGCCAGGTGTAAGCCCTTGGTGAATTTAACGGAAGAGATATCCCTAAATCATGGCATCTAATGATCTGTAAACTGATGAGGATAGTCCTCTAACAGTTCTTCACTACAGATTTCACACACTAGCACAACAAAATTCTCCAAAACAAGATGTAATCTCTATCTCAGAGCATTAAACACCTACTTAGTTCATTGGAACATCCATAGCAATATACAAAAATGCTGGAAATAACTAAAAACGGTATGGAAACAAGCAAGACAAGACTGAAAACACAAAATTACCCAGGAGAAACCCTTGATGAAAACTCCAGCAAGAATGAGCTGCTGCAGCTCCTCAATCACCATATTTCAGTCAATTACATATGAAAAGAATGTCTCTAGGACAAGAAATGAGCTCATGGCACTCAAAAACCAAGCTCTACATACATATCCTGCCTGCAACTCCATGAACACCCTACTCTTCAGCCTACTATTCCAAAAATCTAAACATAACATGAAGAACCACACAAGTGCCAGCCTTTGCACAATGGTTTGAACTTGTTTTTGTAATCTACATGCTTTGAAATGGGAAATGTCCACTGACCACTTGCAGACGAGTGCAAGAGATGTCTCCAGCTATTACTCTGGCCCCACAAGACAAATGACAAAACCATTGGTTCCTGCAAACCGGCAGTTACGGAATCGCTAAGGTGAAAACAAAACCACAGAGTGGTCATGCAATCGTTGAAGTGGTTGTGTAATTGCCTCTTGCATGGCAATTGCACAATTGGCCCTTGCCGCAATCAGCAGTTTCATTGCCAACTATAAAATACTCATTTCTTTATATGCTCCCCTGTTTTTAGACTTCCCTGAGATAATTTTGGACCACCCCGAGGTCATCTTTAGCACTGAGAACCGATCCTTGACTTCAAAACCAATTTGGCAAGGAAATATAAGTCTTACGAAACTTTGATGGGAAGTAACAACTTTTGTTGCTCAAGCAACTGCTTCAATCCGATTTATGAATCCCACTTCCCCACTAAGGAGGCTTTTTGCCCCCCAAAAGCTCAAGGACTAGGCAAGTGAGGAAGTTTCTTCCTCACATCCTCAATAGGATACCATTTTGCCTTACTTGGTAGTTGCCCTTTGAGACCTACAAACCAGTTTCAAACTTTCATGCACTCTTCTTTAAGTCCCCCCTAGCTCTTGTTGACTACTTGGAGTACAGTCCTCTACCAGAGGCAACAAAGCTTCTTCCTCATGAAGCACGGAAGGTTCAAACAACCAAAGATTCTCCACCTTCACCACTGAGTAAATCTTCAAATACAGAGGCAAATCTAAACAAAATGCATTCACACCCACTTGTTCTACAATCTGAAATGGGCTATATCATAAGGACTTAAGTTTTCTTGCTTGCCCTTGGAACCTCTCTTTGCCAAGTACAACCAAACCCACTCTCCAACTTTGAATTCAAGTGCTCAACCTGATCTTGATCATGTTGTTGCTTATACTTGGCTTATGACTTCCTTAACCTCTCTTGAACATGGAGATGGATTTGCCAAATCTTGTCAATGAGCTTCTTGACCTTGTGGACCACTAAATCCACATTTTCTCTCTCTTTATGTGACTGTCCCACAACAACAGCCAAGAGACTAGGTGGTAGAAACCCGAAACTTGTCTCAAAAGGTGTTAAAATAGTGGAGGTATGAACTGCCATGTTGTAAGAGTGCTGAATATATGCTAAATTCTCATCCCACATTCTTGGATGCGTCTGATTATAGCCCCTTAACATCTGTACAAGTGTTTGGTTTACCACTTCGGTTTCACCATAGGTTTGAAGATGGAATGTGATTGATCTCCACTCGGGTATCCATTCCTTCCCATAAGACATTCCAAAATTTCCCCAAAAACCTTGAGTCACGAGCTCAAATAATGCTTTCTAGCAAGCCGAAATGCACCCATACATGTGTAAGGAACAACTCAGCAACATCTTTACCTGTCATAGGTAGTCCTCCCACAAAATCCATTGAAATGGTCTCCCACAGTCATGAAGGAACCAGCAGTGACTGATACAAAGCCAACTTCCAGTTGTTTGGCTTGCTCACACTACACAACTTACACCCCTTGAATGAACTCAAAGAAATCATTTTGCACGTATGGCCAATAAACATACCTCCAAAGTAGCATTTGAGGGACATTAAGATTCTTGGTTTTTTCAATGTCTTCTTTACCTCTCAGGCTCTCCAAAGCGAATTGCTGAGCATTTTTCCTAGGCTGCAAATCAAACAGGGCAGTCCCTCATCCTCCTTATTCACGCTATTGTTAATTTGGACCACAAGAATAACAATATAGTCCTCTTCCAGTGGAGAACCTTTAAGACTGGGAGCAAAATCCTCCTTTTCTTTGTTTTCAATAGCAACTTGTGGTTCAATCTCAATAACATTTAGGGTGAGAGGGTTCCCTTGCAAAGAATCATCTTCCATAAATTCAACTTTATCACAACCAAGAGAAGAAATCTCACCAGCCTTTTTTCCATTCATATCACCAACCGTAAATAACCCCCCATTATTATTAGTTAGGGTTTCATTATCATAGGTCTAGGAGGACTTTTGGAAATTTTTGGGCATTCCCTTCTCTAACATCCATTTTTTTAACACAAAAAAAAAAGCATTAAGCCCCCCCCCCCGTCATATCCCTTAATTCCAGCCCATAATAGCTCGAAGTTTTCCAATTAAAGATTGGAAAGAAGACTAGTTTATAATGGCCCAATGTGATCTTGAAGGTTTCATATGTTTATGATAATAAACTCTCTTTATGTTCAGTTTCATAACTTAGCCAAATTTCATGGCAAAAGGAAAAGACAAAATAGAATAAAACAAAATTAAATGACTTGGCACTAAAGGACAAAATCATATTTTAAAGGCAATAAAAGACAATTATTAAGGGATCGAATGAGACCACTAAGGACCCCGATCCTCATGAAAAGATAAATATAATTATAAATAAATTAATGAAAAGGCACAAAGGCCTAAAGGTCTCCACCCGATGACTCCTCAATGCCATAAAAGGAGGAGACAAAACCAAGTAAGACATCATCGATCACATAAAAGAAAATACATCTGAATATCTAGAAGGTACGGACGTCAGCAGCAGCAAATAATTCTTATGCTTCCAAGCATCGATCCAAGCATCGGATATTATCATTAATTCATACAAGAATAACTCCAAGACTACAGTCCAGTTACAACAGCAAGTAAGCATCTTCATATTATTATTATTCTCTTTGCCTGATCGGCTGTCATACTAGCACAGGTATGAAGAAAATTATATTTTTGTTTCATTCATAACTGTACCATTATGATAGCATTTATTTTTACAGTCAATCACTGATAATGTATTGTGTAGACAGTCATATTCAATTGCTCATGATAATGTATTTTGTCTGATTTGAATTCATAGGTGATTTATTAACACCATATGTGGGAAAGAGTAGAAAGGCCAAGAGGCCACTCATGGGTTTAGAGGCCTTTGTCACATGAGGTATAAAGTACCCATGATGCAAAGGATATTTATCACATAGAGGCCTTGTCACATGAGGTATAAGGTACACATAGTACAAGGATAGTGATGTAATGGCCTTGGTTACTTGATGTAAGGCATCATAAGAGGAGTCTCATAGAGGCCTTGACTCTAACGGTATCAAGGATACCACTTGAGTCCAAGGATAGGAGACATTAGAGCCCCATGGTGGATAACAGCAACTTTCATCTCATCCCACATAAGTTGTTAATAAATGACATATGAAGAGATAGCAAGTTTGCAAAATATAATGAAAAAGATCATAGATCATGTGAAATGTCATAATAGAAAATATGCAAGGCATATTGACAATGATCATGAGAGTAACATGTGAAATGTTAATGATATGCAAGGCATATGAATAGTGATCATAAGAATAGCATGTGAAATATAAAAGATAGATAATGTGCATTGAAAGCAATCATAAGATTAGCAATAATGATATGCATTGAAAGTAATTATAGATTCATAATAGTGATATGCATTAAAAGTAATCATAGCATTGATGATAGTAAGGTGTATGGAAAGTAATCAATGATGAACTAAAGTTATGAATTGGCATTTGATCATAGAAATGATAGAAACAATGTTCTTAAGTGAATGGCTTTAAATTAAAAATGTACTAATGTTCTTTTGTTGCAAGTTGAAATTTGTGAACAAGGTAAAAGGATTTTGATTTGTGACAAGGGGACATTACACCACCCCCCCCCCCCCCCCCAATAGGTCTAATCACTTCATGACACTGTCTCCCATTTGAATACATATCATTTCAGGAACTACAATTTCAAGACTCAAAGAAATTAACACTCTAGCATTAAGATGGGAGGTTTTTAAGCTCCAACCACCTCAGAGCAAAGTTGGCCAAAACTACTTATGGTTTAGACTCAACAGACCATGGGACAGCCTTGAAAATGGACTATCCCAAATCCCAAAACTCTTTTTAAACCACCCTAGCCTGCATGCTATGAATTCTGCCAAGCACGATTTGTTTTTACAAAAACTTCAAAGAGGTAGAAAGCTATCCTAGATTGTGTGAACCCCCCTTTTCAAGAGGAGGGTATTGTTGTGACCAAATCACACATCGGCCCATTGCAAATGGGGACCCCCTTGTTTTTTTTAATTCCAATGCTTTGCTAACTCCAGGATGATGTCCTTTGCATGATGAAGTCAGAGGTGTTTGAGTCTTAGAGCCCCTTGATGACCTGATCCTGATGTTTGAGACCCTGAAAATGACTAAGTCTGGTATCCTGATCCTGAAGATCCTGAAAATTGGCTAAGTCTGAAATCTGGTGGATCCTCAAAAATCTAGAATCTGCATGTTAAATCTGGGGGATCTGAGACCTATCTCAAACATCCTGAAAGGTATATTGAAAAATATTTAAAGTATAAACTTAAATATATTTTTCAATATACCTTACCTCGGGTACTATCAGTTCTGGGCGCGAAATTGCTCCACGGTCACCTCAAAACTCCGCCTAGAACTTAGGGCACCTTTCATCATCTAGACAACCTCAAGATTGCACCTTGGGCAAGGAGAGCTTAAAACCAAAGCGCCTTGATTGAAATTGATGTTGGGAAGCTTGAAACACTGCAAATTTGACAAAGAAGAGGCATTTAGGTCTAGGTGCCCATTGCATGTTCAGATGATCATAAGAATTGCGCCTTAGGTTGAAGGTCATGAGTTTAGGCGTCATTTAGGCGCCTTGGCAATAGTGTGGATGAACAAACTCCAAGTTGCGCCTAAGGATGATCCAGTCTCCCAGGGGTGTAAACAACTCCAAATGAGCAAACTTAGTCTAGGCGCCTTCATGCATTGAATTACCTCATTTTGGCGCCTTAGCATGAAGAGATGTTCAAACTAACCCAAAGTTGCGCCTTAGCATGAAAGAGCATGATATGTTTAAACTAACTCCTATCATGATGTTTGAGATCCTGAAATGACTAAGTCTAGTAGCCTGAAATCCTGAAACACTGAAAAATTGGCTAAGTCTGAAATCTGGTGGATCCTCCAAATTCTATAATCTACATGTTAAATCCAGTGGATCTGAGACCTATCTCAAACATCCTGAAAGGTATATTGAAAAATATTTAAAGTATAAGAAATTCATCTTATACTTAAATATATTTTTCAATATACCTTACCTTGGCGACTTACATTTCTAGGCGCGAATTTGCTCTAGTACTTAGGCGCAATTTTCCCACTTGCAGAGACCCCAAAAGTGCGCCTAGATGACAATCAACCTTCAACCTCTCCTAGATAGGCGCCTTGATTGAAAATTTCCTAAGATACCTCAAGAAGTGAAAATTTGACCAGTTAAACACATTGTGAGTTAGGCGCCAATTTCACATTCAAGTGATCATCAAAATTGCGCCTTGAGTTGACATGAAAGAGTTTAGGCACCCATTCTTTGTTCCCTTTTTGCCATTTTTGGCACCTTGAAGAATTGAGCGCCTTGAGCATCAAGTTTGAACGCCTAGAGGGGAAAGGTTTTCTAAGATCTTCACAATCATTCAAAACATAAAAATGATAAGTATGAAGCTTCATAAAGAGCTAGGCGCTCTTTCATCTCTGCAAACTTCATATTGGCGCCTTGGTGAGAAGAACCTTTTTGGAGTAGAGAGTGGATGAGTCTAGGCGCTAATTGCATCAAGATAACCTAAGTGAGCGTTTTGAGGTGAATCATTTCAACTTACTTGGAAAGGGCGTTCATGTCAAAGTCACCACAAAATTCAAGTGTACTTCATCAAGGATAATCATGTTCGAAACATTCATCCATCCGAGCTTCAAGTCAAGTTCTCCCAATCTTCAAGATTCATCAAACTTCAAGTATCCTTGAGAGGTCATTTACTCTACCTCCAAAGAAGGTGTTATCTATTACACTCCGAAGGGTCACTTCAAAGATCATCTCGAAGAACTACTTTATCTTCATTATATCATCAAGCAAAGGCAATCCATTCACCATTCAACCTTCAAGTCTTTGAGAAGAGTCTTCTACTCCGATTCATGAAGCAAGCTTCATCATCTACTCTTACAGGAAGGAAGTATATATCATCATCATCTACTCTATTACTCACTCTTCAAGAAGGATGCATTATCAAAGAAGATCATCATATCAACTTACCTACAAGAAGAAGAAAGAATCATGAAGTTAATCAAGTGAAGCAACAAGTATCATTCATCCAGTCTACATGAAGAATGAACACGAAAAAGATCAACAAGTTGTATTCCTAAACATACAAGTTCAAGCAATTACATTGAATACATCATTACAAGATGATACAATTTTCAAGATATGCTGAAGTGGCACCTACATGGCAGACACACGTCATCATCCAATCATATCAGCTGCATCAATTTAATAGCATTAAATGTATCATTTAATAAAAGAAGCCAAAAGGATTCCTATGTGGGGGATGTTTTAAATGATTTCGCCTTACCTTATCACATTGGAAAACGTGCCTTCATTGCCTCTCTTTCGTGCTAAAAATAGCAAATTGTTGTAACTACCTCTAAGGTGGCACGATCTAGACCCTTGACTATTGAATTAATCTAAGCCATTCATTGTAATCCTGGACACTATATAAAGGCCTTGTTGCCTCATTTGTAATTCAGTAGATCATTAATAGTAGTAGAGAGTAGATTTTAGGAGTAGAATAGGAGAGACTCGAAATTCTCTAAAAGGGCTTGAAATTGTTGTAAATAATTCTCAAGATTAATGCAAAAGACATTGGAGTTCGCTTGGTGTTTAAGTCTTGTCTTGTGGAATGGCATGATTTCTTGTACTTTGATGAAGTGGAGAGATGTTTCAAATAGATTAGAAGCTCTTTGATGTTATGTATGTTGTATTGAATATTTGATCAACTCCTAGCTCATGCTTTTAACATTCATCGCCGATGAAGTGCTATGTAAAGCTAGTCTGAGCCTTATAATTTGCATAAGTTCGATTGTGGATGCTTGTTTGAGCTGCGCCATTCGATGGGTGCTTGTATAAGCCTTCATGATTTGAAAACCTTTCGCATAACCTCAGGAGATAGCACCAACTTCATGTAGTTGTAGGCATCCTTGGTGAAGTGAAGTTAGGTTTACTTAGGAGTTTGTCTATTCATACCTCATCATTACCTCATTGACCTTAGATTAGTTTTCTGAACCTTTACCCTTTTTACTTTTCTTCATTATTGAAACTTTGTATATAAATCATCCACATTGAAGGAGAAATAAGCTGAATGAAAGGAGAAGAGTCTGCGTAAGTCCCTTTGTGATTATCAGCAAGATCACATGTAATCACTGAGTTAACCCATCATGAATCATAAAAAGGAACCTTGGAGTTACTTCAGTGGATCACATAGTTCAGCCTTTGAAGAGCTTTATTCAAGAGAAAGTGGGATACTCTAGTGTTTTACTCTATTGTTGACTTGTCTAAAAACAATCATCAATAGGTATGTAAATAGAAAATGAAAAAGGAAGTTCTCTGGTGGAGGACAAGAAGAAAAGAAAAAAGTTAGACCATGAGTCTAATGAGCTAAAAATTAAAAAAGGTTAAAAAGAGAAGTTGCCTAAATGTTTTGATAGACTTTATAAGAACCAGAAGACTTTATAAGGGTGGGGCTGCTATTTTAGTAGACTCCAAATGGGCTCCTTTTATAGTTGATAGTGGCTCCTCTCCATGTAATAGATTGGTTTGGGTTACCATTAAGAAGGATGAGGTGAATTTTGGTATTTGTTTTGTGCATACTTTCAATGACTACAGAGAAAGATGAGAAATGTGGAAGTGGGTTTCTCGTTCCCTCCCCAAAGTCCCTTGTGTGTTGAGGGGGGAGACCTTAACATGATTGAGCATAAAGAAGATAAAATGGGTGGAAATGAAACCATCTAGAAAGGTAATGAGCTCTATTATTGGGCTAGAGCCAAGAGATTTCTCAATGACCCTTTGGAAAATAAAAACAATAGTAATAAGCACATTTGGTTTACCTAGTGCAATAACCAGGCTCCAAGCAAAAGAGTTTATTCGAGGCTAGACAGATTTTATGCTCATAAAGAATACTACTCTTTTGTACATAATATTGACAGTAACTTCGTTCAGGTGTTCCCATCCACTATGTCGGATAATTCTCCTATTGAAGCATTCATTAGGATTAATGAAATTATCCTGCAGGAATCTTGTTTTAAGAATCAATTGTTCAAGTTTAATGTTTCAATTCTTAAAGATAAAGAATGTTTGAGTAGCGTTTTTACTATTAGGAATATTAATAGCAATGTCCTGGGTGAGAATTCTGCTAGTAAGAGATGGGATAACCTCCTAACTACTTCGAAAAATTTGTTGATAACTCAAGGTAAAAAAATGCACTGGATAGAAGGATAGTTGAGAATAACCTAGAAGAAAAGCTTATTGAGCTCGAGATTAAGATGCAAAATGATGGGAGTGACAAAGCTATTCATGATGAACCATTGAAAACCAAGCACCAGCTAAGATGTCTATAAAACTATAAGAATCAGGGGGCAAAAGTTAGGGCTAAATTGATATGGTTGAAAGGAGGAGACAGGGGGTCAAAATACTTTTTTCATATTCTGAAGTTGAAGCAAAAGGAGGAGAAAATTGGTACTATAGATACTAGAGAGGTTCTGATTGATGACAATGATTTAATGAAAGAAGCATTTCAAAGTTTCTATCAAAAATTATTTTCTTCAAAAGATGATGAGCAGTGTTCTGAGGCAAGGAATTTTTGTAAAAGGATCATTCCTAGAAAAGTTAATGAAAAAGATTCTGAGGAGATTAGCAAAGATATTTCTAAGGAAGAAATCATTAAGACAATTAACTCCTTTAATAATCGTAAATCTCTTGGAGTTGATAGGTTCCCCATTGAATTTTATAAAGCTAACAACAATTCGATTGCCGGGGACCTTTTAGAGGTGTACAATGAGGCTTTTGAGAAAGGCTCCCTAAGAACTAGTATCAATAGAGGTGTTATCAAGCTTTTGCCTAAGGACGGGGATAAATCTCTCATTAAAAACTGGAGACCAATTACTGTGTTACATGATGCAAAAACTGAATAATATATTGCAGAATGAGATAATTACAATGAGGAGCGAATGCTCTATTTAAAGAGGTTACATTCTACGAATAGACTGACAGCTTGTAAAAAGCTACAGCTAACAAAGCATAACGAAAAAAGGAAACAAAACCTATCTAATAGGAAAGACAGATTGACCATTATAGAAACTAACTAATTTATTTTAATACCCCCCCTTAATGGTCAATTTCCTAACTATACCAAGATGCCCTCCTAAATGACAAGATCTGCAGGTCGCTTGACCATGAACAAAGGCAGATAAAGGGCACAGAACCCAAAACAGAAAACCCGAGCACGGATTTTAGGGCACAAATCCAAGGAATCCGAAGAAGCAAAATAACCGCCTGCCAAACACAAATCGCTTGATCCAGTTGGTGACAAGAAGGGACTAAGCGCTGTAAGCGCAGAACAAGGAAACCCTCAAAGCTGCGAACCACGGCGAAAAGGCAGAAAATTCTCCAGAAACAGCGACAAGGCAAAAACATTTGCCAAACCAGGAAGCCGCCGAAAATAGAAAACAGAACCCCATTCACAGGGCTACAGAACAGGAACCAAACTTTGATAAGTTCCTGCAGAGAATAGTGATGATTACAAATTTGCTGTCGTTTGAACTTTTGACTGTTGTTGAACCAGGATGCCATGTTTCACATTTTCCGAGACACGAAAAGACGGATTACAAACTGATGGCACGAATATCGAAGCAGATAGACGGCACCGAAGTTGAACAGAACCCTTGCACGGGTTACAAAATACAAATTCCGAAAACAAGGAATAAAACTGAAACACAGAGATCGAAGCAAAGATCTCGAGATAAATCCAAATACGGATTTCAAATCACAGATCTCGAGAGTACGGAATACAGGAGCTCAGAACATCTGAACATGGAGTGCGAGGAACATATTTCTGCACGATAGAAAAGAAGACACCGCCAATATGACTGCCAATCAAAGACTTGTAGATGGCGATAGGAGACCCATCGATGCAAAGTCACAACCAGGAGCTAACAATGATCAAAAGATACTGACTAAAGGAAAACTCATCCTATTAAAACAAGAATGCGACCAAGAGAATATAGGGCGCGCCTGCCAGAAGCCCTAAACAGCGATTAAAATGTTTCTCACAAGCTGCCGACAGATACAATAGAAACGCGATCTCAACATAAATTAATAGAGGCCAACAAAAATCGCAACCAGAGCCACTGGTAATTGCCCACAAAAAAACAGAATTGCGACCCAGATAGGAAGTACTCAGCAACCCACAAACCCGGCACAAGCAGGAATCAAGATTAGGTTTAAACAGTGCCACTGAACCCATCAATTATAGAGATGCCAAACGCCCAGAAATGGAGATCTGCAACTAGGGTATACAGAAAATAGATAACATGTGACCTCCAAACGACATCGATTACAGAGATCTTCAGACGCCGCTTTAGGAAACGCCAAAGAACGCAAATACAGAGGTTTGAAATCGTTGATTCATGAAGAGACAAGGCCGCGACCATGGGAGAATGCAGAGGCCGAAAAACGATGGCCAAGATCAAACATGCCCACGAAAAATGACTAATAGATGACACCCGTGATTGCGAAGGAAGAGAAAATGCGAGCAAATCGAATCACGATGCCGAACAGATCACAGAAAAAAAAAAAACGCGAGTTAAAATCGCGACATTTCATAAAATGAGTAGAAAACACGAATCAGGAGGACGTTTTAAACACCAGAAATGGTGTATCCGTTGCCAAGGAAGAGATACAGAATCATAACAGCGACCAAAAGCGGGTGTAGCCAGAAAACGACAATCTGGGCACAAAACATGACCCAGAAAAAAATGAAGACGCCACTCCAGAAGAAAACGCCTACAAAAATCCGCGATCAGAAACCATGACAAAACAGAGCTACAGATAGAAAGTGTCATCCGAAAAAAATGTTCGATGCAGATTCAAAAACGCAAAAATAACTTGTGAAAAGAAATCGCCAGATCCTTACGGGATACGCAGAGCCCAGGAAAAGTTTTCCCGCTCTGATACCATGTTACATGATGCAAAAACTGAATAATATATTGCAGAATGAGATAATTACAATGAGGAGCAAATGCTCTATTTAAAGAGGTTACATTCTAAGTATAGACTGACAGCTTGTAAAAAGCTACAGCTAACAAAGCATAATGAAAAAAGGAAACAAAACCTATCTAATAGAAAAGACAGATTGACCATTATAGAAACTAACTAATTTATTTTAATACTCTGCTCAATGTTTCATATAAGATTCTTGTCAAACTCCTTTCTCTTAGAATATCTGATATCCTAGCTAATATTGTTTTAGTAAATCAAACTAGCTTCATTAAGAGCAGATATATTTTGGAGAACTTGATCACTAGTTGGGAGGGGCTTAATTGGGCTAAACAATTAGATCAAAATATCTCCATAATGTTATTAGATTTTGAAAAGGCATATGACAAAGTTGAATGGCCTTTTGTTCTGACTATATTGGAGGCTTTTGGTTTTCCTGGTATTTTCTATAGATGGATTGAGGTTTTATTCAAGGATGCATCTACTCAAATAGACATAAATGGGTTCTTAAGTAATCCTTTCTTTCTTCAGAGGTCTATTAGGCAAGATTGTCCTATTGCCCTTGCACTATTTGTCATTGTTGTCAATGCCTTACATTACATTTTAAAAACTAATCTACTTAGCCCTCCAGATAGAGGCGTCTACTTGCCAGATAAGAATAATCTTCTTAATGCCCAATTTGCAGATGACACTGCTTTGTTTGTTGAGATTAATGAAGATAACTTTAATAATGTGTTGGGCAGGCTCAGTTTGTTTTGTAAGGGCTCAGGAGCAAAAGTTTCTGACTATAAATTCATTATTTCGAGCTGGAATGACTCTCCTCCTCATTGGCTTAAAGGTAAAAAGTGGTAGTGGAGGGGGTCCTAACAAAGCTGTGAGATACTTAGGCATCCCATTTTCAGTTGATCCTTCTCTGAGGGAGATGTGGAAGTGGATGTTTAAAATTTTTGAAAATAAGAATGTGAAATGGCAATCTCACCACCTCCTTTCTCTTGCTGGTAGAGTTCAAGTTTGTCAAAAAAATTTGGCTTCTTATAGTATTTATTACTCTTCTGCATGGATGTTTGGAAGTTGCCAGGTGGATAGAATTCAAAAAAAATTGAGAAATCTTGTATGGTCTAATGGGAAGGATAATAATGTGATGTCCCAATGTTAAGGCATTGTTTAAATTAAAGATTTAAACATCATGATAAAGACGGTGAAGTTGCTTCCGTGAAATGTGGTGTTTAGTCAATATGATAGAGATAATTGCTTATGTATTAATATTTTAATAAATAATATTAAATAATATTATTATATAAGTATAATATATATATTTAAATAGGGTTAAAGGCAGCGCTCTATACAAGACAGATTAGATTAAACAATGAGCAGCGGTCAGCATTTTAATAAGACAAGTCCTACGTGGAATAGAAGTTGAAAACAATTTATAAGGCAGCAATAAATGTATTTCTAAAGAGGCTACGATTATTAAGAAGGATATCAATTCGTAAATAAATATATAGCAGCGATTGAGGAAAGGTGATCATCGTATGGCAGCGGAAATTAGACAACGGTTCATATGGAAGAATGTCTTTAGGCTCATTTTCTATCTTCTGAAGTTGATCATCGCTGCTTAACCCTCTTCTTCTAAAGAATGTCTTTAGGCTCATTTTCTATCTTCCGAAGTTTACCTTCACAGGTGAATCAACCTTAGGTTGGGAGAGATATCAATATCTAGCACTTTTTTCTTCGTGGGTCTCTCTGGATGACAGCAATTTTGTTATTCTGAGACCAAATTCCTTCTCCAATCTATTGGCCTCTTCTTTGATTGGCTTCCTCCATTTAGATACTCCTTTGATGCCCCTCCTCACCTTCTTCCCATGAAAGATGAGATCAATCCAGCTATCAGGTGTGATATATTGACAACATATTTAGATCAGATGGACCTCTCACCCACTTCCTCTTAATCCCAAAATGGCTTTCTATGTTCGAGCATTTTTTAAATTATTCTAGATTGTCGATGGCACCCCAACACCACTTGTTGCATGGTCTAAGGATTCACCTTGGCCAATAGAGTGTGAGCTCCTAACAATCGCAAGTTGGGACAAACCACAATATTTCATGAAGTGATATGATCTGTCGTCTTTGTTCTCTCTGAAATAAAGGACCATTGGTCTAGTATACCATGGAATCTTACGGAGATCATTGTTAATATAGAAGCTTATAAGGCTTCCTAGCCAACTTGTTTTGCTATTCCAACAAGATAAGCTTGGAAATTTACCTTCTAGAAGAAGCCGCTTTCAAAGGTTGGGTTCTAATAGGGATTTGTAGGACTAACAAGTTGATTGCCCCTCTTTTCCGCCTATTCCAACCATTAAAGGTGATAAGCATCCCTTGGAAAATACAATTCACACAAATGAGAAAGATCAGAAAGACAACATACCTCTTAACAAGCTACCATGAGCCTACCTTGATTGTATTTTGTTTGCACCATACTTGGTATGTCAACTACTCTCTAGCTTAGAGGGCACTAGTAGATCCCCTCTCTCAATCCAAGATACAAGGATTAGTACACATTACAAGTTTCTTCTATAATTATAGAAGATTGTCGACCATGAATATAAGGAGAGGTTGTAAAGGGAGTACCATCTTAAGCCAAGGTCATTCTTTTCTTTGGATATCAAATAATCTTGTGTTAGCCTTTTCATGGTGGATAAACAACAAAGTTGTTGGTCCCTCTTCTACTTCTTACTTTGATATATACTAGAGCCAACTTTGGTCTTGTTGTGACCAAATCACACATCACCCCATTAGGAATAGGGACCCCCCTTTTTTTGAGCTCTGTGCCTTCAATGAGTTTTCAACGAGATTTTAATGATGATCTGACTCATCTTCCTCTGCCGATACGGTAATAATTTCCTCGCCTATGATCTTTGTTTCAAGATTAGGAGAAAGAGCAACTTGCAATAATGAAGAATCTTGGTCAAATCCCATCTAGATAATGAGTTTTGAGGCCAATCCTGAAGAATGTTTGAGACCCTGAAAAGACTAAGCCTGGAGCCTGACATCCTGAAAATCCTGAAAAATGGCTAAGTCTGAAATCTGGTGAATCCTCCAAATTCTATATTTTGCATCTTAAATCCGGTCGATTCGGGACCTATCTCAAACATCCTGAAAGGTATATTGAAAAATATTTAAAGTATAAGAAATTCAATCTCTCAACTTACACTTAAATATATTTTTCAATATACCTTTACTCGCGCGATCCTGAAAATGCCTGACAAGTTCAGAGGATTCAAAACACTGATCTAGTGCGACAGGGCACTTAAGTGGCGCAAAATCGTGGCGCAAAATCACGAAGGAAAAGGCGCTTGAGCCAGAGGATTCCAATCAATGATCTGATGCGCGCCTCTACACCTTGATCTAATGCAAAAATGCTTGAGGATTTCGATCACTCATCTATTGCGTCCAAACCAAAAGTATCATTTTGAAGGAGAAAATGAAGATTTCAATACCTTGAACTAGTGCGAAAATGGAAGGATAAGTCTTAGAGCGAATCTTGGAGCAAATTTAAATGATAAGTGTCAGAGGATTTCAATCCTTCAACCGATGCGCCTACAAGGAGGAAGGTGAGATCCAAGGTTAAGCCTTCAAGGTTTGAGTTTTGAGGATTTTAAAGTCTTATCTCATGCGCCAACTTCATGAATACTTCTAAGTTTTCAAGCCTACAACAAGATGATCCAATGCGCCTATCCAAGGTTAAGCCTTCAAGGCCAAGTTTGGAAGATCTTCAGTGCCTCATCTAATGCGACTTCATGAGGGAGAACTCCAGAGGATCCCAAAAGTTGATCTAGTGCGCCCAAGTAGTTCCAAGATGAAGTTTCAAGGACCCTTATCCAAAGCGCAATCTAAAGGATTTGAAAACTTGATCTACTGCGCCCTACAAGGAGGAAGGTAAGATTCAAGGTTAAGCCTCCAAGGTTTGAGTTTAAAGGATCTTGAAGTCCCAACCAATGCGCCAACATCATGAGGCTTCCAACAAGGTCATCTAATGCGCAACATGAAGTAGTGATCAAGGTTTGAATCTAGAGGATTCACCAAGCTCATCCAATGCGCCAAACACCATGCATGATCTATTTCAAGGTAAAGGCTATCTAAATTCATCAAAGTTTGAGGACTTCAACCTAGTGAAGTGATGCGCCACCTCCCAAACCCCTTATTAAAGCGCTCAACAAGAAGAAATCGAAATTGGCATCTAGTGCGCCATACATAAAGAGAGAATAAAGTTTCATTTTTGAAGATCTCTAACTACCTATCTAGTGCGCCACCCAAAAGGGGAGAGTGAAGTTTGATTTTTGAAGACCCCATGTTACCTATTCATTGCGCCATGCATAAGAAGAATCCAAATTGCCTATCTAATGCGCCAAAGTCTAGAGGATTTCAGTGCCTCATCTAATGCGCCACTCCCTTAAGCAAGTCTAAAACATCATCCAATGCGAAGTGTTGAGAGGAATCAAGAACTTCATCTAGTGCGAAATGATAAGAAGGTTTTAAAGACTTGATCCAAAGCACCACACATGTCAAATGCTAGAAGATTCTCTATGCTTGATCTAATGCGCCTAGAAGGATTATGAAGGAAGATCATGCTATTTCAAAGAAGAAGACTTTGAAAACATCATCCAATGCGAAATGCAAGACAAGAAGATTTCAATCCTTGATCCCATGCGCTTGAGGGAGAAGGGAATTGCAATCTACAAGGAGATCATCAAGACCCCAACCAATGCACCAATCCAAGGAAGTTAGAAACATTTAATGATTTTTGCCTTAAAAAAACGTGAAAATTGCATTTATTAAATAAAGATCAATCAAAATTAAATGTTTTTGCACTATAATAAAGGAGGTCGGCCTAGGGAAGAGATAAAGTTTTTAAAGCAAATTATGTATATATACCTCATCTCCTTTTCATTTTTATCATTTTCAAAGAGCAGATTTGTTTTCCAAGAGCAGATTTGTCTTCAAGCAGCAGCAACAAGAAGTTTTTTAGAAGTACAAATTTGATTTTATCAAATTTAAGCAAGTGGTGGATCAAATTGCAAGGTATCAAATTCAAAACAGCCTATCAAGTAAGTCTGATCTGAACATTTCTGATCTGATTTTTTTCTTTTTCCTTCATTAAATGCATTAAAATTGTTTAAGTATTGGTAAAATTTAAGAAGGATAAATGGATTTTCATAGATTCCTTGAATTTAGTAGCAATATTTCATAATTATAAAGGAAAATTTCATAATTTAATCCACTAAAGTTGCTGAAGTGAAGTCTTGATTATGTTTGCAATTACTCATTCGCGTCAAGTCTGCAGGATCATGGCAATGACTTCTAAGGAGCGACAAGCAAAGATCCGGATGGATGCCAAGGGGAAGATTCCCGAATCAAAGCTCGTCTCAAGGTGGACAAATGTAGGAGACACGAATATGGGGAGCAGCAACTTGGAAGATATCAAGTCAGTCCTTGAAGAACCCAACGGAGGTAGTCTTGCTCGAGCCATCATGAGGAGTGGAGCCATTGAAGCTGCTTGTTTTCCGCCAGCTTTGCCGTGTCCGGAAATGATCATCGAATGTGTCAAGAAATATGATTTAGATACAAGGCAAATTATAGCCAAAGATGGAACGATATTAGCTTATTTGCAAAAGGAGGCAGTTGAAGAAACTTTCAACATTCCAACTAAGGAGAGGATGATCAGTATCTCGATACAACAAGGTCAGCAGGAATATGATGTCGACTCCAAGACAAAGTTGCAAGAGATAAGGAGAGAATGGATGGCCAATCCAGCTATGAAGTTCAATATGAATAATCCTCCACAGTTCCACAAGTCAGATTTTCATCCTGAAATTGGATATTTGATCATGTTTCTAAATAGGATGACAGGAATGCCGCAATCTGCTACCTTTCAGCCTTGGATGTACTCTTTCATCAAGTCAGTTCTCAAAGGGAAAATGATTGATTGGGCTGGACTTATCAGTCAGAGTATACATGAGCAGTTCATCAATTTTGCTAAGACCAAGACTTGTCATATGAGTTCCTATATAGTGTACCTTCTCGCAAGAAATGAAGTCTACTCAGGTTTGACCAAAAAAGGAGAAGTCGGCATTGGGCCTAATAAATACCTATCACATCAATGTTATCCTCAGTTGCACCTAAAGAGTATCAATCATTATACAAGATTCAATGATGCATTTGCTATGTTCATAATGAAGAAACTGAGAGAAGAATTTCATAAAAGATTGTCTAATGCAGCGAGAGAGTTCATTTCAGCATATGGACACTGGTATACTCAGCATGAAAGGTACACTTACCTAAGGATCCATTAAGGCAGCGACAAGTGTACCAATGGAAGATATTGTTCAAATTGTGTCTAGATTCATTGTATCTCATAGTACTACTACATAAAGGGCACATGATGTGGCTTCCTTATCTTCTTGGAAAGCGTGCCTTTGTTCTCTCCTTCATAGCTTCTTTCATTTAATAAAGTGAGCCTCCTTCATTTAATAAAGGATAGTTTGTTATAACTACTCGTGATGTGGCTTGATCTGGTCCGCTGATTTGGCCGATCGATCTTGACCCTTCTTTCCTTTGAGGTCTATAAAAGGGCTCTCATTGCTCTCATTTGAAGAGGTTGGAAATTCTGAAATTGTTGTAAGAGCTCTCTGAGATAATAAAGGATTCATTGTTTTGGTGATTCGATTTATATTTCTGAGTGTTTGCATGGTTTCAATTTTCAAACAAACATTGAGTTAAGTTATAAGTTTTCTTTGAGTTTAAGTTAGTTAATGAAAGGTTACTTTATTGCTTTGTAGTGAAGTCTTTAAGTTCATACCATTTGTAGTCTACGGCTGGTGGATTGCAGTGCATGGTTAGTCTGAACTATTGAACGTCAATTTGATCTTTATGCTTGTTGAACCTTTCATGAGCATAATTGATTTAAACATCTTGTACACCTTTGAAGATTGCACCTATCTTGTGTAGTTGTTTTATCTTGGCGAAACAGGATTTGGTTCGATTTCACTCCAAGTAGTAAACGTCCTTGCATTTAGGATTAGATTAGTGTTTCTAAACCCTACATCTTTTGCCTTTTTTTTTACCAATCAGTTAGAGTTAGGATCAAGCGCATCCATTGCTAAATCATACGCGTCAATTGCAGTACTTAGATTCTCTAGTATTCACTTCCATAGTCCTTGAAACAACAAGTTACTTGAACAATTGTGTAAGTCCCTTTGTTGATTAACAGCAAAATCATACTTAAATCGCTGAGCTGTCTCTTACCGAAAACATTATTAGAAGGAACCTTGGAGTTATCTCGTTTGATCACCTAGTTCAGCATCCGAGAGGCTTTGCTCAAGAGAGAGTCAAATACTCAGTATTTTACTCTAATTGTTGACTTGTTGAAAAACAACCATCAACAGGTCTCTTGCCTTGGTCTGCAACTTTGTTCTCCATTAACTCCCTTCATATGGTTTCATTCGAAGCCTTCATTTCACATAGTTATTTGTATTTGCATTAAATGCCATTATTGTTTTTGCCTTATTGGTTTACATGTTTTAGCTTCAAACCTTTTAGTTACGTGCATAAGGGCATTTCACACAAATTGGTTACACGTGATGAGGTTGTAAATGACATTGAGGCATAAAAAACTCACAAACCAAAATAACATTTTGAAGAGATGAGAATTGCATTTCGTGTCAATGGAAAAGAAGGAAAATGGGAATCCTAAGCTTACTTATCTTAAGAATAATAATGATGTGTCAAATACCTTTCTAAGGGGAGTAAAAGTGAAGATAATCATCAAAGAGAAAATAAAAAGGGAAAAGGAAATAGCTGGTCTGTGAGAAAGTACAGAGCTTTGCTGAAGATGAAACCAAAGAGCAGACTTTCATGGAGGTGAACCACAAGGAAAGAAAAGAGGCCTTTGAGCCAGGAGGCTCATTTCTTTTCCCCAAAATAAGGGGATAATGATGCAGGAGCTGAAACAAAGAATACTTGGCAGGTCATTTAAAGTGATTGAAAAAAGTTTAGAAGTGGTAGGTCTGTTGAAAATATGTAGCAATTGGTAGTTGGTTGAGAAATTTGGGGGCAGTTATAACTTATTTTGAATATTCTAATACTACCAATTGGATTTTGTTTGTGTAATGTCCCCTTTTAAAATTAAGCCAGAGGTATCAATCCCCATCTAGTTGAAGCTTATGTTTTCAATGTAGAGAAAAACAAGTGGGATATTCTTCCTCACATGAATCCCAATCAGCCTCAACATTACTGTGTTGGTGCTTTTGTTGATGACAAGTTTTACAAAGTACCCAATCATGGGCAGAGCACACAAGTTTATGATCCTCGCATATGACAATGGAAAACAATGAACATAAATAACGGTCAAGAAGTGTTAACTATGTATCTGCACTTCGGGGTTGTATCGGATTGGGTGGAGAAGGGAGG
Source organism: Cunninghamia lanceolata (assembly GCA_027924645.1). Taxonomy (NCBI): domain Eukaryota; kingdom Viridiplantae; phylum Streptophyta; class Pinopsida; order Cupressales; family Cupressaceae; genus Cunninghamia; species Cunninghamia lanceolata. The sequence continues at coordinate 4,340,212 of BSBN01000395.1, read as the reverse complement.
TTATAATCATGAAATAATTCAATTTTCCCACAACTCATTTACTACAGTCGAACAATATTCTACCGGGATTTTGTTCTTAACTATGTTGTCCCATGGCATGATTGTATTTTTGTAAATGTCGTGGAATTCACTAACTACCATGATGTGTATTATCTTTTAATCTTCTTGAGAGGGAAGAAGGAAAGAGATGGACTCGCATCGAGATGCCTACAGAGTTTCCAACTTCTTCTTTAATAGCTTCATCAACTGCTGCTGTGCAAATTTGATACAACATATGGTTAAATGATACACTTCACAGGCAACCACAAAACCTCCTAAATCAACAACTAAGGAGATCGATTGAAAAGTGGTGCAAATATCATATAAGTTTATGAAGATAATAATTAAGGAAGAAATGACGCTAGTCTCATACTAGCGATGGGGAATAAAAGGGAATTAAAATAAAATTAAACTTTAAGTTATCAAAGGGCAGTGATTGAATAAGAGGGGATGTGACTCTTTCAAAAGGCAGTAGTTGTATGTGAAGTGTTGTGACTCCCTCAATAATAAGATATAAAAGGGAGGACATCCAATGAGTGGGAAAGGAATTAATCAATGAATCAATGAAAAATATATCAATCATGAAGACATATTACAAGTAAATATTACAGCCAAGAGGACGTAGCCCCTCAAAGGCAAATTAAGAGATTTAAGGACGAAAACCCTTAACCTCTCCAATCAAGTTAGTGGACGAGAACTCATTACTTAACCAGAAATTAAAGACCATTCATTCAAGGAATATAGCTGCAAATTTAAGGAAGAATAATAGCAGAAAATAAAGATAAGTTCTATTTTCAGAATTATCCATCAGTTTATAAAACTAAATATTATAATAAAATTCATAACTTTAGATAGTCATATTTATAAATTTAATACAATTATCCTTTTGAGTTAGAAACAAGGTTCAATAGAGGATTATGTGGCAGAGTTTCAGAGAATTTCAGTCATGGTGCCGGATATTATGGAGGGAAGGCTCACATATTTATTGAGGGATTGACAGAATCAATCCGCGGCTTGGTGAGCGCTCTTGATCCTACATCTCTACAAGATGCGATTCAAAAGGCGTTGAAGTTGGAAGTTTCCAGTTCCACCACTAGAAACAAGTCATAATCCAAGAATGCACCAACCAAGCAATATAAGAAACCATTTTCACAACCTAAGAAGAAGACACTAAGAATGAGCTCCAAAGGAAGTTGTGCTTTTCTTGTAGGAAGACATGGGAGTTGGGTCATAGATGTGTCAGGAAAGGACAAGTGTGTAACAGAGAAGCAATGCTGGATGAAGAATCGGAGGAGGAACAAACCGAACCCAAATATGTAGTGGAAGAAGTAGAACTTGAGAATCAAGAAGAGAAGCTTACAAGGGGAACCTTGGCGTCACTTTCAAGGGCACCCAAGTATCACCCTTTTCGAGTACGTGGTGTTCTTCAAGGTCATAAGGTGACCGTCTTAATCGATAGTGGTGCCACTCATAATTTTATTGATGAAGGTCTAGTAACAAGGATGAAGTTGAAGGCTGAAAACTTCGAGGGATTTAAAATGGTTGTGGTCGACGGCTTCACTATCCCTTGTACACGAATGATTCAGTAACTAGATATCACTTTAGGAAGGCACCAAATGAGTAACGATTTCTATGTGATAGGCATGGGCGATACCGATATGGTTTTGGGAATCCAATGGCTGCATTCTCTTGGTAGACACTATCAAGATTTTCAGAAAATGGAGTTTAGTTTCCAACATGATGGCAAGGAGGTGATTCTACAAGGTCTATCCGATGGAACTCCGAGGGTTGTGACAGCTAAGAGGATGGAGAGAGCATTTAGACATGGACAAGTAGAGTGGGCAGCCTAATGTTTGATCACCGATAGACTTTCCCATGAAGGAGAAAAGACTACTCATATTGATATTCAACCTATTCTAGATAGGCATACCATGGTTTTTAGTGATATTCCACCTGGTTTACCTCCTAAGAGGGGTTTTGAACACATTATCGAATTAGAAGAAGGAACCAAACCAGTTATTACCACGCCCTACCACCATCCAAGAAAATACAAGGAATAAATTGAGAAAACAATTAAGGAGTTACTTGACATGGGGCATATTCAGCCAAGTTCTAGCCCTTTCGCTTCCTTTGTAGTAATGGTAAAGAAGAAGGATGGCACTATGAGGATGTGTGTAGACTATAGGGCACTCAATAAAAAGACTATTAAGAACCGAAATCCCATCCCCCAAATTGATGAATTGATTGATGAACTCCAAGGTGCAGTATATTTTTCTAAGATTGATCTATGTTCTGGATATCACCAAATAAGGATGAGGAAGGAAGATGTACACAAAACCGCTTTCAAGTGTCACTTCAGACATTTTGAATTCTTAGTAATGCCCTTCAGATTAACAAATGCTCCGGCAACATTCCAATCTTGTATGAACCAAGTATTCAATAAGCAGTTAAGGAAATTTCTTTCGGTTTTCTTCAACGATTTATTGATCTATAGTCAAATTTGGGAAGATCATTTAAGGCATATAGACAAAGTATTGGGAATACTTGAGCAACAGTCTCTATTTGTCAAAGCATCCAAATGTGAATTTGGTATAATAGAAATCTTGTATTTGGTGCATAAGATCAATGCCCAAGGTGTTAGTGTAGATGAGGAAAAGATCAAAGCCATAATAGATTGGCCTCAACCTAAAAATTTATCACACTTGAGAGGATTTGTGGGACTATGTAGCTATTACAGAAGATTTGTCAAAGGCTTATCACAATTAGTGGCCCCATTAATTGATCTAACTAAGAAAGGTGCCTTTTCATGGAGTGCTAAGGCACAAAGAGCTTGTGACAAGCTCAAAGAGGTTAGGAGTTCATGCCCTGTATTAGCCATTCCGGATTTCTCAGTCCCCTTTGAATTAGAATGTGATGCTTCAAGAGAAGGAATTGAAGCATTATTAATCCAAAATAAACATCCAATAGCCTTCGAGAGTCGCAAGCTCAAAGAAACGAAGAAGAATTATTCTATTTATGGCAAAGAATTGCTAGCTATCATGCACGCATTAGCCAAGTTCAAGCAATACTTGGTATGTGGGAAATTTGTTGTTAAGACTGATCACAATAGTCTAAGGTTCTTCCTAAATCAAAAGGATTTGAATGATGGGCAACAGAAGTGGGTTGGCAAGCTACAAGCCTATGATTTCGATATTGAGTATATGAAGGGAAAGAATAATGTGGTGGCCAATGCTTTGTCACAAAGACCTCACTTATGTTCTATGATGGATATCTCTGCTGATTGGAAGAATTTTATAGTGGTAGAGTATGCCAAAGATGCATTAACTAATCATATATTGGAAGGCAAGTTACATGATGATAAGTACAAGGTAGTAGAGGAGCTCATTCTCTATAAAGACCGAATATATCTAGTCCCAGGATCAAAGATGAAAGAAAAAATTTTGAGGGCATATCATGATACCCCATTGGTTGGTCATCAAGGATATTATAAAACTTATAAACAAGTGAGGGAACGATTCTCTTAGAAAGGCCTAAAAGCGGATGTCTTAAAACATGTAAGTGAAGGTATGGTTTGTCAAAAGAACAAGTTAGAACAAACATTTCCAACCGATTTATTACAACCCTTGCCAATACCCAATCAAAAATGGGAGAGTATTTCGATGGATTTCATCACGAGGCTCCCAAAAGTACAAGGCAAAGATTGCATATTTGTGGTTGTGGACAGACTCACCAAGTACACTCACTTTCATGCCATATCTTCCGAATATAGAGCCCCACAAATAGTTGATCTATTCTTTAGAGAAATATTTAAACTACATGGATTACCTAGAAACATCGTAAGTGACAAAGATAGTAAATTTATCGATTTATTTTGGCAAGAACTCTTTCGGTTGACTGGAACATAACTAACCCCAAGCACAAGCTACCACCCCCAAACAGATGGGCAAACAGAAATTGTAAATAAGTGGCTTGAAGGCTATTTATGAAATTATGTTACGGGGCAACAAACAACGTGGATCAAATGGCTACATCTTGGAGAATATTGTTACAGTTCTACCCATCATATGTCTATAGGAATGACTCCCTTCAAAGCATCGTATGGGTATGAAGCAATCTCATTTGTGGATTTAATTCTTGCTGATAGTAGAGTTACGAGAGCTAGAGACTTGATTCAACAAAGTATGGATATTTTAAACACACTCAAGGAAAACTTACAACACACCCAAAATCAGCAAAAGATGTATGTTGATCGCCATAGAGTGGATAGAACATTTGAAGTTGGGGACTTGGTTTTCCTAAAGGTTACAACCTTATAAGCAATCCTCTCTCAAAGGAAGTGGTGCGGAAAAACTCAAGCCACAATTCTATGGACCCTACAAAATTATAAGAAGGATTGGAGAGGTAGCTTACGAATTGAGTTACCAGCGAAGAGTAGAAATCATAATGCCTTTCATGTGTCCCGCCTTAAGAAAGTGCTAGGTCATCATGTCACACCATGCTCAGAATTACCTCCCCTTGATGATAAAGGAAAACTGATTTTGGAGCATGAAGCTATCATTGACATGAGAGAAAGAAGATTGAGAAATAAGGTAATTCCAGAATATTTGATTAAGTGGAAGAATCTACCCATGGAGGATGCCACATGGGAAGAAGCAGACATCTTGATCATCCCAATTTAAATTTGCTTGAGGACAAGCAATCTTGGGAGGGCGGACTTGTTGATGGTTGTTTTTCAACAAGTCAACAATTAGAGTAAAATACTGAGTATCTGACTCTCTCTTGAGCAAAGCCTCTCGGATGCTGAACTAGGTGATCAAACGAGATAACTCCAAGGTTCCTTCTAATAATGTTTTCGGTAAGAGACAGCTCAGCGATTTAAGTATGATTTTGCTATTAATCAACAAAGGGACTTACACAATTGTTCAAGTAACTTGTTGTTTCAAGGACTATGGAAGTGAATACTAGAGAATCTAAGTACTGCAATTGACGCGTATGATTTAGCAATGGATGCGCCTGATCCTAACTCTAACTGATTGGTAAAAAAAAAGGCAAAAGATGTAGGGTTTAGAAACACTAATCTAATCCTAAATGCAAGGACGTTTACTACTTGGAGTGAAATCGAACCAAATCCTGTTTCGCCAAGATAAAACAACTACACAAGATAGGTGCAATCTTCAAAGGTGTACAAGATGTTTAAATCAATTATGCTCATGAAAGGCTCAACAAGCATAAAGATCAAATTGACGTTCAATAGTTCAGACTAACCATGCACTGCAATCCACCAGCCGTAGACTACAAATGGTATGAACTTAAAGACTTCACTACAAAGCAATAAAGCAACCTTTCATTAACTAACTTATACTTTAAAGAAAACTTGTAACTTAACTCAATGTTTGTTTGAAAATTGAAACCATGCAAACACTCAGAAATATAAATCGAATCACCAAAACAATGAATCCTTTATTATCTCAGAGAGCTCTTACAACAATTTCAGAATTTCCAACCTCCTCAAATGAGAGCAATGAGAGCTCTTTTATAGACCTCAAAGGAAAGAAGGGTCAAGATCGATCGGCCAAATCAGCAGACCAGATCAAGCCACATCACAAGTAGTTATAACAAACTATCCTTTATTAAATGAAGGAGGCTCACTTTATTAAATGAAAGAAGCTATGAAGGAGAGAACAAAGGCACGCTTTCCAAGAAGATAAGGAAGCCACATCATGTGCCTACTATGTAGTGGTACTATGAGATACAATGAATCTAGACACAATTTGAACAATATCCTCCATTGGTACACTTGTCGCCGCATTAATGGATCCTTCTGCCACTGCCACATCTGACTCATAGACGCCAAGTGTCTTCTCCCAGTCGTTTATCCAAGACTTATTTTCTCCAAGACGATATGCAAGTGTGAATATACTATCCAGTTGACCCTCATCAAATCCATCATATTGAAAGTAGAATGCCTTAACTTGTTGCTTCATATTTTCAATAGTAACATTCCCATAAGGATTACAAATTGTTGTCAAAGCAGTGTATATATGATTTTCTGTTCTTAGAAGAACACTTCTTATTCTGGACATATCTACTTCAATTTTATCAACCAATTGCCCCTTGTTGTGAAAGGAGAAATACCAAGTGATGAAGTCATGTGGAGTATCTCTATCAATCACCTTATCATGAATTAGATCTTCTAATGGAGCTTCCATTAAACTCTTGAGCTGTGGCATGTATTGCTCTTTGATCGGTTTGAACTCAGCACAATTTCTCAATAAAGCTTGGACTCGATCTTTAAGCTTAATGACTCTATCATACACTTGCACAATTTCTTCAAGGTGAGTATAGGCCTTTTCTTCTGTCTTTTTTGTCCATCCTTTCATCATCTGAGATGAAGTTCTCATGTTTTCAACTCGGGATATTGTTTCCTGTGGAAGAATAGACGGAGGAATTGGAGTAGCTTCCTTCTGTTGAATGGGCTGCATGACTTGTTGGATGTAATGCTTCAATGTATTGAAATCCTGTTCAACCTTCATCCTTGCTTCTCTTTCTTGTTTCAACATGCTTCTCACATTGTTCACTGAATCTTGTAGTTCCTCCTCTATCTGTTCCCTTGTGATTGGACCCATGCCAATAGTAGTCATATTGTAATCCTCAGGTGTCATATTTTCTAACTCCTTGTCAATTCTAGGAACAGCTATATGTACCTCTCGATTTCCAACAGAATCTTGAGTGATTTTAGAAAAGACTGTTGCTTTCTTCTTTTGATTACCCTTCTGTACATTTACAAGCAATTCCTCAACTGGAGCAGGCTGATAAGTCTCAACAATTGTACTTTCTTCAATCCTTTGTCTCAACCAAGGTGGGAAAGCAGAAAGATCTCGCTGTCCTCGAGCTTGACTGTGTTGAACACGAGCTACTTCCTCATCAGATTCCGCTTGACCTACTTCATCTTGACCAAGATCATCATTCTCCTCCATTATGACAGTGGGGCTTGATTGAATCTCTTCTGACGGAATCAAGGCAACTTCTTCTATAATTTCTATCTCTTGTATTGGATTTTGAATAACTGAAGCACCTTCTTGTGGATTAGATGAAGTAGATGGCTTATTCTTTTTCTGAGGTCTTCGGCTTGATTCCCCTTGATCTTGACTAGGTCTTTTCCTCTTTCTAGCTGAATTATTACTTTGGTCATTCCCGTGTTGTGGTTGGCTATGTGTATTATGCTGTCCTGGTTCTCCTTCATCCATCTTATTGTAAGTGAGAACTTGACTTTCATCACTCATCTCTTGCAATAGTTGATTGATACATACTTGGGTCATGGCTAAGACCGGCTTTATCAATTCTTCTTCGGATACATCCTTCTTTGACCAATCAACTGTGTAAGGCAAATCTTTTATCTTATCAAATTCATCTATCAACAAAGTATCATCTTCGGTGAACTGGTCTGGAATCCTGAAAACTTTGGAGGCTCTGACTAAATCCCAGGTGAGTCTCGAACTTTGAAGTGTTCGGAGATCATCTTCATCTTGGGCACTGGCCCAGTGGTCTTCCAACTGCTTGACATGTTTGAATTCTCTGTTATATTTCCAGCAAACTTGGAAAGGATCAAAGTTAAGCCTCTTGGTGCCATGAGTTTGCAAATGATATGCCTGTAGCTCTATCTCAGAATATTCAGCTGCTGATAAGGATGGACACTCCAGATTTTGTCCAAGAAGAAGTGGAAACTGGATTCCTCCTTTCTTTTTCAACTTTTGCAACCTGATGAGTTCTAGGAGTTGTCTTGTAACCTCTAGCATCACCATCCTGTTAGTTGGATATCTGGGTAATCTGTATGGATATGATGTAAACCCTTGGATCCTTAGGTAAGTGTACCTTTCATGCTGAGTATACCAGTGTCCATATGCTGAAATGAACTCTCTCGCTGCATTAGACAACCTTTTATGAAATTCTCCTCTCAATTTCTTCATTATGAACATAGCAAATGCATCATTGAATCTTGTATAATGATTGATACTCTTGAGGTGCAACTGAGGATAACACTGATGTGATAGGTATTTATTAGGCCCAATGCCGACTTCTCCTTTTTTGGTCAAACCTGAGTAGACTTCATTTCTTGCGAGAAGGTACACTACATAGGAACTCATATGACAAGTCTTGGTCTTAGCAAAATTGATGAACTGCTCATGTATACTCTGACTGATAAGTCCAGCCCAATCAATCATTTTCCCTTTGAGAACTGACTTGATGAAAGAGTACATCCAAGGCTGAAAGGTAGCAGATTGCGGCATTCCTGTCATCCTATTTAGAAACATGATCAAATATCCAATTTCAGGATGAAAATCTGACTTGTGGAACTGTGGAGGATTATTCATATTGAACTTCATAGCTGGATTGGCCATCCATTCTCTCCTTATCTCTTGCAACTTTGTCTTGGAGTCGACATCATATTCCTGCTGACCTTGTTGTATCGAGATACTGATCATCCTCTCCTTAGTTGGAATGTTGAAAGTTTCTTCAACTGCCTCCTTTTGCAAATAAGCTAATATCGTTCCATCTTTGGCTATAATTTGCCTTGTATCTACATCATATTTCTTGACACATTCGATGATCATCTCCGGACACGGCAAAGCTGGCGGAAAACAAGCAGCTTCAATGGCTCCACTCCTCATGATGGCTCGAGCAAGACTACCTCCGTTGGGTTCTTCAAGGACTGACTTGATATCTTCCAAGTTGCTGCTCCCCATATTCGTCTCCTACATTTGTCCACCTTGAGACGAGCTTTGATTCGGGAATCTTCCCCTTGGCATCCATCCGGATCTTTGCTTGTCGCTCCTTAGAAGTCATTGCCATGATCCTGCAGACTTGATGTGAATGAGTAATTGCAAACATAATCAAGACTTCACTTCAGCAACTTTAGTGGATTAAATTATGAAATTTTCCTTTATAATTATGAAATATTGCTACTAAATTCAAGGAATCTATGAAAATCCATTTATCCTTCTTAAATTTTACCAATACTTAAACAATTTTAATGCATTTAATGAAGGAAAAAGAAAAAAATCAGATCAGAAATGTTCAGATCAGACTTACTTGATAGGCTGTTTTGAATTTGATACCTTGCAATTTGATCCACCACTTGCTTAAATTTGATAAAATCAAATTTGTACTTCTAAAAAACTTCTTGTAGCTGCTCCTTGAAGACAAATCTGCTCTTTGAAAACAAATCTGCTCTTTGAAAATGATAAAAATGAAAAGGAGATGAGGTATAGATACATAATTTGCTTTTAAAACTTTACCTCTTCCCTAGGCCGACCTCCTTTATTATAGTGCAAAAACATTTAATTTTGATTGATCTTTATTTAATAAATGCAATTTTCACGTTTTCCAAGGCAAAAATCATTAAATGTTTCTAACTTCCTTGGATTGGCGCACTAGATGGGGTCTTGACGATCTCCTTGTAGATTGTAATTACCTTCTCCCTCAAGCGCATGGGATCAAGGATTGAAATCCTCTTGTCTTGCATTTCGCATTGGATGATGTTTTCGAAGTCTTCTTCTTTGAAATAGCATGATCTTTCTTCATAATCCTTCTAGGCGCATTAGATCAAGCATAGAGAATCCTCTAGCATTTGACATGTGTGGTGCTTTGGATCAAGTCTTTAAAACCTTCTTATCATTTCGCACTAGATGAAGTTCTTGATTCCTCTCAACACTTCGCATTGGATGATGTTTTAGACTTGCTTAAGGGAGTGGCGCATTAGATGGAGGATTGAAATCCTCTAGACTTTGGCGCATTAGATAGGCAATTTGGATTCCTCTTATGCATGGCGCAATGGATAGGTAACATGAGGTCTTCGAAATCAAACTTCACTCTCCCCTTTGGTGTGGCGCACTAGATGGGTAGTTAGAGATCTTCAAAAATAAACTTCATTCCCCCTTCATACATGGCGCATTAGATGGGTAGCTAGAGATCTTCAAGAAAAATGAAATTTTATTATCTTCATGTATGGCGCACTAGATACCACTTTCGATTTCTTCTTGTTGAGCGCTTTAATAAGGGGTTTGGGAGGTGGCGCATCACTTCACTAAGTTGAAGTCCTCAAACTTTGATGAATTTAGATAGCCTTTACCTTGAAATAGATCATGCATGGTGTTTGGCGCATTGGATGAGCTTGGTGAATCCTCTAGATTCAAACCTTGATCACTACTTCATGTTGCGCATTAGATGACCTTGTTGGAAGCCTCATGATGTTGGCGCATTGGTTGGGACTTCAAGATCCTTTAAACTCAAACCTTGGAGGCTTAACCTTGAATCTTACCTTCCTCCTTGTAGGGCGCAGTAGATCAAGTTTTCAAATCCTCTAGATTGCGCTTTGGATAAGGGTCCTTGAAACTTCATCTTGGAACTACTTGGGCGCACTAGATCAACTTTTGGGATCCTCTGGAGTTCTCCCTCATGAAGTCGCATTAGATGAGGCACTGAAGATCTTCCAGACTTGGCCTTGAAGGCTTAACCTTGGATAGGTGCATTACTTCATGGATTGGAATCCTCTGGCTTCTAGCGCATTGGATAGGCTTTTAGAATCCTCTGGCTTCACATTGGTGAATTGACTCTAACACTTGTGTTGAATGTTTGGGAAGCGCATTAGTTGAAAGGAAAAAATCCTTAAGTTTTGGCGCATCACTTCACCTTTTGAAATCCTCTTTGAACTAGACCCTTCTCAAGAAACCTCAAAACTCCCTCTACCTTCTTGGTGGCACATCGGTTGAAGGATTGAAATCCTCTGACACTTATCATTTAAATTTGCTCCAAGATTCGCTCTAAGACTTATCCTTTCATTTTCGCACTAGTTCAAGGTATTGAAATCTTCATTTTCTCCTTCAAAATGATACTTTTGGTTTGGACGCAATAGATGAGTGATCGAAATCCTCAAGCATTTTCGCATTAGATCAAGGTGTAGATGGGCGCATCAGATCATTGATTGAAATCCTCTGGCTCAAGTGCCTTTTCCTTCGTGATTTTGCGCCAAGATTTTGCGCCACTTAAGTGCCCTGTCGCACTAGATCAGTGTTTTGAATCCTCTGGACTTGTCAGGCATTTTTCAGGATCGCGCGAGTAAAGGTATATTGAAAAATATATTTAAGTATAAGTTGAGAGATTGACTTTCTTATACTTTAAATATTTTTCAATATACCTTTCAGGATGTTTGAGATAGGTCCCGAATCCACCGGATTTAAGATGCAAAATATAGAATTTGGAGGATTCACCAGATTTCAGACTTAGCCATTTTTTCAGGATTTTCAGGATTTCAGGCTCCAGGCTTAGTCTTTTCAGGGTCTCAAACATTCTTCAGGATTGGCCTCAAAACTCATTATCTAGATGGGATTTTATCAAGATTCTTCATTATTGCAAGTTCATCTGCCTCCTAATCTTGAACCGAAGATCATAGGCGAGGAAATTATTACCGTATCGGCAAAGGAAGATGAGTCGGGTCATCATTAAAATCTTGTTGAAAACTCATTGAAGGCACAGAGCTCAAAAAAGGGGGGTCCCTATTCCTAATGGGGTGATGTGTGATTTGGTCACAACAGGACTGTCATGCCCCCGCCTTAACTTAGCCTAAATTTGTTCTCATTCCAAATCGCACGTGACATAATGCTAGCCGCCAAACAAATCCATAATCAAGGCGATTGAAAGGAACAAAGGTGGCGCCCATCTCATACTAATCGATGAGATAATACTAATAAAGTTACGCTAGTTCCATACTAGAGACTTGTTAAATAATAGTCAAATTAAAATTCAATTATTAATTACTAAAAGGCAGCGATTCTATGGAAGGGGTGTTTAAATTAAAATTAAAATATAATTACCAAGGGCAGCGACTTATGGAAGGGTTGTGACTCCTTCCAACCATAAGATATAAAAGGGAAATCATTTCAATGAGAGGAGGCATCAATTGAAAAGAAATATTATAGTAAATATTACAGCCAAAGAGGACAAAACCCCTCCAAGGTATATTGAGAGATTTAAGGACGAAACCCCTTAATTTCTCTTAGCAAGTTAGTGGACGAAAACCCCTAACTTGGGTAGATTTTAGGATCAATCATTCAAAGAGCATAGCTGCAAATTCGAAGGAAAGTTATAACAGAAAATCAAGATAAGTTTTATTTTCAGAATTACTCATAAAATTATAAATCTGAATATTACAATAAAATTCATAATGTTAGATAAAGTCATATTTATAAATTGAATGTAATTATCATTTTGATTTAGGATTATTGTTTAAAGGTAAAAATAAGAAATGTTCTAGAAAGGGACATTACAGTTTGAAAAAGTTTTGATAGGTGAGGGAGGACAAGAAGAAGACAGTTTTTCATTGTGGGGGTTTTTCAACCCAGCTGGAAATCTAGAATATATTTTTAATGGAAAAACTAGCATTTTCGAGGTGTTGTAAAAGAATTTGTCTTTAATATGTTATTGAATTTTAATATCCCCCTGTATAGAATTGTTCAGTTTTTGCAGGTCAGTTTTTGAGGCAAGCCTTCTGTATTAGGATACAAAGCAGCAGATCTGCAGGTTAGTTTTAAGGAGAATTAAAGGGGTTTTTGAGGCATAGGAGTGGCTCTGCATCAACGAGCAACAGAGTGCTGCTCCAAGACATATGATGTGATAGTGTGCATCCAGAATCACTTGCTCCAATCTACTACACAATTCATTAGAATGACTATATTGATCAGTTAAGTAGGTACAACCTGTTCTTTCTAAAACATGAAAACTGACTCCATGCTAAGAGACCTCATTGTAGGCATTTGACACCCCAAGGTGCACCTTCCAAATACAGTCCAACATTGGTTTTACATCCCATATAATTTAACCATATAATGATTCTAAAGAGTTAATATAACCACTATTTGACCAGTCATACCCTCCAGAGCCCAGACATCAGATCAAAACTACTTTAACTGGTTATTGATCCAGAATTCTAAGTAGAGTAATGAGTATCCACAGTTATGTTCTCTACGCTCTGTCAATGGTTCCTCTCTACAAGGGGCACTTCTCTTACAGAACATATTTGTACTCTGTGGCTTTTATAAATACTGATTTCACTTGGCTTGACTGGTTCAGGTCTACCCTCTCTTATTCGGTTCTACTGCTTCCTATCTATTTTTAAGTAGATGGAAGTCTTTTCATCGCTTCTGATTGGCTATTTTTATGTAGTGATATTTCTAATTTGAGAAGTGAAATTACAAGGATCCAATCAAACAGCAGTAGCCAAGAGCAAAATAACAATGGCAGGACACATCCAAAATGATAGATGATACCTGAAATAGCAATATTTTGAAATAAGAATGCTAAGCCACTTCGAGGGGCAAACTCCGAAAGTAATAATCCAGGATATGAATTTGACATTAATGATTCCAAATGAAGTCTTACTCCCTATTTATATAGGCATGCCACATAATTAGGTTAGACAAACCCACGAGCTCCTACTTACAGCAACAAACAAGAGAGACTAGAAGACCACTTAAGGATTATGTGGGCTACATATTGCCTACTCAATAATGTCATCACGTATAATGTATTCGTATGACGAGCATTACATTCAACTTGCTGTACTTTTATTTTAAGTGTATTGGGTACTTGGTCATTTGTGAACATTAATTTCTGTCTTTCGTTATTAATTATTAATAGGGCTTATGTGTCTTACTATGTAAAATATTAGTTCCTGCTATCTGTTCCGAGATATTACTAGGGCTTTTTCCGTAATGGACATATCTGACACATTATTTGGGTTTATTGGTCATGCATTAATCAAACACATTACTGCAATAAGACCAATCATGGATCACTAAACCCATAACCAGTCTCATCAACGATAAAGAAATGGACAAGCTCGAAAACAAACAGCTAATATTCATTTATACATTTTTTAAATTGGATAAATTATGCTGACAAAAAAAATTGTCTCTGATAAATCGCCAAACTGTTTGAAGGCACTGCCTGGTTAGCAGGTCAGTCCATATATAGAAATATTGAATTGTATTAAAAAATAAAAATGGGTAGATTAAAAGGAATTTGATATATCATTCAGATGATCTGAGAACTAATGCCCAATTCAAAAAATTATAAAAATCTAGAAGACATTGATGGCATATACCTGTAATGTATAAAAGAATGTTTAATATAACACCCTGCGACCCGAGTTCGTGTCTTCTTTTGCCCCAAGATTGGCAGCCAAGCTTCAGCTTTCTTCGGTTTCCGTTGCCAATTCTAAATTGTAAATACTGGATTTTTATATCTTAAAGATTTGTAAATTTCAAATTGGGGTTCCTCCATCCTCCCAACAAGAACCGGATGTGAATTTATTCAGTAGTCTTCTAGTTAAAAGATTTTAGTTTGCACTTTCTCTGTTTTTTGAGGGCGGGCTCACTTTTAGTTTTTTGCTTTCATAAATAGTATAACAATTGATGCATCATTTGGCATGTAAATTGTCTTTAATCTTACAATCCATTTTACATTTAATTTGTTCAAACTAAGACATTCTTTCTTATTTGATCTCGGACATTTTATTTGATTCTTTTTTATTTTACAATCCCATGGCTGCGAGGTTTGGGGTGGTAACACTTTTGAGATGAAGTGGAGACAAATAGAGAGGCTACAAAAGCATCTAATCACAAGTAGCTTCAAAGTTGAAGTATCGGTCCCTTATGAGATTGTGCTAGTTGAGGTCGGTGCCTTCCCTATGGAGGCATCAGTGTTGACACGGGTGTTAAGTTATTTAAAGAGGCTTGAGAACATGGAGATATCCTGATGGCCCAAAATGGCAGCGGAGGAAAAGTTTGAAAGAAGGAAGAGTGCGTGGATGAAACAGAATGACAAATGGATGAATAAGTGGGGTATTAGCATAAAGAATGCCCAATTACTACAGATGGTATTAAAAAATACATGCAAGAAAAAGTCAAAGTAAGCATGTGGACAAGGCAACTAGGAAGGAAAAGACAATATTACATAACACATTTCAATCCCTCATATGACCACACACAAAAGAGCTACTTAGGAGCGGATATAAAGTGGAAAGCGAAAATGTTAATAGCCCAGCTAAGGACTCGTTCGCATCAACTTAGACGTGAAACTGGAAGGTGGACGAGGCCTAAAGAAGCATGGGAGGAGAGAATCAGCTACTTATGTAATCTAGAATTAGTGGAGACGGAATGGCACTACATTATGGAGTGCCCAACTTACGAGGATATTAGGGCCAATTACAGGGATACCTTGAATGTTGACTCCTTGACCAACTTGTTTGAAGAAGAGAGGTTAACTAAACTTGTTGTCTACTTGATCAAGATACATAGCAGAAGATCTAAGATCCAAAAAGCAAGGGAGTTCAGTTAGGTGTTGTGTGGGCGGTCTGCCTTTTGTGGCTCATGGGTTTTGGTTCTCTTTGCAGTGTGTTTTGGTTTCTGTGGTCCCATAGGCTGTCTGGCCTCATGGACATTATTAAAAGCCTTCATTCATTCACATTTAATTGTTTTGGATGTTTCTTCAACTAGTAGTGTTTAGAGGACATTACCTCATGTCGTGGCATCTGCAATGGTTAAATTTTTTTTTGTTACCTATTTTTCCACTTTGCTTCACGTGTTTAGCCATTCTCGTATGTATATGGTCAAAATAAGGGGATAAGACCCCATAGTGGGTCACCATAACTTTCAGGTTTCACTTGGAGTGCCACATCAGTCAAAGATTAAAAAAATGCCATGTCCGCATGAGCAATCACATGTAGGGGTAAAATAATTTGTTTTGAGGGGTGTCCAACTCATTTCCCATGTGGAGGACGAGGAGCAGTGGAGGCATGTAATTTCTAAGCCTTTTTGAACGTTGATCGACAGTAGGTTAGGAGGACCCCTGGTCCTAGTCTAAGATCTTGTAAGTACGTATTGACCATGTCGTGTGGCGAGCAGACAAAATGCCACTTTTCTTAAAACATGCTATACTAAACACTTGTCGCCTCCTCTTTCTTTCTCGACCTGCCACATTAACTCCTCTCACATCCACATCTCGGTGTATGGGATGGCCCGAGATTTCCATGCAATGGAGCCTTCGATGCTTCAGTACCTCACATTTATCTCTCACTAACACCCCACTACCGAGACTCCTCTTCTCGAAAGTTTGTTGCATTTTGCACCAAAACATGTTCACTTCAACTTTGTATTGACGATGGCTTCCGCAAAAGCTGTAGGTTGGAAATGTTGGAGCATTATTCATTGTTGGTCTTCCACATCGTCGTCTACATGTCAATGAACCAGGTGAGGATTCCACATCTCACTAAGGTAATGAACCAGTAATGTCTTCATTTTTTGAGGTGTTTGTTGTGTTTTGTTTCTTCTCTTTTCGTATTTATGCACTTCACTTCTCTATATTTCTTCAATACGTGTATTTTCAAAGGTTTTTTTCTACAGTGGTCGTCACTGTTTAGTGGTTTATTAGTTGATAATACAGTTCACGGTTTCACTAAAGCATCTCACTGTGAATGGAGGTTGAGGCCATCATACCTAGTAATTTTTTAATTGTTTTTCATTCTTGTGTATTCGCGAGGGTTTTGTATTTAACTAGGGTTCTTGTGTATTCATGAGGGTTTTGTATTTAACTAGGGGTCTTGTGTATTCATGAGCATTTTGTATTTAAATGGGGTTCTTATTTTTCCATTTGTTTTAACATTCTTTACTATTTGAGATGGGATTTCTTCATTTCACTCTTGTCTATGGTCATAAATGGAAGGTTGTTTTAGTTTTTTGTGTGGTTGTATCACTAATGAAGTGACCCAACTCATTTTTTTGGTTTTCTTTTGTGGTTGTATCACTAATGAAGTGACCCAACTAGTTTTTTTTGTGATTCTAAAATTCAACAAAGGCACAATAATGGTTGGTGGAATGTCTAGTTGAGTGCTTAAAGCTTTTTGTTTCTTTAACTTTCTACTGAAAAGATTCAAAAGATTCCAAATATCGAAATTGGTGTTCAAGGGTCTTTGTTGGAACAATTTATGTTTTTTTGAGTAGTATTTTCAACACAACTTAATGGTCATCTTCTATGTTTTGTAACACATTTATTGGTGTTACCAATTTTCAAAAATTTTGCCATTTATGTGTCAAGTAAATGTTCCCTCCTTTATTCTTTATTGTTTCACCCCTTTAACTAAGTCGTGGCCTTTACTTAGGTGTTTTTCCTTCACAGTCGGTGATTTCATGTTTTTCAAAACCTTTGTCGGTGGGTTCCATAGTTTAAAAACTTACCAATTTCTTGACTTTTCTCTAAAGTCATAAGCTAAGTCTTCATTGTCGGTTTTGCATTAATCCCGGTGTTAAGTCCTTCATAGTCGGCAAGTCGAGAGTTCTACGAACTTCTAAACTCCCGACTGATGGTTTGCAAGTTCTAAAAATTTCCAATCCTCTGACTCAAAGCTCAGACCACTTTTCAAGGAGCCATCTTTCCATTCATTAACATGCACGGTAGAAGTGACACTTGTCATTTCGTAATAAATAAGGAATGTCTTGAAAAGTGCAATTGCACATTTTTCAAAGGGGAATTAAGGCAGTTCATTTATGAATTGTACAATCGTACATGCTGCCAAAATCAATGAGATTTATTGAGACATTTTATAAGGGTTGCCACCTTCGCAAATGTTTTATTCTGCATTGCAGCTGGTATACTTCAGAGAAGCTCTGGACTGCATCTTGCAAGTGATGAACACGGACTCTCATAACCAAGAGTTACAAGGTGAGACTTCGAGCACAGGTGGACTCAATTGCTGCTAGCAAATAGGACAAAAGGAAGCGAAGCAATTCGAGAGGAAGACCAAACTGCTACCACGTGATAACTTTCATATGGTTATGTTGTTATGAACTCTGGAAACTATTATTTTAAAAGACTTGTTATTAATTATCTTTTAAATCGGTTGTCTTCAAGAAGTCGTTATTTGTTTTAAAGACAGTTATTTGGGACAAGGCTATATATACTGAGCCTGTCGATGCAATTATGATCTTTTGGCAAACTTTGTGTTGTTGATAGGTCAATTTTGTGTTACTCTATATTTCAGTTATTTTCAATATATGGATGGAAGCTTGAGAAGTTTAATTCTGAAATCATAAACTGTGTGCTATGGTGGATAGATGTATGTTCTTCTTATGTTGAATATCTTTCAACTTCTTGGATTGCAGTTTTATATTGGGATAATTGGAATTTCTCTATTAAGGCTCATTGTTGTGGATAGTTCTTCTTTCGATGAATGATTTGTAGTGATGATTATGTGATGAAAATATAAGCTTATGATTATGGTCATATGAAGTCTTTGTGCTTCTTATTGTTTTAGTTGTGTATTGTGATTCATTACCTTTATTGCTTTCTGGTTAAAAGCACCACCTTTTCTGCTTTATGGTCAAAAGCATACAAAGTTTTCATTCATTTAATATCATTCAAAGGTAGCTGCACCTTGTAAAATAAGCAAAGAGTCTTTGTGAATATGATTGCAATTTGACTCAACTGTTAGTGTAGTTGTCATTTGTGTGGGCATGAGAAAATAGAGTTAAGTGACAAATCTGTAAACTAACAATTGGTTATGGAAATTCAAATCTTCTGTTCGAGCAACACTATGACCTCTCCAATTTAAGTTATAAATTTTATTTTACAATTCTTTCAATTGGTCAATTTAGACTAACAAAATTTATGGAAATGGGTTATCAAAGTTTTATTGGTTGCCAAAAACATTGTGAAGTTGCCTTCGTTGTTCATTACCTACTTTGGATAGCTTGTGCCTAGTATTGTTCCTCTACTACTTAAACCCTAATTAGTTTTTTTAGAACTACATTTATTCATTATTTTATATTTATTTCATAAATGTCATACATGCATTCATGCATCAATATACTAGGGTTTGATGCATATGTTGTATCCTTTAACCCCTCGCCTTCTTCCACTATCATGAGTACTCATCTAAGAGTGAGACTATGATTGAGATCTCTCCCAAAGAACCATAGTTATCCCATGTAGTTGACTAACATCCTCATGTCATATGTTGAGTATGCCTAGTACTCTTGGATGGTCATTTATGGACTATCAAACAGATAAATCAAATAAGTAATGAAGGCATTATTTAGTGGTGACATAATGGATCTCTTTGCTTCAAACTATGTAACCTCTCACTTGAGCTTATCCGTGTCTAAATAGATTACATCTAAAGCTAATCACCATCATCTTTGTTCCTACATCATTTGGTCTCTATCTACATCTCTCTCAACATCTATATTGTCTCTTCTATATGTATTATGCTAGACAGCGCCTCTCCAAGACTACCATGAACCCTCTAGACTACAAACTCAATTAAAGGTCCCACCTAAAGTAAAGCGAACCCCTTTCAAAGTGGCAACAATCCTTATATATGTTGAGTCCCACCACAAACAAGTTGCAGTTAGTATTTATGGCTACTCCTCTTCAAGTGTTAAGTTGCGACTCCACAAGGAATAGTTGCAGCTAAACAAGAATGGCGTCTAAGTTTTTATTCACATAGAAATCTTCTTAAATGTTAGGAATCTCTACCCAAGATTATAGCGGCTCCTTAAGACACTTCAAAACAAGTGGTTCCTCCAAGATATTGGCACTGGAAAATAAGGTATAAACCCTCTACTAGTCTTGCCAAGATCTTCAATCAAACTCTCACAAATTTATTATTGCCTACAATCTCAATAAATTTGTCAAATAACCCTTCTTGAAGGAAAACTTTGAAACCTATGAAAATAATGAATCCTTCAGCATAAATCTTCCAAAGCTATAACAATCTGCACAAACTGTGACCCTGAGTGAATCACACAGTATTGGCTAGGGAGGATCTTTCACCACCGAAACCAATCTTACCTTAGGGTTTCATCTAAGGTGGAAGAGATTAACAATGTTCAATCTTACAAAGAAAACAAAGCTTCATAAAATATACATAATCCACTTCTTCTCCTCCAATTTCCCTTTTATAAGCACTTTTGGAACTTTCCATAAATTATAATTTAAAATAACTTTTAATAATAAACATTCAGCTCCAAATAAGTGACTTTATTTTATCATTTACTTTTTTGGCACTTAAGCCACTTAAAATTCCCCTTTATAAATAATTAATATAAGTTGTCTCTTAATTCACCTTTTCATAACTTAAATATTAATTATTTAATATTTTAATTATTTTCCGCACATCTACCCCAAGTTGCGAAAAATTAAAAAATAGCCTGAAAGTGAATTCTAATAAGGCCAACATACTTTGAAGCTTACTAGAGAACCAACTTAATGAAAATTGATACTTTCCAAAAATAGAATACTTCTCCAAGAAGTGTGGAAAGCACCCAAAATATCAAAACGATTATCGAAAATAACCAACGGACTTATTTCAAACCCTTGAACACAATGCGACTATTTGAACTCCCTTCTGAAAAGGTTGGTGCTCTCCAAGAAAGTTGGAGCTTCCAAAGATGTTGGAAAGGCTATAAAAGGGGACATTACAGTCCACCCCGCTCAAAGATTGCTTGTCCTCAAGCAATGCATCTCATCCAACTGATTAATCATGAATGATCGACAATAGTATACGTGGATCTTAAATCATTCTGGGAGGTTTGTGAATTCTTGTGTTTGAAGTATTGTGTTGCATTGTTCCTTCAAAGTAAATATCCTTAACTCTTCTTTCCAGGAGTACAATAATTCTTTGCATGAACTTAGCAAACTCTCCACCATACTACTTACTTCTACCATGTTTCCGTTGCTGCACTTAAAAGAAATTTGGAAAGTGTGTGTTGATACTTTCTGTTATCACTTCTTGAACTCCTGTATGATAACTATGCAGAAATTTGCGGTCCCATGTTAGTCCCAAAGACAAATTAAATAAATCTGCAACACATATCTTCTCAAGAGGATCTTCATAATTAAGTTGTGAACTATTCCTTCCAAGTTAAGACATAAATTAACTTGTATGCATGTTGGAAACAATTCAGAGCAGCAATGAATGACTTGGTTTTCCAAACAAAATGAAGTTGCATTAGCTGAAATGTTTGTTCGTTTCAACTAAACCTTCTACCAACATTCTTCAAAGATTCCATGTCCTCAAAACATATAACCTTGCTACTACTTAAGTCTAAAATTAATATCTGATAATCTAATTTTAACAAACTAAAAACATAATAGCAAGTGCAAAACTAAAACCTTTTAGTAATAACAAGAGATATGGGCATTCTAATGACTGGAAATACCTTTTTCAAGGCTAAAAATTCCTTCACCAAAGTCATCAATTAAAAAATGCTTCAATTCTTGACTAAAATTTCCCTCCAATCCACTTGTAAGTATGCAAATGGAATCATATGATGGCTGATTGAAATGAGGACAACAACATTAAGATTGAAATTTTTTATCCATAATCTTCCATGGTACATTCTTTCCATCATCATTATCCTCCAACAATCCTTTTTGATGATCTCTTGCATACATACTTAACAATGAAGTAGCTCCATCATGCGTATGTTGCACTACTCTGATCTTCATGGAATCCTTCTCTTGAGATCTTTTGATGGCACTTGATGCTTCTTCACTAGGAAGAATACTTCCCACATAGCCAGAATCTAACTCATGATAGTGTTCATCACCCCATGGTGATCTTGAGAGTGCAAAGTCTATCATCAAGTCATTCTGATTCAAAATAGAAATCATACCATTATGTGAAAATTGCTCCTCAAGCCTTTTGTGATTACACTCTTGATGTTCCTCCCAATTACTATCAACATGAAGAACCTCCATGGTACTAGGACTAATGGATTCATTATGTTGTATCCTCTCACTCTTGCATTCTTCTTCATGCCTTTGAGAGAAGTTTGAGTAAAAAAATTCTTCTTCTTGAAGCTTAGTAATTCCTTCAACTATTTGCTTGATTTCCTCTACTCTTGATTTAGATTCCAACTTATTAGGTATAGTTGCAACATCCATCTAATTTTTAGCTTGGTAGAGAGTAGTGACCTGGGTTAATGATGCAGGAGCATCCACGATCAATGGCAATCTTACATCACCAAAACTATTTTAATTTATATTTGTTTGTTTCCAATAAGGTTTGTGGGCTTTGGAAAATAATATATAAATTTGCAACAAATGTATTTCCTTGGGGTATATTAATAAATGTAATTTTGAAGAAAAATACCCCGGTAATTTGTAAATTCCTCCATTAGTGGGAGAATCTTTCCTAGGCATCCACTTGGCGATATGCGTTAATTTCTGGTTGGTGGGGTTGATTTGGTGCGGAGATTCCATCATAAGTGGGTCAACAACTCCTATTTTTATTTCCAAAATTGTAACCTCCAATAAGGGTGTGGATTTCCAAGAGGTGGTTCTAGTTGATGGTTTTAGTGAAACCATGGGAAATTTTAATGAAACTATGTGGGCCACAAGCATTGCATGTTGTTGCATGTCTGGGTCATAATTATGAAACCCAGTCTCGGTAAAATGGGCATAACTTTCTCATTTATTATTTAAATATAGAAATTCAAAAAGTTCTAGAAAGCTAGGAAGGAGTTGCACGAAACCCAAAAACTATTTTAGAAAATTCTAAAAATGGAGGGAGCAGGGATAGGAATAAGTGACGGGTTTTCTTAGAGCTTTGGGGGAGAAGAAAATTTCTACAAACCTAGATGTTGGGGAATGAGTCCAAAATGTGGAGAAACTAATTTGTTGCAGATGTTGGATGTGTAATTCTCAGAAGCTCATAAGCTTCCTTATTTTGTAATGCATTTTCAAATTCAATAAAATATAAGTTGCAGATTTCTCTTCATACTTCTGTTGTAATATTTTATTTTTAGCCTTCTTGCATAGACTTGTGTCAGTGTTGTGTTGCAAATTTACAAGGGAGAGTATCCCTTTACATCAGTGGTATCACAACATGTGTTTGCAAGTATGGATAAGTTTCTACTTCACCAGTGGTATAAAAGCTTGTTGTTCTTGAGTCTGCAGGCAGATCACCAAACATGAGGCAGCTTGTAGCAGGACCTGTGAGTTGTGAGAAAGTGCCTCTGAGAGTGGCCCCATGAGGTAGGGGTAGAGGTGGAGGTAGATATCAGAGTTAATGTCATGAGTATGTGGACTATTGGAGTCCAGAACAACACTGAGAGGGGGGGTGAATCAGTGTTGTATAAATTTTATAAATTTTACACCTTTTGACTTATAGGATAAAGAGAGAGAAAGACATCAATGATTTGTTAACACACATATGCACAATTATAAAATTGAAGGCATGAATCAGGACATTAAGCACAAATAATATATGAACACATGAAGACACATAAGAAATATAACATAAGATATGATGAGTGGAAAACCCACAAGGGGTAGAAAAACCACTCTGAAATGCCCCACTGGCTTAATCAAAAACCTCAATGGTTACAAACTGGTCTCACTAACCATACAAGCCTTACTGGCTACAAAGAGGTCTCACTAACCATACAAGCCTCACTGGCATCTACCATCACCATTATCAAACAACCAAACCAAGTGTGCAAGAAATGATTGCAAGTCAATCTGATTTGCACCAATACATAACCTATATCTCATCAACTCCCTTGCAAATAATTCACTATCAGTTCATTATCTCTGTACCATGAATTTTATTTGATCTTGATTTAGATTGTCTCTATACAAACAATTCATATTGTCTTCAAACTTGACATGATGTTTTCTTTCTATGTTTGAGTCATTCCTGCAAAAACATTATCTTATGTATCACACACATAACAATATTTGATTCATCTATGTTTTCTTTTCAAAAGGATCGTGTAGAAAATGTCTTCATTACTGCATGTTTTTCCACACAACAAAACAATCACTTTCACAACCTACATATTTATATTACTTCTCAATGAAAACTCTTGATCTTCCATATTTTCTCTGCACAAAAAATTAAATCTTTTTCATGATCATTTCAAGAATAAAAACAATTCTTCAATATCAATCATCATTCATATTCCCTGCAAAACAATTTCTCTCCATTTTTCTTCTCTTAAAAAAAATCTTCATTTGTACATAAAAAAATATTCAATCTTCTCTACAAAAACCCTTGATATTCTCTTCTTTCTGCAAAATTATCTTCGTCTACAAAAGAAATAAAAACATATATATTTCTTCTCCAAAAACCATTCATATTCCTTTTCAATCTGATTCATTTTTCCTTTCACAAAAAAATTCCATCTCCTTTTCATTTCTCCATCTTCACCATTTTATTCAACAACTCCATAATTTTACCTGCAAATAAAAAAACATTCTTCGATCTACAAAATAAAATCTTAAAAAATATTTATCCAATCTGCCTTGTTCATCATCGAAGACACTAACTCATCTGATAAAATAAAATCATAAAAAAAACTAATCACCAAAAGAATAAAAACTTTATAAAGAAATTTTCTCATGAGAAAGTCATAAAAAAAATTCCTTCTTTGTCTCCATTTGTCACGAGGGAAAGTTCTAAAATTAGAATAAAAACTTCATAAAAAAAACTTCCTCAAAAATCTCCTTGAGATCCTCAAAATCTGCATTGAAATCTCCTTAAAAATCTTTTTTTAAAAGATTAAAAATAGTCTTATAAAAACTTATCTTTAAATGCAATCTTTGAAATTTCATTTTTGGTGTTCATGCTTATAAGATCCACTTTCTTTGATGTCATAAATATATAACATTTAGGGGGCCAACAAATTAGGAGATAAAAACAAATTTTCTAAATTTATAAACAAAGCCTATTGATATGGCTTATTCGAGCTCCCCATCACACATTTAAAAAATAGTCTTTGATGGCTTTTTGATGCTCATCACATATAAAAGGAGACCGGTCAAAAAGGTAAAGAGGCCGGTCATGGAATGTATTAGAACCCCTTTAGCAAGTCACTTAAGTGACTGGTGACTTGCTATTACAAGTCAACTGTAAAATATAAGAAAAAGTGGGTTTTATAGAGGATGGGCAGTGAATGGTAAAAGACTTAGGATTTTCTTGAAAGCCATTTTGAAGATTTTCAGAGTTTTGAACTAGAAACTTAGGATTTATTAGATCTTAGCATTTTGAAGAATGATAAATTCTAATTTCTTCTCAGAGATAAACTCTAACCAAAACCTTTCACCTTTGAACACCTCTGTCTCTCTACCACTGGTCTCAACATATAAATATGGTATCACCTAAAAGTGATGATCAATGCCAACTAAGGTAGAAGCATGAAACACTCCTTATAACCTATCTGCCATACTTTGATGATGTAGAAGCATTGATACTATATCATGAAACCAACCATGCAACCTTGAGTATAAGTGAAAAAACTTAACATCGAGCATAAAACCAACTCCATGTCCCTGCCACTCATACTCAGCACCAATCATGAGTATACAAAGACTTCGATAACCCATCACAAGAAGACCTCTTAATGAAATGTGATGATGACTCGAACCATACCTCTGCCATACCTCTAAGAAAGCAAGTACTCCCGACTTGATATTGAATGAGCACATCTGATTTCATGTAGACAACTTTGACAAACCATCATGATAATGATATTGATAACACAACTTATCACATAACAATGAATCATCATGAAAGTGAGAAAATTTGACATCCTAATATAATCTCATTATGAAGCACTATCATCCTTATCAACCTGTGTCAACCTGCATCATCATTGCATAAACATATAACACATGCATGTGAACCATGTGAACTCTGACATTAATGAACATGAACAATATAAACCATAAACCTTCTCATCTTCTTCTGATGATATGCATCAACTCAACTCCTTTTTGACATCAATGACAATCTACTTCCACCATGGACAAAGCGTTGAATGTGAGGCAGTCTGCACTAGGACCTAATGGTGGAGCTGTGAGAAGGAGTTCATGTAAACAGGTCACTGAATGTGAGGCAATTTACATGGGAACCTGAGATTGAAGTCGTGAAGCGGTGAGAGTTTTGAAAACCTATGTTTTGAGGCTTTGTGAAGCCTTGAGTATGGAAAAGAGAATGGGAAAAAGGACTTTTATTATTGGATGGATTCTAAGAAATCCTAGACATGAGGAAATCGAAGAAAGAATTAGGAAGGATAGGGTGAGAGAATTTAGGGAATTAAAACAACAAGTGGAAGAAATTGCAGCAAAGTTGGAAAGGAGAAGAGTACTTCATCAGAAAAGAGGTGATAATTTTAGTTACCTTTCCAATGATATTTTGAATGCAGGAAAGAAAGAAAATGAAGCAGAATGTCATGCATGTGACACTGAGGAAGAAGAAGAAGATGAGTGGGAAGAAGTTTTTTAATCTAAAGTTGAGGCATGTCTTTTGGAAGGCATGGAAGAGGTGGTGAAGAAGGTTGCAGCAATTGAAGAGGGTAAATATGTTCTAGGTGAGAATGAAGATAAGAATGGAGATGAAGAGAAAGAGGCAATTTAAATTTGAGTATTACTAATTTGAATAATGTAGAAGAAGTTGAGATGATGGAATTTGAGGTATATTTGATGAAGAATTTGGTGAATAGGAAGAAGATCTCCTACTCAAAGAGGATATGAGAAAGATTAATATCTTATTTGAAGGGAAAGAGTTAGATGAATGTGATGAGGAGGTAGAGAAGATGCAGATGGGAGAAGAAAGGTCCAATGATTATGCTAACATTGTTTTGTTTATAGATAAAAGAGAAGGTGTAGCAAAATTTCAAGTATGTGACATTGAAGATGATATCCTCGTGCAAGAGGATGAGGTAAAAGAAAAGATTGTAGCAGTCGAAAAAGAATGGCTTGCATTGACTGCAGATGGAGGTGAAAAGGAAGTTGTAGTAGATGAGGTAATGCCTTTTTTTCTTGAATTTTATGAAGATGAAAGTAATGTTGATTTGAATGTTGTAGAGATGAATGAGATGTATGAAGTTGAAGAGGTGCATGCATATTGGTGGAGGTGGTTAGATTGTTGTAGTGGGTTCAGTCCCACAAGGGTGAAGGAGAGAAGAAGTCACAGTAGGTGGAGGGGGATGCAGAGTGTTCTAGGAAGATGCTGGAAAAAGAGGAAGAAGAGTGCATTTTTGTGCACATATTTGTGAGCATATGTTCACAAACTTCTTACCCTAGGTGTTTGATGCAGGAGCATCCACGGTCAATGGCAATCTTGCATCACCAAAAATATTTTAATTTATGTTTGTTTGGTTTCAATAAGGTTTGTGGGCTTTGAAAAATAATATTTAAATTTGCAACAAATGTATTTGCTTGGGGTATATTAATAAATGTAATTTTGAAGAAAAATACCCCAGTAATATGTAATTATGAAACCCAGTCTCCATAAAATGGGAATAACTTTCTCATTTCTTATCAAAATAAAGAAATTCAAAATGTTGTAGAAATTTGGGAAGGAGTCTCACAAAACCCAGAAACTATTTTAGAAAATTCCAAAAAAAAGGGAATGGTGATAGGAATAAGTGACAAGTTTTCTTACAGCTTTGGGGGAGAAGAAAATTTCTATAGACCCAGATGTTGGGGAATGAGTCCAGAATGTGGAGAAACTAATTTGTTGCAGGTGTTGGATGTGTAATTCTCAGAAGCTCATAAGATTCCTTATTTTGTAATGCATTTTCAAATTCAATAAAATATAAGTTGCAGATTTCTCTTCATATTTCTGTTGTAATATTTTATTTTCAGCCTTCTTGCATAGGCTTGTGTCAGTGTTGTGTTGCATATTTGCAAGGGAGAGTATCCCTTTACATCAATGGTATCAGAGTGTGTGTTTGCAAGTATGGATAAGTTTCTATTGCATCAACTAAGTTCAAGGCTAAGATCATCAATCTCATTCTCCTTCTCTTTGTATGCATCCATAGTCTCCTCTGCAAATGTGATGGCATGATCCCTGTCAGAAAGAAAATGCAAATAATCGGATTCCATCCTTAATTCATTTATGCCTCTCTTTAATCTGAACCTTCCAATAGACTTCTTCAAGGAAGTTGTTTGTGTTATTAATCTTGTTAAAGCTTGCACAATCTTTTCTTTTGAGACAAATAATTAATTCTTCAAAACTTGAAATTCTTTAGGCCCTTGTTCAAAATTAACACCATGCATTAAGATTTATGATTTGTCTTCCATAACAAGACTTTCAAAATAAGCTACCTCTCCATTGTTAGCATTGTTAATTCCTTCAATTTATGAATAAGCTTCATTAGATTTATATGAGTGCTCAATGTTACTTGATAATCTAGAATTTTCAGCCAACTCTATTTCATCATTAGCGACTTCAGAACTATTATCATTTGCATACATTCCATTGGTGTCATTAAGGTAGCCATGAGTCTCATAAACTTCACTGGATTGATCTAAATTTGTAACCAAGGTTGTTGTTTTAAAATTTCCATCTAGCTCCATCCCATCATTTGTAGCTGCAAATCCTTCAATAAAATCATTTTGGAGCTATGTCATGCATGCCTTTTGAGATAAGACATTTTCTTCTTCATAGGTGAGTTCTTCAAGTCTTCTAACCACTTAAAATTATTTCAAAGTTAATTCCTCATCTTCAAGTTCACTTGTAAATGCATCATGTGATTCTTTATCTTCTATCCTGTCAATTGATAAGTATCACATCAACTTCTATTCACATAGTTTGACAACATTGTTAACCATCTCATATGCAGCTGAAGAAGTAACATGGTCTTGCCTCAAAACAACCATTAAAGAAGATAAGAGTTGTTGATAATTATTTTCACTCTCATTAATGATCAAATTCATGATGACCTGTATAGAAGATACAACATTTCTCCATTGATTCTCACTAACTACAACCAATAAATGTTGAAACATTTCAAGAATAATATCTTCACAACCTAGGTCAATCATTATGACACAAGATTTGATTTTTGCAATAGTTTCTAGAATTTTTGTCCTCTTAGCAAGAGAAGGATTTCTAATATCATGCAAACCTCTAAACCTTCCCACAATCAACTAAAATATCTCTTTCATTATGTTTTTTTGTATGGAACTTCAAGAGCTATAATTCTTGTGATTTCACCAAGGCAAGAGGTGACTGCAAGAATCCCATCTTTATCAGGATGTCTCATAAACTTGGACTGGACCAAAGCAATCATTGATGGGTTTAGAGCCCATTTTAAAAATTCACAACCTAATTGATCAACCTTAGATAAAAAAGCTTCTATTTCATTCAAATTATTAAGTAGAACATCTTCAGATTGATCTTTTCCTAAAGCATAAAGCATATTTCCCACTTCTTTTTCTTTTTGTAAAGATCTAGGCTGGAAAAACTTGGATGGGTCACTGAAATGTTTTGATAGGTGATTCTTGTTCTAATTTATTCTAGGAGCCCTCTTATTTTGTGGCAAGGCATTAGTCCACAATTGTTGGTTCTTTAGTATCTTTCCCATACTAGACATCTCAATAGCTTCAAACACCAATAGGCTAGCAAGACCACCAACTCTGATACCACTGTATTATCCCTTACCCAGATTTAAACTTAAAACTCACAAGTTTTTTTTAATTTTTCCCTTATTTGCATTTTGTCAAATACTTAGGAGTATACAAACAATCAAAATTTATGAACTGAATGATTTAAAATAGTTATGGAAAATAATCTAATTCACTAATCCATCTCAAAAGTGCAAAGATTATGAATGATTTACAAGGGATATTTCGTCAAACATTTGTCCTTCAATTACTATAGCTGTAATATATTTCATTAATGCCAAACACAATGTTGTATAATGAATCCTAAAATAAAGAGATGTAGAACACTGATTTCTAACCTCCAGAAAAAGCCAAACAAGAATGACTAACCTGCTTGTATGAGTGGCGACTCCTCATGTAGATGGCAATCAACAAATGGTGAAATGTCCACATCCTGGACAACACCTCTCCAAGACTACCACAAACCCTCTAGACTAAAAACTCAATTAAAGGTCCACCTAAAGCAAGGTGAAACCCTTTAAAAGTGTCAGCATACCTTATATATGTTGTGTCCCACCACAAACAAGTTGCAACTAGTATTTATGA
Source organism: Cunninghamia lanceolata (assembly GCA_027924645.1). Taxonomy (NCBI): domain Eukaryota; kingdom Viridiplantae; phylum Streptophyta; class Pinopsida; order Cupressales; family Cupressaceae; genus Cunninghamia; species Cunninghamia lanceolata. The sequence continues at coordinate 4,310,116 of BSBN01000395.1, read as the reverse complement.
TTGCTCCTCTTCAAGTATTAATCTACAACTCCACAAGGAATAGTTGCGACTAAACAAGAATGGCATCCAAGTTTTTATTCACATACAAATCTTCTTAAATGTCAGTGATCTCTACCCAAGATTGCATCAACTCCTTAAGACACTTCAAAATAAGCAATTCCTCCAAGATATTGGCACTAGAAAATAGGGTATAAACCCTCTACTAGTCTTGCCAAGATCTTCAATCAAACTCTCACAAATTTATTATTGACAACAATCTCAATAAACGCGTCAACCCTTCTTGAAGGTAAACTCTGAAACCAATGAAAATGATGAATCCTTCAACACAAATCTTCCAATATCAATCTACACAAATTGTGACCCTGAGTGAATCACACAGTATTGGCTAGGGAGGATCTTTCACCACCAAAACCAATCTTACCTTAGGATTTTGTCTAAGGTGGAAGAGATGAACAATGTTCAATCTTACAAAGAAAATAAAGCTTCATAAAAATATTCAGAGTCCACTTCTTCTCCTCCAATTTCCCTTTTATAAGCACTTTTGAAACTTTCCAGAAATTATAATCTTAAATTACTTTTAATAATAAACCTTCAACTCCAAATAAGTGACTTTATTTTATAATTTACTTTTATGACACTTAAGTCGCTTAAAATTCCCCTTTATAAATAATTAATATAAGTCATCTTTTAATTCACCTTTTGAAAACTTAAATATTAATTATTTAATATTTTAATTATTTTCTACACATCTGCCCAAAGTTGCGAAAAGTACAAAAATAGCTCTAAAATGAATTCTGATAATGCCAACATACTCTGAAGCTCACTAGAGAACCAACTTAATGAAAATTGATACTTTTTAAAAATAGAATACTTATCCAAGAAGTGTGGAAAGTACCCGAGATGTTGAAACTGCTTTCGAAAAGAACCAACGGACTCATCTCAAACCCCTAAACACAATGCCACTATATGAACTTCGTTCCAAAAAGGCTGGTGCTCTCCAAGAAAGTCGGAGCTTCCAAAGACGTTGGAAAGGCTATAAAAAGGGGACATTACATCCTACAACCTACAGTTTCGCACTCTACTAACAGTACCCTATACACTAAATTAAGACATATAGTAAATCAAATTTCTAATAAACTAACTCTTGTAACTAAAAATAATGTGTCCATATATATAATAATCTATGTAAAATATATATACTAGTTAAATATAGTACTATTATATATATACTATTTAAACAATTATTTCATGTGAACTAAATTATATTTCTAGAGTAGACAAGCATTGCCTTCACATGTCTTCTTGCCCTAATGTGTATGAACAAAACTACATCTACGGATGACACAACTTACAAGATTGCAACTTCACTCTTATCATATTTGCTTTATGTCAACAAAGTTTATTTTCCATGGTTCCTAAAGAAAATTATTTGATGTGAAAAGTGTAGCATGACTAGCTATCTTGTTCCTCCAAAATATTTAGTAGAGCAATCATTTGAGATAAGAAAACATCCATAAGATGCAGGTTGAGAGTTTAGTTGTGGGTGTATTGCATATGTGATATGCTTAACATGTTTTCTTTTTTATCAAATATAGATTTGTGGAAAATGTCTTAGCGATGAGGTATGCAAAAATTTATGGTAATATGGAAGACATGCTTTAGATATTTGATTGCTCTTTCATAACTCTAGATATCAATACCCTAGATCTTTAGATATGCATGATTCTCGAAATCTTGTTGCTTTGTATTTTTAAAAACTAGAGATATCATTTTGAATGTTGTTGTGACTAGTCCTCCACTATCTTAGTTATATATTAGATGAAATAAATATAATATATAAAAAAACTTAATATTTTTCCTATTTTTAGAAGATTTTTTTTTTAAACAAAAGCAAATTATATATGTTAAATGAAGTACTTGAGGAATTTTCACTCATAATATTTTTAAAAATAATATATGATAATAATATTGTATTAAAATAATCATTTAGCTACAATATTACTTATAATATAATACATGGTAAGCAATTTATTAAATTTATATAAATAAATATATGATTTATAAGTAAATTATATAAAATTTATATAATAAAAATAAACCATACTTATTTACATGACTTATAAGATGTATGAGCGCTCTCTCTCTCTCTCTCTCTCTCTCTCTCTCTCTCTCTCTCTCTCTCTCTATATATATATATATATATATATATATATATATATATATATATATATATATATATATATATATATATATATATATATATATTATATATCTTTGGGACTTCTAGCGCGTGGTGCATATTGAGAGATGATGAGGGAAAGTTGTTACGGGCCATGTCTTTGAAGCCGGTGCCCGGAACTAACAATGAAGCGAAGTTCCAAGCCCTTCTGGTTGGCCTCTAAATGTGTAGAAAGAAAGGTATCTCCAATCTCAACATTGAGGGAGATTCACAAATATGTGTCAATGCAATATCTAGTCACAACATTCAGAATTAGAAACTAAGGAATATATCCAAATCTATTTGGAAAATACTGGGGGAATTCAAGGATTAAGGCTGATGCATTGCTATCATGAAGGCAATCGGGTGGCAAACCAACTTGCCAATCATGGTTGCAACCAAATAGATCCCGTACTCATAAGTTGTTGTCCTCAAGCATGAGGAGAGCTGACGGTTTGAGGGAATCTATGCAGTGATGCACATAAATTCACCTCATCGTAAGTGGCTGACAGATTTGACATTTGATCTCGTAGTGAAGTATTTAGAGGACTACAACTATATAATTATTCATTGCCTACAACCATGGAGTACACTCACAACACATTACATATCACCCACGATTCTGTTTGCATGATTCTTGATAGCTCGCCAGGTTGGGAAGGATGTAGGGAACTCATGCAAACAACTAAAAATGCGAAACGAAGCCCTGGAGAAATCACAACACCTCTCTCTCATTCTGAATTAGCAATGGCATATGCAAAGGTGGTCGGGTATGACTATCCTTGCGACACTAATGATGTTCTCTTGCAAATGAGGCAGGTGTTTTTGGTTCAAAATGACAAGATCTTGGCGGCCGTGAGGCAGGCCCAATTCATGTTGGCGCAGGGGCACAAGGGCTTAACCAAGATTGCACTAAAGAAGCTAGTGGCCCTGCATCTTCAACAAATTGTATTGAAAGTTGTGTCAACCTTTAACAAGAACCCTAAAAATGGCAATTGGGGTGGTATTTTTGACTTGACTTCGTAGAGTGAGGAGATTAAGCAGGTTGTTACCCTTTTTAAGGAAGGGGTAATCAGGGATAATATAGAGACTTTTTTATTTTTTGTAAAGTAAGTGGGTAGATCTAATGAGTTCAGTGCTGGGGTGAGGTATATCCTCCACAAACTCCCCAAATAGGGTAACCTGCTGGCAATGCAATCTCTCTTTTTTGCAGTAATACAATGGGAGTTGCCCCCTTGGCAGTATTTTATGCTGTTGGCATTTCAATTCGCACCTCTAGAATGCCAATTGGAAACTGATAGCTATGCACAGATAAACTGCTCTCCTATTGTGAGGGGGAGTTCCCTTTTTGCTGATTTTCACTGAAAAGATAAATAAATTAAATTTGTCTATCTTCTTTTTGATTCTCAGCTGCGAGCACAAGGTTATAAAACTCTTTTCGCTGCAGCAGAGGTTTTTCCTTTTTTTAAACTTCTAACTCCAACTAGGCCTAAACTAAATGATGCTTCTGATTGTTTGAGTAAACACAGAGCACATAAATCAAAAGTGAATGAGGAATGATTTGTTTCAACATAAAGACTTAAATAAATTTCTCCCAGATTTACATCACAAGACACATTGTACTTTAATGATGAAAACTAAAATAAAATTTAAACAAGCCACACATCTGACGACAAAACTTGATGATTAGTAAGATAGAAAATTAGAGCAAAAGGCAGGCATGAGAATTCTATTCCTAATATCATAAAGTTGATACAAGTCCAGGAAAACAATATTGTAGCAAAAGGCAGGCATACAATACGCGATCAAACACTGGAAACAGATTACACAAAATGAACGAGCACTTGGAATAACAAGTTCTACAGGCTAGAATAGGCACAACAAATTTGCTATCACAATTACCATTACCATTGCATACAATGGGCAAGGCTACCCTTATTTATACTAAATCAAAGGAGTAAGGAACCCTAAAATCTCCTTGATTTACCCTAACTAACTTGCCAACTCACAAGCTTTATTTCTATTCTAAGACAAAGATTACAACTAACAAACGCTTTAAAGCAAAGAAAACTCCAACTAATACAAAATGATTTCTTTCTAAATAAAGAATGGATGAGCTTTGGATGAAAGAAAATGCTTTAAAACAAAAAGCATCATGAGTTAAAGCTGCTTTCTTTTGAGTCACATCCTCATCAACATTCTTGCTTTATGGTGATGTCATCCATTGATATTCTGGGAGATAATATCTTCTAAAAAGCGCGTGACCGCATCTTTGCTTGGAACACTGATACTCTCTAGGATGATATTCTGGTTTTCCAACATTTCTTCACCATTTGCAACCATCTAAAGAAATTCATGAACTTCACCGACAACTTTGTCAAACTTCACTGTCATTGCGGCAAAACGATCCCTCTTGTCGGCACTGATATCACAATTAAAATTGAATGCGAACGAGAGTCTAGAACTCTGTCTGTACTTCCCTGAGATCATACATGGTACCATCTTCCTTTTCATACAAACACGGGATCTGAGAAACAAAAGATCTCACAAACTTGAGAACATTCACCACTTTTTCTTTCCATTCTACTAAATCTGAGATTAAACTGTCATAAGTTTTTACTGTGAAAAGATACTGTGCTTTCCAAGTAGAAACAATCTTCTTATCTTTAGCTGAATCAAAAGAATTATGTGCCATCTTCAAGTCAGAGATAATGATCTCAAACACCGGTCTATTTTCAGCCAAGGTCTGTTGTAACCCTTGAATGCCTTGACGCAGATCATGAGCATTATACTTTAATTGATAGATCTGTGAAAGTACAACTCTACCTTTAGTCACAAATTCTTCCACCCAATCCTTCATGTGGCTCCCATAGATAACCAACTGACTGAACCGCTATTGATCGACTAGTGATTCTAGATTCAGAGGAAGCAGTAAATCAACCTGTGATGTGCCATGAAAAAGATTGGAAATGTATTGCCGCAGCTGCCTAACTTCAGCCTTGAGGGCTACTTTATCTTCTCCATCCTTCAACACCCTCTCCTTCAGATTATCTTCTACAAGCTCGAAGAGATTTACATCTATATGCCGAGTACTCCTACCAAGGTTAGCCTTGACAACCTTGAAGTCATCAACATCAATATCATCAACATTTCTGCCTTCTGGCGGTGTTGCAGTTTAAAGGATCATTTCTCCATCCACATTCTTTTCAATGTGAACTTGCTTCTTAAGCTTCCTACCTAGTGTGTCCTAGTAGATGCTTTTAAGCTCTGTCAAATCCAACTGATATGAAGGCTTTCTCCTCTTCGTTCCCAGAATGTTTTCAAGCCAAGATGAACCATCCTCTCTTGGATACTCGGTTCTAACTTCATCAACTCCTGATGAACCAATATGTGTCTTAGAGTTATGAACCAACAAATCTGGCTCTGAATCTATGTGGATGGGAGAAGAGCTTGGTGAAGAAGGCAGAGAAACATGAATTGAAGGCAATGTTTCTACATGTGGTGCTCGTTCAATAGGAACTTCTAATGTAACTACTAGTTGTTCCTGCTGAATATGAACTAGAGACTCAACCTTTTTCCTCTTCAACTTGGCCATCTTTGTTCCTTCTGGAAGGACGCTCTTTATTTTGGTTTGGAAGTGGAAGGTTTTGATGGTTGAACAATTGGTGGCTCTGTAACCGGAATGACTTCTTTCCGCTTATTTTTTAGGAATATCAAACTATTTTTGACAACTCGGCTCATTCTTTCCTCAATCGAGGTGTTCTCTTTGGCTGACCAATTAATTGGTGACAATGGTTGTTGCTCAACCTGATCTCTGAAATATGTGGGAAGTAAAACTTCACCATCATCTGACAAGCCATCTACATCTTTTGACAGGATTTTAGCCAACTGTTGAAGAGTAAACCTGCTGTAACTTTCTGCACTTCAAACTCATCTATACAATTAGCCCAAAAATCTTCAACTGTAGGTACATGTATGCAATTTTGACCAAGGTGTGATGGAAAATCATTGCGAGGATCATATGAAGACCTCCTGTCGAAAAACTTAAGACCATACTTGGAAGATTCATTACCAATTACCTTGGCATCTGCTCCAGATCTACATTTGTAAATACCCATCCCAATTGGAAAATTGAAAGCTGCCTTGCGCCTGCTATGCAAAAATGAATGAACTTCATAGGCTTGCCTCAAAAATTCCATGAATGCTACCTCATCTGTACGATATCTCGGCAGCATGGCTGGCTCTCCTGAGAAGCCATATACTCTGATATAGGAGAAAGTGGGAAATTGGATAAACCAATCAGCCCATTCTGCCATCACCATTCTGGCATCAGTTGAAAATCATATATGCAACTCATTATCTAGATCTCGCACTGTATGCATGAGCAATGCATCATTTACCCACCTATAATGTCGCTCAGCCTAAGAAAATTCTAACTGTGGGAAATGGTGATATACATGTTAAATGCCTAGAGTTCCAAAAATATTCAAACCTCTAAATTGACCTTGAAAAACCATCAAATATACAAGGTATGACATCATGTGAAACTCATGAGCCCTTTGAAAATCAATTATTTGCTGGTGGAGACTATCATTGATGAGTGCCAACCAATCATAGAATTCGGTTCCATCAACAATCTGGGACATAACGTAAAACATCCAAGGCTGAAATTTGTTAGCATCTACTTGACCTGTGATTCAGCTTAACAGAGTAATCATTATTGCATGTTCTTCCTTGAATTCTCCATGTCCAACGTTCTTTGGTATGACGTTATGCTTTTCTTTCAACCATCTCTGAGCAATCTTTTTCTGATATTTTTCTTTATTCAATTGAAACAACCACATTCTCCTTCCAAATTGGTATTGAAAAACACTTCTCAATGTCATCTGGCCTGAGACTGCAGAGCATACGTCCATCTACTGATTGTATCTCTCTTGTGACTGAATTGTAATGCTTCATACAAGCAATTACTAATTTGATACTTTGCACTGTGATGGGGAATGAAGCAGTTGCAAGTAACCCAGAGTGATTCAGATTCCTGATAGCGCTATTTCCTGTATCTTCCAAAGGATGTAAATTGAACACTGGAAGTACTTTATGCAAGTCTGTCTTGAAAGTTCTCATGTAATCGTGAACCAACACCGTTTTAGGCCTGATCTCTATTGGAGAGTACTGCATACTGAAAGAGTTGAAAAATGACTGTGAACACGCCTATGTCAGAAAAATCTTGGACAAAAGGCTGAAAATTACTTACTGATTTATTCAAAAAAGTAGAATGCGAGCGAAAAAGCTGGCATATGGGTGTTGTAGACAATTCCGTGTTGAAGCAACCCAGATCGTCAAATTTTGAAAAAGCAGAGGGTTTCCCGAAAAAGCAGCAAAAAAGCATATTCCCAGAAAAATAAAATTTCTCAATCTTCAAGAGGATGAAATACTGGATGGACCCATCTTGATGAAAATTGAAAAAGCTTTGGCCCTATTTCTGAAAAACGATCCCCTAGAAAAAAGGACCTTGAAAAAGTGTGCCTCCTTGCTTCCTCATCTCGAAACTATGAAGAACGCTGAAAAAGCACTTTGTTTGGGTCTTCGAATCTTCATGGAGATAAAATAAAATCTTCCTCCTCTAGATGCAACCTGCAAAAATAATGAATAAAAGAAGCCAAAAGCTTGTCTTTATAGAACTTTAGGGCAAAAAAACAGCTTCCTTTGTGAAAGAATAAATCTTAAGTCTTATCCATCAAGAAAGCATCTTTTAAAGCACAAATCCAAGTAGATGTCTTCAAATAGGAAGAATCCCTATTTTATAGCTGCCTATGGCTTCATGTGTGAGATGATAAAAAATATCTTCTTTGATGATGTCATCAAACATGTGAGGTTGCAAAAATGTTAGCCAATTATTCCTTCATTTTCGACACTTTTGCACTCGCTTTGACTCCAGTATGGCCTGTCCTTGACTTCAACAAGATGGAAAACTATCACCGTTGACTGAAAAAGTTGACTGATCATGGCACCTTGAAGATTTATCAACCGTGATTTCATCCCCAGCCTCAGACTGACGTTTTGACGACGTTTGACCGCAATTTTGACTTCTAGAAACAGTCGCCGGATGAAGATTGGAAAGCGGCTGCGAGAAAACACTGTCAAACAATGAAAAATTTCTAAGGCATGAAAACTTGGGCACTCCCAACCTCCAGGGGCACTTGGTTTTCTATGCCTTATCCAATTTCTTGAAAATTTCAACTTTTGCAATTTCTTGATTTCCACACGCGTTCCGGTGACTGTGGACCCCTGTTTGGTTGTCAATTTCCACCTGCCAGAACAAAATTGAGTCTGATGATCTGGTATACAAGCAAGCCTGATGAAAAATGAGCTGATTGTACCCTCTATCTACCTCAAAAAATGTGCCAAACTGATTTGCTGTGAATCTGACCGAGCTAACAGAGGAGGATTTGTCATTTTTCAGAAAAACTAAAAAATATTCTAACTCTGGTGAAACTGGGCGCCCCAAGCCACCTGGGGTGTCTAGAAATTTGTGCTTTAGAATTTTTTTGAGTTTTTTAGATTTTCTTTCCATTTCTCAATTTCTGTGCCAACAGCTCCTATTTGATCTTCGTTTTTGGTCATCAGGATGAATGTTGAAGCAGGACAAGACGTGATTTGAGTAGCCTAAACACACCTGAGATGAATTTACAGCTTTTACAGGCATTTCGACTGAGTTTGACCAAGTTTGACCACCCATAAACAAGTTGCCGGAGACTTTTTGACTTTTCTCAAAAAGTGCAAAAAAATTCTAAGGCATGAAAAGGTGGGCGCCACCAGCCTCCAGGGGTGCCTAGAATTCTGTGCCTTAGTCAAATTCATGATTTTCAACCTCCGTTTATAGTTTACATCTGTTTCGCATGCTGGCAGCTGCTTCCTGTTGTTGCTTTCAATGTTTCACTAGTCAACTGCCGCTGGATGAGTGTTGGACTAGATAGCCTGGGCATATCTAACGTGGATTCCAACTTTTTAAAGCCTGTTGACCAAAATGACTACTTTTGTCCACCCCGAAACTGACTGACGGAGACATTTTCAACATTTTCTTGAAAAATGTGAAAAAAAATCTAACACTGCCAAAGCTGGGCGCCCCCAACCTCTAGGGGCACCTGGAAATCCATGCCTTAGAAAAATTTATGATTTTTTAACTTTTCTCCTCATTCTGGATCCATCTTGCTTCATTTTGCGTTCTTTGTAAAATCAACGACTGTTCATCAGTTCTGCGTTAGCTGAATAGCCCGGAAGACTTGAAACTAATCTCTGGCAGATAAACTTCCTCCATTAATGACTCCAGAGCTTCACCTTGTGAAAAAGCAAAATTGACCCAGTAGAGAAAACTCGACCTTTTGCAAATTCCGTCTCAACCACCTTGATCGTGAAGCAAAATCAGCGAATCAGAATCAGGCACGACACCTGAATCGGAGATTCCATTTTTAGAAATTTTCTATTTTTAGAAAATTTTGCCAGCATCCATATCTCAAGAAACCCAGAAAACCTAATTTGACGTCTATTTTTAGAAACTTTCTAAAAATAGAAATTTCTATTTTTAGAAATTTTAACTTTTTGACTTTTTTGACAAAATTTTTTCTAGACTTGCTCAAAATGCCTTAATGAAGCAAAAATTTTGATTAGGCACAACATACACATATATAAGTATGTATGTATGTATGTATGTAATGTATATATAACCCACAACGATAACATTACATACTTATTTGAAGAGCTTGATTGTCCATTCTCTCACCACTAAATTTGACATGTCTCATGCCCATACAATTGTAAACCTTGGAATTGATATCTCTCTAATTGTCCCAACTACATATGAATCAACCACCCATAGTAACATCTTGTTTTTCGAATATAAATTCATTTATAACCAAAATGCATGGCCAAGTGTACCATCAAGCAAATAGATACGTCCCATATCTCATCATCAACTTGATTTATTCAAGTGATATTTCCCTACTATTGATCAGTTCCTCCATGAATACTTGCTAGCACCACACTCAAAGGTGTAAGTCTCACCAACCAAACGGTCAAAACAAGAGAACATAAATTAATCAACTGTCAAACTTATTACCAAATTCTATTTTTTAACATCCATCAAATCCATCCCTTCATCTTACATAAAGTGATCCATATAATTCAATTTCAATTTTAGACAAAACAAGAGGACATAAATTTAAGACTTCAGATGAAACAAGCATTCAACCAAATCAATCAACCTTTCACGATAGACCTCTCCAAGTTTTCCATTTACTCTAGTAAATATTCCAATTTGCCACATTTTTCTTAAGAATGTTTCCTGATTTCCATATATAAGTGAATTAGAATCCATTAGGGGAGAGGCACCCATAGTGGGTCACCCTAACTTTCAGGGTCCACCTGGATTGCCATCTTACTCAAAGATTAAAAAATAAATCTGTCATTTGTGCAGTGAGTATTAGTGAGTATTCTTATTCATATATATTTTCATTGCATTTATCTTCATTTCATATATGAAATTAGTCAGTATTATTATTGCTTAGACTTTCATATACTTTTTATTGCATTAATCTTCATTTCAGATATGAAATTAGTGAGTATAATTAGTGCATTTATCAATACAATATTATGAGTACAACTTATGCAGTATTTTCCAGTCATGCAAATTCTTGGCAGTAACCACATGGATAATGTTATATGTTCTATGAATGATGTTATATGTTCTATGAATGGATGATGTTATATGTTCTATGAATGATATTTAACTAGGTAATGTAATTATTATCACATACATGGAATTTCTCATAAAAATAATGATTGTCTTTTTGTTTAACTTACTAGTAGGGTATTTCACATGGCAGAGAAGCTATTTATCACATTTCTTGATTTGTTTTACAAACTTAATTACCCCTAAATTATAGAAGTAAAACAAGAGTCAAGATGTTTATTGGGAAGAAAATAACCATGGCATCTAGGAATGCATGTTATGACAAGAAATAGGGTCTGAAATGTTGCTCCCACTATTGCAAATAGATGTTTAGACTAAAAATACTTCTGCAGGAGGTTTAGCATGAATAAGTTGTCAAAGATAACTATAATATAACATGAATAAGTTATCAAATATATGTCTTCAAATACCTGAAGTTAAACATGAAGAAACCTATCAACTAGGACTACATTCTGCTAGAGAACATGACTACATGAAGAAACCTATCAAATACCAGAAGTTAAACATGAATAAACTTATCAACTAGGACAACATTCTGCTAGAGAACATGACTACATGAAGAAACCTATCAAATACCTGAAGTTAAACATGAAGAAACTTAAGCTAGTATGAGGTGGTAGCATTAGGGAGACTTGGTTTCCCAAAGGCATTTTGGGTTAAGCTATCTTGCAGTCTACATTTCAAACTGATATGTGGATAAGTGCAACATAGCTTAACACTAAAAATGTGTTAGCATATTCAAGTCTCCCCAATGCAAATGCTTCATACTAGTCTAAACTAATAGAGAGTTGAAGTGAATACGTTTTGGTGCAAAATGCAACAAACTTTCAGGAAGAGGAGTCTCAATAGTGGGTGTCAGTGAGAGATAAATGTGAGGTATTGAAGCATTGAAGGCTCCATCATGTGGAAATCTGACACCATCCCATACACTGAAATGTGGATGCAAATGGAGTTAATGTGGTGGGTCAAGAAATAAAGAGGAGGCGACAAGCATTTAATGTTAGAATGTTTAAAAATAACGCGGTGTTGTGTCCACTCACCACATGGCATGGTCGAAATGTACTTATGAGATCTTAGATTGGGATCAGGGTCCTAATCCAACGTTAGTCAGCCTCCAAAAAGGCTTGGAAATTGCATGCCTCCATCACTCCTTGTCCTCCACATGGAATATGAGTCAGACACCCCTCAAAACAAAATTTTGAACCTATCCACCTCACTACACGCATCTTTGAGTCAAAATTTGTAGACTGGGTGGATCATTGCCTTAGTGAGGTATGACGACCTCACCTTCCATTTATAGCTAGACCGAGGAGTGAACTATAGAAATACCTTCTAAAATAGTGAAGAAATGCCTTATAAAATAGTAAAGAATGTAAAGCCCATGTCAACCTTGAAAGTTAGGGTGCACCACTATCGTGCCCTCGGCATATGATTGTACTCAAACAAGTTTTATGTTGAGCATTTAGGATTTACAAAATGCATATCATTGATATATGGCAAATAGAAATTTAAAACCCCCTTTCATTGATATAAGCCAAAATAGAGAAATATTATACATATCGTTAGGACCAACATACAAAATGCAAAAAAGATGTCTCCCTAGGCTGCAACTTTAAACTTATTTGTGTACAATGATTGTTTGCTCTAAATCTCATTGAAACCATGGGGGAAAAGAAAGTGGACTTGATGTGATGGAGGTTGTTGTTGCTTGGCTAATTGAGAAAGTTATCCCAGCCATGTTCTCCTCCTTTGTCGCCAAATTTGGAGTGCTAGTTACATGAGATGGGGTTAGACTTGGAATTTGAGTGTTGCTTACATGGGACGGGGTCAGACCTATAGAATTCATTGCAATAGAATAGTGAGGGACATGAATGTTTATCATATCCCTAAACAATGTATGATTTTCAGGTAAAGGGTTTAGTGGATTTCTTAACCACCTTTGTCTCTATAAAGCCCTCCTTGCCACCTCAAGCATTTTTTCCCTTCTTTCTTGCCCCTTTTCTTCTCATTTTCCTACCTTTGTAATACTTTATGTTGTTCTCTTGCTTGTCGTTGAAGTTCATTCTCTAATTTTGATTGCTCCTTCAATCCTCTTGCAATAACTCATGATACCTTTTTGTCCTTAATTTTTTGTCTCTTTCAAACTTTTAGCTCCTCAATTTCTTTCTTCCTTTTCTCTTGCTACATCAAAATATTCATATAATCATTTGTTGTTAAGAACTGAGATTGTCGGCTCAACTAAAGTCCATTATCCTCTACATTCTTGGGTCTTTACTTGATAATGTGAATGGACACTTTAAGGAATTTGTTGATGTTTGAATCAGTTTGGGAACCCAATGACTAATTTAATTCTACATGAATGGTATGTTAACCTTCATTGCAAACTAGCTCACTATCATGGGTCAATTCTACATCATCTCCACCATCCCAAGCTCCACAATCAGCATAGTAATGTATCATTTCATGTACATTCAATGTGGGTGGTGGAGATGGGAAGGAAATTGTGCCCTCTTCTTCCTGGGAATGTATAGTAATTCCCAAATTCTTGGCTCCCTCCAATAACCATGACGGTTGGCTTGGTTGAGATAGAAGACTAAGTCCATCTTCTGTTTGTTCATGTTGAGTTTCTGCCATGTCAACACACACTTGACCCCCCACCACTAGTTCAACTTAATCATGAAAAGTATTTTGACATGAATCATGCATAGTTTCCTCTACCACTGAATCTACTATTGTAGGATGTAATTCAACATCTATAAGGCTCAATAGCAATGTGTTCAACACTTCTACTTGTGAGACATCAACTTTGGAAAGACTAAGGACTTTTTACACTGCAAAAGCATCATTGTGTATGCTAAACTAAAATATGTCATTATGGTGCATGTTGTCCATAAGTGCCTCTAGATTAAGGGTCCATATACCTATCCAGTTGAATCCTAATGTGATGTTTGCAAATGTCAATGTTTTTTTAAATAACTTGTTGCCCAGTTCTGTTGATTCTATGCTCTTTATTTCAATGTTTGGAAACCCTGCCAACCACACCGCTCTTTCATATTTGAAGTATCATTTAAATCTCAAAAATACACTGACAGATCGAGTAGTTGTAATTTGTGTGAAGTGTGAGCTAGAATTGTTAGCAAATCAATCCCCAATGACTTTGCTTCTTGGATAGTTGTTACAACAACATGGCTTCCATGTCCATAAAAAATTAGCAAGTGCCTATTTATTGGTGAGACACCACCTCAAACTGATATTGCAAAGTGATGCAACCAATTCATAAATAATTCTTTAGTCATCCATGCATAGGGTTGGGCAGCCATGCAAGCATTTGGTTCACAACCAACAATGTAATTTTTAAGTTATTTTTTACCCTTGAATAGATAAAACCTTGGTATTCTTTGTTAGCAGCATTCACACAACACAAAATGGTAATCCATTTTCTACTCTTTAGTATGACATATGATACACTTCTGTTACCTCTTTTTGCCAACACCCACATGGCTCCATTTCTCCCTGCCTGAATGCCAATTTCATCAGAATTCCATATTCTTTGAGGTCCATATGGATTGGTATCATAGGCTTTGGACAGTGTCGTGTAGAATGCAAACACAACTGCAAGCTTGAGGTTTAGCACTTTGTCTCTATCAAGTGTGGTGTTAGGGATTCCCCATTTCTTTATTGCACTCCTTGTTGAGATCCCATTATCCTCCACATATTTAAGATTTGAATCCATGTCCTCTTTGGTCCACTCCTGTTGCACTAAATTCTTCTTAGTTCTAGCAATTGCATTCACTTGAATAATTGCTTCAACTGGTTGCGGAGTGCTCTCATTAGCAACTTGAGTTTCTTCATTTGGTGAGAATCTAACTCCTCTTTTATCTAGAAGCAAGGTTGTCCTCACTCTCGTTGTACCATATCGAGTTGTCATTCAAGCTCTTTGTTCTTCATCTGTAGAGATATAGAAGCCACACATTGATTGTTAGAAAAAAACACCCTTGAACATTAGTTATTAAATTTGGAATCTTTTTAATAGAAAGTTAATGAAACAAAGAGCCTTAATCAATCAACTACACATTCTACCAACCACTATTGTGGCTTTGAAGATTGTGTTGATTAGGAGAGAGGCCTATAGGGTGGTGCAACCTAACTTTCAGGTTCCACATGTGCTTGCACATGATAGGTAGACAACATTTGTTTACTCAGCCACACATGCAGTGAGGTTGATAATTTAAAATTTCTGATGCAAGTGAACAACGAAGAGTAGCATTCAGTTAAAATGGTTTTAATATAATGAGCAACGAAAACAAATTTACAATATCTCTCACAAACAATAAAATTTTGTTACATCATTTTCATTACCATTGAAATTCTAGTTTGTAACTTTAGTGTGATAGTTCACAGTGATGGTTGAACTTAAGATTAGTTTTTGAATTGATGTTGACAATTTCAGTTTGATAGTTTTATGTTTACAAAAATAATAAGGTAACATGAACTTATACTATGGACTTGTTTGATGTTTACAGTTTAATAGCTTAATGTTTACAAGTTGATAGTTTGTATTCAAAGATGTTTACAGTTTGATGTTTAGAGTTTGATAGTTTGATGTTTACATGATAAGGAAATAACTAAAAACAACATATAGGCACTTACAGTATAGTGGCTACAACATTTACATCATATACAACAGATAGGCATTTATAGTATAACTAAAAATGACATATATGCACTTACAATATAGTGGCTACAACATTTACATCATATAAAACAGATAGGAATTTGTAGTATAACTAAAACGATATAAAATAACTTACAATATGGTGGCTACAACATTTATATCATATACAACAGATACACATTTACAATATAGTGTGAACTTACAATATTGTAGATAGTAATGGGCAATTTGAACTCTAGAGGAGTTTTTTGTAAGGGATGTAGGAAAATTGAACTAGAAAAATGGGGGTATTTGTAGGAATATGTGCTAGAAAATGTTGTTGATCTATGCACTTTCATTTCATCGGTTCAAATTGATTTGTGTGGATGAATTCATTTCAGATAAACGGATGAATTTGATAGATGTTAAAAAATTGAATTTGGTAATAAGTTTGAGAGGTGATTGATTTGGTTGAATGTTTGTTTGGTCTGAAGTCTTAAATTTTTGTCCTCTTGTTTTGACGGCTTGATTGGTGAGCCTTACACCTTCGATTGTGTTGCTTGTATATACTATATCAAAATGTCATATTCTTGGATGTCTCTACTGATTTGGACATGCTTTTTTAATTTGTAGTATTGTCCCTTAATGGACCTCTATTCTCCATGACATAATTATAACAAAATAACTAATATCAAATATTATTAAATCCTCCAGCCATGCAAAATCATCCAAGGTTTTTATCAAATTATTTCATATACAAGGTAATTATATGAAATTGGAGTCTTTACATATGACAATATCTTATATGCATGACAATGCAATTTATATGACATTTCTTATTTTTAGAGGTGAAGATTCTCTTTAACAGTAAAAACATCCTCTATGTTATAACAAAATAATAATAAAGTTATGTTTTTAGGTGTTGCTTACATCTTTAAAAAACATTAACAATATCAAGGATTTATCAACTATTATAATATGTATCTCTAAATTTAGTTTCAATATGTTCAAACATAGAGTACGATGGAGTTTGACTCATTTAGCTCTAGTAGCTCATAAGAGATGTTAAATTTATAATTAGTGAAGTTAGTCCTTCAACTTTTATAGCTCTAGTGATGGAAGGATTTCCATTTATGTTCTCTCTGATGTATGTGCTAGGCCTTTTCACTGTCATCTTACCATAGTCCTATAATCTTTGCAACCATATGAGTATGATATGATTGTCAGATAAGTTAACTGGAAAGGGAGATGAAAAATCTAAACAAATTCATCGTAAATATTGCTACTAGATCTAAATGACCTAGGAAAGTTGGAAACTCAATCATAATATTGGGATATTTTTCTTGAAGTGGTCATGCATAGTATTAGGTCAAGTCAATCTAATTAAATCACTGTTAGTGAACAGATTTGTCCTTCGAAAATAAATGCAGAAAATGACTCAAGACGCCCAGGAGGAAGAACAAACAGTACTAACAGTTGGACAAGTTGTCATTGGGTTGACAACCTTCCTCTGATTTTTTAGAGGTACAGCTCCCTCCTAAGATATGCAATGAATAAAAATACGGGGTGTTCTTTTAACTAGAAAGCAGAAAAGGTGCATTAACATCTACTTGTCACCATGAAATAGATGTGCATGACCGATTTTGGAAAGAAATGAATGCAGATAAATGATACACAGCCCACCTATCCAACATTCAGAAACAAGGATAAATTGATTTAAAGATACAATTATATTCCTCCTTAACACATACCAACATAAAAGAAGCACTATTGAAGATAGATTACAAATTGACACAAAAACAATTGCAATCACAGAAGATACTTGGAGACACAAAGTTCTGTAAGTAATTCTTCATTTCTTCAATATAACAAAACTCAAAGTTTTTGCAATGCCTCCATACATAAGCTGAGCTAAGAAAAATATAACTGGAAAATAAAATAGAATAAACTTGCTCTCCTTCCCCTATTCATAGACAACTGGAAAAAGATGCTTTCCCTTCGAAAGCCCTTCACTTTATATAATTTTTCAAAACTTTCCCAAAAATTATAACTGTTCGAAACAGTCTTTTTCGAGTAACCGTTATCAAGAAAGTGACCTCAGAAATGGAAACAGTTACATTATATCAAAATTGTAATTATCATCACTAATTACAAAAGAACTTCATACATGCAAGACAAGTGGCATTAAACTTCCCCCAATTCTAGGCGTATTTCCATAAAAAGTGGGCACAACTCAGCACACTCTTCCTCTTCTTCCAGAATGAAAATTGCCCTGCGGTATTCAGCATAACTGGTCTTCTCCTTCCAAGCAATTATGCGCAACTGAGAGATGATATCAATCTATTCCTCCTCGGGCCAATGCAAATCAGGTGGTAGAACACGCATAGGCTCATCATCCTAAATCTCATTATTCGCATGAAGTCCCATTCTAAAAGATGACTTGGTAGACAAGAAAGACTGAACTTAGAGAGCACCGTCACCTTTCTCTACAGTCAAGTTTATTTAATTACGCCAGCAAGTAATGATGGTTTTTAAACTTGTTAATGCTGTGCTACCACCTTAGAGAGCTCCGTTACACTTGTCATTTAAGAGGTAATTAATGCATCATTGATTTTGTATCTTGAGAAACGAGTCTCAAGATTGAGCTCGCATTTCATAGCTCCTGAAAAGACATTCTCATTGCATACCACACAAGTAATTTGATGAGCTGACGATACCTTGAAAAATGAACACCACGAAGATGCTGATTAGTCGGGGGTCAGAGCACATTCCAAACTTTGAACCTTGAGAAGGAGTTCACAAAATTTGAAAATTCCTGACAATGAGTGAGGTTGGGGCATCAGAGCTCTTACGATCCTTCGAACTATTAGAGTGATATTCAAAAAAAAAATTGAACTTCCCTGACACAAAGGAGAAATCAGGAAGTCGGTCATTTCTCGCACTTAGGAACATAAGTCAGGGAAACAAAAGATTCAAGAATTTGAAAAATGCCCGACAACAAAGACTCATAAAAAAATTTGTTCCTAAGACTTCAAAACTTTTTAGGACGGAAAATGACCGGACTAGGGCAAAGTGATGATTACATCAATCCCTATGCACTAAAATTTGAAAATTTTTGGGGTAACAACCACCATACATTCCAACTTAACTATTTATTTTTGATATTAGTAAGCTACAAACCTGGGTGCAGATCCTGATAACAAAAGCCAAAAGGCAGCAAAACAGGCTCAAACAACTAAAAACTAGCAGATTAACAACAGATACACATCATAAAAAAATAGAGTTCGAGTAAATAAAACATAAACCAAGTAAATAACTAACTAAGAAGTTTCTTCCAATTATCATTGAGCACATTAAACATATTTTCCTTATTCTCCAGCAGAGAATCCATGCCATTGAACCAGTCGTCCTACAGAACTGAGAAAGCAGTAGCAGCCCTGTGAGAAGACTTCAACACCAGATTGATCAACACCCTAACTTTAGTCTCCATAGTAGCAAAACAGGTCTTGACCTCTATCAATTCCTTCTCCAGTCTCTTATTGTCCATCTCCATCCTGGCACTCATCACCTCCTTGTCCAGGGTTTCCAGAATCTCAGTGTCTTCATTGTTGGTGTCGTAGAAGGAATTGTTCATGGAATCAAAATGGATGGTTCCCTCCTGATCCTGAATCTAGGCAGTCTTCACATTTTTAACTTCAACCTTCTTCTCTAATTCCTCCTAATCAGAGGCAGAAGAGTAGTCCACTATGTTCAGAACTTGGGGCTTATCCCCTACCAGTCTGGAGGATCCTCTGATACTCAGTCTTCTGACAACACCTTGTATCCCCTTGGCCCTTTCCTTCACCACCTCAACTTCCTCTTCCAACTGATTCTCCTGCTTATCCATCATCCCTTGAGTCTGCTGGTCGATAATCCCACACTTCTCAGCACTTCTACTGCAACTTTTCCCTTCACCCTAGCTCAGCATAGAAATCCCTCTTTTGCATTTTTTGCTACCTTGTTTAGGAGTATTACTTTATAAGTTGCAAAGGCCCTCAGCCGCTTCCAACCGGGACCCCCCATGGGAACCCTTCATACCAACTGGAATAGGGGCCCGCGGAGTACAACTTCTAGAATGGTATTTAGAAGGAGAATTGACCTTGGAAGCGGGAGGGCTAGGAACATGGGCTGAAGAGCTCACATGAAGGTTAGTGGGAGAATTAGGTGTCGAAGACACAAGGGTTTTCAGCTTGGCAAGATTTCCAAGCCTCACACTAAGGGGGACTTTGTCTTCAGGGTCATTGGTAGAATTGGCGTCTACTAGCTGGGCAGAAGGGGGTTTGGAGGGGCACAGAGCAAGGTGGTACTAGTAGAGAGAAAATGAGCCCCTAATGCAGAGGCAAGGTAGAAACCTCAGGGTTTCCCTCACAGGTTTTTTGGATTGAATCATGGAAGCCTCTAGACTAGAGAGAAGGAAGGAGGGAAAGTTGACCTCAATTTTATGCTAGAAATAGTCAAGAAAAGCAAAATGATAGTGATAAAAGACCTTGTATCTCCCTTCCAAAGTAAAATACTTCATGACTAAGAAACATACTCGGTTCCAAGGGCTGACCAAGATTTCCTTTTTGAAGCCTCCTTGAAGTCTTATTTGTTTCTCACCTTCCCTCAAGAATAGTTTCATTCCTTCATTGTCTTGGACCCGCATCTGCTTCTTGAGTCTATTCTTGGAACAAGATAGACCCGTAGCTTTGGCAATATCATCCTCCAAAACCATGAACTGGACACCATCCACCTTCACCATCCTGTTACCATCCCAAGAGGTAGCAAACTAGGCTGATAAATGCTCGTCAAAGCCATTCAGGCTTTCCAAATAAGGGGTAACCCCTCCCTCATATGCTATAATCCAAACCTGCGTATCCTCTCTAAATTCACTACAGTTCATGGGCTCCATTCTCACCATCTCCCCACCCATCTTCCTTACCAAACAAAACTCAACCCAGAAAATGTAGTTGCAGAGCAAAGAGAAATGTCGACCGAACAATCTATAAGGAGGAATAAAATACTTTAATTCTAAATCCTTGCTCAAATTTCCATGCATGTCCTCTACCTCGTGCGTGTTCGAATCATTATTGCCTTCAGGGGTTTGCTCGTGTGAGCCTTTCATATCCAGCACTCTAGAGGGTGGCCAAAAAGACTTTCCAAATCTATTAAGATGCCAATCTTGCTTATTACTCAGTTTGTTGAACTCCACGTCGATCTCCATCATCCACGTCACCATATAGGGATTGGTGGGGCTCTCAAAGTTATCATAGAAGGCACATCTTCCCTTGAGGTGAGAGAGAACAAATAAATGCAACACCAAGCAAAACTGAAAATCATTAAAGTCATGATGAATTAGTGACACACTTCCTTCTGTATGCTAACAATTATGTTTAATGGCAGATTGTCTATATTTTTTTCAGCATCTTAGGGGATTAATATTAATCCCAAAGTTAGCTAAAAGGTCGGCAATTTTGTTGCCCTCCCTATAAATATGTCTTACTTCCCTTCCTTCAAATTTAAGAGGAGGGCTTTTATATCTTGCACAATATCCTCCATTTGCCAGCCAACTTTGACATTTCCTTTGACAGCTTCTATTACAATAATAGAATTGCCTTCCACAATGATATTTCTTATGCCTAGAGCCAAGGCAAATTTAACTCCCCAAAGGAGAGTTGTGGCCTTTGCGATATTATTCGTATTTTCTCGCAAGCTTCCAACAAAAGCAGCATAGAGGGCACCATTCTCTAATCTTATTAAACCCCCACCATTAGCCATCCCAGAATTACCTTTCATAGCACCATCAAAGTTGAGCAAAAATCAGCCCACAGGTAGCAGGGACCATTTAGTGCTAACCATAGCTTTTTTCCTAGTGTCATCCACTCTGCATATACTCCATGGGATAGCCCACTAATTAATTATATATGATTCCACAATATTTGGGGGAGTTTCTATAGCTCTTATGGAGCTATTGATGATGTTGTCTTACAGTAGTTTGACAACCAATTCAAACACTTCCTTAGGCTCTCTGAACTTTTCTCTGAACAATCTATTATTCCTTTCTTTCCATAGACACCGGGAAATGATGGGGGAAACCAGGGCCCAGATTTCTCTACACACAGGATTGGGGAAAGGGGGGGACCAAGCTCTAATGCAATCCTCTAAACCCCTGTTCCAGCACCAAAACACATCTAACATAAACAAGGCTGTGCACCAAACCTCCCAAGTAAAGTCGCAATGTAAGAGAATATGTGGGATAGTCTCTTCTTCTTTTATACAAAGAATGCATCTGTTAGGGATTTGAAAACCTCTGATTCAAAGGTTATCTATCGTAAGAATTTTATTTTGCACCGCCAGCCACTAGAAGTGGTTAATCTTTGGTATAAGATTGTGATTCCAGATTTTCCTCCAAAGGAAATCAACATTTTGAGGAAGGAAAAGATTATAGGCATATTTGATTGTAAAACACCTCGAATTCTCCTAAGCCTAGAGAATTTTATCTTTCTGAGGGAAAAGAGGAATTCTACACCCTTTTAGGGAGAGTTGGATCTCATCAACAACTCTAATAAGATTGACCCTACCTTGACAGTAGTCAGATAGCTACTTCCACCCCCTTTTGTTAGGAAGAAAATAAGCACGAACCAGCCCACCAAAATGGTGCACAACAATATTAACCAATCCAAGGATATTCTGCAGTTTCTTTAACGAACCTCCATTAATCTAATTATCTTCCCAAAACCTTATAGTTTCTCCATCTCCCAATTTCCATTTAACACCCCTCAAAAGAATTGATCTACATTTCAAGATGTTATTCCATATCACCGAACCTTTTGGGAAGTCAGAAGTGAGTAAAATGTCCTCAGGGACCAGATTCCCAAAGTATTTTGCACGCATAATTTTTCCCCAGTCTTTATCACTAGTAAGAGATTCCATCCAACCTTAGTGATCAAGGCTTTATTAAGCAGATTCATCTTCCTTAGGCCTAATCCCCCCTAAAGTTTTGGTCTGTAGAATTTATCCCATCCAACA
This sequence comes from Cunninghamia lanceolata, assembly GCA_027924645.1. Taxonomy (NCBI): domain Eukaryota; kingdom Viridiplantae; phylum Streptophyta; class Pinopsida; order Cupressales; family Cupressaceae; genus Cunninghamia; species Cunninghamia lanceolata. Next base: position 4,287,448 of record BSBN01000395.1, on the reverse strand, counting down.
AGGGCCAGTCTTTTCTTACTTTCCACTCCTGTCCATAAAAAGTTCCTTTGTATTTTCTCTAATCTCTCAGCTATATATTTCAAAATTTTAAAAGAGACAAAAAGTAAACAGGAATCCCTTGTAGAGAGGCCTTAAGTAATTGGAACTTACCCACTTGACTCAAGAGTTTTCCTTTCCACCCATCTAATTTCCTCTACGTCCTTTCAATAATGGTATTCCACTACTTAGGAGGGGTATCTTTCATCGAGAAGGGGAGCCCGAGATAAATACTAGGTAACATACCCACCGAACAACCAAGGATCCCCATAACCTTCTATTGTAGAACAAACGGGGTGTTAAAGAAATAAACATGACTTTTGTCATAATTGATGCATTGACCAGCCGAGGTAGCATAAGTTTTAAGAACCATTTTCCACTTTCTAGCTTCAATCACCGTAGCCAAGCCAAACAGAATGGTTTCATCCACAAATTTTTGAATCACTGCAAGGGTTGCTGTTGAAGCTGGTTTAACACCTTTAATTTCACTGGAATGTAGCAGGTTGAGAAAACATCTACTAAGGGATTCAGTCAATAGGATGAAGAGGTAGGAGACAGGGGCTCCCCTTGCCTAAGACCCCTGCTAGCTAAAGGAAGCAAGGTACGTGAAACACACTTCCTACGCTTATCTAATGAGGGAAGTAGAGTGCAAATTCAATTTTATCCTAACTATTACAACAATGTTAAACCATTAACAGAGATATTGCAGCAATACACATACACAGAAAGTAGACAGAAGAGAGAGAGACAAGATATACGTGGGGAAAACCCTTATGGGTGAAAAACCCCACACTCCAAAACACAACTCAAATGCATTACAGTAAACAATAACAAATTACAATACAGTCTCAGAGCCAATGCTCTTTCAGGAGTCTTCAAATGTCGAATCTGGAGATATTCCGATAGCATAATAGTACTTGTACCAAAGTTGTCTATCTCCCATCCAAGCACCTGTTTATATAGAGTTTACAAGGCAAATATGGAACCTTCTAGAGATGGGCATCCATCTTGGACTCATGCCCAAAAACCCATGCCTAAGGACACTTGTCCAACATCCCATCCCAAAGTGGGCGCCTAGTCCTAAGATAGGTTATGACAGATGCTCTTACGCACCTTACAACTATCATAGAATCCGTCATAACGGAAAGCACTTACAGCTGTAAGAGAATATGTCATACACTGACTAAAAATATCATATTCCTCTTACAACATGTCATAACCTCCCTTGACCGCCCAAAGATGCCTTTCTTTCATGCAAAGATACTCATCGACACTTGTCATTAAATAAAAGTCGTTTGAGGTTTTGGGGCGTTGCCCCCAAGCCCCCACGAGGGCTCTACCCCTCAACCCCACCCTGTACCGCGATAGGGAGCGTGCCAGGGGTGCTACCCCTGGAACCTCGTAAGGGGCTACACCCCTTGACCCCCTCTTGGGGGCACTGTCCCCACACCCCCATTAATTATTCAAGCAGGAAACTGCGGCTGCGAAAGTCACCAAAATTTATCTTGCTGCATGTACACAAGGTGCTGACTATGCCAATTCAACATGGGATAAATAAATACAACATTAGAAATTTGTGAAGGTTGAGACACCTTAAATCCCAACATTCTCCCACTTGTCGAACAACTTGCAAGGGCCAAAAGCAATCACAAGATTTAACTGCTAGGGCCCAAGAGGCCCATAGACTCTGAACACCATCTGAACTTCTCTATGCCCACTGGTTTCGTCAATGCATCCGTAATATTCTTCAAATTGTCTACCTTCTCCAAATTCACCTTCCCATCTTCTACCATGTCTCGCACGAAGTGAAACTATACATCAATATGCTTTGTTCTGGCATAGAAAGTTGGATTCTTTGCTAGGCAAATCGCACTCTAACTGTCACAACAGATCATAATCTGTCTTGTATCAACACCAATATCCGAACACAATCTCTTAAGCCAAATGGATTCCTTGCAAGCATGAGTTGCTACCATATACTCAGCTTCTGTCGTGGACAAAGCAACCACGAGTTGTCGCTTACTCATCCAACTAATAGCACCACCAAATAGTGTAAACACATAAGCACTGGTGGATCTCCTGCTGTCAATGTCACCTACCCAATCTGAATCCACAAATCCACAAATATCAATAGAATGTGGAGGTCCTGAAACATTACCATGATAGTAAATAGAATACGTAGAAGTACCCCTCAAATATCTGAACACTCGCTTAACTACATCCCAATGAACTCATCCAGGATTAGCCATAAATCGACTAAGGACTCCCACTGCTTGGGCAATGTCTGGTCTTGTGCAGACCATAGCATACATCAAACTACCAACAACACTAGTATAAGGTACTCTGCTCATGTCCTCCACCTCACTAGGAGATTTTGGACAATCCTCAAAAGACAACTTTGTCCCCAAACAAACGGGAACACACAATGGTTTGCAATCTCCCATGCTGAATCTTTCCAACATGGTCTTCACATACTTACTCTGGCTTAACCAAAGTTTTCTGTTGGTTTTGTCTCTTCTGATTGCCATTCCTAGAATGTACCTGGCTACCCCTAAATCTTTCATTTCAAACTGTGCTGACAACTGAGATTTAAAATCAGATATCATATTCTTACCCTTCCCAATGAGCAACATATCATCAACATACAGTGCAACAATGAGAATACGATCACCATCAAATTTATAATACACACAGTGATTTGATTTTGATCTCACAAATCTAGTTGACAACACAAAGGCATCAAACTTCAAGTACCATCTCCTAGGGGATTGCTTCAAACCATACAAAGACTTTTTAAGTTTGCAAACCAAATTTTCTTTACCTTTCACCATGTAATGCTCTGGCTGTGACATGTAGATTTCTTCCTCCAAGTCACAATGAAGGAAAGCTGTCTTCACATCCATCTGTTCTACCTCCAAGTCATAAGCTGTTGTGAGAGACAACAGGAATCGAATGGATGTCAACTTTGCAATGGGAGAGAAGATCTCACGATAATCTATACCCTCCACTTATGAATACCCCTTCGCAACCAATCTGGCCTTATACTTCTCAACACTGCCATCTGCACCAATTTTCTTCTTGAGCGCCCATTTGCATCTAACGGGTTTCCGTCCAGGAGGAAAAGGCACCAAGTCCCAAGTTTGATTATTTTCCAAAGAAGCCATTTCTTCCTCCATGGCCTCCTTCCAGGAACCTGCATCTTTCATATCCAAAGCCTCTGACACAGTTCTAGGTTCATCACTGTTAGTGATTAAAGCATAAGCATAACTAGAATCAAGCAATGTAAAACCAAACCTTTCAGGTTGCTTTCTTATCCGTGTAGACCTCCTCAAGGGCTGAGGTTGAGGTTCAGCTTCTTCATCTAAGATTTCAGAGCTACCAGAGCTCTCCTCATCATCAGGTTGAACATTGTCTTTCTGTTCAGTCTTCTCAGGGGTAGTAGGAAATTGAACAACATCCTCTTTCTTTACTTTTTCTTCTGGCTGTAAAATAGTGGAAGGTGTAAGCTCTCTGAAGACAACACTTCTGCTATACAACACTTTTTCAGCCACAGGGTCCCAAAGCTTGTATCCTTTCACACCGACACCATAGCCCATGAAGATACACTTAACAGCCTTGTTCTCCAACTTTGACCGCTTCTCCCTAGGCACGTGCATATGCCTCACAACCAAAAACATGAAGATGCCTTATTGAAGGCTTTCTACCAGACCACACCTCCATGGGTGTCTTACCAACAAGAGCTAATGTAGGAGATCTGTTTACCAGATAGCAGGCAGTGGCAACAGCTTCAGCCCAAAACTTTTGTTCTAGGCCAGCTCCACTAAGCATACTCCTAGCCTTCTCCATCAATGTCTTGTTCATCTTCTCTGCAACTCCATTTTGTTGTGGGGTGTATTGAGTTGTCTTATGTCTTTCAATCCCAAGTTCCTTGCAATACTTATCGAATTCTGTAGAACAGAACTCACCACTATTGTCAGTTCTCAAACATTTAATCTTTTTACCAGTCTAATTTTGAGCAAAGGCCTTAAACTCCTTAAACTTGCTATAGACTTTGATAGGGAGGGACTCTAGAATGTCAGTTCTACCTATCTTGAATCAATTCAAGACTCTGGACAACTCTAGCCTCTCTACCAATTCAAGTGCTCATGACATCTTTCTACACAAAAATGTCAGCTAAATTCCTCAACTCTTTGCAGAGATGGAAAACTCTATTACTCTACTTGGTGTGGGACACATACCTTATCCTCACTGCTTCCAAGATACTGCCTTAACGACACATAATCTTTTTGAGCCCGTTGTCCACCCTTCTCTCTTTGTTCAAGGGTCTTGACTGCTTGGTGCTCACTTTCTTCGCCTCTGTTTTCCACCCCTGCAAGTCTATTCTCCTACTTGTCTATCTAGCCGGACTCCTTACTGAGTTCACTTAGAACAAGCATGCATTTCCTCTAGTCGACAATCCAACCACCCCACAAAAGAAAAACAAACAAAAAGCATGACTCTGCTTGATGGCCTCCATACTGTATAGAGGAACTTGAGGAACATCAATACAGAGTCATGGTTTGCAAAAGAGAATAAAATTGCAGAAAAAGAAATGACTAATCTACTTCAGAATAACAAACTGAAAACTGTACAAAAATACACAAATTGGTTGAACTGATGAATTGGATTTTTATTCAAAACTGTTTCTTACATCAGAATGCTTCTCAACCCCAAAATCTTACTGCTCTCCTTTTTCTTCTGAACCCCTTACAGAAAGAATTCTACATTTTATAATTATTCCATGTCCGTTATAGGATGCTTCAGTTTCCAGACCGGTTCGTATTCTAACTGCCTGGTTCAACTCTGCATTTTCTTGGTTGGCGGCAAGACTTACCATGATGTCTCTCCGACATATTCTATCGGCAAAACTGATGACTATCGGTATAAGTTAATCCTCGCTGCCTGATAGTTACTTTCTCACCGATGCATTTGAATTTCATAAACTTTCCATCGCCCAAACAATGTCTATCGGTCAGACTTTTATCATCTCTCCTGATCATACTTCTTACGCCGATATAACTATCCTCGACGTGAGGTTCAATGATGGGGTTCAACAGCGAGGTTCAACGGCGAGGTTCAACCCTTCAACAAAGTGACCAACGATTCCAACTTCACCATTCCATATTGATGAACCTGTTGAACCATTAAACCTTGACACGAGGTTCAACAACGGGGTTCAACGGCGAGGTTCAACCCTTCAACAAAGTGACCAATGCATATCGCTTGAACCAATGCCGAACACCTTCAAACATACATTCTTTGACTTGAATTTCACTTGGGCTAATAGGCCGATCAAAAGTAAAGGCTTCTCCTGCCAATGCATTTTAACAAACATAAAAAGCTCCTAAAACAAAACCACATGCTACAAACCCAAAATTGACAAATCAAAAAGGCTATGTACAGGCTGCATTGAGCCCTTGGTGCTCCTGCACCATACTCCCCCTGTGCGGAAAGAAGCTAGGTCACCTCCGGTGACAATGAGGCAAAATCAATGCCCCTCTTTTTGAATTCTGACTCTGCAACCTAGGTAGCTTCTGCTTCAGGCAACTGCTTCCATTTGACCAAATGCTCCATGTAGACACCATGTCTGGTTTGTTTCTGTACTCTCGAATCTAGTATTTTCTTCGCCTGCAGTTTGGGTTTTAGTGGCAAAGTCGCACCTACTGCTGTATGTTCCTTCTCTAAAACAGATCCATTTGCTGCTGATTGAGGACCCCTGTATTGCACCAGGTCTTGGACATTAAACACTGGTGAAATTGCCAAGTCTTCTGGCAATTTAATTCTGTAGGCATTATTTCCATACTTGTTCAGGATTCTGCAAGGACCAATTCTTCACATTTGTAGTTTGGTTGGCATTCCTTTCTGCATTCTGGCTTTGTTCAAGTGCACCATAACCAGATCACCAACCTCAAACTGAATATCCCTTCTGTGGGCATCTACTCTGTCCTTGATCTTCTGTGTGTTCTATGTTAAAGTTTTCTTCACCTGCTCATGCACTTCTTTCATGGATTGTGCAAAATCCTCTGTACATCCACTTCTGTTCTCTATGTTTCCCATATTCCTGAGCTCACATACTCCTCTGGGATGCATTCCATAGACTATTTTGAATGGACTCTTACCAGTAGTCCTGTTCACACTGTCATTATAGGCAAATTCTGCCTAATGAATGACAAGATCCCAACTCTGTCCATATTCTTTAGTTATACACCTTAACAGGTTGCCCAATGTCCTGTTTACCACCTCTGTCTGACCATCTGTCTGTGCGTGATATGCTAAACTGAAAGACAAATTTGTTCCCAATCTCTGCCACAACGTTTTCCAGAAATGCCCCATGAATTTAGCATCTCTATCAGACACAATACTTGTTGGTAGCCCATGAATTCTGATCACCTCTTTAAAAAACAAATGTGCTAAATGACTGGCATCATGAGTCACTTTACAGGGAATGAAATGACTCATCTTGCTAAACCTATCCACAACTACATATATGCTATCATAACCAGTCTTAGTCTTAGGCAAACCAACTACAAAATCCATACATACACATTCCCATGGCCTGGAAGGTATGGGCAAGGGTTGGTACAGTCCTGCATTTGAAGTGGTTCCCTTGGCCTTCTGACATACGATACACTGCTCTACATACCTTCTGATGTCTCTGTGCATCCTCGGCCAATAATAGAACCTTTGGACTAGCTCCAGTGTTTTTTTCAGACCAAAATGGCCACTCAAACTGCCATTGTGCTTCTCCTGTATGAGATTTTCTCTCATAGATCCCTTTGGCACACATAATTGTCCATCTTTGAATAGCAATCCCTGCTGTAAGGTGAAATCTGCAAACTCACTATGAAAGTGATTCTCAAAAGCTTGACATACCTTGTATGTCTCAGCAAAATCTTCATCATCTTGGTAAAGATTCTTGAAATCTTCAATCCCAATGCTCTTCAATTGCACTTCCTGCACTGTGAGCAATCTTCTGCTCAAAGCATCTACAACTCTGTTCAGCTGCCCCTTCTTGTGCTTAATTGTAAAGGTATAAGATTGCAGGTACTCCATCCATTTGATATGCCTGCTGCTTAACTTATCCTGTGAGTTTAGAAAACTCAGAGCTTCGTTATCTGTGTAGACAACAAACTCTTTAGGCAGGAGATAATGTCTCCACTTCCTCAATGCTTGGACTAGAGCATACAACTCTAAGTCATATGAAGAGTACTTACTCTTGGCTTCATTCAGCCTCTCACTGAAAAACGCTACAGGTCTGTTTTCCTGGTTTAGCACTACTCCTATAGCTATGTTACTTGCATCACATTCAATAGTAAATAGCTTATCAAAACTGGGCAACAACAAAACAGGTTGTGTTGCTACCTCTTTCTTCAACCTTTCAAAGCTTCTATCTACAGCTGGTGTCCAACTGAATTTTGCTTTCATTCCACCCTTAATTGTATCCAACATGGGTGCACATATCCCACTGAAATTTCTGATAAACTTTTTGTAAAACTAGGCTAAGCCATGGAAACTTCTCACCTCTGTGGCTGCTTTGGGAGTAGGCCAGCTCAAGATTGCCTCTACCTTTGACTTGTCCATCTTCAATTCTCCCTAGGACACCACAAAACCAAGGTATACCAATTCCTGCTTCATGAATTCACACTTCTCCAGATTGATGGTTAGTTGTTCATCATGTAATTTTTGCAAAACAGTATTTACATGTTCTAGATGTTCTTCCTTGGTCTGACTAAAAATTAGAATATCATCTAGAAAAACAACTACAAATTTACCAATATAATCTTTTAGGACTTCATTCATGAGTCTCATAAAGGTACTGGGTGCATTGGATAGACCGAATGGCATAACAAGCCACTCATACAGTCCTTATGTGGTCTTGAAGGCTGTCTTCCACTCGTCTCCTTCCTTGATTCTTATTTGGTGGTAACCACTCTTCAGGTCTATCTTGGTGAAGTACTTTGCTTTTCCAATACAGTCCATAAGATCTTCAATTCTGGGAATTGGGAATCTATACCTTATAGTTATTTTGTTTATGGCTCTGGCATCTGTGCATAATCTCCATGATCCTCCTTTCTTCGGTGCCAACATTGTGGGTACTGCACAAGGACTAATACTCTTCCTGATCAATCCCTGATCTAGCAACTCCTACACTTGCCTGGAAATCTCTTTGTGCTGATCTGGAGTCATCTTGTAAGGTGCCTTGTTTGGCAAAGATGCCCCTAGAATCAGGTCTATTTGATGGCTTATTGCTCTTTGTGGAGGCAATGTCGCTGGTGTACCATCACTGATTATGCCTTTATACTTCTCCAGTATAGGCTGCACCTCTTTGGGAATCTCTGTATTCTTATCTTACTGTCCTTCTTTTGGTTTTACTATGATGGCATAACCAATACCATCCTCCTTAAGAGTACTCAGAAACTCTTTTCTACTCACAACCAAAATATTAGGACTCTTTGTCTGAACTGCATCTTCATCCTCCAATGATTAAATCTTATAGATGACACCATCCTTCTGAAAAGAATAGGCATTCTTCTCACCATCATGTATTGCCTTTCGGTCATACTGCCATGGTCTGCCCAATAAGAGATGGCATGCATCCATGGGTAGTATATCACATAATACCTTATCCTTATAGCCACCTATACTAAACTCTACCCAACTTTGTTCATTCACTACCACATGTTGACCCTTATTCAACCATGTGACTCTATATGGGTTTGCATGAGTTATTCTTTTCAAATTCAGTTTCTTAACCGCCTCATCAGAAATAATATTATCATTAGATCCTGTGTCTATGATAATTTTACATACCTTATTCAAAATCTTGCATTTGATTCTGAATAGTGCTCTCCTCTGGCTTGGTTTAGACTTTACTGGTTCCTTCATCAAGGTTCTCCTTACCATTAGGTTCTCTCCATCTTCTAAGTTCAGACGGACCTCAGGTGACTGGCTGCTGGATGCATTATCTTGGACATAGTGATTTCTCTTATCACCTCCTTGAGAAGAGGATGTGGTCTTTTCTGGACACCTATACGCTGGATGACCTAGATTACCATAGTTGTAACACTTCATGGTGGTGAAATAGGATCCTCTGCCTGATCCTCCTGACCTTCCTCTGTTAGATCCTCTTCCTCTGTGGTTTCCTCTACCACTTGACTCCCCACTCTGCTCTGTGAGTTTTGATTCTGCTTGGGATCTATTGTCAGCATTCCTTCCACCAAAACTTCCTCTGTGTCCTCTGTTATCTCGGCCTCTTCCTCTTCCTCTGTTATTTGAGTCTTGTTTCCTCTTGTTCTTTTCCTCCACTTTCAGTGCCAGCTGATAGCATTTTTGCACTGTTGTAGGATACAACAAACTGATTTCTTCTTGTATATTCCACTTCAGACCGTTAAGGTACCTTGCTACCTTTATGCTTTCATCCTCCATTACTTTGGACCTTAAGCATAGCTTTTGGAATTCTTCAGTGTATGCACTGACATCTAATTCCTTCTACCTCAGATTCTATCTCTTCCTGTGCAGCTGTATTTCATAATCTTCTGGCATATATGCTTCTTTGATTTTAGCTACCATTCCCTTCCAAGTAGCTATGGGCTTCTTATCTTCTTTTGCTCTTTCAGTCTGCACAAATTTCCACCAAGTTAAGGCAGCTCCCCTGAGTCTGGATTTGGCCACCTTTACTTTCTATGCCTTGCTTACACCATCACATTCAAAGTGATTTTCAAGTCCTTCTATCCACTCCATGACCAAATCTGGGTCCATTTTCCCACTGAAAAGTGGTACTCCTTCCAATGTTTTACCACTCATTTTTTTCAAAGCTCTTAAGAATGGTTCTTCTTCCAACTTAGGATCAGGTGTGGGCTCTTCATCTTCTATAGACACACCTTTTTCCTTGTTTACTTTTTGCCTGACTTCTTCAGTCTTCTCCATCATTATACCCAGTCTACTTTCCATTGCTGCCAATCTTTCCTGTAGGAGCCTATTCTCCTCTTCTTGATCCTCAACCTTCTTTGCTAACTCTGCATTAGTCACCATTGTCTTTATTGAATCCACAGATTCACTGGTTGATGACATACAACTCTTCTATTCCAACCTAGGAATAACCCAAATCTTATGGCTCTGATACCAATTTGATAGGGAGGGACTCTAGAATGTCAGTTCTACCTATCTTGAATCAATTCAAGACTTTGGACAACTCTAGCCTCTCTACCAATTCAAGTGCTCATGACATCTTTCTACACAAAAATGTCAGCTAAATTCCTCAACTCTTTGCAGAGATGGAAAACTCTATTACTCTACTTGGTGTGGGACACATACCTTATCCTCCCTGCTTCCAAGATACTGCCTCAACGGCACATAATTTTTCTGAGCCCGTTGTCCACCCTTCTCTCTCTGTTCAAGGGTCTTGACTGCTTGGTGCTCACTTTCTTCGCCTCTGTTTCCCACCCCTGCAAGTCTATTCTCCTACTTGTTTATCTAGCCAGACTCCTTACTGAGTTCGCCTAGAACAAGCATGCATTTCCTCTAGTCGACAATCTGACCACCCCACAAAAGAAAAACAAACAAAAAGCATGAATCTGCTTGATGGCCTCCATACTGTACAAAGGAAGTTGAGGAACATCAATACAGAGTCATGGTTTGCAAAAGAGAACAAAATTGCAGAAAAAGAAATGACTAATCTACTTCAGAATAACAAACTGAAAACTGTACAAAAATACACAAATTGGTTGAACTGATGAATTGGATTTTTATTCAAAACTGTTTCTTACATCAGAATGCTTCTCAACCCCAAAATCTTACTGCTCTCCTTTTTCTTCTGAACCCCTTACAGAAAGAATTCTACATTTTATAATTATTCCATGTCCGTTATAGGACGCTTCAGTTTCCAGACCGGTTCGTATTCTAACTGCCCGGTTCAACTCTGCATTTTCTTGGTTGGCGGCAAGACTTACCATGATGTCTCTCCGACATATTCTATCGGCAAAACTAATGACTATCAACATTAGTTAATCCTCGCTGCCTGATAGTTACTTTCTCACCGATGCCTTTGAATTTCCTAAACTTTCCATTGCCCAAACAATGTCTATCGGTCAGACTTTTATCATCTCTCCCGATCATACTTCTTATGCCGATATAACTATCCTCGACGCGAAGTTCAACGACGGGGTTCAACGGCGAGGTTCAATCCTTCAACAAAGTGACCAATGATTCCAACTTCACCATTCCATATTGATGAACCTATTGAACCATTGAACCTGGACACGAGGTTCAACGGCGGGGTTCGACGGCGAGGTTCAACCCTTCAACAAAGTGACCAATGCATATCAGTTGAACCAATGCCGAACACCTTCAAACATACATTCTTTGACTTGAATTTCACTTGGGCTAATAGGCTGATCAAAAGTAAAGGCTTCTCCCGCCAATGCATTTTAACAAACATAAAAAGCTCCTAAAACAAAACCACATGTTGCAAACCCAAAATTGACAAATCAAAAAGGCTATGTACAAGCTGCATTGAGCCCTTGGTGCTCCTGCACCAAACTTTAGATTTGCTTCTGAGAAAATAAATCCATGTCCTACTGTAATATCTATAAAAGATACAAAATATATAGACTTTGACAATGAAGGAACATTAACAAGACCAAACACATCAAAATGAATAAGGTCCAACACACCATAAGACTTATGAGAACTCGAGTAAAACTGAACACGGTTTTGTTTTCCATAAATGCAATGTTCGCAAAAGTCAAACTCAAAATTACAATCATCTAACCCCTCAATGAGGTTCTTGTTTTTCAGGGTACGCAGACCCTTCTCACCAATGTGGCCAAATCTCTTATGCCATAACATTATCTTTTCAGCAGAAAGTTTAACTTCTAATGCACGATTACAACCATCAAGACTAGAAACAACAGATTTCTTCACTGCTCATTCAGATGGTGGGGATGAAGTGACTGCTGCCCTCTTCCTTGAGTCAGAAGAACTATTGCATTGTGAAATGCATGCCTCCAGCTGAAATAGAGTAGCTCTCCTAGTACCCTTAGCAAGCACCATAGCTCCTCTAGTCATCTTGCATCCTTCTTTCGAAAAGACAACCTGCACACCTGCATCATTCAACATACTTACAGAAAGTAGGTTCCATGCTAAGCTTGGGATGTGCATAACCCCAGAGATCCCCTTCACTCGATCATCAGGGAATCGCATAGAGACTCTTCCACGACCAACAATCTTCAGATGAGAGTCGTCACCCAGATACACCTTTCCACCATCAAACTCCTCATACTTAGTGAACTGGTCTCGATGCGAGGTCATGTGGAATGATGCACTAGAGTCAATTAGCCACACATCATTAGATGCATGGGTTGCCAGGGCTGCGATGAAAGCATCACCACATCCTGTGACTTGTCAGAATCTGAATTATGAAGTTTCTTCTTCTTCTTCTTCTCCTCTTTGCATTCCTTTCAGAAATGCCCAGTTTTGCCACAGTTCCAACAAAGAGCCTTGGACTTTCTAGGAGATTTGGATCTCCCACGGAATTTGGATCTACCCTTCTCAGCATTCTTGTCCTTCTTCTTCCCTTTCTCCTTGGGTCTTCCACGAACTACAAAGGCCTCTTTGGCTGCCTTAGAAGACTTTCTCCGCATCTCTTTAGATAACAATGAAGAAACTACTTCTTGGACATTTTGAATGTGGATGTGGTGCTTCCAATTGCCATGACAAGATGATCCCATGAGTCTGGCAGAGAACAAAGCAGGGTCATACACCAATCCTCCTCCTCCATCTTCACACCAATAGATGTCAATTGTGCAACCAACATGTTAAAGGTATTCATATGTTTAGCGATAGATCCTCCATCCTCCATTCGAAGAGAATAAAAATTCTTTCTCAGGAAAAGTTTACTAACTAGGGATTTGGCTTGATACACATCCCCCAACTTCTTCCAAAGTAGTTTTGCAGTAGTCTCCTCATGGATATTTAACAGAACAGAATCAGTAAGACTAAGTCTTATGAGACCCTTAGCCTTCCGATCCTTGAGATCCCACTCATCTTGTGACTTTGTAGCTGGTTTAGTTCCATTAACACTTTCCCAAAGGTCTCGGTCTACAAGCATGTCTTCCATCTTGAGCTTCCATAGCTGGAAATTAGTGCCATTGAATTTCTCTATTTCAAATCTTCCGGATGTGCCTGCCATCTCCTTGCTGCAATAAGATATAGAATGCTCTGCACAAACTCCCACTCAACCTAAGATTAGCTCAAAAAACCACTACCCAACAACTAGGACCAAAGGTGATCAAGCTCTGATACCAACTGAAAGGAAGCAAGGTACGCGAAACACACTTCCTACACTAATCTAATGAGGGAAGTAGAGTGCAAATTCAATTTTATCCTAACTATTACAGCAATGTTAAACCATTAACAGAGATATTGCAACAATACACATACACACAGAAAGTAGACAGAAGAGAGAGACACAATATATATGTGGGGAAAACCCTTACGGGTGAAAAACCCCACACTCCAAAACACAGTTCAAATATATTACAATAAACAATAATAGATTACAATACAGTCTCAGAGCCAATGCTCTTTCAGGAGTCTTCGAATGTCGAATCTGGAGATATTCCGGCAGCATAACAGTACTTGTACCAAAGTTGTCTATCTCGCATCCAAGCACCTGTTTATATAGAGTTTACAAGGTAAATATGGAACCTTCTAGAGATGGGCATCCATTTTGGACTCATGCCCCAAAACCCACACCTAAGGACATTTGTCCAACAACCCATCCCAAAGTGGGCTCCTAGTCCCAAGATAGGTTACGATAGATGCTCTTACGCACCTTACAGCTATCATAGAATTTGTCATAATTGACAGCACTTACAGCTGTAAGAGAATCTATCATAAATTGACTAAAAATATCAGATTCCTCTTACAACATGTCATAACCTCCCTTGACCACCCAAAGATGCCTTTCTCTTGTGCAAAGATACTCATCGACACTTGTCATTAAATAAAAGTCGTTTGAGGTTTCAGGGGCGTTGCCCCCGAGCCCCCACGAGGGCACTGCCCCTCGACCCTGCCCTGTATCGCAACAGAGAGCGTGGCAGGGATGCTGCCCCTGGAACCTCGCAAGGGGCTAACCCCGTCTTGGGGGCGCTGCTCCCACACCCTCGTTAATTATTCAAGGGGGAAACATTGGCTGCCAAAGTCACCAAAATTTATCTTGCTGCATGTACACAAGGTGTTGACTATGCCAACTCAACATGGGATAAATAAATACAACATTAGGAATTTGCAAAGGTTGAGACACCTTAATTCCCAATACTAGCATTGAAAAACCCCATGGGAACTCCATTAACAAGAACCAAATATCTAACTGAAGTGACACAAACCTCAATAAGTTGCAAAAATTTACCTTGAAAGCCTAACTTCCTCAAGATAGTGAAAAGTAACTCCCAGTTGACTCTGTCATAGGCTTTAGAGATGTCCAATTTGAAAGCCATTCCCGGGTTTTTGCTTCTTTCCATAGAGTGAATGATTTCATGAGTGGTAATGGCCGCGTCTGTTATATGTCTGCCCAACACAAAACCTTTTTGGCAGTTGCTAATGAGTTCATCTAGAACATGTTGCAGTCTGAACACTAAGATTTTGGAGAAAATCTTGTAAACAGTATTACAAAGGCTAATGGGTCTAAAATCCCCTATACAGACCGAGTCTCATTTTTTGGGAACAAGAGAAATGAAGGTATGATTTAGTTGCTTTAGAATCTTGCCCCCCCTAAAAAAATCCCTGGCACCCTCAGTGACATCCTTTCCCACAATGTCCCAATATTCCTGAAAGAAAGCAGGGGGAAACCATCAGGTCCAGGGGCTTTAAAAGCACCCATAGAAAAGAGACTAGCACAGACTTCTTCAGAAATTAGCCTACTAAGCTGCACATTATCTTCTTCATTCAGAAGAGTAGGAATGATGTTAATAAGATTCTGGTTGATGCACTTGTCTTGGGCTTCAAGGAAATTCTAGAAGTAAGAAGTAGCCACCTGCCCAATCTGAGAGTCAGAATCAACCATGATGCCTCTATCTTCCATCAATTTAGATATGTTAGTTCTTTTCCTATGCTTCATTGTTGATTGATGGAAAAAGGAGGTGTTCCTATCCCCCTCCTTAAGCCATTGCACTCTGGATTTCTGTTTCCAATAAATCTCCTCCTTTAACAATAATTCCTTCCATTCCTTCCTCAAAGATTCTTCTTCTTTAGCCATGTCTTCTAAAGTATCCCCCTCCTCCATCTTCTTTTGTAGCTCCCCAAGTTTGATGTTGATTCTCCTTTTTTCATCAAAAATGTTCCCAAAGATGAACCTATTCCATCCTTTGACCTTCTTTTTAACCCTCTGCAGCTTCTGCGCAAGTCTATACATAGGCGTTCCTTGGACATCTCTCCACCAGCTCATTTAATTGTCTCTAAAGTTTGGGTGTTTGGTCCACATAATCTCAAACTTGAAGGGATAAGGGCCTTTTCCATTCACTTCCCTCCAAGATAGAAGCATGGGGTTGTGATCAAAAATTGTTCGGGGAAGAGCTTCTAGAGAGTAGGAGCTTAAGAATTTCCAATTGTAATGTGTGGTACCTGTTTGTATATTTTAAAAATCTTTAGTGTGATATTTTATTATTATTTTGTGTGGTCTTTCAGATAGATAGAAGATGCAGAAGGGGTTTTATATTTTCCTACAAATGTGTGATGTCGGAGCATACAATACAGAGCATATAACCCAAACCCAGAAAATATATAACAGATATAAAGAAACTATTGACTACCCAGATAGTAAAATGACCAATAATAAATTACTGTGACATACCCATGTTCAGATTTGCAACTTCATATTTCAGCTGCTGCCGGACCAACAAATGGGCATAGCCATAAATCACTCCAAACTCCAAAGAATACAAAGATGAACATACAAATTGATATCAGCAAGAGAAGAGGCCCTAAATGCCTCACATAATGCAAAATAAACACTACCCACAATGAGAAATAAGCTCCACACTTCCCCATGTCAAGCCTGGTGGTGTATGACCATAGCTGGAAAGGTATAACAGCAAATAGAAATGTCACAAGCCACTGAAGAATCTCTGTGAAGTGCTGTAGGCTGCTAACAAGGAGGGACAATCAGATTTGGAAGAGATATATGCAAAGAAACAACCTTAAAATGCCCTCAAACATGGTACGGCTAGGCCGGGTAGTACGGCTAGCTAGCTGCAAATGAAATATAGTCCCAAATATGTGTATTTCTACCTCAGACCTCCAATGAACTAATTTCCAATCTGCTATGAAGAACTCAACTGAAAATACAAGAGAAATCCTCAATACTATATCAACTCTTCGTCACACAAACTCCATTGAAGCACATATGTGAACACTGAATGTATCCACGATAGAAGGCACCGTTGGGTGATCTTTCACACCTATGGGATACCGCTACTCAGAGAGGTTTTCGTCTCCAAGAGCCTCTGGTTTGAATCCTCAAACCCTAGAGCCAAGCTCCAAAACCCTAGCAAGGGAAATCTCAAAGAGAAGAAAATAATAATCCAAGCATATCCAAATGAGAGCACTTTTCCTCCTTTTATACTTTTCCAACTGAGAGTCTCTAAAATCCTCTTGCATATGGGATAAAACATGAGAGGGAAAATACATTATAATTTTTTTTAATTCTTTTCTCAACATCACCCTTAAAGTCCCCTCTTTTAAAACAACATTAAGTTGTTGAGCCTAGGCACCAAGGTCCAATATTAAATAATAATGTTTAATTTACGGACTTTAAAACAGAGGCCAAGATGATGTTGGAAACCAATGAACTATAGCTCATTGGAAAGGTCTTGACAAAACGAATCCAACCCCACTCTCAAAATCCCATTCCGATGCTAATCCTGAACTTACTAAAAATAGTAAGTAACAGCCATAAGCAAACTGAGCCAACTCAGAGGGTGCCAACTGGATCCACAAACCATCTGATAACTCTGAGCTGAATGCAATGTCTATGACAGCCAACAGCTAATTGCCAAGTCACCCAAACAGCGCCAAACTGCCACTTACTAAAAATAGCAATGAACACCAAGGACTAAAGAGAACAAACCCAGAAAAACCTAGAAGGATTAATGACATGCAAGCACTTACCATAAATAGTAAGTACAGACAAGTCTGAAATCCCTATGGAAAGTGTCAACCATCTTCATTGGATCACTCGAACACCTTGGTGACATCAAAATATTCCTCTGATTACGCTGTCACCAACCCAGAAAGTTAGCTCTGACCGATCTGTAAGAGAATCTGAAAATGGGGACATTACACCAATTAGATGATACTAGTACTCTATCAAGCTTGACTTGAATCAAGTTCCTCCCTTTTCTCTGATTAGTCTAGGTGAATCTATTTCCTTGGATATCCAAGTCCATCAGCCCTTCATTGTTTAGAAAATCATTTAAATCCATCATGTTGTCAGTATAATCCATGATCTCTCCACTCTTCTCAGAGGGGAAGAGTGGAGTGTTAAAATCCCTAGCTAACATCCATCAGCTAGAGGGTTCACTAGCTATCAAAGAAGAGAGGAGATCCCACACCTCCCTTCTTGGGCTCCTCTGATTAGGAGCATATATATTATTCAAGTTCCAGGCATTGCTATTAGACTCCATTCTGACTGCCAGAGAGTTTTTGTTTCTTTCTATAATCCTTCCCTTAACAGTATTGTTGTTCCACATGGTCACAATTCCCCCAGAGGCTCCACAAGCATCATAGCTTAGGTCCTCTGCATTAGGCCATATATTCCTAGCAATAGTTTGAAAATCTTCACTTTTCATCTTAACATCTTGAAGAAGCAGAATATCAATTTTATTGTCAAAGATACAGTTCTTGACTAAGAACTATTTGTGGGGGTTGTTGAACCCCCAAATATTCCATGATAAGATTCTCATTTGATCGGGGCCTTCTTGGAGCCCAGTTCCAAGGTCCTCTACCTGCCCATAGTAATATCTTTGTTGATTGCGTTCTGCCTAGTCTCTCTTTGAGATGGTCTTCCCTGCTTGGAATCGGCTCCCACATCTAAAATCTTCTTCCCTGGTCCTTTACCTTTCCTCTTAGTAGTAGTCCACCCCTCTAGGTCAGAGACACTGGAACTAGCCCTAGGGGTAAGGGTCTTAAATTTGCTAGGAGAGGAAATCTCTTGATTAATGTCACCCCCTCTAGAATGCACCCCTTTCTCATAGGGCTACACACTCTAGGAGGTGCCAACTTCTTCACCAAGCCTTCCATTTCTAGTATCTCTTCCTGGTAATCTCCCCATCTTCCAGCCCCATGGGCTATGAAGTGAGAACACCCTCCTCCCGACTAGGGGAAGAAGTCAGTGTCCCCTCAAGGATAGAGTTTGCAGGGGCCAAAGGAGCTTCCTGAGGGAGGGTATATGCCTTGTCCTTTTCAGCACTAGCCTTTAAAGGAGAATCAATAATGTTTAGTAAGTCTTCCCTGAAAGGGTATTCATCATCATTAGCCGCAGTCTGGTCATCCGGGGCTAGGGTAGGCTTTCTAGCCCTGGAATGAGATTATAGATTTGGCAGAAGGTTGTTGAGTTTTCGTATAAAATAGGTTGGATCCATTGACCAAATTTAGATTCTAGAGTGATATTATTAGGAAGAACCTTGTTAATATCCACATTTACACATAATCTAGCAAAGACTAACCTTGATTTGTTCCTGGTGGTACAGTCTAGATCTATGAAGTAGCCAAACAAGTTGGCTATCCACCTAAAACTCTCTTCATCCTAGTACTCCAGCGGAAGACTCGGGAGTTTAACCCAGACCGGAGCCGATTTGTTGAGGTCCGCCACACTATCGAATTCTAGTTTCTATTTACATAAGGACAAACTATGTTTCCCATACATCCATGGCCCCCTACTAAAACTGAGGTAAGATCTTCTCTAGCCGTAAATTTAAAGAGAAACGTCCCACTAGCCATGGCATTCATTGAAACACTTCCCTTCACTTTCCATTTTGCATTCACCCATTTCCTAACAACATCAATGTTAGGCCTGAAAGAAAAGAACTTTCCTACCAGGGTGTTGTCCATGGTGGAGACCACCTTGTCCACTATGACGTCCAAAAGCACAATCGCAGACCCGTCAGCCATCTCTCGGAAGCTTGGAGTAGCATGACTACCCTCTGAATTATCCTCTAAAAGGGCATTCTTCCAGGCCCTGGGTCCCAACTCTTTTTTATGCAACGCGTGAGTAGAGGACTCACAGTCCTTGTCACCAAGCATGTGATGGTCCACGTAGCTATCTGACATGCCAAGCACGGTCATCATCCCTGCAACAATCCCCAGACACCCCAAAACCAGCGGGTTTGAGGGGTCACCTGGAACCCCCTCAGCCATTGAAATTCAAATTCAAATTCAAACGATGTAGCGAGTGGGAAGTTACATAGCTCCTTCTAAGTTTAACTTAACTATTTGTTAAGAACACTATTATTTTAAATTATAAAATAAGAAAACAAATAAAAATGGATGATTAAAAGTTTAACAAACATAAACTACTCAAAAATAAACATTATGCATCACCTAACAATTAAATAGTTGGTAATCACAACCCAATGCTAAATGAATATGTTAGAAAAAAGATTAGTATGAAAATTTTCTTAGATATCACCCAGGTAATAAAAATGATTAGAATTTCTTAACTTAGCTCTAATAAATTGATTTTAAACAATAGAAAATACACGCCAAATGTATTGCACAAATGGTCTTGCATATGTGTTGATTGAGCATAAAGAGGTTTCAAATCAAGTTCTACACATATTCTAGTATAACCTGTAATAATGATTAGTATAGCCTAACCTACTCTAATACCATGTCAGAAATTATGATCTTAGGATACTAATCATTATGAATAAAATATAAAATAAATATAAATGAGAATTATACAAGCATAGATTTAACAAATTATACAAGATATACATGAGAAAAACCCTTTCAAGTAAAATACTTTATAAAACATCATTTTATTCAAACACTTACAAAAAGTAGTCTATTAAAGAATAGAGTGAACCTGCAGAGATACTCCTCTACATATTTCCACATGACCAATAATACCTCATGTGCATAGTGATGTAATTCACTAAAAATTTCCAAATTTCCTTATCTCTCAAATGAGAGAGAACCTCCTTAAGTATAGAAGGGGTGGAAAAATACCTAAAGGGGTATTAATCACACCCATTCAAAGCAACTATTTGTAAATAATTAATAATCTAATAGTTATTAGATAATTAATTATTAAATAGTATATATTTTATAAAGCATATAATAAAAATAAGGTTTTATAACCTTATATTAGAACAATATATAAATGTTATAAGGGTATGACTCCTAATAGCATTATGTTCTAACAATCTTCCACTTTCTTTTTCTACCATAACTTTAAAATTTTGAATGCTTCAAAAGTATAACTCTTATTCTTCAAGAAATAAACTCATATGTATCTTGTAAAGTTATCAATTAATGTAATCATGTATAAGTTCATACCTACGCTTGCCTTGGACATAGGACCACACAAATTTGAATGAATAAGTTCTAGTGGCTAATTTTCTCTCCATGCACTTTTGGGAAGTTTGTCCCTATGGTGTTTTCCAAGTGCACAACCCTTGCAAACTTCCTTTTATCTTACATGAATCTTTGGTAACCCATGTACTATATATATGTAATACAAGATATGCAATCCTTGAAAATTAAGATGTCCATGTACCTTTGGTGCCATAACTAACTTGCATCCTAAATAGTCATAACAAAAATTTGATTCAATTGTTTTAATTCTCAATAGGAACATTCATTTATTTGTCATTTCTACAGTAGCAATCATCTTTCTTCATTGTCTCTTATTGTAGATAGTACAAACATTATCATCAAATTCAAGTTTAAATCCTTCCTCAAATTGCACTCATCAAATTATACCTTAGTTGTGGTGAGTGGTATACATTAGCGATTTCTTATTTTCCTTGTCTAGTGTCTATATCCAATTTTCCTTTTCCACAAACTTCAAGTACTTTATTATCACCCAATCTTACTTCACATTTAAAATTTTCATCAATATTTGAAAATAATTTTCTATAACCTGTCATATGATTAGAATAACCTGAATCTAGAAATTATACCTTACTACTTGTGTTTTCAACATCGCTACATGAAAGAGAGTAGTGCGGTGGATCTTCATCTTTTACTTTCTTTGGACCTTCATTTACATTCTTTGTGGTTTCTTGTGCATAGTCATTTTTTCTTCCTTCATTTGAATTCTTGAATTTGTAATCTTTCTTTATGATGAAATCTTGTAATAATAACACTATATTTCCGACCTTCTTGCATTAAATCTACCTTTGCCTCTTGAAAAAACATAGCCTCTACATTGTCCTCTTCCTTTGAAGTTAGAATCAAACCCTTGATATGAGTTCTCTACCTTATTACCTTAAGGAAAACTAGTAATTGCTCCCTGATTATTATTAATCTTTGTTGTTGACATAACTGCTTGATCTAGACCACGCATACACTAAATACCTTCTCTTCATGGGTAAGTAATGATCCAATAATCTCTTCAAATTTTTAAGTATTTAAATTTTTGCACTATTCTGAAGTAATAACAATATGCATCCACTTGGGTGTAAGGGATCTCAAGATCTTCTTCACAACCACAACATCTTTCATTCCCTCATGATATGTTCTCATCTTGAATCCTAATCACTATGTATGTTACTCTAACACAATAATCTTCAACCCTTTCATTATCTTTCATTCCTAAATTCTCAAAACTTTCTTAGGGCTTGAAAATTTGCAACCCTTACCTAAACTATACCTTGATATGCACTTTCTAAAGTTGTCCATGCTTCCTTTGATGTCTTGCGACCCTTAATTCTTAGATAAATACTTGGACCTATTACACTTAGAATATGAAAAATGTTTGAGAATATTTTCTCATCTTCTTTCTTCTATATATTATTTTTTTGCATTCAATGTATTCTAATCTTGAGGTTCAACATACCAACTTGTTACTGTTTCCCATTTTCCTTTCTAAATTAATATTGTTTACAACTAATCTCTCCAATAATCAAAATTATTTCTTTTAAACTATTGAAATAGCATTATGCCATTGCTAGTTGTCATTATATCAAACCAAACAAATCTAAGATTTTCTCTCAATGTATCAGGATCTTAAGCTCTAGTAAAGGAGCTTCGAATCTGAACTTGTTTAGTGTAATTCTCACTTGCACTACTAAACACTTGCACTAATAAATTATGTCACTTTGATACCACCATTAGGAATTTCATATGGAATAGGGGTAGGAAAACAACCTCAAGAAAGAAGAAACATAAAATCATAAACTTGATCCACAAGATCTTAAATTCGTTCAAGACTTCTTGGAACAATTTTCTCTTTATATTAAATCAAATCAACCTCCAGGTCTGCTTAAGCATCATACTAAACTTACAATCAAAATATTGTTTGCTTTCTTACTCTCTCACTATTATTCTAACAATAATCTAACCTTTCTACTTATAACAATAAAAGAAACATTCTAAACATAGCCTTACTTTTTAAAAAACAATCATATTTGTATCTTCCTAATTTAATATTTAACTACTACTTTGGCATTATAGTTTTTTGTGTTCGATTGTTTTGATTGGTATTTTATGTTGGGAATTAAGGTGTCTCAACCTTGGTAATTCCTTTTCTTAATTAATTTTATGTATTTATTTATTGCCTATTAATGTATTTTGGATGCAAGTCCTGTTTTGTCATCTTGTGGGAGTTGGAACGGTGATGTGTCATCCTACGTGGAAGGTGACCACATGTAATTTTGTCCTCAC
This sequence comes from Cunninghamia lanceolata, assembly GCA_027924645.1. Lineage (NCBI taxonomy): Eukaryota > Viridiplantae > Streptophyta > Pinopsida > Cupressales > Cupressaceae > Cunninghamia > Cunninghamia lanceolata. Next base: position 4,264,486 of record BSBN01000395.1, on the reverse strand, counting down.
ATGAGGAGATAGGAATCCCACTTAGTGGTAGAGATATTTTGCCATGTCTCGGCACTTTGACTAGTGTGTAAGTGAATCTTGACTGAAACGGTTATGACAGGATCTTATGACAGAATCTATGACGCGTAAGAGTCGTAAATGGAAGGTTCTATGACAGGTGAAGACATGTGTCACAAGGCATCTTAGAAGAAGCCATCTTTGGGCACCCCAAGGAGGGTGATGATGTGTTGGAAGTAGAATATGTTATTTTTAGGCAGTTATGACAAATTCTCTTACAACTGTAAGAGCTGTCAGTTATGATAGATTCTATGACAGTCGTAAGATGTGTAAGAGCATCTATCATTGCCCAACTTGGGAATAGGTAGCCTCATTGGGATGGGGTGATGTGACAAGTGTCATGACCATGCTGCAGTGTTGGACAAGTGTCCCTAGGCATGGGTTTTGGGCCATGAGGCCAAGTTGGACGCCCATCTCAAGGAAAGTACATTTTTGCCTTGTAAACTTCTATTTAAGTAGGTGCTTGGAGAGGAGATGTATTATGTGATTGAAAGGTATTGTTATGCTATCAGAATATCTCCAGATACGAGTGTCAAAGACTCTTGCAAGAGCATTGGCTTTGTAACTGTATTGTAACATTGATTGTTTACTGTAATACATTTGAGCTGTGTTTTGAAGTGTGGGGTTTTTCACCCATAAGGGTTTTCCCCACGTATATCTTCTCTCTCTCTCTCTCTCTCTACTTTCTCTATGTATGTGTATTACTGTAATAGCTTCATTGTTAGGTTAATAACACTATAATTGTGAAGGTTAAAAAGAATTTGCACTCATCTCTCCTCTTTAGATTAGTGTAGGAAGTGAATTCCGCACACCTAGCTTCCTTTCAGTTGGTATCAGAGCCTGGCCAGTGTTGGTTCTAGCTGCTGGGTAGGGGTTTTTTGAACTAATCTTAGGTTGTGTGGGAGTCTGTGTAGAGTATTCTATAATCTTGTTGTAGGAAGGAGATGGCAGGCACATCTGGAAGATTAGAGGTGGAGAAGTTTAACGACACAAATTTTGAGTTATGGAAACTTAAGATGGAAGACATGCTTGTTGATCGAGACCTATGGGAAACCGTTTCCGGTGTAAAACCAACTGTAATGGCACAAGCTGATTGGTATCTCAAAGATAGGAAGACTAAGGGTCTGATAAGACTCAGTCTAGCTGAATCTGTCCTGTTAAATGTCCATGAGGAGAAGTTCACAAAAGATCTTTCGAAGAAGCTGAGAGATGTTTATCAGGCCAAATCCCTAGTGAACAAGCTTTTTGTGAGAAATAAGTTGTATTCTCTAAGGATGGAGGATCTATTGCAGATCATCTGAATGCTTTCAACATGTTAGTTACACAGTTGACTTCCGTTGGTGTGAAGATGGAGGAGGAGGATTGTTGTATGACCTTGCATTGTTCTTTGCCAGACTCATGGGATCATCTTGTTATGGCTATTGGGAGCACCACATCCACTTTCAAAATGGATGAAGTGGTATCTTTGCTATTATCTAAAGAGATGCAGAGAAATTCCTCTGAAGCACCCAAAGAGGCTCTTGCAGTTCGTGGAAGACCCAAGGAGAAAGGGAAAAGAAGGACATGAAAGATGAGAAGGGTAGATCCAAATCCCGTGGGAGATCCAAATCTCCTGGATAGTCCAAGGCTCTCTGTTGGAACTGTGGAAAAACTGGGCATTTCTGAAAGGAATGCAAAGAGGAAAAGAAAAAGAAGAAGAAAAATGTCCTAGACTCAGATTCTGACTAGTCACAAGATAATGGCAATGCCTTCATCACAACCCTGGTCACCCATGCATCTGATGATATGTGGTTGATTGATTCTGGTGCATTATTCCACATGACCTCGCATCAAAGCTGGTTCACAAAGTATGAAGAGTTTGATGGTGGAAGAGTGTACCTGGGTGACGATTCTCATCTGAAGATTGTTGTTTGTGGAAAAGTCTCAATCTGATTCCTTGATGGATGAGTGAAGGGATCAATGGGGTCATGCACATCCCAGGATTGGCACGGAGCCTACTTTCTGTAAGTAAGTTGAATGATGCAGGTGTGTAGGTTGTCTTTTCGAACGACAGATGCAAGATGACTAGAGGATCTATGGTGTTTGCGAAGGGTACTTGGAGAGGTACTCTATTTTAGCTAGAGGCATGCACTTCACAATGTAATAGTTCTTCTGACTTGAAGAAAAGAGATGCAGTCACTTCATCCCCACCATTGGAATCGGCAGTGAAAGAGTCTGTTGTAACAAATTTTGATGGTAGTGCATTTTGGGTACCCAAGGGTGCTCATGCTTTGGAAGTTAAGCTTCCTACTAAAAAGACAATGTTATGGCATATGAGATTCGGCCACATTGGTGAGAAGGCTCTTAGAACCTTGAAAAATAAAAAACTCGTTGAGGGGTTAAATGATTTTAATCTCGAGTTTGACTTTTGTGAACATTATATATATGGAAAGCAAAACCGTGTTCAGTTTTACTCTAGTTCTCACAAGTCTTCTGATTTGTTGGACCTTATTCATTCTGATGTGTTTGGTCCTGTTAGTGTTTCTTCAATTTCCAAATCTGTATATTTTGTATCTTTTATAGATGATTATAGTAGAAGGACATGGATTTATTTTCTCAAAATCAAGTTTGAAGTCTTTAGTTGGTTCAAAGAGTTTAAAGCTTTTGTTGAGAATCAGACTAGTAAAAAGATTAAGAGTTTAAGGACTCACAACAGTGGTGAGTTTCGTTCAACAAAGTTTGATAAATTCTGTAAAGAGCAAGGGATTGAAAGACATAAGATAATTCCATACACCTCGCAGCAAAATGGAGTTGCAGAGAGGATGAACAGGACACTGATGGAGAAGGCTAGGAGTATGCTTAGTGGAGCAAGCCTCGAACAAAAGTTTTGGGCTAAAGTTGTAGCCACTGCTTGCTACCTGGTAAATAGGTCTCCTACATCATCTCTTGTTGGTAAGACACCTATGGAGGTATGGTTTGGTAAGAAGCCTACACGTAGACATCTTCATGTTTTTGGTTGTGAGGCATATGCACATGTGCCTAGGGAGAAATGGTCTAAATAGGAGAACACGACTGTTAAGAGTATTTTCATTGGCTATGGTGTCAGTGTGAAAGGATACAAGATTTGGGATCATGTGGCCGAAAAATTGTTGTAAAGCAGAAGTGTTATTTTCAGAGAGATAACACCTTCTCCCGTTGTTCTACAGCCAGAGGAAACAGAAAAGAAAGAGGATGCGATTCAATTTCATTCTACCCTTGAGAAGACTGAACTGATAGACCCTGTGAGACCTGATGTTGAGGAGAGCTCTATTAGCTCTGAAAGTTCAGAAGAAGAGGCAAAACCTCAACCTCAGCATTTGAGGAGGTCTACACGAACAAGGAAGTAACCTGATAGGTTTGGTTATTCATTGCTTGATTCTAGTTGTGCTTTTGCCTTGCTTACTAACACTGATGAGCCTAGAACTGTGATAGAGGCTATGGGCATGAAAGATGCAGGTTCCTGGAAGGAGGCCATGGAAGATGAGATGGCTTCTTTGGAGAAGAATAAAACTTGGGACTTCGTGCCTTTGCCTAAAGGACGGAAACCTGTTGGATGCAAATGGATGTTCAAGAAGAAATTTGGTGTAGATAGCAGTGTTGAAAAGTACAAGGGCAAATTGGTTGCAAAGGGGTACTCACAAGTGGAGGGAATTGATTATGGTGAAATTTTCTCTCCCGTTGCAAATCTGACATCTATTCGGTTCTTGTTATTGTTATCACTGGGAATTGCACTCGTATGCAAGGCTGGTGAAGCTCTGCAATTCCGTGTAACATGGGACTAATTTTAGGTTGTGGGTGCCTTATGATGAAATTAGACCTCCAGATTGTGGGCTGGTTCCCTTTGAATGTTCTATTGAGATGTATATTTTTTTACTATTTTGGAAAAGTGAAGAAAGGAACTAAATGAATTCTAAAGGTAAAAATGGTGATGCACCTGATTTGGATAAAAATAGTGCAACCTGATCCACAATGTTTACCCAGAAATCTAACTTTTACATAATCCAATCTTGACATAAATATCACATAAGTGATTCTATGGAAGGTTTGAAAGTAGGTTTTTATGAAGGAAATGGTTTTTTCACAACACAAAAGACTATTTCCGGTTAACACAACCTAAGACCTGTGATGAATATATGCTTAATGCTGCAAGCAAGGAAGTGAGACAATAGTTTTAAAGGTTTAATGATAAAACACAACAAAATTTCATCAAAATCACTTCAATAAACAACACTAAAAGGAAAGGTAATTTAATCGATTTCAAAGAAACAAAGGAAAATTCTGCAAAGAAGACAAAAGTATAACCTGTAACCTGCCGATCTCTCAATAAATTTGTAAAATATGAGCTACAAGAATTCTTCAATTTGTCTGAATCAGAATGAGAATCAAGAACTAACTTCATAATGAATGAAGTTTTACAATATATAGAGAAGATAGGTCAAAAGATTGACCTATAGACAATCAAAATTTGAACCTTAGTTATCTCAAAATAGCACATGCAAAAAATGATAACTAATTCCCGTGCAAGCCCTGAAATCATGTAAAAAATATCTCCAAACCGATGGAAAAATAGATATAATGTGTCAAAACTACTTCTAATCCATGCACCAATGAAATGGAGTGCCTGACTCAAGTTGAACTGCTCATATAACTCCTCAATCTCCTCCTCAAGCTACTTCTAACTAAGAGCTCAAACTGACGACTTAAGCCCCCTTATCACTCTATGCATAAGTCAAAAATAACTTATATTTAAAATAATTTATTTAAGCTATTATTAGTAACAATTAATGTAATTGTCCTAATAATATCTTGAATAAATTATAATATATTATTTATTTAAATCATAAGTCAAAAACCTTATATCTCCCTTTGACTATACATCCTTGCCATGCAGTAAGGCAAAAATACCCTTATTACGCCATGCACAATGTAAAAAAAAATGACTTCACTACCATGTGACCTCCAGCATGCAAAATAAATCAAAACCATGAGCAAAACTTTTGTCACCTTGCTATACTTGTCCATCCTGCATATCCATGGAAATACACCTTCTTTATACATCTTTTACCTCTTTTGATGATTCTTTTCCAAAAGCATAGGGAATATTCTCTTTGACCATGCGAATTCTCATGTTGACCTTAAGGTATTGATCATCATATTTGTCTGAGTAGTCGACATGAAGGAAAGGGGGTTTGCATCATTAAAAATCATAAGGTATTAAGGCCTAAGCCTTACCCTTATTACTACCGACCACCTTTGCACACAAGACACCCTCCTGTCGGCCACTCTTTGTAATAATTACTATGGGTTATATTATTGCAAGTTTTGACCACGGTCGACAAAGATTTAGTAATGATAATAATTTGCAAAGTCAAAAATCAAAAAGAAAGGAAAGGAAGCTTCGATAAAAAAGAAATGAAGAAATCCTAACTTCAAGTCATTTTCACTTGTCTTCTCCCCTCAGCCGCTCTGCAACTTCTTGGCACTTAGGGTTTGCCTTGTTCTCCGTAACTTCTCTTATCGAACTCCATGGTTCCTTCTGCATTTTTTGAGTATGAGACATGGCAGAAGCTGGTGAGTATGTATCTGAAGTTTTAAATGGCTTTTTGACCTCTTTTTGTAGTATCTTTGCCTTAATGGCCATGACCATACATGCTTTCTCCTTCCTTTTGACATTCTTTGATACTGTTCTTTGTTTCTCTGTGTTGAAACTCCTTCAAATGTGGCAAAATTGGTAAAAAAAACCTCAAGAAGAAGGGTTGCGGCCATAACTGTCTTCATCTCCTCTATAACAAAAGGTAAGCTCCTTTTCACCTTTTCCTGTGGCTTTTTTGATCATTCTGTATCCTAAAAAGATATGAGGTTTTCTTGTGAAATAGATATGGGTATTTGTATTTGATAAAGAAAAACTCTCCTTCTGTCATGGCCGTCTCTGTATATGGTAGTGTAGCATTTTACTTATCTTTTGATGCAAATGTCTTGAGGGTTTCAAAAAAAATTTGAAATGAGGGTTTTCACCTTTAAACCTACACAGAGACTCCTCTTCACTCCACGGCCATACAATATCTCTTCTGTGTAACTTTTTACTTGGCTGCATGCAAAATGGTACCAAGGGTTTCAAGAAACGAACTATGTATTTTGATATTTCATGACTGTATCTCCTTTTCAATAGCAACCTACCTCACTCACAACAGAAAGTGGTAAATGTTTGTCCTATTTGCTATCCTCTTTATACTTTCACCTCATATTTTGAATATTCCATGCAAACTGCACCCTGACTGTAACAATACTTCTTGGTTGCTGGGACAGTAGGAAAGCTTTTAAATGTCATTCATTTCAATGGTTAAACAATCAATAGCAAGTTTACACTTCAATCATAATAAGCAGTGGTAAATATTCATTAAGAGCTACCTATTCCATACACTGTACCAGATCTCCTTTTGTTGTTGTCCTTTTATGTCATTTGTGTTGATGGCTGTTGATTAGCTATCCATTACAAGACTATAAGGTTGTTTATGACCTTGTGCATTCTTTTACTATTGTAATGTTATCATACTATTATTGTTCATACAAGCAATATAAAGACCTCTCAGGCTTCATAGGCTCCGCAGCCCCTGAATGATATTCTTCTGAATGTGTTTGGACTTACAGTTCCTTGAACTTTTGGAAATCCATTTTGGTGATGCCTTGAAAACAAAGGATTATATTGTCCTAACTATTCTCATTGTTTGCTAATAGCAATTGGTTTGGAAATAGAGCACTGCAGTGATCAGACAATTTAGAAAATCAATATCTGTATTGGTGAATGTTTAAATTTTAATGCCCTCCTCCAAGCTGATACTGAATTGAATAAGAAGCCATCCATTTTTATCCCATCTCTTGGTAACATGATGGTTCATCATGGTTGTTTCTCCTTTTACGATCTTGAAACCCTTAGTTGATGCTGGGTATGACTTAGCAGGGTATTAATGAGCTGAGAAAACATGAATATCATTATTTTGATATTACAGTCACTTGTATTTGTGATTTATGGGACACCAAAATACTTGAAATACATAGCATGAAGTAGATTAAAATGATGTTCATAAAAAAATCCTTCCCATTGTATAACTGCTTTGTCTTTGTCCTGTTCACTGTTTGATCACACCTGCCCTTGACTTACTTACATAGGGTTATTCTGACTATGATGGTTCTTTGCAAGTTATTACTCCTGGCGATGACTGCTATGTATGTGATCATAATTGATAATGTATAGGCTCTTGGATTGTTGTTTCTAATTTTAAATTCTCTCTTCATGTTTGTATGCTCTTTATCTTGGTTGCTGTGACACTCCTCTCTCATTCTTTTCTTACAACATTTAGGACATCTCATCTCATCCATTGGATATTACTGTGTCTACATCCTCTAACACTGTTTATGTATTTATCACTGTCTCTGCTGTCACCTATGTATCACAGTCTTCTTCTTCATGTTTGAGGCTCATGAAACTTATTTACTAACCTTCACTGTTGTCAATTGTCTTCTTTTGTTTAACTATTTCAAGATTTGGAAAAATGGTCTTTACAATGTATCTATGCTACTTTGTGGTGTGACCGTCCTTTTAGATTGTTCCCTTTTTCTTTCTTGGTTGTTGTATTTCTTTGGACATCTATTATTCTCCTTCAATAGTTATACCACTGTGTCATACATGACTCACTAATTCTCATAGCTCGTTGTCAAGATTTTGTTGAATTCACTAGTACCTTAGCAGTCTTACTATAAGAATTTATAATGCATGATATCTCTCAATGGTTATCACTTAACTGTCTTCAGAGGCTTTTGTGGCTTAACATTCATCATGCATTTGTACTTGTGACTTAGCTGCTCTGTACTATGACATTGCTGTTCCAACTTCTTGTACTTTTTCATACCTTTTATGGCTGTGCCTTGTACTCTTAGTCATTGTCCCTTATGTCCTTCATGTTGGTAGCACTATATGATGTGCCTTAGCTATACTTGATCTTTATGAACACATTTTGTGGTTTGTCTTCAACTGTTGTATGACAAATAAAGGCTCTTGTAGCATATCCTCACATTGTAGCTGCATTTATCATTTGTTCATAATATTTATTTACCTAAGATGAAATAAATACCTGTTGTATTTTGAGATGGCTCCTGGAGCCTGTTCTTTCTATTTGATATGTAATTGAGACTCGATTGGCATATGTGTTCCTTGTTTCTCGCATATCATTTGGAATTTGATCACTGATGAGCTATTGGATATAGCATAACATGTAATGGTATCACTTGAGCATGCTGGGCTCGACCCTTGTGGGAGCCACATTTTCTCCACATGCTTTAAGGTCTTCAAATTAGCAACAATACTTGTCCTATACTTGCACAGTGAACAAACAAGTTAGCATAAAAAAGTACCTGAGAGTAGTTGATTCCTCTTCTTCATGATTTATTCTTGATTTGTGTCATATATCTGATCTAATCTCTCATATGAATGCATGACATGATAAGTAGATGTATTTGTTTGATAAAAGCATGTGATAAGTTTAAACATCCAGAGCACTAATAGGGTTGTCCCTAAAATTTTGTAGGTTCAACTGATGATGGCTTGGAGTGAAGACTGAAAGCTGAGGATTTGAAGGCTGGCATCAACAACAATCTTCATCATCAGGCAATGATGGATGTTTAGATTTATCAGATGTTCATTTCTTTTCTTTTTATCAAACAGATATATAGCTTGCATGTCTGCAATTGCTCAGTCTAGTTACTCCCACGGATTGTGTGGGACACATTTGAACACTTCCTTTAAACATGATCAGTTAATTTCTCTTATGCATATGATGTATATGTATTTCCTTTTTGATCAATGCATGAGATAAAGCAACAGATACTTGAATGTATGTTCAAAACATGACATAAAATAATAGTTCAATATCAATATCTTTCTTTCTTTTATTCAAAACTGATTAACTGAATAATCAATCTAACTTATAACTCTTGAAAGATCAAACTATGTAAAACAACTGTATTTCCTAAAACTTTGATTTCTTGACAATCTTATTCTCTTGTCATGATTACTCATCAGTCTTGATTAGACTGATGGGTTATCCTAACAACTGGATATCCTTCTCTGCTTTTGTCAAGATGTCAACTGTTCAATGAATGCATAACTTTGAAGTTTTCTATTATTCCTTTTGAACAATTACACTTAGGTCCAACTAATTTTAAGTGTGAACAAAAAAATAGTAACAGTTATCTCCTGCAGCAGCTTATGACTTAGAGGTGGAGCAAATGGATGTGAAAACAACTTTCCTTCATGGTGATTTGGAGGAAGAGATTTACATGTCACAGCCAGAGCATTACATAGAGAACGGTAAAGAAAATTTGGTTTGCATACTGAAGAAGTCTTTGTATGGTTTGAAGCAGTCTCCTAGGATGTGGTATATGAAATTTGATGCCTTTGTGTTGTCTATTAGATTTCTGAGATCAAAATCAGATCATTGTGTGTATTACAAATTTGACAATGATCACATTCTCATTATTGCATTGTATGTTGACGATATGTTGTTAATTGGGAATGGTAAGAATATGATTTTTGATTTTAAGTCTCAGTTGTCAGCACAGTTTGAGATGAAAAATTTAGGTGCAGCCAGGTAGATTCTAGGAATGGAAATCAGAAGAGACAGAGCTAATATAAAACTTTGGTTAAGCTAGGGTAAGTATGTGAAGACTGTGTTGGATAGGTTCAACATGGTAGATTGTAGACCATTGTGTGTTCCTGTTTCATTGGGGACAAAGTTATCTATTAATGATTGTCCCAAATCTCCCTCTGAGGTGGAGGACATGAGTAGAGTACCTTATGCTAGTGTTGTTGGCAGTTTGATGTATGCCATGGTTTGCACAAGACCAGACATTGCCCAAGTAGTGGGAGTCCTTAGTCGATTTATGGCTAATACTGGATGGGTACATTGCGATGTAGTAAAGAGAGTGTACAGATATTTGAGGGGTACTTTCGAGTATTTCATATGCTATCATGGTAATCCTACAGGACCTCTGCATTCTGTTTGTATTTGTGGATTTGTGGATTCTGATTGGGCAGGTGACATTGATAGCAGGAGATCCACCAGTGCTTACTTGTTTACAATGTTCGGTGGTGCAATTAGTTGGATGAGTAAGCGGCAACCTGTGGTCGCTTTGTCCACGACAGAAGCTATGTATATGGTAGCAACTCATGCTTGCAAGGAAGCCATTTGGCTTTAGAGATTGTGTTCAGATATTGGTGTTGATGTAGGACAGATTACTACCTATTGTGATAGTCAGAGTGCGATTTGCCTAGCAAAGAATCCAACTTTCCATGCCAGAACAAAGCATATTGATGTACAGTTTCATTTCGTATGAGACATGGTAGAGGATGGGAAGGTGAATTTGGAGAAGGTAGACACTTTGAAGAATGTTGTGGATGCATTGACTAAACCAGTGGGCACAGACAAGTTCAGATGGTGTTTGGAGTCTATGGGCCTCTTGGCCTATAGCAATTAAATCCTGTCATTTCCATTGGCTCTTACAAGGTGTTCAACAAGTGGGAGAATGTTGGGAATTAAGGTGTCTCAACCTTGGTAATTCCTTGTATTAATTAATTGTATGTATTTATTTATTGCCTATTAGTGTATTTTGGATGCAAGTCATGTTTCGTCATCTTGTGGGAGTTGGCACAATGATGTGTCATCCTACGTGGAAGGTGACTACATGTAATTTTGTCCTCACATGAGGAGATAGGTGTCCCACTTAGTGGTAGAGGTATTTTTCCATGTGTTGGCACTTTGACTAGTGTGTAATTGAATCTTGACCGAAATGGTTATGATAGAATCTATGATGCGTAAGAGTCATAAATGGAAGGTTCTATGACAGGTGAAGACATGTGTCACAAGGCATCTTGAAAGAAGCCATCTTTGGGCACCCCAAGGAGGGTGATGATGTGTTGTAAGTAGAATATGTTATTTTAGGCAGTTATGACAGATTCTCTTACAACTGTAAGAGCTGTCAGTTATGAAGGATTCTATGGCAGTCGTAAGATACATAAGAGCATCTGTCATTGCCCAACTTGGGAATGGGCAACCTCATTTGGATGGGGTGATGTGACAAGTGTCATGACCATGCTGCAGTGTTGGACAAGTGTCCCTAGGTGTGGATCCTGGGCCATGAGGCGAAGTTGGACGCCCATCTCAAGGAAAGTATAGTTTTGCCTTGTAAACTTCTATTTAAGCAAGTGCTTGGAGAGGAGATGTATTATGTGATTGACATGTACTGTTATGATGTCAGAATATCTCCAGATGTGAGTGTCGAAGACTCCTACAAGAGCATTGGCTCTGTAACTGTATTGTAACCTTGATTGTTTATTGTAATACATTTGAGCTATGTTTTTGAGTGTGGGGTTTTTCACCCGTAAGAGTTTTACCCACGTATATCTTGTCTCTCTCTCTCTCTCTCCTGTCTACTTTCTGTGTGTATGTGTATTGCTGTAATATCTCCATTGTTGGGTTAATAACACTGTAATTGTAAAGGTTAAAAAGAATTTGCAATCATCTCTCCTCTTTAGATTAGTGTAGGAAGTGATTTCTGCACACCTAGCTTCCTTTCATTTTGTTGCGGTGTTCTACTCTAGCTATTCAGGTTGTGCCTTTTTTACATCAAATTTTCCAACACTTTATTGATCAAGGATCCAAGAGAATCACTCTAAACAACTTCTCTGTACATGTCATATAAACCATCCTTTACATGATGCCACATTGCTTTAAAGAACTCTACTAGGAACACATCAAGACTAGGACTCTTCTCATTGGCTATAGAGAAAAGAGCTTTATCTTGAAGTCCTAAGGGGTCAAGATAGTAACTAAGGGCTTAATCAAAATTTGTGGGGATATAGTCCCTAACATTTTCTTTAAGAACATCATAATAGTCATCATGATGATGCAGAGGCATGCAGGATTCACCCAGAGTCACAAACTTCAAACAAAAGACTTATCTCACAAACTTCTACTATGCTTTGATGAGAGCATCAGATAAGGTAAATTTGACATAATTTTTAAAATAAAACTCAAAACCATGATATAAAACCTGATTTGGATACCCATTATCCTCTTACACAACATATCTCACATGTAACATAGGTTGTTTTTGAAAGTATGCTTCAAAAATGGACTGTTATAAAGATGGAGACCCTAGTAGATTGTAGACCTACCCTCACCAAAAATGGCATAACTCACTTAATTTTTAATGAAAATTGCCCAAAAAAAAAGAAAATGAAACTAGACTCATATCCCCATCTTTTCCCATTGGTTTCAGACCTGTACTTGATCTTTAAAATCTATACCATTCCAAACAAGATGACTGTTACAGTAAACAAAACTAGAAGTGTTAATCACTAAATTCATCATAACTTTTACACAACATAACAAAAATTGATGCAACCAACGCCAAAAGAAAGAAGACTCTGAGATCTTTCCAAAAAAATAATTTCATGCCATTTGGAATTTTTTACATGGCCGTACCAGCCTCGGGAACAACAAAAAAATAGTAAAAAAAATGCAGAAAATTAAGCTTTTATTTCCATTTCTCTTCTCTCAACTTCGTCTCTCCTTCATCTCTGCCTCTTGCACAAAATTCAAGGCATAAATATTGTCTTTACATCCATGTTTCTTTTTCCATCACTTCACTCTCTTTTACATGCAAAAAGAAGAGGCTAAAAATAGCCAAACCACTAACACTACTCAACTTAGAAAGTACTAAACTTGAGCAAACTTAAAGCTTCACTACCTAATGACCTCTAAATACATAAGAGTGGTCTTACATAGACCTTTATTACAAAAATAATGAAATAAAACTCCTCAAATGTGAGAAACTACATATTAAACTCCCTACGACCCTTCATATTCCTCTTTTGTTTGTTTTGCATTTTTTTGCAAATTTGACAATTTTACAATTTTTGCAATCCTTTAAAAAAATAACTCCAAATCCTACTAGAACCTAATCAAATGCCTCTAATACATTTCCAATAGTCAATTTATGACCTTATTACATCATTAAAACACCAAAATTAGATTAAAACCAAAATTTGCCTCATGGAGGCTTAAAGCTAGCAAGGTGCTCCTGCACCACATGAACAACCTCATATTGAAAAAGTTTTTGGTCATGGAAAAGTTTGTGTAGATCATGGGGGTAGAATAGAGGACACCATTCTCAACTCATAATATAGTAATTATTTCTTGTTTGTCCTTGAGAATTTTAAAGAAAATTTTGGAGCCCTAATTACCATGTTTAATCTAGTGCAAAGAGGATAAGATGTGAGTGCCTTGTACTTTATAAGCATCCAATTTTCTAATGCGGGATTTAGTAATGGTAAGAGCGTGTTGAATAGATTCATTGGTAGGATCCAAGAAAGAAGTAGACATTCTTGATCAAGTTGCCCTTGCAAGGTTTTTTCTATATATTTGCAATTATAGGCAATTTTTTTCCATAGGAGTGATTATAGTCTAGAGAGAGCATTGTTCCACCAAGAGAGACAACTATCATCTTCTTGGGGCTTGGGAACCATATCCCAAGCACCATTGAGTTTGAAGAGGAGATTGGTGGAGTGATTATCAAAAACAACAAGGTGGAGATTAATAATGAGAGGGAGGTGATTAGAGAGGGAGGTGAGGTAGAGAGGTCAAGTTGACCAAAAAGGCCAAGGGGATTGGGGTATATTTGGAGGTTATGGGACACAACATTGATCCATCCTATTGAGTTTTCTATCTACCTACTATTGGAGTATGTGAACCAATGATTGGAGTAAAAATGAAAATTGTCATGGAGGGGATGAGATATGACCTAAGAGTTACAATAAAAGAGCCATGAGTTAAACTCTTCTTAAGAGAGTTTGGTGGAGCTGTTCCAACTACAACCATTGGAGTGCTCAATGATTTTAAAGTTCACACCATTATACCTTTTTGTTGTAGGGAGATGGAAGCTCATCCAATTACAATGCATGATGTGGCCTTTGGGATCATTAGGAGCATACATGGAGAAAAATCCTAAACTATGATCGTTAATGATCACAATAACCCACACACAATAATGCAAAATCCTATAGTGCAACCATGAAGGAGTGACACTTACCAAGACACAACAAGAAGAAAGGTATTCCTTTTGGTGGATGATGTACTTGATAATCCAAGGGGCTAGGCCCAACACATATATATTGTTGTCATCCAAGTGACTAGTCTGTAGAAAGTATGCTTCTTTCTAAACCATAAGTAGACACATTCCAACCATGCACCACCTAGTTTAACCTCTTGTAAAGAAAATACATCAGACTTGTAATTCACAATAGTTCTTTTCACATATAATTTTTTAGGGAAAGACATTTCCATAGCATTCCAATAGAATAATTTATGAAGAAGAGTGCACAAGGACATCTAAATTTGAGTTTAAGGAAAAGTAATTTAGCTAATGAGAGGAACAAGTTGGCTAGCATTTTACAAGACTTTAAGAACACTTGGAGGGAGTGGGAGTGTTGGTTAGTAAAGGAAGAGTGGGGAGAGGAGGTAGGGAAGGGGAAATTCAAGAGAAGAGGCATAGGCTTCGAGTCCTGACCATAAGAGGAAGAAGGGCTAGGAGAATGAGTGGTGATAAGACTTAGTTCATTTCATTTGTTTACCATGCACTAGCCTTCTTTGAGAACAACAACATAATAAGAGGGGGAAATTAGCATGAGAGGAAGTAGAGGATATAGGGGAAGAGGGATGAGAGTTGGAAGCAAGAAGTTGTCATGAAGAGGAGCCAAGAAAAAAAGGGTGGGAAGGAGCTAAGGTGGATGAGGGCTTGTGTTTCATTAGTGGGGGAGGGTTAGGCAAGGGTTTTGGTTTTTTGACAAGGGAATCTCAAATCAAATGGCTATTTTTGTGATTGTAGAAACACATGTTGGTTTTGTTCAAGAATTTCAAAGCCTAGTTCTAAACAACTTGATAGCCTTTGGTAGAGGTTGGGTGAGCTCAAGTTTGGTGCATGCTCTAGGATACACCCTGAGAATTTATCAAGATTATGGATGAGGGCTTGGGTTTCATTACTGGGGGAAGGTTAGGCAAGGGTTTTGGTTTTTTGACAAAGGAATCTCAAATCAAGTGGCTCCTTTTTGTGATTGTAGAAACACATGTTGGTTTTGTTCCAAAATTTTAAAGCCTAGTTCTAAACAACTTGATAGCCTTTAGTAGAGGTTGGGTGAGATCAAGTTCAATGCATGCTCGAGGATACACCCTAAGAGTTGAGAATTATCAAAATTATTATTGCACTAAATCACACAACCTAGTTGAGTCATAATATCTTTTAAGAACAACCTATAATTTAAATTCACTAATGAAAATTCAACCTATATAAGGTAGTTAGAGTGGATGCTTCTCAAAGGTGGAACAATTCCATGCCTAAAAATAACACATGTCCACAAATAACCCAAATACAATATTCAAGACAACTTGAGCATGTTCAAAAGAACCACACATACATAAAATGTAACGCTTATCTAACTATTTGATTGATTCCATCCCCCCACCCTAGTTTTCCTAATTTGTTATATACCACTTATAGAATTCCTTCTCTTAAAGGACACCATACAAGAAAATAATACAAGTATATTTTAGTTTCATATATCCAATAATTTATCATAGATTCATTCTAAGTTGTGAGTTCGTGTATGCATATGAGTATGAGGATTGGTGTAGAGAGTAGCCGATATTTTTATGTTTGGGTTTGGTATGGCTTGGGTTCAACCGTATAAAATTAGACAAAATATAAAATATGAAAATTCATAAATAAATAAAATTAAGCACAAAACACTATAGACAATGATAATTAGTCCCTGTGTATGTGTATGACAGGGATACTAAAGTCCCCCTCTTACTTTTTTAATGTTTATGCAAAAAGTAAAAATTAAAGGCCAATTCTAATGTTCCTTTCTTTAGTTGATTTTTTAAATTTGTTTCTAAAAAAGCTATTTGCTAGTGCATTTTCCTTGGGAGGAATTTTGATTTTTCATTTAAAAAAAAACACAAAAAAACATCCAATAGCATCTCATAAAATACATTATTAAGAAAGTATTTGAAAAGCTCGCACAAATTTGGAATTACATTTGTTGGATGTAACTAGAAGCAATGAAGATTGTAACATCAGAAAATGTCCCCTTGGGGGGGCTTTTCCCTCATAAGGTTTAGCTCTCGGGTCTTTTAAGTGCATTTAGGACATTTTAGTTCATATTTTGGCATCCCGATGGAATGAGACCTGGGTAACATGACAAATGGGACCTAGGAGGACCCCTTGAGTTGTACCCTGCCCAAAATAGGGGGGGAGGACTTGGGCGCCCATGCCCTAGTCCTGCCCTATTTTGGGGCAGCCCCAATTTCTAGGTGTCAGTTTATGACCGTTATTTGGTTATTTTGCCGACATGGTAAAGTTTGAATTTTAATTTCTTAGCGGGAGTGCTTGTAGATGCATATATAAGGAAGCTTAGGCATTCATTTGAGAACTGGATTACAACTAGAGCATTATTAGATGATCATTGCATTCTCAAGGTGATTGAAAGCTTTCTATTATGTTGCAAGAGCAGACTTGTGTGTTTTGTGTGTTGATATTTGCAAATTTGAGCATCAATTCCTTCATGGCATGAAGAGCATCTTCCTCCATGAAAGATTCACTACAATATGAAAATTCATAAATAAACAAAATTTAGCACAAAACACTATAGACAATGATAATTAGTCCCTGTGTGTGTGTATGATAGGGATACTAAAGTCTCCATCTTACTTTTTTAATGTTTATGCAAAAAGTAAAAATTAAAGGCCAATTCTAATGTTCCTTTCTTTAGTTAATTTTTTAAATTTGTTTTTAAAAATGCTATTTGCTAGTGCATTTTCCTTGAGATGAATTTTGATTTTTCATTTAAAAAAACACAAAAAAACATCCAATAGCATCTCATAAAATACATTATTAAGAAAGTATTTGAAAAGATTGCACAAATTTGGAATTACATTTGTTGGATGTAACTAGAAGTAATGAAGATTGTAACATTGAAAAATGTCCCCTTGGGGGCTTTTCCCTCATAAGGTTTAGCTCCTGGGTCTTTTAAGTGCATTTAGGACATTTTAGTTCATATTTTGGCATCTCGATGGAATGAGACCTGGGTAACATGACAAATGGGACCTAGGAGGACCCCTTGCATTGTACCCTACCCAAAATAGGGGGGGAGGACTTGGGCACCCACGCCCTAGTCCTGCCCTATTTTGGGGCAACCCTAATTTCTGGGTGTCAGTTTATGACCGTTATTTGGTTATTTTTTCGACACGGTAAAGTTTGAATTTTAATTTCTTGGCGGGAGTGCTTGTAGATACATTTATAAGCAATATTAGGCATTCATTTGAGAACTAGATTACAACTAGAGCATTATTAGATGATTATTGCATTCTCAAGGTGATTGAAAGCTTTCTATTGTGTTACAAGAGCAGACTTGTGTGTTTTGTGTGTTGATATTTGCAGATTTGAGCATCAATTCCTTCATGGCATGAAGAGCATCTTCCTCCATGAAAGCTTCACTACAAGGTGAGATATCATTGTGTTTTTTTATCATTAATTCATTTAGATTTGGCCTCTACCTCACAAGGGCACACTATCTCTATCTGACAAAGGTGTTTGGAAGACTTAAGTGTCCTTCTAGGGCTTGACTGAGGCAAGCTCCTAAACACCACAACCCCAAACCAAGTTTTCATGATTGCAGGTTATAGGTTGAGGAGCTGGACTGAGTGAAGTGACAGAAGAGCATATTGGAGTGTCTGAAGTGCAGGAAAGGAAGAAAAATTGGCCCCTAGACTAGGGCGCCCACTCCCTAGTCCCCGAAGTTCCGTATAGAGAAAATCTCTAATACAGAAGATTCAGGTTGCAGATCTTGTTGCCAGATCTGGACAGAAAATAGGGTCTTGGAATTGGGTGCCCATTCCAATGTCCCCAACTGTTCCGCTTCGGAACCCCAAAAATAGGTACTTTGTAATTCTGTATTTTGTTCCTGACTGTAAGAGCTTTTTTTCATAATTCACTGATTTGCTGTCGTATTTGCATAATTAGGGTTTTAATGGTCAATTGGACATAAGAGAAGGAAAAATTGATAATTAATTCCCTAATCCAAGTTTCCCTACATCTAAAAGTGACTCTAGGGTATGATAGTGCTTGCCACTCGACCCTAGATCCTTCAATGTTTAGTGGAGAGGCGGATTTTAACATCTAAGCAACAAAAGATTAAAAAAATCCAATTTTACCCTAAACATTTTGGTGAACCCATGTTTTTGAAATTAAATTGCAACTTGTTGAGTGTTTGTCTACAGATTTGGTGTGATTTCATTCATTCATATAGGCATTTACTTTATTGCATTGGGAAATTTTCAAAAAAAATTGAAAAAATTAGAAAAATACAAAAAAATTACATTGTTGGGCTTACTAAATGGTGTCAGTTCTTCCTAAATTTTCCTAATTCATGATTTTTGCATCAGATCTGATATAAACTATAGAAAATAACAAAAATTCAATATCTTTCTTTACATTTTTGTTATTTAATTGCTAGGGTTTTGTGGAAATTTTGTTAATTTTATATAACCTAGTAATTCCAAAATCTAGGGTTTGTAGGAAAAATATTTTATTAGATTTTTCTACTAATTTTAGAGGCTCATTCAAATTTTCATTTGGCTGTATTCTTACATTTTAGTGTGAATTTGCATTTAAATTTAAATTATTTGCATTTTTGCATTGAAAATTTCAACAAAAACTAGCAATTTTGGTGCATTTTCATTAAATTTGCATGGGTATTTTGCATGTTTAAACTTGAAAATCATTTTCAGATCTAAGAGTATGTAATTTCCATCAAAATTAGACTTCAAACCATTCGCATAGCATTTTGTTCCAAAATCTTAAACCTAGGGCTTCAAAAACAACGATTTTCACTAATTTTGGCCTTATTGACTTCATAAACTTGCACCATAGGTGTGTTGTGAAAGGTATTCTTGCATTAATTTTCTGTTATCAGGGTAATAATTTTTTTCCCTTCATAAAAATCTTCACAACACCCTTTTAACGGGCTCTTGTAGTGAAAATTTGGCGAAAAACTACACATTTTGACAATTTTTGCCCTAGGGTTTGACCTAGTTTGCACTCCAAGTGTGTTGTGACCATTTTTATTGATTTAGGTGACTAATATTACTAATATTATTCACTTTCCCTCCTAAAATTTCTTACAACGCCTCTTTTGCTAGGTCTTGGAGTTGAAAAACCGTGAAAAATAACCTATTTTTGCTATATTTTCACTAGGGTTTGACCTTAAGTGGCATTAAAAGCATGTTGTGTTGGATATTTTGGCTATAAGAGGATGTTATTACTGGTATTACTTGCTTTCCATCATAATTTTCCTCACAAAACCCTTTGTTATGCTCTCTTGCATTGAATTTTGGTGAAAAAAAAAGTGCCTATTTTGACATATTTTCATTGTAATCGACTTGGCATTATCTTAGATTTGCATCAAGAGTGTGTTGGGAGTGAACTTGTTGTTGTTTTGGACTGATACCAGACATATAACTTTCTACCCTTGACTAAAATCCTCATAACACCCTTCGGTTCATTCATTTGCATTTGAAAAGTATAGAAAATCAAGGATTTTAGGCTATTTTTGCTCTTGTCTTTTGCACCAAATTTGAACAAGCTTTCAAAATATGATTTGGCATTGAGTTGAGCATATAAGCATGGCCTCTAATCATGATAACAACAATAGGTTCCCTCCTAGACCTTACATGAAAAGAAAAGTACCCGAACCTAAAATTATCTTTACACCTCATGATAGAACAATCGATGATTCTGAAGGACCCCTTTACATCACTGTGCAAATAATGGGAAACAATGTGGAAGGAACTCTTATTGATCCTAATTGCATCACTAATGTCACCACTGAAAAATTCCTCTTTTCAAATCAATTAATACAAGGACCCTACACTCCTTCGAACTTGAGGATCAAAACACATACTGGCACATTAAAGAAACCATTGGGTAAGATATCATTGATAATAACTGTATTTGAGAAACATGTTGAACAATGGTTTGATATTACCCCCGATTTTGATACATTTGATATAAAACTCAGAATCCCTTGGTTACAGGTTATGAAAGTGGTCCCTTCAACTATTCATAAATGTGTTAAATTTCCTTTGAATGGACAAGTGCATGCCATCCATCGAAATACATACAAACCTTTAACTATGCAACAACACTTCACATTGGATTACTTTTGCAACAAAAATAACAACAAATTAGAGCTACGAACAGACCTCACATTCTTGAGCTATAGAAATTATAAAGCGAAACTATTACATCCAGTACCTAATCCTCCTACACAAGAAATGACAAAAGAAAAATAACCCGCATGTGAAGAGCACTTTAAACCAAAAGGACAAGATCCCTATGCTGAGGTTCCTCCCTTGAAATCCTTACAAGGATCAGGAGATCATTGTCAACAACAAAATATTCCACCTCGACAAGTGAGGTTTGATCCCTGTGCTTCATCTTCTAATTTACAAGAACCTATGAAAGAGCAAGGCCCTGTCTTACAAAAGATAAGTGGTCGAACAAAGAGAAATAAAAAAGAAAGAGAAAGAAGGAAAAGAAGACAAGAATATGCCATAAACCTAGCCTCTCAACAAGAAAACATTGATCCCAACATTCAACCAAATAAAGACAATCTTAACTATGAACAACATAATGAACAAGATATGAATTTGGCTATGGTACCATATGTCCCACTATCCACCATCATTAGGGAATGGGATGATGACAACGATGATTTGCTTATAGACAACTTCTAGCCCGACAGGGGCTCTATAGGTAAGTATCTCTAACCCTTTATGTGTTGTTTAGGCCTCCTAGGATGACCTCAGATTCTCCCGTAAGGTTCGAGATAACAGGAGACCGCCTCTGTTGTGACCTTCTTCTATTTGTATCATCATTCTTCTATATTACCTCTCTCTGATTTTATTGTTGTGTGTTGTGTCTGATGGACATAGCGTCATGGTTGGTGACTTGGGGGCACCCTCCTACGTGATTGTCCTTAAGACACTTGTTTCTCCTCTCTTATTTATTGTTTCCCTTCCTCTAGTGTTTCCATCTAGTGGGCGGATGACGACAAACATTTATACTGATGCGGACCTAGTGTCCCTTTCGAGAGCAATCAAAAAAATGGACTATAGTTCCTAATATGATGATGGAGTTGTATATCTTATCCGATGCTTGGCTAGTGGAAGCACTCGTGCTTTCCACGTAGTGAATAATATGATGTTTCTATCGCATTTACAAACCTTAATAATACTGCTGCTCTATGCACCTTTGTTTGCCTTTGAATCTAGCCTTGGTGGTACTCGATTAAGAGAGCTTCATGATATAGCCCTACGGTTATCCTCAAACTCTGAATTCATTGTATAACCTTGGCTCTTTGTGTGGTTAATCATATGCATTGATGTTGTTGTTTATCATGATGTCGTAAACACTAACATGTTTCTTGTAGGGATGTGTTTGTGGGAACATTTGGTGATCGTAAAGTATATGTCACCTCCGGGGGGCATGGGCTTTGCAAAAGTTGGTGTTCCCTTGTGTGTTTTCTTCCTACCTTAACGTGCTTGATATCGATGCATGATATCAACCACCTTAAGGTGGGGGCATAGAAGGTAAGTTGTTTGTTATAGATGTTAGCAATGTGTTTGACCTCAGATGCAAAGACTTGCGCTAGAGTAGTGCATCTTGCATCCTAAGTTTGTTTGCAATCAATCAATCAATCATGTAAGCCCTCTGCGGAGGCAGGATATCGCGCATATCCTTTTTCTTAAGCCCTCTGCAGAGGCGAGGATGATGTATTTCTTAGAGCAGATTGCATCATCCTGTCATTTTCAAAAGTCCTTTGCAGAGGCAGGGAGCGGTTATGTGACTAACGCAACCCTTAAGCATGTTTTCGGCAATTGTTGTGGCGAAGCGCAATCATCGGTGTGTGCCTGTAATGTGCCTGAGATGGTGATCAACCTAGAAATAGCAAACACACCATCGCTTGTTTGCCGTGTTTTCTCCGTGTCTTCAAGTGTTGTGTTTTGGTGTGCTTGTTTTGTATGGCGTGTTTGTTGCCCCATATGCATAGACCAGTGCTATTGAGTAGTGCTTCATGCATTTTGGGAGGTTTTGCGTGTATTACGTGTGTGTCACCCCATATGCAGAGACCGACGCCATTGAGTAGTGCTTCCTAAATTTTGGGAGGTTTGTTTACTTTCTAGTACTTGCATTTGCATTTCATATATATATATATGAGAAAAAGAAAAGAAAAGATATCATTTCTATCTTCCATGCATTAATTGTCTGCTCTGTGTTTTGTGTAACTATAACTGTCTTCTCTATGTTTTGTGTGCCTGTTATTGTCTTCTATGTGATTGGTGTACCTTCTTTGTGTTTGATGTGTTTGTTGTGTTTGTGACCTTACTTTAATGCATGTATTGGCCTCGCGTTTATACATATATTAAAGTGGGGGCTAAATGTAACGTCGAAAAATGTCCCCTTGGGGGCTTTTCCCTCATAAGGTTTAGCTCCCAGGTCTTTTAAGTGCATTTAGGACATTTTAGTTCATATTTTAGTATTCCGATGGAATGAGACCTGGGTAACATGACAAATGGGACCTAGGAGGACCCCTTGAGTTGTACCCTTCCCAAAATAGGGGGTAGGACTTGGGCACCCGCGCCCTAGTCCTGCCCTATTTTGGGGCAGCCCTAATTTCTGGGTGTCAGTTTATGACCGTTATTTGGTTATTTTGCCGACACGGTAAAATTTGAATTTTAATTTCTTGGTGGGAGTGCTTGTAGATGCATATATAAGCAAGCTTAGGCATTCATTTGAGAACTAGATTACAAATAGAGCATTATTAGATGATCATTGCATTCTCAAGGTGATCAAAATCTTTCTATTGTGTTGCAAGAGCAGATTTGTGTGTTTTGTGTGTTGATATTTGCAGATTTGAGCATCAATTCCTTCATGGCATGAAGAGTATCTTCCTCCATGAAAGCTTCACTACAAGGTGAAATATCATTATGTTTTCTATCATTATTTCATTTGGATTTGGCCTCTGCCTCACAAGGGCATGCTCTCTCTATCTGACAAAGGTGTTTGGAAAACTTAAGTGTCCTTTCAGGGCCTGACTGAGGCAAGCTCCTAAACACCACAACCCCAAACCAAGTTTTCATGATTGTAGGTTATAGGTTGAGGAGATGGATTGAGTGAAGTGGCAGAGGAGCATATTGGAGTGTCTGAAGTGTAGAAAAGGAAGAAAAAATGCCCCCTAGACTAGGGCGCCTGCTCCCTAGTCCCCGAAGTTCCGTGTTAGGAAAATCTCTGATACAGAAGATTCAGGTTGCAGATCTTGTTGCCAGATCCAGACAGAAAATAGGGTCTTGGACTTGGGCACCTGCTCTAGAGTGCCCGACTGTTTCGCTTCGGAACCCTGAAAACATGTACTTTGTAATTCTATATTTTGTTCCTGACTATAAGAGCTTTTTCCGTAATTCACTAATTTGCTGTCATATTTGCATAATTAGGGTTTTAATGGTCAATTAGACATAAGAGAAGGAAAAATTGATAATTAATTCCCTAATCCAAGTTTCCCTACATCTGAAAGTGACTCTAGGGTATGATAGTGCTCGCCACTCGACCCTAGATCCTTCAATGTTTAGTGGAGAGGCGGATTTCAACATCTAAGCAACAAAAGATTAACAAAATCCAATTTTACCCTAAACAAAGATATGTTAGTATGTCAAGCGAGTGGTCTAGTACTCATGAATCATAGACAAGGAATGTAAATTGTTTAACATATCTAAGATTTATTATAGTCTAAAACTCTTTATTTTTCTTCTTTATTTTTTCAATTTGATGGCATGTGGAGACTCAACAAGGACGAACTCTTGTTTGTTGGTGATATGGGGATATTTTGAATTTGTTCCTACCAATAGCCTAATGCCATAAGTACATGAGAATAAATCAAGTGTCTTGGTTGCACACTTGAGAGTTCTTATGTCACCTCCATTAGACATATGTCATACTCTCATGAATTGGTGGATGAACATAGCCCCAACAACTAACTTTATTAACCATGCATTTGGTTTATGCACTATACATTGCGACTAAGATGCCACCATCCTAACCACAATAGCCAAACTCTAACTAGTTGTAACATCACATTCCATAATGCCCATTAATTAACATAAATATTCATCTTAACCAAGAATTAGAATACCTCATGATTATCATAAATTAGAGTTAAACAATAATGAATCATTATCCTTTCAATAATTAAGCACATTATTCTAAAGCAGAATATAACAAAGCTTTCAATTACAATATCCAATTACATCTCATTAGTGAATAACCTTCACTATGCATGTACAAAGTTATGCTCAAGGCATCAAATATCAAATTATACATAATAATTGATTATCAAGTCATATAATGAGAAGCACTACATCTGGAACATATGACATCTATCTTCATAAGCCTCAGCTTGTCTCATGCTTGGGAAGGAAAGCATCATCCAGGTGCTTTTCCTCCAACCATAGAGTGCAGGTCCCCCGCACAACTTCATACCTAGAAGCGGCCCTACCCTTCACAGAAGGGATAAATATAAGGAACTGATAGGTTAGCCATCTGAGTATCTGGTGTTGTGTCCTTCGTAATGCCTCTTGGTCACACAACTATAGATCCACTCTAACTATGTATCACACTACTGGAGACATTATACCATCTGGAGCATTGTGGACTGACAATGCATGCAAAGATAGATGCATTGCTTTGGCCAAAGATTTATATACATATAAGTTACGCAATGAACGTTGTCGTATGTCCACCACCGCAACTCGACTTATAAGCTATCATGTCTTACAGTATACATAAATTTGACCCTTCTCGGTCTAAAACAGTTAAGTTCAAATCATCTTAGTCCATTTCTTGGACATTCAACTTTTCTCTTGATAACCCATTCTTAAGGTTCTCGTTGCTTAAGAAATTGGGAACTAGTGACTCCACGCCACTTTGTCCCACATTTGTTTGCATAAAAAGGTTCAATCATGCTCTCAACACTTAACCAAACTGGCTTGGTGTTTACTTTGTTTACCTCCTCTCAAGGTTTACATTTACGTCATAATATCGATAGTTGAACTTGTAGTGACTCATAGAGTCGATTCCCTTTAACAAGGTTCAATCTTAGGAGACCTTCTTGATTTCAAATTTTTAAAGAAGTAACTTAGCTATTCGAAAAGAAGGCTTTCATGTACTTTTACACAACATGATATATGGTGACAAGGTTCTATTCTTGTAAAAAAAACATTTCAAGGAAAATCTTTCCCTTAAGGAAATATGGCTCAAACCCATAGGAGTCAAAAGACAATAACATGTTTACAAAAACCTTCTCATTACCATGAGAAATCATTTAGTATCAAAATAAAATACATGCACAATGGATATCATTGCATGTAGTCGAAGGTTTACTTCTTTCACTTTGAGGTGATAAGTATAATGTTAAGAACAATGGTTCAAGAAAAGGTTTCCCATCAAGACTAGAACAATCTTCATCATAATATGGATTGGTATTACATAGCTATCATAAGTCTATAACACCATATGATTCGATTTTGTTTGCCATCATATGCAAGGCTCCGTTATTGAGAACATAGGCCGAAGCTCTCAGCTATTACAGACATTAAAAGCATAGTTGCCCTATCGGGCTATACCAATAAAACAACGTTCAAGCCTTCACATCTATCACAGTCATTTAAAACACAGTCGCCCTATCGGGCTATACCAATAAAACAACTTTCAAGCCTTCACGGATTTCTTTCAACCAGTACAAAACATTATAATAGAATATCAAAGCTCAAAAGTCGACAATCATGAGTTAATAACCCTACACGGGTTTATCATAGTTAAGAAATGATAAAGCCTTTAATTAAATACAATCATCTAAACAATTGTAAATGAATGCGTATGGATTAAACTATGTTTGATTTTTTTCTCCTTGACATTTCGGATCATACTCCATGATCCATCATCAGGAGAATAAATCATGGAGTATGATCTGAAATGTTGAGGAGAAAAAATTCAAACACAGTTTAATCCAGAAGCATTCATTTACATCTTAACAATGACAAGGAATTATAGTAGTTTAATAGGGTTCGAAACCATGCCATATGGCATACCATAGGCTTCATATATGCACACTCACCTGTTGCAGCACCAAGTTGGTCGATGTTTAACTATACACACAGTATATTATTTGCAACCTTAGCAAAGGTGATAACAATTATCATAACAAGAATATATAGTATTTAACCATATCAATGAGATGGCTTCATAAGCCATTGCATAACAATGCCAAGTATAACGTGGGTCAACAACATCGACACCCACTCAATAACAATCGAAGGCTATTATTAAAAATGATTATCGAGTATAAATCGTTAAGCTACAGCTCATACCTGTAGCTAAATCTTGTTCGAAGGTAGAAACTGGGCACAATGTATACATGGTTCCAATTCGACTTCTTCAAGCATTCGTTGTAACAGCGACAACTTTGCCAGAATCTTGTATCTCTTTGTCTGAGAGTCACCCCAAAAGCATCACACCTCCACAACACAATACAAGCCAATGATCCCCAAAACCAAACTCACTATCCAATTCAGAATTAATTGATTCTTTGCATGCATGCAAACAAGAACAATTTTTGCTGAGCTTAAAGCTCGCCACCTTTTCCATCAACCATAGGTTGGCTAAGATAATGGATTGAGAATAGGGCAGCTACCACTCTCCTTCCCACTCCTCGCGGGTGGTGACTGGTCGAGTGCCCCCAACAACACATAAAAAACATTTGAAAAAAAAGAATAATATAATTATTAAACATGTTTGGCCCCATGAAGGGGTTAAACAAGTGTAACATATAAAAATATACAAGCACTTCCTTATATAAGGTTTAAGGATTATAAATATCCAAGGTGCAAATAATATCAACACTATTAGATAAGGACACATTCTTACGATGTGACTACGGGGTTGAGCACTACTTCCCTGGAAAGCATCCTTCACCGAAAGACATAAATATCTAGAGAAAATAGTCACAATACATAATGTGGAAAAAGAACATGGAACCAAAGGGTCCTCCACAACTTTGCCGAAATTAGCAAGCAACTTAAAAAGAGACGTTCTTGAAAACATCGTCATTTCGACAAATTGACGTTGAAGACGTTGAGAAGAGTCCAGTTGACTAGTCAAAGAGAGAGAAAGTAAAAGACTAACACAGGAGATGAAACTCACCCTAATTGCAAGGATTCAAAGGACAAAGTTTGATACTCAAATGGTTGTTTAACCTCTTTTCCCGACATCTATCTCTTGCTCCTGGATGATACCCTCCTTCCGTCTTCGAAGGATGTTTACTTTCATGATCAAACTCACCACCATAGAATCATGATTAGTGTATCATCATATGACTAATAAATCATAGTAATTAAATAATCATTTCAACTTGAAATCTCATATCTAACTAGCATTAGTCAGTTTCCTCATAAACAATGATTAATCTGATATTTTCCACAAACATCTAATCATTCAATTCTAGTTAATCATCCTGATTACCATGCAAACGTAAGATTAATCTAAATCATAAGTTGGGGATGTAACATATCTCCCCCCATAAGCATCATAGTCCCCAATGATTTAATGTCTTCATAGTCAATCAACATAATAAGAGAAATGTTTTGAGAGCATAATAAAAAGTTTTTCAGAAAAGATGAGGAAATCTCGCATAAAAGTCATCATAGTTTTCCCAGGTGGCATTTTCCTCTGCATATTGGTCCCATTGGACCTTGCATTGTGTTAACTCTTTGTTACATAAGTGTAGCTTACGTGTTTCGAGCACCTTGATGGGCTCGATCACCACTACCCTTGGGTCCTTCACCTGTATAGCATTCCAAGCATAGGAATTTGATTATTTGTAGTATTCAATTTTTTCAAATTAGAAACATGAAACAGATTATGCATCATGGCTAGAACTAGCGGTACAACAATTTTGTATGCTACTGGGTTGACTTCTTCGAGAACTTCGAAGGGGCCCATGTATCTAGGTGCCAATTTGGACATCTTTTCAAATTTAATAGAACTTTTCTAAGGTTTTACCCTTAAGAAAACTTTCTCTCCCACTGTGAAATGCCTTTTGATGCGCTTAGCATCCGCATAGCTCTTTTGTCTATCATTGGCTTCAGCTAGCCTTCTCTTAATCAGATGGACTTGCTCTTCCATTTCTGATAGCATTTCTGGACCAAGGCCAACCCCATCTTCTAGCTTGTCCCAACTTATAGGGGTTTGGCACTTCCATCCATATAATGCCTCAAATGGAGCCATCTTAATAGCATAGTGATAGGAATTATTACAGGCAAATTACACCAGAGGAAGATAATCCTGTGAGGACCGCCCTTTTTACTACTGTTGTTATGACTATTTACAGTACTGTTATTGTTACTTTCATATTTGTGGGATAGCAGTTCCCGGAATTTGTCAGACTATTTAACTTTATTATGTTTTCGGAAAAACTAATTGGGTGATGTTTGGATAAGTTTACTTTTCAGAAAAAAGAATTAGGTGATGATGGAAAATTGTAATATGATTTTAATTATGTTAAATTGTACTAGGGCATGAGAATGCATGTTTTATTTAAGTTGCTTCGGCTATGATGAATTTATGTGGTTACTGATCTTGTAATTGAGTGTGCAGGGATTACTAATCGAACCACAGATTTTGGAGATCATTCCACACCTTGTTATTTGTTATTCCCTGTTAAGCCGATCTGGTTCCACGAGGAACCAAGATCTCTTTGTGTTTGATGTCATGATGTAATGTGGTCTTTCGTATGGTCGAGTGGGTTAGGTTACCCTCATGTAACATTATTTTTATAATTAGTGTTGTAAAGAGATTGAATTTGAAATTCCTTATTTTATTTAAATTATGAGGCCCTTTTCTTGTGCCTTACCTTGACCAGGGGTGTCTTGTATGGGTTAAAGTTGACCCTGGGTTATACCCCATGGGTCCAGGGGCCCATTTGGCATGGGTAACCCTTGAGTAACCTCCATCTAGTCAACTTAACCTTCCCCTGAAGTTAAGTGGCGAAAATTGGAGGTAGGAGGGGACATGATGGGTTGTACCAACACCCAACCCATCCCCTCTACTTTCCCCTAGATAAGAGATGCCATCCATTAGTGAAGGTCACCTCTTCTTTAGTGAGATTCCCCCATGTACTCTGGGGACACCCATGTGAATAAAGGAGAAAGAGGCATGGGTCACCTGTCTTGTTCCCATTTAACTCTTTTTTTTATTTCTCCCATGAGAAAGTGGAGTCACATGAGAGGAATAAGGAGTACCCTTGGGAATGGAGAGTGACATAAGCCACCAGGACAGAATAGTGGTTTTGGGGAAGGGTGAGGAGGTGACAAGTGTCACTTCCCCATTTCTCAAAATTAAAAGAAAGAGAATTTGGGTTATTTATTTTCAAATTTTGGGATGAGAGGGAGTTAGTTGAATTTTGGGAAAAACTTTCATTTTTGCCTTACCAAAAATAGAGAAGTTAGTTTGGAAGATAGAGAAGGGAGAGGGAGTTGGTGGCTAAGGTTGGAAGTGAACTCTGTGGACTCTGCAACAGCTTCATTCCAGGAGGGCTTTGCAAGGTTGGTCTGAATTTTACTTTTGTTTTTGTAGAACTGAAATGTGTATGAAATGTGTGTGAAATATGTGTTTAGATTTGTTTTCTGTGGGGTTCTTGTCGGGTTGTTTGACAGAGCGTCTCCCACTTGGGAGAAATGCTCATCAAGTTTGGGGTAGGGGAGGAGAGATCCTCCTCGGGTGCATACCTGTTTCCATCTTTTGGGATGTTGAAAGCCTTGAGGGCATGTATCTGTGACTGTATTTTTGACTTGAGAGTCCTATACAGATTACTTAAAAATTGTGATCACACTTGGTTGAGACCAAGAGAAATTTATATTGGTTCATTTATCTGTCAGGGTGACACTCTGGAGTCGAGTGTGTCCACTCTCCTGCCCCTTATGAAACTCACTGTAGTTGAGTTTCCGTATTGTGTAAATTACCCACGGGTGTATGTGTGCTTTGGGATTGTTGTTGTTTCTGTTGTGAAGTGAAGTGTTTGAGTATCCAGGTGTGAGTATGGTCTCCCTAGCTCGGGGGTGACCCACTTGCGGGTCTACGGTAGGGAGGAGAGCTAGATGAGTGGTGTTTTCTTCTTTGTTTGTCTTTGATACGCAGGTTTTCTCTTGGAGCTTCTGGTTGGCTATTTATGAAGAAACAGTTCATCTTCTTTGTCATGAGAATTAGGCCTGGTTCATTTCATAGAGATGAAGAGAGAACACCTCTCTGGTTATTGTTGTAAATTAATGTTATTCTGGGAGTGAAGAAAATCACCTCCCTGATCTTGTTATCATTGGACTTTTATTTGGTTGTCATAAGTTATCAGTTGTATACTGTTTGGGAGAAGAAAGTTCACATTTGGGAAGTTAAGTGGTGGTATTCATGATTGAGAAGCTGTAATATGAATGTGCTTAAATTTTAAGTTGATGTTTGCAACCTTTGTTCAATAGCAATTTTTGTGTTTCAAGTATTACTGAAAGGAAAAGTTCATTTTTGCAATCTAATCTGAGCTGTTTACATTTGAAAGTTTGGAATTGCTTAACTAGTTGAAATGCTAGTTTTTATAGTTCAATGTTAAAATGGAAAAGACAGTTTTAAATGTTTGAGTTATTCTCCATATTTAGTGGATTCTGTTAATTTAGAAGGATTAGAGGAAATCTAGCATGTTTATATATTCTGTTTGTAAATTTAAGAATTCTTAAATGTTTATGAAAATGGAAATATATACTTATAATAAGGGGATAGCTATTTACCATTTCTACCGATTAAGTGAAGTTGGGATATATATATATATATATATATATATATATATATATATATATATATATATATATATGTATTATGACATTATCTTTATAACAGGTTGATTTGGAGAAAATGAATTAAGTAGTGAATTTGAGAACTTTAGGAATTATATAACTATATATATATATATAAATATATTTATATATATTTATAGATATATATATATTTCACATTTTGAGTAATTTTCATTTTTATAGAATAATAGAGAAATTGAAAGTAATTATCATTTTTTTTATGAGTTTGAATGATATATATCAATATAAAAATAGATATATATATATATATATCTATATATATGAAATATATCTACATATATAAATATATTATCGTTGATTTATATATATATATATATATATATATATATGAATATATATCTATATATATATATATATTATTGTTGATAGAAATCAACGAATAGCACCATATGAATGACTATCAAAGTTTAAGCCGCGGGAGAAAACACAGTCGCGGTTTATAATGGGCGGTGGGGAGAAATCCCCACCGCAGGCCCTCACATGTACATGGAGGTGTGGAGTGGGGCGGAGCCCCACCCACACCCCACGTCGTGGGAATGTGGGTGGGGCTCCGCCCCACTCCACATCCCCCCTTCCCCTTATGCCTCCCGCGGCCTGCACAGGCCCGCCGCTCTGCGGCCACCGCCGACCCTGTCCGCCGCTCTGCGGCCACCGCCGAGCCTGCTTCTCTGTCACTGCGGCCACCGCCGCCCATGGCCGCCGTCGGCTGTGGAATCTAAAGCAAAAAAAATGTTAGGGCTTTGGCCCTAACATATGATTGGTTTATTTGGAAAATAAATACATTTTTATAGCTCTATATATAGGCATATATATATGCTATATATGTCCATGTATATAGCTATATATATAATAAAATAATGATTATATATCTATCTATATATTTATATATAAATAGATATATACATAGAGATATATACATATATAGTGGTAAACCAATTTCGTCCTATACATAGACATTAAAATATATATATATATATATATATATATATATATATATATATATATATAATATACATAGGAGTAAATCTATGAACCATGTTATTGGGCCCTCGTTTAAAATCGTTATAAACTATGTCTCATGGATATAGAGAAAAAAAAAATTATAACAAATTATATTTTCACAGTAGATGTTATTAAGTGTTGAACACAACAACCAAAGAAGTGATATTACCATGATCAGGGTTTTATAAAGTGGAGAGCCTCCTACATCTATTTACAACGTTATACGAGTCACAATCAGTGTATTAATAGTCATTAAGAGTAATAGTAACAACAGTAATTATAAACAAGAGAAAATAAAATTATAATGTAAAAGAGAGTTAAGGAATATTCAGTGATACTCTGGAAAGAGTTTCTCAGAAGTTTCAACTATCAACGTAATATAAATCACCCGAAAAATGAAGAGGAAAATTACAGATCACCTTGCTCAAAAGAACACTGGAAATAAACTTAAGAAGCCACCACTGACAATCCATGTAGCCATTTTAATCTCAACTGTAGCAAACGACCTCATAAGTAAACCTGTAAGAGAGTCCGAAGAAGAAAACCTAACATTGGAAAACACAGAGGAGAAAATGCGCGACTTTTCCCACATGGGATAAGAGAACTAAGTTGACGGACCCTTCTGCTAAATCTGCTTAGGAACAGGTTTAATAAGTACATACGAAGAGGAGGAACCTAGATCGGGGAAGATTAGGAGACCGAGTCCAGCGAAATAGTAAACCAGCCTTTGTGACCTAGATCATCCTGAAATTAGGTTTAAGATCAACAATAGCTGCAGTGATAACCCTGATTGACGTAAATCATGAAGAAAGGACAGGATGCACATAAAGAAAGCATAGAAAACGAAAGAGAGAGAGAGACCGAAATATAAACACACTAAATTAACAGAGAAATAGTTAAGGTAAGGGCGATAAAGATACAATCAAAATTAAGAACTTGTGAAAAGGGAAGAGAGAGCAACCAAACCGCCTTGTTGAAAATGCTAAGTCATAGGAGGAGTATGTTTCAGGAAACAAGAGAGGAGACAGACAACCGTGCCTGGCTGAAAAATGACTAAATAGGGAGATCACTAGCCAGTTTAGTCGGAACAAGGCGTCGTGGGAAGTTGTTACTCTATCAGCGAACCACGTGCGTAAATGAGTGCAGCGTAATTCCCACTAACGCCGTAAGGCATTATGCTACCGAAAATTGCCGAGGGTTCGATTTGAGAACTTTGGTAATCTCACTCTTGCAATGACGTTAGCAGCGTTGTATAGTCCCTCTTGTTGATCTGTATGCTTCTGGTTGCACGCAATTGTACTTGTATTCCGCCGAAGAGTGTAGTGTTTCGCCATGAGAGAACACCGTCGAGCATGCGTACGCATGCGAAGGGGGTTTTTAGGACAGTGTGAGAAAAGTTTTTCATATCTCGTGTCATAACCACATAACAGATGTGGCTATGACACGTGCGATGTGTGTTGAGATCACATGGAAAATGTGGGCATGACAAATACTCCCATTTGTATTGTTGATCCATGCAATACATTCTCAATAAATCCTCCAACACTTGGTTTACCCTCTCAGTTTGGCCATCCTTTTCAGGATGATAAGTAGAGCTTATATTCAACTGGGTTCCAAGTGAAGAGAACAAGGTTTGCCAGAACCTCGATGTCATTCGTGCATCCCTATCTGAGATAATCTTCTCAGGAATGCCATGCAATCTAAAAATCTCTTGAATAAATTTTTAGGCTATGACGAGTGCCCCATCCATCAAGTTCCTAGGTATAAAATGAGCAGCTTTGGTAAGTCTATCCACTACAACCAAGATAGCATTGTGTCTGTTCCTTGACATAGGAATCCCTTGCACAAAGTCCATGCTTATAATTTGCCATTTCCACTCATGGATTTCATGAGGGTATAAGAGTCCTGCCAGGTGATGATGTTCCGCCTTCACCCTCTTGTATTCAATGCACGTAGATACAAAATTTGTAGCATCCCTCTTCATTCCTTTCCAAAAATATAGGGGTTTCAAATCAACAAGTAACTTTGTTACTCCAGGATGTCTAGAATACGGTGAACAATGAACCTCCTTCCACACCATATTCCTTAACTCTACAGAGTTAGGTACATACATCCTTCCTTTAAACCTTAATAACCCATCTGGTTTAAGGTTGAAATTTGTATATCTCAGATTTTGGGGATTTTCCTTAAGGGCATGTTTTACTTGCTCATAAAACTCATCTCCCTTAGATTTCTGTAATACCTGATTCCTAAAATCAAAATGTATGGAGATCATTGAGGAGATGTGTCTTCTCCTACTCAAAGCATCTGCCACTAAGTTTTCTTTTCCTTGAATATATTTAATCTCAAAATCATAATCCGAGATAAATTCCGACCATCTTCTTTGTTGAGCATTAAGATGAGGTTGAGTAAACAGATATTTGATTCCCTGATGATCTTTTTTTAACTCAAAAGGTTTTCCGAGCAAGCAGTGTCTCCACATTTGCAATGCATGAATGCCTGCTGCCAATTCCAAATCATGTGGGGCATAGTTTTGTTGATAATTTTTTAGTTTTTGGGATTCATACGCAATGACTTGTCCATCCTGGACTAGTACACCTCCTAAGCCTTCCCCTGAGGCATT
This sequence comes from Cunninghamia lanceolata, assembly GCA_027924645.1. Taxonomy (NCBI): domain Eukaryota; kingdom Viridiplantae; phylum Streptophyta; class Pinopsida; order Cupressales; family Cupressaceae; genus Cunninghamia; species Cunninghamia lanceolata. The sequence continues at coordinate 4,229,650 of BSBN01000395.1, read as the reverse complement.
GGTAATGACTACAAATTGACCTTTTGGGTTAGGTACCTTCAAAATTGGTGCTGAAGTCAATTTTTCCTTCAGTAGGTCAAAGGCCTCGTGGCACTTTTCTGACCACTTGAATCTCTTGCCTTTTCTCTGCAAGGAAGTTATAGGATATGCAATTTTTTAAAAGTTTTTCACAAACTTCCTATAATAACTTGCAAGGCCCATAAAACTTCAAACCTCATGAACATTTATTGGTATCGGCCATTCCAAAATAGCCTTAATCTTGGCTGGGTCCATAGCTATTCCCTTAGCTAAGATTATGTGGCCCAAATACTGCACTTCCTTCTAAAAGAATGTACACTTAGAGAGCTTGCCATACATTTTATGTTCTCTCAACCTCTGAAGAACAATTCTTAAATGCTACAGATGTTCTTCCTCATTCTTAGAATAGATTAGAATGTCATCAAGAAACACTAGGACAAACTTGTCCAAACAATCCCTAAACACACTGTTCATTAGATTCATAAATGTCGTCAACGCATTCGTTAATCAAAAAGGTAGGACTGTGAACTCATAATGCCCATACCTTGTTCTGAAGGTTGTCTTATGGATGTCCTCATCCTTTAACCTCAATTGGTGATACCCAGACTAAAGATTGATCTTAGAAAACACAGTTGCACCCCTCATTTGATCGAAAAGATCATCGATGCGAGGCAACGGTTATTTATTCTTGTTTAATATGAAAAGAGGGGATTTTTATGACAATGGTTGTTTTAAGGGTTTATGTTGATCCTCCTTTCACCACTAAACATTCAAGGATATTCAACTGAGTAGAGAAATCTACTACAGATCTCCTATCACTTGGAACATAGGGGAAGATTAGAATTGTGTGAATTTGTTGTTCAATTAAGTCCAATTATGCTCAAAACCCTAATTTTGTAAAATCGTAAACAAACGAATAAATTACAGAAAATGATCACAAATAGAGATATCAAATGACAACCAAATACATACCATATTTTGAAGCTCGGTGTGCGAAAAAGTCAAGGACTAATGAGCAGGTGCCCTAGTTCAATGTACCTGCTTTTGTCGAGGTCTCTGAAGAATGTTTGCAACCTGTTTCTGTTGTCACAAAGATTTCACTGCTTCAGAATCTGAAGGACTAATGAGCGGGCGCCCAAGTCCAAGCCCTAGTTTTCTTCTTAGATCTACAATTCTGACATTCTGTACTGCTCTCCTGTAACTCCACTTCTTTCGCTTCCAAAACCTGCAACCTGCAATTGCAGAAAAGTGGGTTGGGGGTTGTGGTGTTTAGAGGCTTGCCTCAGTCAAGCCCCAGAGAGACATTCATGTCTTCCGAACACCATTGTCAGATAAAGGGTGTGTATCCCTGTGGGATAGAGGCAAAATCCAAATGATAAATGATATAAAACACAATTAATATCACCTTGTAGTGCAGATCTCATGAAAAGAAGATGCTCTTCATGCCATGAGGAGAATGACGTCAAATCTATAAATACAAACACAATAACAACACAAAATACTGTTCTACAACACAATGAATGCCTTGAATCACTTTCACATAAGCACATAGATAAAAAATGCCATCTAGTTTACAAATGAATCACTAATCATGCTTATATACAAACATTCCTGCTAATAATTTCGTAATTCAAACTTGAGATGTCAGCATAGGACCTAATAATGGTCATAAAACTGACACCCAAAAATAGGTCCTGACCTAAAACAGGATAGGACTAGGGTGCGGGTGCCCAAGTCATCCCCCTATTTCAGCCAGGATTTATGCTAAGCACACCCCCTAAGTCCCATTTGCCATGAAACTTTAGGGTTTTCTCATCGGGAGTCACCATTAATAAGCAAGATGACCTAAATGCATTCTAAAGGACCTAAGAGCTAAACCTTAAAGGGAAAATCCCCCAAGGGGACATTTTCTGACATAACATTTAGCCCCCACTTTAATGTATGTATTAACACAAGTCCAATACATGCATTAAAGTACGATCAACAAGCACAGTAAACATGCCAAGCACGGAGAAGACACACCAATCATAATGAAGACAATAACATACATGTAAAACACGAAGAAGACAGTTACAGTCATGCAAAACACTGAGAATACAACATTGAAGACATGCAAAACATAGTGAATGCAGTGATTATTTCTTTTTCTTTTTCTCATATATGAAATGCAAATGCAAGTACAAGAAAAGTAAACACACAACCTAAAATGCAAGAGGGACTCATCACCACTAGTCTTTAGACTACATATGGGGAAACAGACACGCAATACAAATCTCAGAGTGTAGGAGGAACTCATTGCCACTTGTCTTTAGACTGCACTTGAGAACAAACACGCCATACAAATCAATCATGCCATACAAATCTCGAAGCATAGGAAGGCCTCATCACCACCGGTCTTTAGACTATGCTTGGGAACAAACACGCCATACACACACACATGGAAGACATGGAAAAAACATGATAGACAAGAGATGGAAGAAACCTATTGTTAGGTTCACAGCCATCTCAAGCACATTACAGGCACACATCGACAATTGCGCTTCGCCACAGCAATCACTGAAGACACGCTTAAGGGTTAAGATAGTCTCAGATCTGCTCCCCGCCTGCTCGGAGGACTTATTAGAAAATGACAGGATTGTGCAACCTCCTCGAGAAATACACCATCCCCACCTCGCATGGAGGGCTTAAAATAAAAATGATATGCATGATATTCTGCCTCCGTAGAGGGCTTAAGTGATTGAAGTAGATTTCAAGCTTTACAAACACACTTTGCTAGCATCTAAATCAGACAACTTACCTTATATGCCCCCACCTTAAGGTGGTTGATATTGTGTACCAATATCAAGCACGTTAAGGTAGTAAGAAAACACACAAGGGAACACGAGCTCTCACAAAGCCCATGCCCCCCGGATGTGACATGTACTTTACGATCACCAAATGTTCCCACAAACACACAATTTCCTACACGAAAAGTTGTTAGTATCCATATAATCATGATAAACAACAAATTTATATAATCATTCACATAAAGAGATAAAGAAAGCAAGATCTAAGATAGACAAAGTGCATGGATCAACAATATTGTTATGTTTTGTAAGTGTGATAAAACAACATCAAGATCACACGGAGTGATTGTACTAGCCAAGTGTCAGATAATATATAACAACCCCATCGTCATGTATGGACTAGGTCCATTTTTTGATTTCTCGCTGAAGAGACGCTAGGTCTGTATCATTATAATAAGTTTTTTGTCATCCGCCAACTAGATAGAACCACTAGGGGAAGGTAAACAATAAATCAAGAGAGGAGAAACAAGTGCCTTAGGGACAGTCATGTAGGAGGGTGCCCCCAAGTCACCAACCGCAACGCTATGTCCTTAAGACACAACACACAACAGTGAAAATAAAGGAGAATCAATATAGAAGAATGATGATACAAATAGAAGAAGGGTCACAATAGAGATGGTCTCCTAGTATCCTTGACCTTACGAGAGAATCAAGGGTCATCCCAGGAGGCCTAAACAACACATAACACATCACGAGGAAGCACAACACGAGATGGGAGGTCACATACATGAGCCGATTATGCTATGACATAGGTGACCACCAGGTTTAGAAATACTTACCTGTAGGGACAACCAAACTAATGGTTGTCATTGAGAAAATCATCATCTTCCCACTCCCGAATGTTAGAGGAAAGTGGGACATAAGGTACCATAGCCCAACTTTTATTCTTGTCTTTGAGTTGTCCATTCTTAAGGTCTTCTTGGTTTGATTCAATGTTAGGTGAAATGTTTTCTTGTTGAGGTGTGTTTCATTGGGCAAAAGATTGTCCTCTCCTCCTCCTTTCTCTTTCTTGTCTATTTCTTCTTGTTTTACCACTTATCTCTTTTAAAATAGCGTCTTGTTCTTCCATAGGTTTTTGCGTTTTAGAGGAGGAAGCACCATGATCAAATCTCATTTGTCTAGGTGGAATGTTTTGCTCTTGATGACTACCTCCAAATCCTTGTAGGGATGGCGAGGGAGGAACCTTAGCATAGGGTCCTTTTCCTTTTGGTCTAGGATGCTCTTCAAATGCGGGTTGTTCGTCTCTTGTTGTTTCTTGAATAGGACTGACCACTTGATGTAATAATTGTGTTTTGTAGTTTCTATAGCTCAAGAAGTTAAAATCTGTCTGTGGATCTAGTTCCACTTCAGATAGTTCCCAAAAGTAATCAAGGGTAAAGTGTTGTCTTGTAACCAAAGGTTTATACCTATTGCGAGGAATAGTATGCACTTGTCCATTCAAAGGAAATTTTACACAATTATGAATTGTTGAAGGGACAACTTTCATAGCCTTTAACCATGGGTGTCCTAATTTAATACAAAAAGGTCAGATATAGGGACAACATCAAATAATTGTTCTATAGATTTCTCAAATATAGTAACCAATAAATATATCTTCTTAGAAGTGTTTATAAAGGTTCCCTTATGTGTCTTAATCATCATGTCCGAAGGGTAATAAAAGCCTTGTATCAAACCATGTGAGTAAAAGAATTCTTCCGTTGCTACATTAGTCATGTAATTAGGATCAATAAGGGTTCCATCCATAGGTTTTCCCATTATCTTCACAGTGATATAAAGAGGTCCTTTAGTGTCTCCAATTGTTCTATCATGAGGTGTAAACACAATTTCAGGTTCGAGGACCTTTCTTTTCATGTAAGACCTAGGAGGGAACCTATTGTTATTGTTGTGATTAGAAGCCATGTGTATATGTATTCAAATCAATGTGAAATCAGATTTTTAAATTTTTTTCAAAATTTATGCAAGAGACAAGTGCAAAACTATATGTGAAAATGACCTAAAATGCTTGATTTTTCAACTTTTTTCAATGCAAATAAGTGAAAGAAGAGGTGTTGTAAGGAAATTGATTAGGGGCAGCAAATAATATGTCTAATATCAGTCCAATAAAGCAATAATATCCTTCACAACACACATTTGATGTAATCTTATAATGATGACAATTCAAAGCCTAGTGAAAATACACTAAAATATGCAAATTTTCACCAACTTTCAATGCAAAAACCCAATAGAAAGGGTGTTGTAAGGAATTTGAGGAGGGGCAGCAGATTATAACCCTGATAACAACCAATTAATGTAGAAAAATTTTTCACAACACGTTTGTGATGCAATTGTAGAGAGACGATAAGGCCAAATCTAAAACCCTAGACATGAAATTTTGCAAGAAAGGCACTATGATCTCCCTAAAAGCACTATGAAATTTTGCAAGAAACCCTAAAAGCAAGGTTTTCAAACCCTAGACATGAAATTTTGCAAGAAAGGCACTATGATAAAACACTATAGTTAGAAATCAGTCCTAATGAGTGTTTTAAAAAGGTAGTAAAATCTAAAACAAGATTTTGACTACAAACCCTAGCTAATGCAAAACTAGGTTATATGAAAAAATGCACAATTTCAAGCAAATTTTTTTTTTTTAAATCAATTTAAGCATTAAAATGCAATGTAAATGAATGATGAATGAAGAATTTCTATATTTTAAATCAGATCTGATGATAATGACAGAAATTTATTGAAATTAAATGCCAACTAATTCAAATTATTTGAAAATGCAAGCTAAAAATGCCATTTTTTTTCAATTTTTTTTTTTTTTTTTTTTGTAATTTTTCAAATGCAATAAGATGAACAATGAAATGAATGAATGTAAATCTGAAGTACAACACTCAGCAAGGTGCAAAAAGTCCAAAAACACGGGTTCACCAAAATGTTTAATATGAAAAGAGGGGATTGTTATGACAATAGTTGTTTTAAGGGTTTATGTTGATCCTCCTTTCACCACTAAACATTCAAGGACATTCAATCAAGTAGAGAACTCTACTACAGATCTCCTGTCACTTGGAACATATGGGAAGATTGGAATTGTGTGAATTTGTTGTTTAATTAAGTCTAATTATGCTCAAAACCCTAATTTCATAAAATCATAAACAAATGGATAAATTACAGAAAATGATCACACACAGAGATATCAAATGACAACCAAATACATACCAAATTTCAAAGTTCAGTGTGTGGAAAAGTCAGGGACTAATGACTAGGTGCCCTAGTCCAATGTACCTACTTTTGTCGGGGTCTCTGAAGAATGTCTGCAACCTATTCCTGTTGTCACAGAGATTTCATCGCTTCAGAATCAGAAGGACTAAGGAGCGAGCGCCTAAGTCCAAGCCCTAGTTTTCTTCTCAGATCTGCAATTCTGATAGTCTGCACTTCTCTCCTGCAACTCCACTTCTTTCGCTTCTGAAACCTGTAACCTGAAATCACAGAAAAGTGGGTTGGGGGTTGTAGTGTTTAGAGGCTTGCCTCGGTCAAGCCCTGGAGAGACATTCAAGTCTTCTAAACACCATTGTTAGATAAAGAGTGTGTATCCCTACGGGATAGAGACAAAATCTAAATGATAAATGATAGAAAACACAATTGATGTCACCTTGTAGTGTAGATCTCATGAAAGGAAGATGCTCCTCATGCCATGAGGAGATGGATGTCAAATCTGCAAATACAAATACAATAACAACACAAAATACTACTCTGCAACACAATGAATGCCTTGAATCACTTTCACATAAGCGCATAGATAAAAAATGCCATCTAGTTTACAAATGAATCACTAATCATGCTTATATATGCAACTACAAACATTCTTGCTAAGAATTTCATAATTCAAACTTGAGATGTCAGCATAGGACCTAATAACGGTCATAAAACTGACACCCAAAAATAGGTCCTGACCTAAAATAGGGTAGGACTAGGGCACGAGCACCCAATTCCTCCCCCTATTTCAGGTAGGATTTATGCTAAGCACACCCCCTAAGTCCCATTTGCCATGAAACTTCAGGGTTTTCTCATCGGGAGTCACCATTAATAATCAAGATGACCTAAATGCATTCTAAAGGACCTGAGAGCTAAACGTTAAGAGGGAAAAACCCCAAGGGGAGATTTTCTGACATAACAATTCTTTAATTGTTGCTTTATTCAACATGCAGTAATCTATGTATAACCGCAAAGTGCCATCTTTTTTTTTTTTCACAAATATGACTGTGCTCCCTAGGGTGACACACTGGGTCTAATCAACCCTTTATCCAACAATTCTTGTAATTGAACTTTTAGCTCCATTAGTTCTGTAGTGGTCATTCTGTAGGGGGCTTTAGAAATGGGTTCCGACCCAGAATTATATCAATGGAGAAGTCAAAGGCTCTTTTGGGAGGTAATCCTGGTAGCTCATCCAGAAATACATCCTTGAAATCTCTAAGTAAAGGGTACCTGTCAATATCTGATCTTCCCTGATCTATGGACTCCTTCCCAGCTTCATTGAATTTCTGAGGTTCATAATACATTAAATCATCTTGGAAATTGGTTTCCACAATCTCATTTAGTTTTTCTATTTTGATAGCAAAAAGTTGGCATCCTTTTCTTTGAGCTCTTTTCATTTGCAGAGCAGAAATTTGTCTTAGTTTGACTTCCCTAGGGTTCCCTTGTAGAAAGACTTTGTTTCCTAAGTCATCAAGACACTCTACTGTTTTGGCATAACAATCCACTTTGGCTCGATGTCTCCATAACCAATTTATCCCTAGGATAACATCGTACGAGCCTAGCGGGGCTACATAAAGATTTACTTCCACGGAGAAACTTGGAAGTTCAACCCTAGCCTCAAACATGCATTGCTCTACCTAAGCCTTGGTTTGGTTTGCATATTGTACAGACCATGTGTTTGCCATGAATCCAGCCTTTCTAGGAATTTTGCTTACAATTTTAGGAGAAACAAAACATTTAGTAGCACTAGTATCAATCAAAACTGAAATCGGAAGACCAGATAAAATCCTGTTATCTCAATGGGAGTTATTTGGTATTCAGCTTGCTTGTTGTCCAAGGCTATGTGAATGCATTGGTAGAACGCCACTTGTTGAGAGGGTAGAGGGTTTCCCCTTGGTTGTGCTCCCCGTGTCTTGTTAGGAAACTGGTTGGCATAATGATCTCTGCAACATGTGTAGTACCCTCTCACTGGTCCTCGCCTCTCCTGAGGTTTTCCAGAATTGCCTCCATTCTTCTTGGAGTAGTTATTGCCCTTTTTCTCTCCCTTGGACTTAGTATGCTTATGCTTAGTCCCCTTATCATTTTTCTCAATAAAATCCTGTTTCTTCCCCTTTTTCTTAGAGGATTGCAAGGATTGGGACCAATTGTATCTCTTTCCATTCCTTTCTCTATAAGCCGACATAGCTTTCAATTTTTGTTCCTGTTTGATGGCCTCTTCATAGACCAAGTCGATCATAGTAGGACCATGAACATCAACCTCGCCCCCATTCTGGGCGTTCAATCCCATTATAAACTTTCGAATGCAAAATCTCTCATCCTATTGGTACTGCAGCACATACTTAAGCAAGCGGGTGAACTTGTCCCAATATTCATTCACAGACAAATCAACCTGTTTCAGATTTTGAAAGTCTATAAGCTTCTGATCGTAGAACTACTGAGGCAACCATCTTTGCCTAAAAAGTTCCACGAACCTGTCCCATGTAAGGCTTGTAGACCTCATGCCTAGTTCCATCTTTTTATTCATCCACCATGTGGGTGCTTCACTTGCTAGTTGGAATGCCCCCCATACTGCTTTAGTGACCTCATTATAGTTTCTGATTTCGAAATACTTTTCCATTTCCGTAAGCCATGCCTCCGCGGCATCTTCGCTTACAGATCCATCAAATTTAGGAGGCATAACCTTTTTCATGTCTCGGGATAGTTCCATAGCCATATGGCTCCTTCTATCCACTTCTTGTCTAGCCTTAGAGTTATTTTCTCTGTGCTCACTTTGGGTGGTATCATTATGACGTGTCTTGTCATAACCCCCATCATAGGCATCCCGCCTTGGTCCTTGTCGACCCCTAACTTCCTGTTTGAGAGTTCCTACTCTCGCTCTTGTGTCTTGAAGCAGGGGAATAATCTGATCAAGTTTAGTTTTAGAGTGCCCTGAAGGTTTCCCTTCATCCTGGCTATCTCCCATCCTAGTTCTTATCTGAACCTTTGCTACAATCTACTTCTTGAAGTTTGCAGGTTAATCATGGATTAGTTTTTCCATGTCATTGAATTCATTCATAACACAAATCTATTCTCATTCATGTAATATTTAACAAGAAAGGAAAAATTGTCAGAATTTTTCAATTGCATTATAGTTTTCATTGGATTACATATAATCCATCAAAATTACAAAATTTTGTTTACACCTTGCTACTGCAAGTCATTTACAGTTTGGGATAACTTCCCATATTCATTTCTCAACCTTGAGATTTATCATTTCAGTTTCAAGAGGTGGAGGTACATGCAGGTACTCTTCCACAACCTCCTTGGGTACATCATAATCCATAGGATTGTTTTTCACAGTTGGTGCTTTAGGCGTAGAGGGTTCTGTTGATGCATCAGTAGAGTTAGGGGCAGTAATCCTAACTGCTTTCCTTAACTCCTGATTGATGCGTTTCACGGCATCAGCAAAGGTCTCCTCATCAGTCAACCATGCTCCTACTAAGCAGCCAGTCTGTTCAAGTCTTTTCATTCTTGAGGCTTGTTCCCTAAAGACCTTCTGATGACGCAGGTAATGTCCATGTTTCGTTACCTTCTTTCAAAGTGTTCTAATTCTTACCATTATGGCATAGAACATCCAATCATTAGCATATGTTAATGTTGGATAAAAGTAATCATCAAGTAGTGAGCTCATAGATCCATGTATTGAACCCGATAGCTTTGATACCATATGTAACATCACATTCCATAATGCCCATTAATTAACATAAATATTCATCTTAACCAAGATTTAGAATACATCATGCTTATCCAAAATCAGAGTTAAACAAGAATGAATCATTATCCTTTTAATAATTAATCATGTTATTCTAAACTAGAATATAACAAAGCTTTCAATTACAATATCCAGTTACATCTCATTAGTGAATAATCTTCACTATGCATGTACAATGTTATGCTCAAGGCATCAAATATCAAATTATACATAATAATTGACTATCAAGTCATATAATGAGAAGCACTACATCTGGAACATATGAGATCTATCTTCATAAGCCTCGGCTTGTCTCATGCTTGGAAATGAGAGCATCATCCAGGTGTTTTTCCTCCAACCACAGATTGGCGGTCCCCGCACAACTTCCTACTTAGAAGCGACCCTACCCTTCATGGAAGGGAAAGATATAAGGAACCGATAGGTTAGCCATCTGAGTATCTAGTGATGTGTCCTTTATAATGCCTCTTGGTCACACAACTATAGATCCACTCTAACTAGGTATGACACTTCTGGAGACATTATGCTATCTGGAGCACTGTGGATCGGCAATGCATGTCGAGAAGGATGCATTACTTTGGCCAAAGATTTATATACATATACATTACGCAATAAACGTTGTTATATGTCCACCACCTTGACTCGACTTATAAGTTGTCATGTCCTATAGTATACATAAAATCGACCCTTCTTGGTCTAAAATAGTTAAGTTCAAATCGTCTTAGTCCATTTCTTGGACATTCAACTTTTCTCTTGATAACCCATTCTTAAGGTTCTCGTTGCTTAAGCAACTAGGAACTAGTGACTCCATGCCACTTTGTCCCGCATTTGTTTGCAGAAAAAGGTTCAATCATGCTCTCAACACTTAACCAAACTGGCTTGGTGTTTACTTTGTTTACCTCCTCTCAAGGTTTACATTTACGTCATAATATCGATAGTTGAACTTATAGTGACTCATAGAGTCGATTCCCTTTAACAAGGTTCAATCTTAAGAGACCTTCTTGATTTCAATTTTTTAAAGAAGTAACTTAGCCATTCGAAAAGAAGGCTTTCACGTACTTTTACACAACATGATATATGGTGACAAGGTTCTATTTTGTAAAAGAACATTTCAAGGAATATCTTTCCCCTAAGGAAATATGGCTCAAACCCATAGGAGTCAAAGGCAATAACATGACTACAAAAACCTTCTCATTACCATGAGAAATCATTTAGTATCAAAATACAATACATGCACGATGGATATCATTACATAAAGTCAAAGGTTTACTTCTTTCACTTCGAGGCGATAAGTATAATGTTAAGAATAACGGTTCAAGAAAAGGTTTCCCATCAGGACTAGAACAGTCTTCATCATAATATGGATTGGTATTACATAGCTATCATAAGTCTAGAACACCATATGATTCGGTTTTGTTTGCCATCATATGCAAGGCTCTGTTATTAAGAACATAGGCTGAAGCTCTCAACTATTAAGACATTAAAAGCATAGTCACCCTATCGGGCTATACTAATAAAACAACGCTCAAGCCTTCGCATCTATCACAGTCTTTTAAAACACAGCTGCCCTATCGGGCTCTACCAATAAAACAACTTTCAAGCCTTTGCGGCTTTCTTTCAACCACTACAAAACATTATAACAAAATATCAAAGCTCGAAAGCCGACAATCATGAGTTAATAACCCTGCACAGGTTTATCATAGTTAAGAAATGATAAAGCCTATAATTAAATATAGTAATCTTAACGATGGCAGGGAATTATAGTAGTTTAATAGGGTTCGAAATCCTGCCATACGGCATACCGTAGGCTTCATATGTGCACACTCACCTGTTGCGGCACCAAGTTGGCCAAGGTTTAACTATACACACAGTATATTAGCTGCAGCCTTAGCAAAGGTGATAACAATTATCATAACAAGAATATACAATATTTAACCATATGAATGAGATGGTTTGGTAAGCCATTGCATAACAATGCAAGTATAACGTGGGTCGACACCATCGACACCCACTCAATAACAATCGAAGGCTCTTATTAAAAATGATTATCGAGTATAAAACGTTGAGCTACAACTCATACTTGTAGTTAAAGCTTGTTTGAAGGTAGCAGCTGGGCACAATGTATACATAGTTCCAACTCGACTCCTTCAAGCATTCGTTGTAGTAGCAACAACTCTGCCAAAATCATGTATCTCTCTATCCAAGAGTCACCCCAAAAACATCACACCCTCAACACAATACAAGCCAACGACCCCCAAAACCAAACTCACTATCCAAATCAGAATAACTGATTCTTTGTATGCATGCAAACAAGAACAGTTTTCGCTCAGCTTAAAGCTCACCATCTTTTCCATCAACCATAGGTTGGCTAAGATAATGGCTTGAAAATAGGGTAGCAGCCACTCTCCTTCCCACTCCTCCCAGGTGGTGACTGGTTGAGTGCCCCCAACAACACATAAACAACATTTGAAAAAAATAATAATATAATTATTAAACATGTTCGGCCCCATGAAGGGATTAAACAAGTGTAACATATAAAAATATACAAGCACTACCTTATATAAGGTTTAAGGATTATAAATATCCAAGGTGCAAATAATATCAACACTATTAGATAAGGACACCTTCTTACGATGCGACTACGGGGTAGAGCACTGCTTCCCCGGAAAGCATCAATCACCGAAAGACATAAATATCCAAACAAAATAGTCACAATACATAATGCGGAAAAAGAACATGGAACCAAAGGGTCCTCGACAACTTTGGCAAAATTGGCAAGTGACTCAAAAAGAGACGTTCTTGCGAACATCGTCATTTCGACAAATCAACGTTGAAGATGTCGAGAAGAGTCCAATTGGATAATTGAAGAGCGAGAAAGTAAAAGACTACACGGGAGATGAAACTCACGCTAATTGCAAGGATTCAAAGGACAAAGTTTGATACTCAGATGGTTGTTTAACCTCTTTTCCCGACATCTATCTCTTCCTCCCGGATGATACCCTCCTTCCGTCTTCGAAGGATGTTTACTTTCCTGATCAAACTCACCACCATATAATCATGACTAGTGTATCATCATATGATTGATACATCATAGTAATTAAATAATCATTTCAACTTGAAATCTCATATCTAACTACATTAGTCAGTTTCCTTATAAACAATGATTAATCTGATATTTTCCACAAACATCTTATCATTCAATTCTAGTTAATCATCATGATTACCATGCAAAAGTAAGATTAAGCTAAATCATAAGTTGGGGATGTAACACTAGTGGCCAAATTTACTAACTGCCCACTCTAATTACCTGCCATGCGCTGCAACTAGCCAATTGTCATCCTAACCACCACTAGTTCTATAGAGAGTATAATATCTACAACACTGTAGACTTTATCTTTAGCAACACAAATATTGTTTTCCAAAATTGCAAATCTACCAATGCATTTCCAACTATAATATCTAACCAAAATCCTCCTTCCATTATGCTTTGATAGATGTCCATACCTTGTTCCAAAGCATCCCTTTTGGAACAAGCAAGGTAGATGCTAGCAAAGGTTATGGAATTTGGCTTTACACCTACTAATTGCATTTGCTTTAAAGTTTCTAAAGCCTTTTCAACAAATCCATTCTGTGCATATCTTACAATCATTGCAATCCCTAAGACCACATTTCTTTGAGGCATTCTATCAAAGAGTTCATGTGCCTTGTCTATGCTTCCACATTTTGCATACATGTCTACCAAGGCAATTGCAACTACGTCTAACAAAATTTCTTTATCCTTTATGCTTTGATGGATGTCCATACCCTATGTGGAATTTGACTTCACACTTGCCAATTCCATTTGCTCAAAAGTTTCTAAATCCTTTTCAACGAATCCATTTTGTGCATATCCTACAATCATGGCATTCCATAAGACCATATTTCTTTGAGGCATTTTGTCAAATAATTTGTGCACCTTGTTTATGTTCTCACATGTTGCATACATGTCTACCAAGGTAGTTGCAACTACAATATCTGACAAAAATCTTCATCCATTATGCTTTGACGGATGTCCATACCTTGTTCCAAAGCTTCCATTTTGGCACAACTTATTGGGTTGTAGACTTGTTTGTTTACAACCATTCACCAAACTTCCACACTTGACATACATGTAAATAAGCTTATTAAAAATGCTCACAGGCATCGTTCAACATAATGCAATGACAATTAACCAAATGCCTATGACCCCTACCTTGACTTAAAAACTTTCATGCAAGGTCATGCAACGACAAGTAGACCAATACCTTGATGACACATGGAGGCTCATCGACATTATCTGCATATTTGTTGATGACATAGGGGTACTTCGAGCCAAATCCACCCAATTCCCCATGGCCATGTAGGCAAGGTAAAGAGGTTGACTACAAGCACTCAAAACTTTCCCATTGATCCCACCATTGGACACATGTCACACTATTACAAGCTGGTGAGCAAAATTATCTTAGTGGTCAATTTGTAACTACCATGCTAACCACATTAACCCATCTTACGCTGGCAACCAATTCCCTGTGGCCAAATCCACCCAAATCCCTATGGCCATGTAGGCAAGGTAAAGACGTTGCTTACAAGCACTCAAAACTTTCCCGTTGATCCCACCATTGGACACATGTCACACTATTACAAGCTGGTGAGCGAAATTATCTTAGTGGTCAATTTTGTAACTACCATGCTAACCACAGCAACCCATCTTATGCTGGGAACCAATTCCCTGTGACCAAATCCACCCAAATCCCTGTGGCCATGTAGGCAAGGTAAAGAGGTTGACTACAAGCACTCAAAACTTTCTGTTGATCGCACCATTGGACACATGTCACACTATTACAAGCTGATGAGCGAAATTATCTTACTGGTCAATTTGTAACTACCATGCTAACCACAACAACCCATCTTACGCTGGCAACCAATTCCATTAACTGCCCGTTTGGATCAATCATTGTGCGTTGCAACTAGCACAATCTTCATACTAGCCATGTCAATCAAGTCCAATCATATGGTCATGGCCTCAGCTATATTGCATCCAACTTGTAGTCCCTAGCATTATATTCAATGCAACTTATGCAAAATGGGAGTTTTGGAACAAGGTTCAGACATCCATCAAAGCAAAATGAAAGGGGTATTTTAGTCAAATGTTGTAGTTGCAAGTGCCCTAGTAGACATGTATGCAAAATGTAGAAGCATAGACAAGACAAATGAACAATTTGACAAAATGCCTCAAAGAAATGTGGTGTCATGGAATGCCTTGATTGCAAAGTATTTTCAACATTGGTTTGTTGAAAGAGCTTAAAAGCTTAAAATCAAGGTATGGACAACCATCAAAGCATAATCAAAAGTGAATTTTTGTAAGTATTAGTTGCAAGTGTCACTTCCAATCACCACAACCTTCACAAGAACTTATGCACAAAATTCAATGAAGAATTTATGCAAAAACCTCCCTAAAATGATTTCAAATTGTGATTAATTTTCTTTATTGCTTATCTTGTGTGGATGAGATTTGAAGTTCCTTGTAGTTTCCTAAGGTGTTCACTAAAGTGGCTCAAATTTCAAGCTCATCATTCGAGCATGCCAATGCTTTTGTACAACATCCATTTATTTTTCCATGTAAAAATTCTGCTCCAACCTTGCAGCCCTCGGCAAGGATTGTAGTTGCAACACAACTCTTGTTCACTTCGTGTTTTGTTTGAGCTTTGAAAAACTTTTTAATTTAAAAATGTTTTTACCTACCCACCTTCAACCTCCTCTCAACCACATGACTAGGGGGTGCTTCGCTGGTTGGATTCTAGCAAATTTCCTCACCTTGCTTTGGCCATCTTGCTTGCTCATGACACTCAACCTACCAAGGAAGAAAATGAACAAGAATGATCACCGACTGGGACCTAATTCCTGATGACCTAGACCCCGCTAATGTATGGCGTAACCCAGATGACTGTGACCCCCTCCACCATGTAATGGTATAGCTCTCACTGCTTAGTAGCTTTGTTTTTGTCTTTTGACGGTTTGGGCTTGGCCTTGTGTGGACTTTGGGGTGTGACTTCTTCCACCCGTCTTTTTTTTTTTGTACATGTGTAATATTATCTTTTTATAAAAGTAATATTGAATGCTTATTCATAAAATTAAAAAAAAAATAGTTCTTTACACATTTGCATCCCAACAATGCCCAGCAGGTCCTGCCCAAAATGCATGTGAGTAGGACATGAAAAATTGAAGGAACCCCAGTCGTTCTAGTAGAGGAATCACTATGGGACTAATATCCAAATCAAGCCAGGTCAGTGTAGGGGAGATCTAGGGTAAGAACCCAATAACACGGAATTTTATGTTCTAAAGTTTAAGTAACACCCACATACCTTTCTGTTACATTACCCATTGTAAGTGCCTCCACTTATCGCTGGTTGGATTCTAGCAAATTTCCTCAACTTACTTTGGCCATCTCGCTTGCTCATGACACTCAACCTACTAAGGAAGAAAATGAACAAGAATGATCACTGACTAGGACTTGATTCCCGATGACCTAGACCCCGCTAATGTATGGCGAAAACCAAATGACCGTGACCCCCTCCACCCTATAATGGTATAGCTCTCAACCCTTAGTAGCTTTGTTTGTTTTTGTCTTTTGACAGTTTGGGCTTGGCCCTGTGTGGACTTTGGGGTGTGACTTCTTCCACCAGTCTTTTTTTTGTAAATGTGTAATATTATCTTTTTATAAAAGTAATATTGAATGCTTATTCGTTTAAAAAAAAATAGTTGTTTATACGTCTAAACAATGCCCAGCAGGCCCTGCCCAAAATGCATGTGAGCAGGACATGAAAAATTAAAGGAACCCCAGTCGTTCCAGTAGAGGGATCGCTCTGGAACTAATACCCAGATCGAGCCGGGTCAGTGTAGGGGAGATTTAGGGTAAGAACCCAATAACACAGAATTTTGTGTTCTAAAGTTCAAGTAACACCCACACACCTTTCCGTTACATTGACGCCTTAAAGTTCAAGTGCCTCAACTTATCGCTATGCAAAAGTAGAATTAAACGATGAAGTCGACTTTATATTCAGACTTTTTTTTCTTTTCCAACATTATATAACAGTACATAAAAATATAAGTATAGCTGTTGCCATCAAAACAATGCTATGGATACTCTCAAACATGTGCATGCAGCGGTAACTCTTCCCTCCTGCATTTTTGCACGGCATATCCATCCCATTATCATTACTTGCCCGATGAAAAAGTATGGAGCAGACAACTAGAAGAGGTCTTGCAAAAGACAAGTATTAAACCTTAAATATCTATATACAGTAGCATTAATTCTTATACAAGTGTTGCTTCAATTACAAAACATCTTAATACTTGAAGCGAGCTAGGGATTTGTAAGACATTAAATCCCATACAAGATATATTAAAGTATGGTAAAAAAAATCCCAAGAAATTCTAGTAGTGAATCTGCTTTGCAACAGAACACAAGAACCATAACGTGTAAACTCCACAGGGTAAAATGCAACCCAGTTCTGGACTCACATGGTCTTTTAATAGTGTTCCAACTGCTTGGCCCTTTCTATCCATGACTGGATGATTAGCAAACACTAAGGATCCAGTGTGTATGATTATCTGATGCTAGAAATCCTTGTTTTTCCCATGTTTGCATGCTGTACATAATTTACAGAACCCGATAAATCCCACCCCCAATCAATCCTACTTTTGAATAACTAATCAAACAATTAAAATTACTAGAAAGAATGCCCATTTGTCCCAAACCAATCAATTTATCGCTGTAAGAGGAATTCTTGATTCTCTCATGGATGAAAAATCAGACATCAAGTGTTTTAGCTCTCCATTTGCTTGCTTTAAGCGATTTTCAGATTTCATATTTCGAAATTCTTGCAGTAGTTCATCAAAAGGAGGAGTTTGCAACTCCTCAATTGAAGCCATGCTTGGTATATTGATAGGCCGCCTCCTTGGTGTTGTACAAGAAGGTTGATCTTCCTGGTTATTCATAAATTGAATCTCCCAAGAGTTAGAAATGTGAAGTGCAATAAATCTATCTTCCAATACCTAAGGCAAGAAAATGTTTTATCTATCTTCCAATACCTAAGGCAAGAAAATGTTTTAATTACCATGTACTCATCTTCTAGATACTTGTGTGCTTGTTTGCTTATCTCTTCCACCTCCCCATAGTGACTCTTTTGAAGTTGTATGAATTCATTTGAACAAGGTGCTAGTGTGGATTGAATGTTTATGCAGATTTCATGATCCAATTTCAGTAAACCTATAAGCACAGTTATCACAGGTTAAACGTGCACCAATGTATTTATAGCACTGGAATTAAATTTATCTTAAAACCAAGCCAGAACTTACCGTCAATGGATGACATCAGGTTTTCATTTCCAGTCTGAAACTCCTCATTGGTGGAAGATAAAGAATGTGTGGAATTAGCCAAAATAAGTTGATTTGCCTCTGTGCCACTCCTGCAAGGACAAAATTATGTCAAGTACCACCTCAAAAATGACATGGGAAGATGAAAAATATTTGAGAGGTCGGTACAGCCCAGTACTTGATTATAGAAGCAACAGCTTCAATGTTGCTCTTCTCAAGTTTCTGCACTGATTCTTGTGCACTTTTCCACTGTCCTCCAGCAGCAGCTGTTTTTACCATACTGTTCACAAAAATTGGGTGATTAAGAGGAAAAGACATAAAATCTCAGAGAGTGTATTTTTTAAAATCTAATGAGCAATTAATAATGATTTCCCCACCATTTCTGTACAGTTTCTTCCATAGAGCTGTGCCCCCTTGTGACTGATGTTGTGTCCTCAACATAGTCAGTTTCAACTTGCTTCATGTATATATTCCACTGATTCTGTACACCAGATGTGTCATGTCGCATATTTGACATTCCTTCCTGCAACTCATGAGTATTATTGACTGCATTTTCACGTAGATCATGCACTGCAGATTGTACCTGAAGGATAAGAAATCAATAAAAAAAATAGAACGTTAAGTAAATGATCATGAAATAATGTTGTATATCTTAATTAGAATCATAGATAGCAAGCAGTCTTGTATTCAATATCTACGCTGCCTACTAACTACTAATATGTTGAATATTGTATCTTTGCAATTTACAGAAAGCCTTTCAATTTGTTTTGTCAGTATAGTACATGAGCAACTCCATTTTTGTAAAAATCTTGCAGGTATAAAACTAACAAGACATTAAGAACTGGGGTAAAACACTGTTAAACTTTGAAAGAAATTCTGTTCAAATATGAAAAGTGTGATTTAACAGAAGACTCACTAATTGTGATTTTCGAGCAGTTGAACTTGCCAGCATTTCTGCAAATTTGTCCATAAGTTGCTTCTCTTCATTTGCAGCACACTCCTGTATGCAAAAAATTGATATGCATAATCTTTTTAATACCTCAGGGCTCAAAGAATCTTATTAAAAAAAACAGAAAAAATAACTCAGAAGGAAAGGAAAATCCAGGTTTCTTTTAAGTTACCTGATATCTTTTTTCGAGATCCTCTAATTTCTTGTCATGAACTCTTTGCATGTCTTCCACAAAACAATTGAGCTTAGATGCATGTTTTTCTAGGGTTGCAAAGAAATCTGTATTGACTTTTGAAATAACCCTTGTGGATTCTATAGTTCTCCGAATAGCCTATATTTAAGCAAATCACAAAATGTTAACTTGGTAGTTCGATTTGAATATGTAGAAGGCTTTGCATCCCACAAAAATTCTTAAAAGACATAAGTAAGATTAGATATGTAACAACCTCTCGTTGCTGTTGTGCATATGAAGCCATTGTACACTCTTGCTTGGAAAGAGCACTATGAAGTTCACTCAGTAAAGCCTCTGCATCTAACACAGCTTTTCCCAACAGCTGTACACCACAAAATGAATAGTAAGTCTAAGAACAGAAAACAGACATAAATTGTTATCCATCAGATAATACACCTTATAGCAGAAATCAAGAAATCTTACATTCTCAAGTGTAGATGCATGCATAGATACTGTTGTGTTGAGTTTAACAAAAGTAGAGAGAGAACTTCCATCCAGCGCACTTGCTAGATCATGCAGGCCTTGCATTCCAAAGTCATAAATCGTTTTCAACTTTTCAACCCTGTTCCTAAGTTCTTCTGTAGCCTGGGACAGCATAGTACAGCATAGTACAGCCTTACATTAGAACTACATAATAAATTTGAAAGAGGCATAAATAATAAGGCTGTTGGACCCCTACATCAGTTTTTGTAGATACAAAGGACTGCATGTGCTTTTCCATAGTTGTTAGATGTTGTTGTTGTTGGTTTGCAGAATCTTCAACAGTCTTATGCAAGACTTCAAGTTCCTGAGTTAACTGTGCTCGAAATGTTTGGACAAGAACTTTATTTCCTGTTTCTATCTTATCCTTCCGCTCTGAAGAAACAAAAGGAATGGAGTTAGCATCCAACTAGGAACTTGTTATTTCAAGATCAAAAGTCCTCATGCAAAGTTTCAAGGAACAATAGATACCAATTTTCGCAAACAGTCCTGATACATCCTGTGCTGTGTTCTCTAGTTCTAATCGAAGCCCACAAGTTTGTTCAACAATTGCTTTCTCTGCACATTGGTGTCAAATTCCTGTTTCAGTACATTAATAACGACAGAGTCGAATCACACTCGAAAAATAATACTGGAGATATCAACAATATCCACTAACCTGATTGTAACAAGTTGGAGATGATGAATTCCTTTTCTTTGAGCATACAGTTTAGCTGCCTATGCTTCTCTTCTAGATCATTCAAGGCATATTCTGTATCCTCAAGCTTTTTCTGCAAGCCAGCATACAAATTTTAGGCCCATAAGAAGTTGGAACACATAAGAAAAAGTGATTGTTAAGCAAACCTAATATCCACTCATACACACCTCAGTTATCTCAAGCTTATTGCAAAAGTCTGCACTCTGAAGTTTTTCAGAATTGTAAAGTCCTTGCAACTCCTCTATTTGCTGCATTCAGACAATGATACAAATGTTGAAAGGAATGTAAAAGAAAGACAAAACTATAAAATAACTGAAGAAATTAATTGTACCTTGTCCTTGGCTTCCATTTCTGTTTCCATATGTTCTATCTTCTCTGTCATGGCCTGGAAAAAAGAAAACAAGAGGATCAGGAGTTTAAATTATGGGTAGCATGGAAAAGCAGGTAAAATGTACAAGAACTTCTAGACCTCAGAACCTACTTGAAATTGACACTAGTTCTAACCTTTTTTTCAGCCTCGTCCTGGAGGAAACGTTCGCGTGGCAAATATATGCCATTCTTCTCCCTTGCAGCATGGACCTCTGCATGTCATCACATACATAAACGTCAAATCTTTGTTAACAAACATCTGATTTTTTAAACTGTTAAATTAGGCCTGGAAAACAACTACTTATGTGTCAATTTATTGGGATTCAACTGGCATGGTTTCATGTCAATCTTCATCAACCCATTATTCACAAGTATCATGAGTAGCGTTTCATAAGAATTAAGAACCCATCTCTCATTACCATAAATGATTCATAATGTTTTGTTAACAAATATCTGATTTTTTAAGCTGTTAAATTAGGCCTGGCAAACATCTACTTATGTGATTATTTCTGTTAAATTAGGCCTGGAAAACAACTACTTATGTGATAATTTATTGGGATTCAACTGCATGGTTTCAGGTCAACCCATTATTCATGAGTATCATGACTAGTGTTTCATAAGAATTAAGAACCTATCTCTCATTACCATGAATGATTCATAATGTTTTGTTAACAAATATCTGATTTTTTAAGCTGTTAAATTAGGCCTGGCAAACATCTACTTATGTGATTATTTATTGGGATTCAACTGTGTAGTTTCAAGTCAATCTTCATTGACCCATAATTCATGAGTTTTATGAGTAGTGTTTCACAAGGACCCATCTGTCATGACCGTGAATAGTGGTCAGCCATACCAGTACTACTCCAGCTCGAGCACACTTTTTATGGAGTTCCCCCCACAAATCAAGCCCATTTATTGGAATTTAACTGCATATTTTTTGAGTCGATCCTCATCAACCCATCCCTCATGACCATGAATGGTCCACTTAGCACCCACTGCATCTAGGTGATGTTCATAGAAGTGATACATCAGAACATCCCCAAAGGTCAACCATACCATTACTATTCCAGCTCAAGTGTGCTTGACAGTGTTCCTCCTCCAATCAACCCCATTTATCTTGCTACCCATTTGCAAAACCTTCAGCAGCAAGTGTTGTGCCTTATGAACCATTCATTAGAGAGCTCCCTAGCTCAATTATTTTTATATAAGTGGTGTTTTCACAGTATATCAAATTATGTGATGATTTATTGGGATTCAACTGCATAGTTTTGAGTCAATCTTCATCAACCCACTTGGAACTACACAGTTGAATCCCAATAAACCATCACATTATTTGATATACTGCAAAAACACCACTCATGAAAACATCTACTTGTCAAAAGGAAATCTTGATAAAAGAAATGTTCAAGAAGCAGACCTTGTTTAAGCCTGTCAATCTCAGAATATAGATCCTTTATAAGAGCAGACTTCATCATTTTCTGGTTAACCTGCATACACAAACAAAACATTCTTAAGTCAATTAGTGAAAGCAACATTTGACAACAATTGTAGGTATGCATCACGACATAAAAAACAGCAAACCTCTGGTTTGTTCTTGATACTCTTAGCACGATGAGCATAATCCAATGTGTTAAGAGTTTCTTCCAGACAGTGGACTGAAGGTGAAACCGTAGCGATAATGCAAGTCTTTGTTTTCCCACCCAAAGAATCTCTCAATAGTCTTGTCAGCTTGCTGTCTCTGTTTTGACAAAGAAAATGCTAAGAATATGAAATATAAGAGAAAATGAAATAGGAAACTGCAAGCTGACGATCCAATACCTGTATGGTATGTGGCCTAAATGCTCAACCAGAGCAGTAATCACCCGTCCAAGAGTGAGCAGGCTTTTGTTGATCTCCCCTGCCTCCCTTGCTCTTCCCTGCAGAATTTATTTCTGTGAAACAGCGTCTAAAGAAGAAGAGTAACTAACCTAGGATCTAATATGCCACTTTTAAACTAATGTCAGTTACATAATACCGTACTTTCATTTTGTAATATCCTTTCTTCTTGGCATACCTCTCGTGCACCAGAACGAGAAATATTTTCAGAACCAGCCAGATCAACAAGATTAAGTTTTCCGCATTTAATAAGTTCTTCACCCTCCGGAGTTACTTCTTTGATATGAATTGTTATTGAGAATATGCAATGAGAACGACTGCAAAATAATAAAATATAATCATACCATATTGGTTAAGGTAAACTCAAAGAAAAGTTCAATAAAAATTAAAATAAAATTTGCATTAACCATACCTGCTTTGTTTATTTAATAAAGTTTCTGCAGTTCGTCTCTTGGAAGACCCTCTTTCTAATAGAGTATATATCTCATTCGCACTACAGACAATTTCTTCTTCAAGGCCTCTTACGAACACTCCACCCTTGCCATCTTCCATCAGAGCAATTGGCTTTTTGGATTTATCATCAAGGGGTCTTGGGAACTCATCTGGAGCCAATAAATCTGTTATTTCTTCATTATATAGCTCTAGGCATGTAACTTTCATACTGTACTCTGCATTTTGAGCTTCCAATGTGTCAAATATTTGGCGGACTGCTCTTGGGATTACTCCCGAGTCCGAAGGAAACTCTCCATTCTACAAAATCAGCAAATCATTTACATAAGAACAATTACCATCAATTCTCAGATGCACAAACATATTGAATATGACAAAATCAGCAAATCCTGCAGCTGCTTTAAACCATGGGGCTATGGCTCAGTAAGCTAGTTGTGAATTGCGAGGGCATACTGTTGGTCAAAATCCCATGATATCATAAAAACACATTATAAGAGACGGGAGTTGATAAATAAATAGGCTTCTTTATAGAAGCAAAAAAAAATTGAGAACATTAAAATACCTTGGCTTTTTTCCCTCCACCTTCCATTGTATATGTCTTTCCTGTACCAGTCTGGCCATAGGCAAAAATTGTGCAGTTATATCCATCCAAAACTTCATTCACAATAGGCACGATAGCCTGATCGTATAACTCATGTTGCTGGGAATTTGGACCAAACACCTGGAACCCATTTTAAGTAAATCCAATTTGGCACATTAATATCTGTCTTCAGATTTGATTTCTTAAACTTCATTAAAAAATTGAAATGCTGGGTTTTAACAATGGCAGTAACCTTGTCAAAAGTGAATGTCCGATCAATATTCTTGCTGGCTGTACTTTGATAGACCGTGACTTCTCGCCTTTGCTCATTGCAGTTTATGACCTGGGGGGTATTAACCTTCAACTCATCCTCGTTGAAAGGCCTGCAAAATGTTCGCGGTAAAACATATCAACCATACCCAAAGCTGTTTTCAGATATTCTAAATAATTTTAAACTAGATTGTTAGCTAAAAGTACCTTTACTTACCTGCATCGCAATAAAACTTGTACATTTACTCCTTTCTCTTTGTCATGTCGACTTGTTCCATTGGTATCCCCATTTTTAGTCCTCTCAGAGGCTCTAGGAGTTAGAGATGGAGAGCTTAATCCCACCTTCTTGTATTCCATTATAACAAGAAAATGTGATAAATCCTTCAAAAGTGTTCACAGTGCCTCCAAACTCAATAAAAAATAATGCTCATAAATAATTAAGTCCGCGCTCCTAAGCAAATTGCCTGATGCTGCCGCTGAAAGAAAGAGAAGATACCCTTTCTAGGCAGCACCGGTACTGAAGTAGAAACAACTCAAAACTGAACCTGTAGGAAAAGTACAAAGGACCGTCAGTAAAGTGGCTTTAAAAGGTTAAGTAAAGAAACGATTGGTTACATGGTATTATGTTAAGGTAAGAACTACTGTGCCAGTTTACACAAACTGTTATTTTGTCAAGCCAGAAAGCGGTCATAGTGCCCAGTTCACTATAACTCTTCAGAAAAGAATAGTGCAATCTGCTTATTCATAAACATAGTGCCAGATGACTCATTTGATGCATACTGAAACAAGATTTAAACCTTTGCCGCAGGTATTTGGTAATCAAATAACTATTTTAATCTTGGTACAGAGCGACATTATAAATACAAACCGCAGGCAATTTGGTAATCAAATAACTATTTTTAATCTTGGTATAGAGCGACATTATTGCTTATTCATAAACATAGTGCCAGATGACTCATTTGATGCATACTGAAACAAGATTTAAACCTTTGCCGCAGGTATTTCGTAATCAAATAACTATTTTAATCTTGGTACAGAGCGACATTATAAATACAAACCGCAGGCAATTTGGTAATCAAATAACTATTTTTAATCTTGGTATAGAGCGACATTATAAATACAAATATTAAATGTATTCTGGCACATTCTTGCCTTCTTAAAAGCTTAAAATGGCTCTATTGCGCCACTCTTTAATTCTGACAGATACCTTATTTTCGCGCCCCTGGAGAGTAGATACATAAATTTTACCACTACCTAATGACTCACGTGAATGCCGTGTGATTCACGATAAATTACGCTCATATTGTCACTTTATACCGACTGTTCTACGAAAGGAAGACTCACAGATGACAGATCTAATGCACATTTACTCACAGCGAAAATCACGTCTAGCTAATGACGCAGCTCTTAAAGGCTTTTGCAGGCTAAAAGGACATAAATAGAATGCAAGAACTTAGGGTTATAACAGGCCTCTTCTTGTGTTTTGATCTTGCAGAAAAATGAACATACCGAAGCAGGGACAGCAAATATCTGTAAAGTATACTAAAATGCAGAGTTAACAGCAGTTTTTTAAAAAAAGGCAAAAATAGTATAAACGCAATACAGCTAAAATCAACAGCATTTCGCTAAACAGGCCCCAAATCAAATCAATCGCTGACAACTCATTAGTTCTATATTTGCTGCTATATCGTCCAAACCCAGGCTGTAAAAATCAGGGCAATGAAACACAAGAAATCTACCAAACAAGTCATAACAATGCAGAACCAAAGAATTTACCAAGATTTTCCCCAAACAGCCCTCAAACATCGCATGGAAGGCTACAAAACCCTAACAAGAGAGCCCAATCGTACACTTAAATTCATTCTCCTGCAGAAAAAATCAGATGCAGCGCCAAAAGAAAATCGGCACTAAATTTTCTACTAATTGAACGTAATAAATCCATGGGTTTCGCATCCGATCACACATTTTCAACTGGGCCATTCCACATCCCATCAATTTCATCGAAAAGAAAAAAAAACCGATCAAACAAAGCAAAAAAAAAATACTTCTCCCTATAACATACATTCTTCTGCAAAGTGAAACTTACCCGGACTCCAATCAAATATATTCAACAGATCGACCACAAAATGCAGATCAGAATACCCAAATGAATGTAGGTTTCTGTTTATGTGGCTCCGATCGCTTGAACAAGAAAATTTGTATATTCTTCTGCAATTAACATTAAACAATGGTGTTATCTTAAATCCACTGGCCTTGTCAACATCTGTTTGACCACAACCCTTTCAAATCTGGCTGCTTATCGTATTGCTTTCTGACCGTTAGGAGAAGCGGCTTATCTCCCAATTCCAAGAGCAATTCTAACGACTATTTCGACCTCGATGTAAAATAGCCGCTTCTCGTATAAATCCTTGTATTAATGGCAGTAGCAGAAACTTGATATAATTAATTCTTGCCACTTTTCTAAATCCCTAATCAAATATTTAAAAAAAGTTGTCGGGCAAATGATACTTCCAAGGCAGCTTTCAAGGTTTTACTCGATAAATCAGTCCTCTTATGTTGCATGTTTGTATATCAATATTATTATTTTGTTCGTATAAAAAAGTCATATATACCCACGTGGAATGTTGATTCAGATTTTCTAGAGAAATTTGAATGTGTTCCAGATTCTTCGTCCTAAAAGGTCGAAAGAGATTGGTAGCTTTGTTCTTATAGATATATGAATGTTGCTACTTCATAGGATGTGGCTAGTAGACTCAGTGTTTGTCATCATTAAATATTAGTAGAAATAATGAAGGATTATTATAATTATTTCCATTCAAATTTTGTATATTAAGTCACAAATGTAATTACATTAATTTTCTATAAAAATTAAGCAACTTACAAATTATGAATTTTGAGTGTGTAGATCCATTTATACAATTTTTTCTTTTGTCTTATTTGGATAGATAGAATATGTTTATTTTCTACTTGTGATTTGTAACTCAAATAGATAGAATATGTTTATTTTCTACTTGTGATTTGTAACTCAAAACATCAAATTTATTAAAAAGGTTTTATGGAGATAATTCAAAATATTTAACTATTAACTATGTAGCACTACAAACATAACCTCAGATTTTGAAAATGTGATAAGGTTTAATTATTATTTGTTTTAAAGGGTTTTTGAATTGAGTTACTGCAATTTTATATATAATTAATTTTTAAATGGGCTCTCCCACTTCTATTCTTCTACTTGGCCTTTGTGTCTAGTCCTCAACCTCTAGCTCTTCATGATATTTACACTCATGGGTAACTCTTTCTCAGTGTAACTCAACATTGTCCACGACTTCTCTTGATTGTCTTAAGAATGGTCTTGTCGACATCAACGACATAATACCTAGCTCTACGCATGCCTTAGGTGACGTCTAAGGGAAGATTTTATCCCCTGTTTGTAGGAAGATTACGGCTATAGGTGTGTCCTCATCTCCATTTGGTGGGGATGATTCAGTTCATAATGTGGCTCCAGTTGTGGCTCCCTAGTTAGCCAAGAACAAAATACTCATGTGTTTGTGAGTGTGCTTGCCGACTCTTTGTGAGGCTAGGTTTGGACGCCCCATCTTTCACCACAATTGTCCACAATGGCATAGTCTCCTCTCCATCCATTTCTCTGCCTCCTAAGATCATGATTTCTTGTGCCCAGTTTGCCCCTGTAATCATTCTGGGGGAGGATGTGATCGAGAACGAGTCTTATTTTTTAAGAAAAGTGTCATCTACATATTCACTTGATTGTGGCCTTAATTGCTAGATCTAAACAATTGGATATCTAAGCATTGGCATCCTATTATGGATATGAAAATAGAAATTTACCCATGCACTAGGGGCTTCTTCATTATGGTCTTCAACTCAGCCTATGACAAAGATGTGGTGTTAGATGCGCATCCCTAGTTTTGGGGTCAACATTCCCTTATGCTCAAGCCCTAGTTCCCCTCTTCAACCCTCTCATAGAGTCTTTTAGCATATTTTTAGTGTGGGTTCACCTTCTGAATCTCCCACTTCATTTTTGGTGTAACTCCTAGATTATGTGTCAATAGGAAACTTACTAGGTTATTTCCTAAAGGTGGATTTTGCCACCACTCTCTTCTCTCTCACTACTTTTGGTCAAATATTGGTGGAAATAAATTTGTCCAAGCCCCTTCTAATGAAGGTAGTTCTGCAACTAGCTTCTAATTCTTGAAGCCAATCCCTAGATTACGAGGGCATCTCCTTTCGATGTCGATGGTGTTTTGTTACAAGGTATTTGGCCTCGAATTGCCTACATCTTAAGGTTTCAAAATCTTATTTGTGGTGGAAGAATTCTCCCCCAAGCAACTTACCATGGATTATGTTGATGATGACTCTACTTTAGAGGGCTCTGGGCCCCTCCCTGATGGTTGCACTAATCCTACCATGTTGACTGAGTGCATTGCTCTTGATGTTCTTGTCGTGGCCTCTCCCCCTGAGTAGGTGATAGTTGTACCTTCATTTGATCCCATACCCTCAATGGTGGTTGGTGTTGGTGATCCAATTTTGGCTCTAGTAGCATCTTCTCAGCAGTCAACATCTTCTCCCTGATCAGTGCCCCAGGTTGGGGCATCAAAGGTGGATTCTCCTCCCCACTCTCCTCGGTCTGAGGACGTGGAGAACTATGTTTCTTGGACTATTGTACAAAGGTGGAAAAAAGGTCTTCCCAAGTTTGTTTCTTAGTCACACACTCCGGTTAGGGGTGTGAGGCTGGCTAGCATAGGGTTTGGTGTTGTTTAGGCTAGATCCTTTGGTGTTGTGATGTACTTGGTAGCTTGGTTGTAGCTATGTTGTTTCCATTTCCCTTGGTTGTTCCATTCCTCGTGGAACTTAATTTATTTGCCTAAGGGTTGCTTTGATGTAAAAGGGTTTGGGCCCTTTCAAAAACCCATTTTTTACCTTTATCAAAAATAATTTTATACATAAAAATAACTAAACATTATTATTTTTATAGCTTTAAATTGTAATATAAATGTTTTATCAAATTTACATTTATTAAGTTAAAAATATAATTTACTTATTAATTATTTATACTAAAAAATTATTTAAACTAGTATAGATATCTTAAATACATATATATCTAAAAAATGGGAAGAGATATCAATTTGGAGCTATTTTATTTAGTTAAGAGTTATTTTATTTTATTTTAGAACTATTTTATTTACTACATATATGGACACACATTTTTTTTGTTGGGGGGTTTATATCAACCCTCAGAATCGTTTAGCTACCTGATATAGGAGCACTAGCCCAAGTCTGAAACCTCTTTAGCTAAGATCCAAGGACTAATGGGTATAGCCATTCCACCAAAGTCACCTAGGGAATTGATCCCAATCTCATCTATTATGGTGTCAATGCCTTGCACTTTGTAAGACTTGATCCTTGGTGGGCTCATTAAGAACCATTCAATTTAGGGCCCATTAACAAGAGCTATGTTTTGGTAATACACTTGTTTTACTTTTGTATGTAAATTTTAATTTTACTTTTAGAAAAGCTGCCATTTGTTTTTTAATTCTTTTGTTTTGTTTTTATTTTTATACTTATATTTACTTTTTGATAGTTTTATTTGTAACCATTAATATATATCTTATAGTTTTATTTTTATTTTTAAATATACGATGGTTGTGTTTTAGTTTTTATGTGTAAGGTCACAACACCACTATAGAGCCTCTAGGCATAATAATTTATTTGTATAAATATATGTATTCATCTTAATTATAAAGTTATAAGGGAATAAAATATTTTTTACATAAATTTCTTAAGGTAAATTAATTAATTAAACATGAATAGTAATTAATTTTAAGAATAAGAGCTTCTCTTAGAAATTTCTTGAGTAATGCATTTCAAAACAAATGTGGAAATTAGATCAATAAATAAATGATAATTTTAACTAGTAGATATATTGTGACAAATGTGTGATTGTGATTCATCAAAATGACAAAAAGGACTAATCAAATGAATGAATAAAAAATTAGAAATTGATTGTCTATTGCTTTGATTCACTTATGTGATTGCAAAAGTGAAATGTGCAAACTATGGATTTGGCCCGAGCTCTAGACGTCAACATTGGTGTGTGGATCTAATCTCTACTAAATTTGATATCTACATTTTGGTTCTTGATGTCTATGATCTATTTAACTATATTGTAGTGTTTAGGAACACCTTTAGGGACTTACAAGACAAGGAGTATTCTCTTTTTGTCAAACCTTAGATGGGCTAATTCAACAACTTTAAACAAATATTATAGACAATAGACAGCCATGTAGAGAATTCCTTAGATGATGATGCAATCAAGTAATGCAATAAGGATCCTCTAGTTTTGATGTTAAATGCTATTTGAAAGATCTCTAGGTGTTAGGTCAATAATGTGAAAATAATTAAGGTTAGTCCTTAAATACAACTCCAAAGATAACAAGTGAAATGTTTCATGCTTTAATTCAAAACATAATCATTAGTTGGAAGGGTTAGGTGAAACCCATATTTTTATATATAATATTTTAAAGTTATAGGCTCATTTTTACAAACCACACTACTATCTTGGGTTAATCCTATAAATTGTAAATCTAGACCTAGGAGAGAAATGGATAAATAAGGATTAGGACTAGTCTCAAGAAATAGGGCAAATAAAATGATGTAATGTGTGGGTTATGTGTCAAATTTTAGTATAAATCATGTCACTTATGTGCTTTTCATTGCATAAAGTATAATAGGTCAAAGTGAGTCCAAAATAAAAGACTAAAATGCAAGGTATGCAATTTTCCCCATTACATTTTGCTCCCACTTTGACTTGCATGGGTTGAAGCACAATAGTGTGTCTCGCTCTTGGGCCACAAGGAAAAATATAACAATTTCATTTTAGATGACATTCTTGATATGTGTGTGCATGTTAAACAATCTATGCAGCACCCTTTTCCCTCCAAGCCACATGCATCAATTTTACTTACTAAAACTTGTCACTTCAAGTCCCACAATTTTGGATCAAATAATATCATTAGAATATAAAATTATATATAAACAAACCTCATTTTTTGTTTTTTTTATAAAAATTTAAATGTTATTATATTTTATATTATTTTCTTCTATAATAAACGTAGATTTATTACCAAAAATAATTACATTCATATAAGACATCAAGAAAAATAGTAAATGATGTCTTTTTTAATAACCTTACACTCCATATCAATGTCCTTATTTCAATGAAGAAAAAAATTATTGAGTTGTATATGCAAAAAGTTATGCGTTACAATCACTCTATATGTCTAAATTATAATTATTGTTAATTAAAAATATAACTTAAAATATTTGATAAAAATTACAAAAAATATGAAAGCAATAGATATCAGCCTTAAGAATTTATGTTTAAAAAATAAAAATAATTATATTTTTCTCAACATTGTGTTTTACGATCAATATATTACTTTTTTTAAAATGTAAAAGTATAATAAAAACTTTATTAAAAATTAACCTAATATGATACGTATAATTTTCTAAAAAATTATAAATTATAAATACAATCTACATTGAAAATGCCATAAATCATTAGTTTACATTATCTTTAAATTCTTCATTATTTGTTTGTTATAATTGATAAAACATGATTTGAATATTGAAAATCCTATATTTAGTGGCCCCAAACTACTAAAAAGTGGGACAAACTATGATGTTGTCATGTCTACAAGTGAACTACTATGAGGATGAATGCCAAAGTAAAATAAAAAAGTCAAGATGAAAGAATATATTTTAAACACTCATAAAAAGGATATGAATAAGGATATGGATGCTACTTTGGTACATACTCCCTTGTAATGAGTATCTATCTTGGAAACCTATAAAAAAATAGAAAGATTCAATGAGTAGCATCTAATAGGCATTTAAAATAAGAATATGTTATTTATAACAAAAAAATAAAGAAAAAATGAGAGATATTCCACTTGTGGTGGAATGGGGTTATCTCTTAGGGGAGATGACACCAATAGGCATTGTTTTGAAGCGACAAAAGTAATTTGGTACCATATGAAATGGTTTTGATCATAAGGTAGTCACTACAACCATACTCAAGAAAGGAACATCAATGACCTTGTATTCCCCCCTCAATTAGTTACATGCAGAGAATGTAATTAATTTGGAGAAGAGTAGAAGATATATGTAAAAATAATGTAAACCGTGGAAAGCTCAATAATCATGAAGGAATATAAGGATAGCATCATGTGGAACCATAAGAAGATAGTAAGGTATGCTCATGAAAGTACATATAATGATAGGAAGCAAAGTGCCTCCATTGTTGTCCCCAAGTAAAACCATGAAGCAAATGAAAGTAGTTGCAAATGCCAGATAAAAGATCTTGTAAGCACAGACAAGTGTGAGATATCACCATGATAAGCATTAGGAAAAGGTATAATCAACATAAAGAATGCTAGCTAAAAATATCATCGTTCCTAGTGTAAACGTGAGAAAGTAGGATCGACATAAGATTAAGCTTGGTAATCATGAATGATCTTGTAATCATTACAAGAAAAGATCGTGTTAGTGAACATGTAATAAAAAATGTTAAATCATAATCATTGGAATCATATGGATGTCTATAAATATATCATTGTCATAATATAAATGTGGCAAATGCCATAAAGGATGTGCCCACAAAGTGGGAGACATCATTTAAATAAAAGTAATATATGCATAATTAAGGATGCAGAACATGGGAGCTCCAAATCTCAACCAAAAATTTATTGGAAGGATTGTCTTCCATTAAACTGTCTTCATCCAAATTGTGTACTACACAACCAACCTCAAGGAGGTTGGTCTCATCATGAAAAGAAGTGATACTTATAGTAAATGTACTTGAAATATGTGGAATAGGTGCCTTGTCTTTATACACCCATTGCTCTTGTGAGTTTGGAGATGGAGCTTGTTTGACATTAGAATTACTCTTTGGTGCCCAAGTCATAGAGGGCCCTTTAGAAGTAACAATGGGATTGTCAAATTTAACTTCTTCAATTGCTGATAAGGATGAAATCTCTCTTTATTTGGTATAAATGGAGGATGATAAACAACTTGTTCTTACTTTGCTTCTAGTGGTGGATGAGAATTATAGATTGCCTTATTTTATTATTTTGGAAGTACCTTTGGAAGGTAAGGATCTCTTTTGCCTTGAAGAGGTTCACAAATAATAAGAACATCCCTCTTGGGATGTTTTCTATTTGAAACTTTAGCTACATTAGGGCATACCTCTTGATTTTCCTATGATGGAGGCAAAGAAGAGGGCTTTGTTTCCTCCATATTTATTTTCTTTCCAAATCTTTCTTTGATTCTTCTTTTTCCATCAAGATGCATATTACATATCTCATGGATCTTATCTTAATGCTCAAATGGAGATTTTGTAGGAGTTTCCATAAATGTGCTCAATGTAAAATGACTTAGTTTAGAAACTAGTAAATATGCATCTCTTTTGACTTTCACAATTCTATCACCATGAACATACTTTAAATGTTGATGCACCATTAAAGGCACCACCCTTAGTTGTTTAATCCGAGGTCTTCCAAGTGACATAGAAAAAATGTTAGAAGATGGAATAACTTGGAATAAAGCATCAAATTATTTAAGCCTCACTTGTAGAGGCAAGATTATGCATCCCAAGCATCAACCAATGCCCCATTAGTCATCTCTAAGGAAATACAATAATGTACATAACTATCTTGTTGTAAATAATGACTATATAAAAATTCTTTTGTATAAATATTAGATTGGTTGTCTTGGACAATAAGAATGGCATCACATTTATGGCCACATGTAGTACCTCAAACATAAAGTGGTCCATAGTAATTGTTATGAGGAATCTCCTCATTATAAAATGAAATAATTGGAGGTGTAAGAGGAAAATAATCTCTATCATGATTTATGCCAACAAAAGTATCCATTTGTGAATGGGAAGAAGAACCAATATGTTGATCCATAGTATTTCTATCCATGTGCTTATGTGTCATGCTACTAGCTAGATGCTCAAGCACTTGTTAAGATTCTATATTGTGAGATTGAGTATGTGAAGAAAAATGATTTATATAAATTTGTATTTTTTATTAGGTGGAGCAATTGAATGATTACCCCATAATTGACAACATCAACATGTCTAGCATTATTATCTATAAAATCATTCTTTATGTTTTAAAGCCATAGAAATTTGTGTATGTTGACCATTAACGCTATGATAGTTAAAAATTGTGTTTCATGTATACTTTAGGGAGTCCTCTAGATGGATCCAATGGATGGATGGGATGAAGTGTAGTCAAATTAGCATTCTATAAACTTTGAAACACATTACCTAGAGGTTCACTCAATATTGTGAATTTTCTAGTTGTTTGAAGATTGAAAGAAAGGGCATTAGAAGCAGTAGCTACATAATTGACATCAATCCTTTTTCTTTCTTGTTATTAACCTTTTTAAAAGTTAATATTGGGTTACATTTTTTGGCCAAACTTGACATTGAAATGAACATTTTGAACTAAATCTTCACTTTTGGACACCTATAGCTGCTAAAACGTGACAAATTTGAAGATGATGCAAACTAGTGATTTGTGACATTTTGTCTGTAGATTCTAAATATATATATTTTAAAAATTTTGGAATCAAATTGCATTTCTTTTTCCATCTCCTTCAAACAGTAAACATCATTTTTTAAGAGTGATGTGTACTATAAACCACAACTTTTTTTTCTATGAAGGATAAAATTCTAATTTTTTTGAATTTAGATTTGTAACTACAATATCTAGAGGATGCATTTAGTTTCATAATATTTTATTGAATATTTTTTAATTAAGTTTTGAAGTCAAACCAATTACAATTTAGACATAGGTGTACTATAAAGATCATAATTTTTTTTGTATGTATCGGAATTCAATTTTTTTTTGTTGGAATAAGGACATCAATACCTATAGGACATGTATTTTTTAGAATTTTTTTTTAATATTTTCCTAATTTTTTGTATGTATGAAACAAAGACCTTGATGTTCATTGAAAAACCTACATTCACAAGAAAGAAAAATTGAATATAATAATCAAATTAAATATATTTAAAATTATACTTTTTAGGAAGATTATAATAAGGACTACATACTTACAAAACATAAATTTTAAATGAATTCATTTGATCCCCCAAAAGGTAAATCAAAAGTGGGTTTTTATCAACATTTTGATAGGTGTAGAGGAGACTCCATTATAGGTATGGTTTAAAACTAGCAAGGTTCTATCCAAGGGGGTTTGATCTAAGGGGGTTTGATCAAACCCTCTTCAATTAAAATCCTTTAAATGGAACATTTCAAGGCTTAAATCATTATATTTTCTAAAAATATGTGATTTCAGCAAAAATTAGGATGTCCTAGAAAGTGTAACCCATTATTGTGGCAGCACCCGTATTTGACTTTTAAAACTTGGATGTGTAAGCAGGTGTAGAAGATGTATGTGGGGATCCATATTTTAACTTGTTAGAAGCAAGTAATTTAAGTTCCACATTCTTGGCATGAACAATTAAATCCATAGAGAAAGAGTAACTATTAATATAAACATTATTTTGAATTGGTGGTAATAATCCTTGGACAAAAATACTTTGTAACTTGCCATTGGGAAGATGATGTTTTATTTTGGATTATAATGAGTGGAACCTAATGACATGTAGACATTAATTTTCTCATTAGATCCTTGAGCACACTCAAATAAATTAGAAACTATAATCTTGAAGCCCATATTCACATGGAAATGATCAATGAAGGATTTGGCCAACTCATAAAATGAGTGAATATATCTAAAAAGGTAATGAAAAGAGCCATTTAATAGCATAATCTTTCAAGGTGTGTGTAAATAGCTTGGCTAATAATCTATTTTCATACACAAAGTCTAGGCATGCAACTTTAAATAATCTTGCAAGTTTGTATAAGGGTCCCCGTTTCTAGTATACATATTGAAATGAGAGGCCACAAAACCCATTTGTAAAGGATAAACAATAATATCAAAAATCAAGTGTTGTATTATGGATCTCAACATAATCATCTTTATTTTGTAAACTATGCATCTCTACTCTATCCAAACTTTTGCATGAGTGTATCAAGGGTGGCAATAGGAATATTGGTCACCTGGGAGATAACAGATAGAAAATAATAGGGATGGGGAAAAAGAGGAAATGATATGGAACTAGAGGGATGAGAGGTGATGATGGAAGGAAAAGAGAAAGGTGGAACACTACTAGAGTGCAAGGAGGGTATGGAACTATGAATATAGAAAAGGGCAGAAGTAGGTGGAATACTAGTAGGATAAGAGGAGGGAATGGAACTATGAATGTGGAAAGAAGATGAAACATGAGTGGAAAAAGGGATACATAACATGAGCTTGATGAAACATGAGGATTATTGGAGGTGGGAAGGGTCACAATGATAGGAGAGTGTTTGGTGGGATGAGTAGATGCATTATGCAAATAAATAGAAAGATAAGTCTTTTGCTAAAGATTTAAAGAATTTTAGAACCAAAAGGTGCAACAATCAAATTATGAAATTTTTTAGCTAGTCGAGTAGATGTATCATTAATAAGCTCTTATAAAATTGCTTGCACAATAGTTGAAATCTCTTACTTATTCACATAGGTATCGTGATCGACATTAGATTGTTCACGATGAGTACCATCCACGAAATCCATGGGGATCTTCTGATCATGAGGAGTGAGAAGCATATGAGGGTTCAAATGAGCACTTCTCAAAGGAAATTTAGGGTTTTGATTAGATATTGGCATAAATAAACCCTATAAAGATAAAGAATGGTAAATCAAAGAAGAAATATGAATCTTATAAGTATAATAACTTCATATCTAAAAGTCAAAAACAAAAGTTAGAAATACAAATCCTAAAGGGGATAAGAGTGGTCAGGTTCACCAAAAAATGTAAGAGTCAAATCCTTTTTACATATAACCTGAGGGTACATAAATTAAATAATAAATAGCAATCAACCCTATAAACTACTAGAGTAATACACTGAAATAAATTTAGAAAATAGATAAATAAATAAATGATACATAGTTGGAAACTAATGTAGATATGCTATGACAAATCTCTAAAAGTGATTCATTAGAATGCAAAAAAATAAGACTAGATAGATTAGTGGTTTAGAACCAAGAAACTAGCTATTTGTCACTCTATGTCACTTCCACAATTATGGGAGTGATCTACACAACTTGTGGATCTAAACTTTGTTAAATTTTGATATCTACTTTTTTATTTTGCCTCGAAGCTTGTGATCTATTTTAGCTATTTGGCAATGTTTAGGAACACCTTTGGGGAGTTTAGTCAAGGAGTATTCTCCTTTGGCCAAACTTCTAGATGGGACAATTTAATGACTATGAATAAAGATCCAAGACAATAAGAAGTCATGTAGAGAATGCCTTAAATAATGATGTAGGTAATGTAGTAATGATGCTTTAGTTTTGATTCTAGATGCTCTTTGAATTATCTCTAGGTGTTAGGTCATAGATGTGTAAAAATAAATTGGGATTAGTCCTTAAATACAACTCAAAAGGTGGCAAGTGAAACATTTTACACTTTGATTCAACACACAATGGCTAGTTGGAAGGGTTGGGTTAGCCCCAAATTTTAATTTGAAATTTAAATATTATGGGTGGGAAAAGGATAAAATGAGGATTAGGACTAGTCCCTAGGAATGAGTGCAAATGGAATCAAGGTTTAAGTTATGTGCTAGCTTTCAATAGATATTGTACCATGTGTACACTTGTCAAAGGATAATAAGATCAAAGAGAGTCCAAAATGAAGGGGAAAAGTGTGAGGTATGCAATTTTCACCATTACAAAAGTAAATTAGAACATCGATATCTAAAATAGGATTTCCATAAATAGTTGGAAACCTTGTATTGCTATGGATAACCACTACAAAGATGGGAAACTTTGGAACTAAATATAAAGCCTCATAATTAGTTTGATTCTATGTAGTTGTGAATTGTAGGGGTCAAGGGGAGGGGATTATATCCAAGGAAAGAAAGAGAAGTGTGTTTGGAGATACTTGAGATAATATTGAGTAAATCTAATAATATTTCATTATTTATAACTTTAAAATTGAAACAAATACACCTTATCTTATACTCATGAAAACAAGTATTTTTCTTGTTGTAGGTTAGGTCAACATGATCTAATGGCCAAAATAAACTTATAAACAAGAAATTAAATCATACAAAACATAGAAATATGGTTGTCAATTAGACATTATATCTTTCGTGGACATATTTAAAAAGTAATTACAATTGAACTTTATATTCTTGTTAAATTTGTAATATCCTATTACAATACAAAAGACTAGAAAACAAAGAATCCAAGCTCAACTAAAAAGACCTAAATGCACTTCATGTATACAACAAACATAATGAAGAAGGGTGTACATCTATCACCCATTATTCACACAACTATAGTTCTATTTATTACAACTATTCCATATATGACACTATTTTAAAAGACCAATAAAAATAACTAAACTAGAAGTAGAAGGTTGACTATATAGGCCTAGGGGTCATTTCCCATTTGCTTAGTAGATTTTCACTAAAGATGAAGCTCTTAATATGTTATACATCCATAAGTTGACTCATCCAAAACACCAAACTCTCCTATCCTCATCCATTAACCGCGTTTATCCCATCTATATTAGAAAGAGAATTTGGCAAATGGTTAAAAAGTCTTGGGACATTGGTGGTGATATGCATTTTTAATACTAGGAAAATAAAAAATTAAACAATGAAAAAAAATATATCACAACTTTTAGAAGGATTGTTGGCAGGAGATAGAGCAGTCATCAAAACCTACCGCAACCCACCATAAGTGAAGTGTGGAGGACATGACCGACATATATGATAGTATTTAGGATGTTTTGTAAGGGACATGTTTCTATTACATAGCAATGTATAAATATATGAAAGGATAGGATGATGTAAGTAAGAAAGTAAGAGAAAGGATGGACATGAGTATACTATACAAAGCAGAGACTTAGACTTACCTTTTGTATATAAAGTTACTATGAATACATATATGGAGATATAAGATTTATAACTACTTCATGATGTGTTTATGGATATGAATGACTTGTCTATTTAATCTAATCTAACCGCACTATGTTATTTCCTATCACAACCATCTATTATTCTATCATTGTCATGTCTGAGGTATAAATAGACTTAGTGACTTGACTCAGACCTAGATCTCCGGACTATGTCTTGCCATTTCTTGCCAACATTTAGTTCCATTGTCGAAACCCTAGAGAAAACAATGAAGAGCAAATAAGATGGACATGTAAAAGAAGATTATGGAATAAAAATTGGAAAGAAAAAAAAGAAGAGTGACAAGAATTTTTTATGATCTGCGGTGAATTCTCTTAGGACCTACCCTTGTGAAAGGGGGGAAGGCACCTAAGGGGAGGACAAATGAGTAGGGAGATAGATCTGAAAGGATCTATGAAAATATGTAACCATTCAAGGTAAGTCGACCAAGCAATACATAAGGATTAATGGAATACCATATCTAAAATACCCGTGGCAAAAGGGGATAGCAAGAAATTAAGAAAAATTAGTGAAACTATACAAATTGAGATGGATATAAATATGGAAGAGAAAAGAAACAAGAAGACTCGGGAAAGGCAAGAAAGATACCACTGAAGAAAGGAGAAGGCAGAACAGTAAGGGAAGGAATGAACTAGAAAGGTTGCAGAAGAAAAGGAAGAAGAAATTAAGCGCACCCAGGAGGGTGCTGCTGAGCGTGCCTTTGTGGGTGCAGCCGGACATAAGGAGGTAGTAAATCAGGGGTAGAAGAAGAGCATGTCATAAGGGCTGCCACAAATATGATAGAGAGTAATACAGACAATCCAGGGCCATTAACAATACATATTAATAAGGCCACAGAGATCCTCAAGAGTCTAGAAGGAAGAATAAATGCTTATGATAACTCAAGGGGGACATGGGAAGAAGACTATAACAAAGCCCTAACCCTACCACACATGGGTAAATCACCATATGTTCAACTTGATTTCACTAATGTCTAAATCATGATTAATGAACAATGGGAACAAGTATTAAACCCCATGAAAAATCTCTAGCATTTAAATTTTGATGAGAAATACCTAGATCACCTGGTTAATAGGAGTGTGATGAGAATAAGAGAGAAAGAAGGATATTCAGTATCTAACAACACTAATTCGATGAGTATAATACAGTTAAGGGAATCGACACCAAGAAATAACGAGATGTAACTAACAAATAAGAGGTTATCCCCCATAATGAAATGATAATTTGAAAAGGTACAACCCTCGACTAGGAGTCACCCCATGTGCCCTATAAGACAATAAGAATATCAAGACAAGACAATGAGAAGGAAGTAGATAAGCAAAAGAAACAGGAAGAACAGATAGTACAGAATTGTGAGGAGATACTAGGGAAGGATTACTTTGAGATCACATTAAAGAGAGATAAGGGCAGAGAAGGAAAATCATTAATACAAAGGAAAATTAAGAAACAACAAAAGAAAATAGAACAAATACACTGCAAGGAGGATAAAACACACAAACAATCAAAGATGGACTCACCAATTAAGCTACCAGTGTTCAGAAAGGATACCACAGAAGTAGTAGAGCATGTATTTGTGATAGAATCAATATGGCAAAGGAAGAATGTCATACGAGACTAGATTAAACTATATGACTTTGTGGAACCCTAAGGAATGAAGCTTTAAACTGATTCAGGAAGAACTATCCTAACCATGATAAAACATGGGATGAAATTAAGAAAGAATTCCTTGACAATTTCGAATCACCAGAAATACATACTGAAGGAGTAAGCAAAATGCGTGACCTAGTCCAAAAAGAGGGTGAATCTATTAAGGATTTTGATAAAATATTCAAGGAAATCTCCTGCAAACTAGAAGAACCATTGACAAAAAAATAAAGGATCGAATGGTTTATTTCAGGACTAAGCCCTAACATTAAAACATCCCTAGATGGGAAAATCTTCAAATCATACTCAGAAGTAGTCACTCTGGCATGCCGCATTGAGGCACAAACCTGGTGTAGATGTGATAAAACCAAGGAAAATATGGAAATGGAAAAACTTAGGCTAGAACTGGAACAACTCAAATTGAAATAGGAAATCTCGGCATGAAAAGAGGAAAGTCCACAAAAACGGAGACCGAACATATGGTGCTCTTATTGCACAAAAGGACATCAGTGGAATGAATTCTTAATGATAAAAGGTGAAAGGAAGGCTTCCACAATGAAAGTAGATATTAATAAAATACCAAATAGAAAAATACACTCTATTGTGGTATTTGCGGTGACTAGGATGATCGTGAAATAGAGGATTGCCCATCACAACTTTTCAGGGTAAGGGAAGATAATGATGACCATGAACCATGGTGCAATGCACACTGCAATAATAGATTAGACAATCATAACATGAAATATGTAAAAGGATTGGCAGAGAGACCCTTATACATCCAGAATCATGGATATAAAGATCCTAGTTGGGCTAATCATAGGGATATTAATACACTATAGAACACAAACCCTAACTCAATACCATACATAGACAATTACAATAATGAGGAAAGGGGTCAATACGACAGATATAGAGGAAGTAGAGGTTGTGGTAGAGGAAGAAAAAGAAGGAGAGAGGATGCGACCTATTATAAATGTGGCAAACCAGGCCATTTTGCTAACAAATGTTGAGGATATAGGAAGAAACAGTGCACATTCTACGGTAGCTCAGATCACGATCTATTTTCTTGTGATAAAGCTCAACAATATTTTAAGAATGCACATCCCCAATCCAAAAGTGATGAGCTACATGGATTCAATTCACAAAAGGGAGCCCGCATTATAAGAAGAACACCTAAGGAAACAACACAAGCAGCCAGAAGGTGCGATAGGGAAAATAGGTATGACTCTGAAAACACAAAGGAGGAAGCAATAG
Organism: Cunninghamia lanceolata; assembly: GCA_027924645.1. NCBI lineage: Eukaryota > Viridiplantae > Streptophyta > Pinopsida > Cupressales > Cupressaceae > Cunninghamia > Cunninghamia lanceolata. Next base: position 4,187,485 of record BSBN01000395.1, on the reverse strand, counting down.
TGGAGACCAGTAAACCACCACCAAAGAAGAAACCTAAAGTATCAACAGTGGTGATAGGGGAACAACAGAAAAAAGAGAAACCACAATAGGATGAGCCCATAATGAACCTAGATACACCAGTTAATGCAATCCAACACCATGGGATGCTCAAAACAAAAGTTGACAGGTATAACTAGGTTTGCACAGAGAACCAAGAACTAATACAAAGGGCAATAAATTCACATGAGGAGGAGTGATCAAATATTGGAAGACATCATGGAAAATTTTCCTCAAGAATTAACAGATGCAATGAGGAAGAGAAGGAAAAAAGCCCTAGAACTGGAAGAAGAAATGAGGCAGAAAGTAGTAGATGAGGTGGACCTAGCCATCTCTATAGCACAAAAAGAAAATTTGATAGAAATGCAAGCAAAGGAGCTAAGGACAAAACGGAGGGTGGATACCCTAATGAGATTGACAGATGAAGAAAGATAGAAAGTACACAAGAGATAGAAGAAATCACTAAAAGATCATATGATACAATAATGGGGGAAGAGACATGGCAACAAGAACAAGGGGTAGAATCTCCTCAACACAATACACAAGGGAGAGAACAAGGGGAAGGATCACATCAAGAAGAACTGATAGAGATCTCTAGGGTAACCTCTTCTAACTCCCCAATTCAGTCAATCAAAGATTTCCTGGTGCAACAGAAGCAAATCCAACCAGTAATAACACCTCAGTTGCTACAACTCCCCTTGCTTGGATCACAAGTAAACTTATTAGGAATTTCACCAATCTAGAAGCTACAACTAGGGGATATCTTCCATGCCATGGTAAGAGAAGAAATTTTGCAACAACATGTAGATAGCACTGAGAAATTGCAAGAGGCTATAGATATAATACAAAATCAACTATTGAATGCACAAAGAGATACATCACTGCCTTTGACACAACTTAAACAACTAGTAGACAATATGCAAGTTGAGTTTCAGTATCAAGAGACTAAGGTCAAATAGTAGGTGAAAGAGGAAATGACCAAGAATAGAATGACTGACACCACCAAGAAATGTGCAGCAATAAATACTCAGTTGTAGACACAAATAAAATACCTCCAACAAGCCACATGAGAGGCTAATGTACTATACCGATTTTGTCTACAATGGCCCACAATTATAAAGAGCCTAAAGGATCAAATTGACAACTTGGAGGCACAAGTAGTACAATCTACGGAAACATATGATGCAATGAAGGACATGAATGGAGCAGTAAGGGCACAGATTGAGGCCATACACAACCAACTATAGTAGTTACAAGATAAGAGGGACTAAATGAAGTCATGGATCAAACAGTTGAGGGAAGTGGTCAACTTAAGGTTGGCTTACTTGATAGGTATATTAGGAGAGGCCAAACATATGGCTAAAAAGATTCAGACTCCTACTCTTGCAGAGGTAGAGATAATGCATATTCAAATAGAATGATACATACAGGTGTTGCAATAGGCTAAAAAGTAGTGGGACACTACACTAACTCAACTCAAAGTAATCTAAAAGAACATCCTACCCAACTACTAGTACTGCATGCCTTAAGGACAAGACATATTTTCAAAAAGGGGGGATGATGTTGGCAGGAGACAGAGCATTCATAAGAAGCTACTGCAACCCACTGCAAGTGAGGTGTGGAGAACAAGTCTAACATATATGATAGTATTTAGGGTGTTTTGTAAGGGACACATCCCTATTGTATAGCAATGTATAAATATATGAAAGGATAGGATGGTGTAAGTAAGAAAGAAAGAGAAAGGATGGACATGAGTATACTATACAGAGCAGAGACTCAGACCCACCTTTTGTATATAAAGTTACTATGAATTCATATGTGGAGATATAAGGTTTATAACTACTTCATGATGTGTTTATGTCCATATGAATGACTTGTCTATTTAATCTAATCTAACCGCACCATGTTATTTCCTACCGCAACCATCTATTATTCTATCACTGTCATGTTTGGGATATAAATAGACTTAGAGACTTGACTCAGGCCCAGATCTCTGGACTATGTCCTTCCATTTCTTGCCAGCAAGGATGAAAGTCAAAGATAAAATAAAACTATGTTATTATGAAAAAATTACTAAATCCAAGTTTAAGCATTCTTTCTATCCATCTACTATTATGGAATTCCAAAATCAAAAATTAAGTGACACATAATCTATGTAATGAAATTGGTAGATGAACACTCCCAAAAACATCATGGAAGAAAAAAATAAATATAAAATAAAATAAAAAAGAAGAAACAATTTCTATTCAAACATGTCCATTAAAAATACATAAATATTTGCACATATAACTAGGTTTATAAAATTCTAAACTAAAATAATTAATTTTTTTTGAAAGCATATTTTAAATTTTAATACTCTTAAAAAAGTGTTAATGGATATTATCTAAAATGATACTAGACAATAAGATTTAATATACATTAATTTTGTTCAAAACAAAATCTTAGAAACCAATTAAAAGTAGTATCATCATAAGTAGTAACCATTTCCAACTCAACCTTCAAATTAGTGATAACCCATTATATTACATTTTTTAGAATAATATCCAAGCCTACATTTGGTGATATTGATGGATACTCTCTATGGCACACATATACACACTATGGCCTTGCCATAATCTCCTTATGCCATCTAATCCTAAAACCTATATGATTTTAAAAAGAAAAAGGTGAGCCATTAGCATTCAAAATCAATTGTGATATTTTTTATTAAAGTAAGATGGTAAAGAGGTGAAAGGAATAAAGGTACATGGAATACACTTCCTACACCGATCTAATGAGGAGAGTTATACATTTTTTTAATCTTTTAACAGTTACAGTAATGAGATACACAATACAAAGAAGATCGAATAACATCAAATGCAAATACAAAAGCTCACAACACAAGATATACATGGAGAAAACCCTTTTGGGTGAAAAGCCCCTCACTCCAAAGCACAACCCAATGTATTAATCTATAAACAATGAAGGTTACAATACAATTCTAGAGCCAAGATCTTATAGGAGTTCACAACTGTTGATATTCTGGAGTAATTTTGACAGCATAATAGTACCTGCAAATGAAGCATACAAACTACTCTAACAAGCACATTATTTATAAACAATACCAAGCATGAAGGAAGCTTCTAGAGGAATATACAAGAGGTGGGCATCCAAATCCACATGTCAAACATTCCAACACCTCTTTTGCAGAAAATGACACTTGTGCAATATTCCCTTACATCTCTTACAACCCTCTAAACTTGGACACCCCAAATTTACATGAAATACGTATGACAGATGCTCTCACATCACCATAAAATCTATCATATATGACAACACTTACAGCTATAAGAGAATCTGTCATAAGTAACTAATAACATCATATTCTCTTACAACTTGTCATAGTCAAACTTGGGCACCTATAATATGTCTTATTCCAACATGCAAAGATGCTTTATGATGCATGTCATACCTATCATAAGAATCTTCTATTTTCAACTCTTACATGTCATAGATTTTGTCATGTCATAGCCTCTTACACATTGCTCAAGATGTTGACACATGGAAAATTAATGCCACCTCAAACGGGATTCCTATATTCCCTTATGATGACATGTCCATCTTAGTCACCTTCCTCATGGGATGACAACTCATCATGCCACCTCACATAAAATGACAAAATAGAACATGCATAAATAATTACAATATAGGAAAATAATAAATAAATAATTAAATACCAATGCTAGGAATTTGCAAAGGTTGAGACACCTTAATTCCCAACTTTCTCCCACTTGTTGAATACCTTTCAAGAGCTAATAGAAAGACATGATTTTAACTGCTAGGGGATGAGAGGTCCATAGACTCCGAACACCATCTAAACTTCTTCATGCTCACAAGCTTTGTTAGTGAATCTGGAACATTTGTAAAAGTATCAACTATCTCAAGTTTCACCTTACCATCTTCCACCATGTCATGTACAAAATGGAATTGAACACCAATATGCTTCGTTCTAGCATGGAATGTTGGGGTTTTTGCTAAACAAATGACACTCTGACTATCATAACAAATAGTAATCATCCATGCATCAATTCCAACATCAAAACATAATCTCTTAAGCCAAATGGCTTCCTTACAAGCATGAGTTGCTTCCATGTACTTTGCTTTTGTAGTGGACAAAGCAACTATAGCTTGCTGCTTACTCATCCAACTAATAGTACCACCGAACATAGTAAAAACATAACCACTAGTGGATCTTTTGCTATCAATGTCACCTACCCAATCAAAATCCATAAATCCATGGATACAAACTGAATGCCAAGGTCCTGTAGGATAACCATGATAACATAGGGAATACTCAGAAGTACCCCAAAATGATGTGAACACTCTCTTCACTGCATCCCAATGTACCCATCCAGGATTAGCCATAAACCAACTAAGGACTCCCATTGCTTGGGCAATGTCTAGTCTTGTACAGACCATAGCATACATCAAGCTGCCAACAACACTAGCATAAGGATCTCTAGTCATGTCCTCCATCTCAGTAGGAGACTTTGGACAATCCTCCAAAGATAAATTTGTCCCCAACATAATAGGAACAGTCAATGGTCTATAAGCTACCATGCTGAATCTCTCCAACACAATATTCACATACTTACTCTGGTTCACCCAAAGTTTTTTGTTTGCCCTATCTCTTATGATTTCTATTCCGAGGATGTACCTGGTTGCCCCTAAATCTTTTATTTCAAACTATGTTGACAACTGAGAATTCAAATTAGAAATCAAATTCTTACCATTCCCAATGAACAACATATCAGAAACATATAAAGCAATAATGAGAACACGATAATTTTCCAACTTATAATAAACACAATGATTAGATTTCGATCTCAGAAATCCCAAACTCATTGCAAAAGCAATGAACTTTTGGTACCACATCCTAGGAGAATGTTTCAAACCATATAAAGAATTTTTCAACTTGCAAACCAAATTTTCTTTACCTCTCACAATGTAGTGCTCAGGCTGTGACATATAAATCTCCTCCTCCAAGTCACCATGAAGGAAAGTTATCTTCACATCCATCTGTTCAACTTCTAAATTGTATGCAACAACAAGTGATAACAAGAATTTGATAGATATCAACTTTGCAATGGGAGAGAAAATCTCACCATAATCTATTCCCTCAACCTGGGAATACCCCTTCATGACCAACCTTGTCTTATACCTCTCAACAAACTTCTTCTTGAACACCCATTTGCACCCAACAGGTTTATATTCATCAAGTAAGGGCACCAGATCCCAAGTGTTATTTTTCTTCAATGCAGCCATCTCTTCTTCCATGGCCTCTTTCCAAGAATCTGCATCACTCATACCCATAGCTTCCCTTATGGTCCTAGGCTCATCAATATTAGAAATCAAAGTAAAAATATAACTAGAATCATGTAATGAATATCCAAACCTATCAGATTGCTACCTTATCTGAGTGGATCTCTTTTAAAGATGAGGTTGGGGTTCTTCTTCTTCTTTTGAACTTTCATAGCTACTAGATCTCTCCTCATCATCAGATCCGACATGTGTTTCTGATTCAAATTTCAAAGGGGTAGAAGGAAGTTGAACCACATCCTCTTTCTTCTCTTCTTTTTCTGGCTACTAATCAATGGAAGAAGGATTGAGTTCTCTGAAGATCACACTTCTACTATACAGAACCCTTTCAGCCACTAGATCCCAAAGGCTATACCCTTTCACGCCAACACCATAACCGACGAAGATACACTTCACTGCCTTTGTCCAACTTAGACCTCTTCTCCCTAGACACATGTGCATATGCCTCACAACCAAATACTCGAAGATGTCTCAATGAGGGATTTTTACTTGACCACGCCTCCATATGTGTCTTCTCAACAAGCATTGAAGTAGGAGACCTATTAACCAGGTAGTAAGTGGTAGCAACAACTTCAACCCAAAATTTTTGTTCAAGGCCAACTCCACTAAGCATACTCCTAGCGCTCTCCATCAATGTCTTGTTCATCCTCTCTACAACTCCATTATGCTGAGGGGTATACAGAGTTGTCTTTTACCTCTCAATCTCATGTTCTTTATAGAACTTGTCAAAATCTGCTAAACAAAACTCACCACCATGGTCAGTCCTCAAACACTTAATATTTTTATCCATCTGATTCTCTACAAGAGCCTTAAACTCTTTGAATAGACTAAAAACTTCAAATTTGCTTCTAAGGAAATAGACCCATGTCCTACTATAATCATATATGAAAGATAAAAACTAAACATATTTTTAAATAGAAGGAACATTCACATGACCAAAAACATCAAAATGTATCAAGTCCAACACGCTAGAAGATTTATGAGAACTGAAATAAAATTGAACACAATTTTGTTTTCCATAAATGCAATGTTCACAAAAATTGAACTCAAGATTACAATCATTTATCCCCTCAACAAGATTTTTATTTTTTAGGGCTCTAAGACCCTTCTCACTGATATGACCAAGTCTTTGGTGCCATAACATCGTCTTCTCAAGTGAAAGTTTCATCTCCATAGAATGAGCACCCTTAGGTACCTAGAAAGCATGACCATCAGAAGTAGATGCAAAAATGCTCTTCGTTGTTGGTTCCAATGGTGAGGATGAAAACTATGAAGTTCTCTTCTTCAAAACTGAAGAACTATTGCACTAAATAGTGCATATATAAAGTTTGAATAGAGTGCCAATCCAAACGCCCTTAACTAGCACCATAGCTCCTCTAGTTATCTTACATCCTCCATTCGAGAAAACAACCTACACACCCTCATCATTTAACTTACTTACAGATAATAGGTTTTGTGCCAAACTAGGGATATGTAGAACACCATTGATCCCCTTCACTTGTCCATCAGGGAATCAAATCAAGACTCTTCCACAGTCAACAATCTTTAGGTGAGAGTCATCACCCAAGTACACCTTCCCACCATCATATTCTTCATACTTAGTGAACCAACCTCAATGAAAGGTCATGTGAAAAGATGCACCAGAGTCAATAAGCCACACATCCTCAAATGCATGTGTTGCCAAGGGAGCGACAAACACTTATCCATCATCCTAAGAAGATTTGTTAGAATCTGAATCATAGTTCTTCTTTTTCTTCTTCTTCTCCTCCTTGCACTCTTTGCAAAAATTCCCATGTTTGTCGTAGTTCAAACACAAAGCCTTGGACTTTCTAGGAGACTTAGATCTCCCACGGGATTTGGATCTTGAATTCTCTTGCTTCTTGTCCTTCTTTTTCCCTTTCTCTTTAGATCTACCACGAACTACAAGAGCCTCCTTAGCCGTTTCAAAAGATTTTCTCCACATCTCTTTAGAAAGTAATGATGCAACCACTTCATCCATCTTGAAGGTGGTAGTGGTACTCCCAATGGCCATAACAAGGTGGTCCCACAAATCCAACAAAGAACACAACAAAGTCATACACCGATCCTCCTCCTCCATTTTCACACCAATAGAGTTCAACTGGGAAATGAGCATGTTACAACTATTCAGGTGATCTACAATAGATTCTCCATCTTCCATCCTTAAAGAGTACAACTTCTTTCTTAGGAACAACTTATTTACCAGGAATTTATCCTGATAAATCTGACCAAGTTTAGTCCACAGATTTGTCATTGAAGTCTCTTCATGGACATTTAGTAACACAGAGTCAACAAAAAAGAGACTCACAAGACCCTTAGCCTTCCAATGCATTAGATCTCGATCTTCTTGTTTCATGACCGGTGTCATCTTTCTAGATATAGCAATCCATAGGTCTCTATCAACCAACTTGTCTTCCATCTTGAGTTTCTACAACTCAAAGTTGCCTCCATTAAACTTTTCCATCTCTATCCTCCCAGATGTGCTCACCATCTCTTTCCTACAACAAATATTTCAAAATCCTCTACACAAGCTCCCACTCAAATTAATATCAATTCAAAAACCCCTCTACCCAACAACTAGAACCAAAGTTTATCAGGCTCTGATACCTACTAAAAGGAAGCAAGGTACATAGAATACACTTCCTACATCAATCTAATGAGGAGAGTTATAAAATTTTTATCTTTTAACAATTACAGTAATGAGATGCATAGTATATAGAAGATCAAATAACATCAAATGTAAATACAAAATCTCACACCACAAGATATATGTGAGAAAACCCTTTCGGGTGAAAAACCCCATACTCCAAAGCACAACCCAATGTATTAATCCGTAAACAATGAAGGTTGCAATACACTTCTAGATCCAAGCTCTTACAAAAGTTCACCATTGTTGATATTCTAGAGTAATGTTGACAACATAGCAATACCTGCAAATGAACCATACAAACTACTCCAACAAGCACATTATTTATAGACAATACCAAGCATGAAGGAAGCTTCTAGAGAAAGATACTAGAGGTGGGTGTCCAAATCCACATGGCACACATTACAACACCTCTTTTGTAGTAAATGACACTTGTGCAATATTCCCTTACACCTCTTACAACCCTCCAAACTTGGCCACCCCAAATTTACCTGAAATAGGTATGACAAATGCTCTTATACTGTCATAAAATCTGTCATATATGACAACACTTATCCCTGTAAGAGAATCCATCATAACTGACTAATAATATCATATTCTCTTACAACTTCTCATAGTCAAAATTGGGTGCTTAAATATGCCTTATTCAAAGATGCAAAGATGCTTTATGACGCATGTCATATCTGTCATAAGAATCTTCTATTTTCAGCTTTTACATGTCATAAATTCTGTCATATGTCATAACCTCTTACACATTGCTCAAGATGCTAATACATGGAAAATTAATACCACCTCAAATGGGACACCTATATTCCCTTATGATGACATTTCCATCCTAGTCACCTTCCTCATGGGATGGCAACTCATCATGCCACCTCACATAAAATGACAAAATATAATGTGCATAAATAATTACAATATAGGCAAATAATAAATAATTTATTAAATACCAATGCTAGGAATTTGCAAGGGTTGAGACACCTTAATTCCCAACAAAAGGGTCCCAGTCCCTTACATATCCAAAGTACTTAAAAGTCTGAACAAAAGATCAGTAGAAAATAACAGCAGAAAGGCATTGGAATCATAAATCTAGGCCAGGGAACATACAGACCAAAAACAACAAAAGAGTAGCAGACAATTAGCTAAAAGAACAACAACAACAAAGAAACTACTCCATATTAGTACAAAAAAGGGAGTCCCAATCCTTTGTCATTTTCTCTAGAGTCTCGTTCCAAGTGACCTCCCTCATCATGAGCTTATCCTCCTGAATCTTAGTCTTCTTTTTGACCTTCTGATAGTCACCTTCCTGCTGTTTGCATTTATGAGCCTTAGAAATGGTAACCCTACCAAACACTGAATTTCTCATGATTTCATTAGTGAGAATCACTAGGTCATTCACCCCCTTTTCCATTTTCATCATCCAGTAGTGATACTTTTTCAAAGCATCTTTCGTAATTTCCTAATTTTTGTGACAACTATTACAGCTGACAGTTCCTTCCAGCTTGGACATCCTATCTTGTAGGTCCTTAATTTCATAAGCAGAAACACAAACAATGTCCTCCTTACAATCCTCTTACCCAACAACACAATAAAAACTATCAATGTCATGTAAAACCTCATGGTCCTCCTCATCGAGGGAGAGAGATAGAGTGTCATCAACCTCCTAGAGATGAGACTGGTGAACAATCTCATCCCCTTCTCCAATCTCCTCATTGGCAAAAACACTATCATCCCCCTACTCCTCAATTATCTCTTCTTCACCCCTATCAGCAACATTCACCTCCTCAAGCCTTGTAACTTCATTAGCACCCTCTTCCTCAACACCATCTAACCTGGCAATCACATCCTCATTCCTCTCTTCCTCCACAAAAGCATTATCCTCCCTCACGTTCTCCTTAGTGAAGGAATCAGAAGGAATGTCACGAACAACCACCTCGGGTGACTTTACCCCCTTCATAGATTTTCCTTTGATACTAGCAACCCTAGCAAGTCTAGCAGGCCTCTACCAACAAAGGCAACATGGGTATACTCAATTGTGATGTTATTCTCATGTAAGTGTCGCCTATTAGTCTATCAAAACCTATATGATTTTAAAAATAAAAAGGTGAGCCATTAGCATTCAAAATTAATTGTGATGTTATTCTTATGTAAGTTTCACCTATTAGTCTATCAAATTGTAATGGTGAAATTTACATACCCATGTTAATTATCATTTATTTTGGGTCCATTTTAAGAAAATGTCTTGATATGATTACATATCAGTGACATGTGACACACTTTTGTGCTAAGTTTGGCACCCTCCTCGATCACTATCTATCCTAATTCACTCTCACTTATACACATTTCTATATGTTAGGCCTTATCCTTGTCATATCTACACTTATTCTCATATTCATATCATTTATTAGTTGTAATTTAATCCATTCATTCTTGATCCTGAGATTCCATATTCCCTATCCTATTTCATTTCCACAACATACAAGAGCAATCCCACATGACCCACAGGATGCAGATCTAACCCAAAATTCAAAATTTTAAAATTCATATGATCAACTCTTACCCTTTCCTCATAGCCATTGGGAGCTAACTTGGTACATGTTTGTGTGATGATTCATTATATCTTGGTACTTAAAGACATTCATTTGAGCATTTAACACATCCATTCATCATTTAAAAATCCTAGAGCACTGAGCATTCATAGGAACACTTCATTTGAAGCACTGAAATAAACAATAATTATTCAAAATCAACATCTGAATCACTTGCATGCTTGCGTATTATTTGCCCACATTTGTCACAACCATAAAATTGATCCAATCAAGGGGTGACTTAGGAGAACTTGGCCCTTGTGGTCTAATGACTTCCCCAAGGTATTTTTAAATACCACCAATCCTTAACATCAATAGAGAAGCAAGGATCATAATGAATCAAGTAACATAAGACTACACTGTTCAAAATTAGTATCATGCATTAGAGATCATATCCATGAAGTTGGGAATTAATGAAAAGCCACAAAATCAACCTAAATTGATTTGCAAGTTTGGACAAAATATGACAATGAACATATCAAGGTTGCCTATTTTATACTAGACAATTGAGTTTTCTACTACATCAGGGTTTATCTTCATCGTAATTCTATGAGCTAATTACACATATTCCTATTGGAAGTGTTGTCATTGATGTCAAAGGTGCATACAGATATTGTCATTGATGTCAAAAGGAAGTTTAGAGATGAAGATGACAAAGAAAAGATGCTAAGGCATGAATGATTTCTGCCTAAAGTATTAGCAAAAGTTGGTTCGCAGGTTTTCTGGTGATCATCAGAGACTGGGGATTGGGCCTTACCCCTTCTCTAGGTTGAGGAAATAAGAAGGACCAGAGTGGAAGGCCCGATCATGAAACTCTGATATATCAGGAGTTGGAGGGTGGAGATGTTCCTTATTGAATTCAAATGAGAAGATGTTACTTAGAAAGCCTGGCACACAAACTTCGATATATTGGGAGTCAGAGGGTGGAGATGTTCCTTGTTGAGTTTGAATAAAAATATTACTTAGGAAGCCCGACACATAAACTCTGATATATGCTAAGTGATCAGGGGTCGGAGGGTGGGGCTGCCCTTTGATCAATTCAAAATGGGAAGCGGTAGACAGGAAGGCCGACACCTGATAAGGAAGGTAGTAGACAGAAAGCCCTACTAAGGAAGAATCCAACAAGACTAGAGGAGGCCTTGTTGAACACACAGAGATGATGAGAGAGGGGGTGAATTAACATATACAAAAATTTAACTACTTTATTTGCAGAACAAATCAAATTACTTAGAGAGAAGAAAGTAAAACATGCACCACATTGATCAACACATTGACACCGGGATTTTTACATGGAAAACCCAAAAATGGAAAAAAGCACGGTGAGTGTTAGCTCGTAATATAATGCTCACTGCTTATAAAAGTTTACAACATTGTTTTAGGGCTAAAACCCAAGGAAGCTACAACTCCCTACTAACTTTACTTTAGCGCTACAACCCAAGGAAGCTACTACTCTCTGAAGAAAGCTCACTATTACAAAAAATTACTATGATAACATAACTATGAACTGCTATGAAAGAAGCATCTGACTTATGCTGATGTTGTAGTCCTCTTTTCTGCACAATTACTCCATCATACTGATTCTGCACACATCATACTTCTCATTATGATCTATCACATTTGCACACACTTGTCTTTTTCACAAATGAATTTGTTCTTATATATATCATCCCCAACCACTTAAAACCTCAATTAGGTTGGCACTAGAAAGACCTTAAGATGAAACGTGTAATTCTATATGGGTTGGATTGGAAGAAACACATTTTGAGTTGCGGATCACTTCACATGGCATAAAAAAGTTAATTGCATCATAACACATCCTTCAATATCAAAACCACTAATCAGGATTCTCTGCACATGAGGGAAACCAAGCTGTCGGTTGAACCAACACCACCACTGCTAACTATCCATCTTCACACCACCAAGGAGAAGCCAAAAACATTATGCAGACCAAGATTTCAGTCATGTAAATTCTCAACACTATCCATACATCATTCACTTGAAGTATCCGATCATTCTATGCATCCGTAAAACAAGGAACATACTAAACTAATGAGGATAGAGCATTCTGGGCATATTGTAACACATCCAAACTTGAGATATCGCCTTGCAGTACACCAAACCATTTGAAACTCTTAGGAAGGAACTCATACATCATTATGCACATATTCCTAGATCCACACATCCTTATTTATTACTTCTAGAGAAAATCAAAGACTTGACTCAAGTATACTGTAGTTCGGTGGACAGTCATATGCAATTCTTCACTAATACCTTATGCAGTACAAGAGATAAGAAGGATTTGCATGCGGTTCAAACCTGAGTTACTATGAGGCATGTAGAGTCTCCATAGACACTCATATAGCTGATCTATACCTTCTCCATCTTCTGCAAGTACTCAAACCTGTGTTCTAAAGAGTACTTCATCATCCAGAACAGTCTATGTTACTTATGTCATTTGAAATTTGACCTTGCTAACCATAAGAACACTTGATACTATGAGGAAGCATGCATTACACATCACTGAATAAATTCCCAAAACTACATGGGCACAACTTCTCTTATGGAGGAATGTTGAGCATTGCAGCATGTCTTCACCATTGGTTTACACTATCAAGTCATAATCTGGAACACTACCTCTTATAACTTTCTCTTCTGAAGGTGTAAAAAGATGAAATCTTGGATAAATCATGTTCATATTTCAATCAACTTATCTTCTGAACCACAAGACTAAATCTTTCATTGCGAAGGAATGCAAACCAAAATGTTGTAACATTGCCTTAGGATATACACAATGAAGGCCTTAACCAAACTTCTGCAACTTTTCTCTGAGTGTGGTACTCCAAGCTAATAGGATACCATTGTAGATATATAGAAAACATGTTATCAGAGGTTTACACACCTCTTCAATACATTTAGACATTAGGAAGATTACCATTCTTATATTTGGATAGTCTTTCTCCATATGCTAGGTCTTCCAGACTAACTTGCCCTAAGCATGTTGATCCTATTTCTTCAACTTAGTCAAACCGTCTCCCTCAAATCTTCCACTGTCGATCAACTTCAACCATCTTTGGCCTCAGGTTGACACATATAGAGTTGACATCAATGACAACACATATTGCCAACAATCTCCCTCTTTGTCATTGATGGCAACGCCCAAAACAAATTATGTCCAACCACTCCCCCTTAGATGTATATTCATCTCTCTCCCCCTTTGACATCAAGGACAAAGGGTCTAACACCTTATATTATCCCAAAACTATATAAACTCCCCCTTACCATATAATTTTTACAAATAGTATTCCCCCTGAGATGGAAATCCCTCAGAAATAGATGCTATGTACACAGTATGACACTACTGTCCTCCGCAAGTCTATATACATCCAAAACTTTCTTATCTACAATACTCTTGCAACTCATTTAGAAGGTAGAATGGATTTATATATTACCTTGAGTTGTGTCATAGTAGATGCCCAATTTGCTTTCTCTGAGGTAAGGATGTGATTTTGGCATTCAAACTGCACATATAAGTCCCCAGCCTCATTTATGTTGCTAGATGTCTTCATCTTCTGCTCAATCTTTTTAGCTTCATTTGGCAACCCTGGTAATGAAGCAAGTCTTAGATTTACTGCTTCTCTCAGCTGACCAAACTGCTTCTTTATATATTTTCTTTGGTCCTGTAGCCGTGACATATGTGCATGAGGATTTTCAATTTGTGCTCTGGTTGCTCCATCCTTGTCCTTTGATAAGTCATATATTTTGGCCATTTTGGTGATCTATGACTCAATAGTGTCTATCTGGTTCTTGATGTTTTTGGTGGAACTAGGCCATTTTAAGTAGAATAGGTACAATGCATTGGATTCATTAATGCATTATTTAAACTTCTTCAAATTTTCTTTAAGCTTATTATGTGCATTGGCACATTTTTCAGTTATCTCTGCCAACCTTTTGTCATTTATCTTTCTAAATGCTTCTTGTTTTTCTTTTTTCTCAACATAGGAAGAATGATCTTTAAAAGAATCGATTAATAGATTTAGCTTTTGATCCGGAGATAGAGAGGAATCAATTCTTACCTTTGGTAACCCTTCCTATATCAGATTTACTGCATCTTTAAGCAAACTAGTTTCCTTTAGGTTTTCTCGCAAGAACTCCTTTCTTGCAGAAGCATGCAAGATGTCTCCAAGCTGTAGTTTGTGAAAGGGGTGAAATGTTTGACAATTCTACTTTCCCTTCATGAGTAGGAATTTGCAGAAGTTGTGGGGTAATCACTGGTTGAAACTACATCTGCAAATCTAATAGGTCTTTGAAGGAGTCTGACCCTAAAGAACTCTGACCTATGTCTTTCACTCTTTCATCTTCCTTCATTTCTGATTCATCCTTATCTTTTTCATCTTGATCGTTCTCCTTGGTTTTATCCTGATTATCTTTATCTTCTTTCTCCTAACTCTTCCCTAGAGCTCTCTTCTTGTTCCTTCTCAGGGTTATCTTCTTTCCTTTGTTCATCCTTCCCTATATCTTCCAGAGGAGGATTGTTATGTTCTGCACCTACATTTGTGTTCTCCGGAGGGGATATATTCATTTCACCTTGATCTCCTGAGTTCTGTGTTTCTATCTCTTCCAAAGGAGGTGTACTCACATTACCTAGCTCTTCTACATTTTGATCTTCCATGTTAACTTTTTTAGTCATGTCTCCTCTATCCCCTTTGTCATCAAAGGTAGACAGATCTATATCCTAAAGAGGTACATCTGGTATATCTAGAGGAACCTGTTCCTCAGCTGTCACCTTAGCATTCTTCATTTCTTCAAGAATTTTTGCAGTTTTCTCTAAAGTTTCCTTCTCTGGTCTCCCTATTTCTTCCTGGTCTTCTCCCATTAGAATATTTATTCTTCTTTTTTTTTCTGAATTCTTTTGCTTGTTTTTGAGAAACTTTAACTTTGTCTTCATCAGAGATAGAAGGATACCCCATTTCAATTGCTTGTTTTCTCATCTTTGCCTCTTTTCCCATGGCTTCATTTCTCTTTTTGGTGAGTAGGTCTACAAGGCTTACATGAAGCTAATCAATGAACTCAATTAAGGCCACATTGAAGGCCACCATATACCTGATTATTGCTTCCACAATTGTGGCTTTATCATCAACAAACATCTTATCATAGAGATCTGCAACTTGTTTCAGAGCACCATGTTGCACTATAGCATTCACAGTGGCTTCAAGCTGTAAGGGCTCATGCTCCAGTTCTTCTGGGAAGTTTCTTTTGATTTATTTGCTTTTCCCTTTCCTTTTTCTTTGGTGGTTTCTGCTTCTTCCTCTCCTTCTCTTGCTCTTTTCTTTTTTCTTTCAAGCATACTTGATTCTTCTTCTTCTTCTTCATCCTCTATGTTCATCGGATTGAACTTCCCTCTCTTTTCTTGAACCTTAGGTCAATGCTTCTTTGTCTCTATAGTCTTGGTTTGTACTAGCACTTCAATAGCAGTTCTTTTCCTGCTGGGAGGAGTAGAAACAGGTCTGGAGGATTTTGAAGGGATAGCAGCAACAGAGGTAGACCTACTAGTCCTTTTAGGTGCTTGTATAGCAGAAGAGGTCTGAGCTTCAGGAGTGTTAAGCATTTCTTCCATATCTGACTTCATCTTTTCTGCTTTAGATTTTACCTTCTCTACTTTTTCTTCTACCTCCTTTGTAATTGTTTTATTGGTGATTTCATCATAAGTTCCAAATCTTTCAGTAGCAGGATCCTTAGGCTTGCTGAGCAACATATTAGCATAACCAATCAAATGATGTTCAGACACTTCATATGGCAGGGTGGTTATCAAAAAGGTCCTTGGCTCTATTTCTTCCATGTAACAATTATCCTTATCCACCATAAATGTAATTTCATTCTTATATTTTTCAACAACCTTTCTTGGTATCCTTTCTCTTGCTTGCATATCATTTTGAAAGGTTTTGAAGAAGCCCCAAAATAGTGTGACATAATTTTATGATTAGGAAAACTAAGCATATAGTTTTTAATTTGGTGAGCAACAGGGGTAACTAACTTCCACACCATACCCTTCATTAAAGGTAATTCCTTCAGGAAATAGAACACAAGGCAAATAATTAAGGACCCATACCAGAATTTGTACTTTCTCTCCTTGGTTCTCTTCAAATTGTCCAGCAATTGCTGCCACAAGAGCTCATAGAGATCATATTCCTTTCCTTCTTTCACCATCTAATGGGTAGTGTAGATGGCGGTAGTAGTTGCAGTCCCCTCTCTGTTTGTGGTGTAAACTTTGTAAGCAATGCCCATAGTAGCATATTGGACCCTGAGATCAGTGATATCATCCACTGTTAGAGTTCTCTTATCAAATTTTGCTCTGGTAAGTCTCATCACTTCTTCATTCTTCATCGCTTTCAGTATAGGTACTGGTCCGGAGGAGCACAATCCGGTCATAGCCTTGATGGATTCTTTAGTGATCATATAGGGTTGATCAAGGTAGAAAAAGTCCTCATGAATCTGACTTAGGGCAATCCTGACCCAATCTTCCTCATACCAAAATTAGGGAAACCCTTCCAAATTGCTTCAACATTTGTGAACTCTATCTTCAATTGAAAATCATCACCTAACAAATGATCATTCTTGAATTGTTCCAGCTTCAAGTGGTCATATTCATCCAGCTGTGAATGGATGTATATCCGGACATCCTCTGTGTGCAACACATTGATGGGAATGCAGGAAAATACACCATCTTTATCAGTCTCAGTGGATTTAAATGAATGTTTCTTGAATTTAGGACTTGGCTTCTCCACAACATCAACTACTAGTGTTGCCATGATAATACCTTCAGAAAAACTAGGGTTTAACCAACAAATTAGAAGAATACCTAATAATGCTATCATTAGGGTTTGCACACAATCTTTGCTGAGGATCTTCTTCTCTCCTTTGCTCTTTCACACACTTGAATTTGTACAAATAAGATCAAATTTGATTAGAAATTGACTAAATAGTCTTTCTACCAACCATGACTGCTCCACATTAATTGCATTCTTTGTTCTTGACCTAATTATCCTTTTAATATGCAGAGACCTATGATCATTCAACAATCCTCTGTAAAGAGTCCATTTGCTCCAGAATTTTGATCAATCATCATGATATTACTAGACAGACATATCCATATTATTTTTAGTCATTATGCTAAAGATTTCAACATCGTATGCATTCAAGGGTTTTAAAAATGTCTGTAGTTGCAACTCCCCTTGAACCAATACTTCCTCCCTTTTAGTTTCTAGAGGATCCATCTACACTGGGCAGAGGTGCAGATCCTTCCTTTACTTCATTCTCTTCCTTCTTCGTCCATGTCCTATTCATTTCCTTCTTTTATGGAGCAATATCAACCTTCTTTTGAGGAGCAGAGGACCTTACACTCTTCCCCCCTACAAAACCTTGCAATGTGTCATGATTTAATTTAGTTGTAGTAGGTGGTATTGGACTACGGAGCATAACCATCTCTTCTTACATTAGATCTGTAGTCAGCAGCGTTATGACCATTCTTGTTACATGTGTAATAATAACAATAGAAGAACTGAGAGGTCCTAACATTGTTCTAGTTCATGAAACCATTCCTTGTCATTTTGCTTTTGTATCTAGTAGCCTTATGATTAACCTTGTTGCAAGCATGGCATTGATTATGAGAGCTTATAGCATTGTACCTAGGAGGCCTAAATGAATTCTGGTTCATCTTGCTTCTACATTCAATAGCCTCGTGACCAAATTTATTACAAGCATAACAATCACCATTGAAAGCTTGAGGATACTTGGTAGGAGTAGACTTTCTGAAATTCTTCTTGTTGTTCTTTCTTTGTCTCTGGATAGGAGTGAAACCTTCTTATTTTGCATCTCCGGAGGCAATCTTCTTAGGATATTTAGTGTAGGCTTTTTCTTCCTTTGTTTCAGACTTTCCTTCTGCTTTAAAGTTATCATACAAGTTTGTGGAAGTAGTAACTATAGGACTTTTTCCTTTTTCAAAACCAAGACCAGATTTATCTTTTGATGGATTTTGAGAATTGATCAATTCATCAAAAATCTTAGAACCTCCTTTCAATTTTAATCCTTTGTCAATTTGTTCTTTTGCCTTTTCCAGTTCTTTCCTCAGAGTGACAAATTCTTCCTCAAGTTTTGAACATACAACTGCTTTCTCATTAGGCTTCATAGTTAGGCAATCTTCAACCCTTTTGGCTTCTTCAACCATGATTTTCAAATTAGAGATCATATCTTCTACCTCCTTGAGTTTAATGTTACTTCCTTTATCTCTTGCTATTTGAGCTTTCAGTTTGCCAATTTCTCCTTTTGATTCTTTAGCTTTTGTCTTCAATTTCACAATTGTCTCTTTTGATTCTTCAAGCATGTACTCATATTCCTGGTTTAATTCTCTAGCTTTATCCAGATCTTCAAGTGCTTACCTCATCTAGATTTAAGTATTAGCCTTTACGGTCCATTGCTTCTAGATCTGGTTCTAGAACAAATACATCATTATCCATAGCTTCAGATTCCATGTGTTCAAGTGTAGGATCTACCTTAGCTGTTAGCCTTCTCAAAGGTACTTGGCTCTAATACCAATTGTTGAACACACAAAGATGTATTGAGAGGGGAGATCAATCAACATATAAAAAATTTAACTACTTTATTTGTAGAACAAATCAAATTACTTAGAGAGAAGAAAGTAAAACATGCACCACATTGATCAACACATTGACACCATCATTTTTACGTGGAAAACCCAAAAATGGGAAAACCACGGTGAGTGTTTGCTCACAATATAATGCTCACTTCTTATAAAAGTTTACAACATTGTTTTAGGGCTACAACCTAAGGAAGCTACAACTCCCTGCTGACTTTGCTTTAGGGCTACAACCCAAGGAAGATACTACTCCCTGAAGAAAGCTCACTACTACAAAGAATTACTATGATAACATAACTATGAACTTCTATGAAACAGACATCTAACTTATGCTCATGTTGCAGTCCTCTTTTCCGCACAATTACTCCATCATACTGATTCTACACAATTCATACTTCTCATTCTGCTCTATCACATTCGGACACTTGTCTTTTTTTTAATTCTTGATAATATACAAAATGGGTCCAAAGGACCATTGTACAAGATTAGTTAAGATTACAAGATTGCTTATAAGGTTCAACAATAACTAGTTACATTCCTTTTTTGTGCCACATAGGGCAGTTATTTATAATCCTTTTTCACTGTACAATAAACTTAAAAATTTTTGTATGCTGTTGTAGTTGATATTTATATTGTTTCAGTCCTCCTTCATTTTTTTGTTGGCCTTGGTAGAGTCTCTGTTGGTACCAGCTTCTTTCTCTAAGAACTTCTTCAGGTTTGGTTTGAAGTAGATCCATTGGTTAGCGTATATGAGTTCCTCTTTTGTGATTTCTGTTTTGCCTTTCTTTACGAGGTTTTGAAATTTGTCTTTAGTGACTTCAACTATAATGGATACCTACATGAAAACATTGTAAATAGTGAGTCTTCTATTAGACTCAGTAAGTGCCCTCCTAATGCTTTGGTACTTTTCACAATTCCTGTCTTTCCATAGAAACTAAAGTATTTCAGTAGTAATAATATACCAATAGATATTATTTCCTTTTCCCATTTCTGCAATTTTTCCAACAAGAATTTCCTATTTTCTTTTACCTGGATTTTTATCTCTACCTATTAAATCAATTAGAAAAAGATTCCAAATTTCTTTAGAAAATAGCAATAAAAAAATAGATGAGATATAGATTCAGATTTCTTACAGATTTCACATATACTGGCATTGCCTTTTGAATCAAACACTTGTCTTTTTTACAAATGAAATTGTTCTTATATATATCCTCCACAACCACTTAAAACCTCAATTAGGTCAGCACCAGAAAGACCTTAAGATGAAACGTGTAATTTTGTATGGGTTGATTTGGTACAAACACATTTTGAGTTGCAGATCACTTCACATGGCATAACAAAGTTAATTGCATCATAACACATCCTTCAATATCAAAACCACTGATTAGGATTCTCCACACATGAGGGAAACCAAGCTGTCGGCTGAACCAACACCACCATTACTAACTGTCCATCTTCACACCACTGGGGAGAAGCTAAAAACATTATGTAGACCAAGATTTCAATCATGTAACTTCTCAACACTATCCATACATCATTCACCCGAAGTATATAATCATTCTACGCATCTGCAAAACAAGGAACATATTGAACTTATGAGGACAGATCATTCCGGGCATATTGTAACACATCCAAACTTGAGATATTGCCTTGTAGTACACCAAATCATTTGAAACTCTAAGGAAGGAACTCACACATCATTATGCACATATTCCCAGATCCACACATCCTCATTTATTACTTCTGGATAAAATCAAAGACTTGACTCAAGTATACTATAGTATGGAGGATAGTCATATGCAATTCTTCACTAACTGACTTAAATACCTTATGCGATACATGAGATAAGAAGGATTTGCATGTGGTTCAAACCTGAGTTACTATGAGGCATGTAGAGTCTCCGCAGACACTCATATAGTTGATCTATACCTTCTCCATCTTCTACAAGTACTCAAACCTATGTTC
The DNA here is from genome assembly GCA_027924645.1 of Cunninghamia lanceolata. NCBI lineage: Eukaryota > Viridiplantae > Streptophyta > Pinopsida > Cupressales > Cupressaceae > Cunninghamia > Cunninghamia lanceolata. Next base: position 4,166,223 of record BSBN01000395.1, on the reverse strand, counting down.
TATAGAGTACTTCATCATCCAAAATAGTCTGTGTTACTTCTGTCATTTGAAATCTGACCTTGCGGACCATAATAAAACCTAATACTGTGAGGAAGCATGGATTACACATCACTAAACATATTCCCAAAACTGCATGGGCACAACTTCTTTTCTGAAGGAATGCAAAGCATTCCAACATGTCTTCACTATTGCTTTACGCTGTCAAGTTACAGTTCTGAACACTACCACTTATAACTTTCTCTGTTGAAGGTGTAAAGAGATGAAATCTTGCATAAAGCATGTTCATATGTCAATCAAGTTATTTTCTATACCGCAAGAATAAATCTTGCACTACGGAGGAATGTGGACCAAAATGCTGTAACATTGCCTTAGGATATACACTGTGAAGGCCTTAACCAAACTTTTGCAACTGTTCTCTAAGTGCGGCACTCCAAATTGATAGGATATCATTGTAGATATATAGAAAACATGTTATCAGAGATTTACACACCTCTGCAACACTTTTAGACATCAGGAAGATTACCATTCTTATACTTGGACAATCTTTCTCCATCTACTAGGTCTTCTAGACTAACTTGCCCTAAGCATGTTGATCCTATGTCTTCAACTTAGTCAAACCATCTCTCTCAAATCTTCCACTGTTCATCATCTTCAACCATCTCTGGCCTTAGGTTGACACATATAGAGTTGACATCAATGAAAACACATATTTCAAATAGACCCTCTAAGGCTTTCAAAGAGGAAGGAGAAAGACTGGAAGCCCGATCTTCAACACTCCGCGAGTTCAATTAATGCAAAAGGAAAAGGTGCAAATCACAGAATTTCAGGATTCAAAACTCTAAGGCTAACTTTAGAGGATGTTTAAAGTTAATGCATTAGCCGACATTGAAATGCACACGTTGGAATTCAAAAGTTTAATTGTTGGTGCCATTTCAGTAACATGTGGATTGTTCAGTTCTGGGTCTAGACCTATTTTTGGGTCGACCTAAGTATATGTGTCTTAGGCCCTATTTCATAATGTTGAAATTACAGGATGGACAACATCCTAGAATTCAAAAATTTTTATGCTGACCTTGGGAGAATGTTTTTGTTGTGCTTAGCCGACATGGAAACTCATTTTCTACAGAAGGATATGTAAGAAAGATTAGTTTGTTTATTTATAGGGATCCGTGTGTGTATGTATGTGTGCACAAGCACTGATGGGAAAAATCTAAACATATGCAAAGTGACTAGATAAGTGAAGTATAAGCTAATATCAAGCGATCAGGCATGAATAGAGAAGTGGAGTTGAAGTGTGTGAAGGGCATGAACTGGATATGATTATGAGTTTGCACAATAAGTTTTGTTTATAGAGAATTGATCCTATTTTAGTTTGCTGGGGTTGAAGCTTAGTCTATAGAGAGGTTGAAACCTCAGTTTGAAAGTGTTGTAGCACTTTAGGGAATTGTTTCTTCCTTTGGGTTGTTGCCCATAAAATTGTGTATCAGGGAGTTGTTGCTCTTGTGCTGGGTTGCTGCTCAATTTGCTTTGGAGATTGAAGTCTCTGGTAGGTTGGAGCCTATATATATTTTTAAAAGGATTGTAGTCTTTCTCAAGTTGAAAGTCCTGTGGGTTGAAACTTACAAAATATTTTAATTCATTGTTTATTTTTGTGAGGCCAGATTTGGACAGTAGATCCAAGCATCTTGTTCACCGTGGTTTTTCCCATCTTGGGTTTCCATGTAAATCTGGTGTTATGGACTCTTGTGTGGATGTGTGAATTTGCTTATGCTTGCTGTAGACACCCAAAAATGTCCATGTCTTGCATTACCTAGTCAAAAACCCTATTAGAGACATCATGTAGTATTTTGTCCTATCCCACTCCTAAATCCCACTTATCCATTAGCCAATTAATTAAATAAATCTTATTTATTTAATTAATTTCCCATCATAATGTCATTTATCCCTCCACAGTCAATTAATTAATTAAATTATATTTATTTAATTAATTTCCACTTTTCCCTCATCTAAATTAATTAAATAAATTAAATATTTATTTAATTAATGTATTTCACATCATTCCTTTCCAAAAATGGAAAATTTCATATTTGTCTCTATCTCCACATTTGTCTCCATGTAAGGTGGAAGCCACTTGTCTTTATCTCCACATTTGCCTCCTTGTAAAGTGGAAGACCATTTGACACTTGTCACATGACTACAACTCCCTTAAAGAGTGGGATAATTGAATCAATCCTAGCCATCCTCATCGTTCAGTTAGCCTTTTAAGCTGAACCATCCATTCAAATCATCCCAAGCCTATAAATCAAGCCTCTCCCAAGCCATTAGAGCATCTACTCTTCAAGTATCCTTATGCTGTCAAAATCATTCTTCAATCCTCCATCTATCATCTACCATCTATCATCTCCATCTCAATGTTATGCTGCTGAATTGAGCAACCAACATATCAAATCATTGAATCAATCAAGCCATCTTTCATCTATTCGAGGTATTAAAGGATTTGGACAAAGGTAATGCATTTCATTTGTTTTATCCTTTTCAATTTATCCAAATTTTTCAATCACATTTTTGGTGAACCTGACATGAACATGCCCAATTGGATCTAATCATTAGTTTTTGCAGGTTTATGCACTTTGATTTGTAGGTTGAAGATATTTTATATTGTTGATTTTCTTTATTTAGGACCAGATCTGTTGTAGACAGTTTTCTATTTTACACAGGCCCTGGAAAAAGGAGATCTTGGATTCGTTGGAAAGAGGACTTTGAGAGCTTTCCGAAATGTGGTTACATTAAAGATTTGGCAAAAGGTTTGAAGGAGTTATGATGATTTGAAGTTGACCCTACGATTTTGATTTTTTCAGAAATTTTTGACGCAGGACTTTTAAAAAAAATCATATCTTCCAATCTAACTAACCAAATCACATTCTATTTTTTGTAGGTGGTTAGAATTATTTAAATCCATTTTTCTATATCATTATTTTTCAGATCTATGGTACAAATGGATTTTTTGTCAATTTTTTTTCTTTTTCAAACCCTAGTTTATGACATAACTTTTGCATATGGAGTCCAATTTGAGCAAATTTTTTTTTGATATTGATTAGAAAATCATAAGGGATCTCATTGCCATATCTATTTTACTATTGGATGACATTATTTGCTATTTTTTATGGGGTTTATTTTTCAATCTTAACACTCTTTCATTGCAAACTTCAAACAAGCATAACTTTTGCATTTTTGATCTTTTTTCAACGATTTTTTTTAAAAAGTGCATGAAATTTCTTGAATTTTCTATTTTTGCAATCTATTTAGCTATATTAGATCATCTTCATCAATTTTTATTAGATTCTTCATTTTTCGCATAACGACTTTTTGTGCAAGTTTACTTGTTTCTTTTTCGATTTTGTGGCTTATAGGGGCATCAAAGGAGCTGGAGTAGCGTTTGGATCAGTCACAACAACAAGTGGAAAGTGAAAATAACCAGGTGCACTCATTTTAATCTTTCATCTCTTAATCATTGTTTGCAAACACATCAAAAAAATTTAGCGTAAAACAAACAATTGTCTTCCTACACATTTGGCTTTGGATCTAAGAAGAATAAGTGCTTGAACTATTTTCCACACATTTTATTTCTAAGGGTCAATTAACAAGTGCGAGTGTGAATCAAGTGACAGCTCATTTGGTTTGCTTTTGTTTACCCTACCTAGGAGGCCTGCTTGGAGACACACCACTCCAAGGGATGACCTCAATCGAGGCTGAATTGAAAGACACCCTCCTTTGAGAGTTGAAATCTTGTCACTCTTGGCTAAGCTCCAAAGAACTTTATACCTTTGGGAAGTGAAGGTGAAAGGTGGGTTACCCCTTTCTCTCGGCTGTGTGGTAGGATTTCACTTTCATTGCATCCTTAGTCAACCTTGTGCAATCTATCCTAAGACCTAATTGGCCATACCCACTTGACTAGTCATAGGGCTTGTTGATGTGTCTTCTTGAAGTGTGTGCTTAATAACAATCAAATTTCATTTTCAAATTTAAATTTTCTTATGTGTCTTGCGTGAGTGATTCATGTGTGTACATGTATAATCATTTGTTTGCTAATTGCCACATCAAGCTATAAACACACATATTCCACATCATCGTCAACATCCTTGTCATCACAGCCATCCTACGCCAAGTCCTCTTCATCGTAATCCAAATCCTAATCATCCTACTTGTCATATTCACACCATCATAATCATTATCCAAATCAATTCATTTCAAGAGTCTACCCATGTCTTTCACCCCTGCCTATCCTCTTGAGGGGGCATCCTTCCACATCATCCTAACAATCCTTGTCATCAAATCCATCCTATACTCACATCATCATGATCATTATCCACTTTAATTCATTTGTATTTTGGAACATTTCAAGCCATGGTTGTACATATTGCATCCCCTAATCATTTAGTTTTCACCAAAAAGGACATGCTCAACAATGATTCATCCCATAATGAACCCCTTTACATAGAAGTTGTAATCAAAAGGTCTCAATTCAAAAGGGTCCTAATAGATCGTGGCTCAGGATTAAACTTGTGCACTCTAAAGTTGGTTAAACAATTGGGATACTCCACTGCAGATATTGAAAAATACCATTCCATCACTATTAAGGCCTATGATGAAACTGAAAGCAGATCTAAAGGTACTATTCGATTGCCCATTCAATTAGGTCCAGCCCTAGTGGAAATCACTTGTCAAGTCTTAGACCTCGATCTCCCATATAATATCCTTCTAGGACACCCATACATTCATGACATAAGAGATTTTCCTTCCACCTATCACAGATGCATCAAATTTCCATTTAATGACCAAGAGGTTACCATCCATGCCGACCCAAATCCTTTTGAATATTTACCCTGGTTGGAAATACCATATTGTAGACCTCATTATTCCCCAATCAATGACATGGTCCAATCACTTGTCTCATATATTGATTCATCCACCTTAGCCTCTTCATCCAAGTCACCACCATCATCCATACAACATCAACAACTTCCACCTAAATTCTATGAGTCATGACCCTCAACTTCACACCAACCATTACCCTATGCAATCCCTCCACCACAACACCATCAACCAATTCAACAATTTCAACCATCACATCAACACATTCACCAACATCGACAACAAGTCATATCACAACAACATGTCCAAACACCATCCCAACCTCAACCAATGCCACCTCAACCTTACATGTCATCGCCCTCAACTTCACACCAACCATTACCCTATGCAATCCCTCCACCACAACAACATCAACCAATTCAACAATTCCAACCACAACATCAACACATTCACCACCAACAACAAGTCACATCACAACAACAAATCCAAACATTATCCCAACCTCAACAAATTCCACTTCAATCATATGTGTCATCCACCTCAACTTCATACCAACCTAATCTATCCACACATCATGTCAATACCATATCAACCTATCAATGTCCACCCCAACCTTATCCAATTCCTCATTTCAATATTCCAACACATCATCAAACCCATCCACAAGGCAACCAAGTGTCCTCACAAGAAGCACCATTGATAGACCTAAGTCCACCTTTGCAACAAGAAGCACATCCAAGTCCAAGTGGCCCCTTGTACATAAATCAAGCAAGCCCAGGTTATCCTATGCAAGACTTAATTACCTTTGACAAGGGAGATACCAATATAGAGTGGCCTCCATCATCCAATCAAATGCCAATCCATGAGCCTATCCCAACACCACAATGTGATCCTACCCATAGTCCATTGGTCCATCAACCTTCATTACCTTCATCCCCATGTTCCATTAATCCTCCACCACAAGATCCCTTGGACATAATCGTACAACAATTGCTCCAAGCAAATTTTATTGAGATTCCACCGATAAAATCCTTTGAAGCAATCTACTTTAAACCCCCTTGGTATAAAGATGATGCATATTGTGCATACCATAGGGTTAAGGGTCATACGACAACCAATTGTGCCAAACTTAAGAGATTGATCAAAAACCTCATAAATTGTGGTAAGATTAATCCCAATCCAAATCCTAATCCATTTAATCCAATTAGCCCTCAATCTAATCCTAATCCTAAGCCTACAAACCCATCCACCCTTATTGTCCATCCATTAGATTTCCCATCCACCCATACACTTGCAAAGGATGTGATCCATTGGCTACTAGCTAGGAACAACTTATCCCCATGTCAGACATCTATTCAAAAGCCCTCCATTAATATGCCTATCCCTTCAAGCCCATCATGTGACCTAGAAGCCATCAAGTCTATTCACGAACTTCCTATCATGAACCCAAGTTAAGACCCATCATACCTTCACGTTGTTGACCATCAAGAGCTTGTCGAGCCTATCCAAGAGTCTACCACTTTCACTTCCATTCAAGAAAACCAAGAGGTATGTCAAGAGTTTAATCCTAAGCTTGTGGAAATATTAAGCTCTAGTCCAAGTCAAGATCAAAGCACTTCCATTCACCCTATCCATAACATTTATCTTTTCCATGATCAAGATTGTATCCATGATGATGAATCTATCCATGAGCAACTTGATCCTATACCTATCCATCTCCCAAAAACCATTCATGAGCAAGATATCCAAATTCAACCTATCCATAACATTTACCTTCTTTATGATCAAGATGATACCTATAAAGAAGCTATCCATGAGCACCTTGATCTTATCCATAATCCTATATCTATCCATGAGCAAGATATCCAAATTACTCCTAGTCATCCGCCATCTAGCCCTATCCATAATGAACAAACATCCACTTGTCATGATGAGACACTTGTCCCCCAAGTAAGCATAAAAGATCAAACAAATAACTTGGATCTTAGTGAACACAATGCTAATCAAGATCCTAATGATCCTTCTTCCGCATCCATTATCAGCCCCACTTTGAGTCCACCATCATGTCCATTTAGCCTATCCACCTTCATCCATGAATGTTCTTCCTTAGGACAACAACAACCTTTGTCCTCCACCTCATCTTCTCCATCCAATAATAAGCTCAAGTCTAGTGTCCAAACCACACCTAGTCTCATTGTCCATCGCATCCTTCAAAACATGAGCTACCAAGGTAAAGGCCTAGGCCTTCATGAACAAGGTATTTTGGAGCCAAACCATGTCAAGATTCCTCCATGCTCATATGGCCTTGGATATACACCCCAAGGTAAACACTTTAAAGATGTTGGTAATTCCTTCATCCCTCCTAAGTCCACTTTCCATCACAAACCACATCATATACCCAAAGCATATGTCACCTTTTCACCTCCACTATCCTACAAATGTCAAAAGCATGTGACCATACACCTTCCACCATCAACTTTACCTCCATTGCTTCCAACTCCAAATATCCCTCCATCCACTTTGCCTCCATTGCTACCAATGCCTAATTATCCACTTATCCATAAAATCCCTTACATTCCTAATCATGACCAACAAATGCACGCATTGTCTAAACATAAAGCTTCCACTCATTCCACCAAACTCATGGGATTCAAAAGAAAAAATTTGGATGCCTCTACCTATCAAGCCAAAAATCCTAAAGGTCTTAATACCTTAGGACATCAATGCAAAGCGTTAAAGCAAAATGCATCTGAAAAGCAATCCAAAAAGCAATCAAAACCCATACCTCCAAGAGAAAAGCCCAAAAGTAAAATGGTTTGGGTACCTAAGCAAAAATCAAGCAAGTCAAATGAGGCATCCACATCTCAAGAATCCCAACCATCCTCTTCCATCCAAAAATCCCAAGAATCCCACAAGTCAAGCAAAAATCATAAAATTACTATGTCTATGTGGGTTCCTAAATCACTAAATCACCCATCTCCTAAGCAAACATCTCCATTGCTTCCTACACCACCTTCCCATCAAAAGCTTCAATGTTTATTATGGTGTGTGCAGCCGTTGGTCATGGTTCCTTTCCATTCCACAACATTTCCACATACCTCCATCACCCCATCATTCAACAATTATCCTACATATCTCCTCCATCATCCTATCCCTATGGTCCATGCTTTTGCATAAATCTTTCATCATTTTCCATAAGTCCATACATAATCGACATCATAATCCACTATCCCCCATCCATCCATCCTTGCATCAACCCTTCATAATCTACATCATGATCCACTATCTACCTCATCCATCTCCCATCCATGCAATCACCCCTTACCAACATCTATGAGCATAATGACATGGTCCATGCGATGACATCCTTCTCTAATGGGACAATATCACCTTTCATAGAACTAGACACTTGAGTCCCTCCTATTCATTACCATGGTGAAAACCTAGCAAACAGGCACCATGTGTAATTGTCATGCTATTCCATAAAAAAAATAAAAAAAAGTAAAGATAAATCCCTTCGTCCAACGGTGAAAACTTGGTAAACAGGTGCCTTGGATAAGTACCATGATGAAAACCTGGCAAACATGCATCATGTGTCGGTTGATCTTCTATATCACTTACACTTGGGGGCACATTATCTCATCCAAACTATCTATTCCATCCTACCATACTATCCTATCCTGCCATCCTTATCCATTATCTTGCATACCTATCATATTATGTCTATTCATCCTCCCTTCTTCCTTTTGATCTTGATAGAGACATGGGGGCAAAATGTTGAAATATGCTTTGGTTATCTCTTGGTATACCTCATCCTTTCCAAACCAATTCTATCATAAGCCTTGTCATGTAAAATCCATCATGTCATCCTTTTGTCATAAGTTTTATCATGCAAAATCTTAAGTCTATACCTAGAATGGGAACATGTTGTTCCTATGCGACATAGTCTTTGGAGATCACATCCTAGCTCCATTATGAGGTATACATCCATCCACTATAGCCTATTTTTATATCTATCCATTTATCATGAGCTTTTTATTCCGTAGCCTATTCTTATATCTATCCATCTATCATGAGCTTTCCCTTTTATGGCCTATCCCTTTATCCACCCATTTATCATGAGCCTTCCATCCCATTTACTATCACCCATCCTTTTATCCATCCAATCCCATTCATCCATCCTTGCATCTAGACTTGGTTTTCCCTTGTCATTGGTATCAAGCACAAAGGCTACCTAAATTGTAAATCCATTGGCATTTTCCAAAACATTTCAAAAAAATCCAAAAAAATCAAATATCCCAAAGATCCAAAAAATAAAATAAAATAAAATATTCAAAAAATACAAAAAAATCAAAATATTCCCAAAAACACAAAAAAAATTAAATATTCCCAAAAACACAAAAAAATCAAAATATTCCCAAAAACACAAAAAAAAAAATATATATATTCTCAAAAAAAAAAAATCAAAACATTTCAAAAAACAAACAAATTATATATTCCCAAAAATCCAAAAAAATCAAATATCCATCGAAAATCCAAACAATAAAATCAATCGAATCACATCAAATTCATCAATCACTTCATCTAATCATCCTTCAATCATCAAATCAATCCAAAGAATGATCCAAATGTAAGTTATCCTCAATCCATACTAATCAAGTTAATCAATCTAGTCAAATTATCCAATTACATCCATGGTCTTGATCTTAATCTTGTCGTAAACCAAATCAATCAATCATCATCATCAACAATGGGATATATCGTTCCCACATCCTTGTGTTGATCTAGGGATATATCGCTCCCTGCAATGACAACACTATCATTATCATCCATCAATCAATTAATCATTGGTTTACAGCTTGACAGGGGCAATACCTTGTTTGTTTTTGTATCATTTGTGCATGCTTGCTTGCTTGCTTTTGTGTGTTATCATTTTATCTTGCATTTGTATCAAATCAGTAATCATTCCAACTAATATTCATATCTTGTGTATGTTGGAATAGCTTTTTGCATCATGCTTTACATCTAAGGTCATATCATACCTTTTGTGCATTAGGACTTTAATGCTCTAAGTTTTCTTCCTCGTACATTAGACAAGGTTGTATTATGCTGGGGCACAAGACACCTCGTCACCCTGGTCCTTATACCTTAGTGCATAATGTCTAGTGCTATATCAAACATCATGGTTGCTCACTTTCATTGTAGCATAATGCATCATTCATTTCTTCTATCCATTCTCTTAGCTATCTTCCTTGACCAATCCCTTTCATTTTGAGAGCCTACCCGTGTTTATCCAACCCGCCTATCCTCTCGAGGGGGCATCTTCATCCCATCTTCTCATCATCATCCTATCTTTCCATCATTATCCTATCATTCCATAATCATCCCATTTCATCCTTATCATTTTCCTCTATCCATACCTTAGCTTCTTTGAAATGATGTTACTCGACACAAATCTCATCATCTTGAACATCATCTCAAAAGGGGGTAAAATGTAGACACCCAAAAATGTCCATGTCTTGCATTACCTAGTCAAAAACCCTATTAGAGACATCATGTATTTTGTCCTATCCCACTCCTAAATCCCACTTATCCATTAGACAATTAATTAAATAAATCTTATTTATTTAATTAATTTCTCATCATAATGTCATTTATCCCTCCACAGTCAATTAATTAAATAAATTATATTTATTTAATTAATTTCCACTTTTCCCTCATCTAAATTAATTAAATATTTATTTAATTAATGTATTCCACATCATTCCTTTCCAAAAATGGAAAATTCCATATTTGTCTCTATCTCCACATTTGTCTCCATGTAAGGTGGAAGCCACTTGTCTCTATCTCCACATTTGCCTCCTTGTAAAGTGGAAGACCATTTGACACTTGTCACATGACTACAACTCCCTTGAAGAGTGGGATAACTGAATCAATCCTTGCCATCCACATCGTTCAATTAGCCTTTTAATATCAACCATCCATCCAAATCATCCCAAGCCTATAAATCAAGCCTCTCCCAAGCCATTAGAGCATCTATTCTTCAAGTATCCTTATGCTGTCAAAATCATTCTTTAATCCTCCATCTATTATCTCCATCTCAATGTTATGCTGCTGAATTGAGCAACCAACATATCAAATCATTGAATCAATCAAGCCATCTTGCATCTATTCGAGGTATTGAAGGATTTGGATAAAGGTAATGCATTTCATTTGTTTATCCTTTTCAATTTATCCAAATGTTTCATAAACACTTGCATAGTTCTTTTACATTTTGCTTGATGTAGTAGAGATCTTCTTATTGCAGTAGAATTGTTTTAAAAAGTGGCATATACTGATTCACCCCCCTCTCAGTATATCAGTGTGTTCTAACAATCCCTTTGCATTTAATTTCCTAAAATATCATTAATTTACATGATTTATCATTTTTAGCTACCATCTACTTAATCTAAGCTAATTTATACTCTTTTGTGTACTTTCATTTAATTAGCCTAGATTAACTTATGGAAATTTGTGCAGGAGCATCCCAGGTTGCATAGTAATCTTGCATCAACAAAAAAAAATTTGCATTCTTTTATTTTCTTTCACTTCAGTTCAGTTCGGTGATTTGCAGTTCAACATTTTCTACTGCATTTTACCACATCTTCATATAAGATCTCGCAGAGCAGGAATCACCTTCTATGCCATGTCAGCTACATCATACTAAGATTTCAGGAGATTTGCATTCGTCTACAGAAAGTTATCGCTATAAGATCATCAGTTTTCATAGAGCAGAGCACTCATGCAGTTAGTTGGGAGCAGAAGGTTTGTAGAGCCTAATAGAGCATATCACAAGGCAAATAAGGACCTGATAGACCTTCCTTGAGGTTCGTACCAAATTTCATTCATTTGTGGAGCAATACCTTGAGTTGTAGGCCGAGTTATATGTTTCCTACACGTTTCATCATTCATTGGAGTTGTAAACTCTTGTGGCCGACGCGGAAGATCATATGAGCTTGAAGAGGATATATAGACATCTTTTCGGAAGGCACTTTAATGCCATATCTTTCACTTTTGTTGTAACCCATAAAGTAGGCATGTGAGCCCTTTTATTGTAGCCCGCATGTTGCCGACATATAAGCATTGGGATTATCTGATATACTGAGCATTTGAATCTTCCATTGCATTCTATTATTGTGTTGTTTCTGTTGTGTTTACTCTAGCTACATGGTTTGGGCAGTCCCTTCTTAGGACCCTCCATCCATGACTGCACCATAAATTGTATTTTCCTTTACATTTTTGTGAACCCTAATCTTACACCCCCAAGGGTTTGACCTTAGGGTTTATAAGGTCTTGACTATTTTTAGGGTTTCAAATATGTCATTTTTAATTGCATTATAATTTTTCATACCCTCCTAGGATTTGTGTTCTCATACTATTATTATTTCATTGATATATCTCTCCTTCTAGGGTTTGTGCCTTACTTTATGACCCCCAAAATTTTCCCACTCTACCCACCCTTTGATATCTTATTAGAGCTTTATTCCTAGATCTGATACATCACTGCTATTTCTAATTTTAAAGCTAAAAGTGTTTTATTGTGCCTTATTTTCCAATCTCTCACAAACCATATTGCACTATTTATATTGTGAGCTACTCATTGTCCTAATATTCATTTGAGGAGTGCTCGCCTAAACCCTAATATGAAGTCCCACTCTAATGAAACTTAAATTTTTTTGATGCTCATGTTGAGAACAATGGGGATGATTATGGTCATGATGCTCATGTTGAGCAACAAGAATTTGCTAATGAACTTGATAGTTTATCTCATGCAGAGAATCAAATACAACTAGTGGAGATGATTTTTAATCTATTTATCAATAAGCTATAAGGGCTCGAGGTCTCACAAGCTATCAACAAGACATAAGGGCTAGTGGACTAGATGTACCATAATTTATTTGATGATTCATGAGTATCCATAACCAATATACCTATATACATATAGTTCTTGTTTTCATTTTATATTTTTGCTTATTGCTTTTGGCCTTTTTTATTATACCTTGTTTCTTGTGCTTTACATCTCATTTCACCTTCTATATCTTGTTTTATACTTTCCTTCCCCCACTTGGGGGGAATTTATTTTTCTTCCTTAACTTAATCACCCTTATGCTTTTATTTTACTCATTTATCTTTCATGCCTTCTTCTATTCACCACTTTGATTTTCTCTATTTCCCTTTTTAGTACTTTTATGATTGTTTTGCATCCTTGTTCTTACTTTTTAGCATGATAGCTTGCTTATGCTTTTTCATGCCTCTATACTTGTGATCTCATCCCTTATGATGTCTATATTATACTTTGATTACTTGATACTTATGACCTTTACCATACTTGGACCACATGTTTTTCTTATCTCTCCATTTATGAGTCTTATCATCATGCCTAGATTACTCTCATGAACCTATGCTTATTGATTTTATCTCATGTTTCCATATTGTGCCTTCATTTCTATATCATTCAATTACATTGGGGGCACCATGCTTCTCCACATGAATATTTAGTGCCTTCATCTTTATATCATGCTTCTAGAGCTATCCCTTAAGAATGGGGGTACCTTGATTTCCCCATTCTCTATTATGCTATCATTGCATTATCAAGAGTTATCCTATCACATTGGGGAGCATTGTGCCTTCCCCATATGATCTTGCACCTAGATGCTTAATTATATTTATAGAGATACCTAACCACACTAGGCGCATCACACCTTCCCCTATCTTATTATGTGTGCTTGCATGCCTTATCATGTTTTAAGAGCCACATTGGGGAAACTGTTCCTCCCTATACCACTTACACTACATCTTTAGGGCTATTTTCACCTTACCATTTGCCCATATTGGGGTAAACCTTATAAATTAATGCTTATCTCCAATTCATATGCTTTCACACATATTATCCTCTATGACATGATTTCTTGTTAGATGATGTATTCTTGAAATTTACGACTTTAAATGATACATATGCTTAGCCTACATTTAATTTTCATGTACTATTTTCCCTCTCCTCCATTTCTTTGAAACCAATTGAAAGGGGCATATCTATCAATAACACTCCATTGTTGAGCTTGTAGATAGCTATACGACTCATTATCATGTCCAAACAAAGCTTGATTACATGACATGGCAATGCTTGATATGCCATATTTTAATTACATGACATGGTAGAGCCTGACATGCCACACCACTTTCCACACAGGTAAAATTTGCTAATCTTACTCTTACTTTTTCATTTTCTCAAACATTCAAATCAAGTTTGTAAGCTATGCCTATTTCACTTATGAGACAAAAGTTTCTCATTGCACCCATTTTCTTTGTTATGTAGGTTCCTATGAAGCAAACATGTTGAGAATGAACATAGATGAAGATATGCAGTTGGGTCCATTACTTTACATTGACCCTAATATCCTTTTATATTTAAATATTTACTTTACATGTATGTTTATGAGTACTCATTTACTTTGAAATGCTTGTTCATTTAGGATTCACATGCACCTCAAAGTGGTAGAAAAATGTAATGGTGAAATACCATTTCCCATTTAGTTTTGGGCCCATTTTGACATGGTGATATGTGACACACTTTTGTGCTAAGTTTGGCTCCCTCCGGGCAATAACTATCTATCCTCACTCACTCTCACTTACACAAAGTTTTATACATTTATCTTTAGCCTCATCATATATACAATTATTCCCATACATTTGCATCATTTATTAGCCTTGATTTGATTCATTCAATCATGATCCTAGGATTCCATATTCCCCATCCTTAGTCATTTCTATGGCACACAAGACTGATCTTACATGGTGTAGATTTGACCCCAAAATTAAAAATTTTAAAATTTAAATGATCAAGTCTTGCCCTTTCATCATAGCTATTGGAATCCAACTTGATAAATGTATCTATGTGATGATTCATTATGTCTTTGTATTTAAAGACAGTCATTTGAGCATTAAAACACATCCAATCATCATTCAAGAACCCTAGAGCACTAAAGTTAGGAACATTTTTTTGGAGCACTAAAAGAAACAACAATTGCATTAGACACAACATCCAAATCACTTGGATGCTTGCTTAATGTCTACCCACATTTGCCATGACCATAAAGTCGGTCTAGTCAAGGGGGTCTACCTAGGAGAACTTGGCCCTTATGATTTGACAACTTGCCCAAGGTATTTTTAAATACCATCAATCCTTAACATCAATAGAGAAGTAGGGATCACAACGAATTAGGTCACATAAGACTACACTGTGCCATATTAGGACCATGTGTTAAAGGTCAGATATGCAAAACATGGAATTGATCTAGAGCTATGCAATTGATCTAGAGCTATGCAATTCAGTTTGAGCTATAAAATTGAATTGTATAGAGTTGCAGATCTACATAAAACCTAAAGACAACAAGCATACCAAAGTTACCTATTTTATGTACTAGACAATTAAATTCTACACATCATATTTTATCTTCATTATAATTCCAAAAACTAAATACAAATATCCCTACACATTTAATTTCTTAAAATAGTATTAATTTATACACTTTATTATTCCCAATTATTATTTACTTAATCTAAATTAATTTGTACCTTTTTATTCTTCCATTTAATTAACCTAGATTAACCAATGGAAAGTGTATTTTCCTTTACAATCATATAAGACTGTAAAGAAAACTAAGGCCTCATCATATCTCCTTCCTTTTGTTGGTCTTTCATAATTTGGTGACCGAACACTAATTCTACTTCAAAATCTTCCTCATTTACACATATAGGATTCCCTCTACTCATGCCAAACCACACATCCCACCATAAAGTCATTCATTTTTATGTACTAGACAATTAAATTCTACACATCATTTTTGATCTTCATTATAATTCCAAAAGCTAAATACACGTATCCCTACACATTTAATTTCTTAAAATAGTATTAATTTATACACTTTATTATTCCCAATTATTATTTACTTAATCCAAATTAATTTGTACCTTTTTATTCTTTCATTTAACCTAGATTAATCAATGGAAAGCACATTTACCTGTACAATCATTTAGTACTATGAAGAAAACCAAGGCCTCATCATATATATTCATCATATCTATCCCTCATTTTGTTGGTCTTTCATAATTTTGTGACCATGAACACTAGTTCTACTTCAAAACCTCGTTTACACATATAAGATTCCCTCTAGTCATGCCAAACCACACATCCCACCATAAAGTCACTCATTTGCATCCTTGATCACCTAATAAAAACAACCGTAGTCATTTTTTTCCCTTTGTCTTCGTAATGTCTATATTTCATCATTTACTCCCCCACAAGATAGTATCTATTTCATCATCCCTTATAAGCAAATATTAAAACATCCACGCTTGGTCTCAAAAGTGTTCGAGGAATCTCTCAATTGATTTGAATACGAGATGAACATTTATATTCTCTAAATATTCTTATTGCTAAAATTCGATGAGCTCTAATGATATTAGAGAAGTCATCAAAGCATTAGATTTCCACTCCATGGAATGTGTGGTTTCGTGCCATTAATGCATTCAATGATGGACATAAATATCTCCGTATTATTTGATCTTATCTTATTGCCCTTTATCGAAAAGGACCAAATAATTATCTATCTCTTTTTAAAATGAATAATAATAAGTTTTTGATTAAGCTATTAATTGTTAGACTTTGTGGAATGTGGGATAGTGTGTGATTGTTCTAATTGTAAGGAGTGTGATCGTTTTTTTTTTTCTATGGATTATGTATCAATTGTTGGGGGTGTGATTCCATTCCACTTGTCTTTTTATGTGAGCTAGTGTATTTTATTTTTATATAATAAATATAGAATGTGCGCCATTCATCATAAAAACGTGTACACTTCACTTTTGACCTTTATGTTATACATCACTTTGTATTGATGCCATTAATTTGGTTCTTTCTTTTTTTGTATTGAATCAAAGCAATAGGATTAGAAATAATATGCAGCAAAGGGCTACAAGGAACAACACTATCCAGAACAAAGAAACCTGTAATCAACATAACATGCATATATGACAAAACATATTTGGTTCTTTTTCGCGGTGTAATTTAGGTCTTTTGGTGCATTCATTAACCCTAAACTTGAATTTGGAACTTTGCCATGCTAAATTCTTATATCTTGGAATCTCACCAACCTAGCTCCTAAGAGTTTCTACTTCCTGGATTGGATCTCATCTATGATCTTGTCCCCTTGACTAGATTGCACATGTGATCTAGCCCACTAGTTTTAAAATCAAAATTCCAAGGCTAACAATTTTGAGCTACGATTGTTTCTTATCAACATGCATACCAAGAGTTTCAAATTGCATGTTTAGGGTTGTGTATCAAAGGACATCATCCAAGGACACTTTCATGAGGAAATAAGACTCAGGAAAGTTATTTATCTATTAAACACATTATATAGTTAATTGGCATTAGTGTTAGTTTGCATTAGTGTAATGAAATTATTTAGCACAAAAGAAGAATATAAGAGAAAGGAAATGCAAATATTTGATAAGAATAAGCCACTTTGAGGAAACAACCTCCAAAGTCTTACAATAAGAACTAAACTTGCAATACGATGTCCAACAACTACTCACTACATATTTATCAGTACTATCGGGCAATTTTAATCCCCTAATCTCGATGAGGCCGACCTAGCTTACAATAAATATAATTATGAAATAATAAATGACTAATATATGGATTATATGAGTCATAGTTAGTCATCTCATATCCCTATACATCCAATGGTTTAAGGACATAACATGCCCCTCCCCTTCAAACAAGCATTGTCCTCAATGTTGATTAATTATGGATGCTTGTACATTAAATATTCATCTTCCTATATAGCATTTTTTAGAAGAAAAAATTTCCAATTGATGAGGTACTTTGTGACGATCCTAGTCCTTAACTTATTTATTTGTTTCTAGAGAATTACTTTAGGAATCAAGATGATTCTTCCCTCTTTATCAAGCTCAAGAAACACTAGCTATGCTAGAATATATTGTCCAATAACTTTCTTCGAACAAGAGGTAGATGTAACCTATATGCTACATTCTGAATCTTTTACAAAATTTGACAAGGATCCTAATATTTGGGCGAGAGCTTGTTATCCTTCTTTTGTTTCCCCAAGGACATTTGCTTATATTGTTGAAACCTCAAGAAAACCTAATCTCCCACTTTAAAGTTCATCTCACTCAGGTGTTGGTCATCTTGTTGCTTCATTTAGTCTAGTGCCATGGCAAGATTCATCTTGAGAGAAGAAAGTAATATGTTTTGATGTTGAGTTAGATCTTCCATGGTGTAAAATCTTGGTGCTGATGGTGGAGTCTCTAGAGAAATACTTTTTCCTCAAAACCTATTGAACCTTTCTTGAGCACCTTTTTCATTTTGATGAGATCTTAGCATTTGTGGATACGTGCCACCAAACTCATGCATATATCCACATTTGGAAAGAAGTGCCTAAAGCTTGCAATAGAATTAGTTATATGTTGATCTTGCATAATATTTGAATCAATGATAGACAAAGAATCCTCATTTCCCTGATACATTTACTTCTTGAGTCTTATGGTGTGAATCTCCTACTTCAAAATTTATTTCACTCTAATGTTGGTCATCGCATTGCTTCATTTGGTTTGGTGCCATGGTGAGATTCACATTGAGAGGAAAAAATACTCACTTTTGATGTAGAACGTGATCTTCCACTGTGTGTACTCTTGGTGGCGATGGTGGAGTCTCTAGAGAAAAATAAAATTTCCTCAAAACTTGTTGAAATTTCTTGAGTAACTATAACATTAAATCTAACTTATAAGCTATTACCAAAAAAATTCATCCTTGAACTTAGTGGTTGATGCATTAAATTTAGCTTCAAAATCTAGGGACAACATCTCTTCTATTACTAGATCCTCTCTATGTAGAGGCTTCCATGACTAGATTCCCTCCCTTGATTCTTGTTGAAGCCCCTATGATGATGTCACCAACTAACTTCAAAATATATTATTAAAACCAAATCCATTTTTTTGGAATTTTTAACTATATTTACTTGAGTCTAATAATCACTTTAGTGAAAAAAAATCAAAAATCAATGTTTTGCAACATTGGAAGCACATGTGTTGAGAAACCATAATTTTATAATAGATACTTCGAAAATACTTCAAATTTCCTCATATATGGAATGCATCTTCTTTAATGTGTCCTTGATCACCCCTCCAAATTTCAAAAATAATTTCGCAAGTATGAGAGAGATATGTGCTTGACAACACCACTACATCAATTAAAAATACCCTTTTTCTCCCATTCAAGGTGCCAAGAACATTCTTTGATACCACTTGTAATGAAATTAATTAGCACAAGAGAAGAGTATAAATAAAGAGATGTGAGTACTTGACAAGAATAAGCCATTTTGAGGGTGAAACCTCCAAAAAATTTATAGTAAGAACTAAACTTGCAATATGATGCTTAACAACTGCTTACTACCTCTTATTTATAGGCATCATTGGGCAATATTAATCCCTTAATCCCAATTACATTGACCTAGCTTACAAAAAATATAATTAGAAACTAATAAATGACTAATATAAGGATTGTATGAGTCATAGTTGATCATCCCATATCTCCATATATCCAATGGGTTAAGACAATAACACATAGTTATTCATCATCCAACATTCTTTGTTTCATTATTTTGATCTTATTAAATCAACCTTAAGCCTTGGTTGTCATCAAGGAAATCAATTGCTCTTCAAACTTTATACATAACAAGCTCCCAAAGGTGCTTAGCATCACCCTTTCTCAAATGTAGGTACACAGTGGTAAGTAGGTAGCACCCTAAATTATGTAGCAAACTAAATCATGTTAGGAAAAGGAGTCTGAGGACTAGATCATGAGCACAATCTATTCCTAGGCCTTAGAAAATTAGGATCCATTCGTTACAAGCCATTAATCATTATTCTAGTTCTATATAATTTTGTTTCTCAATTCCCTGTCATAATGTCATATTAGTCAATATCAAAATTACATTAAATTTAGATTAACTTTAATCCATCATAGTCAATGTCTTAGATTTCTTAGTCGTCAATCAAGATTAATTAAAATAATTATATTTTAATCATTAAAATTAAACCAAATTCTAAATTAATTTGTAGTCATTTTATTTCCCTACATTTTGGTGAATCCATAACTTCCATGCCTATCCTTTAGGGTATCTTTTCTAAAATTTTATGAGTTTCATATTTTTTTGCCTTGATTACCCATCATTTTTTAAGATATGATTGCTCATTGTGCATTTATTTGCCTGACCTAGGTTTTAGCTATAAATAGTGTTCCATATTTTCAACCTCCATTTGGGTGTTTCATATTGCTAGATTTTAGTCATGGATACCTTTTCCTTCATCCTAAACAAGCTCACTAGGTCTTTGTTAATACCATTCATGATGACGATATGCTTTTTATGGCATACATTAGTGATTTGAATCTAAGTACATCCCTCTAGTTTAGTGATGCATATAAGGATGATCATACTCCATCTTTTTTGAATATTCATTATATTGATGCACCCAAGAATGATGGTGTCCCTCATATAACTCATGATATTCCTTTCTCTATATCCTTGGACTTATGGTCTCTTGATGGTTTGTTTTATGGAGAGCCTATTGATACTTGTTTAATCGATGAAACTTCCATATCCTCTCGCTCATGTGATGTTATTGATGATTCATTGTTTCATGATGATTTGGTTCATTTTATTTATAATGAACATATTATTAGAGAACCAATGATAGACATATCTAGTGGAAATGAAGATGTAATATTACATGTTAGATTATTTTTGTCTTCATATTATCAAATGTATACATGATGATGTTACCTTAATGAATATTTTTAGAGATACTTTAAATGATAGAGTATGGTAATGATTTGATTCATGTCATCTTTATTATACATCATTTAATGTTTTATCACGTGTTTTCATAGATTATACCTTATCTTAGAGTGTGCTTGTATAACAATTGTAATCTTCAACCTTTAGTGGCCATTCCTTAGGAGATCTTATTGATTTATCTCTCCTTGATGTTGATCTACATCTTTTTTATAGACCTATAATGACTCTTGTATGAACCATTTTATTCTTTCTAATGATGCATTTTTTGAGAACTGGTGTACATGATTATCATAACGTCTCAGTAACATATCCCATTACCCAACATAAGCACTTGCATATGGCTTAGAAATGTATGAAGAAGAAGAATCTTATGATGGTATCTTTCACTCTTTATTTGGCTCATTTTAGGATGGTGTCCAAATCATTGGTGATCAATACATTACATCTTCCTCAACTCTCACATAAAACATGGATATATGTAAGGCTATAGGGGAAATTGTTGATGATACATAAACTCCTCTTATGTTGTGCCATATAGTTTTACAATGTATGATGGTAGAAGTGACCCATTTTAAATCACATTCATTCTTTCAATGCAACATGTCTAGACTACTTTTATGATGAAAAATTGCTTTCAAAATTTTCAAGAATTTTACAAGACTATGCACTCACTTGGTTTTGTTATTTACCTCAAATTAATTTCTTTAGAGAAAAACAAAGATTTTTTTAATCATTTCCAATACAATAATGAGCCTAAAGTTGCACATGTATAATTAACACAATGCAAACAAGGAAAAAATGAGACAATCAATGATTGTGTGCTTCAATTTTAAACTATGTTAGCTAAAATGAGTTTCAAACTATTAGAAGATGAGATCCAACATTTATTTATCAATGGTCTTTTATCCATCATCTAAGAAAAAGTGGTTCTCAATAATTATATCTCATTTTCTAAATGATATGATATTTTACTCTATTGTGATCCTCTATTGTTAGAAAATGATCGAGTATTCACTATAACATCTCTAGCACTCCTCATTCTCATGAGTTACAATAAAAGTTAATTTTTGAAAATGTAAGCAAGGAGGGTGGATTCAAAAATGTCAATGTCATTGATGAACATCATGCAAACATAATTCTAATAAAACTAAATGGGTGTAGAAAGTTCACTGGATTAGTGGTTCCTCCACTAATCCATAAGGATCATACAAATGTATCAAAAATATACGTAAACATGACAATTTGTTAATATTAAGGTGAATCTATGAAAAGATAAAAAAAATTTAGAATATAGAACTTTGTAGGGTTATTTCTAACTATGAGGATGGATTCATGCTTATGGTTTTGATTCTCCATTCGTAGAATTGAGGTGAGTCAAATATGCACCCACATAAGTGATTCCCAACTACACAAAATAGAATTTGAGACAATCATGTAACTTTCTAGCTTCTAATTTTTGAAAGGTTTATCCTTGGGCCTAAGTAAATACTCTATCATCACCAAAAGTTATACATAGAAGTAGGAAGTATATCTTTAGATATGGGATGATTCAAGCAATATTGTAGTGATCGAATAAATGAGGGTTCATTTGTCATAGTGGTTTTAAGAGGATGAGACAATAGTGATTTCCATTAAAGGAGCAAGGGGTAATTTGCATACAAGCAACTCCTTGTGCTTGGTAATTTTCTACATTAATTTAGGTACTATGTATTTGCCACTACCATAAGCTAGTTTTTTCCCTCTTTAAGGGTTTCCAAGATAAATTCTTAAGTTCTTGTGTGGAATTCATTTTTTTGTAGCATATTTTCTTCTTAATTTAGTCAACAGTTCCTTCTCTCTAATACTATCATTTGAATATACTATAACAACCCCCAAATTGCAAACCTTGAAAATTTTCTTACTTTTATTAAATAAACATCCATCTTCCATAATATGAAAGTACAAATACAAGTAAATAGATACAAAGTTGATCTCATTAACAAGTCTAATATCATAAGTACATCTATAGATCAATATAAATACTTGTAGAATAACTCAAGTTGTACATCTGATTCAATAATACAAATCATGAATAATATATAATGATATACATAGGTAAAAACCCAAATATTCCACATAAGTAATAGTGGTCAAATAAATAACTCTAGTATCCAAGTCCAATGTAGAACTTGTTCTCCAACTCCATCCAAGATCTTGTTACATATAGGGAAGGTTATATGAACCCATGTATTGAAGTAACCCTATCCTCCCCAACCATCAACTTGGATTGAAGTGGATAAATAAGTAACCCATAGAAAATGAAGCAATGGGTATAAATTTATGATAGTTATCTTCCTTAAATTCATTTCATGTTCATATGAACATATTCATAAGCAACAATTACCACTCAATCAAGTAGCATTCACAACACTTCACAAAAATTTACAATATACATAAATAATCCATAAAACACATTCATGATACATATAAAGACATACAAGAAATAACCAAACAAAGACACTTGACTATACACATCATAAGACTATCAAAAATACATCACAAGATCCCTAAGGCATATTAAGCAACACTAGGATCCATTTCACTATAGAAGAACAATGGTAAACTATAATCACCCATAGAAAACCCTACCTCATTAGGTAAAATTCAATTACAATCCAACAATGAGCAATGTCTTTACATGGAGAATATCCTAGCACATATTAGTAGATGGATGCCTTTATTGCATAGAAAACCTAATCATTGCATGTATATAGCGAGAAGAGTATTCTCATTCTTTGGCCATCTCCTAGGTTAGTAAGACACAAGATATAGTAACTGATATTATGACTCATCATTCATGGTCCTAGGATACTCATCTACCTATACCTCAAACCCACAAGAACATTAATAACTCTCAAATGAGAAACATTTGAGCACCAAACTATATTAGTAGAAACTAGATACAATCAAGACTTTTATCCTATGCAATCTCATGTACTCACTTTTGCTAGGGGAAGCATACATTGTTTTATGTCATACCTAGGTAGGAAACTAAAAATTAAACATCAGAACAAGCAAAATTGCCAATAGAACTCAAAAACACTTCTAGCAGGCCTCCTACTCTAGACATGGGTGTAAAAGACCCTCCTGGGAGTAGGTGATGGCATAGAAGACCTTCCTAGGTGCAAATGATGGTGTAGGAAACCTTCTCTAGTACAAAAAACCTTAAATGGTGGATCACCTACACCCATAGGCATAGAAGTCCCATAGATAATTTTTCCTATATTTGACTACTTAGATCTATTCATTAAGTTTCTCTTAGGCCCATGATCAATCTAGAAATCAATTACATAAAACATAGAAATATGGATAAGCAATACAAGTTTTCCAAGACACATAGAATGCAAAATACATTAAAATTCTAGAAATTAAATACAGCCAAAATTTCTATTCAGTCAAAGGAACATTCTTCCATAATTAATTATACATTTTCCCAAACCCTTAACCTTCAATTTCATCAAAACTTGGTTCTAGAATATGATTTTCCCCAAGTCCCTATTTCATCAAATTGAACATACAACATGTATTCAAAAAACACATAAATCATTCATAAACACAATAAACCATTTAAACTCATATTATAATATATTTTAGGTCAATTTCCTTCTCCTAGGGTTTCAAATCTAAAACCTAGGGCTTTGACAACTCTCTTTCCTATACAATCGAAGGTTTGATTATAGTTTCCTATACAATTTCTACATGTTCTACATACATCTTTATTAAAAATTTCTATAGACTCCAATTAGGTTCTCTATGCCCCTTCACTAGATTCCCTATTTTTACAGTCAATAGTTCCTCTCTCTAGAATCTACAATTTCCTAGGTTCAAATAATATAATTTCAAATACAAACTAAGTATATTTTAATCACTTGAAAACAAGTCACAAGGGGGACCTCCTCCTGTTCAACATATTCAACTTAGAAGTCACTTAATGAACCCCAATCAACTTAGGAGCCACAATGGAAGTCCAAGAGACACCATTTGGAATTCCAACTATAGATGCCACTATGTGGATTGGAAGATGGATCTCCATCTTGAGAACCTCTTGGCCTTTCCATTTAAGCACAACCCCTTGAACAAGACAATATAATTTCTTTATTTAATTTATTCTATTTATCTATAATTTAATTTGCACAGAATGAATAAAGAAGATTCTTATAATTTCTAAGTTCGACAATAATTTGACTATTCTAATTTATTGAAAATAAAAAAACAAATCTAATTATTACTTATTTTAATTTATTCTAATAACCTTATTTAATTTATTATATAAAGCTATTGTTTTACAACATAGGGTTAGATATTTACACACATCATGAACCAAACCTAATTCCACTTTTGCACAGTACCTATTCCTAAAATACCGCAAACCCAATATACCTTAGTAGCACTTGTTAGAAAATAATAATTCATTTAATTCATACAATTTGCTATGAAATAATTGAATCAAACATTAATAAAAACACATCACTCAATAACCATCAACACACAAAATTTTATCAAGTAATTGACATGAAAATATATCCATCCAAGTAGCATAAACCCACATCTAAATTAAAAGAGGATAGGTAAATCAATAAAAATCAAAGCATCATAAGAGGTCTCAAAATGGGATATTACATATACAAGTAGAACAATAGGTTAGCATACTTTATGGCCCTTGAATTGTATTAAACTAGACAATTTATTGATCAATTTGGTATCAAAGTGATTTTTCTCCTTGTGAGATTTGTGAAAGTTTGTGTATATGACAATGGAAAAAGTACATAGAGTGTAAATGGAGAAGTTGAATGCATAGGTGGAAAACTACATGAAAGTATTGATAGAGAACCAACAATGGCTAGGCCAACAACAAGGGCACATGAAAAGAGGGAAAATGAAGATGGTGCAAGAGTAAACCTTAGCATGCAATAAATGGTCAAATATCTAGCCAAGAAATTTGGCATATGGGAAGAACCAATTCTATTTAAAGAAAATCAAATTAAAATTAAAAATTCTAATGAAAAATAATGTAGAAAAGTTAGATTCTTGGTGCAATCAGAATTTTATTTCAATGTTCATAAACTTAATGGGCATAAAGAATTAACTTTACAGACCTCAAAATAGAAGGCCATTATCTTGTATGATGGGAATATTATGTAACTAATTGTGAAAAGTTAAAAAGACAATTGCAAGTACTTGGGAAGAATTAAAAGACTTGATTTAAAATAATTTCTATCCCATAGGACACAAGATTGATGAAAAGATTAACTAGATGTATCTTAAATAAAAAGATGTGCAAAGTATGCAAGATTACACCATGGAGTTTCAAAGATAAGCTATGTTAATGGACAAGGACTTGGTAGAAGAGGATATGTTAATAAAGTTCCTTTGAGTGCTCCACTCTCATATTAGAAGAAGGGTAGTCACCACCAACCAAAAATATTTAGATGAAGCATGTGTCCAAGCATACTATTTGGAAAGCAAAGGAAAGATAGCACCCTCAATAGAAGAGGAAGTGGAAAATTTTATCCTCACTCAATTATCAATAAGATTTTATGGGACCAAAATTATCTCTCACGAGGGAGGTGTGATCCATAAGGATCATAAAAATGTATCAAAAATATATGTAAACATGAAATTTTGTGAATAGTAAAGTTAATCCATGAAAAGATCAACAAAATTTACAATCTAGAATTTTACAAGGTTATTCCAACTGGAGGATTTATCCATGCTCATGGGTTTAATTTTGTACCTATAGAAATGACCCTTAACTATGCAAAACATATTTTGAAACACAAAGGTAACCTTTTGCTTCTAGTTTTTGAAAGGTTTCTTCTTAGGTTTGAAGAAATACCCAAAAATCACCATAAGTTATAAATAGAAGTGGGAAGTATTTCTGTACACATGGGAGGATTCAAGCAAGGTTGTAGAGATTAAAAAAAGAGGATTTAATTGTTCATAGTGGTTTTAAGAGGCTGAGATAGTAGTGATTTCCATTAAAGGAGCAACGGGCAACTTACATCTAACCAACTCATTATACTTGGTAATTTTCTATATTAATCTAGGTAGTAGGTATTTTCCACTACCATAAGTTATTTTTTTTCCTCTTTGAGGGTTTATAAGATTATTGAGCTCTTGTGTAGAATTTATTTTTGTTTTTGATATAGATAAAACACGAGAAAGTGCCCAGACCCATTACATGAAACTGCCACTAAGGTTAGCGAAGAGAGTCTCATGAGTGGTGAGACTATCAACCATTACAACCAAGAGAGACAAAAACATAGAGAGACCAACAAAACACACCAAAAGCAACATAGAAACAACAAAGGACTAGTACAAAGATTGCAATTATAGATCAGAAAGCTTTTTTAGGCCACTTATAGCTTGCCATTCACAGTTCAAGAATTTAATCTTGTCACTAAAAGAAACCTCCTTAGAGCTTTCCTCCACAAATTTGGACTTACCTTTCTCCTCCATCCTTTTGGATCTGGTTTTTTTGGCTGGTCCTTCATATCTCACAGTAGCTTTATTATCCTGATTCTTGTCTTTCCTCTTTTCTAGCTCTTCTTGGAGGACATACATGGAGGCTGCTAAATTTTTAATAGTTTCCTTATTGAATGCAATTATCTCTACCATGTTCCCTTTGATAGTTTCTTGATTCTTCTTAAGCTCATAAATTTATTGATCAAGGGCTTCCCATTTAGAAAAGGTATAAGAGAACTTCTTCACCACTTCCCAAATGTCCTCGTCAACCTCCTTAGTGTTCCACTATATTCTATCTTTATTTTGATCCTTTTCCAGCTATTGAATTTTGAGTTTGGTAGAGTGTAATTGGGAGAGCTGCCATTTCATAACATTGTTATGAAGTAACAAACTCTCTTGTAGCTTGTTCAATATGGTCAACAAGGTACTACATGACCTACATTTAGGGTTGCTAGTCTTCTTTCTGGGTCAATTAGGATTCAATAGGTGGAGGTTCAGTAGACAAAGTAGGAGCGGTCACTATTGGTTTAGTAGGGATGAGAGAGGGGTCAACCAAAGGGGTGGGGACTTGAGTTGTAGGACCCAAATAGGGGGGAATAGGGGAAGCCTCTTTAACATGATTGTCCTACAACAGACAGGGTTGAAGATGTGAAGAGCTAGGGGAAGCCAACAATAGAGGAATTCCCTTGTTCGGGTCAAGTTTTTTCTTTCCGTTGTATCTTGGATGAATGCTATGAGGAGTAATCCCTATCACTGGAGCGTCATGGGGAGGGATAGATCTAGTAGGGTTTTGAGACACCACATTCTCACCCTTATCTTTGGCAACATGAGGATGAGGAGTTTTGTCAATGGAAGGCTTGGCACCATGTGATTAGTAGGGGGATGAGAATTCTAACCCTCGAAGGAGGGTTACTTTTTTCTTCAACAATAATTTTTAACTTTTTAGGAGAAAGGCCTAGTGAGGTGTGATGGGGGACTAGGGACAAGTTATAGATATGAGGGATGAGGGGTGGGGTTGAGGTACAAGCCATTTGAAAGTGGTAGAGGTAGTATATAAGCCCCTAATGTAGGGGGTCTTTTTTACCAATAATAACTTGAAAAATAAAGTCCTCAAGAGAAGAAAAGATCCAAAATACAAAATTCAATTTGATTCCATGCCTCAAGTGGTTCAACATAGGAAAAAGGTAAGAATAGAAATGCCTGTACCTTCCCTCTAAGGTGATGAATCTCATAAGCACCTTGGCCACTATCTTCTAAACTCTCAGAAGGCCCTCTCTGTTAAACCCATTGTGTAGTCGCTCCACTTTCTTGCCCCTCTTGAGGAAATGCTTCATGGCATTGTGGTTATGGGCATTTATTTTCTTTTAAAGACGTTCCCCCTCCAACTGGAGCCCAGTCACCATGGCTATCAATTCCTTAGAGACTTTAAAGGAGATACCTCTTATATAAACCATGCTAGCTTTCCAGGAAGTGGAAAATTCTTTGGATAGAATGGTGTCATGTCCATTCATAGCCTCAATATAAGAAGTAAGGTGGCCTCTTCTCAGAATGTCCCAAACCTCAGCATTACTGTGAACATTCTCATAGTTTGATGGCTCTATTCTTATAAAATCCCCTCCTATGTTGGTAATCATTTGAGAAATGGCTATTTCCTCGATAGATTTTTGATGATCCCCCTTAAAGTAGAGTATACAATTATGAAATGAAATGATCAAGGGTGAGCGAACCTCCAACTCGTCTTTCCATCATTACTCTAGATCAAACCATCTCCTTAATTCATGTCTTCCATATGATGAGGGACTACTAACTGCTAGACCTTAATAAATTTAAATCGCTTCCTCATTAATTTTAATTCTTATGTTATTCGGTATGGAAACAAGGTCTTCCCATAATTTAATCCCTTCTATTTGGCCACCCAGGTTGGCTAATAGGTCGGCATTTGAATTTCCTTTCTCTGAATATGTGTTTAGCTATTACATCTTTGAAGTCCCTTAGGATGTTTTTGATTTCCTCTATTATGTATCTATAGGACCAATGGGGGTGGGTTTAAAGTTAATCATATCTATGATGTTTTTGGAATATCCTTCTATAACGATTTTGCGTATGCCTTTGTTTTTTCCATGACAATCCCCTGAAGGGCCGTTGAGGCTTCAACATAAATATTTGTTTGACATCCAAGGTTCTTAGAAAAGGCACCTATGACTTGACCACCATCATTCCTTATCAACCCTCCCCCTCTTTCCTGACCTGGGTTTCCCTTCGCCGAGCCATCAAAGTTAAGTTTATGCCATCCAAGGTGGAATTTATTTTTGTTGTAGCACATGTTTTCTTCTTAATTTGGTTAACATTTCCCTATATCTAATACTATCATTTGAATATACAAGTATAATAGTATATTAGCATAATTTATGATTCTGAATTATACTAAACTGGAGAATTTACTAATCATCCACATATAGTGTTACACCAATTATTGTAAAATAAACTTATCATACTACCTCCCATCAAACTAGTTGATACATCTAGAGGTGTCTCACCATGCTTCAATGTAAATTCTTTTTTTGAAATTATCATTGAACAAATGGAAATACTATGAGTAGGTGTATACTACTTAAACATATAATTCAAGATCTTATTGACAACAATGTGATTCAAGTTGAGGGTATTGATGGCAATGAAAACACATTAGTGGAATGTCCTAATCAAAATATTAAGATATTCACAAATCGCTTCCCTATGCATCAAGATTGAATCTTATCAAGTGGAAGTGGATGATAAGGATCCTCCCAATTCTATGAGTACATTGGTTGTGTTGAAAAATATAAGCATACATCTAGCACACCAAATATCAATGTTACACATGAAGATATCAAACATGATGAAAGTTAAGAGAAATTTTACATTCCAGTGGGTATTAATGGCATGACATCTGGTGGTATGATGATTGAGCCCAATGTTCAAGTGAACATTACAATATGAATCAAATAAATATAAGGAGAACCAATGTGAGATTAAAGTTACAAAAGAATCATCTTTAGCTATACATTCTCATGATAATGATAAAAGTGCTAAAAAACATCTATTGGAATATCTCAAAATCAAACATCTAGGTTGATTTTAAAAGGAAATACAAACAATTTTCTACATTAAACCTTTAAGAAGAGATGTCACAAGTTATCTGACCTATACAAATTCTAAACAAATTCAACATAACAACACATGATAAGAATAAAAGAAGGAACAACTCCACAAGAGATTCACTAAAATAACCTAGGAAAACCTGTTTAGGAAAAACCTAACCTCCAAAGCACCAAAACCAATGTATTTCCAACAAAAAATAATAAAATTAAATATTAGGCTCTAAGACTTAGTATGGAGATCAAAATTCTCAACCAATGAGGAAACCATACAAGATATGACCTTTTGTAGCAATGAACAACCATTGTTACTTTCACCATATGACAAATCTAAGAAGAAATGAGAGCCACACGTCCCACTCCATGCTCCTCAAGATATCCTAGACAAGAAACTCAAGCCTCCAAATGATTACACAAAGCTTTACTTACAATGAGTATTACAAGATGAATAATTTCTATCCCAAGTCTCCTACTTATAGGTAATAGAGCAACAAGCAAGGGGAAAGTTACTAGAAGCTTACTATCCACCTTTTCCACCATTATTTAATGCTCTAAGCATCAATAATCAATATACCTAATATGAACATTTACATTTTCAATGTGGGCACCCAAGTATGCCACAAAGATAAGTGATAACACGTTCTCCAAGGCAGTAATATTAATCCCTTCAAGCCCAATGCACCCAAGTTTGACTAGCAACATGTGACCCAAGCATTAAATGCTTTTTACAATATTGAATGCATTTTACAATGAAGCCCACAAATTAAATGTATTCCTCCAATGAACCTAATAAATCATATGCTCACTAAACCACGACCCCCAAAATATTAAATGCATTTCTCTCAATGTGCCACCAACATTAAATGCATTTCTCTAAATGTGCCACCAACATTAAATGCATTTGCAATGTTACAGGTACAACAATCCCTTAGGAAGAGATTGAGCTCCACCAAAGTGTGAAGCCCCACATAGAGATGAACCACAACTTTACAAAATATCAAATGTTTCAGTGCAATGTGTACGACACCTTATCCCAATAGATTTATCTAAAGATTATATCAGCATTGCCACATTTATTTACTACTTTTATTCATAAAGATATGCCTTATCATCATACATCATCACCATCATATATATGCATCATTGAATTATAAAGGATATTCTTATGAAGGCATTGGTTTATATACGACATTTTTTTATCCTATTGAGGTAGATTTATTACCACATGAGTATATTTTAACATTATTGATTAATCTCTTCCCATATCTGTAACGCCCCGCCAAGGAACTCAGAGGATAACACAATTAAGATTACAAAAAGGACAAATATTTTTTTAAGAAAGAAATAACAACGAAAAGTAAATCATATTTACTCCTAACATAAGTTAAGCTTTATCCTCTAGGGTTCCATGACTGCATTATTGACGAACAAGTAGCAAGTTCTTAAACAACATGAACTAACTAACAACCATGGTTCATTCAAGGTCTAATTGCATCAGATGAATAAACACATACAATTCCATATTATATCATCAGATAAGTAACATCAGGATCTTTCACATAGGATCACAAGTACATAAACAAGTTCTTTTACAAGAGAGTACAACATTACATTGTTTACAATATTGCTATTCAGATTACATTGGAGTACATACATCAAGATAACAGTGCATGATTCAACTGATATACAAGACTGGAACATGATCATAAGTATCTGTCTCCTCAGCTAGATCAAGATCTAAAATCTATTACATAAGGTACATCCTTCTCGCACACGAACAACAATAAGAGAAACCAATGGAGATATAAGCACAACCACTTGACCATGTGGAACCCTAAGGTCCACCCCCCGTGCTAAGAGATAACAATAAGGTCCCACAACATGAAACAGTTAAGAAGATAGGAACACAACACAAAAGGATAACATGACTCCAACATACAAGTACACATGACATTCACAACAGAGTCACCACTTCCTCCAACAGTCAAAAATACAGTAGACTAATAGGTGTAAGGACTACACATGACTCCAAAACAACACCAGTCAATAAGGACATCACAAGTAACTCAAACATCACTTCTAGAGGCATTCACAAAATAAAGGGGAGAACACAACTAGAGAATGGTAGACTGCAGTAGGGATGAGTGTCATCATGTGGTCCTAGCATGGGTTACCCTAACAGTCTCTAGCTAGACTCTGGCCCCCATCCATGGGTTACCCTGACAGCCTCTCTCTAGGCACCAACCCCCATCTATGGTTACCCTAATAGTATCTCACTAGATGCCGGCCCCATAGGGTGACACATGCGGAACCAACGTTCCTTTCATGAGGACAAGGAAGTTGATTTTGCCAACCACAGCCTTCTCATTTCATCCTTAGCCTAAACGAGTACTATAGGCATGAGTGAGGCATCCAATAATCTTGATTAGTGTGAAAACTATCCAACCCTCTAAATTTATTATTAAGATATCAATGGATTAACAACTTCCAATGGGTTACCCTGACAAGCCACTTGGGCACCGACCCCACATTGAAAACCACTCCCCCTTCACTGCATCTAGATTCTCAAAGCCCAAAACAAAACCCAAGCATGAATTACCACATTCTCATCATGATGCATTTACAACACAAAATATACATCATTTCACATTACACAGAGCAAGGCATTACCCATCTTGCATAGTTATCATAACCACATGAATAGGTACACTGAGCAAGGCATTATCCATCTTGCACAGTCATCATAACCACATGAATAGGTACACTAAGCAAGGAATTATCCATCTTGCATAGTCATCATAACCACATAAATCCATAAACAAAGTGGAGTCAACATATAACCAATACATATTCAACCATTAGCAAGATTACATAATCATAGGAGTAATACACACGACTACCCCTCTTGGCCTCTGGAATCAACTTTCCCAAATGACACAAACACTTGACACACTAAACACTATGGTCTCACATCACATTCACTCTCAAATGCACATCATCACCTAATAGACCAAACTAAGATCCTTCATCAATAATTCAAATACAACACCACAATTGCGACATATGACATAATGCACTAATTATGGGTCTTAAAGAATGTAACATTAATTGAATCATGATCAATCATCTAACAATCATAAAGTGAATCTTTCTCAACAATATAGAACTATCATATTCCAACCACTAGTAATAGTTACTTTTATGATCATAAGATATAAGAGTCCACGAGTAACAATATTTTAACCAATAGATCCCAAGACTTATTTTAGTTTTGTTTAATTAAAAATGATTGCGATCAACATACAAATAACCCTAAGGCATACATATTAAAACACAATAATTATTAAATGCAATTCTTATCATAGTGGGGGACTATCACCATAATTAAAATCATACAATGGAGTATTAATAACCATAAGACATGAATGCTATACCAATGGCTACAAAATTCACTAAACCACTATTTACACTAATGTAGATTTCATTAATAATCTATACAATTTTGTAAATACTATTAAATATAACTGTATAAGCAAGGCTAAAAGCCTATAATATTAGAATGCTATAAATATCTTACACTAGTTAGAATCAGAAGATACCAAACCTGAAGCTACAATGAAAAAACATTGTTCTAAGGTTAGCTTGAGAGGTTTCAGGAATACAGAACAACAAAACATTCTTATAGATCTAACATCTTCATCAAATCTACCACACTTTTAACCACATGCTTATGATAGGATCAGCACAAAATAAATTTCTTGAGAAGGCTTTAGAAGCTATCAACAATGCAAAATGTGAAAGCATAGACATGGCATGCAGACTGATTGGTAGAATGCCTCAAAGAGAGTCATATTATGGAAGTCAATGATCATAGGATATGCACAAAACAAATTTGTTGAAAATTCTCAGAGAAACCCATTTCAAAAATATAGAGTTATTGGTGACACAACAAACTGTTTTAACAGAGACGAAACAGGTGAGAGGTATATAGTCACAAAATATTCATATCTCAAAAATGACAAACTGGGTATGGCTGATTTTCAGATATGATTTAGATATCCAAGCCATACACCATATACAAAAAAATTAGAGAAACCCAGTTCGTAAAAATAAAGTTATGGCTAACGTAACAGACTGCTAAAAAAGATACGAAATGAGTTAGAAGTAGACAGTCACAAAATATTCATATCTCAAAACTGACAAACTGGGTATGACTAATTTTTAGATATAATTTAGATATCCAGGCCGTGCACCATATATAAAAAAATTAGATAAACTTAGTTGGTAAAAATAAAGTTATGGCTAACACAATAGACTGGGTTCAGAAAATGTAGAAGAGAATTCACAGAATATTTTACTAAATCTAATGCAACAATAAATTAGATTCATATCTCAGTCCATACCTGGAATATTGTTTGTATCACATCTTCACAAAATTTTCCAACTCGCATCCATTTTCCCCAAGTCTTTTCTTCTGGAAGCTATGGTTTACGGTACCAAAAGAAAAATGAAAATTTCCTGAGAGAGAGCTCCCCAAAACATAAAACATATTCTCCATTTGAAATGCACGCTCGCCTCAAATTATGTCTTGAGATTTTAAAACAAAGTTGAGCATGCATAACCACCCCCATAATTTCTTCCAGAAGATTCCCCTTTATTACTTTCTTACAATTTGCTATTTTTAACCAAACAATAATTTCTCTCTGATTTTATTTATTTTAGAATTTGCTATTTATTTTATTTACAACCCAACAAAAATAGTTTCTTTCTACTTTTCTAAAATTAGTCTTTTACACAAAAGAAACAATTATTTCTAAGATTCCCTTAGATGTGCGTAACTGCCACCTCTTCCAAGTGGCCAAAATGGAAAATAATTACTCAAGGCAATAATAATAAAGAAAAAGAATATTTTTTAGACATAATAATACATATTTCCCATAACTATAATTTACATAAAAACATCTATATTTATATATCAAAGTGCCCTCTTGACTTAATAATTTTATTTTAATGAAGCAATTAACCAAAATATTAATCAAACAATTTCAAACAAAATAACCCAAATGCCAAACAATACCTGACATAATGCACAATCGAAAGCATGATCACAATGACAGTGACTGACCATTACGCCCATATAGACAACACTGACTGGGTGCAAAACTTGATACTCATCCTTTTCAAGGATGATGGCTAACTAGGGGACACATGTTATCTCCGTTCAATACTTTCCATTGGGTTTAAGGCATGCTCAAACCTTTCAATTCAGATGGAGTCGATGCTTGGTACCTGCATCCTACAACAACCAAACAGTCGAACAAATAGACACATATATATAATCATATAGTCAAATACACCATGAAAGGGAATCGCAGCGTAGTAGGGTACTCACGCATGAGTAATGTGACACTGTCCCTTTCACCATCACATCAAACACGTAATCACAACACACATAGCAATCAGTTACTGAATGACTAAATAAGAACCATCATCAAATAATCACATGATACACATAATAAGATTAACCCACACAAAACATCACAACATAACATCCTATGATACAGAATCAATTGCATAAAAATTAATTCTAACATATGACAATCATAGTAAGATCAACATCATAATCACCTGAATGTAAAACAATGTCAAAGCATATAAATTATCAGTGTTGCAACAAAGATTATCGATAAAACATACTAACTGTCATGTGAAACCACACATGAGCATAATCAAGAATGTCATCAACATTAATGTAGCATCTACCAACATCATATAATGCACAACATCAACTGTCTAACATACCCTAAATATTCCTATTATTTTACCTTCATCTTCATGCTCCTTAGCCAGACCATCTGCACATCCAAGATGAGAATGGAGGGGCATTACAATATTGATAACTTGCTTTCTTTTTAATACTTATTACATAATACTATATTGGCATACATTATTTCATGTTCTTTCCATTCTTTCACTTGATCTTGCCACTTGGCGAGCAAGGTATAATTATTTTTGGTGTTATATGCTCACACTTATTCTCATTGGAGGCAAAATTAAAAGCGCCTTACATTCATGGTCCAATATATCAAACACAAAGGTAATTATACCTTAGGTATGCATTCCATATTTAGTTTCTTTTATCAACCATTGTAATGACCCAATCATATATTTTTATAAATAATATCAAATCTAAAGTATAAAGAACAAATATAACTTGAAATACACTAAAATAACCTTCATGCAATTTGCATGTTAAAGATTATAGATTTTATAATAAACTATGTCATAGAAGCACCCAATGTTTGCACACATACAACAAACTACACCAAAACATTGAAATTAATTTATATTGATAGAATATGAAACAAAATAATATCATAAATGAGAAATAATAGTAATACAACTGATAGTCAAATCTACAAACAAAACTCTATATGCTAGAGCTCCTTCCT
This sequence comes from Cunninghamia lanceolata, assembly GCA_027924645.1. Taxonomy (NCBI): domain Eukaryota; kingdom Viridiplantae; phylum Streptophyta; class Pinopsida; order Cupressales; family Cupressaceae; genus Cunninghamia; species Cunninghamia lanceolata. The sequence goes on along the minus strand of BSBN01000395.1, from coordinate 4,129,341 downwards.
TCACAAATCCTACAAACAAATTGATGAAAACTATGTTGGAATCCAAACAATCTTTGAAGTACAAATTACAACATCCATGTGAGATTGCCCTCAAAAAATCAAAGGGGTTTCATCCTTAGATTGATGATTGAACACAAGTGCTCAAACAATTTTGGTAGAGTTTTGGTATGATAAAAATGAGATGTTGAAGTGAAGAAACTATGTGCATTTCATAGATGCTAAAGGCCCAACTTGGGTGCCCAAATTCCTGTAACGTAGAAAAGAGAGACTAGCTCAAGAGATCAAACTAGGTCAAACCCTCTTCTACAAAACATTGGGGCACAAACTGAGCATGGCTTCTACCCAAGGAGGAGAGCCAAACTACAGGGGCTCTGCCCTTTTGTTGTATAGAGAAGCAATTAACCAAATTTGACCAATCAATCTAGAGTCAAGACACAAAACCCTAGTTGACGAAGATCGGAGTACAACAAACTGTCAGAACCAAAAACCTAAAAACCAAATGGACATCAAAGATCAAAGATTAGTTTAGAACCTGATTCTGGAGGTTAGAATTCCTAGGACAAGGGCACTTGGGCACCTGGTCCTAAATTAGGGCTTTCAGAAACTAATTTCTCTGTTGAGTCTGTAATAGTAACCTTAGTCTTCTTCCTGGAGATCACCTTCTAAAACATGTTCGTCTAACCTACACACATGCAAGAAGGAAAATGGTTTGGTGCTATGCCTCAGTCAAGCCCTATGAATGGTGTTTCCACCTCCACAATAGCAAAGATGATTGACAAAGAGTGCATACCCTAGAAGGGTAGAGGTAAATCCAAAGTAGAACAGAATGCTAATACAAAGCATGAAGGAAGGAAGTCACCATGAGCATGGGAACCATTGCATGCTTGTAGACTACATCACAACTTGACTCAAGAAGTTGGTGTAGCCTCCAAGATCTTCACAAGACCTGCAATATGTTAGTGCTGAGAGGAACCTCCTGCAACAATATAATGAAAAATGCATGAAGTAATAGAAATAGCAGAACACAAAAGGAATTTATTGATCGCAGGCCACTTCGAGGGGGCAACCTCCTTTGAGTAAGCTCAATACAATAAACTCGTGGATGCCTTCATTGGCCTTAACACACACTTATATACTAAGTCTAATCTAAACAACTATTACTCCCCATGAATGTGGGATAATACAATATACTCATGGGATGACTTACAAATCATATGCGTCCAACAATAATATACTAACAAAGTAATGAGAAGGGTTAAACATGGGTTCCTAACATCTCCTCCCTCTTAGAAAAGCTTTGTCCTCAAAGCTTAAGATGTGGAAATTGTTGCTGAATCTAAAGGAGTGGTTCCCATGTAGCATGCTCTGGTTGCATTCCATGCCACTAAATTAATACCTCTGTGATGGATCGAGAGTGAAGCTGATGAGTGCACCTGTCGAGGATTGCTTCTGGCTCCAAAATGATGGATCCTTCATTATCCAGTTCTAGTAAAATAGTTTGTGCTCTGATGTTGGTGCCAAGAACTTTCTTTAGACAAGAGACATGAAATACTGGATGAACACGGGAAGAAGGAGGAAGCTCCAATTTATAAGCAACTGAACCAATCTTCTGAAGAACCTTATATGGCCCATAGAACTTTGGAGCCAGCTTATGATGCCCTTTAAGTTTCAGGGAGGATTGCTTGTATGGCTGTAGATGAAGAAAAACCATATCACCTACTTGAAAAGTACGCTTAGAACGGTGCTGATCGGCTTGTTGTTTCATTCAATTTCTTGCCATGTGAAGATTGTCCTGTAAAATGTGAAGAATATGATCTTGGGTTCGGAGAACCGTGTCAATTGCCTAAACTGGTGAACTGCTGGGGATGTATGGAAGGAGCACTAGTGGTGCCTGACCATAGACTACTTCATATGGAGTCATTTTAGATGCAGTGTGGTAGGAGGTATTGTACCACCATTCAACGAGAGGGAGCCACTTTGCCCATTGATGCTGTTGTTTTGAGGTGAAACAATGAAGATAAGTTTCCAAACATTTATTGATAACTTCAGTCTGACCATCTGTTTATGGGTGATACCTCGAACTCATCTTCAATTTGGTGCCAGTGTGGCGAAATATTTCTATCCAAAAATGACTGGTGAAAGTTGCATCACGATCTGAGACAATGGACGAAGGGATTCCATGAAGATGGAAGATCTGGTCCATGAAAATCTGTGCAACTGAGGAGGCGGTATAGGGATGGGTGAGGGCACAAAAATGACTATATTTGGAGAGGTGATCAACCACAACCAAGATCACTGTCTTCCCTCCAGATTTAAGGAGCCCTTCAATGAAATCCATAGAAATATCTATCTAAATTCATGTAGGGATAGGCAAGGGTTCGAGCAATCCAGGAAGGAGTGTCGTTTCACCCTTGTTACGCTGGCAGGTATCACATTCAACCATCATCTGTTGAATTACCCTTTTCATTCCCTTCCAAAAGAAGTTACGTCGTGCTCGCTCATAAGTTTTGAGGAACCCAGAGTGCCCTGCTGATGGAGAAGCATGGAGTTCATAAAAGATAGCTTGTTGAAGATTTGTGCTCTGGGGAAGCACCAAATGACCCTTGTATCTCAGAGAAGTGCCATCCCAAGATTAATGCGGTACAGCAGAAGGGTTATTGGCCAAATGTTGGATGATTTTAGATAATGAAGAGTCATTGACATAGCCCTGCTGGACAGATTCCAACCAATTTGGAACAGGCATAGAAATAGCTGAAAGAGAAGCTTGGTCATCAAATGTGCTAGAAAGAGCATCTGCCACAATATTGTCCTTACCCTTCTTGTAAGTGATCTCATAGTCATAACCCATGAGTTTGCTAACCCATTTTTGTTGTGCTGGGGAGGAGACTTGTTGTTCTAAGAAATATTTCAGACTCTGGTGATCTGTCTTCATGTAGAAATGATTCCCTAATAGGTATGGTTGCCACTTCTGTACTGCATGCAAAATAGCCATCATTTCCTTCTCATATGTAGAGAGTATTAAATTCTTACGTGAAAGGGCTTTGCTAGTGAACGCAATGGGATGTTCATCTTGAAGGAGAACAACACCAAGTCCATTGCTGCAAGCATCACTCTCAATAGTGAAGGTCTTGGAAAAATCTGGCATAGCTAGAATCGGTGTAGTACACATAGCTTGTTTCAATTTTTCAAATGCACACTCAGCAGCATGTGTCCATGTAAAAGCATCCTTTTTCAACAGAGCTGTTAATGGAGCTGCAATCTTCCCGTAATCCTTGACAAAAGTTGCGGTAGTATCCAGTCAGTCCCAAAAAACCATGGAGGCTCTTGAGTTTTTGAGGATGCAGCCAATTTTTCATGGCATCTATTTTGGCAGGATCCACTCGAACCCCTTGGGATCAAACAATATGCCCGACATACTCCACTTCCTCCTGCCCAAAAACACATTTAGACTGTTTTGCACAGAGATGATGATCAGAGAGAAGTTGCAGTACAAGATCCAAATGCCGGAGATGCTTAGCCCATGTTTTACTATAGATGAGGATATCATCAAAGAAGACCAGAATGAATTTCCGCAAGTAGGGCCAGAATATTTTATTCATCAATGCCTGGAATGTGGAAGGACCATTAGTGAGGCCAAAGGGCATGACCAAAAACTCATAGTGGCCATCATGCATGTGGAAATCTGTTTTAGGGATATCATCCTCATGAACCCGAATTTGGTGATACCTAGAATGAAGATCTAACTTGGAGAAAAAATGAGTGCCATGAAGCTCATCAAGAAGCTCATCAACAACAGGAATCAAAAACTTATCCTTGATTGTGATGTGATTAAGTGCTCGGAAGTCAATGCAGAGGCACCATGACCCATCTTTTTTCTGGATAAGAAGAACTGGTGAAGAAAAGGAATTGGTACTAGGTCAAATAATACCTTGCTTCAGTAAGTCCTGAATGAGCATCTCAATCTCTGTCTTTTGGTGAAATGGGTAGTGGTAGGGCCTGATGTTGGGAGGAATGCTTCCAGGAAGGAGCTAAATACGATGGTCCTCTGGTCATGAAGGTGGCAATCCCACTGGTTCAGCAAAGACACATGCATATCTATCCAAAATTCATTGTAGATCTGAAGGAGTAGTGGAGATCGTTGATGGTTGCATTTGAATGGAATGGAAATGAGCGATGACACCATGTGAATTCTTCTTAAGGAGCTTTTCCATGCGATGTGAACTGATGATGCTGAGAGACCCTAGTTGTAGGCCCTTCAATGTGTGCTTTTGCCCATTATCTGAAAACTACATCCAAAGTTCAGCAAAATCCCATAAGATGGGTCCAAGTGTGCGTAACCATTAAGCACCCAAAACCACATCACATCTGCCTAAGGGAAAGGCAAACATGTCAGAGCGCAGGTTATAATCTCCAATAGAGATACACACATTGCGACACTTCCCTTTGCAAGGTGATGTGCCCCCATTAGCAATCATGACTTCAAAGCTGGAGCAAGGATGGACAAAATAATTAGCTTGTTTGGTGATCCGAGGGTCAATGAAGTTATGAGTGCTAACAGAATCAATGAGTATTGTAAGAGGGAGCTTCTTGAAGTAACCCTTGACCCGCATGGTTTGTGGGGTGGTGACTCCTGCTAAAGCATGGAGAGAGATCTCTGGGTGGTCGTCCTAAGAAGGAGGGTCAATAGGCGGCTGCTGAATGTCTACCTGATCATCTACTGTATCCTGAGCATCTTCATAAACTTCAGTTGCAAGCGGAGAAGCCACATCTAAGAGATAGAGCTTTTGCTCAACACATCTATGTCCCCAAGTGAATTTCTCATCACGATTATAACAAAGCCCTTTTTCTCTACGTGCCCGCATCTCTGCTTTAGACAAATGCTTGATAGGAGTTGTTCTAGGAGCTGGCGTGATTGGAGGTCTATGGGAAACCATATTTCTGAATGGAACAAAAGTGGATTTGGAGTGCTGTTGAGCTGTGATCTTGTCCTCCACCAACTTAGCCAACCCTAGGGCTTCCATCATTGTGCTGGGACAGAACATTTTAACCTCAGATCATATTGCATCCTTCAGACCACTGACAAAACAACTCCTGAAGAATTCATCAGATAATCCCTCTGTGTGATTGGCTAGTTTCTCAAATTTTGTCTGATATTCTCTCACAGTGCCAGTTTGGCGAAGTTTAGTGAGTGCTCCTGTGAAGTCATCAAAAGCACTAGGACCAAATCATTGCAAAATGAGTTTGCAAAAATCTGTCCATTTTGGCTCTTCATGAGCCTTGATGTACCAACGGAACCATTGAAGGGCTTCATGTTCCAAATGAAAGGATGCAAGTGGGACTTTGTTGACATCAAAAGTATTATGCAGACTAAAATATTGTTCTGCCTGGTATATCCATCCAGTCGGATCATCACCATTGAAGCGAGGAAAATCAAGCTTCGGCCCACGAAAATTGCTGGAAGAAGAGTACCCAGTGTCTGCAGAAGCCTTTGGCTGCCATTTGTTGTTCATGGCTGAATGTTGAAGATTGAGGCTGAGAATCTTTTCATCTAGATCTTGGAGTTTGGTCTTGAGGGCTGCAAGTTCATCCTCCATGTTTTTTGCTCCTACGCGGGTGACAACCATAACCAGGAGTTTTTTTTTTGGGAAAGGGTAGAAAAACAAAAACAAAAACTTTTTTAGTAAAGGAAAATTTGGATTTGGGAAAAACTTTGATGGGTAATTAGGGTTTGACTAGGTTTTGGACACTTTCTGAGGGACAGGAAAGTAGAAAATGGGGATTTCAGAAGCGGGGTGAAAGAATGGGAAAATCTGTCCAAGAGGGACAAAGGAGCAAAAATAGGAAATGAACACTATGGCAAAATTTGAAGGCAATTAGGTGAGAATCGAAGTTGTGGCAAACCCTAAAAATTGACAAATGTCAGATTTCTGGCTTCGATAAGTGGAATATGGGATAGGGTACTCAAGGAAGGAAATATGCAGAATGAAATTTTAGTGGTTCCAATGAATTTTTAGAGGAAACGGAGGTAAAGCAAGGAAGATAAGGTGAAAAAATAGATTTTTTTGTTTTTTTGTAATTTTTCTAGAAACGATCTGCAATGGCTATGGATAGAGGCAATTTGCAATTTGTTAGCTGGCAATAGATATGGACCCCAAGTATGTTCAGCTTCCTAAAGGTTCAGGGGATTCACTCAGCTACCAACGTTGTCTAACAACTTGCATATTGGGGCAGTACCCCTCACTCCATGGCTCAGGTAAAACTGATAACCACTTTGCCACAAACGACAACTCTTGGTTTACCTCACGAATGGGAACTAGTCAATCAAGTAGGGGTCGTTGCCCTTTTCGCTGGCAAGTCCTCTCAATGGGCTAGCTACTTCGAGGTTCCTGTGGTACTCCTCACAATGAGTTTTAGGGCTATGCAAAGAAAAAAGAACAATACAGATGCAAAGAAAAAAGAACTACTTCAATAATCACAGCGCCTAGAGGCCACTGCAAAAAAAATTTAGCAGAAATTCCACCAAATGAGCCCAAGAAAGCACTTTGATACCAGATGAGAGGAATCTCCTGCAACAATATAATGAAAAATAAATGAAATAACAGAAATAGCAGAACACAGAAGGAATTTATTGATCACAGGCCACTTCGAGGGGGCAACCTCCTTTGAGCAAGCTCAATACAATAAACTCGTGGATGCCTTCATTGGCCTCAACACATACTTATATACTAAGTCTAATCTAAACAACTATTACTCCCCATGAATGTGGGATAATACAATATAATCACGGGATGACTTACAAAGCATATGCGTCCAACAACAATATACTAACAAAGTAAAGAGAAGGGTTAAACACGGGTTCCTAACAAGTGCTACAACAATAATCCACAAGAGAGAGTTGTAGAGAGTATCAGAGAGAAAGAGAGAGAATGCAAGAGTGCCAAGGTTCGCTAGAGAGATTTAGATGTTCAAATGAATGACTTAACTTACTTTTATATGCATTCCCGTTGATTTTTGGAGAATTAAACCACACAAGGCTGACATTAGGAATGTTTTAAGAGGCCTAAGCCAACAAGGCCACAATTTAGGCTAGGGCTAGAGGATGGCCCAGGGTGCTTAGGTTCCCTAGTCCTTTAGCCACATAATCCCGAAAAGAGGGCACTTAAAGTATGCTTAGCCCCACCTTATGATTCTCTTCCGAGTTTCATGCATCGGGATCAAGAACTACATGCTTAATGCTCAAAAAGGTGTTATAATAGGTCCTAATAAACAAGTGCAAACATTTGAGGCCCATCTAGGAGTTAAACTAAGTGTGAAATGGTGATGTACGCATTTTACGACATTACATTTATCCCCCACTTTAGTGTGGGTACAGACTTACGTTTGAACCCATACTAAAGGATGGAGAAGACACAATACAAACACAACAAACATAGAGGCCCCAGAGTGACACTAAAATTGAAGGGTGGTCAAGCCCCCAAGTTTAGGATTTTGAGAGTCTATGATGATTGGCATACACATAAGACACATAACATAATTCATTCACATACATGAAAAACTTAGAAGACACAAGATACAACAAGGCATACACAAGGAATACACTTGAGAAATCACAATGCATACACACAATACATAAAGTATACACGAAGCATACACATATAAGGTGGAAAGTACACATGGAATACACATGAAGCATAAGTAATACATAGAGAATGCAACACAAGAAAGACATAACGGAAGACCTTGAGTCAACATGACAAGAGAGACCTCGGTCTAAAAGGTGTCTCAATCATCATGTATCATTCCTGAAGATGCTATAAAGAAGAATGCTAAGGGATTAGTTAGAAAAGAGAAGAAGCATAAGAGGAGTACAAACACATCAAACACACCATCCCCAAAGGAAAGTGTTTCCACTCAAGGGAATACACCAAGCTACCTCCCGCAAGAGGAATTGCACGAAGCCTTACAAAATAAGAATGCGAAGCGACCTTACTACTAAGCTCTAGTTGGTGGCGCAACCCTTCTCCCGAACATGCAAGGAGATTCAACTTATGAAAACAAGATAGACTCAAGATCTTGCTTCCAAGTTTCAACCTAGGAGAACAAGATAGACTCAAGATCTTGTTTCCAAGCTTTCTGTAATCCTTTCCAAGAGAGTGGAGTAACCAAGATGATCAACACGTGCCTAGATAGAAAGAAGAAAGTAAGGCTCATAACATGATATATGCCCCCACCTTAAAGTGATTGCTAACTTCATCAGGGAGCAATTGTATTTAAGGTAGAGTGAGAGAGAAACATAAGATAAGCATGAGAGCTTTCTAAAAGCACATGCCCACATGGCTTGTGTTCTCCAAAATCTACATCGCAACAAGGGGTTGACCCCCAAGAAGAGGAAACCAAGGTGATGCTTACATGCATGATACATAATGGCTTGTGTAGTCATGGTATGACATTGAGCATTGCTACAAGGTACCACATAGATGAAAGAAAGGTGATTAATTTATCAATTTTGTCACATTCTGAGGCAAAAATAGGCCTAGGGGACACTTTTCAGTGGTCCCTAGGGTGCCATTGTCCTCTTGGGGTGCCCTAGACCTTACTAGGTGCCTTGGTCCCAGGACTAGGTTATGTTTGATTTTCTTAATTGTTGACAAAGTAAGGTTGATCAAGATCTAATGTATACTTTGATTTTCCTGCTAAAGGATCTCCCAGCTATGCGAGAGCATGCTGGCAGTTGTCTATTCACATTGTTGCATAGACGATCGAGCACCCTTTAGACATAGAGATGGGACATCTGCAAGATGCTAGATAGAAGAATGATACAATATGTTCTAACTCCTTGTACCTTTGTGCTAACAAGGGAGTCAAGGGAGAATAACAACGTATCACGATACGGGGATCACATTATGCACAAACATAACACAAATGAGAAGAAGGACCACTCTTGCGAGTCAGCCCATAACAAGTCATCCTCCCCAACTTGATTATAAAATGAAGGGAGGACAAGGTACTCTAGGGACTACATCAAGCATGGTGAGAAGTGCTAGAGCCAAAACTTGTTCTAAGTTGTTGAAATTTGTCACCCAAGACTTGACATTTGTTAGTGGAATGGCCAAGTGCTAAATGATATGCACAATAATGTGTTGAATTATTATTTTATATAATCTTTTTGAGTTTTAGAGGAGGTAGAGTGATTAAGTGGTCTTTGAGTAGACTCGACAACATACACTCTTATTGAGATAAAAGAGAAGATATAGGGGGAGTAGGAAGCAAACCTTTTTCTTGAGAACATTATGGCGAGAAGTAGAAGGCCAGAAACCTAAACCTACTTTAGACAAGTATGGTGTTGGTTCTACAGGATCTTTAATTTCTTTCTCTTTACATCCTAACCCATTTCCATTGTATCCTTGTTTTGAAATAATTTTGAATCCCAGCCCATAACGCTTCTCAAAATCTGAAGGAAGAGGATAGGTCATATGACTATGTTTGTTTTTAGAAGTATGATTGTATGTTGAAGAAGAAGGATCATTATTTTTATCCTAGTGAGGAGGGTTCATCTTTGTTTCAACCATCCCATGGGGATTGAAATCTAAAGAGGCCACTTCATTACCAAGACATGCATTATAATTAGATGATTCATTCAATTGAGATGATACTTTATCACAAATGGTCGTCATTCTTGTAGGGGAAGGTGGATCTTCATCTATTTTAAAGGTTCCATCATCATTAAATTTAAGTTTAAACTTTGTAGGAGTATGAGATTGTATTGAGGAAATTGTATTTACCTTCGAGGTCTTTGGGTGCGAGGGTGGGATTTTATATTCACCCATAAAGGAGGGTGTGAAATCTAAGGAACCCCAATCATCACCGAAAAATGCATTTGAAGGACCAACACTATCCTAACCAAAACTATTGTTAGCAGCAGAGGGTAGTGTTAAAGAAGGGATCAAACTACTCAAAGGAGTTTGATGTCTCACTTCTACTTTCAAGCAACTATCTAGAGTCAGATCGACTTCAATTGTATGTAATTTGTTTTCAAAGATGAATTTTATTAAATGATGAAGGGTAGACGGAACTACCCCCATGGCATGAATCCATGGTCCACTAAGAAGAAGATTGTATGAGAGAGAATTAGGCATGACATGGATAAGGGTAGGCAATGTCACAGGTCTGACCTTAAGAGGTAAGCTAATAGTACTCAGTGATTACATACCAACATTATCAAAGCCACGAATGTTCATTTTATCTGGTTGAATGAGAGAGGTATCAACATTGAGTTTATGTAACAAAAATATTCTACAAACATTAAGACCCGATCCACCATCAATCATAGTGTGTCTTATCCTCTTTTTACTAAACGTGATGAATATCAAAAGAGGCTCATTTTGGTTTTGAACTTCTATGGGAGGTAATTCATGTTGCTGAAATGATATATCAGATGTTGTTGCTTGCATACAATCTAACAGATATGCTACATCATTTGGTCTAACAGAAGGTGGCAAAACTACCTTTTGAAGAGCCTCATGGAGCATTTCATGGTATGTAGGTGATGTTTGTATTAAATCCCATAGAGATATTTTAGCCAGAGTAGTGTGGAGCTGCTTGACAAGATCATATTCTTTACCAATATGTAGAGGAAGACAAGGTGCTTGGGGTAGGATAGGTTGAGAAGGTGGAAGAGAAATGGGCACATGCAGTGCTTGTTTACTTTTATTGTGGGTGTTAAATATGTGTGATAAATCATGTGATGTTGCAACACATCTTGAACACCTTGATTCTTTTGAGTAATTTGTTTTACATAATTGAGAATGTAACCTGGGGTTGAGGTGGTTTGGATCACCTTGAACCGCAATCACCGGTTTGAAGTGAGGAGGTATATTAGGTGTCTCATGCACAATGATTTTAGGAACATTAGTACACTTATTCACTATCCCCATAGCGGGTGGAATAAGTCTATTAATGATGATTGAATTGACATTGCTTTAATTTTGATTAAGCTCAACATCCATCCTCAAGGGATTTAATGTGAGAGACCTCTCCTCATCCACTAATGCGTCATATTTTGAAGGGAGAGCATTGGAATTAAGGGAGGGCAAGGTGTTGTTAAGAGAATTATTGATGTTTGTATCCTTAGGGATGTCCAAGGGGTTTGAACATTCAATCAAAGGAGGAAGATGAAGGGTCTTAACTTCCTTAGTGATATCCAAGGTACTTGAACATTCAACCAAAGGAGGAAGATCAAGGGTCTTCACATCCTTAGTGATATCCAAGGTGCTTGAACATTCAATCAAAGGAGGGAGATAAATAGGATAAGCCATAGAATTCTCATGTACTATTTCATCCTCTTGCACCCAGATCTCGTCATAAACGTGAGAATGTTGAAATGTGCCAGAAAACTGAGAGGGGGGGGTGAATCAGTTGTCCCAAAAACTCAAACACTTCTACACTTAAACATTAATCACTTTTTATGATTAAACAAGGAATGCATCAAATCATAAACTTAAACACATATGCAACATTAAACACAAGAGACACCAGATTTTCACGTGGAAAACCCCAAGGTGGAGAAAAACCACGGAGAGGATTAGCTCTCAAAATATATTGCAATCTTTGAAAAATGATGTTCAAGCTTGGTCACTCCACGGGCCTAGAACATACTGGCTCACTGCCATGAAGTACAACTAGGTCTAGCAGGCTCACTACCTCAACCCTAAACCTAGAAAGATTACAATAAGGGCTGTTAAACCCTGAGGGCTATTAAACCCTACTGGCGTCTCATTGCCAAAATCACCATCTTCTTCATGTCTAAGATTAATACATTGAAGTACAATAGTTCCTTTGCTCTGCTCTGCCCTGCTTTGCCTTATCTGCTTGCCCTTTTCCTTATCTTCCCATTTTAGCACAAGGACACCTTTTCCATGACTCAATTACAAGTATTTGTACACTTCATCAACCTTAGAATGATCATCAAGGTCGGCATTACAATAATCAACCATTGGAACAATCTCCAAGGTCGGTAATACAAACATTTACAAAATAGGTCTTGACCTAATATAAATTATTCTAAGGAATTATAGTATAAATGTATGCGAACCACGCCACGCCTTAGCTGGGACTCAAACACGATCTTCCATGCCACAACAGGCTTCCATAATCTTCCAGGGATCTCCGCAATTACTGGAATTAACCAAGTTGGCTAAGACTAGTTACACGCTACGTTATCTAGGAATAATCTTCAAACGCGATCTCATCTCCTTAACATGGACCAATGTAAAGGTAGGAACATGATAAGGAGGAATCCACAAGTACGTTGAAATCATCAGGAGCAACCGTACAAACTCAAACCACTTTATTCATGAGATTCTTCACACCAGAGCAAATGAACTTCATTGTCTTCAACTGTCATAAAATAAAGATAGCTTGAGGACCACCAAACACACAGACCATTACAATTGTAAGCACTTATCATCATCCCAGAATTCCCTTTAGAACTGCAGAGCAAAACACTTTAATGCAGAGGAATGCGGAGAAAAATACTTTCTCCTTGTCAGCATAGAATAACTAGAGAAAGCATGTTTTACTCTAGTGAATGCAAATCTCTCAATTCTTCACACCAGAGGCTCAAACTTAGGATTTAACATCTTCAGCCATCCCTTTAAATAACTTCCAATCCATAGACCAAGATCTTCAAGCAACAAGTAATGCAGAGTAATCTACCACACTGTTCTTCAACATACAACTCACTGTCTATACTGCACATCATTGTAACTCACTTGTTTCTTCTGGAGATGCAAATTTTCTCAATATCCTCAACATACAAAGCTTCTAAACAAATAATAGATTAGGACATAGTTGACACTAATGACAACATAGATATGTTGACATCAATGACAACACCTATTAGGCACATACTTACAACAATCTCCCCTTTGTCATTGATGGCAACATATGATGTGAAAAAATGCAACAACCATCAAGACAAGATTCTCCCCCTATCTCTTTACACATCTGCACTCTTTCCTTCTAAGTTTTTAGATGACTTCTCTCCCCCTTTGACATCAATGGCAAAGGGCACATACTTGCAATGTGCTGCTTCTGAACTAAGATCTCTTCTGAACTTTCTTTGGCTGACTGCTCCCCCTTACTTGATGAACTTCTCTTCTTCTTGGTTTGTCAAGCCTCAACTTTGAATCTTGCTGCTATTACACTATTTCCTTTATCAACAACACAACAACATTTTAGTGCTCTTTATTAGATATTCATATCTTATAATCCTCTTGTCCTTAGCAACCAACTTGATTACTACTTGCACTGCTACGCCCCTTTCTTTTTGCTGTTTTGAATACTTCCTTTTAGAAGTGCACATCAGGGAGTTTAAGAATTTTCCTTCTTTCTAGGGAACATAATAGTTCATTATCAATCATCATGACACCTTATGAAAACAATGCTTATCAATCAATGACACCACATATAGCCAATAATTTCCATGGATCAACATTCTTCTGTCTGTAGCTTTTCTTCTGCATCCTTGTCTCAATATCAATTACACCTGTCAATTCCTTATTGGTAGCTAAGGTAGTGTCTTTTTCACCTTGACTTGTCAGTCTGTCCCTTTAGTGCACGAGTTACCAGTTTATCTATCACATCATATCTCCTAGTGTAGATCATGTGAGCCTCTAGAATTTATATCTAATATTCATCATTGACCTCTTAACATGTTTTCAGAACTACAAAACAAAATATGCAATAGTGAAGAAATGTGGACCCTTGTATTCTGGTGTTGTACACTATTCTGGGCTTACTTTTCATCCATTTGGATTTGAACAATTCACAATGGTACTTCTCTGCACACTTCTCATACTTAGTCATTTTAGGCTTCTGGACCAGAATCCTTTCAAGGGATATAACATATTTTTGTGCCAAATCTTCACATAGACTATCTACCTGGGGGATTTAAAATTTTCAATATGGCTCCCCCTAAGCCATAGACCACAATCTACTTCCTAGAGGAAGTAGCTACTTCAGAATCTGGAGCAGACTCATCTCTTGCTTCATTTATTCCCTTCCTAACCCAAATCTTGTTCATTTCTTCCTTGACTACTGCCAAATCAACTTTTTAACTGATATCCTCGACTCTGATTGATCCTCCTCCTTCATGTTCTTACTTCTGCAGTATTTTGCAGTATCTCCAGGCTTGTTGAGGCAAAAAGTACCTTTTTGATCATTGTTCCTTCCATTTATCCTTGACCTGCATAGGTTGGCCTTGTGCCCAAATTCATTGCAAATATAACAATGGCCACTGAAGGATTCCATTATCCTATTTGTGCCATAGCCTTTTCTTCCTTGGCTCGTGCACTTATTTGCCCCGTGTACCAGTTTATTGCATGCATATCATCTAATAGAGTTCTGGCTTACTTTACTTTTGCATTTGGTAGCTTTATGACCAATTTTATTACATGTGAAGCACTGATTAGAGAATAGTGGAACATTTTGATTCATCATGTTTCTACACCAAGTAGCCTTGTGACCAAACTTGTTACATGAATTACAATAACAATTGAAGGATGGGCACCTTTGAGCGTTTGGCTGCTTGACTGATGGTCTTCTAGGTCTGTTTCTTTGATTTTGTCTACTTTTGTTCTCTTCTTAACTTGCTCTGAAATCTTTACCTTTTTCAAGTCTCATGCTTTCTTTATCATTATCATTTTTTTGGCTTGCCATTAGTTTATCATATCTAGTAGCACTCACGCTGAATTGGTCTCTTTGAGCCTGTACATGTTTCATATCAGCTTTCAGATCTACAACTTCTTCTTCAAGTTTCATGCAATCTTTGGTCTTGTTTTTCAGACATTCCTCAATTTTTGTCTTTTCATCATTGTCCTCTTTTAGTCTTTGCTGAAGCTACCTGATTTGTTTTCTTAACTCTTTGATGTAATCATTTGCCTTTGTTATACTTTCTTTTAAATCCATGTTTTCTTCTATAGTTTTGGAATTGTTGTTGTCAATACTAGAAACCAAGCATAGATTCATTTGATTCACAGCAACTTTGTGATCTTCCACATCATATTTTGTTTTTTCACTGATAGTCTGGGAACCTTCTTGTGCTTCAATTTGCAGATCTTCATTAGTTGGGTCCGAGTAGTCTTGAATGTTCTCATAAACTTTAACATTTGTACTTTCAACAATCCTTCCCAATCTATTGATGTAGCAGTGGTAGGCTTTGGTCCGAGATGAATATCCAAGAAAAATGCCCTCTTCATACTTAGCATTGTCCTTTTCCATTTTGATAAGGCATTTGCTTCCAAAGATTTTGAAGTATTTCACAGTGGGTGTTGTTCCATACCATAGTTCAAAGGGAGTCTTTTCATCTTTGGTTTTTACCTGAACTTTGTTTAATGTATAGACAGTGGTTTGAATTGGCTCCTTCCAAAATGTATCTGGAAGTTTTGCTTCTTCCAACATTAGTTTTGCAGTTTCCTGAATAGTCCTACTTGCTTCTTCCATTACCTTATTTTTTATAGAGAGCTATTTTTCTATCCCATAGGTCTCACATAATATATTGAAATTGTTGGAGGCGAGCTCTTCTTCTTTTCCAATTCTCAAACTCTTGATTTTCATGCTTATCTCATTTTCAACCATTTCTTTAAAAGCTTTGAGTGCATCTAGAATCTCTAATTTATCCTTGAAAAAGCTAACCCAAGTCATTCTAGAAAAAAATATCAATAAAAAACATAAAGTACCTGTCATCATGGAGGCTTGATATTCTTGTAGGGCCACAAAGGCTTGTATGGATCACTTCTAGTCATTTAGTGGAAGATCTTTCTTTATCCTGTAATATTTTTCTTGTCAGTCTTTTATCTTGACATTTCCTGCAAATGATGTTGTTTAAGTAATCAATTTCTGGTAGATCCTTTATTGGGCTTGTTTTTATTAAAACATCAAGATTTGCATGACACAATCTTCTATGCTAGACCTAGCTTTCATTGGTCTAAGATGTGAACCCAAGAAAGTCACTTTTTCTGAGATGATAGAGATTCTCTTCTATCCTTTTTCCAATTGTTATTGCAGCTCCAAATTTTTCTTTGATTTCAAGGGTATCATTTTCAAACACAAAACTAAAACCCTTTTTGCATAACTATCCAATGCTTAAGAGATTTTGCTTCAGATTTTTAACATAAAGAACATCTTCAAAAAATTGTCTGTTGCCAAAATTGATTGTTCCTATTCCACATATTTCAACAGTGCAGTCATCTCCAAATGTAACTAGCCCTCCATCACATCTTTCCAGACTTACAAATTTACTCTTATCACTAGTCATGTGGTTTGAACAACTACTATCAATAACCCAACAATTCTCATCTTGAAACATAGCTTTATTACTGGTGCATGCTTCTGGATCAGAACTTTTTCGATGGTTAACACTCTTTTCTTCATGAAATGCTTCCTTGGACAATTTTCCTTTGTTATCTCTTGATGAGCATTCGGGTGCATCGGTGTGTAGCTGTTTTCCTTCTGACTCCATTTAGGATCTCCCTTGAGTTGTTAGACTCTTTCTGAAGGGACTTGGCTCTGATACCGATTATTGAAATGCGTCAGACAATTGAGAGGGGGGACGTGAATCAGTTGTCCCAAAAACTCAAATACTTCTGCACTTAAACATTAATCACTTATCCGTACTTATTATGATTAAACAAGGAATGCATCAAATCATAAACTTAAACATAGATGTAACATTAAACACAAGAGACACCATATTTTTATGTGGAAAACCCCAAGGTGGGGAAAAACCATAGAGAGGATTAGCTCTCAAAATATATTGCAATCTTTGAAAAATGATGTTCAGGCCTGGTCACTCCACGGGCCTAGAACATACTGTCTCAATGCCATGAAGTATAGCTAGGTCTAGCAGGCTCACTGCCTCAACCCTAAACCTAGAAAGATTACAATAAGGGCTGTTAAACCCTGAGGGTTGTTAAACCCTAATGGCGGCTTACTACCAAAATCACCATCTTCTTCATGTCTGAGATTAATACATTGAAATACAATAGTTCCTCTGCTCTGCTCTACCCTGCTCTGCCTTATTTGCTTGTCCTTTTCCTTATCTTCCCATTTTTGCACAAGGAAACCTTTTCCATGAATCAATTACAAGTATTTGTACACTTCATCAACCTTGGAATGGTCATCAAGGTCAGCATTACAATCATCAACCATTGGAACAATCTCCAAGGTCGGTAATACCAACATTTACAAAATAGGTCTTGACTTAATACAAATTATTCTAAGGAATTATAGCATAAATGTATGTGGACCATGCCACGCCTTAGCTGGGACTCAAACATGATCTTCCACGCCACAACATGCTTCCATAATCTTCCAAGGATCTCCGCAATTACTGGAATTAACCAAGTCAGCTAAGACTGGTTACACGCTACGTTATCTGGGAATAATCTTCAAACACAATCTCATCTCCTTAACGCAGACCAATGTAAAGGTAGGAACATGATCAGGAGGAATCCACAAGCACATTGAAATCATCAGGAGCAACCGTACAAACTCAAACCACTTTATTCATGAGATTCTTCACACCGGAGCACATGAACTTCACTGTCTTCAACTGTCATAAAAGAAAGATAGCTTGCGGACCACCAAAACATGAACCATTACAATTGTAAGCACTTATCATCATCCCAGACTTCCCTTTAGAACTATAGAGAAAAACACTTTAATGCGGAGGAATGCAGTGCAAAATACTTTCTCCTTGTCAGCAGAGAATAACGAGAGAAAGCAGGTTTTACTCTGGTGAATGCAACTCTCTCAATTCTTCACACCAGAGGCTCAAACTCAGGATTTAGCATCTTCAGCCATCCCTTTAAATAACTTCCAATCTGTAGACCAAGATCTTCAAGTAGCAAGAAATGCAGAGTAATCTACCGGACTGTTCTTCAACATAGACTCACTGTCTATACTGCACTTCACTGTAACTCACTTGTTTCTTTCAGAAAGGCCAATTTTCTCAATATCCTCAACATACAAAGCTTCTAAAAAAATAATAGATTAGGACATAGTTGACACTAATGACAATAAAGATATGTTGACCTCAATGACAACACTGATTAGGCACATACTTGCAATAGAGAAATCTTAGGAGATGGATCAAATGAATACAAGGGTGTGGGAAGTGTTCTATTTTTACCACATTTAAGGAATGGAACATCAATTTCAAAAACCTTTTGATTAAAGTTGGAAAATGATGAAAGAAAAGCCATGTTTGTTTTTATAGAGCTCTTTGTTTATGTTTTTACTTTCAAATTTCAAAGAGAAGACGAATGCTCGAATATTATTACTTTCTAAATTAAACACATATTATCAATATGATGAAGTACAACAATGAAAAATCAGATCTAACAATCATTTCACAAAGCAAAGATTTCAAATGTAAGACTAGCTAGGGTTTTACTATCAAACCCTAGATCTTAAATGCTCATTCCTAGACAAATTTTTTTCGATGCAAGCCCTATTTTTGAACACAAGTGAAATATATGAAATGTTATAGCAATGCAAGATCATTTGAAATGCTTATAACAACAGAAAAATATGAAACAAGATTTTAATTACAAACCCTAGGTTTTGAATTTGACTAGGTTTTTAAAAAATGCAAGCTTTTCAAAAAAACCCTAGCAATTGAGAGCGTTAAATGCAAGACGCAACACCATGAAATGATTATCTACAGTAATAACAATCAGATCTAACACAAAAATCAGAAATTTAAATTTTTCTACAACATATACAATGAATCAATGCACAAACATGCCTTTTCGCAAGCCTAAAATGCTTGATTTTTCACTTTTTTCAATGCAAATATGCAAGGATGTCCTAGAACAACAAGGATGATAAGGTATAGTAGATTAAATCCCTTTAATAAATTCAATAATGCAACAAGATCTGAAACATCATGCCAATCTACAAACCCTAGGTTGAAGATTAGTTAAATTTGCTAAAAATGCAAGGTTTTTTCAAGCCCTAACAATGAAATAATGCAAAATTAAGCCATATAAATATGAAAAATGACAAATGAATTGAATCTAATCAGATCTAGGGAATAAAATATCTTAGATCTGATGCAATAATGATGCCAACATGTAATAAACTACGGGTTCACCAAAATGTAATGTAGAAAAGAGAGACTAGCTCAATAGATCAAACTAGGTCAAAGCCTCATCTACAAAACATTGGAGCACACACTAAGCATGGATTCTACCCAAGAAGGAGAGCCAAACTACAAGGGTTCTGCCCTTTTGTTGTATAGAGAAGCAATTAACCAAAGTTGACCAATCAAGCTAGAGTTAAGACATGAAACCCTAGTTGACGAAGATCAGAGTACAACAGACTATCAAAACCAAAAACCTAGAAACCAAATGGACAACAAAGATTAGTGATTAGTTCAAAACCTGATTCTAGAGGTCAGAATGCCCAAGAAAAGGGTGCTTGGGAGCCTTTGTCCCAAATTAGGGTTTTTAGAAATTGATTTCCCTATCGGGTCTATAACAATAACCTTAGTCTTCTTCCCGAAGATCACCTTCTGAAACTTGTTCATATGACTTGCACACATGCAAGAAGGAAAATGGTTTGGTTCTATTTAGGAGCTTGCTTCTGTCAAGCCCTGTGAATGGTGTTTCCACCTCCACAATAGCAAATATGATTGATAAAGAGTGTGTACCCTAGTAGGGCAGAGACAAATCTAAAGTAGAATGGAATGCTAATACAAAGCATGAAGGAAGTCACCATGAGCATGGGAACCCTTGCATGCTTGTAGACAACGTCACAACTTGACTCAAGAAGTTGGTGTAGCCTCCAAGATCTTCACAAGACCTACAATATGTTAGGCACAACAATAATCCACAAGAGAGAGTTGTAGAGAGCATGAGAGAGAAAGAGAGAATGCAAGAGTGCCAAGATTCGCTAGAGAGAGTTAGATGTTCAAATGCATGACTTAACTTAATTTTATATGTATTCTCATTGATTTCTTAGAATTAAACCACACAAAGCTGACATTAGGTATGTTTTAAGAGGCCTAAGTCGGCAAGGCCATAATTTAGGGCAGGGCTAAAGGAGGGCCCAGGGTGCTTGGGCACCCTGGTCCTTTAGCCACATAATCTTAGAAAGAGGGAACTTAAAGTATACTTAGCCCTACCTTGTGATTCTCTTCCAGGTTTCATGCATCGGGATCAAGAACTACATGCTTAATGCTCAAAAAGGTGTTATAATAGGTCCTAATAAACAAGTGCAAATATTTGAAGCCTATCTAGGAGCTAAACTAAGTGTAAAATGGTGATGTACACATTTTACGATGTTACAATTCCTACACCCCTCTTTTCCAAAAAATAATAATTAATATTATTTTTAATATTCTGCCTCCAAAAATTCCCACCAAAAGATAAGTCATAACCTTCATTGATACCTGGCTAAACTAAGCGGTAACTCCTCCATAAAATATTTTCATAAAATACGCTAAAAATAACAAGACTTACACAAGGTCCATCAAGAATATCACACCTAATTGGAAGTTGAAATAGATAGCCAGATGAGGACATACTAGTTACAAAATTAAATAAGATGTACAAAAATATTTATTTTAGGTACCCCAATTCGGTGAGATTCTAACTCCTAGCTTGGTGGGCGAAAATCAAACTTCTTTGGTGCATTAAAAAGATCTCTAGAAGATCTACATCGAAAAACAAAAATATAAAGTTTTTTAACAAGTTGTGCCCCATAAATTCTTTGAAGACCTCCAAAAATATAATTTACGAAAATGTATAAAATACCAAAAATGAGATTTTTGATATTTTCTAGATTTGTCCATGTAGATGCCACCCAAATGCTCTAAGATCTATGTAGGATCAAGCATGCCATAAAATATTAATATTTAATTGGCTTGATTTACCAAGTTAAAAAATATTAAATAGCTTAGGACCAAAATTAAATATTAAATATTTACAAATATATGAAGGTATGGTGTGAAAGGCTCACAATCGAAATCGACAGGCTCGCTTGGTAGAGTAGAATTCAAATTTCAAATGTGATAATATACCTAAGGACTCCCTAGCTCCCAATATTAAGGTTTTCTTAAAAGAGGATGAGAACTCCCAATACTTAATGGATTGTGCGGTCATTGGTAGATTTTTTGGGTGATGCTTCTCTAGGACGTAAATTTTGGACCGGGTTGTGGCCTCCTGACAAGTTAACCATATATTTTCCTTCCAAAGGGATTTTTTGTTGCCATTTTTGACTTGAATACGACACACAAAATTGCTATTAACAGAGGGATTTGGTATGATAAAGAAACTCCCTTGTATTTGGAAAGATGGATCCCTAACTTTGATCTAATGAAGTGTGCTCCACTCAATCGGCCAAGGTGGATTAGGCTCTACAATACCCCTTTGGAATTTTGGTCTGTTGATAGAATCAGTAAGATCGGGGATGTGCTTGGTTTGATAGACCTTATTGATATGGAGATCCTCAATGGAAACTCCTGCATATATGCTCACCTAAGAATTCTTGCGATCCACCACACCCCAAAATGCATTGCCTTATGCATGAATGGTGTTTGATTGGTAGTGAAATTGAAATGGAGGAAGACAAATTTTTCTGCCTAAAATGGCAAAGTCGCTCGCATCTGGAAACCACTTGCACAAAAGGTGTAAAACTCATTAAGAAATGGGTGGTTAAAAAAAAGAGACCCAGAAGAGAAGGGGAAGGAGTCTACACCCCATACTTTGATTATGAAGAATGATAATGACCCATCTAGCAGCTATAACTTGGATTGAGAAATCATCCCTTTTAATTATCCCTTCAAAGAAGATATGGAGGATGATTGGATGGATTCTGAAAATGAAGATCTAGATGAATTTGTCTCGGTGGATATTTGGAGGATTAGACTATTGGCCTATCAAATTCTCAAGGTAAAAATTGGCTTAGAAAAGAAGAGGGGGAGGAAAACCAATATGCAAAAGTGGGAAGAGATTGCCTCGGCCAAGGGCCAATCTTGAATTAACACTTACCTTCGAAGATCTAAGGGAGGAAACCCATCCCTTAGCAAGAAATGAAGATCATCGCCTAGAATGTTAGGAGCCTCAATGCCCCTAACAAGAGGCGTGTGGTCAAGCTTCATTTTGACCACATGCAATCAGATGTAATTCTTCTCTAGGAAACCAAGTTAAAGGGGAAAGAGGCAAAATTGTTCATAAGATACTGTAATGGTTGGGATGGTTTCTTTGAAGATGCTACTGGTGTGGCTGACAGGCTCGAAATCCTGTGGATGGCTAATAGGATTTCCATTAAGATCCTCCATTCCTCCTAGTTTTGAATTGCTTCACGAGTAAGTAACTACACCACTAATCTTGATTTTGTGTTGATCAATGTTCATGGCCCCACCAGGACCGCTGAGAAATCCTGATTATGGGATGAGATTATTGGCTTCATTTCTCCATTGCAAAATGAGAATGTCATTGTGGGAGGTGACTTAAATATGATTCTGTCGTGTGATGAGAATAAGGGGGTTCTACTATTCCCTCACAAGTTTAGACCTTATTTCAAAGGTTTGTATCAGTTGCAGGCCTAATTGATATTGCCCCAAAGGTGGGGAAATATACTTGGATGAACAAGAGAGATGGCTTCACTAGTATTGCTAAGCACCTTGATAGATTCCTCCATTCAACCAATTGGCTCAATTCCAATACTCTTCTTGAGTTCGCCATAATCCCCATCTCTGGATCAGATCACTTTCCAGTCTCTCTCTCCTAGATTGAAGATCGTCCTCCAATCAAGGATTTTTTTCAAATTTTAAAGGACGCGGCTATGCAGTGAGGAGCTCCTAGAACTAATCAGGAAATGGTGGGCAGAGGTAGACATCCAAAATGGTTCTAAGATGTTTTGGTTCATGAAAAGACTTAGATACATCAAATTGAAACTAAAGGTTTGGCATTGAGAAGTCTTCAAAAACATCTTTGAAGAGAAACATGAAATTGAAGAAGAACTGGAGGCCCTAAACAATGAAGTAATAGCTCACATGATGTTCTAAAAAGACTATGAAAAGGAAAAGAACTCCTAGCAAAGCACTCAGAAATCCTGATTAGGGAGGAAATATTTTGGAAGTCAAAATCAAGAGAAACATGGCTTGTTGAAGGTGACTCCAACACTAAATTCTTCCACAATTCAACTAAAGTCAGAAGATGCAGAAACAAGATTTCCTTGATAATGTGTGATGATGGATCCTTGACATCTGACTCGGAAGAAATACAACAATTAGCTATCACACATTTCAAGAACCCACTGGCCGCTGATGGTGTTTTTGATGTGAAAGAAATGAACACTTCGTTAGCCAATATTCTAAAAATCTTAAGTGAAGACACCTAAACTAGGCTCTCTGCCCCTATTACTAAATATGAAGTGAAGCTTGCTATGTTTCAGATGTACCCAGATAAAGCCCTGGGGACTGATAAGTTCCTTGCTCTCTTTTATAAAAAATTATGGGACATAGTTGGGAGGGATGTTTGGGGTGTGGTGGAAGACTCATGAAAGTCAAAGAAAATTCTGAAGGAACTTTAATAACACCAACATTGCTTTGGTACCAAAGAAGGTAGATTATCTATCCTTTGTAGAGTTTAGGCCCATTTCCTTATGTAACACAATCTATAAAATCATCACAAAGGCAATGACGAACTATCTCAAATATGTTCTCCCCAACATTATTTCTAATGCGTAGAGTGGATTTACTCCCAAGAGGTCGATAACTGATGGAATTATCATCGCACATGAGACAATTCACTCAATTGGAGTCACAAATAAAAAAAACATGATAATTAAGCTCGATGTTAACAAGGCATATGATCATGTCAGTTGGCTCCTACTCATGCACACTCTATAGGCTTTTGGTTTTAAGAAGGCTTGGTTGGACTGGACCTTTAGTTGCATCTCCTTTGCAAGGTATTCAATTTTGGTGAATGGGACCCCATGTGGATTCTTTGAGGCTTCCAGAAGACTTAGACAATGTGATCCAGTTTCTCCCTTTCTTTTTGTAATCATGTTAGAAGATTTTGGGAGAACTATCAAGTGACTAGTGAGTAGTGGAGAATGGAGTGGCATCCAAATTGCTAGAGGTTTGGAGCCCATCACTCATCAACAATTCATGGACAATACAATCTTATATGGGGCAAAAAAATTGGAGATGACAGTTACTGTAAAAAAAGGTATTGCACATGTATTCACATGGTTCAAGCTAGTTAATAAACAAATATATGTCTAGCATTTACTTTTTTAATTTTAAGAAAGCAATGCAACGTAGAATAGCTAATCTTGTGGGCTTCAAGATCGAGCCTCTTCTTGGGAAATATCTCAGCATCCCTCTATTTCAAGGAGCATCTAGAACCTCCTTATGGAAAGACACCATTGAATCCTACAAAGCAAAATTTGAAGTATGGAAGGGTAGATGGATTACTCTGGTGGGAAGGATCATAATGGTCAAGGCTGTGTTGTCTGCTATTCCAATTTATTTGATGTCCTACATTTAACTCACAAGACATGCGGCCCATGACCTCAACAATATAATGAAACAATTCGTATGGGATGGATCAAATGATGCCAATAGAATCGTACTCATCCACTCGGACATTGCCAGAAGATCAAAGGCTCTGGGGTGTAGGTTTTAGATACATTGAAAAATAAAACTTGGTGTTGGGAGCCATATTAGTGTGGAGAATGTATGAAGACCCTAATGCGCTATGGTTCTAGGTTCTCCAAAATAAATACTTAGATAATGCTTCTGCAAAGAGGATTCTCACAATTGCTAATCCACTAGGAGGTTCCCATATCTGACAATTCATGATGTCCTACTGCCACTTACTTATTGATCACTTATCATGGAGTATCTATAATGGGAGGAATGCCAATTTCTAGTCTGACTCATGGAATGGAGAGCCTACCTTGTGTTAGGATTAAGGTGTTATCAACCTTGTAAATCCTATATAATTTATTATTCCTATTATTATTTGTAAATCACCCATAAAGGATGAAAGGTTTCACCAAGTACGGATCTTGTTTCAACCGCATGTTTGATCTCGGTATCGGATGGATGTTGGTTATGGAGGACATTTCATTTTGCAGGGGTGCAGGGGGTACCCCCCTTGTGGGGTCTGAGGGTTTCATCCCCTCAGTGGGAGGTTTAGGGGTCACACACCCCGACGGGGGTACGGGGGCAGCACCCTCGAAAGCCACATTTTATATATTTTTTCATTGTAAATCTGGACCATTCATCATTAGGTCACAGATCTGATGGTAGAAGTTATGTTGGATTTTCTTGCCCTAGAAGGAAACCCCTTTATGAGTATATTATATTATAGCTATGAAAGAGTAGAGTAGAAAGTTGAGACTGAAAACAAGCACGATTGGATTGAAGACTGAAGAGGAGATTGATAGTGTCGTATTGTAAACTCTATTGAAGTTAATACAGACTAGTGCATCTCTTCTTGTGTGGAGTTTTTTACTGAAAGCGTTTCTCCACATAAACACTGTGTTATGTGTTTGATCTTCTGTTCCATTATTTCTTTGTGTTGATTTCATACTATCTCCATTTTGGTTCTACATAGTTAAATATCTATATTATAGTCGTAATCAGATTTTCATTGATAGTTTTTCATCTTCATTTCTAACATTTGGTATCAGAGCCTGGCCAGTTCTATGTCGTAGGTGGAAGTGTGAGGATTTTTTGAGCTTTAGTAGGAGTTCTGGTTAAATTTGTTTTGTAGATTTTGTGTAGAACCCATGGTTGCATTCACATCCCAAGTGGACATAAAAAAAAAATAATGGAATGGGTTATGAGTTGTGGAAGCTAGAAATGAAGGATTTACTTGAAGAAAGAGATCAATGGTTGGCTACGACAAAAGAGAAGTAACTTGATACTATTAGTCAAGATGAGTGGGACAAGATGGACAAAAAGGCATGGGGAACAATCTGGTTGTGTCTTGCAGCTTCTATCCTACTGAATGTTGCCGAAGAAAAGACCGCATATGCTTTATGGAAACGGTTGTGTGAAATCTATCAAGCCAAAAGTCTGGTAAACAAACTTTATTTAAAGCGGAATTTATTTTGTCTGAAAATGAAGGAAGGTGAATCTATTGTAGAGCATTTAAATTCATTTAATTTGATTGTGAGTCAACTAGCCTCTATAGATGTTAAGGTTGAGGAAGAAGATAAATGCATTATGCTTCTTTGTTCTTTAACTGAGTCTTGGGAGAATATCATTCTGGCTATCACTGCTAATCTTGAAGATCCAAAGATAGATGCTCTTGTTGCAACTTTGTTGTCACAGGAAATGAGGAAGAAGGCTATGGGTAGCTTGGTGGATGCTCTTAATGTCAGAGGAAGGTCTAAGGAAAGAGGACCAAAAGGGAATCAGAAGGGACCTAAGGACAAAGCTAAAGGCATATCTAAGACTGTTGGAAAGAAGAATAGAGTTAAGTGTTGGAACTATGGAAAAAGAGGGAATGTTAAGAAGGAATGCAAAAACAATAAGAAACAATGGGATTCCTCTACAAAAAAGTCCTCAGATGCAGATGATGAAGTTTTACTTTTTGATTGTAACATTGTTGCTAATGAATATTGGTTGGTTGACTCAGGATGCTTGTATCACATGACTCCACACAAAGAATGGTTTTCCACATATGAGCAATATGATGGAGGTAATCTCTACCTTGGAGAAAACACTACATATCCAATTTTTGGATGTGGAAAGGTATTGTTGTGTTTTAGTGACGGGAGAATTAAGACCTTCCCTGGTGTTTTACATATTCTTGGATTGGCTAGAAATCTTATTTCTGCTTCAAAGTTGAATGATTCAGGAATGCATGTAACATTTAATAAGAATGGTTGTAGAATGGTGAGAGGAAGCTTGGTGGTAGTGGGAGGAACAAGGATGTGAACATTGTTTAGGCTTGATGTCACTACAATTTGTAATTCCACTTATGTAATTGAAACTACTAAAAATACATGTATGTTGTGGCACTACAGATTGGGCCACACAAGTGAAAATGTTTTGGAAATAGTTATGAATAAAAATTTGTTGGATGGTTTTTCCTATTCTGATGAGCACTTTGATTTTTGTGAGCATTGTGTGTTTGGAAAACATAGCATAATATCTTTTTCTTCAAGAAGCAATAGAGCAAAAGAGAAGTTATAAATTATTCATTCTAATGTGTTTGGACCTGTGGATAATGATCCTATTGGAAAATCTCATTATTTTGTTATTGTTAGATCGGTTTAGGGCTTCAGCAATCCAGTGAAACATTGAGATGATTTCCAGGTGTGGGACCCTACAAGGAAATCAAATATTTAGAGAGAGGCTAGTTCCTTTGCTAAATGTGAGATTCAGCTGTTGCTAAGACTAAACTTAATCTATTCACCACTGGGGAAAAAGGGAAGAAGGATAAAAATAGAAATAAAAGGGAGTGATACACTTGGTTTGAATGTAGAACACACAAAACTAAAATACACAAAATAACTAGATATAGCTGTTATGTCAGAAAAAGTAACCTTGGGGGCTTTTTCCTCTTAAGGTTTAGCTCCCGGGTCCTTTAGAATGCATTTAGAGCATCTTGCATGATTTTGATGACCCCCGATGAGAAAACCCTAAAGTTTCATGGAAAATGGAACTCAGGGGATGCACTTAACATAAATCCTGCCTGAAATCAGGGGAAGGACTTGGGCGCTCGCGCCCTAGTCCTGCCCTATTTTAGGTTAGGACCAATTTCAAAGTGTCGGTTTATGACCATTATTTAGGTCCTATGCCGACACGGTAAGTTTGAATTATGAAATTCTTAGTGGGAATGTTTGTAGTTGCATATATAAGCATGATTAAGTTATCATTTGTAAACTAGATGGACATTAGATGGAAATTAGATGAGCATTGTGATTTTGTGAAAGTGATTCAAGGCATTCATTGTGTGGCAGAGCAAAATTTGTGTTGTTCTTGTGTTTGTATTTGTGCAGACTGTCAGAATTGCAAATCAGAGAAGAAAATAGGCACTGGACTAGGGCGCCCACTCATTAGTCCCTGACTTTTCTATTTTCCAAACTTTGAAATCTAGTACGCATTTGATTGTCATTTGATATCTCTGTATGCGATCTTTTCCGTAATTTGTCCGTTTGTTCACAAATTCATATAATTAGGGTTTTGAGCATAATTGGACTTAATTGAACAAAAAAATCATATAATTCCAATCTTCCCCTATGTTCCAAGTGAAAAGAATCCTGTAGTAGATTCCTCTACTCGGCTGGATGTCCTTGAATGTTTAGTGGTGAAAAGAGGATCAACATAACACATTGAAAACAAACCCTCTTCATATTTTACCCTAAACATTTTGGTGAACCCATATTTTTGGACTTTTTGGCACCTTTCTGAGTGTTGTGCTTCAGATTTACATTCATTTCATTCATTCATATCATTGTTCATCTTATTGCATTTAGAAAATTACAAAAAAATTGGCATTTTTTAGCTTGCATTTTCAAATAATTTGGATTAGTGGAATTTAATTTCAATAAATTTATGTCATTATCATTAGATCTGATTTAAAATATAGAAATTTTTCATTCATCATTCATGTAGATTGCATTTTCATGCTTAAATTGATAGAAATTGCTTGAAATTGTGCATTTTTTCATATAACTTAGTTTTGCATTAGCTAGGGTTTGTAGTCAAAATCTTATTTCATATTTTACTACCGTTTTAAAACACTCATTAGGACTTATTTCTAACTATAGTGTTGCATTATAGTGGTTTGCTTGCAAAATTTCATGCCTAGGGTTTGAAAACCTTGCTTTTTCACTAGATTTTGGCCTTATTGTCTCTCTAGATTTGCACCATAGGCGTGTTGTAAAGGATTTTTCTACACTAATTGGCTGTTATTAGGGTTATTATCTGATTCCCCTCATAAAATTCTTTACAACACCTTTTTATTGGGCCCTTGCATTGAAAATTTGGTGAAAAATTGCATATTTTGGCTATATTTTCCCTAGGGTTTGACTTAGATTTGCACTACAAGCGTGTTGTGACAGATTTTATGGATTTAGGTGATTTAAATTACTGTTATAATATGCTACACCTCCTAAAATTCTTTACAACACCCTTTTTATTGGGTCTTTGCATTGAAAATTTGGGAAAAAATGCATATTTAGTGTTTTTTCACTAGGTTTTGTGGTGCAGGAGCACCCATTCAACATGATAAATATGCACAATAAGGTTTTAATAAGGATTAGAAATTTCATGTTACTATGTAGCATTCATATGTCCAAGTCAAATGTAACATTTATGTTGGCATTTCATGTTTGTAGACATCAAACATTGACATTTCAGACATATTGGGTAATGTGAAGGGTTAGACAATGTGTCTAGTCATTAGGAGTTTTGCTGTCTTATGCAAAACAGATGTCATGGGATTAATTAGGGTTTCTGCTAATAATCCTGGTTAAATCAAAATCCCACAAACAGAGGTGGGGGGATTAACAAAAACAGGGAGAGATGGTCGAAAAAGAGGGGTTTTTCATTTTTTTCTTTTTCTGAAACTGATCAAATGTAAGAAGCCGAAATGAGGGAATAGAAATTCTGCAAATGATGTTTTGAAAAGTCTGAATCCTATGTGAAATCTTTGCATAACAAATTGTTCTGTATATTATCTATATAGATTGTTTCACATTTAGTTTAGTTTCTCTGTTGCCGTGATGCACGTTCAAATCCATTCCACTGGTGGATTATTGTGAAATCAGTGGAATGGACTTGTATAATAGTTTTCCATTTTTGTTTCATTCTTTTGTTTGTTAAACATGGAAGTATAGAAATTGCAAAACCTACTTCAGGGAAGGTCATTGGCAGGAAAATTCAAATATACATTTGAAGTATATACATAAATTGTATGTTGTAGACAGTCTGTGAATATATCGCATTTGCTTGCGGGCGCCATCCTATGTATATGCTGTGGAAGGTAGTATGTACGAAAGTCTTGTTTGGGTCAAGTTTGTGTTGTCTGTCGAATATACATTTCCTGTATATATCACAAATGAATGTAGGTATTTGCTCTGTGTATATCCCTATTGCATCTAAGTATCCATTAGTGTGTATATCGCCAGTGTACATTCTGTGTTAAACCTTGGGTATGTCGAGATTGTCTGAGGAAATACATTTCCTATGTATATGTCCATGGTATGTCATAGACAGTGTATGTGTATATCGTTATTGTATATGATTGTCAATTTGTGTGTATAATACAATTGCATTTTGCTATTGTATGTTGAAGATACAATGAAGACATACAATGTATTTGATACAAATGGTGATCAGCCAAAATGGTAGCTAGTTTGTATGTTGGAAGGGTATTTGGTCCGTAGATGCAAAGGATGACCGGTGATAGCAGGGAGGAGAACCAGCTCATCAAGTCAATAAATGTATAGTCGAAGATGAAGAGTATCAGCGTAAGGAGTGCCGTCGGAAGAGAAGAGTGAAGTCCAACCGAAGGTGAAAGTCTTGTCGACGATGGAGTTTGGGGTTTAGCATATTGGCGTAAGAAAAGCATTGGTTGAACATAATATTGTGAGGCTGATAGTATATGTTCTTGCCGATCAGGGTGACAACTGAAAGTGTCACCGATAGAGAGTTTATCGGCATGAGTCTTATCATCGGAGGATGAGAAGAAAGCTACGTCGATGGTAGGAAGTCTGAGCGATAGTGATAAGTCATCGGTGTGAGTGGTGCATCGGTGGGAGAATCCTTGAGTGAACCGATGGTATAAGGTGTGGCCAATGCATAGAAGGATTCGATGAGACATTTGTATGTTCTTGCTGATATTTATAAAGTTAACATTTTGAGTGTGTGTTTTTCACTTGTGCAAGGCTCTGCATCATGTGGTATCAGAGCGAAGGAGTGTTCTTTGGGTAGAAGAAGAAGACATGATGTCAGAAGGAGAAGGTTTAGAAATGTACCCAGCAAAGATGACTAATGCTGAGTTGGCAGCCTTAGTAAGAAAGCAAATGGCTAAGAGCAGAGTAGATCGAGCTCAAAATCAGGCATTAAAAGAAGAGTTAGAGAAGTTGAGGGACAGCGTAGAGAAGGGAGAGGAAAACTCCTGTGAACGAGAAGATGGGGATGAAGAGGAGATCCCTAAGCAGGAAGAGATAGAGGTTCCTGCAGACCAGAGACCCTTACTCAATGCTCTCAAATCCATGGAGAGGAGAACCATGGATATGAAAATAGACCTGCCAGTGTTTGCAGGAAAAATGGAACCTGATTCAGTAATGGAGTGGATAGACTCCTTGACTAATTTCTTTGAGATCGAAGAAATACCAAAACACCAAAGAGTGAAGATGGCTTAGTCTAAAATGAAAGGAGCTACACTGACTTGGTGGAACTTCATCCAAGATGACAGGGCGAAAGAAGGACAGCATAGAGTTACTACTTGGAAGAAGATGATGGCATTAGTAAAGGAAGCCTATGTACCATTGGATTACAACATCCAATTACATAAGAGGAAACAAAATTTGAAACAGAAGGAGCTAGATGTCAGCTCATACACAGAAGAGTTCATGAAATTGTGTGTAAAAACAAAAGTAAAGGAATGTGAGGAAGAGAAGGTAGCAAGGTACCTCAATGGATTAAGATTTAACATCCAAGAAGACACAAGTCTGCACAATCCAGACACAGTCCAAAAGTGCTACCAATTAGCACTCAAAGTGGAAGAAAAATTAAAGAGAAGGCATGAGCAGAACAATAGAGGAAGAGGAAGACAACAAAGAGGAGGAAGAAGTCCTTTTAGAGGCAGAGGGTTTGGATACCAAAGTGAATCCAACCAAGAGAACATCAGAGGAGATAGCAGTCAAAATCAAGGGGGAAGCTACAATCAAAGAGGAAACTTTAGAGGTAGAAGACCACCATTTAGGGGAAGATCTCAAGGTAGGGGACCGATCAGATGCTATAATTGCAACCAAGAAGGCCATATAGCCAGCAGATGTCCAGCAAAGGCAACTAGTTTAATGGGAGAAAAGAGGATCAATCTGATCCAAGAATCTGATTGTCAAAGTGTGACAAGTTCCAGTACTTTTCAAAGTGTGAATGCTCCTAACAGTTATGGACATCCTGAGAGTGGAGAATCTTTGATGATTAGGAGAGCAATGACCACCATGAAGGTGCCTGACAAAGAACCCCCACAAAGGAAGTCTCTCTTCATAACTACTTGCAAGGCAAGAGGAAAGGTATGTAAAGTTCTGATTGACTCTGGGTCTACTGAGAATTTTGTGTCCATTGAGATGGTAGAAAAGCTTAAGCTTAGGAGACTGCCACATCCTTACCCATATAAAATTTTATGGCTCACCCAAGGACAACAAACAGTTGTGGAAGAATAGGCTTGGGTAGAACTTCAAATTGGACCATAGAAGGATAGATTGCTGTTTGACATAGCCAAAATGGATGCTTGTCATCTCCTATTTGGAAGACCATGGCAGTATGACTTGAAAGCATACCATGATGGAGTTAGAAACATCTATTCAATCACTAAGAATGGTAAGGTGATAGAGTTGCTACCATTGATGGAGAATAAGGTAGAATCAAAAGGGAAAGAAGTCAAGGCGATGATAGTAGAAGGCAAACAGTTCATGAAAGAGATAGTAGAAGAAGGAGCAGTTGCATATGCTCTAATTCCATGCCTTAAGGTGAATAAGGAGCAACAGTAAGAAGTCAAGGGAGAGAAAAGGCAAAGGTTTATAGAACCAGTTGTCCAAGAGCTACTGGACAAATACAAAGGCATCATCTCTGATGGAATGCCAAGTTCCCTACCACCTATTAGGGACATCAGCCATTGCATAGATCTAATCCCAGGATCTACACTTCCAAATAAAGCAACTTACAAGCTTACCCCAGACCAGAATGCAGAGGTAGCAAGACAAATTGAGGAATTGTTAGAGACAGGTCTAATTGGAAAAAGTTTAAGCCCATGTGCAGTGCCGGCTGTACTAGCACCAAAGAAGGAAGGCACTTGGAGACTTTGTACTGATTTAAGAGCTATCAACAAGATAACAATCAGGTATAGGTTTCCAATCCCTAGGATAGAAGATTTGCTTGATTGTTTAGGAGGTGCTAAATATTTCTCCAAAATAGATTTGAAGAGTGGTTATCATCAGATCAGGATTAGGCTAGGAGATGAATGGAAAACTACATTTAAGACAAATGAGGGGTTATATGAGTGGAAGGTCATGCCTTTTGGTTTGTCCAACGCCCCTAGTACCTTTATGAGGTTAATGAATGAGGGCTTAAGGGAATTCATAGGTAAATTTGTCATAGTCTATCTAGATGACATACTGATTTTCAGTAATACAAGGCAAGCACACCTCAACCATATAGACTTAGTCCTCAAAAAGTTATATAAAGAGCAGCTAATGATCAATTTAGCAAAGTGTCTATTTATGCAGGAAGAAATCATCTACTTGGGATTTGTTATCTCACATAACAAACTAAAAATGGATCAAGAAAAGGTAAGTGCAATATTGTCTTGGCCAACTCCAAAAACCTTGAATGATGTTAGAAGTTTCCATGGGTTAGCAACCTTTTATAGGAAGTTTATCAAGGGATTTAGTCATATTTGTGCACCCATGCTTGACACTATAAAGGGAGGACAGAAGTGCAGGTTTACTTGGACAAAGGAGGCAGATAATTCCTTTGAAACATTGAAGAAGAAGGTAGCCGAGCAACCAGTTCTTACTTTTCCTGATTTTAGCAAGATTTTTCAAGTAGAATGTGATGCAAGTCATATTGCAATTGGAGCAGTACTTAGCCAAGAAGGTAGACCTATTGCATTCTTCAGTGAGAAATTAAATGATGCCAAGAAGAGATACTCATCATATGATTTGGAGATGTATGCTCTAGTCCAGTCACTCAAGAAATGGAGGCATTACTTGATGCCCAAAGAATTCATAGTCTTCACAGACAATCAGGCCCTCAGTTTTATAAACAGTCAAGAAAAGTTGAACCATAGGCATATGAAGTGGGTAGAAACTTTACAAGCCTTCACCTTTACACTCAAGCATAAGAAAGGAGTCAAGAACAAAGTAGTTGATGCCTTGAGTAGGAGAGTTTTGACCATAAATCAGATTCAGTTGGAGAGTGTTGGCATTGATTCTTTGAAGACAATGTACACAGATGACGAAGACTTTGGAGAGAGATACAAGGTATGTACTTCTTTTGAAGACAAATACCATGCTGAGTTTTCTGAATTTTTGATCCAAGATGGATTACTTTTCAAGGGTGGACAGTTGTGTATTCCAAGATGTTCTATGAGACTGAATATCATTCAGGAGAAACATTGTGGGGCCATGGCAGGACATTTTGGTCTAGATAAAACTCTTGATCTTGTAAAGAGGCATTACTATTGGCCTAAGTTGCAATCAGATGTAAGAAGATTTGTGGAGGCATGTGTAATATGTCAGAAAGCCAAAGGGAGATCCACAAATGCAGGTTTGTATCAGCCATTACCCATTCCTTCTAGGCCATGGGAGAGCATAAGCATGGATTTTGTATTAGGTTTGCCAAGAACAAGAAAAGGACATGATAGTATTTTTGTGGTAGTAGACAAATTTAGCAAAATGGCACATTTCTTGCCATGTAAAACCACTTGTGACGCTTCATATGTTGCTGATTTATTTTTCAAAGAGGTTGTAAGGATACATGGTTTACCTTTGAGTATAGTATCCGATAGAGATGTGAAGTTTGTTGGCCACTTCTGGAGGACTCTTTGGAAAAAGCTTGGAACCAATTTATCCTTCTCATCAGCCTACCATCCTCAAATAGATGGGCAGACTGAAGTAGTTAATCATTCATTGGGTAATCTACTCAGGTGTTTAACCAGACAACATGGAGAGAAGTGGGATAACATCCTACCACAAGTAGAATTTTCTTATAATGATACCATTAATCAGAGTACAGGGAAGTCACCTTTTCAGGTGGTATATGGTATTCATCCCAGAAGTATTCTGGCGTTGAGATCTGCCTATAGGAGAGCCTATTAGTGCAAATGGAGAAGATTTTGCTTCAGCCATTAAAGAAGTGCATGATCAGGCGAAGAACCAACTCCAACAAGCTATAGTGAAGTACAAAACATATGCTGACAAGAAAAAGAGGGATGTCCAATTTGATTTTGGAGATTTGGTGTGGGTAAATCTGAAGAAGGAGAGGCTCCCCAAAGGTAAATATACCAAGCTAATGCAGAAAAAGATTGGACCCTGTCAGATCTTAAAGAAGTATGGATAGAATGCATATGAGATCCAACTTCCTTCTGATCTTGGATTATCACCCATTTTCAATGTCTGTGATTTAACTCCATACAAGCAGCCAGCAGATGCAGAACAAGAACCATTCAAGGATGCAGTAGATGATGATATTCCTAAGCATGATCCACCAAAGTTGAAGCATATCTTAGACTCAAGAGTGCTAAAGAAGATAAGAAATAAAGAGTACCTGGAGTATTTGGTGACTTGGCATGGGCAACCTCACTCAGAGGCCGTTTGGATGACTACAGATCAAATCACAAACTATGGTGCAGACCTCCAAACTCTGATCTCAAGGGGGCTTGAGATCTCTTCTCCCAGGGAGTATGGTGCAGGAGCACCCCTTCAATAGGATAAATATGCACAATAAGGTTTTAATAAGGATTAGACATTTCATGTTACAATGTAGCATTCATATGTCCAAGTCAAATGTAACATTTTATGTTGGCATTTCATGTTTGTACACATCAAACATTGACATTTCAGACATATTGGGTAATGTGAAGGGTTAGACAATGTGTCTAGTCATTAGGAGTTTTGCTGTCTTATGCAAAACAGATGTCATGGGATTAATTAGGGTTTGTGCTAATAATCTTGGTTAAATCAAAATCCCGCAAACAGAGGTGGGGGGATTAACAAAAATAGGGAGAGATTGTCGAAAAGGAGGGGTCTTTCATTTTTTTCTTTTTCTGAAACTGATCAAATGTAAGAAGCCGAAATGAGGGAATAGAAATTCTGCAAATGATGTTTTGAAAAGTCTGAATCTTGTGTGAAATCTTTGCATAACAAATTGTTCTGTATATTATCTGTATAGGATTGTTTCACATTTAGTTTAGTTTCTCTGTTGCCGTGATGCACATTCAAATCCATTCCACTGGTGGATTACTGTGAAATCAGTGGAATGGACTTGTATAATAGTTTTCCATTTTTGTTTCATTCTTTTGTTTGTTAAACATGGAAGTATAGAAATTGTAGAACCTGCTTCAGGGAAGGTCATTGGCAGGAAAATTCAAATATACATTTGAAGTATATACATAAATTGTATGTTGTAGACAGTCTGTGAATATATCGCATTTGCTTGCGGGCGCCATCCTGTGTATATGCTGTGGAAGGTAGTATGTACGAAAGTCTTGTTTGGGTCAAGTTTGTGTTGTCTGTCAAATATACATTTCCTGTATATATCGCAAATGAATGTAGGTATTTGCTCTGTGTATATCCCTGTTGCATCTAAGTATCCATTAGTGTGTATATCGCCAGTGTACATTCTGTGTTAAACCTTGGGTATGTCGAGATTGTCTGAGGAAATACATTTCCTATGTATATGTCCATGGTATGTCATAGACAGTGTATGTGTATATCGTTATTGTATATGATTGTCAATTTGTGTGTATACTACAATTGTATTTTGCTGTTGTATGTTGAAGATACAACGAAGACATACAATGTATTTGATACAAATGGTGACCGACCGAAATGGTAGCTAGTTTGTATGTTGAAAGGGTATTTGGTCCATAGATGCAAAGGACGACTGGTGATAGCAGGGAGGAGAACCAGCTCATCAAGTCAATAAATGTATAGTTGAAGATGAAGAGTATCGGCGTAAGGAGTGCCATTGGAAGAGAAGAGTGAAGTCTGACCGAAGGTGAAAGTCTTGTCGACGATGGAGTTTGGGGTTTAGCATATCGGCGTAAGAAAAGCATCGGTTGAACATAATATTGTGAGGCCGATAGTATGTGTTCTTGCCGATCGGGGTGACAACTGAAAGTGTCACCGATAGAGAGTTTATCGGCATGAGTCTTATCATCAGAGGATGAGAAGAAAGCTGCGCCGATGGTAGGAAGTCTGAGCGATAGTGATAAGTCATCGGTGTGAGTGGTGCATCGGTGGGAGAATTCTTGAGTGAATTGATGGTATAAGGTGTGGCCGATGCATAGAAGGTTTTGATGAGACATTTGTATGTTCTTGCTGATATTTACAGAGTTAACATTTTGAGTGTGTGTTTTCTGCTTGTGCAAGGCTCTGCATCATTTTGACTTGTCATTACTCTAGATTTGCATCAAAAGTGTGTTGTGAAGGATATTATTGCTTTATTGGACTGATATAAGACATATGATTTTCTTACCCTGATCAATTTACTTACAACACCTCTTCTTTCACTTATTTGCATTGAAAAAAGTTGAAAAAAAAAGTATTTTAGGTGATTTTCGCACATAGTTTTACACTTGTCTTTTGCATAATTTTTGAAAAGCCTTTGAAATCTAATTTGGAACTGATCTTAAAACATACACATGGCACCTTAATGTCATTTTTATATGGTATCTTTGCTTGTATTTGTCAAAGATCTCAATTTTGACCAATTTTTAACCCTCATGAGTGAACATCCTACGATATTAGAAAGATTAACTGAGTTCTTCTCCATGAGTAGAAATGAAAAAGATGATGGTGATAGAACTTATCACATGCATTCAATACTTGCTCCATGTGATGATGACATAAACTTTTCCTCTAGTCATTCTTTCAAAAGTGATTCTTCCCATGAGGATATGCTGGTACAAAATGATGAAATCAATACACTTTCCCTATTACAGGGGAGACATAACTTTTGCAAGACATAATGCCTCCTACAAATACAATAGAAGAACAAATATTTCATGATGTTGAGGTCCCTACTGATGTGATAACATATGTAACTAATGAACAAATAAATAAACTTGATAAAGAGCTAGCTGATTTTCAAGCATTTGTTGAAACTGAAAGGATAGCATAAGAGGCTATACCTATGATTCATAACATAAGAGAGTTGATTAAAGAAGGAAAAGATGGTGTTAATGTAATCAGAGGCTTAATGCACATAGTGTATAATAATGTTATGCCACTATATGATCTAGACTTAACACACCGCATTAATAATGATGAGTATGAAAATCCTCTTATTAGAATGGAATCATTATCTAAAATTTATCATGATGAGGATGATAATGATGCAACACCTGAACCTTTCAACAATACTTTACCTTTCTTCCATTCCAATGCTCTCCCTAGCCAAGATGAAGCATTGGCGAATGTGGAAAGATATCTTATAGAACAACAAACTTATTATGACTATGATGAAATAATTGGGTTAATAGAAGTGGACAAGGAGAAAGTTGAGAATTCACCTCATCCTTGGAAAAATGACATTGATTTAATTGTTGACAAAGGTTAGATTGGTTGTCCTTATAGGTAAGTATTTCTAACCCTTTTACCTCTCATGTTGTGTTTCCCCTGTGATGTGTTATATGTTGTTTAGGCCTCCTGGGATGACCCTTGATTCTCTTGTAAGGTCCAGGATACCAGGAGACGGCCTCTGTCATGACCTTCTTCTATTTGTATCATCATTCTTCTATATTGCTTCTCGTCTATTTTCACTGTTGTGGGTTGTGTCTGATAGACATAGCATTGTGGTTGGTGACTTGGGGGCACCCTCCTATGTGATTGCCCCTAAGGCACTTGTTTCTCTTCTCTTGATTTATTGTTTCCCTTCCACTAGTGTTTCTACCTAGCGAGCGGATGACAAAAAATATATTATATTGATGCGGACCTAGTGTCCCTTTAGTGAGAAATCAAAAAATTGATCTAGTCCATACATGACTATGGGGTTGATATATATTATCTGACGCTTGGCTAGTAGAATCACTCTGTGTGATCTTGATGTTGTGTTATCACACTTACAAACCATAACAATACTGTTCCTCCATGCACTTTGTTTATCTTTGAATCTCACCTTGGTTACACTCAGTTTTGAGATCTCTGTGGTGTAGCCCCACGGTTATACTCGGCCTCCAAATCCATAGTATAACCTTGGCTCTCTATGTGAATGATCATATGTATTGTTGTTTATCATGATTATATGGATGCTAACACTTTTCTTGCAAGAATGTGTTTGTGGGAACATTTAGCGATCATAAAGTACATGTCACCTCTGGGGGCAATGGGCTTTGTGAGAGTCCATGTTCCCTTGTGTGTTTTGTACCTACCTTAACGTGTTTGATATTGGTATTTAATATCAACCACCTTAAGGTGGGGGCATATATAAGGTAAGCTATCTGATTTAGATGCTAGTAAAGTGTGCTTGTTCTCAGGTGTAGTCTTAAAGACTGGTGGCGATGAGTCCCTCCTGCACTATGAGATTTGTTTGAAATCTGTTGCAATCATTTAAGCCCTCTGCGGAGGTGGGATATCACGTATATCCTTTTTATCTTAAGCCCTCTATAGAGGCGGGGATGGTGTATTTCTCATGGAGAATGCACATCCTGTCATTTTCTAAAAGTCCTTTGCGGAGGCAGGGAGTGGTTCTGTGACTAACTCAACCCTTAAGCGTGTCTTCGATGATTGTTGTGGCAAAGCCCAATCATTGGTGTGTGCCTGCAATGTGCCTGAGTGGTGATGAACCTAGAAATAGGAACACACCATTGCTTGTCTACTGTGGTTTCTCTGTCTTCTAAGTGTGTGTGTATTGCGTGTTTGTTCCCAAGCATAGTCTAAAGATTGGAGGCGATGAGTCCCTCCTATGCTTTGGGATTTGTATGGCATGCTTGATTTGTATTGCGTGTTTGTTGCCCCATATGCAGTTTAAAGACCGGTGGCTATGAGTCCCTCCTGCATTATGGGTGGTGTGTTTACTTTCCTTGTACTTGCATTTGCATTTCATATATATGAAAATGAAAAAGAAAAAGAAAATCATCAGTGTCTTCACTGCATTCACTGTATTCATTGTGTCTTGCATGTCTTCAATGCTGTCTTCTCCATGTTTTGCATGACTGTAACTATCTTCTCCATGTTTTGTGTGCCTGTTACTGTCTTCTCTGTGATTGGCATGTCTTCTCCGTGCTTGGCATGTTTGTTGTGCTTGGTGATTGTACTTTAATGCATGTATCGGTCTTGCATTTATACATACATTAAAGTGGGGGCTAAATGTTATATCAGAAAAAGTAACCTTGGGGGCTTTTTCCTCTTAAGGTTTAGCTCTCGGGTCCTTTAGAATGCATTTAGAGCATCTTGCATGATTTTGATGACTCCCGATGAGAAAACCCTGAAGTTTCATGGAAAATGGGACTCAGGGGATGCACTTAACATAAATCTTGCTTGAAATAGGGGGAGGACTTGGGCTCCCGCACCCTAGTCTAGCCCTATTTTAGGTCAAGACCAATTTCAAAGTGTTGGTTTATGACCGTTATTTAGGTCCTATGTCGACACGATAAGTTTGAATTACGAAATTCTTAGTGGGAATGTTTGTAGTTGCATATATAAGCATGATTAGGTTATCATTTGTAAACTAGATGGACATTAGATGGAAATTAGATGAGCATTGTGATTTTGTGAAAGTGATTCAAGGCATTCATTGTGTGGTAGAGCAGAATTTGTGTTGTTCTTGTGTTTGTATTTGCAAATTTGGCATCCATCTCCTCATGGCATGAAGAGCGTCTTCCTTCCATGAGATCTTCACTACAAGGTGACATCAATTGTGTTTTCAATCATTTATCATTTAAATTTTGCCTCTATCTCGCAGGGATATGCACTCCTTATCTGACAATAGTGTTCAAAAGACTTGAATGTCTCTTCGGGGCTTGACTGAGGCAAGCCTCTAAACACCACAACCCCCAACCCATTTTTCTGTGATTGCAAGTTACAGGTTACAAAAGTAGAAGAAGTGGAGTTGTAGGATTATTGTGCAGACTGTCATAATTGTAGATCAGAGAAGAAAATAGGGACCTAGACTAGGGTTCCCACTCATTAGTCCTCCGGATCCCACAACAGAAAAATATCTGGAACAACAGGAACAGGTTACAGACAAGGTTTCCAGATCTCGACAAAAGCTGTAGCACTGGACTAGGGTGCCTGCTTATTAGTCCCCGACTTTTCTATTTTTCAAACTTTGAAATCTGGTACACATTTGATTGTCATTTGATATCTCTGTATGCAATCATTTTTTGTAATTTGTCTGTTTGTTCACAAATTCATATAATTAGGGTTTTGAGCATAATTAGACTTAATTACACAAAAAAATCATACAATTCCAATCTTTCCCTATTTTCCAAGTGACAAGAAGCCTGTAGTAGATTCCTCTACTTGGTTGAATGTCCTTGAATGTTTAGTGGTGCAAGGAGGATCAACATAAAACATTGAAAACAAACCCTCTTCATATTTTACCCTAAACAATCGCTGATAAATTTACACAGATCTAGCAAATTTTAACAGAGGTAAAGAGCAGAACAGGGTTGCAAGGAAATAAAATTCACAAAAAAACTAGTCATAGATTACATAGAGCTAAAAAATAACATGAAGAAGTAAAAACAATCAGCATATATTAATAAAAAAGGCACAATTACAGCAAAGGAGGGTTCTGTTTGGA
Source organism: Cunninghamia lanceolata (assembly GCA_027924645.1). Taxonomy (NCBI): domain Eukaryota; kingdom Viridiplantae; phylum Streptophyta; class Pinopsida; order Cupressales; family Cupressaceae; genus Cunninghamia; species Cunninghamia lanceolata. The sequence continues at coordinate 4,087,604 of BSBN01000395.1, read as the reverse complement.
GTACAAAAAGAGTCTCTATCTCCAACCCTCATTACATCTTTTTTACATGTATATACAACATTTCATTACATTGACCTAAGTCATCTACCACAATTAATTCGCCCCATGGGCTAGTCAGAAAATATCTCTGCCAGAAGGAATGTCTGTCTGCAAAAACATGAATGTAGAAAATCTTTTGGATCTTGAAGTAGCTGAGAGATATTTGCTGCCTTAATGGAAGTAGCTGATTCATCATCTACAACAATAAATGTGAAAATATCCAGAGATGAAGTAGTTGAGCAGATCTAATTCTGTATTAATGGCTAAAGAAGATATTTCAAATGTATTTTCCTGCCAAAATCTCCCTATACAGAGCTTTTACAACACTTTAAACATTTAATTCAAATATTTAAAGCCTACAATACTCTACAAGCTCCTAGTTTTTGACCAGTTCAAACTTTTATGCCTATGCAAACAAGAGCTTCTTCAAGAGGTAATTATCAATTTGTTGAATTGCCTATTGCTGCTTCAAGGAGAAGGTTTAGGTTATCTAGGTCTCCTGTAAGAAGGAATAGTAGTACTATTCTATCTCACACAAGAGCTCAATCTACACCCCCTCCTATTAGGTTTTAGTATACAAGAAGAGGTTTGCACATACCTAGATTAAATTTAAATATTCCTAGTATGGCAAGAAATTTGCCTTTTGTGACCTTTAATGGAGGCAGTCCTTTAGACTTGGCTACACACAATGATATACCTACTGCAGCCCTAAATAGTATATCATCCTTTACGGATGATGGTTCTACTATCCCTACTGAACACATCAAAGACATATCTAATGTGTGTTCAGTCCATCATATACAACATGAAGATTTTGTTGTTCGGCTTATGGTCTCATCTTTCAAGGGTAGATCTCTGCAATGGTTCAGGAGTTTAACCCTAGCTTCAATACATGATTGGGATGAGCTAGGAGAAGCACTCTACAAACAATTTGGAGAGAGGTCAGAAAATGTTTCTTTGTTGGAACAACTGACAACAATCAAGAGAGCTCTAAGTGAGATGATGGTGGATTTCAACTTCAGATTTCAGAGGATGTGGGAAAGAATCCATACTCTCCTAATACCATCTCCACAAGGTGCTTTTCTATATTTCTTGAGAGGTTTAAATTCTAATATTGCTATAATGATGCAATCTATGGGTGTTGTCACCCTACCTGTTTCTTATGAGACAACTTTGAGAGATGAGAATTATTTAATACAGGCTGGGAAAATTGCTCCCAGACCTCATGTACCCATGTCCCCAAAGTTGTCTTCACAGTTCCAGTAGCCCATTATTTCTCCCATTCTAGAGCCTAAAGCTTCCACTTTTTCTCTTTCCCAAGAAGAGAATGATCTCAAAACCCTAATGGCCAATTTCACCAATAAAGTGAATAGCATAGCTATTCAAACTGCCCCCAAACCTCATCAAAATTATAACCAAGGGCAGTCTTCTAATCAAAATTGGAACTGGGGGTACAATTCCAATAGGAATCAGAACTGGAATCAGGGTTACCAACCTAATAGGTATAAAAACCCTAACCCTACTCAGCCTTTGCAAACAATTAGACCTATCCAACAAATATTGGCTGTTAATCCAGTTAGGGCTTTAGTCCCTACTCAAAACAATCTAGCCCATGAGGTAGATTGGTGCTACCCTTGCAACCAACCTCATAATCAGTCCACTTGTGCGTTTGGAGCATAAGAAAGAGCCTTAATGGTGCAAAACTTTCACACCCAACAAGCATCATTGGTAGAGGCGACAAATAACAATCCTGAGGTATAAAATGAGGCTGCTTTGGTTTCCAGTCTGATGCTATGGACTCTCAAGGATTTTGTGCTATCAATCAGCCTATGGATAGTGTGATAATGCCTGTAAGTAGTATTGCAGACAACACCAGATCCAAAAAGAGATAGTTGGAGGATAGCCCCATGCCTTTTGTGTTACAAAAGGAGCCTATTTCAAAGGAAAAAGTGGCCAGTGCTACGAATCCAATTTAGAGCAGCAGACCTTCTATTTAAAAGAAATCTTGTCAAGCCTAAAAGTGCTTGAACAAGCTGTAGAGCAGTCAAAGAAGGGAACATAGATTCCTTTAATGTACAAGGTGACAACTGTTCCCCTAAACATTGTGGAACAAATGAAAAGGACTAGCATAAATGTGTCAATGTGGGAAGTGATGTCAATTCCCTCTCAAAGGGATTTGTTGCAAGAAGCTTTGAGGCATTTCCCACCAGCTAAATCAACAAAGCAGAAAGAAAAGAGCCTAGTTAGTCTTGTGCAGCCAAGTGAAGAACAAGTGAGTTTAACAAAGAAGCCATCTCCTTTCTACTTGTCCCTAATTATTGGCAAATTCCTAGTGCATAATTGCATGATTGATTCAGGGGCCAGTGTTTTAGTTATGCCCAAGAAGATAGTGGATGCATTAGGTATTAAGTATACCCTAATTTTGTCAGGAGTATTATAGATGGATGACACTTCTATTAACACTGTTGAAGTGATTAAAGGACTGGATCTGACCTTACATGCCTGTCCAAACTTGACTTTCAATCAAGATATCTTAGTCATTGATCTACCTCCTTTCTTTGCCATTTGCTTGTCACGATACTTCACAGCTAAGGTAGGTGGCTACCTTTCTTTTGATTGGTCTCATATGCTTTTGAGAACAAGATATGGTACAAGCTTCACCATTAAGGCTGAACCAATTTCAAAATATCTTGTGGAGAACTATGACCACAACCTGGTGAACCCTCATGTTATGATTTAGGGTGAGGAAATACATGATTCAGAGTCTCTTGAGACAACATCTTCACCTCTTCCAACCCTTGATCTTTTTCTTGATGAGTGGCCAAGGGATCATTGTGATTTTGATCCTTATGACACCACTGAGGCAACTGGCTTGGGCACCTACATGATCAATGAGGGGGATTCTTCAATCCCATCTATACTTAAACCAGATGATGACTCTAATGGCCCATGGAAAATGTTCTTTGAAGGTGCAAAGAGCAGAAATGGAGCTGGTGCAGGGGTCTTACTAATCTCTCCAACTGGTAAGAAGCTACTTTTTGCTCATAGACTACATTTCTCTAGCACAAACAATATAGCAGAGTATGTGGCATTGGTCCATGGTTTGCTACTCACTGAAATGAAGAACATCAAATATTTGGAGATCTTTGGAGATACTGAGTTGGTGGTTAACCAGGTCAGGGAAAGATGTGCAATGAAGAATCAGCTCCTAAGAGCCTATAGACATAGATTTTGGGGCTTGTTTGAGAGTTTTGATGCTCTCAACCTATAGGTGATCCCAAGAAAATTAAATGTGGAAGTAGACCAATCAACAACAATTGGTTCTCAGTTCTCTCCATCTACAGACCTCTTTCAGGGTCCAAATCAACATGTCAGGATAATAGTCAGGCCTTCAGTTCCTGACAATGATGTGCATTGGAAAAATTTTGACAGAAATGAGCAAATTGCAAGCTTCATTCAGAATGAAGTTAAATTCTCATCCATGGCATAGCCCAGGTTGCAAGAGGGATATGGCGACCAAATCATTCAATTGAAAACCAACAAGTTTCCCAAGGGTTTAGTCACTCTTGAGGCTATTTTTAGTCATGACAATGAGGTCAAGGACAAGAAGAAGAACATGACATTCAAAAAGGAGGATTACCAAAAGGTTGTTGTTGTCTAGGACAAAGAGTTATTACTGGGAAAGGTATGTGATGACGCTGAAAAACAAACTTTTATACACCTTTCTCAGAAGTACAGTGATGTTTTGGCATGGAGTTATGAAGACCTAAAGGGTTTTAGCCCAAACATTGCCCAACACTCCATTGACCTCGATCCAAATGCCAAGCCCGTCCACCAAAAGTAGTGACCCATAAACCCTAAAATTGAGCCACTTATGAGAAAAGAGCTTTCTAAGCTCATCTAAGCTAGAATCATTTTCCCCATCAAGTACTCCACTTGGGTAGCCAATCTAGTATCTGTGAGGAAGAAAAATGGTGAAATAAGGTTGTGCATGGACTTTCATGACCTGAATCGTGCTTCCTTGAAGGACCACTACCCTCTGCCATCCATGGATCATATTTTGCAAATTGTTGTAGGGGTGGAGAGGTTTTCACTACTTGATGGCTTCTCTAGTTATAACTAGATCTTTGTGAAGGAGGAAGACAGATTTAAAACATCATTCACAACTAAGTGGGGAACCGTGGCATATGCAAAAATGCCATTTTGGCTCTCCAATACTGGTGCCACATTTTAGAGGGTAATGGACATTGCCTTTAAAGTTTTGATAAACAAGTTTATCTTGATTTATCTGGATGATATCACAGTCTTCTCCAAGAGAGGAGAAAATCACATGGAACATTTGGAGAAAGTTTTCCAAAGGTGCAGAGAGTTTGGGGTGTCTCTGAACCCTAAAAAATGTATTTTTGTTGTTGCCGAGGGTAGGCTTATGGGCCATTTGGTGTCAAAGCACAAGATATCCATAGATCCAAAAAGGACATCAACCCTTCTTGCTCTTCCTCTACCTTCTCATAAGAAATCTCTACAATCATTCTTGGGGCAGATCAACTTTGTTAGGAAGTTCATTCCTAACTATGCTAGCTTGGTTAGACCTATAACCCTTACGAAAGATGTTTTCAAGTGGACTAAGGAAGGGAAGGATGATTTTGAGAAGATTAAGGATGAGATTTCTTAGGCTCCTATTCTCATGAACCCAAAATATGAGAAGGACTTTGTCCTTTATGCCCATGGAGGAGAGAGGCATTACAACTGTCCTGATGCAACAAAATGACCAAGGTATGGAACAACCCCTGGCCTTTTTCAATCAGACCTCAAAATATTATGAGGTTAGGTACAACCCCATGGATGAACAAATTTTTTCCATTGTTAGAGCATTGAAAAAGTTTAGATATATGCTAGAAAACAACCATATCAAAGTCCTAGTTTCTCATCCTAGTGTGAGAGACTATATAATGGGAATTAAGATTAGTGAAAAGAGAGCGAACTGGGTCACTAAGATTCTAGAGTATGATGTGATCATCAAGGCCACTAAATTGATTGGAGGTAGAGGATTGTGTGAACAATTAGCTTAGAATATTACAGATGAAGTGAATTCATCCTATCACCTAAATGAGGCAGAACCTACAACTGAACCAACAACTGTGAGTTCTTGGACAATAGATATGGCAAAGTTCCTATCCACTGGTGAGTATCCTTATGGATTGGAACAGACTAAAAGAAAATATTTAAGACTGCAGTCTATTCCTTATGTTGTGATAGACGGGGTTCTCTTCAAGAGAAACCTGGATGGTGTCTTATTGAGGTGCATTGAAGAAGATAAGATTGATAGATTACTCAGTGAGTTTCATGCTGGTCCAATTGGGGGTCACTTCTCTACAAGAGTTATAGCCATGAAAATAATGAGGGCAGGTTAATTTTGGCCCACATTATTCAATGATGCCTATGCATGGGTAAGAAAGTGCAAAGAGTGTGCTCTCTTTTCTAGAAAGAAAAGGTTGGTATCCCTCCCACTTCATCCTATTCAGGCAGATCAACCTTTCTCACAGTGGGGCCTAGATTTCATCGGCATGATCAACCCTACTTCTAGTGCTGGTCACAAGTGAGTTTTGACTGCAACAGACTAATTCACTAGGTGGGTTGAAGTAGTCCCACTCGAAGAGGCCACTGAGTCAACAATCATGGATTCCTTGGAAGAAATCATGACAAGGTTTGGAGCTCTTCACACTATCATCTCTGATAATGCAAAAGCTTTCACTAGTTTTAGGATAACTAATTGGGCTTTGAAATACAATGTGTTCTTAAAGCCTTCATCCAACTATTACCCCCAAGGTAATGGGTTGGCTGAATCCACTAACAAGAACTTGATCAGAATCCTGAAGAGAACCATGGAGACAAACAAGAGACAATGGTATAATAAGATCAAATTAGCTCTTTAGGCTGATAGGATCATGTACAAGAGAGCCATTGGTAATTCCCCTTTTGTTCTTGTGTATGGAAGAGAGGATAGATTGCCTATATCTTTGGAGCTTCCTACATTAGAATTGGCTCAACAATTGGAACTAGAAGGAGAAGATGCTAGGTCTGTGAGGATGGTTGAATTAACTAAAATGGAAGAAAATAGATAGTCAGCCATGGATACCTTGGAAGAATATAAAAAGCAAACCAAGAAGTATTTTGACAAGAAGGCCAAGGACTAGTTTTTCAAAGAGGGTGATCTTGTTCTCAAGTGAGATGCTGACAGAGCCAAACCAGGAGGCCACACTAAGTTTGAAGCACTTTGGAGTGGGCCATATATCATCACCAACTATAACCAAGACAATGCTATCATTCTTTCAAATCCGTATGGTGAAGTTCTACCAATCTCGGTCAATGGGATCCATCTCAAACCTTACTTCTAAGGTTGGTCTAAGATTCTGTATATACTGTTTTAGTTTTATTTCTGCTTTAGTTTTCCTTTTCCTAAGTGTTGTTGTGCAGGCTGCACTCTCATTAGGAGAATGCATGCCTTGTTTCCTTTTGGTGTTGTTTTGAAGGCATGGTTTTAGTTGTTTTCGGCCTACTATAGTCCCTATTAACTCAATGCCGAATGGATGCTTAAGGCCATTGGTTCTTTTGTTTAGTAGGCAAACATCTCTGAGAGATTGCCAAAATGTTGACCTATTTTCCCTTTCCCTGAGTCAAATAACCCAGCTTGAAAACATTAAAAATCTTGTTGAAATTGGTTAAGTGCCTAGTATTCTTCAGTTTTAGTGGAAAATCCCTACAAAAAACCCCCAAAAAAACCTAGAATTTTTTTTCTTTATCTTAGTTTTTGGGCCATAGTCGGCAAAAGTTCAAGTTCACGAACCCGCTAGTTCACCGACTGGTCGTTTTACCGACTAAGGGAAGGAAGCCCTAAAAACGACTAAGGTAGAAGAACATGTTTCCCTCTATTAGAATTTTCAAAGTTCTATGAACTCTCCAAATGTTCACATTTTCAACAGTTTGCCAATCTGACGGATTGCTGACTGAAGGGCTAGAAACAAGAGAAGACTTTCTTCATTTGTCCAAGGAAAAGGGAAGAAGAGAATACCTATTGGCAATTTTCAAAAAGCTCGAACTCAAAGCAAATTTCAAAATTTCTCTAGTTCTCTGATCAAGCGAGTCACCGATAAAGAAGATGAAAGTGGATAAAGGAAAGCTAAAGAAGGCAAAGTTAGGGAAAGGTGAACTTTGCCGATAGAGGAATTTGAGAATTGGCTAAGTAAAGAAAAGGAAAAGAACTCCTCTATTGGCAAATCAGGGAAAGTTTGAACTCCCCAAATAGTTTGAAAGTTTTCAAGTCCATCGACAGGGTGATTCTTTAGTAAAGTAAAGAGGAAAAAAGGGCAAAGCGAAAGGTTTGAAAAAGTGGAACTTTTCCAATAAAGAAGAAAAAGGCAGAAAAGATGAAGCTAGACAAAGGTTTGAAGAAATAAAGAATCATCGACAAGGAGAAAATTAGCAAAGAGCCAAGTTCGGAAAGGTTAGATTTCACCGATAAAAGGGCAAAACTTGATCAAGAAAAGAGTTCAAAATGATGGAATTTTTCTAATAAGGGCAGAAAAAGATAAAGAAAGATGAAAATATACAGAAGGCAAAGACAAAATGGTTTGTAGGAAGACTTCACTGATAAGGCAAAATTCAAGCCAGAATCTTTAAGTAAAGTGCAAAATCAGTAAAAATAGAGCTTGTAGTATATTATAGGCTTTAAATATTTGAAATTAAATGTTTAAAGTGTTGTAAAAGCTCTGTATAAGGAGATTTTGGCGGTAAAATACATTTGAAATATCTTCTTCAGCCATTAATACAGAATCACATTTGCGCAACTATTTCATCTCCAAATATTTTCACATTTATTGTTGCAAATGATGAATCGACTGCTTCCATTAAGGCAACAAATACCTCCCAGCTACTTCAAGATCCAAGAGATTTTCCGCATTCATGTTTTTGCAGACAGACATTCCTTCTGGTAGAGATATTTTTTGATAGGCCCATGGAGTGAATTAATTGTGGTAGATGACTTAGGTCAATGTAATGAAATGTTGTAAATACATGAAAAAAAGATGTAATAAGGGTTAGAGATAGAGACTCTTTTTGTACTCCAAATAGAACCCTCCTCTGCTATAACCGTGCCTTTCTGATTAATATATACTGATTGTTTTTACCTCTTCATGTTATTTTTTGATCTCTGTGTAATCTAGGACTGGTTTGTTTGTGAATGTTTATTTCCTTACAACCCTGTTTTGCTCTTTACCTCTCTTAAAATATGCTAGATCTGTGTAAATTTATTAGTCATATTTGGTTATTTTGTGCATTTTAGTTCTATGAGTGTTCTACATTCAAACCTGGTGTCTCACCCCCTTTTATTTCAAGTTTTATCCTTCTTCCCCTTTTCCCTAATGGTGAATATATTAGGTTTAGTCTTAGCAATAGTTGAATCTCACATTCAACAAAGGAACCAACCTCTCTCTAAAGATTTGATTTCCTTATAGGGTCCCACACCTGGAAATCATCTCAATGTTTCACTAGATTGTTGAATCCCAAAACCGCTCCAACACAGGGTGCATATCCAAGTGACAATAATTACCTTCATTTATGATGTATCTAGATTCATATCGATTTATATTATGAAGCATAAATTTGAAGTTTTCACTAAGTTTAAGGAATTTAAAGTCTTAGTAGAGAACCAATTAGGACTTAAGATAAAAATTTTAAGATCTAACAATGGAGGGGAATATTGCTCTAAGGAATTTGATAGGTTCTATAAGCATGCAAGTATCATAAGACAAAAGACAACTCTATATGCACCACAACAAAATGGTTTTGCAGAAAGGATGAACTGACCAATAATGGAAATAGTTAATAGTATGTTAAGTAATGCATAGTTGGATAAATGCTTTTGGGTAGAAGCTATGAGTACCACTTGTTACTTGTTAAACAAATCTCCTTGTAAGGCTCCTAATTTGACACCTTATGAAGTGTGGACAGGTAAGACACCTTCTATTTCACATTTAAGGGTTTTTGGCTGTGAGGCTTTTGTTCATGTGCCTAAGGAAAAGCGATCTAAGTTGGATCCAAAAGCATAGAAATGCATCTTCATTGGATATGGTGAGAATGTAAAAGATTATAAGCTTTGGGATCCTCTAACCAGAAAAGTTATCTTTTCTAGAGATGTGATTTTCAGGGAACTTAGAGCTATTTCTAATCCTGTATAGCTAGAAGAAAAAGAAAGGAAGAGGATGGTGCATTTTGATTTACAACAAGAAAATGTACATCAAGAAGAACAAAATGATGGATTAGGGGATGGAGAAAAAGAATATTCAAGTGAAATTTTAGATGAGGAAGATTTTGTTACATTACAGAATAAGTTGAGCATACAGAAGAACATGAGAAAGAATCTCTTACTCCACCCTTGAGAAGATCCACAAGACAATAAAACCCAGTTGATAGGTATAGCCCACCAGATTTGCGTTATGTATTTGCTTTATTGAGTACTAATGATGAACCTAGATCCTACAGGGAAGCTATTCATGTAGATGATAGTGAGTCTTGGTAGCTAGTCATGTAGGAGGAGATGATGACTTTAGACTCATGTGACACCTAAGATCTTGTACGTTTGCCCAAATGAAGAAAGGCCATAGGATGTAAGTGGGTCTTCAAGAAGAAGTTTGGAGCAGACGGTTCATTACAAAAGTATAAGGCTAGATTGGTAGCCAAGGGCTACTCCTAGAGAGGGAGTCAATTTCAGTGAAATTTTATCTCCTATTGCTAAATTATCTTCTATTAGATTTCTTTTATCCATTGATACAACTTATGATTTTGAATTGAGCAAATGGATGTTAAGACTGCATTTTTGCATGGAGATTTGGAAGAAGAAATTTATATGCAATAGACTATAGGTTTTGAGGTAAAAGGGAAAGAACAGTGGGTATGCAAGTTAAAGAGATCTCTTTATGGTTTAAAACATTCCCCCTAAATGTGGTACTAGAAGTTTGATTCATTTGTTTTTAAATTAAGTTTTGTTAGAAGTGAAGAGGATCACTATGTCTACATTCAATGTATTGATGACGATATTCTAATTATTGCATGCCTTGTATGTGGATGATATGCTATTTTTCAGTAACACCAAGGGTATGATCAGTGAGTTGAAATCTCAACTTCTAGGTGCATTTGACATGAAAGATCTAGGGGTAGAGAGGTATATTATGGGAATGGAGATCAAAAGGGATTAAGGTAATAGAAATATTTGGTTGTCACAAAGTAAGTATGTGAATACTATTTTGCACAAATTTAACATGCAAGATTGCAATCCAGTTAGAATTTCTTTACCGGTTGGTACTAAGATTTCATTAGATATGTTTCCTAAGAATTAGAGGATATGTCTAATGTGCAATATGATAGTGCTGTAGGAAGTTTGATGTATGTAATGGTTTGCACTAGACCAGATATTGCCCAAGCAGTGGGAGTTTTGAGCACGTTTATGTCTAACCCTAGTAGACAACATTAAAATTATGCAAAGATGGTGTTAAAATATTTACATGGTACTTCTAATTACTGTTTGGTTTATTATGGTACTAACAGTGTGGATACGAATTTGACATACAAGGTTTTATTGATGCAAATTGGGTAGGTGACTTAGATAGTTGAAGGTCCATTAGTGGCTATGTGTTTACTTTGTTTGGAGGAGCTATGAGTTGGATGAGTAAAAGGCAGCTCACCGTTACTTTATTCGTCACTGAAGTAGAGTATATGGATGCTACTCATGTCTCTAAGGAGGGAGTTTGGTTACAGAGATTGTGTACAGGCATTGGTTTTGATTGCAGGATTATTTAATTAGATTGGTTGTGATAGCCAGAGTGCAATATGTTTGGCCAAGAACCCCCTGTATCATGCACAAACTAAGTATGTGGATGTCCAATACCATTTGTTTGTGAAATGATTGCTAATGGTCAGATTGAGCTGAAGAAGGTTGAAACTCAGGAGCTGAAGAGGGTTGAGCACATAAAAAATTGTGGTGCAGAAAGGCCACTGGCCTTGTTCCTAGTACTTAGTTGTTTTATGTTTTCTATGGGCGTATTTACAATGTATGATGTCAAGTGGGAGAATGTTAGGATTAAGGTTCCATCAAATTTGTGAATACTATGTAATTTATTATTCCTATCATTATTTGTAAATCACCCATAAGGGATGAAAGGTTTCACCAAGCAACGATCTTGTTTCAGCCGCATGTTTGATCCTGATACCTGATGGATGTTGGTTATGGAGCACATTTAATTCTGGGGGGCTGTAGGGGGTACCCCCTGTGGGGTATAGGGGCTTCATCCCCTCAGTGGAGGTTTAGGGGCAACACCCTCAAAAGCCACATCATATATATATATATATATATATATCATTGTAAATCTGGACTATTCATCATTAGGTCACATATCTGATGGTAGAGGTTATGTTGGATTTTCTTGCCCTAGAAGGAAACCCCTTTATATTGTATTACAATTGTGAAAGAGTATAGTAGACAGTTGAGATTACAAACAGACATAGATGGATTGAAGACTGAAGAGGAGATTGATAGTGTTGTATTGTAAACTCTATTGAAGTTAATACAAATTGGTGCATCTCTTCTTGTGTGGAGTTTTTCCCGAAAGGGTTTCTCCATGTAAACATTGTATTATGTGTTTGATCTTCTGTTTTGTTATTTCTTTGTGTTAATTTCATACTATCTTTATTTTGGTTCTACACAGTTAAATATCTATATTACAGTTGTAATTAGATTTTCATTGATAGTTGTTTACCTTCATTTCTAACACCTTAGACTCATTTATGAAGCTGCAGGGGTGCAAAGAGATAATGGTAGATATTTGGGGGGACAAAGTTGTTGATTATTTAGAATGCAAGGAGAATGACCTGATTTGGAGTTGGCACAATTTTGATTGTGCGTATTTTCCTCAACAAGTGAAGCAAAAATTGAAGGAGATTCTAGCATGTAAGGAGATCACCCTATCCCAAGAAAATGATAAAATCATCTGGACAGGGGATAAATCTGGAAAATACTCTATCAAGTTGGGCTTCTCAATGTAGAAAAATAGAATGGGTACCACATATTGGCTGAAAGATTTGTGTTAGGGCAAGAAAGTCCTCCCAAAAGCTAGTGCATATGCCTAGACAACTCTACACAAAAGATTGACTAGAGATCGATTGAAGACAATTGGTATCTTCGGTCCATCTAGGTGTTCCTTATGCATCGTATGTGAAGAGACTATTGATCATCTGTTGTTGAACTACTCCTTTGTGAGAAAATGTTGGGATTGGCTCCTAGAAAAAGTTGGGTGGATGGGGCCTCTGCACTTTGACCTATTGGGATTTTTAAAGGTTGGCCCAGATTGAAGAAAAATGCAATGTGGGGTGACATATGGTCTGTGTCACCTTCCATGATTATTTGGCACATTTGGAAGGAGGGGAACCATAGGATTTTCAATGATCAATCCCTCTCTGAGTGGAAGAAGTCTGTAGTAGAATCAAAATTGGCATTTGTGAGTTCTTGAATACCCACATCTCTAATGCCAAAGTGTTTACTTCATGGGATGATAAGATTATGAAGAGATGGAAGTTGTTGAAGATTCCAATTGGATTCCAAAACTCAAATACACAGAGCATGAATCAAGAACTGTGAAAAAAGGAAAAATGGTTGGCCCCTCTGAGAGGAAGATTGAAACTAAACTTTGATGGGGCCTCTCAAGGTAATCCCAGGTTATCTGGTGCTGGATGTTTAATCAGAAATGATACATGGGAATCCTCATTTTTGCATCCTCAAAACATATCCCTTTTGGCATAAATAATGAAGCGATGTTTAAAGCTTTGATTGATGGTATTAACCTTTGCATTTCAAAAAATATGGATTGCATTGACATCAAATGAGATTCGATGATATGCATCAATGCAATTAAAACAAAGAAAGTTCAAAATTAGAGGCTACAAAAATGTGGATGTTTTAGGCACGCTTCTTGGACAACTGAAGGAATACACAGTGATGCATGTGTTCAGAGAGGATAATATGATGACGGACCTCCTTGCTAATGATGGGTGCAAATTGACCCACACTGTCAAAATTTTGTATTGTTTAGAGGATTGGGATGGCCTACAATAGATCATAACTGTCGAACAATCTCCAAGAGAAATTAATACTGGTCCTTCAAGTACTTGAAAATCCTGTATGGATTTGCTTCAAAGAGGAATACTATTCTTAATAAAAGGAGCAGGTGAAGGAGATATGGTAAAATGATAGACAAGGTGGTTCTGGAAGACATGCAGTGTGCTTGTACAGAGGAAGAGGTGTCCACCCAGTTGCATTGCTTGTTCAAAATACCCAACTTGGAGAGAGAAGTATCTATTATGGAGGTGATTGGCATGGCTCAGCTCTCGGTGGGACATGTGCATGACTTCGACTTGGTTGGAGACTTTCTCGTGGTTTTTGTGATATGATGGGCTGTAAGTTGTTTACAAAGGTAGCTGCAAGCCACTATCTAAAGGAAGAACTGGTAAAAAAGGGAGTCGTGGCCATCTCCAACTATGACAGGAAGAACACTAATAGGGGTCTGGGAGGAGTCTTCCATAGGAAGGACATCAAGAACAATGCCACTTTGTGCAAGTGTTATGAGTCCTTCTTTGAGGGGTTGTTCACCAGAAAGTTTGAAGGATTTTTGCAACTAGTCACTCGTCACCCTGATCTTCTCTCGACCTAGCAATGGCCCAATTGGAGAAAATCAAGAAAGGAATCCATTTTATTCAAAAGTCCAGAAATTGATCTATGTTGCCCTGGTTTGTAGGGACTTTGATTTTTGTATTTTATATATAAGGGAGCTACCCCCTAGGCAACACTTGTCTATAAAAAAATTATTAAATTGAAATTATTTCTCTATTACTTTCCCTAAGTCCACTGGAAATATGGAATGGGATTTTGGGTCATTGAATTAAATTATTAGAAAAGGGACATGACAATCATATTTAGTTCCTTTGATATATCATGATCAATTTTGAGACACAGTTATTGAATTTCTATTCTTTCTTTCTTGATTTGTGGGCACTCCTTCCTAGTACACACAATTGAAGAGGGCATATTATTACATTCTAATTTTAGTTTTTGTAAAATTTCATAGTTTGGTGCTTTTTTCCTTTGATAATATGATAGTCCCAATGGATGCCTTCTGCATATTAGAAACAAAGAGAGCACACACTTGTTTTAGTGGCTTCATTTTTAGATTCTATAAATCCCATATCTTTTTTCATAATTGTTATTTCTTTTGTATTTGTTTTGGAAATCTTGCTCATTTAGTTTTGCACCTACACCAAAGTGGGGTAAACTGTAGAGGAGAAAAATGCACACTGCACTATTTCACCTCTATATTTAAGCCACTTTGTGTGAATGCCATTGATGCATGATCCAAGCACGAAATTTGTTTCTTTTGGCAACTCACTAACTCTAAACCTAAATACAAAACTCTCTCACATTATATTAGTCTCTAGGAGCCTTGCTTTAACCTAGCTCCCAAGATTTTCTCCTTCCTAGAATGGATCATATCTATGATATGGTCCCCTATTTCAAAATGAAAAATTAGAACTACCAAGGTTGACTATCCTAGAATATTAGCATTATTCATCAACATGCATATCAAAAGTTTTAAAATTATGTGTCTAGGGTTGTATATTTAAGAACATCATCCCAAGACACTTTCATGAGAAAACATGACTCCAAAAATCATTTATCAATCACACATCACATAATCAATTGGCATTAGTTTTAATTTGCATTAGACATAATTACTCAAGACCCAACATCCTTTTTTTTTAATTGTGTTAAATCAACCTTGAGGTTTGACTATCATCAAGAAAGTTGACTGTTTCTCCCTTTGTACATAGTACGATTTGAAAGGTGCTTCATTGCATCGCCCTTTCTCAGACACATGTACACTCACTGACAAGCACATTTTGTAGGTACCACACTCAAAACTCCACAACAGACTAAATTGTGCTAGGTAAAATAATTTGAGGACCACATTGCAAGTACAATCCAGTCATAGGCCCCCAAAAGTTCTAGACTCATTCATCACAAATTTTTAATCACTATTCTAATTCTAGATTATGTTTCTTAGTTCTCAGTAGCAACATCATAACAATCTACATTGACATCACATCAAATCTAGATAAGCCCAAATCCATATCAGTCAATTTCAATTATTTTAGTCTCAAATTACTCAGTGTCTTAATCTCAATTAATCAACCTCAATTAAAAAAATTAAAGCCTAATCACTAAAATTAAACCACTCCAAATTAATGTCAAATCAATCTATTTCCCCACATATAGTAAGTTCTCCACTCTTGTTGCATTTCAAGTGTTGGAGCAACAAAGATTAGAATGCAAAAATCAAGATTACTTCCACAATGAGTATGAGCACAATAAAGTAATTATCTATTATAAAAAGTAAATAAAAGTTTACCATGAGCTTCTTGTATAAGTAGGACAAGGAGGAAGCAGGAAGGTAGGAGCAAATCATTGACTAACCTTTGAAAATTGTGACACATGCTAGAACACTTGGGACAAGTGTGAGGACATGTCTAAAGTCCCTATGAAGTGAGACAAAAAGGGAAAAGTCCCTCAGTGTGGACTTAACTAGTGTGAATAGGACTTTCCTCTAGATGAGCTAAAAGCTAACTAGTTATGTAATGCCCTTATTGGCACTAACAACTCGCCTTGAGTGTAACTTATGGGGAATATACAAATAAATATGGGTTTTAGCTATGAGGCTATGTTAAGTACCCATGTATAAATAATTTTTCGATAAATGGAGTAAAGGAGAAAATATAGTGGGAAATAAAACTCCTGTCCAAAAGAGAAAAGATGCATGAAAAATGTACAAGTGAAGAAGAAAGTACAGGACTTAACATGACTCCCCAAGGACAAATTGTAGCACAAATGTACGATAAATGTTCTCCCTCATAGGAGAGAGAAAGTGAGAAGGAAAGAACTCCATGCGAGGAAATGCTCCCTCCCAAAAATAAGATGAGAAGAGAAACCATGTAGTCTCACCTCAAATTACCTCCTATAGTGTTGGTAGATGCTTGACACTAGATGATGAAGATGATCCAGATCCTTGAACAACATTTCTCCCCTTGGGAAGAAATTTAACTACATATGTGTGTAAGATATCTTCCCATTCTAGATAGGAATATGTAGAAAGGACATGTTGAAAGACACAAGACAACTGAGAGGGGGGGTGAATCAGTTATATCAAAAATTTTAAATTCTTTACACAATATCACTTTCACATTCACCTAATCTAGCTCCTTATTCTGTTATGAACATTAAACATGAATAATAGAATCAAAACATAAACACATCAACACCATACACACATGAACATCGGATTTTTACGTGGAAAACCCTAAATAGGGAAAAACCATGGTGAGTGTTAACTCACAATATAATGTAGTAATAATACCGAATATCAAAAGTGGCTCACTACCCCAAAGAATGGTTCATTGCCAGAAAGGTGGCTCACTGCTAAGGCTTGACTCACTACTGGGGTTGGCTCATTGTCGAGGTTGGCTCACTGCTAGGGTTGAACTGATATATTAGGATCTACACCATGCCTAAGTTTAGTTCCATTGAAGCACAATATAATTCCTCTGCTCTGCTCTGCTTTTACACTTAATCTTTGCATCTTCTCACTCTCACACCTCAATCACGAATTTATTTCATACATTTATACCTATCATCAACCTTGGAATGTACATTAAGGTCGGCATTACATTCTACAACCATTGATACCATGTTGGAAAAACCAAGATTAGAGTGCAAAAACCAAGATTACTTTCACAGTGAGTATGAGCATAATAAAATAATTATCTATCATAAAAAGTGAAAGAAAATTTACAATAAGCTCCTTGTATAAGTAGGACAAGGAGGAAGTAGGAGTAAACCAATGACTAACCTTCCAAAAAGGTGTCATGCTACACCACTTGGGACAAATGTGAGGACATGTGTAAGGTCCCTATGAAGTGAGACAAAAAGAGAAAAGTCCTTAAATGTGAACTTAACAAGTATGAATAAGACTTTTCTAGGGGAACTAAAAGCTAACTAGTTAAATGCAATGTCCTTATATACACTAACATCAGACTGCAGTTATCACAATTTGTATTTGTATTAACTTAACAATCACAATTATAATACAAACTCACTTTCATCATTATTTTTTAAATGAATCAATTTACTTAATACATGGATAACCTATTGACATAACAGTTTTAGACTATGATAGATCTAGGTTTTCTTTCACCTCAATACTTCCTTCCATACGGATTGCTGACCTCTTTATTTGACTTTCAGGAATAATAAATACCAAGTCACAGAATTCATGAGAAGCATTCGGCGTTGCTTGTCTTCTTCAAGAAGATGGAATGCTGAGATATGAGTTGGTACTTGAGCTCTCATTTTCTAAGCTGTCCCACCAAACAAATGGGCACTGTCAAAGTCGCTGTTGCCCATGTGCCATGGTTTCAAATTAGCTCAACCACCCGTGCCAATTGTTGTTGTTATATAATCTCTTACAAAGCCAGCAAATCTAGAGAGCTATGATGGGCAATTTTTAAAAATTGAATTAAAGCTAATAAGAGATTACACAAAACAGTTAACAGATGCATAGTTATAGACCACTTTACTTAACTAGTACTTGTACTCATAGGAGGGAGGTTCATGGAATATGCCCATAGGAACAACTGACGAGTTTCGAAAATTTTCCGGTGTGAAATTTTTTATGGCGTGAGACAATTCCGAGCAGTATAATGTTCACATATAAAAGCCTATCGGCTAAAAATCATCCGTTTCAATGGTCAAACAATCAATAACAATTTTACACCTCATTCACAACAAAAAGTGGTAAACATTTGTCCTATTTTTATTGGCCAAAATTGACCTTTGACTGTTGAAGTGGATGATATTTAAGAATAACCGTCATAGACGTGCATGCATAGTGAACAGACTACAGAAGAGCAGTTAAAAACATACAATCACTGCTGAACAGTGTTAACAGCAGGGCATCCTTAAATCAAGGCATAACAAAGAATATAAAACATAAAACAGCTGTGATGTGCAAATTGTAAACAAAAGCTATGGAATACAGACTTTGCCTGTGAAAGTTGAAGAAAAAGATCAAGGCATTAAATTAACTTTGTTAGGTGTGTTGAGAGTAAAGGAGCTGCAATCCAAAGAAAATAAATCAAAAAATCTTCATAGCATGGGAATCAGGGGTCATCTCCATTATATGCTATTTATTTAACCTATTTGAAGGCGACCACTATCTCTTGCCAGCTTAGATTGAGCTTTATGAGGTGAAATAAAAGTAGAGGAAATATATTTTCATCAATTAACTGTATGATGGCCTCTTCTAATTTAGAAGCACATGGATTGTACGATGTACAGTAAGGACAGAGTTGTTAAGCACTATATCTCTTGTAATATCTTTGGTAAAAAGTCTTAAAGATACTCTCTCTGTAAAGCAGCAAATGTTGGTTAAAAAATTGACATGTTTGTTGTAGGAAGCATTTCTTAAGATTTGAAAATGAATTAAGGAAAGAGAGAGCTTATGATGACTCTTGCTTTTCATGTGTCTGTTCGAAATGATTTGGTCGAAGATGAAAAATTAGGTTATGGAAGAATCTCAGACTTCACAAGTAATTATCAAAATTTTAGGAGGACGTGCAATCATGAATGCATCACCACCATCCAACACGCGCAACCCACATTTCATTTGTGGATAATAATATGCCATCTGCCACTTTACAAGATTTAAGCAGACTGTTTTTGGATTCCTCGTTTACAATTGAGTATGTGATGATACAATTGGAATTAGGTACATTAGACGTGGCCCCTTCTTTAAGAACTACAACCAAAATAACAAAATTCATGGCTTTTGGGGGACATTCTGTTTTAGTGGACTTCATTGTGGCCCAATGCAATATAAGGGCATGACCTTGATTTAGATTTTTGATGTCACTAGTAGTGGACTTCTAGGAATATGTTTTACACCGATAGAATAGTCATTTTTAATGTCAAACACTTGTTAATTTGGGATAATCTTATGCTTTGGCCATTCTTAATGGTATTAGTTATTTTCTGTATTCTAGTGGTCCTATGTGATTAGGCAGCTCTTCTAATGTGGATTACATTCTTGTTAAAAGGTTCCTAATACGAGAAATGCAAGAGCTTCAAGTATCTTCTACAACTCCTCCTCCCCTCACTTGGTGTGTTGTTTTATATTTTTGTTAGTATAGGTTTTTTATTTGCTTTGATGAAACGTTTATTTAGCTTGCTTAGTCCTAGTGAGTGGGCCATTATAAGGGTAGATGCCATCTTCCATGAGTGTAACTATTGTCTATTTTTGGGTCATTGGAGTTAATTTTTTTTATTGGTTGGTTTTATCTCCTCTTTTCTATATATGTATCCACTCCTCTACCTTGTGTTCAATTCATGCTATTGCGCGATTTTGGTTAATGCATTTTGTGTTGAACCAAATTAAGTCTTGCAATAATATCTCTTTCATTTCTTGAGCTAGATCTTTATTTTGCTAGTTAGATTCTTGAGTCTTAGTCAAATAAGGATTTGAGTGGCTATCTTGCACTAGATCTAGGTTCTCAATGCTTGTAGCATATTCTAACACTTTTTATGTTCCACTTGGTTGCTTTCTTGCCAATTAATGTCCCAATTGACCTTGCCAAATGTCTACTATCATCCATTTTGACCACCAGCTTGATGAAATAAAACAATATGTAAAACAAGGATTCTGTCAATTTATGATCCTCATGATCTAATCACACTCTCTCTCTGCACTAAACACTTTCCCCTATTCCATCCACACTCTTCACCCTCCTAGCAATGGTCATGTTGATGTCGGTTTTATTCAACATACAGAGATAAAATTCACAAAGAATCTTAGCTTATCTTGAAGAATACGGAGAACTATTGGAAATACTTCTCAATTCCAAGTCTACGTTAACTAGGTCATGGTTGTGTTGTATTCGCTCAGGGTTCAATGCAAAGCTATTTTTATTCAAGGGGCCTTACGTAATTAAAGTGTCTTGTGATGACTATACTGGCTTATTGTATGCAAATAACTTCAAATTTCAACAAAGTGTACGTTCCTTTGCATGTATTTACTACTTTCCTTCGAAGCTTTGTATGAATATTGACAAAACAAATTCTACTTCTTATCATAAATGAAAAAATGTCAAATCTCTTTATAATTCCTCGTGCTTTACTCAAATATATGACAATTTCATCAAGATTTCTACGTGCAATCTATTTATTTATGATTTTTGGGAAAAGTTAGAAAAGATAAGGTTTAGAAACTCCAATTTTTGTAGGAATTAGTTTTCTGCTATGCATGTACATAAGTTCAATCAACTGTAATGATTCAAAGGAGTAAACTTCATGTATATTTATCCTGAGCAATATCATGAATTAACATACAGAAATGCAATCATCAAAGGAGATATATTAGTGAACCCCTGAATCTGATGCACTCTGGAATAGATGCAACAAAAGATGTTTGCATTCAATAATATATGGAAAGTCTTTCAAATTTACAATATATTTGGACTTTAGATTCTGTGAAAGGGTTAACAATCAATCAAACTTACAGACACTTTACAGATACAATGGAGAAACTGGATGTTCCACATTATCCCTGTTGTAGACACAGGTGCATTCCACTTCACATAAGAATTTGCTCAAAGTCTATTACTTCCTTTTTCCAAAATGTAATATATGTCTTTTCTACAGATCTTTGTGTAAATAAAACACTAGTAGCAAGGCTCTATATATAGATTTGAATTTCCTCTTGCTACGGTTGCAAACTCAATCCATGGTTCAAATTCAAATTCACCAGATCAATGGTGGGAATCATTTCCCAACCGCCCTTCAAAATATCTTCGAGAATATTCCTTTTGGCGTAAACGATGCCATTAGGATCTTTCAAAATGCCGAATCTTCTTTGACTTTTCTTTTTGTTGACTTCGGCTGCCACAACATGACAAAAACCTACAGCATATACAAATGAAGATACAAAAAGAAACAACCACTGCCACTGGTGCCTTCCTTTCTCATTCTTCTCCTATTTTCTTCAAATACTCTGTGTATTTGGCAATCAATGTTGCAACAGAATTATGATTATTCCTCTGACTATTTCTGTAATTCAATCTTCTCTTTTAATGCCTCTACTTGCTCTTTTATTTCTTCTCTATTTTTCTGATACTTACTCATCTTTGCACTTAATTTCATGATGGAATCAATCATCTCAATACCCATATATGCAACATGATTCTCTAGGTAGGGTAGATAAATAGCTTTGAATTCTTTAATTGCCATGGCTATATCATAAATTGGCATTTCCTGGCATTCATGCCCAATGACCCTTTGCACCATTTTCATATGCTTCCTGATCACCTCATTTGCACTTTCTTCCAGATCTTGGGTATTCATAATGCAACCCCTTAACATGTTACCTTCAAATTTCAACTCCAATATGCACTGTGGCATATAATCTGCCACCTGAGAAGTTACTATCCCTTCACTTTTCAACTCTTCAATTCTTTCATTCATGTCCTCAATTTGGCTCAATTCTTTTTTGCACTCCTCTATTCTAGATTGACAATGATGTAAAATGACATTGCAATCATTCTTTTCTGCAAGAGCCACGTTCCATCTAGCAATTACCTGATTTATTGTGTTTTCTCCCTTTTGAATAAAGGCATTAAACCCTTCTTCAAAAATATTTGCTTTGACCTTTTTATTTTTAAATTCATTAAGTTGTCCTCTTGATAAAATGGATAAATCTTCAGGTAACTCTGGAATGTCCACACTAGGGTCAAATATTCTCTGTATGAATTTCTGTAATTGTACAATATGCCCCTTCAAATAGTCAAACTTATCTTTATCTTTCTTTAGCATTTCCATAGTTACCTTATTCATATCTTCCCATTCAGCAATGTGTTGTTCGCTAGTTACATGCCCAAGATTTATATTCAGCATTTGATAATCTTCAAGGGTCATTTCTCCTTTAGCTTTATCCTTCTATGGTACACCTAGCCCTAGAGTTCTAGATCTAGATGGGCTTCACTTTATAGATGACATGGTTCGAGCCTTTGTCCTTTCTTTTTGCAGATGCCCACCTAACAAACTTTTGATGTCAATGGGAACCAACTGTATTTCTATTTTTTCTCTTCTTATCTCGGAACCTAACCAAGTTGGTGCTTCCTTGTTTGTTTCTATCTTCTTCTCTTCATTGATTACCTCCTCTTCAGGTTTTTCTGTTTCTATTGGCCCTTTGTTGTTGTTGTTGCAGCGTTGGATCTTGACTCAGAGGTGGATCCTATTGTGGTGCCAAGGGAGATGTGTTATCCTGATGCTATGATCCTTCTTCTTTAATTTCCTTTTCTTTTGAATCTTTCTCTGTATTTCCTTCAATATTTTTTTCTTTATTTCCCACTTCAGAATTCCTTTCTTGTTCACCCTACTCAATATTAGCATTAGAAGCATTTGAAACATTAGTATCTGTGATACTTGCTGGCCTTGCCTCCTTTGTCTGCACTTTAGTTTGACTTTGGACATTCTCTGTTTCACTTATCTTCTCTGATTGCAATGATTGTCCAGAAGACGCATCTGTGTTTGCTACATTATTTTCTCCTTCTTCTTTTTCAGCTTCCTTTTCTGCCTCTTCTACTTGCTGTACAACATCTTGCACTTCTTCTATGATTTCAGGTGATACTAGTTGACCAAAAGGGTCCATTGTTTCCATATTCCCTTGTACAATTCATCTTTCTTTACTAGACTCTGTGCTTTTTCTACTTGAGCACTTTGTTCTTCTATTATAAGGGAAGTCCTTGATGTTTGTTCTTCCTCCTTGTCTTCTGCCCCTATATCAGTTCCAAATGACTCCTCCTCCTCATAACTACTCGATTCTTCAACGTTCACAATTTCACCTACTTTCTCAACTTTTTGGCCTGTTGACTCTTGCAGCATTTCTTCAGTCAACTCCTGCTTGACTTTTATATGGCCTAATCTTCTTCCTCACTCGTGAAATCCTTAGATACATGCCTTTGTCTCATTCCAACCAATGGAGCGTCCACTATCATAGTCCCGTGTTTAATTATAGGCTATCTTGTTGGTATCTCTTTAGTTTGCACTTGTTCCACAATAACCCTTGATATTTGTGCCAGTTCCACATTAACGGCTTGGCTTGAGGCTCCTTCCTCCATGAATGTCCTTGAGGGAATGGTGACTATGATGCCAAGAGCATAGGGATCTAGAAGGGTAGCATTTTTATCCTTTTCATGGACTGTAGTCTCTACAAATTTCCTTCTCTTTTCATAAAATAATTCTAAATCATCCTTCTTTTCTCTTTCTCTTTTCTTTCCCTTTTTCTTATAAGTGGCAACAACACCCTTAGATTTAAGCTCTTCCACTCTGTCACTCAACCATGTCTTAGAAAATAAAAGAATTGGTTTAGATATTACATCTAAAGAAGTCTCTGCTGGTTTTTCCCAATTAGGTTCACTGATAGGCAACAATGCCACTCCTTGACTCTCATAACTTTGGTACAATATTTTATCATCATCTCTAACCTCTTGAGGTACATTAATTTCCCCCATGGTTTTCATCTGTTCCAATGTCAATCTTTGATGAGCTCTCTTCCTTACTTCCTGCTCATTCTCATAGTCTGACCAAAAATCTTCAATGTGGATTTGGTGTTTGTACTTTTTATCAATATAATTTTCAATTCTGTGGAATGGGTCAAACATTCTAACTAAATCAAACTCCTCAAAGCCATAATATCTCAACTCTTTTCCTGATTCTTTAGCAGTGTCTTCATTATAGCATGAATAATTCCCAATTATCCAAGGGAACTTGATGTTTCCTCTTTTGAATCTCCTTTTGTACATTCTGAATACATTGAAAATTTACCTTGTGAATTCCAATACAATTAACCGATCTGGAGGATATCTTGGCAATTTGAAGGGCTTACCTTCAAATCCTTCAGTCCTAATATAGGTGAATGTAGCAAATTGAATATAACAAGAATTGCTTCTGATAATCTCCTATCTTTGTCTCTATTTAAAATTCTCACCAATTAGGTATAAAACACATCATTCACCCTGGCATATTTACGCCATGCATTCTCCTCCTGCAAATCTGGGTAATGCTCATAAATCAGCTTTTGACCTGGGCCATTTCCTAAGGTACCCAATCTGTCTATTCCAGCCATTGGTGGCATTTCAACAGGACAAGCATAGATCATATAAGAAGACAAAGAAAACCTTCTATTTTTCCTGAATGCCATTATTTGTCTGTTTATTGCTGTACTGATGGCCTTGGCCCAATGAATAGTTCCTTTCTTTGCTCTAACATACTGTATGATATTAAATATCCAAGGTTCAAATTTTGTTGCATCTCTTAGTCCAGTTAATCTGCTCAACATTGTAATCATTAAGTATATCTCCTCTTTGAAGTCAATTTTGTATAAACTCTTAGGCACCCTTACAGCAACCTTAGGTTTCTTCTCTGCCGTATACCACCCATAAAAGATAGCAGTTTTGCATTCTCTCTCATTTTTATAAAATCTTTGGTATATTGATCCATATCAATATCTATCATTTCCTCTTTAATCTCTAGCCCAAAAGTTCAGGCTATGCCTTCTGTAGATAAATCTACAATAGTTCAACCATCATGTATTACTTTTTTGGTGCTTAAATTGTACCTGCACATGCATTCTAGTACTAAAGCTTTAGCCTCCATAGCTAATGGGAATCCTGTAGCCTTATACAATCCCTTATCCCAAATATTTTTCATGTCATTAGTAGCATCAGATGCTGTGACCTTTCGTAGCACTTCCTCTGCATCATATTGACCAATATTCGTATCTGTGATTAATCGTCCTGAGTAAAATAACAAAGAAGAATATCCCCTGACCGGTGGCAACTCCTTTTTGATTGTCTCTCTCCTCGGTTTTCTTTCTTTTTTTATTTTCTCTCCTTCTCTAGCTGTAGTATCTACCCTCTTTTGTCAGGGTGCCATCCTGTAAAATGAAATTATACTTTTTTACCCTCCTGTTTGCATACAGTCTCTAGAGTTTTTACCCTAATTTCATGGTTTTTTTACCATTTACCCTAGGATTATTTCTTACCTTTTGTTTAACAAAGATTTAACAGTATTTTACCATACCAAATTCTTCTTGCATTCCTAACTACAGTAATGACTAACCATTTGCATCATTTTCTCAATGAAATTACTGTACTTAACCTTAATTTTACCTAGCTGCAATTCAAAGGTGTTTCATGTACATACCTGTAACTCGCAACCTCTCGTTGATAATGATTTACCATTTGCACCTTTAACCGCTTACCCTTCCCATTCTGTTTAGCCCCTGAATCGCGTTCCTCCGGCTAAATGAAACCCTGTACAATTTTACTTTTGAAATGCAATTGTGAAAATTACATTACCGACCTTTACTTTTATTTCATTCAAACTCTACATCTCTGCCGTTAGTTGTGCATTAAATACAACAATTAATGTATATAATTCAAATTGCGCCCTTTTCCTTCTTAATGTTTGTATTTTAGACCTTTGTATGCATTATCTTTACCTTTCCCTTTTTGTATCTCACTTTTTGTATATCAATCTTTGTATGTTGCCTTTATGCAATTCTAAATATACAAAACCTTCCCCAACACATATAATCCCACTTTTAGTCAGATTTAAGTTTTGTATCAACCTTTGTATATTACAATGTATATTTCGCTTATACAATACAAGACATGCAAACACAGACCTCTACAAGTTTACAAACACATTGTATTTTTCCTTACGTCTAGCTTCGCACCTAACATTTGTATTCCTCAACGTTCATGTGATACATACATTCAAACATACAAAAAGTGGAACTAAAATTTGTATCCATGTCGTTTTTGATTTCACTTCAGTTCTGACATTGCATCTTTACCTTTTTTGAATATCATGATATTCAGCACATACAATTATTGTATATACAAGAGCGTGGACCTGAGTTAATTTATACACCATATTTAGATCATTGTTGGGTCCGCTCTTGTCTATTAAACCTTGTATTTTACTTTATGCATGCAATTTTCTACTTTCAACAGCTTAGAGTTTTGTATTCACTTTTTGCATAACTCGATGTTTTTGCAATACATTTCGCTCATACAATACAAATGCGGACTTACCTTATGTTTCCACTCTTTTAAACTCCTTTGCTAATTCTAACATTGTATTTCCGTTTATGCATCACACTAACATACAACAAATGAATTATACAAAAGACATGAACTTACCTCATTATTAACCGTATTTTACCTCTTTTCGCATCCGTCCTTGTATGTTCATTGTATATCTTATGTATAGAGTGCCTTTAGTATATCTTCAATCCTTAGCCATTGCCAATACTGAATTGTATAAACGTTGAAGTTCGGTATTGTATTTAGCCTCCTGTAAATTGACCCTTGTATATTTGTTTTGTACATCACTATGTATGTTCACTTTTGCATCTTGTGTATTGTATACCAAATACACACAACTTTGCATGCTCTTTTCATAAAGTGACTTCTTCTTCCTTTCTCAAACGTCCGTACTGCATCCCTGCGTTTAATGCCACAATCCACAAATCATGATTAGAAAATCTAATTCTTTAATGACATTAATTCTATTAGACCTCTGGCATGCCTGAATTAACCTACACAATCCTGAACATCAAGCCCACACGAACACCATTAATGGCGATTAACCCTGTAACTTGTGCAAACTTCTATTTGATGGTCTATGTGATGAGCAATTCTCATTCCTCTGGGATTGTGTTTATATTCACTGCGAGTATGAATACTCTATATGCCTTCGTAGTACCAGGAGACAAACCACATTCTTTGGTTCAATTTCAGTTGCTCGTCTGAGAGGATTGATCATTCAACATGAAAACCCCATATTCTATGAATTGGAATTAGAAGCCATTAAAATGGTAATAGGTCTAGGTTTCCTAACTAGTGAAGATAGGTATAGAGTCAATTTTGATATTATGTCCTAGTTTTTGGCCTCTTACTAGATTTAGGTGTTAACAAAATAGAAACCCTTCTGCTATTTAGGGATATTTTCAGGTCTGAGTTCAAGATCACTGACATGGACGTTCTTATAAGCACAGAACTGAGAATTGGCATTCCACGAGCTTTAGAGATCCCTCTAGTCAATATTCTAGGATCTCAGTATCAGATATTTCCATTTCTAATAAACATGGCAAAGCATGCCTTAACTCACCACTACTACTGGACGATGATCGGGCTCAGCTTCTTACATTTGTCTAGGGGATTGGATTCAACACAGAATCTAGACTGGCTTGGTCACTTTGCAGAGATAGTCTGAATTGGGAACTTCTATACGAATCACTAATCTCTGTCTGGTTATGTAGCACCTTTTGTTCCTCCCGTGCTACAAATTCAAATTTTGGCAATGACTTCTTGTAAATACCCTCTTCTTTTGAATGTAAATCCTCTGTTCTCATCTAATACTAAGATTATCAAATTTTTGTGCGTTTTACCAATGTTACAATTTCCTGTACTGTTCTCTTGTATGCATCCATATCTTGTATCTGAATAATACATACTATATGTGGATGTGTTGTATATTTCAATTTTTTGCTTTAACTTTCATATCATTCCACTTTTCTGCAATTTGTTTGTATGATACAACAATGTTTTACCTAATCCTTGCCCTATGCTCATTTAAACTTTCTTTTCGGGTCCGGCATGCATTTTCACTTTTTGTATATTAAAGACATACTTAAACATAGAATACAAATTATCAAGATACATGCATGGATATCAACACTTATTCACTCAACTTCTGAAACTAATCGGGTCCACTCTTTGTACTTTTGAAGGTTGTATATTTGAAATGCATATGCAAAGGACAAAATACAAAACCTGATTACACTCTAATACAACACTGTTTTAGCATCTCACATGTAAAATAAATTTGTATATGACATACAAATCTAACTTTAACATTGTACTTTACCGAAACCCTCATTTTACATGACATACTACGAATTTCCCATTGGTTCAAAAAGCAAATCTTAATCATTTTTTAAATCCAAAATTCACTAGTATTTCATGTTTTCTTTGACATTGGGTATTTTCTGGTTCCTTCAAGTATTTCTTACAATTCATACCCTTTTCCTTTTACCACCAAGCAAAACAAACCACCACAAAACAAACAAAAGCGAATAGGGTCCTCATTTTACTCAAGGGTAAAATGGGGCGTGTTGTGAACATCACAACAACTAGCAACCAAATAAAACAACCAAATTTAAACCATTAAAGAAAATAAAATGTAATAAATTTATAACTTACAACTTCCTCATATGAAAAAATATTATTTTGCCTAGACTGAATGTATTTAATAAGGTGCACGAGTCCTTCAATTGAGTTTAAGTGCGTGCATGTGATTAATAATCCTCATCTTGAAGATGAATTAAAAACACTAGTGATTGGTGTTAAACTACATAGTTGAGTTCGTCCCTCATAGCCAACTGGATAGAGCCTTGTTGCTAGCAGGTGTCCATAGCCTTGGCAAGGTTATCATTACAATTCTTCTAAGTAGAGCCCTACTGCCAGTAGGTGTCCATAGCCTCGGTAAGGTTACATAGATGGTTTAATTTGGATTTTCAGTATAATCTCTCTTCCTTTTTTTTAATTCAATTCTGTTTGGCATATAAATTCATGAGATATTATCATTGTAAGTTCATGATGCAAGGTGTGGTCACTTGCTAAATTTAAGCTGAGAATTGCAATGGTAGCAAGGGCGACCTCTGATTTTTCACTTAACACCTACACTAGTATGTTCAACAAACCCAAGGATTTTAGGTGTGTCTTTGTGAGGAACTCTCTCCAAAGGTTTCAATTCATAGTTATTGAATAAAATCTTTCACAGAATAAACAACACCTTACATTCATGAAAGATTGACAAGTTATGCATAAATTTCAAATGATTTACCTAAATTTCCCAAATTTTGCTATTTTTAGTGGTTGCCAATCTACTCATGCATACCCTAAAACAAAATGAATATCCCCACAAATGAAAAAAATGCAGTGGCACAACAAAACACACCAAAAACAACAAACAAAACCAAAACACCAAACAACCAAAAGAACAAACAAACAAAACAACGAAACAAACAAAACCACACCCAAATATACAATACTTACAATATGATACATAATAGGACTAACTCACCCCTTAAGCTTGAAAATAATGTTTCAGATGTTGACCATTAATAGGTAATAGCATATCTTTGCTAGTTAAAGTTTTAAGCCTAAAAGTATTGTCTCCTATAATTTCTGAAACTTGTAGTGGACCTAACCATAGTTTATCAAATTTTCCATGGTTTCCTTTTTTCTCATGGGCTTTGTCCCAACATAATACCAAATCCGATATCTTGAATGTGTTCACTTTTGCTCTCTTATCAAACCACCTTTTAACTACAGCTTGATGTTTTGCGAACTTATCGATAGATTGATCCCTTTTCTCATCTAATTGCAACAACTATACCAGCCTAGCTTCTCTATGATCATCAAACCCTAGATACTCATTGGCAAATTTCCATGTAGGAATTCTTAAGTTCATTGGGAGTATGGGATTAGTCCCATATACTAAATGGTATGGTGCATTGCCTAGAGCCGCCTTAACTTTTGTTCTATCTACCCACAGAGCATATTTCAATAGTGTATTCCATTCTTTAGGATTTTTAACAATTAGTTTCTTGATGATGTCTAACAGGATTTTGTTGGTGGATTCAGCTAACCCATTCCCTTGAGGATAATAATTGGAAGAAAACTTAAGAACTATCACATATTTAAATGCCCACTTAGAGAATTTCAAAGAAGAAAATGCAGGGCCATATTCAAATACTAGAGAGTAAGGAGCCCCAAACTTGGTAATGATGTTCTCCTCAAGGAATCTAATGACTACTTCAATGGTGGAAAACCTATAGCATGCAGCCTCGATCCATCTAGTACAATAATCTGTCACTATTAGTATGAACTTGTGTCCAGCAGAGGATGGAGGATTGATAATACCAATGAAATCTAGTCCCCATTGTACAAATGGCCTAGACTCTATAACTGGCTGTAGTGGATTAGCCTGATTTCTCCCTTTGTCTGTTGTAGTTTGACATGTGTGACAACTTCTGATATGGTTTTTTGTGTCCTTAAATATTCTAGGCCAATAATAACCTGACCTCAAAATTTTATGAGTAGTTGCTAAATGGGAACCATGAGCTGTTCCATATTTATCATGCAGTTCTAACAACACTTTATCTGCTTCATCTCTGTTTAAACATCTCAAGTATATGCCTTCATAATTCTTCTTGAATAATAAACCTCCTTGTACCATATATCTCTGTGCTTTAATTTTTAGGGCTCTCCTCTGAGACGATTTCATCTAGTTAAGATACTTCTCAGATATCAGGAATGTATTCAAGTCATCATACCAACTTGATGCATCATTAGTGTTTAGTACATACTGCCATTTTACCAAATTAGGGTCAGTATTAGCTATTGTTTGTACTAAGGCTTGGCCTCTGACTAACTTCATAGGAATGATCTCCATATCAAACTCCTGCAACACTGTGATCCACTTTGCTCTTTCTCCCTAGGCTTGTTTTGCATCAGTAACATTTTAACCACTGCATCAGTTACTATGGCTTTTACCTAGCTTCTCATGATGTAATGCCTAAACTTTTCACTACACGCACTAATGCAAAAGCCTATCTTTTTGTGTCTAAATACTTCAACTGTGCATCTTTTAGTGGAGCACTCATGAAGGCGATTGGTTTCTCTTCATCTTCTTCTCCATTCTATGATAGAGCAGCTGGCAGTGAATGTCCAGATGCAAATGAGTAGATGTAAAATGGTTTAGTGTAATTCAGACTCGCTAACACAGGGGCATCAGAAATAGCCTCTTTAATGTCCTCAAATGCAGCCTTTGCTACTGTGTCCACTCTTTTTTAGCATCCTTTTTCAGCATGGCATTTAATGGTTGCACGATTTCTACAAATCCTGTAATAAACTTTCTGACAAAGTTAATTTTACCAAAGAAAGATTTGAATTCCTTTTTACTATTAGGCAATTGCAACTTTTTAATTCCTTTTACTATGTCTGGGTTAATGGATATCCCATTTTCAGAAATAATATGTCCTAACAACTTTCCTTCTGTTACACTGAATGAACATTTCTTTGGGTTCAGAGAGATTCCATGCCTTTCACATCTTTTTAGCACTCTCCTTAAATCTTCTGCATGTGTAGATACATCCTTAGAAAAAATAGTTAAATCATCCATGTAAACAACAATACATTTACCTAACAATCTGCGGAAAGCAATGTCCATGGCCCTTTGAAAGGTAGCACCTGCATTTATTAAGCCAAATGGCATTCTCCTCTATGCATATTTACCCCATTTGCAAGTGAATGTTGTTTTCAGCCTATCCTCTTTGTCTACTAGAACCTAATTATAACCCAAGAAACCATCAAGAAAAGACATCATCCTAGCTCCATTTACAGCCTGTAACACTTCATCTATTGGAGGCAACAGGTAATTATCTTTTTCAGATGCCTTATTTAGGTTTCTGAAATCAACACAAAGTCTAATATCCCCATTTTTCTTCTTTACAGGCACTAAGTTGGTTACCCAAGTTGAGTGCATCACTGGAAAAATTATCTTGGCTAACAACAAATTCCTAATCTCTTCCAAAATCAAAGGTTCTAATATAGCATTGACTGGCCTTTGTTTCTACTTGAATGGTTTTACCCCTGGTCTCCATGGTATTACATGAGTTATAGTAGAGGTGTCATAAGTTTTCAAATCCTCATAGGTCCATGCTATCACATGTTTATATTCTTTTAAAACTTCTGCAATTTCTTTTCTCAGTTCATCAAAACAAGCATTTCTGATTAAAACATTCTGCAGATTTTGTTCTATTCCTAAATTGAAGGGGTCACATTTACCTCCTTCTATTCTGGGAAGATCTTTCTGTCTAACTATGCCGTCAAAATTGAAGATCTTTTCTAACTCTATCATCCCTTTGGGTAGGAAGTTACCTTTCAAGTCCACTATGTCTTCCTCATCTCAAGATATTTCTGGCCTTTCTTGTTTGTCTATAATCTGAGTTTCAAACACTTCATGACTAGCAAGGAAATCTACGATCTGTTGGTCTCCTTCAAATACTTGGACATGAGTGATATTATCAGGTATGCTTGGTACATTTACCAGTTCTACTGCAAATTTTTTTAGACCTAATTGTTAAAGGTTCTAAGGTACTAGCAACAACTGCTAATGTATCTGGTCTCTGATTAAGCTCTCTAGGGATATGCTCAATGTTAAATCCATCAAAAGATTCAATCAAATCCCATACCCTATGCCTATAGCTAACAATTTTCCTGTAATTACATGTATACAATTTTCTAACCTATCTAACCACCAATTCAGAATCAAAAAATACTTTGATCACCTTTACTTTTTTCTTAATGGCCATAACTAATCCATAGATCAGAGCCTCATACTCTGCTACGTTGTTAGTGCAAGGAAATTAGAGCCGGTATGCTGTCAAAAAGGATTTACCATTTGGATTGACAAACTCAACTCCTACCCCTGCCCCTTGCTTGGATTCAGAACCATCACACTTTAATGTCCAAATGTGAGTTTTGTTCTTTTGACCTTGACACTTCACCTTAACGAGAATTACTTTATTCATCTCATGTTCTATAAAGGCATACTTATTTTCATGTGTTTCTGTCTGAACTATAGGTACCCCTATATTTTCGGATTGTTTATGTAAGTCAGAACAATTGACGCTTTTCTCTCTTATCTCTTCATTCAGACCTTGTGATAACTCATCAATATTTTCATGAAAACACAATTTAGGTTTATCAGGAATATATTCTCCCCTTTGCTGTATCATCCTTATTATGCATTTTTTGTACTGATATTCTATTATATCTCTGCATATTCCATAGTTTTCCTCAGGATGAGCATTGTTATGAACCCTACACAAACCTTTGTACAACCTACATTGGATCACAGTTTCCTGTTGAATGCATTCTTCTATTTCCTGTCGTATGATTCGACCAAAGCTACCTATGGCATTATCTTCATCATTAGAAGAATCACACTCAGACTCAATAAACATAGTTGTTTCATCATTAGTAAGCTTTGTTGTGAAGTCTAAGACTAAGATTTCCTCTATTTGAACCTCTTTGTTTGACACTCTATAGATTCCTGGTTCAATGACAGTGTACAATATCTCATTTGTTCTGTTGTACTCTGTGATCATGTGTTTCATTCTAGGTTTGGCTTCTATTCTGATCTGATTTGGGATGCCCCTCCAAGGAAACCACATGTGTGAAAAGTCAGTAGCCATGTATCCATTTAATGTTTTGGACTAGTCTCGACTTAGTAACATACCGTAATTGACTAGGATATCTACCACTTGGATATCAATGAATTGACTAACTCTAGGATCAGATGCTAACTGCATTTGAATTTGCATTAGCTCTCCTACCACATTGACCTCTGTTTTATCTAAATGAGTAACAACTTTGGCATATTTTGTGGGAGTAAGTCCTAATTTTTGCATATTCCAAGTGGCATAAC
Source organism: Cunninghamia lanceolata (assembly GCA_027924645.1). Taxonomy (NCBI): domain Eukaryota; kingdom Viridiplantae; phylum Streptophyta; class Pinopsida; order Cupressales; family Cupressaceae; genus Cunninghamia; species Cunninghamia lanceolata. Next base: position 4,053,796 of record BSBN01000395.1, on the reverse strand, counting down.
ATTAGCTGAGGCTCTTGAATCTACCATACAATTATGCACATTTTTTCCAAACATTCATATAGTTAACAAAAAAGGGGGGGCTTCCTTCTTTTATGCATACATGACAACATTAGTATTGGAGGGTTGTTCAACTTTCTTACCTTTATCCTTAGACTGTACATCCTTGTTTTGAGCATCTATGTCAATTGAATTCTCTTTCGGTGCTAACTCATCTAAGGATTTGATAAAGGCATTATGTACTCCTAGGCTTTTCAACAATTCATATAGGGGTACATTAACCTTGATTTTTCTTATTTCTTCAGAGAAGTAATTCATTAATTTTGATGTTTCATTAGACTCTATCCTCCCTACCTAAACCTTAGGTGCTACAGTCGCACCAGTGCCATGATAATTAGCCTTTGGTGGTGTTGGGTTATTGCTAGCATGCTGATCTGGCGGGGCATTGAAGTTATTAGGAGGTGTAGAGGTGGTGAAAGGTCCTCCAGGCTTACTATTGTTTCTCAAATTATAGTGTGGTTCTTGTTAGATTGTTGAAAAGCCTATACCTCTTCTAGCTCACATAGTGCCTCATTTTCAGTCTCAAAGGAAAACTAAAAGCTTCTAGTATTAAGGTTGACTCTGGATACAGATTCTCACAATAATAAGGCTCACTCTCTACCATCTGATTTTCCTCTTCCCTAGTTGTGAAGGTAAAACTTTCCAAGGCTATTGCAGATTCAAACCCTGAGGGTACTATTTCATTTCCTTTGGGAATTAGGAATCTGACGTAGGAGCATGTACTTCAACATTAAAAATACTAGCAACTAGATGAAATTGAGGACAATCAAGCTCAGCATGTGCATTAGTATTATGGATCCTACACCAATTTTTTAATGCTACATTAAGCATTTGGATTCTAGCCATCTGTTTTGACTCCTGATTATATGCATTTTTGAACAGAGAAGCCAGAGTACCATTGTTTGGTGCAGTATTCCACACCCTAGAGTTTTTAGGCTGATTTAGATTTCTACTGTTGTTACCCCAAGCTTTATTATCTCTATTTTATGTTCCTAGTCCTTGGTTATGATTCTGACCCTGATTATGCCCTTGATTTTGATTATGAATTTGATCTGATTTGAACCTTGAACTTGACTATAGTTTTGATTTTGGTTATAATTTTGATTTTGATTTTGATTTTGACCTTGACCCTGAGTATTTCTGCCATAAAAGTTTTCATTTTTCAATTGAGTCATCTCAGTGGTTAATCTCCTTAAATGTGCAGTAATTTCCTTTATCTCCTACATATCATCCGGTGTTTTAGCCATATATGTGTCTTAAGGAGGTTGAAAGAACAATTGACCATTAGCTTGATTACTACTAACACTATTTCCTGTGTAAGGCACTATAGCCTAAGAGGGAACTAGATTATACACTGGTGCATAAGTAGGCACTGGATTCAATAATGGGGTATGGTGCATTGGAACACCATTCCATGGCTGCACTTGGCTTGGAATCCCCAGATTTCCTACACTCAGAAAAGGATTATATGTGGCTTGTCTCATTCCTTGATTGACCTTGACTACCTCCTTATATGCTTTTGACAGACTATCAATATTAGCCTGTCTCTTAACAAACATCATGGTCAAAGGATCTAAAGAAGCGTAATACATCTCTAGGATAGCTTCGGGGGTCACCGTGTAAGGGTCAACCAGTCTAGAATATGCTTTCTGGAACCTATCGTTAAAATTGTCTATGAGCTCCTCTTCACCTCTTTTAATTGTTGCTAATTTGTGGTACAGAGAAGATGGTTCAACTAGTCCTCTGAATCTAGACAAAAATACCTCTTCCATGAGATCCTAGGTAGTGATATAACCATTTGGCAAGTTAACATACCAATTAGATGCTTTCTTGTTGAAAGTGAATGGGAACAATCTACATACTACATCTTAATGTTCTAATCTTGCCCTAAAGCAAGCCTCTTTGAAGATCCTGATGTTATCCTCTGGATCTTGATGTAATTGATACTTTGGGAAAATCTTCTCAGGATTTTTAGGCATTTCATGGTAATCAACAAATAGTATGGGAGTGTTGATGTTAAAGTATGCCATGAATGGACCTCTAGGTGGACTAGGACTTCTACAAGGAGTAGTATTTACTAGCCCGCTAGGACTTCTTGGGGGACTAGGACCTCTGGGGGGACTTGAACCAAGACTTAACAATCTAAATGCAGAACTGTCAGGACTCAGTATATTCGGTATACTCAAAGGTGATCCCAGGGCAGTCCCTAACAAACTTCTAATTTGTGCTACTCTAGGGTTCCAAATCAAAGGACTCTTGTTCTGTCATTTGTCTAGTAGCTGTGTGAAAATATCACCTAAATTAGACCTAGACCTAGTCACTCGACCAATATTATGAGCCAGTTATACACAAATCTTACCTTAATTCCAATCGCCCTACTTTTAGTGCCAAAAATTGTTGATGTTAGTTTTATTCAACATACAGAGATAAAATTCACAAAGAATATAAGATTATCTTGAAGAATATGGAGAACTATTGGAAATACTTCTCAAATCCAAGTCTACATTAACTAGGTCATGGTTGTGTTGTATTCGCTTAGGGTTCAATGCAAAGCTATTTTTATTCAAGGGGCCTTACGTAATTAAAGTGTCTTGTGACAACTATACTAGCTTATTGTATGCAAATAACTTCAAATTTCAACAAAGTGTAAGTTCCTTTGCATGTATTTACTACTTTCCTTCGAAGCTTTGTATGAATATTTACAACACAAACTCTACTTCTTATCATATACGAAAACTATCAAATCTCTTTACAATTCCTCATGCTTTACTCAAATATATGACAATTTCCTCAAGATTTCTACGTGCAAGCTATTTATTTATGATTTTTGGGAAAAGTTAGAAAAGATAAGGTTTAGAAACTCCAATTTTTGTAGGAATTAGTTTTTTGCTATGCATGTACATAAGTTCAATCAACTGTAATGATTCAAAGGAGTAAACTTCATGTATATTTATCTTGAGCAATATCATGAATTAACATATAGAAATGCAATCATCAAAGGAGATATATTAGTGAACAACTGAATCTGATGCACTCTGCAATAGATGGAGCAAAAGATGCTTGCATTCAATAATATATGCATTCAATAATATATGGAAAGTCTTTCAAATTTACAATATATTTGGACTTTAGATTCTTTGAAAGGATTAACAATCAATCAAACTTATAGAAACTTTACAGATACAATGGAGAAACTGGATGTTCCACATTATCCCCATTGTAGACACAGGTGCATTCCACTTCACATAAGAATTTGCTCAAAGTCTATTAATTCCTTTTGCCTAAATGTAATATATGTCTTTTCTACAGAACTCTGTGTAAATAAAACACTAGTAGCAAGGCTCTATATATAGATTTGAATTTCCTCTTGCTACGGTTACAAATTCAATCCACGGTTCAAATTCAAATTCACCAGATCAATGGTGGGAATCATTTCCCAACTGCCCTTCAAAATATCTTCGAGAATATTCCTTTTGGCGTAAACGATGCCATTAGGATCTTTCAAAACGCCGAATCTTCTTTGACTTTTCTTTTTGTTCACTTCGGCTACCACAACATGACAAAAACCTACAGCATATACAAATGAAGATACAAAAAGAAACAACCACTGCCACTGGTGCCTTCCTTTCTCATTCTTCTCCTTTTTTCTTCACATACTCTATGTATTTGGCAATCAATGCTGCAACATAATTATGATTATTCCTCTGACTTACTATCCACGTATGTTTTTGTAATTCAATCTTCTCTTTTAATGCCTCTACTTGCTCTTTTATTTCTTCTCTATTTTTCTGATACTTACTCATCTTTGCACTTAATTCCATGATGGAATCAATCATCTCAATACCCAGATATGTAGCAGGATTCTCCAGCTAGGGTAGATAAATAGCTTTGAATTCTTTAATTGCCATGGTTGTATCATAAACTGGTATTTCCTGGCATTTATGCCCAATGACCCTTTGCACCATTTTCATATGCTTCTTGATCACCTCATCAACACTTTCTTCCAGATCTCGGGTATTCATAATGGAACCCCTTAACATGTTACCTTCAAATTTCAACTCCAATATGCACTATGGCATATAATCTGCCACCTAAGAAGTTACTATCCCTTCACTTTTCAGCTCTTCAATTCTTTCATTCATGTCCTCAATTTGCCTCAATTCTTCTTTGTACTCCTCTATTCTAGATTGATAATGATGTAAAATGACATTGCAATCATTCTTCTCTGCAAGAGCCACATTCCATCCAACAATTACCTACTTTATTGTGTTTTCTCCCTTTTGAATAAAGGCATTAAACCATTCTTCAAAAACATTTGCTTCGACCTTTTTATTTTCAAATTCATTAAATTGGTCTCTTGATAAAATGGATAAATCTTTAGGTAACTCTAGAATGTCCACACTAGGGTCAAATATTCTCTGTATGAACTGCTATAATTATACAATATGCCCCTTCAAATAATCAAACTTATCTTTATCTTTCTTCAACATTTCCATAGTTACCTTATTCATATCTTCCCATTCAGCAATGTGCTATTCCCTAGTTACATGCCCAAGATTTATATTCAACATTTGATAATCTTCAAGGGTCATTTCTCCTTTAGCTTTATCCTTTTGTGGTACGACTAGCTCTAGAGTTCTAGATCCGGATAGGCTTCACTTTATAGCTGACATGGTTTGAGCCTTCCTCTCTTTTTGTGGATGCCCACCTAACAAACTTTTGATGTCAATGGGAACCAACTGTATTTCTATTTTTTCTCTTCTTACCTCAGAACCTAACCAAGCTGGTGCTTCCCTGTCTGTTTCTATCTTCTTCTCTTCACTGATTACCTCCTCTTCAGGTTTTTCTGTTTCTATTGGTCCTTGTTGTTGTTGTTGCGGCATTGGATCTTGACTCAAAGGTGGATCCTATTGTGGTACTGAGGGAGATGTGTTATCCTGATGCTGTGATCCTTCTTCTTTAATTTCCTTTTCTTTTGAATCTCTCTCTGTATTTCCTTCAATATTTTGTTATTTATTTCTCACTTCAGAATTCCTTTCTTATTCACCCTGCTCAATATTAGCATTAGAAGCATTTAAAACATTAGTATCAGTAATACTTGCTAGCCTTGCCTCCTCTGTCTATGCTTTAGTTTGACCTTGGACATTCACTGTTTCACTTATCTTCTCTGATTACAATGATTGTCCAGAAGATACATCTGTGTTTGCTATGTTCATTTCTCCTTCTTCTTCTTTTTTGGCTTCCTTTTCTACCTCTTCTACTTGTGCAATAGCTTGGACTTCTTCTATGATTTTAGGTGATACTAGTTGATTGAAAGGGTCCATTGTTTCCATATTACCTTGTACATCTTCATCTTTCTTTACTGGACTCTGTGCTTTTTCTACCTGAGCACTTTGTTCTTCTATTATAAGGGAAGTCCTTGATGTTTGTTCTTCCTCCTCATCTTCTGCCCCTATATTAGTTCCAAATGATGACTCCTCATCACTACTCCATTCTTCAATGTTCACAATTTCACCTACTTTCTTAACTTTTTGGCCTGTTGACTCTTGTAGCATTTTTTCAGTCAACTCTTTCTTAACTTTTATATGGCCTAATCTTCTTTCCTCACTTGTGAAATCCTCAAATATAAGCCTCTGTCTCATTCCAACCAATGGAGCGTCCACTATCACAGTCTTGTGTTTAATTATAGGTTGTCCTATTGGTATCTCTTTGCTCTGCACTTGTTCTACAGTAACCCTTGATATTTGTGCCGGTTCCACATTAACCGCTTGGCTTGAGGCTCCTTCCTCCATGAATGTCCCTGAGGGAATGGCGACTATGATGCCAAGAGCATAGGGGTCTAGAAGGGTAGCATTTTTATCCTTTTCAAGGACTATAGTCTCTACAAATTTCCTTCTCTTTTCATAAAAACATTCTAAATCATCCTTCTTTTCTCTTTCTCTTTTCTTTCCCTTTTTCTTATAAGTGGCAACAACACCCTTAGCTTTAAGCTCTTCCACTCTGTCACTCAACCATGTCTTAGAAAATAAAAGAATTGATTTAGATATTACATCTAAAGAAGTCTCTGCTGGTTCTTCACAATTAGGTTCACTGATAGGCAACAATGCCACTCCTTAACTCTCATAACTTTGGTGCAATATTTTATCATCATCCCTAACCTCTTGAGGTACATTAATTTCCCCCATGGTTTTCATCCATTCCAATGTCAATCTTTGATGAGCTCTCTTCCACACTTCCTGCTCATTCTCATAGTTTGACCAAAAATCTTCAATGTGGACTTGGTGTTTTTACTTTTTATCAATATAATTTTCAATTCTGTGGAATGGGTTGAAACTTCTAACTAAATCAATCTCCTCAAAGCCATAATATCTGAACTCTTTTTCTGATTCTTTAGCAGTGTCTTCATTCTAGCATGAATAATTCCCAATTATCCAAGGGAACTTGATGTTTCCTCTGTTGAATCTCCTTTTGTACATTCTGAATACATTCAAAATTTGCCTTGTGAATTCCAATACAATTAACTGATCTGGAAGATATCTTGGCAATTTGAAGGGCTTACCTTCAAATCCTTTAGTCCTAATATAGGTGAATGTAGGGAATTGAATATAACAAGAACTGAAAGGACTTATAGCTTTTTCCACCTCTTCTAATAATCTCCTGTCTTTGTCTCTATTTAAAATTCTCACCAAATAGGTATAAAAAACATCATTCACCCTAGCATAATTACGCCATGCATTCTCCTCTTGTAATCTAGGTAATGCTCATAAATTATCTTTTGACCTGGGCCATTTCCTAAGGTACCCACTCTGTCTATTCCAACCATTAGTGGCATTTCAATAGCACAAGCATAGATCATATAAGAAGACAAATAAAACCTTCTATTTTTCTCGAATGCCATTATTTGTCTGTTTATTGCTGTACTGATGGCCTTGGCCCAATGAATAGTTCCTTTCTTTGCTCTAACATACTGTATGATATTGAACATCCAAGGTTCAAATTTTGTTGCATCTCTTAGTCTAGTTAATCTACTCAACATTGTAATCATTAAGTATATCTCCTCTTTGAAGTCAATTCTATATAAACTCTTAGGCACCCTTACAATAGCCTTAGGTTTCTTCTCTGCCATATACCACCCATAAAAGATAGCGGTTTTGCATTCTCTCTCATTTTTATAAAATCTTCGGTATATTGATCCATATCAATATCTATCATTTCCTCTTTAATCTCCAGCCCAAAAGTTCAGGCTATGCCTTCTGTAGATAAATATGCAATAGTTCAACCATCGTGTATTACTTTTCTGGTGCTTAAATTGTACCTACGCATGCACTCTAGTACTAAATCTTTAGCCTCCATAGCTAATGGGAATCATACGGCCTTATACAATCCCTTATCCCAAATCTTTTTCATGTCATCAGTAGCATCAGGCACGGTGACCTTCCGTAGCACTTCCTCTACATCATATTGACCAATATTCATATCTATGATTAATCCTCCTAAGTAAAATAACAAAGAAGAATTTCTCTTGACCGGTGGCAACTCCTCTTTGATCGTCTCTCTTAGTTTTCTTTCCTTTTTTATTTTCTCTCCTTCTCCAAGTATAGTATCTACCCTCTTTTGTCAGGGTGCCATCCTGTAAAAAGAAATTATACTTTTTTACCCTCCCGTTTGCATACAGTCTCTAGGGTTTTTACCCTAATTTCACGTTTTTTTACCATTTACCCTAGGATTATTTCTTGCCTTTTGTTTAACAAAGATTTAACAGTATTTTACCATACCAAATTCTTCTTGCATTCCTAACTATAGTAATGACTAACCATTTGCATCATTTTCTTAATGAAATTACTGTAATTAACCTTAATTTTATCTAACTGCAATTTAGAGGTGTTTCATGTACATACCTATAACTCGCAACCTCTTGTTGATAATGATTTACTGTTTGCACCTTTAATTGCTTACTGTTCCCATTCCGTTTAGCCCCTGAATCACGTTCCTCTGACTAAATGAAACCCTTTGCAATTTTACTCTTGAAATGCAATTGTGAAAATTACATTACCGACCTTTACTTTTATTTCATTCAAACTCTACATCTCTGCCGTTAGTTGTGCATTAAATACAACAATTAATGTATACAATTCATATTGCACCCTTTTCCTTCTTAATGTTTGCATTTCAGACCTTTGTATGCTTTATCTTTACCTTTCCCTTTTTGTATTTCACTTTTTGTATATCAATCTTTGTATGTTGTCTTTATGCAATCCTAAATATACAAAACCTACCCCAACGCATACAATTCCCACTTTTAGTCAAATTTAAGTTTTGTATCAACCTTTGTATATTGCAATGTATATTTCGCTTATACAATACAATACATGCAAACGTGGAGCTCTACGAGTTTACAAACACATTGTATTTTGCCTTACGTCCGACTTCGTACCTAACATTTGTATTCCTCAACGTTCATGTGATACATACATTTGAACATACAAAAAGTGGAACTGAAATTTGTATCCATGTCATTTTTTATTTCACTTCAGTTCTAACATTGCATCTTTACCTTTTTTGAATATCACGATCTTTAGCACATACAATTATTCTATATATAAGAGCGCAGGCCTGAGTTAATTTATACACCATATTTAGATCACCATCGGGTCCGCTCTTGTCTTTTAAACCTTGTATTTTACTTTATGCATGGAATTCTCTACTTTCAACAGCTTAGAGTTTTGTATTCACTTTTTGCATATCTCGATGTTTTTGCAATACATTTCGCTCATACAATACAAATGCGAACTTACCTTATGTTTCCACTCTTTTAAACTCCTTTGCTAATTTTGACATTGTATTTCTGTTTATGGATCACTCTATCATAGAACAAATGAATTATACAAAAGACATGAACTTACCTCATTATTAACTGTATTTTACCTCTTTTCGCATCCGTCCTTGTATGTTCGTTGTATATCTTATGTATTGAGTGCCTTTAGTATATCTTCAATCCTCAACCATTGTCAATACTGAATTGTATAAACGTTGAAGTCTGGTATTGTATTTAGCCTCCTGTATTGACCCTTGCATATTTGTTTTGTACATCACTATGTATGTTCACTTTTGCATCTTGTGTATTGTACGCCAAATACACACAACTTTGCATGCTCTTTTCGTAAAGTGACTTCTTCTTCCTTCCTCAAACGTCCGTACTGCATCCCTGCATTTAATTCCATAATCCACAAATCATGATTAAAAAATATAATATATTAATGACATTAATTCTATTAGACCTCTGGCTTGGTGCAGGAGCACCTACCTGACAGCTGGTCTGGATGAGGCAGTTAGTAGTTTAGGTCTTGTTTGTGTTTCCAAGAAGGTCTGTTAGACCAAATGCATGTAATAAGGTCATGCTGATCAGGATAAGATCATGCTGACCAGGCTTTTGCTATTTTTAGCTAGTTAGTTATAACAGCTGTCATGATGTATGTTCGGTGGGATCTCCCAGCCGCCTGGAGAGTTCCCAGCCGCTTGGAGTTGGGTCAGTAGTACTCATAGGGAAATCTTTATAAGCATGAGATCGGTTGATTGTAGAGATCATCGATCGGCAGTGTAGTGTTGCATCCAACAGAGGAGTTGAGTGTTCTGTGTGAGGAACATCATATTGTATTGCATCTTTGAATCAATAAAGATCCTGTTTCATTTTCTGTTGATCTCCTTTGTATAATTGATCTGCTGGTTTGCGTGGCTGCATGGATTTCCTGATCCATTCCACCGGTTGATCTGTCTGATCGGTGGAATGGTAATGTACATTAGGGTAGGTAGTAGTTTGTTTGTTTGCATGCGGGTGTGCAGGATCGCGGTCAAGAGATGTTGAAGACCCTAGCATCCTCATGTGCTAGGTCGAGTTGATAAGCTGACTGAGTTGGAAGATCACCCTGAGTTGGATCGGGTCATCCCTGGTGGATCGGCGAAGAGAGATTTCGCTAAGTGCAGAAGTTCGCGAAAACAGCATCATCAGGATATTTCTGCAAATATCCTGCAGTCAGGTTAGACATCATCATCCGGATAAGTGGAGAAGATCGGCATGATGTTGTCGATTGCATGAAGTGTGAGTTCGTCGGGGTGATCATTAGCAGGAGGAGCCGAGGAGTGCATCGGCATCAGGATCATCATATCGGGAGTGCCAATCATCCGCATATCTCGAGTCCTTGTCATTCTTCTGAACTGGTGGCTGTTTGCACCCCTGTTTCTGAACCTGCTGCTGACCTCTGTCAGTCACAACTGAAACTTTCTTCAGCTTGTTGTCTGTAACAACTCCTTTCTCTGCAGTGTCCTGAACTGCCTTTATGCCTGCTCCTCTAGGCATCTGTACATACTCCTTCTTTCCCATTAAAATGATTTGAGCTGCCTTCTGTACTGCAGCTTTTGCCTGCAATGGCATCAACTTGATAATCTTCCCATCCTTCTTGATGGTGTAGGTATTAGCATATCCATCATACAGTACCCTTCTGTCAAATTGCCATGGTCTACCCAACAGTAGGTGACAACATTCCATAGGCAATATATCACACAAAATTCTATCCTGATATGGTCCAATCTGGAAATCCACATATGCCTGTTCAGAGACAAAAAGTGATTGCCTATCACTCACCCAAGATGTCTTGTAAGGGTGTGGATGTGGAATCCTTTCCAGCTTCAGTTTATCCACCATTTCCTGAGATACCATGTCTGTTGAACCAGTATCAATGACAACTTTACATACCTTACCTTTGCTCTTGCATGTGGTTTTGAAGAGAGCTCTCCTTTGCATCAGATCCTTGTATGTTCGTTGTATATCTTATGTATTGAGTGCCTTTAGTATATCTTCAATCCTCAACCATTGTCAATACTGAATTGTATAAACGTTGAAGTCTGGTATTGTATTTAGCCTCCTGTATTGACCCTTGCATATTTGTTTTGTACATCACTATGTATGTTCACTTTTGCATCTTGTGTATTGTATGCCAAATACACACAACTTTGCATGCTCTTTTCGTAAAGTGACTTCTTCTTCCTTCCTCAAACGTCCGTACTGCATCCCTGCATTTAATTCCATAATCCACAAATCATGATTAAAAAATATAATATATTAATGACATTAATTCTATTAGACCTCTGGCTCACCCGAATTAACCTACACAATCCTAAACATCAAGCCCACATGAACACCATTAATGGTGATTAACCCTGCAACTTGTGCAAACTTCTATTTAATGGTTTGTGTGATGAGCAATTCTTATTCCTCTAGGATTATGTTTATATTCACTGCGAGTATGAATACTCCTATATGCCTTCTTTGGTTCAATTTTAGATGCTTGTCTGAGAGGACTGATCGTTCAACATGAAAACCCCATATTCCATGAATTGGAATTAGAAGCCATTAAAATGGTAATAGGTCTAGGTTTCCTAACTAATGAAGATAGGTACAGAGTCAATTCTGATATCACATCTTGGTTTTTGGCGTACTAGATTTAGGTGTTAACAAAATAGAAATCCTTCTGCTATTTAGGGATATTTTTAGGTCTGAGTTCAAGATCACTGACATGGATGTTGCAGAACTGAGAATTGGCATTCCATGAGCTTCAGAGATCCCTCTAGCCAATATTCTGGGAGCTCAGTATTAGAGATTTCCATTTCTAATAAACATGGCAAACCATGCCTTAACTCGCCACTGCTACTGGGCAATGATCGGGCTCAACTTCTTACGTTTGTCTAGGGGATTGGATTCAACATAGAATCTAGACTAGCTTGGTCACTTTGCAGAGATAGTCCAAATTAGGAACTTCTATATGAATCACTAATCTTTGTCTGGTTATGTAGCACCTTTTGTTCCTTCCATGCTACAAATTCAAAATTTGGTGATGACTTCTCATAAATACCCTCTTCTTTTGAATGTAAATCCCCTGTTCTTGTCTAATACTAAGATTTGAATTTTTTGTGCATTTTACCAATGTTACAATTTCCTGTTCTATTCTTTTGTATGCATCCATATCTTGTATCTGAATAATACATACTATATGTGGACATGTTGTATATTTCAATTTTTTTCTTTAACTTTCGTATCATCCACTTTTCTGCAATTTATTTGTATGATACAACAATATTTTACCTAATCCTTGCCCTATGCTCGTTTAAACTTTCTTTTTGGGTTCGGCATGCATTTTCACTTTTTGTATATTAAAGACATACTTAAACATATAATACAAATTATCAAGATACATGCATGGATATCAGCGCTTATTCACTCGACTTCTGAAACTAATTGGGTCTGCTCTTTGCACTTTTGAAGTTTGTATATTTGAAATGCATATGCAAAGGATTAAATACAAAACCTGATTACACTCTAATACAACACTATTTTAGCATCTCACATGTAAAATAAATTTGTATATGACATACAAATCCAACTTTAACACTGTACTTTACTGAAACCCTCATTTTACATGACATATTACGAATTTCCCATTGGTTCAAAAAGCAAATCTTAATCATTTTTTTAATCCAGAATTCATTAGTATTTCATGTTTTCTCTGACACTGGGTATTTTCTGGTTCCTTCAAGCATTTCTCACAATTCATACCCTTTTCCCTTTACCACCAAGCAAAACAAACCACCACAAAACAAACAAAAGTGAATAGGGTCCTCATTTTGCTCAAGGGTTAAATGGGGTGTGTTGTGAACATCACAACAAGTCATTGTCCTCGTAATGCTTCATATGGAAAACTATACAAAATGCATAGCCTAACAAAATATAGTATGATGCATAGACCCCCCAAACTCAAAGCAAATGTAGAGAATCTATAGAAGCATTCTTAAGAGGAAAATGTGGAACTATCTCCTAAATAAACACAAAAATATCTTCAACCAACTTGAGTTCACTTCTAGATTCTTTTCGAGAGTCTTCCTCCCTAATAAACCAATATGTACAATATCCAATCTCTCTACTTGGTTTGACTATGCTTTTGTCCTTTATAACCTTCCAAATTATAACAAACCCCAAAATGTGAACCACAAAATTTTTCATACTTAAACAAGACTAAGAAACTCAGTGTATCCATAACTAGTACAATATGCATAACTTAATATATATTCTAATAAACTTCCATTATAAATCATTTACAATGATTATACAATATATCACTTACAATGAAGTACACCATTAAAATGATGCTTAGAGGACAACTACATCTAATAATACATCTTCTAAATAATATACAACTCAATAAGCATCATGCCTAACTACTCCACATATAAAATAATGGTCCAAATAATCAATGGTAAAAATAAATGTACATCCATCAATTCTAGCAATATCGAGAAACTCCAAATCCATCAAATGCTCTAGTTGTGAATGGGGAAGGTGATATGAACCCACACATTGAAGGAATCCTATCCTCTCCAACCATTAGCTTGGCTTGAAATGGACAAATTAGTGACCCAATGACCATGAAGCAATAGGTAACTATGTAATTATCTTTCTTAGTTGATTACATGTCATATTCTAATAATACATATCCATATCATGAAGTAACAATTAAGCTAGCCAATATTAACAACACTTCACAACCCTTGTAATGCCCACTAGCATGTGTGCCTTCTGTGTTATTTGACTTTTATACTATATGTTGTATCAAGTGTTTTTACATTGTATTATGGGACACCTATGTTATGACCCCGTATACCAAATTTTTTGTTGAGGCCTTGTATTTCCATCAAGGTGTCCTAATTGTGTACTTTGGATACCTATGCTATAAATTTATGGGTTTTATCACTATATGTGATGTTTTATATGGTCATCAATGTACTTTATTCATGAGGTTTTGTCTTGGTGTCTATTGTCCAACTATGTATTATGGGATGCATACATCGTGATTAAATATATTGGGACCATTACAATGTTTCTATGTCACTATTTTCACTATAGATGATATAGGTGTGATTGTTATATTTGGTTCAACATTACAGATTATTATTGGTTTCTACATCTTGATCTTTAGGTCATGCTAGTCGTAAATGATTTCTAGTTATATGTGATGATTTATTATTACTTCATTTGAATAAATTATGCCATAATGGGTGTTTTGTGCATCGCTTCAACTATTCCTATATGGTGCAAGTATGCTTGATGTTTCACCTCAGTGTGTAAGTACATATTTTCCCCAATGGTAGTTAATTAGAGATAATTGCATTGGGTATAAATGTTTGCTTAACCTGCATCTCACTTGATTAAAGTTGTGAGATGAGGCTTGTGAATTCCTATGAAAATTTGGATTTGAATTGGTGGAGATTCTAGAATTTGTGTGTTGTGTTAAACCCATGAAGTGAGTGGGTCCTTTGCATGTGGTTATTTCATCTTATTGCATTGCATTTAAATTATTTTCGTAATGCATGTTTATAAAATATTTAATATTCTTTAAGTTAGAAAGTTAATTAATTGTACCTTGGTGAAAAAGGTATATTGTGTTATTTTGTTTCATGTGAAAAAAAATTAAAGTGAATTTAATTGCTCTTTGAAAATAAAATATTTTTCTTAAAGGAAATAGAATTGTATTAAAGTTAGAAATTTAAATTTAATTGAAAAGACTAATGGCTAATATTAATTATAAGCTATGTGTAATGCATTAGCTTTATTTTTAAATATTGTGTGGAAAATATCTTTGGGAAATAATTATTTTTCTAAAAATCATTTTTGAAATGTCTCATTCAATGTAAAAAGGAGGGAAATGGAAAAAGGGGTTTAGGGAATTTTGATGAAGGAAAAAGAATAGGTATTTTCACTACACTTTTGCTTTTGTTGAAAACCTTTCTCCCCTTCTCTTTGAATAAGATTTTTTGCAATTGGGAAAGAAGGCATTTTAGAATAAGAATTTTTGCAACTGGGAAAGAAGAGGTTTTGGAGTTGCTTGGAGTTGGATTGGCTTTGGATTGGGATTCTCTTGTGAGTGCAAAAAGATTGTTTGTGGGTGCATGCTTCAAAAGAAACTCTTTCCTTCATTATTTTAAGCTCTAAATTGGAAGGTATTTCTCTTGTTTAATTCTATATTTGAAATGAAATTTCTTCAATTGCCATTTCCACAATAGGTGGAGGCATATGACTTCTTTTGTATAGGATTTGTTTCAAAAGATTTAATTCATTAGAGTAATGATAAAATTCTACTTTGCTATAGTTTTTATATAATTTAAAAATATGTAAAAATGAGCTAAAGTTATGGCCAAAATTTTCTAAAATTTTATGTTCAAATAGGAAATAATTAGGTTGCACACTTTGTACAACTAAGGGCATGTTTGAAATTTGAATTTTTTTTGTATTTTAAAATTGAAAAATTTGAAGGTTTCTTATATTCCTTTAATGACGGAATTGGGCATTTTCTTGGTTTTGGAACCTTTTTAAAGAATAAAATTTTAAGTTTACGCCATGTTTGTTTATTTTATTTTGTGGGATGAGTAGTCTCCCCATTTTATTGTGATTGCATGTCATTGGGCAATGTGCCATGACTTTTTGCATTGATTTCTATTCCATGACCAAATTGTATTTTTAGGATGTTAGGCACTTTGGAATGAGCTATATAGTAGAGAAGGAGTGGCCTCCCACCATTTTCATGGGTTTTAAAGGAACTTGTGGATAGAGTCAAGTGAGAGTTTAAATAAGTTAAACCATAAAATTAATAGGGATCAAATAAACTATTCATATAAGTAAGATTAACTACACTATGCTCAAAATTCCTTAAGAGGACTTAGAGGACTTGGTTGTAAAGGGAATGCGACAACTCATTGAGATTGATGAATGTCATTAGATAGCCCTATTGTGGATAGGATAATATTCAACTTTCTACATGGTATTTGTGCTATTGTAATGACACTCCTTGGTCTAAGTTGAGGACATTCTTCCTTTTATTTTCATCAGATTTTGTAACTGACATGTCTTGATGCCACTTGCATGTTTATTTATGGATTTGTTATACCCTCTTACATGTATGCTTATTTCTTATTTCTTATGCATGTTGTTTGGCATGTGTGTTTCCATATTCTCCTTGTTTTGCATGAGTGTGATTGGTACCCAATTGACCATCTCCTAGTATAGAGGGGTGGGCCTAAGGGTTCCACATGGTTGGGTAGTGTTGAACCATCATTGAGGACTCACAAGATCATTTGGAGTAGCTTGGGATTGTGTTAAAAAAGAAATTTCATCTTCTAATGTTGAAACATTTCACTTTTATGTAATTGGAAGAAATGTATAATTTAGGATGTTGGAGTCCTCATGTGTAAAGTAATTATTATTTTGATCTCCATTGTGATGGATTGTAATCCACCCACATAAATGACAAGGTCGCTATCTTTTCTTTTGGTACATCTTGACATTTGTGTTGAACGCATAGAGCATTTTGTATCATTTTTCTCATATTTTCTACATGGTAGAAATACGATTAGAGAACCTAGTTTAACATTCTTGTAGAATGAACATGGAAACTAGAGTGGATGAATTTATGCTTTGTTAATTGATGTAATAAAATAGGGTGGTTATGCCCCTAGCTTGCTTACTGTCCATGTCACATGTGTGTATCCATGTGTGTAGGTGTTTAGACATTTGTAGTCCTAGAGATCCAAGATTTGGGTAATGTTTTTTGTTGTTTTGGGATGTTCAACATAATTGTGTGATTTGGAGTTGAGTTCCTTATATCAATATGAATAGCCTAGATTGAGATGGGTCTGTCTTAATTTTTCTCCCACATCTTTAGATCTCTTAGTGTGTGAACTTAGTTCCACTTGATGATTCACATCCTTGTTGAGGTGCACTCTGATTGTGTGTGAAGTGTGAGATGTTGTGCAAGTTTAGGTCTAGGTGGTTAGAATCCTGGAGCTTGCTTGAGTATTTATAGGTTTGTACTCAATCTAGGAATTGAGTTCTATGAAGGAAAACCTTTAGAGAAGTTTGCACCTTGGCCTTGAGTAGTTAGTCTTGAAGAATCCCTATCCTAGATAGAGACGTAGGACTACAACACAAGTTAGGACTACAATGCATGCATGTTGGTGTCTTGAATGTGCATTGGTGTCCATGTTTTCTTGTTGTTGTCCACTATCATCATACAACAACACTTCCTAGACTTTAAAAAAAAAAATCTAAACAAAAGTTGTTCCCCTAGGTTTCCTTAGTCTTCCTATCATCTCACTTTGTCAAAATATGTCATACTTTGCATGTTATCCTCTCTTTTATGTTGGAATGCATGCCTTGGTACAAAATCAACTAGTCATCAATTCTTTTAGTTGAGGCCTTGTACCTTCTAATTGATCCGCCTCTTGTGTAGGCATTCCCTCATGTTTGGATGTCATTTTATGTATTTTTGGAATAGGTATGATCAAGGTGTCACTCCCATTCCCACTCCTTGTATTCATGAGAGAATGAGATCATGAACCAGTGTTTGATCTTAATTATGGAGAAAGTAGCATCCTCTCGTATGGTCATTGTGGTGACTTATCTCATGCTTTGTTAAGTCTTTCATTGTGCCACCATGATTGGTGTATTGGTGATGGTTTTCTTGTGTGTTGTTGGGCTTGTCACGACACCTTGTGCACATGTTAGGGTGCAATGTGACATTTAAATGTGCTTGCAACATGCAAAAATTATTCATCCTTTATGTTGTTCCTTACTATCGAGCAAAATCTTGGGGCATTACATTTGGTATCAGAGCCCATGTTGTAGCATTGGGAGATTTGAGTAATGTGTTTTTTCTTGTTTATGTATGAGCATGTGTGGGGTCTTATCTTGGTTTTGAGTTTTTTTACATGTAGCATGCCTTATTCCCTTGATATATTTTCCTTGCATGAGTGTGTAGTGGAATGCATTGTTTGTGGGATTAGTTAGACCCTTATGCTAGTTGAGATGTTATATTTTGTGTATGATGTGCCTTCTTGATGCCTTGGATGCTTGTCAAGGGTTCTTGTCATGTATTTTTTTAGTGGCAAATCTTTGCCAATTGGCGAATAGTTAAAATTGGGGCCTCCAAAAATGACGAATATTTCAAGTTATAAAGGTGACTAAATCGCTTGATTTTTACGAAAATTGAATTTAGTCTTAGTTAATTTTCCAAAGAATTATTTTTTAAACTCATAAGTTTAATTATTTTTCCAAGTAAATTATGCGTGATTAGAGCTGATTCGCTAGTAGTTTATAATATAATTAAAAATCTTAATCATATTCACCATTAGTATTATATTTCCACCATTAATTTAGGGGCAATATCACCATTACCAATAAATTATCACATACTTTTAGGGTTATTTTCACCTTCAATACAACTTTTATTCATTACTATTGATTATAGTTTTGATCTTAGGGATATTATTGAATTCCATGGAACTATGAGCACATGCCTTTTAAAAGGCTTGCTGAGCCCTGTAGCTACTTTTGAGCCACATGATTAGATTTAATTGTGTGGCTCAAAAGCAATTCTGCGGCTTAAAAAGCCTTTTAAAAGGCATGTACTCATAGTCCCATAGAATTCAGTAATGGTCGTGAGATCAAGGTTTAATTGTGCGGCCCAAAAGCAATTTTGAGGCTCAACAAGCCTTTTAAAAGGCATTTGCTTACTCTTTTTTAGTTCTATTTTTAATCAGATATTTTTTAAATTTTAAATTTTTGTGTTCTTGAATGCATTCCTAATAATGTAATTTTAATTGGCAGCGAGAGGCGCTACCCCTCGACCCTACCTGTATCTTGACAAGAGCATGCTGGGGTTGCTGTCCTTAAACCCTACGAAGGGGTGCTGCCCCCTTGACCCTATTGGTGGCTACAACCACCAGGCCTATGCTTCAACATTACAAAAATAAAAAAATATCTGAGGGGACAATGCTGACCAACTATGTAAATTTTTAAAAGAAAGATTCACCATTTTAATTAATTTCTTTAGTGATTATTCGCCAGGACTCACCATTGTAACTATTTTTTTTACCAATTTGTTTGTTAACAGATTTGTCACTCAAATTTTATACTCCCTTATCCACAACAATGACAATTTGACCAACAGTTGAGTCACTTGCAATGTTACTTGCAAGTGCTCTCTACTTATTTTACAAGGTGCAACTACCTTTTGTAGATATGCAATGAATGAAAAGAACGTATGCTTTTCACCAGAAAGAAGAAAAGGCAGACTAACATCTATCCATGACCATGAAAATATATGCGATTGATTAAACTTAAGATGAAGAGGATGCAAATAAATAACACAAAGTTCCTCTATTCTACACCCACAAACAATACTCAGGAAAATAATGAACAATAGACCCTTTCAATAGATGAGTCAATCTGAATTCAAAGCCTCAGAAATAAACACATACACAATCTGATATATCAGAATAACATTGAAGAAAAATTAGAAAGAAGCACAATTCTTTACAATCAAAAGAAAACATTAATAAATTCAAAGATTCAGAAATATCCCCTTTATTCCTCCAATGCCAAAATGTGAGTTCATAGACTCAACACCCATGTACACCAAAATTGTGTTGAAAAGAAAACTAAGCTACTCCCCCTATTCTCGAATAGCTAGAAAAGATCCTCTTGAATGAACCTTTGATAAGTTTTTAAAGGTTCCTTTTTCACCTCTATAACTGATTCTTGGAAGGTAAAAATGAAAGGAAAATAATAGCCCTTCCTCTTCTCATAACAACTTCTTGGAAAGTAATACCAATTCCTTTTGTTTCTTCCCATATGGTAACTGCTTCTTGGAAAACTCTTCTCTAAGATTAATTTACAAAATGACTTTTCCACTTCACCAGGCCTTTTCAAACACATGTGATTGCTACAATATAACCACTTTACATTTTTCTTCAATTTTTTTTACACTAACATTAGTATTGTTTTCTAGTGAAGTTTAACGATTTGAAGGGATCTCCATAATGTTTCTTTATTGTATTGTTGGATATCCTTGGCCCACATGAAGATACTATTGTAAATATTTAAAATCTTCACCCAAATGAAACTCTTCCACACAACATACTCTTTCAAACATATGGTAGGTTGTGCCATGTATGCTAGGTGCCCAAAAACTATAATTTCTGCACATGTGTCCCCAAGTTTAACTCAAAAAGCGTCTTTCCCATATCTTCTTCTTTGAAAACTCTCCTTGGGCATGGGATTTCTAAAGAGAAGGCTCTATTTCCATCTGTCCTATTGATATAATGTTTCACTCTTGTCAAAGTTTCTATTGCTGCAAATTTTGCTTGAAGACTTGAACTATTCAACAAACAAATTTATAAATGAATGAAACTCAAATCCTTGATTGATAATTTCATTGCAGAATGATCATCCATAATAGGACTGCCTCCTTGAATGCTTGTTTCTACCTTAGGAACTATTCTTGTAGTTGATGCCCCAAGGTCTAAACTCATAGAATTTCTTGTTTGTTCTTCACATGACTGATCATAAGATTCAAGCTTTTCCCCTTCATTATATTTACTACATCCAGACTTAACCTTATCCCCTAGCTGGGAATTGTAATGAATGAAGGATAAAGTTTTACAAAAGTTTTGAAGCTCATACGCGATTTGTGAGCTCTCATAACTTGTGAGTGATGATAACATCTACTGCAGAACGCCTCCTTATCAAAAACACTGCCAATTGCATTCACTTGAAATTTTCTAAAGCCAATTTAACAAAGTCATTTTTTACATATCCTGCATTCATTGTGTTTCATGAGACCAGATTTCTTCGAAGTATTTTGTCAAACATTTCATGCGCTTTGAATATGCTTCCACATTTTGCATACATGTCAATCAAAGAATTACCATCCATAATCTTTGACAAGAAGTGCCATGACATTACACTTTGATGAATGTCTATAACCTGCTTGAAAGCTTTCATTTGGCACGGGCTCAGAGAATGTTGGCATAGGTCATGGATTAGGCTTTACCTCTATACAAAACATCTTCAATCTTCATAGTTTTTGCAAGAAGAGTTTTCTCTATTCTTGGCCCTCTGTGTAGGATAACTCCTTTTGGAGGTTTTATACTAGCTTCGTACAATTCTAGATGGGCCAAAGGAAGCTCTACTACTTTAATTCCTTGAACTTGAGCATCGAAACGTCCAATGCCACTGTATGACTCTCAGTGGTGTTTTCTCAACCTCCATCACTCATGACACTATGGGATTTACTTCATCTTGCAAATACCAAGTATAGTAGTATCTTTTATAGATGTGTGAGGCTGTATTTTGCTCACCGTTCAAGTTCTCTGTAGCAATATCTTGTATTTTTTGAGGCTAAACTTTTCACACATATGTGTTTTGAATAGGATTAGCTAGCCTCACACAGTTTCATTCCTAAATAATTTTGGAACTTTAATATAATCCATGCTCTTAAAGAAACTTTGTATTCACAACTTTCCTACAATAGTCAATTCCAATATTACGATCATTACCCTATGAGGAGACGTTAGAAATAATAATTGGGTTTACAACCATGAATAGATCTTCAGTGTTGTTCTCTGAATTGTGCATAAATCTGCTGAGGAATGGCTAGGCGAGGAAAGCTTCACAAGAGAGGGTCAGACAAAATGAGGGTTTGAGAACCTTAACATTCCTCAACAAAGAAGAGTCGACAATCTTCCAACAACTTGAACCTCCAAAATCCCTGACAATGAACGCGGTCAGGCTATTGGCATTTGTTTGAACTTTTGAACTTATAATATAAAGAGTTTAGAAAATTGGAAGACCTCTAATAATGAAGAGAGTTGGGTGTTTGTGAAATTCAAGAACTCTTCAAAGTGCCCATACACAAAGTTCCAAGCTTTTCAAATCCTCATATGAAATAAAGTGACTTTAATAAAGTCTCTTAGACTTTACAATATCCAAATCTTCTAACTCTTCAAATGAATGGGGATAACTTTTATGAATTCTTCCTAATCTATAATAATTTTCCAACCCTAGAAAAAATTGTACCTCATAACATCTGAATGCCACTTGAAACTGATAAAATGATGCAGAATAATTCCCAATAATAATGCCTCTATTTATTTTTCTTGAAAACATTCTTTGGCTAAAAGACAAAAAACTTAATGTCTTTCAAACAACAATTTTGTTTCCCATGAAATTTGGACAAGAAGGTGATCAAACCCCTCTGAGTAAAACCCAGAAACCTTTTGAGCTCCAGCAACCCATACATCAGAATTTAGCTTCATTTGCAAATTGCGTTCATGAAAATTGAAGGTTTAAAATATCCCAAATGATAAGGTATTTTGGCATGCAAACTCGCCACACTGGGTAAAATTAGGTCATGGTCAAGCTCACAAAAGGATTTAGTACCAGATTGCAAAGGTTTTTAGATTTAATCATTTTCGTGAATTGGCATTTTTCAGGAGTTCAGGTGCTTTGGAAATTTGAAATTTCTCAAGTTCAAATTTCTAGGTAACAACATGCTCTAATTGGGGACGAGGATTGCAAAGGATGAAGTAAGGAATCTAGAATCTCATGCATAGACCAGTGCTTAGATTCCATGGGCAATAGAGTCAGAGAGAAAAGGGGAAAAGGAGCAAGAGGAAGCCAAAAACATAACAAAACAGGAAAAGGAATTAGACTACCAACACAACAAAAGCTCCTAATATGTACATGGTAGGAAGACCCTACCTCCAATGACTCCCAGATGATCATGAGAATCCATTAATGGGATGGGAGAAATAGCTACTCGAGTGAAAAAGAGAGGTGTACCCATGAAACATTTACAAATTTAGAAGCCATTTCAGGATTTCAGATATAGCTCTGGGATTTATGAACCAAGAAGACTCCCTGAATGATGTGTCAACACCGAACAACCACTTTGCATCGTAGACCTTGGAATCTTCTCCAACATATTCCTGCATGTTACCAACCATTTCCTCATGCGCTGTGGCAACAAATTGATATCCCATGCCTGAAAATAACTATTTGAATAATAGGAAGACCAATCATCAGGATCAAGTTGAAAATTTGCATTACAAATAATATTTTCATGTGGCTTAATAACACCCTTAACTGGAACAATCTCCTCTTTTTCTGTAAGATTAGACTCAACAATTTCATGATACATTTCATCCTCCCTGTCCATAATTTGCGGATTAGACATGACAACCTCTTCTCCACATAGAAATTCATCCTCACATGCATTGAGGCACTAGTTTAGAATATAAACAATATGAGGCTCATCACATGTGTCTATTTGACCACTTTAATCAAAACTATTATGACTACTTATGACACCATCTTCCAATTTTTGTTTAAAAATTTTGGCATCCAAATTTTTAAAATGAAAGGATTCAAGGATAAAATCATTTCTGACCTCTTCTTTCTACCATACTCCCATATCATCTTGCTCAGGAAATTTGAAGACTTCATATTCAGCTTACATGCACTTTGGAGAAAAGATATTCAACACCTCTTCTTTATGTTGTGTAGCCTCAATTTGCTCTTCATTAAAAGTGAATGCTTCCATCTCCGTGGTAGACAAGGACGACAAAACAACACCATTTGCATTACCCTCTTTACAATTTACATCATGGAAGGGTCGTTCATCTTCTTTGTCACTTGAGGGGCTTTCTAATTCATTATTATCTTCTTCATAGTGTGGATAATAAGCTTCAATTCTTTTATCCACATGAGGCTTAATTTCTAAATTACTTACCCCATCTCCAAAAAAATCCTTTGGATCAAGAACAGTGAGATTAAGGCATTCAACGGGAGGAGACTGTGCATTTTGGAAACCTACAGGCTAAAAATTTTGTTTATGCATGATAGACTTCTTCATAGGTTCACTACTTGCATTATTTACAACCTGATTTGCTTTCCAAAGACCACTTAAAATCAAGTCATCTTCAATTTTTGTAGCCTCTTGTTGTGCAACTTCAATGACATTTACTTTACACCGTTTCAAACAAAACTAAACATCTATATGCAATGAAGAAATAAAAGCAAAAATATAAAGTTGCTTACTTGGTTGAATGGAGGAAGGAATCTTTTTGAACAACCTGTTGAACCTATCCACAAAATCCTTGATGGGTTCACCCTCTTTCTTTTGTATATGGAAGAATTGACACAATAAAGTAGCTTCATCAACTGGACCTTTATATCTTCCCAAGAACTTATTCTTCAATGAGTCCCAATCTATAATACATTTATCTTCTAAATAATGAAACCAATCTACTGCAGGCCCAACAAGAGATTGAATGAATAATTGAACAGAAACATTTTCTTCACATACCCCCAAAACACCACATGCAACTGTGAATGCCAGAATGTGACCTTCTACATCTTGATGGTTTTCTCCACTGAACTTTTGGAAGATCTTTCTTGATCCTTCATGTAACGATGAATATCGTGGCAAAGAAAGAGGTCCAAAGTGACTTCCCCTGGCCGAGGAGAAACCAATGCCATCATGCAAATCTGAAAATTAAATAAGAAAGAGTCTTCACTAGAACAAATTGCTTTTGAATACTTTCTACTTCATAGAGCTGCCAGCCTCTGTCCTTGGGGAGGCACCTTTAAATTTCTGGGGAAAAACAAGAGCACCATTCTTTAATTTTGAATCCCCTATGGAGTCGCCAAAAATCTGTTGGTTAACAGATTTGTCACTTAGCTTTTATACTCTCTTGCCCACAGCAATGACAATCTAACCAACAGTTGAGTCACTTGCAATGTTACTTGCAAGTGCTCTCTGCTTATTTTACAAGGCACAACTACCTTCTGTAGATATGCAATGAATGGAAAAAATGTATGCTTTTCACCAGAAAGAAGAAAAGACAAACTAACATCTATCCATAACCATGAAAATAGATGCGATTGATTAAACTTAATATGAAGAGGATGCAGATCAATGACACAAATTTCTTCTATTCTACACCCACGAACAATACTTAGGAAAAGAATGAACAATAGACCCTTTCAATAGATGAGTCAATATAAATTCAAAGCCTCAGAAATAAACACATACACAGTCTAATATAACAGAATAACACTAAAGAGTAATTACAAAGAAGCATAGTTCATTGCAATCAAAAGAAAACATTAATAAATTCAAATATTCAGAAATATCCCCTTTATTCCTCCAATGCCAAAATGTGAGGGTCATCCCACAATAATGGGTTACACTTTTTGGCCAAACTTGACATTGAAATCAACATTTTGAACTAAATCTTCACTTTCTAACACCTATAGCTGCTAAACAATTAGGAATTTGAAGATGATGCAAACTAGTGATTTATGAGATTTTGTTTGTAGATTCTAAATATATATTTTTTAAAAAAATTGGAGTTAAATTGTAAAATTTTTTGTGTCTCCTTTGATAACTAGTTTTTAATAGTAAACAACATTTTTTTAAAGTGATGTGTATTCTGTAGCTTTTGAATTTAGATTGGTAACACCGATATATAGGGCATGCATTTGGTTTCATAATGTTTTGTTGAATTTATTTTTTTTAATTAAGTTTTGAAGTCAAACCAATTATAATTTAGACATATGTGTATTCCGTAAAACATAACTTATTCTGTATGTATCAAAATTTTTATTTTTTTTGGTTGAAACAAGGACAACAATACCTAGGGTATAGATATTTTTTAGAATTTTTTTCACTAATCTACTAATTTTCCATGTGTGTAGAACAAAGAACTTGATGTTTGGTGAAAAACCTACATTCACAAGAAATAATAAATAAATATAATAATCAAATTAAAATATTTAAAATTATATTTTTTGGGAAGCTTATAATAAGGACTGTAACATACTTACAAAACATAAATTTTAAATGAATTCATTTGATCCCCCAAAAGGTAGATCAAAGTGTTTTTTTATCTCCATTTTGATATGTGTAGAGGAGACTCCATTATAGGTATGGTTTAAAACTAGCAGGGTTCTATCAAACCCTCTTCAATTAAAATCCTTTAAATGAAACCTTTCAAGGTTTAAGTCATTATATTTTTCTAAAAATATGTGATTTCACCAAAAATTAGGATGTCCCAGAAAGTGTAACCCATTATTGTGGTAGCACCCGTGAGTTCACAAACTCAACACCCCTGTATAACAAAATTGTGTTGAAAAGAAAACTAAGTTGCTCCCCTTGTTCTAGAATAGCTGGAAGAGATCCTCTTGAATGAAGCTCTGATAAGTTTTTAAAGGTTTCCTTTTCACCTCTGTAACCGATTCTTGGAAGGTAAAAATGAAAGGAAAATAATAACCCTTCCTCTTCTCGTAACAGCTTCTTGGAAAGCAATACCAATTCCTTTTGTTTCTTCCCATATGGTAACTGCTTCTTGGAAAACTCTTCTGTAAGATTAATTTACAAAATGACTTTTCCACTTCACTAGGCCTTTTCAAACACATGTAATTGCTACAATATAACCACTTTACATTTTCCTTCAATTTTCACTTTTACACTAACATTAGTATTGTTTTCTTTTTAAGTTTAATGATTTGAAGAGATCTCCATAATGTTTCTTTATTGTATTGTTGGATATCCTTGGCCCACATGAAGATACTATTTTAAATATTTAAATCTTCATCAAAATGAAACTCTTCCACAAAACATACTCTTTCAAACATATGGTAGGTTGTGTCATGTATGCTAGGTGCCCAAAAATTGTAATTTCTACACATGTGTCCCCAAGTTTAACTTGACAAGCATCTTTTCCATTTTTTCTTCTCTAAAAACTCTCCTTGGTCATGGATTGCCAGAGAGAAGGCTTTGTTTCCATCTATCCTATTGATATAATGTTTCACTCTTGTCAAAGTTTCTGTTGCTACAAGTTTTACTTGAAGACTTGAACCATTTAGCAAAGGAATTTATAAATAAATGAAACTCAAATCCCTGATTCGTACTTTCATTGCAGACTAATCATCCATAATAGGACTTCCTCCTTGAATGCTTGTTTCTACCTCAAGAACTATTCCAGTAATTGATCCCCCAAGGTCTGAACTCATAGAATTTCTTGTTCGATCTTCACATAACTGATCATAAGATTCAAGATTTTCTCCTTCATTATCTTTACTACATCTAGACTTAACCTTATCCCCTGGATAGGAATTGTAATAAATGAAGGATCAGGTTTTATAAAAGTTTTGAAGCTTGTACGCAATTTGTGAGCTCTCATAACTTGTGAGCGATGACAACATCTACTGCAAATTGCCTCCGTATCAAAAACACTACCAATTTCATTCGCTTGAAAGTTTCTAAAGCCAATTTAATAGTCATTTTGTACATATCCTACATTCGTTGTGTTTCATGAGACCATATTTCTTCGAAGCATTTTGTCGAACAGTTAATGTGCTTTGAATATGTTGTTGCAAATATGTGCCTAATTGGTGTTGTCATTGATGTCAACATATCCTTGTTGTCATTGGTGTCAATTGTATCCCATTGTAGAAGACTTATATGTTGAGGATATTGAGAAAATTAGCCTCTCTGGAAGAAACGAGTGAGTTACATATCTCTTTGTAAAAGACAATGAAGACAATGCAGTTTAGTGAAGAAGATTGCTCCGCATTTCTAGTGGGAAGAAGATCAGAGTTTGCGGACCAAAGGGTTGTGTAGAGGATAGTCTGAAGTTGCTCTAGTCAAGATTTGAGAGGTTCGCATGAAGGATTAATGAAGTTATGGCCATTTGAGTAGAACTGAGTTTTGTAGTTATTCAGAGGTGACAGACTGATAGAGATTTGGTTTGGATTGATCCGCATTGGAATATTATGATCTGCGGATCCAAAGGTGTGTTTGGGATGTCAGTGTGTATCCTCAACTCAAGTGGTTCATGGTTTGGAGGTCCGCAAGCAATCTTTCTAGTGTGACAGTCATGACAATTGGTGTTCTTGTGTTCTTGAATGAAGGTGCAAGTGTTTCTGGTGATTTAAGGTGGTGCTGTTGTTCTTTTTGATTTCATTGTGCTTGTGGTGGTCTCTGGATCATTTGCCTATTTTGTTGGTGGTCCGCATTGAGGATCGAGCTCATGGATGAAAATTTCTCCTTAGGTGTTGATGTTCTTTCTAGTCTTGGCCGACTGGATGCTTTGTGCATACTACAGATGATCTAAGAGAGGTTCTATGAAGTGTGGCATGTTGTTCAAGGAAGATTTGGATCCTAGCTATGTTTGGCTGATAGTATAGTGATTCGTATTAAGTCAGATGTTTGTAGTGCCGACCTTGATGTTTATTCCAAGGTTGATAAAGCATATAAATATGTGTGGTTGAGTTGTGGAAGTGTGTCCTTGTGCGAAAATGATAAGATCCTAAGAAAGGAAAAAGGCAGAGTAGAGAAGAAGAAGAGCATAGGAGGAAGAGTAGTAAAAGATGAGGAGATAGCAGAGAAGTGTTTGGGGGTAGAGCAGAAATATTGTGAGCTTCAACGGAACTATACCTTGGCATGAAATAGATGTTGTTTCTTAGTTCAATCTTTCTTTGTTAATCATACATTTATCTTGTAGGAAGTGAGCCTCTTTGAGCAGTGAGGTTAGGGCAGTGCACTTGAGGAAAGTTCCTTTCCATTTTCTATTCTTTTAACATAGAATAAATCTTGTGGGTTAACCCCCACCGTGGTTTTTCCCTTAACCGGGTTTCCACGTAAAAATCTTGGTGTTATGTGTGTTGATTTTTATTTCTACTCATGTGTTGTTGATTCATGCTTTCATGGTTATATCATTCACCTATTGATAAGTGGTAAAGAAGTTTAATTACAGCAAAGGATAAAAGTTTTGAGACAACTGATTCACCCCCCCTCTTAGTTGTTTGCTTTAATTTCAACAATTAGTATTAGAGCCAGTTCCTCTAAAAGAAGCTTGACCGCTTGAGGAGATCCAAGATGTTGACTTACAAGAAGTATAGTATGAGATTTGATGGAACAAATTACTCTCTGTGGAAGAGTTGCATGGAGTGCCATTTGCAATGCATGGGTGATGCTTATTGGTTATAACTAAGGATGAGTATAAGCCTCTGAAGAAAGGTCCTTCAACTCCAGATCAACTCAAAGATGCTAAAAACAACATTTGAGCTAAAGAAGCTTTTTTTGAGTACCCTGACTGATGCAGAAATGACAAATGTCCTGGAATTGAAAACTACTCATGAAATCTGGAAGAAGTTGGAAACTCTATACGAAGGTGATGAATATGTCAAATGTGCTAAGTTACAGAGCTTGAAGGGTAGATACGAAAGTTTGAGGATGAGTGAAGATGAAAACATCACTTCCTACATGCAGAAAGTGAATGAACTTGTGTACAATATCAGGTATGTTGGTGGAACACTAGAAGAATCAGAGATTGTTGGCAAAGTGCTCAGATCCTTACCTGCTTCATACAAGCATAGAGTTGCCACTATTAAGGAGATTAGGACTGTGACAACTATTACAAGAGATCACTTGGTTGGTAATCTCTTAGCATTTGAAATGAGTGAGTTTGGTGATTGTCTTCCAAAATCTAAATCTGCATTTAAGGCCAGTGTTCTTGGAAAGTAAAGTATTGATCTAGGTGAAATCTCTTCAAGAAGAATAACCAGATTTGAGAAGGCAAGGAAGGATCTTGAAGAAGATGAATCAGAGCTTGAAGAACTTGAATCTCTTTTTGCCAAAAGACTACCAAGAGGATCCAGTAAGTATGAAGGAAAGTTGCCTTTCAAATGTTTTTCTTGCAGTAAGATTGGTTATTTTACTTCAAGATGTCCGGAGAGGGTTTCAAAGCCAAACCCTAACAGACCTAGGGTTAAGAAGAAATGCTACTATGTCCAAGAAGCTACTGAAGAAGGACTCACTGATGATGAATTTGATAAGGGAAGTACATGGGTGTTCATTGCCATCAAAGAAGAAAATCCAGTGCCTATTGAATTTGCTAGCTGTGCGAATGTGGAAAGAGCCTTGGCTGCTCAGGTTGAAGAAAAGGATGAATGGGTAATTGACAGTGGATGCTCTCATCATATGACAGTTGATAAGAGTAAGTTTGTAAGTATGGAAATGTATGAAGGTGGAATTGTGAAGCTTGGAGGCAATTCAGCTGGTAGAATTAGTGGCAGAGGATCCATCTCTCTTGATGGTAAGAATAACACTAATGATGTTTTGTATGTAGAAGGATTGAAGCATAATCTTCTCAGTGTTGGACAGTTGGTTGACAAGGGATATGATCTCTAATTCAAGGATGGTAAATGTAGAATTTTGGAAAGCTCTGGAACTAAGATTGCATCTGGTACATAGACTAGAGGTAACATGTTTCATTTAAGTGGTACTGGTAAAAGTTGTTTGATTTCTCAGATTGATCAGAGTTGGCTATGGCATAGGAGAATGTGTCATGTAAACTTTGACAACATTGTCAAGATAAGTG
Organism: Cunninghamia lanceolata; assembly: GCA_027924645.1. Classification (NCBI taxonomy): domain Eukaryota; kingdom Viridiplantae; phylum Streptophyta; class Pinopsida; order Cupressales; family Cupressaceae; genus Cunninghamia; species Cunninghamia lanceolata. Next base: position 4,023,409 of record BSBN01000395.1, on the reverse strand, counting down.
CTACTCAGGCTGTGAGAGATCTTCCAAAGATTGTAAAACCTACTAATAGCATGTGTAAGGAATGTCAGTTGGGCAAACAAAGCAGAACTGCATTCAAGAGTAAAGAACAATCTTCAAGTGGATTGTTGGAACTTGTGCACACTGATTTGTGTGGTCTTGCCAAGGTTAGGAGTTTGCAAGGAGATAGATACTTTATGTTGCTGATTGATGATCACTCCCAGATGATGTGGGTCACTTTCTTGAGAGAGAAATCAGAGGCTCTTGACAAATTCAAAGTGTTTAAGGCTAGGGTGGAGAATGAGATTGGTGTGAAGATAAAGTGTCTGAGATTTGACAGAGGTGGAGAATTTACCTCCGGTGAGTTTAATACATTTTGTGAAAAGCATGGAATAAGAAGACAGTTGTCTGATCCTAGGACTCCTTAGCAGAATGGAGTTGTGGAAAGGAAGAACCAAACTATTCAAGAGGCTGCTAGAACCATGATGATGGAAGAAAATGTTCCACATGTCTATTGGAGAGAGGTTGTAGGTACTACTGTCTACACTCTTAACCAGGTGCAGATTAAAGGTAACTCTGGTAAAACACCTTATGAACTGTGGTCTGGTAATGCTCATTCTGTGAAATATTTCAGAGTTTTTGTTAGTAAATGCTATATCAAAAGAGATGAAGATCTAGGCAAGTTTGATGCAAGATGTGACGAAGGAATATTTTTGGGTTATTCTAATCAAAGCAAGGCATACCGATGCTTTAACAAGAGATTGAAAAAGATTGTTGAAAGTGCTAATGTCAAGGTTGATGAGAGCAAGGAGAGACCTTCAAGGTTTTGTGGATATGAATCAGATGATCAAAATGAAAGCCCAAATGAAGGATAACAAGTTCAGTTTACTCTAGAGAATCCAGTGACTCAAGAAGTTAATGCAAATGTTGAGGAACAAGTTCAAGAATTAGAAGTTGAAGAAAATCCCAAAACTCCTAGGTATGTAAGATTGAATCATTCTAAAAATCAGATAATAGGAGATAAAAATAAAGGTGTTCAAACTAGAAGAAGAATTGCTGAAGAACAAGAGGAGTATTGTCTGATTTCAAAGATTGAACCAAAATCAGTGAATGAAGCTTGTAATGATGAAAGTTGGGTAAAAGAAATGAAAGAAAAATTAATGCAAATTGAAAAGAATCATACTTGGGATCTTGTTCCTAGACCTGAAAACAAAAATATAATTAGAACTAAATGGGTCTTCCAGAATAAATTAAATGAAGATGGTTAAGCTGTGAGAAACAAAGCAAGATTGATTTGCAAAGGTTACTCTCAAGTAGAGGGAATTGATTTTGAAGAAACGTTTGCTCCAGTGGTAAGAATTGAAGCAGTCAGATTATTTCTTGCCTTTGTTGCTTATAAAGATTTCAAAGTTTACTAGATGGATGTCAAGTCAACATTCCTGAATGGAGAGTTGGAAGAAGAGGTCTACATTGACCAACCAGAAGGATTCTAGTTGTCTGACCAAGAAGATAAGGTCTACAGATTAAAGAAAGCATTGTATGGTCTTAAACAAGCCCCAAGAGCCTAGTATGCAAGATTAGCTAAGTATCTGTTAAAGTTAGGCTTTAACAAAGGCACTGTTGACAGTAATTTTTACTTCAAAATTGATCATGAACATAGCTTGATTGTTGAGGTATTTGTTGATGACATCATCTTTGGTGGAAATGAGAGTATGTGTAAAAAATTTGCTGATCAGATGCAAAGTGAATTTGAGATGTCCATGCTGGGTGAAATGAATTTCTTCTTAGGTCTGCAAATCATTCAATTAGAAAAAGGTATCTTCATATCTCAGTCTAAGTATGTGAAAGAGTTGTTGAAAAAGTTTGGAATAGAGGATTCAAAACTAGTGAGTACTCCTATGGTAACCAGATGCAAGTTGAGTAAAGATGATGATTCCCCTAAGGCATATCAGAAAAGGTATAGATCAATGATTGGAGGACTGCTTTATTTGACTCATACCAGACCTAATATTATGAATGTAGTTAGCCTTGTCGCTAGGTTTCAAGCTAATCCTAGAGAATCTCATGTTGTAGCAGTCAAAAGAATTTTCATATATCTAAAGGGAACATTTGAATATAACTTATGGTATCCTAAGGGTGATGATTTCACTCTTCATGCATATACAGATGCTGATTGCGTAGGAGACGTGGACGACAAGAAGAGTACTAGTGGAGGTGCATTTTTCTTGGGAAAGAGATTGGTTTCTTGGTTGACCAAAACCTAGGAGGCAATATCTCTATCTACTGCAGAGGCAGAGTACATAGCAGCAGCAAATAATTGTACTCATGTTTTGTGGATGAAGCAAATGTTGAAGGATATCAGAGTTGTGTTTGAAGAACCTGTCACAATCTTCTATGATAATTCAAGTGCAATAAACATTTCAAAGAATCTAATGTTGCATTCAAAGACAAAGCATATATCCATCAAGTTTCACTTTTGGAGAGAGAAGGTAAATGAGAATGAAGTTAGATTGGAGTTTGTTTCATCAAAAGATCAGATTGCAGATATCTTCACTAAGCCTCTACCTAAGGATACTTTCGAGTATCTCAGAGTGATGCTAGGGGTTATTACCCCTCCTATTCAGAACTAAGGTGTACTAATGTGCATTAGTCTGGTGGAACTCATAGTTATATCTTGTGATCCAGATTGATGTTAAGGGGATACTACTTAGGGTGAGTAGTCAGTATGTTATTTCTGGAGTTCAGTTTGGAAACCAAAAGGAGGAAAGATGATTGCAAATATGTGTGCTTTGCCATTGATGTTAAAGGGGGAGAGAAGTCATATGAAAAACTTGGAAGTAAATAGTTAATGGTGAAAGGGGGAGAAGTAAAGACAATGATTTTAGGTGTGATAAGAGAAAGGGGGGGAAGTTCTTGTCTTGATGGTTGAAACAATTTTTTCACATCATATGTTGCCCTCAATGACAAAGGGGGAGATTGTTACAAATATGTGCCTAATCGGTGTTGTCATTGATGTCAACATATCCTTGTTGTCATTGGTGTCAACTGTATCCCATTGTAGAAGACTTATATGTTGAGGATATTGAGAAAATTATCCTCTTTGGAAGAAACAAGTTACATATCTCTTTGTAAAAGATAGTGAAGACAGTGCAGTTTAATGAAGAAGATTGCTCCACATTTCCAAGGGGAAGAATATCAGAGTCTCCAAACCAAAGGGTTGTGTAGAGGATAGTCTAAAGTTGCTCCAGTCAAGATTTGAGAGGTTTGCATGAAGGATTAATGAAGTTATGGCCATCTAAGTAGAACTGGGTTTTGCAGTTGTTCAGAGGTGACAGAGTGATAGAGATTTGGTCCAGATTGATCTGCATTGGAATATTATGATCTGCAGATCCAGAGGTGTGTTTGGGATGTCAGTGTGTATCCTCAACTCAAGTGGTTCATGGTTTAGAGGTCTGTAAGGAATCTTTCTAGTGTGATAGTCATGACAATTAGTGTTCTTGAGTTCCTGAATGAATGTGCAAGTGTTTCTGGTGATTTATGGTGGTGCTGTTGTTCTTGTTGATTTCATTGTGCTTGTGGTGGTCTCTGGATCATGTGACTATTGTGTTGGTGGTCCGCATTGAGGATCGACCTTGTGGATGAAGATTTCTCCTTGGGTGTTGATGTTCTTTCCAGTCTTGGCCGACCGGATGCTCTGTGCATATTGGGGAGATCTAAGAGAGGTTCTATGAAGTGTGGCGTGTTGTTCGAGGAAGATTTGGATCCCATCTATGTTTGGCCAACAATATAGTGATTCACATTAAGTCAGATGTTTGTAGTGCCGACCTTAATGTTTATTCCAAGGTTGATAAAGCATATAAATATGTGTGGTTGAGTTGTGGAAGTGCGTCCTTGTGCGAAAAATGATAAGATCCTAAGAAAGGAAAAAGGTAGAGTAGAGAAGAAGAAGAATAGAGGAGGAAAAGCAGTAAAAGATGAGGAGGTAGCAGAGAAGTGTTTGGGGCTAGAGAAGAAATATTGTGAGCTTCAACGGAACCATACCTTGGCATGAAATAGATGTTGTTTCTTAGTTCAATCTTTCTATGTTAATCATACATTTATCTTGTAGACAGTGAGCCTCTTTGAGTAGTGAGCTCTGGGTAGTGCACCTGAAGGCAAGTGCCTTCCCATTTTCTATTCTTTTAAGAGAGAATAAATCTTGTGGGTTAACCCCCACCATGGTTATTCCTTTAACCGGGTTTCCACATAAAAATCCTGGTGTTATGTGTGTTGATTTTTATTTCTGCTCATGTATTGTTGATTCATGCTTTCATGGTTATATCATTCATCTGTTAATAAGTGGTAAAGAAGTTTAATTACAACAAAGGATAAAAGTTTTGAGACAACTGATTCACCCCCCCTCTCAGTTGTCTGCCTTAATTTCAACATATGCTTCCACATTTCACATACATGTCAATTAGAGCATTACCATCCATAATATTTGACAAGAAGCACCATGACATTACACTTTGATGAATGTCTATAACTTGATCAAAAGCTTTCATTTGACACAGGCTTGAAGAATGCTGACGCAAGTCATGGATTGGGCTTTACCTCTGCACAAAACATCTTTAATCTTCATAGTTTTTGCAAGAAGAGTTTTCTCTATTCCTAGCCCTCCGTATAGGATAACTCCCTTTGGAGGTTTTATACTAGCTTCATACAATTCTGGATGGGCCAGAGGAAGCTCTACCGCTTCTTTAATTCCTTGAACTTGAGCATCGAAACATCCAATGCTAGTGTATGACTCTCAGTGGTTTTTTCTCAACCTCCATCACTCATGACACTATGGGATTTACTTCATCTTGTAAAGACCAAGTATAGTAGTATTTTTTCTAGATGTGTGAGGCTGCATTTCTCTCATCATTCAAGTTCTCTGTAGAAATATCTTGTATTTTTTGAGGCCAAATGTTTCACACAAATGTGTTTTGAACAGGATTAGCCAGCCTCACACAGTTTCATTCCTAACCAATTTTAGAATTTCAATACAATCCATGCTCTTAAAGCAACTCTGTATTCACAAATTTATAGTCAATTCCAATATTATGATCATTACCCTATGAGGAGACGTTAGAAATAAGAATTGGGTTTACAAATGCGAATAGATATTTAGTGTTGTTCTACGAATTGCGCATAAATCTGCTGAGGAATGGCCAGGCGAATGAAAGATTCACAAGAGAAGGTCATCCAAAATGAGGGTTCGAGAACCTTAACATTCCCCAACAAAGAAGAGTCAGCAGTCTTTCAAAAACTTGAACCTCCAAAATCCCTGACAATGAATTCGGTCAAGCTATCGACATTTGTTTGAACTTTTGAACTTATAATATAAAGAGTTCAGAAACTTGGAAGACCTCTGACAATGAAGAGAGTTGGGTGTTTGTGAAATTCAAGAACTCTTTGAAGTGCCCATACACAAAGTTCCAAGCTTTTCAAATTCTCATATGAAATAAAGTGACTTTAATAAAGCCTCTTAGACTTTACAATATCTAAATCTTCTAACTCGTCAAATGAAGGGGGATAACTTTTATGAATTCTTCCTGATCTATAATAATTTTCCAACCCTATAAAAATTTGTACCTCATAACATTTGAATGCCACCTGAAACCGATAAAATGATGCAGAATAATTCCCAATAATAATGCCTCTATTTATTTTTCCTCAAAAAATGATTTGGCTAAAAGATGAAAAACTTAATATGTTTCAAACAACTCTGTTTCCCATGAAATTTGGACAAGAAGATGATCGAACCCCTTTGAGTAAAACCCATAAACCTTTTGAGCTCCAGTAACCTGGATGTCAGAATTTGGCTTCATTTGCAAATTGCGGTTGGGAAAATTGAAGGTTTAAAATATCCCAAATGATAAGGTATTTTGGCATGCAAACTGGCCACACTAGGTAAAATGAGGTCATGGTCAAGCTCACAAAATGATTTTGCACCAGATTGTACAGGTTTTTAGATTTAATTTTTCATGATTTGGCATTTTTTCAGGGGTTCAGGTGCTCTAGAAAATTGAAATTTCCGGGTGACACAATTATTCATTAGGATTCACCAAGATTTTATAAAAATTTCTAATAACAAGCATAAATTCGCTAAGAAATTTAATATTTTTCTTAAAAAAGGAAAGATTCACTAGGAAAATTATAGCACTTAGCTAGGATTTGCTAGGATTTTATAGGTTTTTTTAGGGGGTTCCTTAAAGTTATCATTGGTTCTTGTCATGTGTGGGTGATTGAATGACCATTATGGAGTCATGATTGTGCTAGTATCACAACTTTTGATAGTGTGATTGTGGGAACTTCATTATGAAAGGAAATGCTAATATTTATAGATTCTAATAAGAAATTGTGTACTTTCTTGTGAATGATGCATTTGGTTGTGAAAGAGATGATTTATCATTCATATGCATAATTTTTAGAGGGAAAGTGATGTGGTAATTCTCGCAAAAGATGAACCTTGCATTGTGTACCCTTATTTGTGTGTATATCATATTGCAAGAATAAATACTTTCTTACTCCCTTATTATATTTTGAATCGTTATCTCCATCCTTTTTGCATGGTAACTATAAATGCTTGCACAATGTGCATCTTGCATTGGTATACTGTGACTGTATATCATTATGTTGTGAATTAGTTATGTAGGTGCATGAAATAATTTTTTTTCATTGATGGAATAGACCATTTGGGTAATGATTTAGATCCTCAAACTGTATTTTTCCTAAGATTAATGAGGGTATTTAGGTGCAACCTTGCATTATGAAAATTGAAAAATTGAGAAAAGGGTTGTGTTGGGTCATGTGCATGGAATTCATAAAGAATTGTTGTGTAGTGGTAATGGAAGCATTAATGAATACTAGATCTTAAGACTCTAACTTATCTATTGCATTGTGTGTATTTTGGATTGTAAAGGAATGATGCAATGAAATATTTATTGGGTCAATAGGTTGGTTAGAATAGAGTCCCCAAATTCACTTCTATTAGTATTTGAATGTCAATCACTCCATGATGTGTGTGGATGTGTTGAAATATTTTGCCTATAAGTCAAGTTATGTTCCTAACTTAATCATGGTTTGTTAGATGATTGCTATTGTGTGACAATTTGTGTAGCTATATGCTAATACCCTTGAATATGATAATTAGTGAAACACCATTCATGCAAAGAAAGGAAAATTCTAGTGAATTCCATTAGTGGTTTTTATAGAAGACCTTGAAATGATTTAATTGCATGATGATGTATGAGAAAATTTGTTTTAAAACTAAGTAACAAATGGAAAAAGTACTCATGTTTTGTGTTCCTTTAGGTTTGTGTTGCGTTAGGAAACATTGGTTTTTGGATGGAGTTAGCAATTTTAGAAATTGTTGTATGGTAGAAGTGTGATGAAACATTAGCTGCTTGGAAACCTAAGTTATTCTTAGTAAGGGTGCAAGTGAATATTTATGATCTTATGTTTTATAACGTGGTTGTAGTCTTGAAGACTCACTTGCATAGTACTATTTGAGTGCATTCTATAACTCACCTTAGATTTTGGATATCTTGGTGTAGTGCAACTTTTGGCTCCCTTACTTGTGAAGTTAGAATTAGTCACATAGTGTGTAAAGTGTAAATTCAAGATTGTGATATTTTCTTTTGTCGTTAAATTTTCTATTTGTCTGTAAGGAATAGCATTGATTAATTATCTTGTTTATGAGTAGTCTAGCCACCAAAATTTTATATTTGTTTATCTTGTGACTTTATGGTCATGCTTAATTTATCATTGAAATTGAGCTCATTTATTGCCTTATTGCTGAAATTTATATTCCTTCTACTTTGGTGCTATTTTCTTTATTGTGGTGGCTATACTAAAATGTTTGAGTTTCTAGTCATGTATCATGTAATGTTCTTCTCTACCATGTCCAAGGTGGTTTTCTAGTGGATTATATAAGGGAGTAAATCATGGAGAATGCATGGGTTCTTGATTATTGTTTTTGTTAGAATAATGGTGGTGTAAGTTCCTTGTACTCTTTTGAAATGTGAGTGACTGTTGTTTGAAGTGCTTGAAAAAATCTACGAATTGTATTTGTATTCACCTGGATCACTTGTTATGAGTGAACATGCAAGTTTGTGTAAATTTCATGTATGTATGTTAGTGAATGATGTACAATGAATTCAAAAATGAGATTAATCATTATTATATGCATGTTGATCATGTGATTAATTTATGCTTGAAATACTTAGTAAAAGTTCAAAGTTGTGTCACACTTCATGCCAACTTATCAACATAAATAAATTTAAGTATTTCCAACTAAAAGTCAATTTTGGTGAAACATATGTTCTAGATCTAGATTCATTCTAGCTAAATTAGATCTAGGCCACAACTTTTCTAGCTGGAACCATCCACTAAAGCATATGTAGCATCACTTTGGGGATAATTTACTAAATTAATGAATTTATTTGGAAAAAATGATGTTCTAACAACTCGTACTTGTGCAAATAATCATTTTAAAAGAATCTAAAAATACCCTTTTGTAGATCTATAAGTCTACTTTGTAAAAATATAATTTTTAAAAAATTTTAATTATTGTTTATATTTTATTTTTTATTTATACTAAAAGTAGGTCATAAGCAGTAAAATATGATGTTGATTGTACTCTCAAGAAAAAATAGTAAACTTTATAAAAAAAATTGAAAAAAATATGAAGCACTAGAGGAGAGATTCCATGTCGAGATGATATGTTTTTTTTCCTATTTTGGATAAATAGTTAAGACAAAAGTTGGTGTCTCATCAAAATAGTTGTGTTTTCATTACACATAACTTCCAAGATTTATTTAAAAATACATATTTATCAAAATGGGGAAAAAATTAATCTTTGAACTAAAGTCTCGAGTTATGAATACACAAAAAAAACAGAAGGAAAATAAATGAAATTTACTATATAAAGTGCAACGTCCCATTCAACATTATTTTTTAGCATTTTATCATCAACTAAATTATAGTGTTAATTTTATTTATTTATTTTTTGATCAGTAAGGAGGGATTATTTAGGCTAGCCCCACAACAACAGAGATCATAGTGGGGACGTCCTCCTCATCCACATATTCAACTTATATTACTTATTCAACATAGAGACCATAATGGAAGTCAAAGAGCCACAACTTGGAATTCCAACTATAGATGTCACTTGGGGGATTCAAACTTGGATCTCCATCTTGAGAACCTTATGGCCTTGCCATTTAAGCATAACTCCTTTGACAATTATAGTGTCCATTTTATAAAATACTAGTTTAAATAATTTAAAAAAAAAAATACAAACATAAAATACACTAAAAAATCTACATTTTATTAGTTTACATCATTTTAAAATTTACAACATATATGCCATTTTGTAGTGATTCAAGTTCAAAAGTTAGATAAGTGTTGGCTATTTCCATTATAAAAGTGTGACACAACTGTTTCAATCCAAGAAAGCTCAATCACCTACTTCAAAACTCCTTTCATTACAATGTTGGTCAGTTTGTTGTTTCATTTGATTCTATTCCATGCCCGAATTCTCTTTGAGTCCTAAGAGTACCTATTGTTCATGATTCATGTGTTCTTCCTCAGCTTGAACTCTTAGTGTTACCTTCAATAATGATGTGATGGATGGGGGATGGTATCCATATGATGCAGGAGCATCCGAGTGGACAATCTATCCCGCATCACCCAAAAAATGCATAGTTTAGTTTCTCTAATTTTTGGTGTGTGTTGCAGAGACTTGTAGTTCTGTTTGGTTCGTGGTTAAATGCCAGGCATGGAGTTCATGTTCTAATCATGTATCAAATACTCCATTGGTGGGAATATTTCATATTTCCTAATGGCAGGAGAAGTTTCTTGCATTCCAAGGTGGGAGTTGCTCATCAGTGGGAGATGGATGCATTGGACAGACCCTAAAGATAGTCTCCTTGATGCGGCGAAGTTCGGTGAGACAAGTGATTTCGGGTGACGGGCTAGGGAGTCTCTTCGACTTCCTGAAGGTACTCAGTGATGGGGTCTGCCAAGCACTTTTCGGTGAGACCATACTATATCGATAAGACTCTAATCTCCGTCTCTTTGAAATTTCGAACAACTTAGCGGTGGGGACCACTTGTTAGACATAGCCTACATCGGTGAGATCACATCAACGGGACCGTGTATTTCAGAGTGACTACTTGGATGTCACTTCGACATCCTAAAGTCCCTTTGGTATTCAACAGACATCAAATTTTGATATGACAATGGATTTTGTAGTGATGGGTTTGGGTGTCTCTTCGACATCTCGATGGTTCTCAGCTGTGTGTGTCCGCTATGCTTGCTTTCACTTTTCGGCATGACATGCCTTTTCAGTGTGACTCAAATCACTGTCTCCTCATCTTGGCGAAGTTTAACCTGACCCTCAGTTAACTTGTCTTCATTGTGGACCCTGAGTTGAACCACGATTGGTCTGTGAATGGACAACCTGGCACCAGAGATGAAAGACTATGCTGAGCAAGTTTTGTAACGTGTCCAAGATGAATGAAGAGTACCATGAAGATCGTGGTGAAGACGTGCTTGCTATTATGGAAGAATTCATCAATAAGTTTGTAACCTATACCCTTGATGGAATCATATGCGCTAGTGGAGCTGTAATGAAGAATGAACGTGGGGAACACATGCAAAGTTGTAACTGTAGCCATTTATGGAGCATAAAAGCCATTATCTAGGAACTGTGAAGGAGAGCCCAGGAGGGGAATTTGGCCTCTGTTGTGATGTTGATGTTTTGATCTCTGAAGTGTTACTCCTGTAATGAGAACCTAGATTAGACCATATACTGTAATGTCCTCTGCATATTGTTTTCAATAAAGAAGATTGTGTTTTCTGTTTGATTGATGAGTTTTGTTGTGAGATTGACCAGCCTGATAAGGCTCCTCGATCTCAACTACATCAAGTGGTATCAGAGAAAGGTTTTCTCCTAAAGAAGGTGTTAAGAGAATTACAAAGTCCTAAGAGAAATTGTTGTGGGTAAGTGAGAAGAGGAAGAAGACCTGCAACTGCAGAGGACTTGCATAAAATGGCACAAAGAGGACAAGGCAAAGGAAGAGGGGCAAGGAGAGATGCAGACCCTATACTAGTGGAGATGCTGAGAGGAATTACAACTATATTGGAAGCTATTGAGACTACACAACGGAGAGGTCATCCTATTGAAGATGTGAGTGATGATGAAGAAGAGAAAGTTACAGCTGAAGGAGAAGGAGGCCAACCTGGGCTTGATCAAGGTGAAGAGAGGTTCATTAGTGCCATAACTAGAATCAATACTAGACCCCGTTTTGATCCTCCAAACTATGGTGGTAGTTTGAATTCAGATGAACTACTGGATTGGATCACTGAGATGGAGAAGTACTTTGATTTTTAAGGTACTGAAGAAGACAAGAAGGTGAAATATGCCTGTACCAAGATGAAAGGGCATGCATCCCTTTGGTGGGATCATTTGCAAACAGACAGACAGAGGAAGGGTAAGGAGAAGATAAGATCATGGTATCAAATGGTGAACAAATTGAAGGCAAAATTCATGCCTTCGGACTATCAAATAAATTTGTTTAGAAAATTACAGAACTTGAAGCAGAAAGACTCCAGTGTCAAGGAGTACACAGAGGAATTTTATAGATTGAGTATTTGAGCAGAGCACATAGAGGATGAAATAGAGCATGTTGTAAGATATCTAAATGGCTTGCAGATGTCTATACAAGATGAAATTAGTTTTCTCAGATTGTAGAGCATGGAGGAGGCTTATCAATGTGCTTTGAAGGCTGAGGAGAAGCTAAACTGGAAGCAACAAAATAATAATTGGGGTAGACGTAGAAATGCTCGTGGTAGAGGACATAGTAGTGGTGGAAGAGGATATGATGCAAAATAGAATGCAGATGGTACCTCTTAGACTCAAGAAGCTGGAGGTAGAGGAAACTTTTGAGGAAGAGGAGAATCCTTTTGACGGAGAGGAAACTTTGGAAGAGGAAGAGGTAGAGGCTTCACTGGTACATGCTATCAATGTGGAGAGATTGGGCATAGATCTTTTGAATGTCCACAAGTTCAAGGCAAAGGTAAAGGAAAGGATGCCAAAGTGCATGTGGCCCAAGCAGAAGAGGAGGAGATTGCAAAATCTTTAAAGAATGGAGAATATCTAGAGAATGGAGAATCCTTGATGATAAGGAAGATTTTGTTAAGCCCTGAGAAGGTAGAGACTGAACCAGTGTAGAGAAGGAATTTGTTTAGAACCAAATGTAAATCTAGTGGTAAATGTTTCAAGGTGATTGTAGACAGTGGTAACATAGACAACATTGTGTTTGAAGAAATGGTGAAGAAGTTGAAACTGAAGAGGATGAAACATCCCAGCCCATGCAAGGTTTCATGGTTGCAGAAGGAGCACCAATTAGTGGTAAGAGAACAATGTTTAGTTAATTTTCAAATTGGTAACTATAAGGATGAAATACTCTATGATATAATGCCAATTGATGTCTGTCATCTCTTGTTGGGAAGACTGTGGCAGTTTGATAAACAAGTTTTTCATGATGGTAAGAATAACACATATACTATTAAGAAGGATGGGTAGGAATTCACATTGCATCCTATGAAAGACAAGGATGAAGAGATTGAAGGCAGTTCTAGAGTGTGTTTTGTCTTAGGAAAGAAGTTCCTGAAGGATCTGAAAGAGGATGATGTTTGTTATGCATTCGTGGCTCAACCGTCACAAAGCTTGACAATTAAAAGAGAAGAAGAAGAGCTGCCAACAGAAGTTCAAGAGCTGATTGTTGAATACTCTGACATAATGATGAAAGAGTTGTCGAAGGGACTACCGCCAATAAGAGAAATCAGTCATTGCATGGATTTGATTCCAGGTGCAAGTTTGCCAAACAAGACACCATATAGAATGACATCACAAGAGAATGAGGAGATCAATAGACAAGTTCAAGAGTTGTTGGACAAGAGGCTGATCAGAAAAAGTCTCAGTCCATGCACTGTACCTGTAGTACTAGCACCTAAGAAAGGAGGTGAATGGAGGATGTGTACAGACTCATGTGCAATTAATAAGATCACCATCAAATATAGATTACCATTGCCTAGAATGGATGATTTAATGGACTATTGAAGTGGAGCAAGGTACTTCACAAAGATTGACCTGAAGAGTGGATATCATCAAATCAGAATCTTTGAAGGGGATGAGTGGAAAACAACATAAAAGATGAAGGATGGATTGTATGAGTGGCTGGTCATGCCATTTGGATTGACAAATGCACCCAATACATTCATGAGGCTGATGAATCAAGTGCTGAAGCCCTATCTTGGTAAGTTTGTGATAGTTTATTTGGATGATATTTTAATTTTTAGTAAAACAAAAGAGGAACATATAGAGCATATTAGGGCTATCTTGCAAAAGTTGAAAGAAGAAAAGCTAATGGTGAATCTAAAAAATTGTACTTTCATGAAGGAGTTAGTGTACTTGGGATTTGTAATCTCAGAAGAAGGGTTAAAAATGGACCCAGAGAAAGTAAAGGCTATTGTTGAATGACCATCACCAAGGAGTACTTTTGAGGCCCGTAGTTTTCATGGGTTAGCAAGCTTCTATAGGAAGTTTATAAGAAATTTCAGTGGGATTTGTTCTCCCATAATTGAGACAATGAAGGGAGTAAGAAAAGATTTCAAGTGGACAGTTGCAGTAGAGAAAAGTTTTTAATATTTGAAGACTAAGGTGATAGAGCAGCCGGTGTTAGTGCTGCCAGACTTTGGAAAAGTTTTCCAAGTTGATTGTGATGCAAGTGGAATAACAATAGGAGGAGTTCTCAGCCAAGAAGTAAGACCGATTGCATACTTTAGTGAGAAGCTAAATGAGGCAAAAAGAAAGTATTCAGTATATGATTAGGAATTTATGCTATAATCCAAGCATTGAAGAAATGGAGACATTATTTGCTGCCCAAGGAGTTTGTTTTATACACAAATCATCATGCTTTACAGTTCATTAACAACCAAGGTAAGCTAAATCAAAGACATATGAAGTTGGTTGAATTCTTGTAGAGTTATTCTTTTGTATTGAAACATAGGAGTGGGAAATCAAATAAGGTAGCTGATGCATTGAGTAAAAAATATCTCGTGACAAATGAAATGCAAGTAAATGTCGTTGGTTTTGATGCCATGAAAGAATTGTATGAAGTTGATGCTAATTTTAAGGAAGCTTGGAGTGCTTGTAATAATCCTCTTGAGAAGGATAGAACACCTTGGTTAGATTATTTCATTCAAGAAGGTTTGCTGTTCAAAGGAAGGAGATTATGCATACCTCAAGGTTCGATGAGGTATAATTTGCTAAAGGAGAAGCACATTGGAGATTTGAGTGGACATTTTGGTGTGGACAAAACACTAGCACTATTGAGTGAAGCATACTTTTGGCTAGGAATGGCTGCAGATGTGAAGAAGATGGTATAAAGATGCAGAGTATGTCAATATGCCAAAGGTGGGAGGCAGAACACTGGGTTGTATCACCCATTACCTATTCCAGAAAGACCATGGGAACACATCAGCATGGATTTTGTTTTGGGGTTGCCTCATACACAAAGAGGTAACGACTCTATTTTTGTTGTTGTGGATAGATTTTCCAAGATGGTACATTTTATTCCCTGTCAGAAAAGTAATGATGCTTCCCATATTGCTGCTTTATTTTTCAAAGAAGTTGTGAGATTGCATGGTTTGCCTAAGAGCATTGTGTCTGATAGAGATGTTAAGTTTGTTGGTCATTTTTGGCATACTCTATGGAAGAAGTTGGGTACCAATTTGTGTTTTAGTTCAGCATACCATCCACAAAGTGATGGTCAAATTGAAGCAGTGAACAAAAGTTTGGGAAATCTATTAAGATGTCTTGTTGGGAAGAAGCCAAACCAGTGGGATATGGTATTGGCCTAGGCAGAATTTGCTTACACTAACTCTGTAAATAGGAGTACAAGAAAGAGTCCTTTTTGCATCGTATATGGTTTCAGTCCTAGAGAAGTTGATGAACTTCAGGACAGTGTAGATTTGGGAAGATAGAGTACTATAGCATAAGATTTTGTTGAATACATTCATGATCTACATAAGGAAGTACAAGAGGAATTAATAAAAAGTGTCGCCAAGTATAAACAACAAGCTGATTTGCATAGAAGAGGGTTGGAATTTGAAGTAGGAGATCTAGTCTTGGCACAGTTGAGGAGAGAAAGGTTCCCACAGGGAACATACAATAAATTGAAGTGGAAAAGGATTGGACCTTGTAAGGTCTTCAGGAAATTTTCATCTAATACATATGAAATAGAACTTCCACCTAGCATAGATATTTCACCCATATTTAATGTGGCAGATCTGGTAAAATACTATGAAGGAGAGTCAAGTATGCAAGTAGAAATTAATTCAAACATGTAGGATGCAAGTGACTGGATTGATTAGATGCCTGAAAAGAAATTTGAGAAAATTGATCAAGTGATTGATTTCTGTATAGCCAAGAAACTAGGGGCAAAGAATATCTGGAGTATCTTGTTAGATGGAAGGATAAACCAATTAAAGATTCAACTTGGATGATAGCTTTAGAATTGGCCAAATTTGGTATTACACTACCAGATTGGTCAAAATGTTCTTGAGTCTCAGCCTCAAGGAACATTTCACTTGTACCTAGCATGTCTGATGCAGGAGCATCCGGGTGGACAAGCTATCTTGCATTGCCCAAAAAAATGTATAGTTTAGTTTCTCTAATTTTTGGTGTGTGTTGCAGAGACTTACTGTTCTGTTTGGTTTGTGGTTAAATGCCAGGCATGGAGTTAATGTTCTAATCGTGTATCAAATACTCCATTGGCGGGAATATTTCATATTTCCTAATGGCAAGAGGAGTTTCTTGCATTCCAAGGTAGGAGTTGCTCATCGGTGGGAGATGGATATATCAGACAGACCCTAAAGATAGTCTTCTCGATGCGATGAAGTTTGGCGAGACAAGTGATTTCGGGGTGATGGGCTAGGGAGTCTCTTTGACTTCCTGAAGGTACTTAGTGATGGGGTCTGCTAGGCACTTTTTGGCAAGACCATACTATATCGATAAGACTCTAATCTCTATCTCTTCGACATTTCGAACAGCTTGGCGATGGGGACCACTTGTTAGACATAGCCTACGTCGGTGAGATCACATCGGCGGGACCGTGCATTTTAGAGTGACTGCTTCAATGGGGACTTTGACATCTCGAAGTCCCTTTGGTATTCAATAGACGATGAATTTCGACATGACAATGGATTTCGTAGTGATGGGTTTGGGTGTCTCTTCGACATCCCGATGGTTCTCAGCTGTGTGTGTCTGCTATGCTTGCTTTCACTTTTCTGCATGACATGCCTTTTTAGTGTGACTCAAATCATCGTCTCCTTAACTTGGCAAAGTTTTACCTGACCCTCAGTTAACTTGTCTTCCTTGTGGGCCCCGAGTTGAACCACGATTGGTTTGAGAATGGACAACCTGGCACCAGAGATGAAAGACTATGCTAAGCAAGTTTTTTAACACGTTCAGGATGAATGAAGAGTACCACGAAGATTATGGTGAAGACGTGCTTACTATTATGGAAGAATTCATCAATAAGTCTACAACTTGCACCCTTGATGGAATCATACGCACTAGTGGAGTTGTAATGAAGAATGAACGTGGGGAACACATGTAGAGTTGTAACCGTAGCCATTTATAGAGCATAAAGCCCATTATTTGGAAACTGTTAAGGAGAGTCCCGGGGGGGAATTTGGCCTCTGTTGTGATGTTGATGTTTTGATCTCTGAAGTGTAACTCCTGTAATGAGAACCTAGATTAGACCATATACTGTAATGTCCTCTACATATTGTTTTCAATAAAGAAGATTGTGTTTTCTATCTGATTGTTGAGGTTTGTTGCGAGATTGACCAGCTTGATAAGGCTCCTTGATCTCGACTATGTCACCATATAATACCGTAAATGGGGACATATTTGAAGAACTATGGAAGCAAGTGTTATACCACCATTTTGCCAGTGGTAGCCAAGACACCCATTGAGATTGCTTGTCTAAAGTGAAACAATGTAGATACCCTTCCAAGAACTTATTGACAACCTTAGTTTGCACATCTAATTGAGGATGGTATGAAGAGATAAGAGCCAACTGAGTACCAAAATAAGATAATAAATTTGTCCAAAAGTTACTAGTAAATATTGGATCACGATCACTAACAATAACCCTTGGGGTACCATGTAACTTTTGTATATTCTCCATAAACACTTTTACAAATATACTTGCTATAAAAGGATGGCATAATACAATAAAATAGGCATATTTGGTGAGGTGATCCATTATTTCCATTATGATACTCTTACCTTTAGATCTTAAAAGGCTCATGATGAAATCCATAGAGACCTCTTCCCACCGTTGACTAGGAATTAGAAAAGAATAGGTGTCTTAATTATCTCCCCTTTATTTATTTAACATACCAAACATTCTACCACAATATTTTTGAACATCACCTTTAATCCCTTCCCAAAAAATATCTTGGTTGATTCAATGATATGTCTTCAAAAATCTTGAATGTCCTCCAACTGGAGAACCATGGAGCTCTTTGAGAATCTTGTGTTGAGGGTCAAATTATTACATAAGTATAATCTCCCTTTATACCACAAAGTCTTCATTCCAATAAAACCTATCTAAACCACTAGCATCATTTTGAAACTATTGAATGTGATTCCTTGTAGTAACATCATTTTTCCACTCAGCTTTGGCTTCTTCAATCCAATTTTCTTGTAATATTAAAATAGCACACAATAATGCCTCATCCTTCTCATCCTTTCTAGATAGTGCATTAGCTCCTATATTCTTCTTCCTTTCTTATAGACTATCTCAAATCCATAATCAAACATCTTGGTGACCCATTTTTGTTGTTCTTTTGAGGGTAAAAGTTGCTCTAGAAAATATTTTATGTTGTCATGATTTGTCTTAACTTTGAAGTGTCTATCCATCAGATATGGCCTCCATTATTTCACTACACGAAGAATAGCTAGCATTTTCTTCTCATAAATAGGTTTGAGTTGATTCCTACTCTTCAGATGACATCTTTCAAAAGTAGACAATGTAACTTCTTACATTAGATTTGTTCCTATACCATTTCCTAAAGCATCATAATCCATAATAATCTCCTTGGTGAAGTTAGGAGGTTCTAGAACTAGAGTGGTACACATAGCCTCATTCAGTCTCTCAAATGCTATATTAGCTAACCCATTCCACTGAAAAGTATCCTTCTTCACCAGAGCTATGAGGGGTGTTGTTGTGCGGCCATAGTTCTTTACAAATCTTCTATAGTATCCAGTGAGTTCTAGGAAACCCCTCAAGTTCTTAATGGTTTTAGGAATTGGACACTCCATCATAGCCTTAATTTTGTTTGGATCAAATTTTACTCCTTCATCAGACACTATGTGACCCAAGTATTCCACCTCTTTGAGACCAAAAACACAGTTGGAAGGGTTAGCATAAAATTGATGTTGTTTGAGAATTTTTAATGATTGATCAACATGGTGCAAATGCTCTTCCCATGTCTTTCTATAAATCAATATAGATCATCAAAGAACACTAATACAAACTTCCTTAGAAATGGCCTAAAAATGGAGTTCATCAAACTTTGAAATGTAGAAGGATCATTAGTAAGAAATAACATTACTATAAACTCATAATGGAACTCATGAGTAATAAATGTAGTCTTGGGAATATCTTCTTCATTAATTCTAATTTGGTAATATAACCTTATCTAAGGTCAATTTTTGTAAAAAAACATAGCTCCATTTATTCCATCTAGTAAATCATCAATGACTAGAGTAGAAAACTTATCTTTGATGGTGTACCTATTGAGTTCTCTATAGTCTGGACACATACACCAAGTGTCATCCTTCTTACGTACCATCACCACTAGAGACTTAGAATAAGAACTTTAGCTATGTTTGATAATACCTGCCTCTAGCATCTCTTGAACCATCTTCTCATTCTCATTTTTTTGCACATATGGATATTTGTAGGGATTGATATTGGGTGGCTAGATGCTTGGTACTAGTTGAATGACATGATCATGATCTGGGACTTTAGGAGGCAATCCTTTAGGCATCTCTCCAAAACCTACTAAATACTTATCTATAACTACTTATAGATCTAGTGGTGTAGAAACCTTTGATTGAAATGCTTCTAATGGAAATAGTTGGGCCACAAACCCATCTTCCCCCTTGTTAAGCATATTTTGCATTTGATGATATCTTACCATCTACGGAGACTTTTCATACAACTCTCTTAGTTCTACTATCCTTCGCTTTGAGTGAAAGTGCAAGAATAGTTCTTAGAAGTTCATCTTAATCATCCACAATGTAGTAATCCATTGTACTCCCAAAATAATATTTTCTACACCTATGGAGATAACAAACACTTGGAAATCAAGATTATAATCTCCCATGGATAATTTAATGCTATGGCATTTCCACGAACAACTAACAATACCCCCATTTGCAATCAAGACCTAAAATTTTGGGGTTGGATATATAAAACAATTTATATGAGTAGCTAACTTCTTGTTGATGAAGTTGTGAGTGCTTCTTGGGTCTATGAACATTGTTACTCTCTCATTCTTCAAGAAGCCCACCACCTTGAGAGTTGTGGGGTGCTAAATCTAGAAAGTGCATGGCAAGAGATGATTGGGTGAGTATCTCCTGATTTGTCATTTATCTCATTACTGCCATCTAATGTTACTTCTTCCTCCCCTTCTTCTTCATTTGGAGATTCAATGTAGAGCAATTTCTTTTCAACACATTTATTACCCCAACTATATTTTCTATCACTATTAAAACATAACCCTTTTTCTCTCTTCTCTTTAATTTGTTGCAAAGTGAATTTGGTAGGTTGTGGCAATGATTGTGTAGGAGAGATTATATATCTTATGGGTCATCCCACAATAATGGGTTACACTTTTTGGCCAAACTTGACATTAAAATCAACATTTTAAACTAAATCTTCACTTTCTGACACCTATAGCCGCTAAACCGTTAGGAATTTGAAGATGATGTGAACAAGTGATTTGTGAGGTTTTGTCTGTAGATTATAAATATATATATATATATTTTTAAAATTGGAGTTAAATTGTAAATATTTTTGCTTCTCCTTTGATAACTAGTTTTTAATAGTAAACAACATTTTTTTAAGTGATGTCTACTCTGTTGCACATAACTTTTTTTCTACAAAGGATAAAATTATGATTCTTTTGAATTTAGATTGGTAACACCAATATCTAGAGGATGCATTTGGTTTCATAATATTTTGTTGAATATTTTTTTTAATTAAGTTTTGAAGTCAAACCAATTATAATTTAGACATAGGCGTATTCTATCCAACATAGCTTTTTTTGTATGTATCAAAATTCATTTTTTTTTGTTGGAATAAGGACATCAATACCTAGAGGACATGTATTTTTTAGATTTTTTTTTCTCTATTTTCCTATTTTTTTCGTATGTGTGAAACAAAGGCCTTGATGTTCATTGAAAAACCTACATTCACAAGAAATAAAAAATAACTATAATAATCAAATTAAAAATATTTAAAATTAGACTTTTTGGGAAGTTTATAATAAGGACTACATTCTTACAAAACATAAATTTTAAATGAATTCATTTGATCCCCCAAAAGGTAAATTAAAAGTGGTTTTTTATCAGTATTTTGATAGGTGTAGAGAAGACTCCATTATAGGTATGGTTTAAAACTAGTGGGGTTCTATCCAAGGGGGTTTGATCAAACCATCTTCAATTAAAATCCTTTAAATGGAACCTTTCAAGGCTTAAATCATTATATTTTCTAAAAATATGTTATTTCAGTAAAAATCAGGATGTCCCAGAAAGTGTAACCCATTATTGTGGCAACACCCTTATGTTTACAAACCCTTGTTGCCTATTGGAAAAAAACTTTTCCTCTACTTGCCTTGCCATAAGTATTGTTTGAGACATAAACTTTGAATGGAACATACATACCTTTAAGCCCCCTAAAAATAATTCCTTCAAATTTACTCTTGTAACATTCTCCATTCTTAAAGATAAGGTTTGGAATTATTGAGTGTAGTCCTTGACTATACCTGTTTGCTTCAATTTGGCGAGATGGATGAAGTAGTTATCCATAAAGTTGTCTCCACAATGTGTAGTGAGTTCCTCTTGAAAAATTGACCATGTTACCCCATAACCCTTCTTTTTCTTCTCTTTACATAACCAATGATACCAAATGAATTGGTTTGGTTCCAAGTATAAAGATGCCATTGCCACCTTCTATTGACATGGAAGATGATGAAGATCAAAGAACTGCTCCATTTGGTAGGCCAAATAGTTGGACCTTGCCATCAACATTTTGTATATCAATCTTTGGTGTGAAATGTAAAAACATATGACTATTTGGGGGATGATCCATCGTAGGATCTAATTCAAAACTAAGAACATAATATCCTTTAGAATAATCATCTTCTTCCCAAATATTATGATGTGAATCCATTGAGTTCATAGAAATCTCAAGAGAGTCAAATCTTTTCATTATCACCTAGATCTCATCTCTCTTCGTGCACCCATTCATTTTCTCCACCAATTCTAACTTGATTTCATCCCTCATCTTATTGGTTTCTTCTTTTATTTTTCCCTTATAGATTCATTATCTATGGGACCAATCTCCTTACTTCCCATATCATCATTGCCTATGGATTTTCCAAGTGTGAAAATTCTTTTTACCCTTTGTTGTAGGCCTTACCATGATGGAGAAAAATAATTTTTCAATAAATCACACAAAACAAATCTAAATGCTCTAAAATTTTCATTATAACTTACTTGGGCCTAGATCTCACCTTTTAGAAAAAATCTCCAAGAATTTTTCTAATTTGCAGCTTAAGAGTGAATTTGGTGGAAACCTGAATTTCAAAATAAATTCCTCAAATATCTCCAAATGACCTTAAATCTTGAATGTAGCAACTTCAATATGTCCTTGAACAACCCTTAAAAAATCAGGAAAAAAAATATCACATTTGAGTGAGGTATGTGCTTCACAATTTTCTCTCCAAAATAAAAATGCCTTGTTTCTTTCCCTCCAGTTGCCAATATCATGCTCTGATACCACTTGTAATGAGATAAATTTCACAAGATGAGAACATAATAGGAAATATGCTACAAATACATGATAATAATTGAGAATAATAAGCCACTTTGAGGGGGAAAACCTCCAAATATCTCCAATAAGAACATAATTCACAATATGATGAACATTATATAACACTCACTAACTCGTATATATACCCTACTTATGCATTGGATATCACCCATAATGACTTAGCTACCTAAATATAATACCTAGGATGACTTAATCATCTAAATAAGATTATAACAGTGACCATATAATTTAATTAGGTAAGGTAGCCACAAGTTGACTACTCATAACCCTATGCACACTATATGATTAAGGGTGTAGTAGTAAATGTATGACATGAGTGTTATTAATTATCAATTATGTATAATATGTGGCGACATGAATCAACATAATTTAATAAAGCTATATTAACACTATACATTAAACTATTGTTGTCATCAATAAATGCCACAATAAATGCTATTAGTGAACAATGATTGTCACTTGTCTATTCACTAGGCTTGCTCTAGAAGTTTTATCCCCAAAAGTGGGTGTGTTAGATTTTCCTCCTAGAACTTTAAGTTGTTCATCATTGTTCATTAGACGATGTAGAATTTTCTAAGAAAATTAATTTATACCCTATTTTATATAAGGAAAAGACATGTAGTCCCACCAGCTATTGACGTCGTATATTATTGACCACAAGTTTGTACAACCCTTGATTTGAACAAATTAGATGGTTGATAATTAATTTTGAGACTTTATAAGAAAGTACATTAGAAAAAAATTCTAAAAAATGTAAATATTTATTGCAAGCATACTTCTTAATATTGCCCTTTATATTGATATATATATATAGAAATAATTACAAAAACTAGCGTCAAATCTAATTTTTTTTATAGATAAGTATGTTTCATGGTGGATCATACCCTTTAGTATTAGCAAGAGCTCAAAGGATTACATATACCAAAGATACCCTAACACAAATATTTAAGATAAAATAAAGCATCTAGAAAAGCTAAAAAACTAGCTAAAAGAGAAAAATATTAACAAACCATGATCCCAACAAACTAAAATAGAAAATAGAAACCCTAGATATGCCTTGAATTTACATTCCAATCACCCACTCCTTGAAACAACACAACCAAAACACCATCTTCAATTTCTATCACTAGAACTAGATCAACTTTAATAACACCAACAACATTGGCAATTGCTTGCCACACCATTTGTTGTTTCCTAGCCCTCTAAAGAGCCACCTAATATCTTATTAGAAAGTGAGCATCATTGGTACCAATCCTTTCTTTTTCCAAGAGGGAATCACATAAATCCTTCTCATGGATCAATACAACTACATATAAATGATTTAGAGAGTCATTCATCAACTCTATCATGACAACTATAAGAATGTAAGTGGTTGCATTAGATGAATCCATAACAACTATAGGAAAAATCTCACCTATATCTATAAAATCCACTTTCTAATCATAACCATCAAATCATGAGTTCAACTTCTACTTAGGGATAAATTCTTCTTGAACATATGTATTCATAAGAAAATACTAGATCCACATCTCTTACTAGTTCCATGATATTTGATAGGAAAATCAAAGTAATAGTGCTAAAATGGTGGTATTGGGGGAACTCCAATAGAGTATGTGTTGATAACTGAGAGGGGGGGGTGAATCAGTTATCCTAATTATTTTCCTTTTGAACTTTCTTATTAATTAATGCAGCATTGAATCAAACATAAAAACATTACCATGAAATAAGAAAACACATGACACAGTATTTTTGACGTGGAAACCCTGTTAAGGGAGAAAACCACGGGGTGATTAACCCAAAGATTATTCTCTGTTAGAAGAATAAGGAATTACAAAAAATGGCACTTGCTAATTAGGGCTCACTGCCCGAGCACACTGCTCACAAAGAGGCCCACTACCTACAAGGAGACACACTGTCTACAAAGTGATAAGAATCACAGTCTTGAACTAATTGAAAGCATCTACATATGCTGGAGTTTAGTTCCGGTTAGGCTCAGTACACTGATCTGCTGCACTTCATCTTTCCTCTGTTCTTTATTCTGCTATCCTTTCACATACCGGATCTTTCTTACTACTTCTGCTCTGTTCTGCACTTATTCGCATACACCATTACACAATCACACATTTCACAACTAAATCCATCCTCTATATATATCCGCATAAGTAATTTCATCACCTTTCTAGTCCGCATCCGGAACAATCTAGTTTCTTACAAACTCTGTTCTGTCGGCTGAATCCTTGCTCACCAAGCAATGCGGATCAAGCATATACTTGTAGATATCATTAATCATGTCGGCCAACCATGATTCATGCCTTCACAACCTTTACCATCAACAGTAACACATCTGGAAAATAGTCTGATACTCTGTCAGTCTGTTCTCACTGTCTCTCAGGAATCTGGTACTCAACTATTCATATCTTTTTCTTTGCCCATCACCGGAGGCTAAATCCTTGGAATATACCACTCAAGGTAGTCCTCTTGACTTCCCCAAATTCGCACTGCACCAAGACACTTCCTTTGAGAGATCCGGACCAATCTGTCGGACCTTGCCATATGCTCTGTTCTTGTTCACCGGACCACAACAATCTTCATTCTGACTTCCGGTAGAGACACACCATGATTTGCGGATATGTGGGATGACCTTTGTTGCCATCAATGATAACAACCATGAATCCATATAGTGTCTCTTGCCAACAATCTCCCCCTTTGGCATTGATGGCAACACTTAGTGAAAAATGACTAAGTGTTTACACTATGCTCCCCCTTGGCTGATGCTCTATCTTTATATACAATTTCCGGAACTCCCCCTTAGTTGGATTCCTCATTTTTCACTGCTCCTCACTCCCCCTTTGACATCAATGGCAAAGGGTAGGGTCCGCACACCAAAATTTTCAAAAATTTTCTATACATAGCCGCATATTTACATACTCACATATACTGAAGAATGTTTGCAAAGGATGTCTTCAATTGGATCAGTTCTGTAGCCCAACTTTGCTTCATTCTATCCAAAATTGAAATGTGACCACTCAACAAAAATGCAAAAGCTTCTGCCCTCTTGAGATCTGTCGGATCATTTGTTTGGGCGGTGGTCTGAGCATCACTGATGGCCTCATGCATAGTTTCCAACTTAGGGATTATAATCCTTCTAAGTTCTCCCATCCGGTTAGTGATATTCTTCCTTTCCTTCTCAAGGTTCTTTATTTCATTCAAGACTGCAATAGTCTGACATTCTTGATTTACTATGGAGGAAGAGAGAGGATCAAAACTTTGAGATAAACTTTGTAGTTTGTCCTGTTCCTCTTTTATTTTCTTATCAATTTCTGCTGTTGCCTTTGACCAGGAGATACAAAATTTGTAAATATCACCGCCATCCTTAAGAGCATTTTCTAAGCTCTTTATTCCAATACTCATATTTCTCCTATCATTAGAGATTAATCCTAATACTTCTGAAAGTCTTTTATCCAAAAATTCTTTCCAGACCTTTTCTTCAGCTGATTTTTCTAGAGAATCAAAATGTGTATCAACACTGCTGACTAAGGTTTTTAGATTACCGGAAGAGGAGGCTGCCGGATCTATCTGGACCGATGGCATAATATTCTCAAGCACTCCGGAGGCAGCCTCTATCAACTCACAGTCTTCCATATGAGACTTTAGGAGCTTTTCATTTGCCTTAGCATTTGCAAATGAGGCTATCTTCATTGTCTGCACCAGAGAGAGGGAATCAAAGTTGAATGGGCCTTGTAGTAACTCCGGTTCATCGATCTCTATTGTTTCTTTGCTCAAAAATTGTTGAACAGTTTGTGCAATGTCTCTTGCCGGAGACAGATGTTTCTTTTCTTCTGCAGTCTTGGAACTGTCCTTTGGGATTTTCTCTGATGGAGTCTTCTCTTTCTCTGCACCCTTGGTACTGTCAACCTCTTTATCTTTCACCATTGCTTCCTTCTCCTGTAATTTCTCTTCTTCTTTAGATCCAGAGACTGTAGGGGAAACTGGAGGAGAGATGCTAGCCTGTTCATAGGCCACTTCTTCTGGAGCAAAGGGTTCCAAGTCCACAGCTGTTTCTGCACCTAAGTCCTCTACAACAGGAAGATTGAACCTTTTGAAGGCCTTCCGGAGGATCTCTTCTATCTCTTTGGCCACCTTGTCAGTCTCACCAAGCATGAGTTGATTCATCCTGGCTTTACTTCTGAACTCATCTTTGCAGTCTTTGAATATTATGTTCATTGTCTTGGGATCAATTTGAGGATATAGATGAATAGCTATCTGCTCCCGGATCTCAAGATCTTTTGCATGAGCATTATTCTTTCTTATTTCTAATTCCTTTTCTAGGCTTTTAGGAATTTCAGAAATAATCTCAATAAAAGCTTTATTGTAGATGTTCAAATACCTTATTATGGCCTCTTGCAGGATCTTTTGATCTACCTCATTGTAGTCATCATAGAATTCAGCCACCAGTTGAAGGTTCCCGTCCATAGTGACTGATTTGACTACACTGTCTAGAGACAGGGTGGGCTTTGCAGAAAATTCTTCTGTCATTTCTTCCTTGTCTCAGCCAGAAGAGGGTTTACCGGTTCCTTTCTTTTTCTGTTTCTTTATTTCTTTCACTCCTTCATCTGCTTCAGTTTCTTCTTCATCCTTTTGGCTTTGATAAGCTCTTGAGGCTTTTGTCTTGGATCTTTTACCGGATCCCTGGACTTCCGGTTTTGAGCTTTTGGTTTTGATAGGTGTGGATCCTTTAGATGATCTGGTCCGGGTTGAGGATTCCACCGGAGCACTTTTCTTGCTTTTCTTTTCTGCCTCTTTCTTTTCTTCCTCAGATTTTCTTCTCTTTTCCCGGCTGGCATCAAGTGCCTCTTTTGAGATGCCTAGGCCTTGAGCAATGTGCTCTACTTCTTTTCTCACCTTTCTCTTTATCTCAAGTTCCCTGAGTTCTACATGTATCTTTACACTCAGCTCCTCAAAGGTTCCAAACCTTTCTGCCTTAGGATCTTTGGGCTGACTTAGCATGTGTTGAACATGCAGCTCCACTATCTGTTCATCCACTTCATACCCCATGGGCATGATCCAGATAGTCCTTGGCTCCACTGCCTCCATTAGGCACTGATCAGTGTCCACCATAAAGCACACTGAGTCTTTGTATTTCTCAACAAGAGACTGGGGAATTCTTTCTCTTGTTTGCATCATGCTTTGGAAGTTTTTGAAGTATCCCCATAGGGCTGTATTTCTTGCTTTGGCATCCCCAAGCCCATGTAGATAGTCTCTTATTTGGACTGCAACAGGTTTGTCATTCTGCCATACCCATCCACTTGATCCGGGTAGCTCATTCATGAAGTAGAAGAATAGACATACAATAAGAGTACCATACTTAAAGGAATTCTTCTTGTCCTTCTTAATTTTTTGTATATTTTCCATTAATTGGCTTAAGAGCAGTTCGCAGAGATCATATTCTGCATTCTTCCTTAGCATTTCATAGGCAGTATATACTGCAGTTCTAGATACAGAATTCTCCCTGCTGGAGTGATAGATCTTGTATCCTATTATCATGGATGCATACTTGATATCCGGATCTGAAATATCTTCAATGGTCATTGCCCTCTTATCAAATTTTGATCCGGTGGCCTTAGTTACAATGTTGTTCTTGACAGATTTCAGGATAGGTATCCCTCCGGAAGAGTATAGACCAGTTACTACTCTAATTACCTCTTTTGTGATCTTGCAGGGTCTATCCAGCCATAGGTAGTTGTCATGCATCCTGCTCAGTACATACCGGACCCATTCATCTTCTTCAAAGCAGGGGAAATGAATGAATCGATCAAATTGTTTCTTCTGGATATCCTTATACTATGGTTTAAGCTCAAAAGCATTGTCTATCAGTTGCTTGTGATAGAGATCTCTCAATTTGAATTCCCCAAATTCCTCAATGCTTGCATGTATGTAAACCCTAATGTCTTCTGTGTGTAAAACTCCGTGAGGAACACTGGAAAATGCTCCTAAGGGATCTACCTCCAATGACTTGTATGGATGTTTCTTAAATTCATGTCGGGGCCTATCTGAGATTTTTACTATATTTGGAGTAGCCATATCTTCAAAAGATTTGTAGCAAGATATCGAAAGTGGAAAATACCTTTTGCGTCTTCGGTTGCACGGAGTAGCTGGATTGATTTCTTTATGCAATGACTTCGGCAGGAGATCTCTGGTGTGCTTGATGAATCTAGTTGCAGAGCTCCACTTTTCGCTTCTTCTTGAGTGCAGAATGAGCAAATGTTTTATGAGAAATCCCTTATATTGCTCCGCAAACCCTAATATCTGATGGTAATAAATGCTTGACCTATATTATTCCGGTTTGCCTTATTCGGATAACCTGAAGAACCGGATCAGTCCTGGTCTATGAACATCGTGCGGAACTTTCAACCATGAACAAATCAAGATAACACATCACAAGGATATCCCAAACACTCTGTCCAATCCGCAGAATAAGATAATGCACTTCCGAATCTCTCCGGACCCTTTTGTAGTCTTCTGTCATTCCGGAGCATCTCCTGGAACAGGTCTTACTTGATGGATCACAACTTCTTTGCATCTTCATGCGGACCTCTGAAATCTTATCTGGATTTACTTAGGACTTATATCTTCAAACCCTTTACTCCGCATCTTGTGCCACATCCGGCACCACTTGATTGGCTGGGGGAACAGGATTTTCTTTGAGTCTCCCCCTGAGCCAGAGCTCACTTTTTAATTTCCGAAAGAAATATCAGCACCAGAGTCTGGTGCGGATCCAACCTCTACATTCTCTGAACTTTTCTTCACCCAAATCTTGCTCATCTGATTCCTAACTTCATCCGCATTCATCTTTTGTTTACCCTTGTCTTGATTCTGATTATACACTGGACCTCTTTTGTCCTGATTCTTGCTTCTGCAGACTTTAGCATTATGACCGGACCTATTACAGATTTGGCAAATAACATTTCTTTGCATATTTGACTGATAACCTCTTGATCTGCATTGATTAGCCATATGACCTACTCTATTGCATGTAAAGCATCTGCCTTTGAATGATTTGTTTACTTGCATATTTCTGCATTCATGGGATTTGTGTCCATACCTTTTGTAGTTAAAGCACTGTCCGGAGAAGGATGAATTAATCTGATTCATTCTCTTTCTGCACTGATTAGCTTTGTGACCAAAGTGGTTGCAGCTGTGGCAGTATCCATTGAAAGATGGATATCTTTGAGCATTGGGCTGTCTTACCGGAGGTCTTCTAGGCCTATTCCTTGGATTTTCTGATCCAAAATTCTTTTGACCGGATCCGGAGCTTTCTCCTTTCTCATATCCCAAACCATACTTGTCATCTATCCTCTTTTGACTTCCAAGAAGTACTTCAAGTTGGGCAGAACTTATCTTGAATTTTTCTTTATATTCATTTGCTGTTTGAAGATCTCTTTTGAGAGAGGCAATTTGATCCTCAAATTTTTCTTCATTATCTTTGGCATCTTCAAGATTAGATTCAAGATGTCTGATAATCCTGTCCATCTGGTGGCATTCTTCTGATTTTTCTTTAAGAGATTGTCTCAGATTGTCTTCAACTTTTCTTTTTTCTTCAATCTCTTGAGTAAACTTTATAGTTCCTGATTCCATTTCATGTCTTAACATAATGACTTATTTTGATAACTTTTCACATAACTTGGTTTGCTCAGTCAATTCTTCATTTGTAATGCTTTCTTCACTTTGTCTTGCCAATTGTTGGAGCAGCTCCTTTCTCTTTTTCATAGAGAGACTTAATTTGTCTTTTAATTCTCTCATGAATTCATCAGCCTGTTTGAGTCTTTCCTTTAATTCATTGACTTCAGAATTTGACTGTTCAAGATCCTCAAGGGCAGTCTTGAGTTGCTCCCTTAAACCATATGCATCCATTTGAACTCCCAGATCTTCCTCAAGCTGTTAGGCTCTATTAGGAGGTACTTGGCTCTGATACCAATTGTTGATAACTGAGAGGGGGGGGTGAATCAGTTATCCTAATTATTTTCCTTTTGAACTTTCTTATTAATTAATGCAGCATTGAATCAAACATAAAAACATTACCATGAAATAAGAAAACACATGACACAGTATTTTTGACGTGGAAACCCTGTTAAGGGAGAAAACCACGGGGTGATTAACCCAAAGATTATTCTCTGTTAGAAGAATAAGGAATTACAAAAAATGGCACTTGCCAATTAGGGCTCACTGCCCGAGCACACTGCTCACAAAGAGGCCCACTGCCTACAAGGAGACACACTATCTACAAAGTGATAAGAATCACAGTCTTGAACTGATTGAAAGCATCTACATATGCTGGAGTTCAGTTCCGGTTAGGCTCAGTACACTGATCTGCTGCACTTCATCTTTCCTCTGTTCTTTATTCTGCTATCCTTTCACATACCGGATCTTTCTTACTACTTCTGCTCTGTTCTGCACTTATTCGCATACACCATTACACAATCACACATTTCACAACTAAATCCATCCTCTATATATATCCGCATAAGTAATTTCATCACCTTTCTAGTCGGCATCCGGAACAGTCTAGTTTCTTACAAACTCTGTTCTGTCGGCTGAATCCTTGCTCACCAAGCAATGCGGATCAAGCATATACTTGTAGATATCATTAATCATGTTGGCCAACCATGATTCATGCCTTCACAACCTTTACCATCAACAGTAACACATCCAGAAAATAGTCTGATACTCTGTCAGTCTGTTCTCACTGTCTCTCAGGAATCCGGTACTCAACTATTCATATCTTTTTCTTTGCCCATCACCGGAGGCTAAATCCTTGGAATATACCACTCAAGGTAGTCCTCTTGACTTCCCCAAATCCACACTGCACCAAGACACTTCCTCTGAGAGATCCGGACCAATCTGTCGGACCTTGCCATATGCTCTATTCTTGTTCACCGGACCACAACAATCTTCATTCTAACTTCCGGTAGAGACACACCATGACTTGCGGATATGTGGGATGACCTTTGTTGCCATCAATGACAACAACCATGAATCCATATAGTGTCTCTTGCCAACAGTATGGTGCCCTACCACTTTTTGAATAGCACTTTCTACAATCAAGGAACCAATTACAAATACTTTCCTTAATTTCTCCAAATTGTAACTCCCTGGTTCCTTTATTTCCCACTTCCAGGGTTATACCAAGACCCTACAATTGATATTCTTAGACATTATGAAATCCCAATGAACAAACTAGAGACCAGGAAAAAACTAACCTTGAACTAGATTACACTTCCATATAAGATGCTTTAACAACCAATCTCTAAACATAGATCCACCCAGTGTAAGGCAATTCCCATACCCCGAAGAGAATTAAATTGAAATGAGTGAGAGAAGACATGCTATCCTATAACAATACCTGTTTTACTTGGCATGAGTGTTATTATTAGTAATTATCAATTATGTATATTGTGTGGAAGCATGAATGAATGCAAATCTATATTAACACTCTAAATTAAAATACCACCACCATTAATAAATGCCAGAACAAATGCTATTGGTGAATCAACAATTGAAACTTATCTATTCACTAGGCATATTCCAAAAATTTTATCCCCAAAAGTGGGTGAGTTAGATTTTTCTCTTGGAATACACCTTAAGCCATTCATCATTGTTCATTGGACGATGCTCAATTTTCCAAACAAATTAATTCATAACCTATTTTTTATATAAAGAAAAAACATGCAGCCCCACCACCTATTAACATTGTACAATATTATCCAAAAGTTGCTACAACCCTTGATATGAACAAATTGGACGGTTGACGATTAATTCTAGGACTTATTTCCCCAAAAGTGCATTGGTATGATTTATCTCTTGGAATGGGAAACAACCTTTGAACCCTTGGTAATCGAACAATGTATATTTGTTCCTAATTCAAGATGAAAATTTGCCAAATAACTTAATCTTTATCTTTTTGTGTTAGAATATATTTTCCATTGAAATTATGTAATATTTTAAAACTAGTTAGTAATTCTTCCAATAAATTATTATTTTCTTCAAATCAATTAATAATTCACGAAATAAGTTTTTTTTATTTTATGTATCAATCTATAATTCGATAGTAAAAACAACTTTGTTGAACAAAGTACATAGATTCACCATGGAAATTAATTTTTTTCCAAAACTAGACCTAGATTCTCTAAAACAATTAATGCACTACTCCAAGATTTTCTAATATTTTATATAAAATTTAGGGGGGGTTCTTAAAGTTATCACTAGTTGCTTCATATCTATATTTAGGGGTCCTCTTCTTTGGACCATGCTTTGGATTGACTCCAACTATTAATTTTAGATAAAATAAGAGTTGTGCATCTCTAAGTTCACACTTGAAAAGCATTTATTTCAAATTTAATTCTAGGACATTTAGATGAAGACTGACCTCTTTTACTCATTGGGAAGACCTACCCTCCTATATGGTTATGAGGTTTGGAGACTATAACTTCGTGAAAAGGACTAGAAACAAATAGAGAGAGTGCTTGTTATGATGTTATCCAAACATATTCATGCCAAGAGGTCAATCCTTGAGGCCATCATCCTTATAGAGTTTGGTACACCCATTTTCATTTCTTTAGTGATCTTTCATGTGATGACAATGAATAGACTTAGACAACTGGACACCTCCTAGAGTGGTCATTTTATGTGTCCATATTGTAGAGCTTTGCTCTTCATTTTCTTTTCTATTTTAGGATTTTTCTACCAAGCTATCAGGATTTTTTCATAATAATCTTTATCGTGGCCTTCACTTTGTTCTTCATTGCATCTTGTTGCAACTAGTTCGTAAGGCATGTTTTTGAAAAGAAAGGCCATGCGTAAAGATTTCACAATGTATAAATGTTGTCAGCTCTAACAAGTTTAAAATATTCCACTATTGGTGGCTTGTTCCAAGTCAGTACTTGGTGGGATCCATCTACTAAGAGCTCAATGCAAAATTAAGATTCAAGCATGGTCATTGATTTTGTGATTCAAGGATTCCATGTGGCTTCACTACGCAAGCTATAATTGTTGTCAATCTAAAAACTTTATAACATTGCATCATTTTTTGGAGCAACTGAATCAACAAGTAGTGATTCCCAATTCCCAGCTAACAAGTGAGGTAGATGGCTGGTCTAGATGTTAGTGAATGCCATTTGGAAGCTTTTTGAAAATTTTGAATCTAGAGGAATTGACAACTCAGGAATTTTGCACCATTGGTTGGAGTCGTGTGAATTAGTGGACCTCATGGGCCCACGATTTTTATCCAAAGAATAAAGAAAATGGCATCTATGACATTTTTTTCTATTGCACCAATGGTTGGATTTCACCAAAATGGAATTGGCAAGCCTCGTTATCCTTGAAAAATATGATAGATTCCAAGTCATCGATCATAATCAAAAGGATCCAACGAGTCATGCAAGTTATAAATGTTGTCAATTTGACAACTTTATAACATTGCACTATTGGATGATTAGAATGAGTCAGCTCATCAAAGCTCTCCATTACTGAAAGAATCAAGGGTTTTTATATAGCATTAAATGGATTAAAAAAGAATACCTAAATATTTGCTACATGGTGAAATGGGTCAACTAAAAATTTATTCTATCAACTATCATTGTAGAAAAATTAAGCTTGAGGGCTTGTTTGTGTGTGATAGTCTTGAGATTGAAAAGAGCACCTAATTAGAAGTCATAATCTCTCCTATCATCATCCAATCCAAAAATGAGAGCCATCATAGAACAAGAATCCTAGACATCTTGAGTGAATAGTGGCAAGGGAATTAGGATGGGAGGAAGCTCAGTGTTATTTTCATCCATAAAAAAGTTATCTATTTAAGAATTCAACTTGTTGCTTCTTCGTCTCCCATGTTCTTTGCAACCTTTGGTAACTGCAAATATGAGCCTCATGGTCATACTCTAGCCATAACATTTCTTTGATAACATCAACGGTAATTATCACTCAAAGATTTCTCCCTTGAATCACCCTATTCTTGCATCAAAACACTTGTTGTAGGCTTCAACTATTTCCAAAAAAGGATATACAATTGGGACCATATACTAGGCAAGGGTAGAACTCCATATTTTGATTCCAAAAATTTCCTTCTCCCCTAGCCTTATCTTATTCAACATCTGGACATGTGCTCCCTCCCTTAGGTTTTTGGATGGCTTTGATAAGGTTGTATCAAAGATGTGATCAACTATGTTGAATACAAGAGAAGAATCAATGCATTTCCCTTTCTAGGTTTCCCTCACATTTGGGATGAATGCCCTTGGTTGTGTAGGAGCCAACACATAGGATTTGCTATTCCTAAATTCTGAAGGAAGATTCTGAGGTGATTGGGAAGATGAACTCCTCTTTCTCTTTGACATTTTGATGTGTGGGAGATCCTTCTATAAGTCTACTTTCTTTGGCATGTAAATTTAATGGCAATTTTAAAGTATTCAGAATAAGCACAAGAAAATATGACTACTTCAACAATATACAATAGAAACACTTAGAACTCGATTTACAACCATAACCCTTTGTACAAAATTTATGCCTCAAACAAGGTGCATTAACTGGTATATGTGAGAGCTTATGTGATACACCATTTCACACATTTATTCTATCACAACAACTTTTAGTTCTAATTTTCCATATCATTGCCCTTTTCTTAGTGATTCTTGACATTCAATACTTGCTAACAGGTAATTGGCTTGTTATTCTTAGGATTTCCATTGATTTTAAACAAGATATGGCCATTAAGAAGAAATGATGCTAATAGTCTGGTGGATACCTTTGTTCAATACTAAAACTATTAACTAGTGCGGCTCAATCATTGTTCATTGAACACACTTATTTCAAACAAAAGAGGTAGGAAAACATATTCATTCACCCCAAACAAAAATTATTTCACACTATAGGAAAATAAAAAGATAACCTATCTATGTCAAAGAATTCAAATTATTTCAATTATGATGCTTCAAGTGGATCCCATTAACCATGATTTCTAACAACTCTCCTACCTCATTCTCTAAATTAAAAGCATTATTTTGTTTGTGGGCTAAAATTTTATATGGACCACTCCATAGGGAATCATATTTTGAATAATGACTTGGCTTTTCTATTCTCTCTTCCCATTTCAATATTAAATCACTTGTGTGGTTACACAACATGCCCCATTTTGTCTTAGCAAAATAGGGATCCATTTTTTTGCTCCTGCTTGTGCTTGTTTTCTTGCTTTGGGTGGTTTGGCAAAAGGTCAAGTTGAGTATATCACCCTTGCACATGCATGTGCATTCACAAAAGAGGTCAGTTGTCAAAATTAGAATTTAAGGTCATAAACCCCATAGTCTTAAAGAGGGTGGAATTCTATGCAGAATTGCTTTTTACATCACCCTAATATTCGCCAAGGATAAAAAGTTATGCTGTCAAAGTTTGGTCAACCTAGATATTTCCAATAGGGTCACATTTCTAAATGTTAGTCATATTCGCTAAGATGACCCGGACATAAGAATATCACCCTATGTCTTCATATTCCTGATTCGTGAATGTCAAACTTAAGTGCGATAGAGTGTAGACCCGTCAGAACCTTCATGCATATTTGTGGAGGGTCATATTTTCAAATATTCGTCATCTTACAAAATATCACCCTTTTGCAAATATCACCCTTTTGCAAATATCACCTTTTGCAAAGATGACCCTGATGTCATCTACTTTCGATGTATAGAAGAGATCACCCTAATGATGACACACTCAATACACCCGACCCTCGCAGGGTCACATTTCCAAACATCCGTCATATTCCTCAATATAACGACGACGTCACCATAACCTGATAACAAAGAAGACATGATATCCTGATGATGTCATCATGCTCCAACCCAAGAAGGTCATATTCTGAAATATCCCCAACCTTAACAAATATGACGACGACGTCACTCTCCTCGAGTAATTGCAAATACCTATAAAGTGATGATGTCACACATACATTCTCGAATGAGGCTAATATTCCTTAGATTTAAATATCTGGATATCGTCAATATCCCTCATATCAACTTAAATGACCTGAGATACCTAGTCTATCAGCAGCCAATCCAATGATGCCATGTGGCACCTCCCTAGTTTATTAACAAAGGTATGTGACCTGATCTTGCTTGTAGATTAAAAGGTTGACCATATGACCATATCATCGTCATGTGTTTGATGGAGGGTCATATTTTCAAATATCCCTGATCTTTGAATAGATCACCCTGTGCATTAAATGTGAACCCAACGGTGGGTCATCCCCTCTAATTTCAAATATAAACCCACCACTTGTCAAGTATCCACGAATGTCATACATCGATCAATGGACTTAAACAAAAGTAATAAATGCACCCTGATTTGTCGTATCGCTTAGTTAAAAGGTAAATTTTGGGGTTTATTCATATTTACCATATGTTTAAACTAAAATTACAGAGCTCTAAGAGTCAACGCATCACAGTCACCTGCAAACAGAACGGAACCTGCATCTCGATGGAATAGACGGCCGATACAGCATATTCACATTCATCCCATTATTAGTCATATAGTAAAAGAGGACAACGATTATCAGGTAAGTAAAATTGAAACCCTCTCTTTTGTCATTTATGGTAAATCACAAGGTAAAAATGGTTTTAACTAGGTTAATCAGCATGATGATGCATGAAGTAAGTTAGAATTGTAGAATTACTGCCATGGAATATATGTAATCCTTAAACCCTATTCTATACAAACCTGTTAGGGTAAGAAATGCATGTCTTTATCGTAGGATTTAATGGCTATTAGAAGCAATAGGTCCGATGCAGAGTTCTTAAAGCCCATATTCTTATAGCCTGAAGGGGTAGGATTCAGATACGGGATGATAAATGAAACACATCAGGGGAATACAGATCTGGATGCATGGACGAGAAGGTTAGATAATGGAAGTGGAAACCCTATACTACAAAGGATATACTCCATAGGGATATGGCATGCCAGGGGATTTCCATATGCTATGGAAGCTATTGAGCTAGTGGTTGAATGTGCAAGGAACTATAATTCGGAAACCAGAATAGTGGAGAAGCATGGCAGGGTGTATGCAGATTTCTTAGTAAAAGGCATCACCGCTACATTTAATTTGCATATAGGATCTGATGTGGTCAGATTGAGCCTAAGCAAGCTAGAAAAAGAATACCGTAATGAGAAAGAGGCCAGGAGGGTCATGTACCAATGGAGATCAAAGAGCAGTGCATATAAGGCATCTGCTAAGCTACCAAAATACTTGTTTAAATTTGATTTTTCTGAATAATATCAATACATGATGCTCATTCTTATCTGAATGACCAGGAGACAACATGCTAGAAACTTTGAAAATTGGATGTATGGAATTATCTAGATGGTGGTATATTGAGATGATAAGCCTCTCTGGGCCAAGATCATCAGTGACAGTTTAGATGAAGGAATGAGAAGGCTAGGTAGTAAAATGTGCATGTTGCATATGACTTCTTATGTCGTATATGCCTGTGCCTTTAAAGGTACATTTAATGCTTTACAAATAGTGGGCAGGGTTGGAAACAACCCTGGTGATGTAAACATATGGGAACACTACCCACAACTGAGCTAAAGGGAATCCCTCCAAAACTATAAGTTAGTGAATGACGCCTTTTCTATGCATTTGGTTAGAACCATGAAAGAGGATAGAACAAAGAGATTAAGTATGGAAGCCCAAGCTGTAATTTACAAATATGGGGCATGGTTTATCTAGTTCCCTACCTTTTCATACATGAGAATAGAAGGATTTGAAGGGCAACCTCTCATGCTGCCCAGATACCCTACTGATAGGGTCATTCTGATGGAATTTGTTAGACAGATATCTACCTCAGTAGAGGCTCACTTGGAGAAAGGAAAGATTCCACCTATTTTGTTTCTAGTTTTCATTGGTTGGTATTTATGCCCTGATAGACAAAGTATCAAGGATGCCATCAGAGGATTAAAGCTAATACACCAATAGCCTTTTTCAATAGCAAGGTCATATGCTCCATATGGCAGGCTGCATAAATTACTGGGAAATCAAATACATCAAAGGCACCATGAGGATTATTGGACTAATTGTGATGATGAAGCAGAGGTTCAAAGGACTTACCAGAGGCTCACTCTCAACCAAATTCGTACCTTTGATTGCATTCCAGTACCTGTCCAGTTACACAAGGATGATGGAAAGATCATGTCCAGTGAGTACAAGGACAATAAAGTGTATAATGAAACCATATTAGCTCCTGATTTAACTTAGTTGGAGGAGACTTCATTTGATTAGATAATGCAGAAAGTTATTCAATTGCCCCAGAGCTGGGTAAGTGTTGAAATTACTAAGTTAAAGAAGAAGGGTGTAGCCCTTACTGTGGATAACAAGAAGAAAGACAAGAACTATCTGAAGAAGAATATGATGAATTTCTCATTAAGAAAAGGAAATCTAATGGAGAGAGGCAGCCAGCTATAGAAAAAATATAGAAGGATAAAAACAAAAAGGTAGCTCCTATGCAATAGGGAGAGATAATTAGAAGACCCCAACTAAAGGGAGATGTGGCATCTACATCTGCAGCTGCATCATCACATACCCCTACCAAACAAAAGAAGAAGGTCATAAAGCCCACCACTGTGATTATAGAGGAGGAGGAACCCTTAGAAGATGAACCATTGGAGGAGGAACCATTAGATGAAGAGCCTTGAGATGATGATCTATTAATAAAAAGGAACCTGGAAAGAAGGTGCAACAGACACCGCCCTAGAAGAAATAAAAAACTACAATGAGAGGGAATGTAAATGTTGATCCTATTATATTGAGGGGTGCAGGTGGTCCATGTTTTATGAAGGACCTATAGTGTGAGGTTCCTATTCCAGACATTATTCAATTTAAAATTGAGAAAATGGAAGAGCAGAGAAAAGAGAGACATAAGGTGAGGAAAGAGCCACCTCTTCCACTTGATGATACTGTATATCTGTTAGATGATGAGATACACAGGGATGTTGCTGCTTAAAGGATGGAGACCTTAGTGGCTAATACAAAGATGACTCCTCATTGGACTCCTATGGTTCAAAAGGAAATTCATCAGGAGTAGGTTGAGATAGAGAAAATTGATGAAGATGACCCCGAGGATGTAGCCCAATAGATAAGATTAACCAATTTGGTTGTTCAGGTCACTAGCCCAACAGTAATAGACTTGGCTTACCAAGGGGATGCAGATTAGAAAAGAGATAATGATCCACCTTTGGAGCTTGAGAAAGTAGAAATTAATGTGCATGAAGAGGCTGATAAGAATGTGCTTGATCAAGATAAATGTATTGACGCACCTCCAGAATGAGAGAAGGAAGAAACTAATGTTCAGAGGGAGGGTGATTAGGAGATGCCTGATAAAAGTGATCAACAGAATGAAGAGGTGCCTGATAAATATACAGATCATGATGATAACCCAACACCAGCACCTGAAAGAGAAATAAAAGAAAAAGAAAAGGAGCTTGGAAAGACTCAAGAACAAAGAGAAATAAACACCTCAAAAGGTGAGGAATAGAATATATCACAAGATGGTGGTCAACCAAAGGAACCAGAGAATGTGGCCAAGGGTGATCAAAGTGATCCCCAAGATCAAAATGTACAATCTTCTCATGAAGAACAAGTGCCACAAGATGAACAAGATCAAAATATTCAAGAACCACATGAGGCTAAATTGCAAGAAGAGGTACCTGATAATAATATACAAACACCACAAGAACCTCCCCCTCAATAGTAGATCCCTCAATAGGAGATACCTCAGCAAGATCCCCCTCATGAGAATGTGCATGAGGAAGAACCAAGAAAAGGGAGTTCACCACCAAGGGTAGAGCATAATATAGAGTCTCATGATGCTCAAAATGAGCAAACTGACCAGGAAGGGCCCATGAGTGATGTTCCATACTAGCTACAACAAGAGATAAATCTGCAACAGATAGATGAGGTCCTTGAGTTTGATGTTCCCACATTGTTTACTACAAGTATGCTAAAACCTAAAAGAAAGGCCAGGCCTACATAGGCAATAAAGAGAGATCCTACCACAGGTAGGAGGATAGTCTAGGTAGCCTTACCAATGGCTGATAAGGAAAAGGGAAAAATAGGCCTTGATGAGTTTCAAATAACAAACATTGATTTTGGTTTTGCTAATGAGGATCAGGAAGGTCAGGAAGGTAAATATATTATTGATTCCTTAACCTAGAGGGTGAAAAGAGAAAAGGATAAGAACAAGAAACATAAAGAGCATATTGCTCAATTACATTCATTCATTAAAGGGTTGATTGACCCTAAGCATACACCATTTAGCCCAGCTACCCCACTAACCATCATATCTCAAGATGAGATAACAGGGTTGGATCTCATGAAGCATAAGGCTCAGCTAGTGGATAATTGGTTTGTCTCTTTTGTTTTTGAAGTAGAAAATGTAGTTAAAACCTCCCTAGAAAATTGGAACTCTCTTGGTGACTTGAGGAGTAATGTAGATAGGCTGCAAAATGAAGTGGGGAGAAGGTCCTTTAAGTTAGAAAAATAGCAGGATGCCTTGGGAGAAATAAAGAGGATAGACATGAAAATACTTATGGATAACAAAATATTGGATAATAATACTTCATAGTTGCTAGGAATTTGGTATGAAGATACCAAATTTGAATGTGATATCTTGAAAAGGTGCAATAGCAAGCTCAAAGACCTAAGTGTTAAGCTACACGATCTCATGGTAGAAGAAATGAATACCTTGGAGGCTTTGGAGGGCAAAGTAGAAGGAAAAATAGAACATCAAGATACTGATTTTGTTGTCCAAGCTTTCCATAACAATTTTAAGCAAGCAATAGAAGACCCTCCTCATCACTTGATAGAGGAGGTGATAAATAAGGCCATGAGAATGAAATCTAAGGTAGAAACATAGAATGAGATGTTAAATAACAGGAAGAGAAAATGGAATGGTCTTCAAGCATAGTTTCATTCTCACAAGCATGATGTGACAAAGGCCAAAATCTAGGATGGAGGTGAAGTAGAAAGAATAGTGCAACTGTATGAGTCCATCAGAGCAGTGATCGGTGTGCATATAAGGCATGACCCTATTGCTGATGAAGATGATAGTGATGAAGATGAAGAAGAGGATGTGAATGAAGAAGAAGAAGAAGAGGACAAAGAGTAAAGCAGAGATGCATGCTGATAGATTCATATGCATAGCCAGATAACAAAAGAATCAAGTTCTACAGATGGTTGCTAGCTGGAAATTTGTGCCATGTATGCCAATGTTGACCTAGTCAAAGAGAGGATATTGACCGTGGATTTAGATTGACAAATCTTGATTGTTGATCATTTTGTAATTACCTCTTCCCCTTATTCTATAAAAGGAGATGGAGTTCACTTGGTATCATTATTAGAAACTTAATTGAAGTTAGATTACTGAAGTTTAAAGACTAATTTCAAAGCTCATTGTGAATGTACATGTCTTTTGCATACCTAATGAAAGATAAATTGTTTTGATTACAAAGAATCGTAAATCTTGAGTAATCAGTGGATGAATTCTAGATATGTGCATTGATTAGCTGCGTCCCTTAGAGTGCTTATTAGTCTGCATGTGTTGTTTTTAGTCTTTGTTCCATTGAAGTTAGCATCAACCATACCTATCTATGGAACATCCTCATGAAATTATGGTTTGATTTCTTCTCTTCATGAAAGTATCTAGAATGTATGTGAATCAGTAGCTGAAGGTTCATTAAATTTAGAAAACATTCTTTCAATTTTCTTTAAATTTCATTACAATCACCTCCACAATTGCAAATACATTGATAATCATAAGCAAAATACACAAATATGCAGATATCCCAAAGAGAATTGAACATCAGTTGCATATTTTGAGCTTAATGCATATAATATTAAAAATATCTGTTTCAAGGTGTGACCCTTGGTCTCCTTGTTCAGCGCTGCACTGTGGTAGTTTGTGACAAGGGCTTAACCGCCTCCCGTGCTTGTTAAGTCAAGTGGTTGTATCGGGCATTAACAAGTCGATCTTTTGGTGCAATGACAGTTAACAATTGGTATTAGAGCCGAGGTCACATGTTCAAACCCCGCGCTTGTGTTGGGGGGATTGTTGCAATGTGTGACCCTTGGTCTCCTTGTTCAGCGCTGCGCTGTAGTGGTTTGTGACAATGGCTTAACCGTCTCCCGTTCTTGTTAAGTCAAGTGGTTGTATCAGGCATTAACAGGTCAATCTTTTGGTGCAACGGTAGCTAACAATATCATGCAAAGAACCATAAATAACAACATGAATAATGCAAATATCAACTAATAAGAACATTATTTGAGAAGATTCATAATATAAAAATGAGACTAATCAAATTACAGTTAATGATCAAAAGAATTGATCAAACTTATCAAAGATCATCATTATCTGTAGAGCATAGCAAGATTAGCTCTGTTTGTGAAGAGATTTACAAGAATCAAATGCAGAATAGATGTGTTGTTGCAAGTATGGGCCTAAACGGTGTTGTCATTGATGTCAACATACTCCTGTTGCATTGATGATAAGGATTGGATGAGATGTGTGCTGAGGATATTGAGAAAATTAGTCTTATCAGGAACAGAGAAGAACAGTGAAGATAGTGAGGTAAAGATCCCAGCTAAGGTGAAGATCAGAGGATGCACATCAAAGGGTTTGTAGATATG
Source organism: Cunninghamia lanceolata (assembly GCA_027924645.1). NCBI lineage: Eukaryota > Viridiplantae > Streptophyta > Pinopsida > Cupressales > Cupressaceae > Cunninghamia > Cunninghamia lanceolata. Next base: position 3,980,467 of record BSBN01000395.1, on the reverse strand, counting down.
TGTCGTAAGGTGATCCAATAAAGATTTCAGAGGTCCGCATGAATATCTGAAGAAGTTGTGGCTGCTCAAGTAAAATTGGTTCCGACAGGTGTTTAGAAGTGACGGAGTGACATAGATAGGTCCAGTATGATCCAGAAATGCAATATCTCATTCTCAGATTTGAGGGAATGTTCAGGAAGTCAACGTGAATTGACAACTCAATTGGTTCATGGTCTGAAGGTCCGCAAGCATCTACTCCATTGTGACAGTGATGACAGACTGTGTTCCTGAGGTTCCGGATGAAGGAGATAAGGATTTCAGTAAGCAGATGTAGTGTGGATGTTCCTGGTGATTCAGGCAAGCTTGTGAAGGTCTTTGGATCATGTCTAGTTCATGTTGGTGGTCCGCATTGGAGTTTGAGCTCACAATTGAAGAATTACTTCTGGATGATGGTGTTCTTCCTAAGTCTAGCCGACCGGATGAGTTACACATCCTACGGATGATCTTGAAGATGTTATGTGAAGATCGATATGTTAATAGAAGAAGATTGAAGTCTCAGATCTATGTGGCCAACAGTGTGTTGTTTTGCGTGAAGTTTTTTTTTAATTAGTCATGTTGTATGTATATACTTTCTCTGTATGCCGACTTGGATGATAATTCCTAAGTTGATGTCTTGTATAAATAGAGAATTGTAAAGTCATTTCAAGAAAAAAAAAGGTAAGGGATGAGATTGTGGTAATGAAGAGAAGAGCGAAAAGCAGAGCAGAAGTATTGGGCTTAAATGGAACTGATTCAAGCATGGTGAAGATACTATTCTCCAGTTCAAGTATGTGATACTTATCATATTGTAGACAATGTGTCTCTTGTAGGCAGTGGGCCTCTTGTGAGCAGTGTGCTCAGGCAGTGAGCCCTAATTGGCATGTGCCATTTTGTTCTTTCTATTCTTCTAATAGAGAATACAATCTTGGGTTAATCACCCCGTGGTTTTTTCCCTTAACCGGGTTTTCCATGTCAAAATCGTGGTGTCTTATGTGTTGATGTGTCTTTGCTCTTGATCTAATGCATTATGCTTTGTGATTGATTTATTATTATGTTACTAAATTACAAAGTGGACTTAAGTGTTTAATTGGATGAAAGTTTTGGACAAATGATTCACCCCCCTCTCAGTTGTCTGTCCTAAATCCAACAATTGGTATCAAAGCTAAGTTCCTCTAAAAGAGCTTAACCTCTTGAGGAGATCCAGGGTGTCATCCTACAAGAAGGATAGTCTGAAGTTTGATGGAACCAATTTTAATCTTTGGAAAAGTCGCATGAAATGTCACTTACAATGTATGGGAATGTAGTACTGGACCATTGCTTCAACAAAGTATACTTCTCCCTAGAATGGCTTGAAAACTGCAAATGAAATCACAGATGCTAAAAGCAATCTGCGGACTAAAGAAGCTCTTCTAAGTGCCTTGTCTGATTCAGAGTTGACAAATGTTGTTGACTTAGAAACTGCTTTTGAGATTTTGGAAAAACTGGAACTTCTGCATGAGGGAGACAAGTATGTTAAATGTGCAAGGCTACAGAGTCTGAAAGGAAAATTTGAAAATCTGAAGATGAGAGAAGATGAAAATATTACTACTTTTATGCCAAGAGTAAATGAGATTGTTTGTGGCATTAGATGTGTTGGTGGAGTCTTGGATGAAGGTGAGATTGTTGGAAAAGTTCTTAGATCCCTTCCTGCTTCTTATAAATACAAGGTTGCTGCCATTGAAGAATTTAGAGCCCATTTATGTGTCACAAGAGATCAATTAGTTGGTAAATTGGCTGCATTTGAATTGACCAAGTTTGGAGATGCCCCTCCCAAGACTGAATCTGCATTCAAAGCTAGTGCCTCTATAAAAGGTAAACAAAGGTTTGATCCGAGAGAGAACTCTTCAAGGAAACTATCATGGTATGAAAGAGCAAGAAAAGACATGGAAGAAGAAGAAGCATAAAATTCTCAACTTGAAGCCCTTATTGCAAAAAGACTACTAAGAGGATCCGATAAGTATGAAGGGAAATTGCCTTTTAAGTGTTTTATGCTACGCCCTTAATATTGGTGTACATAGGGTTATGAATAGTCAGCTTGTGGCTATCTTAACTCCTAATTAAGTCATATTATCATTATTATATTGTTATTTAGTTGTTTAGGTCGGCCTAAGGCTTCTATAGGTCTATCTAAGTCAGACTGGGTGATATCCTAGGCATAAATAGGTATATATAGGAGGTAGTGAGTCTCATTTCATATCATATTCAGTATTGTGTTCTCATTGAAGACTGTTGGAGGTATCCCCCTCGAAGTGGATTAGGAGGTTGCCCCCTCAAAGTGGCATATTATTATCAAGTATTTTCAGCATATTTACTATTATATTCAGATAGTGTGCAAGTTGTTTCATTACAAGTGGTATCAGAGCATGATCTTGGCACCGTAGAGGCAAGATTTTTTCTCAACATTGGAGGCAATTTTGGGAAGAGCATAACTTTCAGATTTTAGCAAATTTTTTAAATATTTTTAAAGGGTTTTTGAAGACCATATTAAAGAAGATACAGTCTAGATTTCAGAGGAATGGAAGCAAAAATAAGCAAGTTATTGCAAAATTAGGGTTTCTAACAAATTTGCTCTTAAGGCAGCAAATTTGCTAAGTTTTTGGATTTTTTTCTGGGTAAGTGGTATCTTGGCCTTAGTAAGTTACAGTAAAAATTTCAGAAAATTTACATTTCATTTGTGTGATTTATTTCAAAAATATTGGTTTCCATCATGACGGGGCCTGCAACAAGAGGCAAAAAGAATGCTGCCACACCGGGGAAATCCTCTGATAAGGATGAGGAAATAATAGAGGATAGTAATCCCAATGAGGAAATGAGTAAGGTCAAAGAAGATGTGTCCTCAATTAAGAGGGATATGTGTGACCTAAGAGGAGATATATCAGATCTACGAAGCATGTTCAACGCCTATATGAATGAACCAAGAAAGGAGTTCTCAAGCAACCAAGGTGAAACCTTCAAGTTAGCTAATAATGACACAAATTTTAATACTCCTATGGGATCTAGGAATTTCTTTCCTAAGGTGGATATGCGCAAGTTCGATGGTAAGGATCCTCTAACATGGATTAACCAAATGGAGAATTTTTTTGAAGTACGTCAAATCCCATATGGACAAAAGGTCACGATGGCTTCCCTATATCTAGAACCAGATCAATTCATTTGGTATCATTGGCTTTGTACTCATTAGAGAAAAAAGGGTCTCACCGTCTCATGGTCAATTTTTACAGAAGAACTCCAAGCACAATATAGCAATAGTGTGACAGACAACTTCTTCAGCCAGCTTGCTAAACTTCAACAAACAGGATCAGTTAAGGATTATATTCAAAAATTCCAAAATCTATCATTAAGAGTGGATACAATTACAGAGGAGAACTTGAATGATTTATTCTTGGGTGATCTCAAGGATTACATTCAACATGAGGTACATATGTTTAGTCCTAGCTCAGTAAATGAGTCTTTTATCTTGGCACGCAGGGTAGAGGAGAAATATTTGATTCCTAGAAAGCAAGGGGCTAATATGACAAGAGAGAAAGGATATTCAACACCTTCTCTTCCTCAACCTACTAGGTTGACTCCACAGCAAATTGAGGAGAAAAGAGCAAAAGGGTTGTGTTTCAATTGTGATAGCAAATACAGTCGAGGACATAAATGTAGTGAAAAGAAATTGTTCTATATTGAAGGTCCAAGTGAGGAAGAAGAGGAGGAACCCATATTAGAGGAGGATAGGGAGTCAAGTGAGGAATCACATGATTCTCAGCCAATCATTTCTTGTCATGCACTCTCAGGTTTCAGTGCACCACAAACTCTCAAGGTAGTGGGTTTCTTAAAGAAGCAGAAAGTAACAGTGTTGATCGACTCAGGTAGTACTCATAATTTCATCAACAAAAAGTTGGCAACTCGTCTAAATTGTTTTATATATCCAGCCCTAGAGTTTCAGGTTTTGATTGCAGATGGGGGTACAGTTAGTTGTTCAGGGAAGTGTCATAGCATTAAATTATCCATGGGAGATTATCAACTTGATACCCCAATGTATGCAATATCCATGGGTGCAGCAGATATTGTTTTGGGAGTACAATGGCTTACTACATTGGGAACAATTGAGATGATCTTCCAAGAACTATTCATGAGATTTCAATCAGAAGGAAAGGTAGTGGAGCTAAGGGGGTTGAAGGCAAAATCCCCATAGATGGTAAGCTCTCATCAAATGCAAAAGTTGCTTAAGAAAGGAGCAGATGGATTTGTGGCCCAGCTATGTTCATTAGAAGTCTCTCAATCTAATGCTCCTACTCATCCAAATTTACAAGCAATAATTGATCATCACTCAGTGGTTCTTGGAGATATGCCTAAAGGACTTCCTCCTAAGAGGGATCATGACCATGCCATACAACTAGTTCCAGGGAGCCAACCACCAAACATTAGGCCTTATAGGTACCCACACATACAAAAAAGTGAGATAGAAAAAAATGTTGAGGAGATGCTAGAGGCAGGAATTATCAGGCATAGCCAAAGTGCTTACTCCTCACCTGTGGTGATGGTGCATAAGAAGGATGAAACTTGGCGCATGTGTCCAGATTATAGAGTGCTCAACATGTACACCATTAAAGATAAGTTTCCTATTCTAGTCATTGATGATTTGCTAGATGAATTGAATGGAGCTATGTATTTTACCAAGTTAGATCTTAGATCTGGTTATCACCAAATTTGGATTAAGGAGGAAGATATTTGTAAGACAGCATTCCGAACTCATGAGGGTCATTATGAATTTTTGGTGATGCCATTCGGCCTTACCAATGCACCATCTACATTCCAAAGTTTGATGAATTCCATTTTTAAGAAGTTCTTGAGAAAGTTTGTGTCAGAAAAGCAATCTCAATGGGTAGATTGGCTACCACTGGTAGAATGGTGGTATAACACTTCTTTTCATAGCTCATCAAAAATGTCTCCATTTTTGGCACTTTATGGATATCATCCTCCTTCCATCACATCATCATTAAAGGTGTCACCAAGAGTTTAGGCAGTAGAGGACCACTTGCATCATCAACAACAGGTACTTTCAGGACTCAAGGAGAATTCAGCTATGGCACAAAATCGAATGAAACAACAGGTGGACCAACATCGTAGTGAAAGAAATTTTGAAGTTGGGGATTGGGTCTTCTTGAGATTGCAGCCTTATAAACAAATCTCAATGAAGCAACACAAAAAGAATAATAAGTTGTCTCCAAGATATTATGGGCCATACCAAATCAAGCAAAAGATTGGTAGTGTTGCCTACAAGCTAGAGTTGCCACCAACAACAAAGATACATCTAGTTTTTCATGTTTCTTGTTTGAAGAAGGTAATTGGGCAGAATATTCCTACTCAAACAGTACTACCAGAACTTGATGAAGAAGGAAGAATAATTTTGGAACCAGAGGGCATTCTTCAAACTCGCACAAAGAAGCTGAGGAATAGAACCCTCACTCAGTATCTCATCCAATGGAAGAATTTACTAGTTGAAGAGGCCACATGGGAGGATGAGGAGTTCATTCAAAAGAATCCACACTTGGTTAGCATTAAGGACAATGCTTTTTTGAAGAGGGGGGGCATGCTACGCCCTTAATATTGGTGTACATAGGGTTATGAATAGTCAGCTTGTGGCTATCTTAACTCCTAATTAAGTCATATTATCATTATTATATTGTTATTTAGTTGTTTAGGTCGGCCTAAGGCTTCTATAGGTCTATCTAAGTCAGCCTGGGTGATATCCTAGGCATAAATAGGTATATATAGGAGGTAGTGAGTCTCATTTCATATCATATTCAGTATTGTGTTCTCATTGAAGACTGTTGGAGGTATCCCCCTCGAAGTGGATTAGGAGGTTGCCCCCTCAAAGTGGCATATTATTATCAAGTATTTTCAGCATATTTACTATTATATTCAGATAGTGTGCAAGTTGTTTCATTACAGTTTTAACTGCAATAAGATTGGTCATTTTGCCTCAAAGTGTCTGGAAAGATTTTCAAGACCAAATCCTAATAGATCAAGGTTCCAAAAGAATTGTTACTATGTTCATGAAGAGGATGATAATGAAGGAGTAATAGATGATGAATCAGAGATAGGAAACAAATCCATAAGTGATTGGGTGTTTATTGCCATCAAGGAAGAAGATCCAATGTCCTCTGAATCTGTCAATCATAAAGTTGTAGAAAGAGCTCTGGTTGCCCAAGTTGAAGAAAAGGATGATTGGGTCATTGACAGTGGATGCTCTCACCATATGACAGGTGACAAAAATAAGTTCATAGATTTGGAAAGGTATGAAGGAGGAGTGGTAAAGTTTGGTAATAATTCTGCTGGTAGAATCAGAGGTAGAGGAACTATTTCCTTTGATGGAAAGAACAAAACCGGTAATGTACTGTATGTTGAAGGATTGAAACACAATCTTCTCAATGTTGGACAGTTGGTGGACAAAGGCTATGATCCCTGATTCAAGAATGGAAAATGCAAGATCTTTGAAAGTTTCGAAACAAAGATTGCATCCGGTACTCAAAGAAAAGGTAATATCTTCCATTTAGCTAGTACTGGTAAAAGTTGTCTATTTATGCAAATTGATCAGAGTTGGCTATGGCATAGGAGGATGTGTCATGGGAATTTTGATAATATCATCAAGATAAGAAACACTCAGGTTGTAAGAGATCTTCCAAAATTGGTGAAACCTACAAATAGTTTGTGCAAAGAATGTCAGTTGGGGAAACAAAGCAGAGTCTCATTCAAAAGCAAGGAACAATCTTCTACCAGATTATTGGACTTAGTTCATACTGATCTATGTGGTCTGGCAAGAATAAGGAGTGTGCAAGGTGATAGACACTTCATGTTATTAATTGATGACCATTCCCGGATGATGTGGGTTACTTTTCTGAAAGAGAAATTAGAAGCTCTTGAGAAATTCAAAATATTCAAGGCTATGGTAGAGAATGAAACCGGATTAAAATTAAAATGTCTGAGGTCTGATAGAGATGGAGAATTTACATCCGGTGAGTTTATAGAATTATGTGAGAAACATGGGATAAAGAGACAGTTGTCTGCTCCTAGGACTCCACAACAAAATGGAGTAGTGGAGAGAAAGAACCAGACCATCTAGGAAGCATCTAGGACCATGATGATGGAAGCAAATGTTCCTCAGATCTATTGGAGATAAGTTGTCAGCACTGCAGTCTATACTCTCAATCAAGTACAAATCAGAAGCAATACCGGTAAGACTCCTTATGAACTTTGGTTTGGCATCACTCCTATTGTGAGGTATTTTAGAGTCTTTGGTAGCAAATGTTACATTAAAAGAGATGAAGATCTAGGAAAATTTGATGCTAGAAGTGATGAAGGAATATTCTTGGGTTATTCTACTCAAAGCAAAGCATATCAGTGTTATAACAAGAGATTAAGGAAGATTATGGGAAGTACAAATGTGAAGGTTGATGAAGGAATTAAAAAACCCTCAAGGTTTTATGAATATGATGAAGATGATCAAAATGATATTTTTGTTCAAGAAGTCCAGGCTCCCTCTGAAATTCAGATTCAAACTGATCCGATAAATCAGGGAGAAGAGATAAGTTTGAATGAGCCTATTCAAGAATCAGAAGTGCAAGAAACTCCTAAAGTTCTTAGGTATGTAAAACTGAATCACTTTGAAGATCAGATTATAGGTGATAAAAGCAAAGGTGTACAAGAAAGAAGAAGGATTGCTCAAGATTCAGAAGAGTATTGTCTAATTTCAAAAGTTAAACCTAGGACAGTGAATGAAGCTTGCAATGATGAAAACTGGACTAAGGTAATGCATGAAGAACTAATGCAAATTGAGAAGAATCACACATGGGATCTTGTTCCCAGACCTAAAAACAAGAATGTGATTGGAACCAAATGGGTCTTTGGAATAAGCTGAATGAAGATGGTGAAGTAGTCAGAAACAAAGCCAGATGGGTCTTCAAGGGTTACTCTCAAATAGAAGGAGTTGATTTTGAAGAAACTTTTGCTCTGGTGGCAAGCATTGAAGCAGTCAGATTATTTCTTGCTTTTGCTACCTTCAAGGATTTCAAAGTGTATCAGATGGATGTCAAGTCTGCCTTTCTAAATGGTGACTTGGAAGAAGAAGTATGCATTGAGCAACTGGATGGATTTCAATTATCTGATCATGGTGATATGGTCTGCAAGTTGAAGAAAGCACTATATGGACTCAAGCAAGTCCCAAGAGCCTGGTATGAAAGATTTGATAAGCATCTTTTGAAGATTGGTTTCAACAAAGGTATTGCTGATAGAAATTTGTATTTCAAAATTGATCATGAAAATATTTTGATTGTTGAAGTGTTTGTTGATGATATCATTTTTGGAGGAAGAGATAGCATGTGCAAAACCTTTGTAAATCAAATGAAAAGTGAATTTAAGATGTCCATCCTTGGGGAAATGAATTTCTTCTTGGGTTTGCAAATCACCCAAACAAAGAAAGGAATCTTCATTTCTTAGACCAAATATGTAAAAGAATTCCTAAAGAAATTTGGGATGGAAGACTCAAAACCAATGAATACTCCCATGGAAACTGGATTTAAATTGAGCAAAGATGATGACTCTCCTAAGGCTGATCAGAAAAAGTATAGGTCAATGATTGGAGGATTATTGTATCTCACTCAAACTAGACCTGACATTATGAATGTTGTTGGTCTTGGTGCTAGATTCCAAGCTGATCCTAGAGAATCTCATGTCATGGCAATCAAAAGGATTTTTAGATATCTAAAAGGGATAGTTGAGTATGGTTTGTGGTATCCTAGAGATCATGATTTCTCTCTTCATGCATACACAGATGCAGATTGGACAGGAGATAAGATGACCAGAAGAGTACCAGTGGTGGAGCATTCTTTTCGGGGAAGAGATTGGTTTCTTGGCTGAGCAAGAAACAAGAGGCAATATCTCTGTCCACTAAAGAAGTAGAATATATTGTAGCAGCAGGTAGTTGCACTCAAGTTTTATGGATGAAGCAAATTCTAAGAGACATAAGAGTGGAGTATGAAGAGCCTATCAGAATCTTCTATGATAATTCAAGTGCAATAAATATATTTAAGAATTTGGTGTTGCATTCAAAGACTAAACATATATCCATCAAGTTTCACTTTTTGAGAGAGCAAGTGAACAAGAATGAAGTCAGATTAGAGTTTGTGCCTTCTAAGGATCAGATTACAGATATCTTTACCAAACCTCTACCTAAGGAGTCTTTTGAGTATCTCAGGGAGAAATTAGGGGTTATTACCCCTCTGGTGATGAACTAAGGTGCACTGATGTGCATCAGTTCGGTGGATATCACAGTCATATCTTGTGGTCTAGATTGATGATGGGGAGCTACTACTTAGGGGGAGCAGCTGGTATGATTCCGAAGTGGAGGAGTTGCAAGTATGTGCCCTTTTCCATTGATGTCAAAGGGGGAGAGAAGACATGAAAAACAAGTGGTTGCTGATCAAAGGGGGAGTAGGAAAGGAAGAGAACTTGTGACAGTGGGGAGAAGTTCTTGTCTTGATGATTAAAATAGTTTTTCACATCATATGTTGCCATCAATGACAAAGGGGGAGATTGTTGCAAGTATGGGCCTAACTGGTGTTGTCATTGATATCAACATCCTCCTATTGCATTGATGATAAGCATTGGATGAGATGTGTGCTAAGGATATTGAGAAAATTAGTCTTATCAGGAACAGAGAAGAATAGTGAAGACAATGAGGTAAAGATCCCAGCTAAGATGAAGATCAGAGGATGTGCATCAAAGGGTTTGTAGATATGTGTTGTAAGGTGATCAAGTAAAGATTTCAGAGGTCTGCATGAATATTTGAAGAAGTTGTGGCCGCTCAAGTAAAACTGGTTCCGATAGGTGTTCAGAAGTGACAGAGTGACACAGATAGGTCCGATATGATCCAGAAATGCAATATCCCATTCTGCAGATTTGAGGGAATGTTTAGGAAGTCAATGTGAATTGACAACTCAATTGGTTCATGGTCTGAAGGTCAGCAAGCATTTACTCCATTGTGACAGTGATGATAGACTATGTTCCTGAGGTTTCGGATGAAGGAGATAAGGATTTCAATAAGCAGATGTAGTGTGGATGTTCCTGGTGATTCAGGCAAGCTTGTGAAGGTCTTTGGATCGTGTCTAGTTCATGTTGGTGATCCGCATTAGAGTTTGAGCTCACAATTGAAGAATTACTTCTAGATGATGGTGTTCTTCCCATGTCTGGCCGACCAGATGAGTTACACATCCTGCGGATGATCTTGAAGATGTTATGTGAAGATTGGCATGTTCCTAGAAGAAGATTGAAGTCTTAGATCTGTGTGGCCGATAGTGTGTTGTTCCACATGAAGTTTTTTTTTAATTAGTCATGTTGTATGTATATACTTGCTCTGTATGTCGACTTGGATGATAATTCCTACGTCAATGTCTTGGATAAATAGAGAATTGTAAAGTCATTTCAAGCAAAAAAAATGTAAGGGATGAGATTGTGATAGTGAAGAGAAGAGAGAAAAGAAGAGTAGAAGTATTGGGCTTAAATGGAATTGATTCAAGCATGGTGAAGATGCTATTCTCTAGTTCAAGTATGTGATACTTATCATATTGTAGACAGTGTGTCTCTTGTAGGTAGTGGGCCTCTTGTGAGCAGTGTGCTTAAGTAGTGAGCCCTAATTGGCATGTGCCATTTTGTTCTTTCTATTCTTCTAATAGAGAATACAATCTTGGGTTAATCACCCCATGGTTTTTTCCCTTAACTAGGTTTTCCACGTCAAAATCTTGGTGTTTGATTTGTTGTTGTGTTTCTTCTCTTGCTCTAATGCATTATGTTTCATGATTGATTTATTATTATGGTACTAAATTACAAAGTGGACTTAAGTGTTTAATTGGACAAAAGTTTTGGACAACTAATTCACCCCCCTCTCAGTTGTCTGTCCTGAATCCAACATGTGTAGATATTAGTTCATTATAACAGAGAAGTGTAAGACCCTTGAATGAGAAACAACATATCACATCAACCTTTGAGTAATGTCAGATGATCAAGACTTGATCCATAGAGACTTGGAGTCATCAATTCATTCCAAATTGATTGTGCTTTTCAAGATAATAAAGGTTTGTTGTGTAAACTTTTATGCATGTTGTTATGACTAACAATCATCACCAACATAAATTGGCACTAGAAGGAGGGCCTTCCTTTCTCTCTTGTTGAGTGAATTGATCAAATACACACAATCCTGCATTTCTAGAAGGTAATTTTCACAAATTTCATTTGAATTGCCTATGCTTTGAGTGTTTGGGCAATGTTTTGCTTGTATCATGTTGTTCTGAGTTTGTTTATCATAAATATCTTGAATCAAGCATAAATATTGTAGACTTTATAGTTAGGTTGTTGAAATCCTTGAAAGTTGAGTCGTCATTTGAATGTTCTGCAAATTTCTAGTAGTAGCTCGACTATGTAGTTAAATATCCTAGTATCTGAGTTTAGAAGTCCTGTATTTGCTCACATTTGAAAGTTTCATGCAAATATTGCACAAATATCCAGTTATTCTAGGGTTTTGGTCCTAGATATATGTTTTGCAAGGTTATTTCTTGTGATCTTTGCAAATATCTAGCCAGATTTCCATAAATTTGTCATAAACTATTAGAATCCTGGCTCACCAGACCACTGGACTCTTGGAAGAATTGCCTATCCGTGGACTTAGACCTAGAACCATAGATATTCATCATACTCCTAATTTAGGTTCATCAGTATTGATGAGTGCCAAGTTGTACCCATGAAATACATCTTTTTACCTCTCTTTTTCTCCTTCCTGAGTCCATCTTTCCTAATGTCTGCACCCAAATAAGCTAGCAAGATAGTTCTAGTTAATGATTAATTGAGATAGATTACTTAAGATCATAATTTCTGATTGAGGGACTAATGTGCATGGAATTGATGGAAAAATGTAGAAACTTCTCTCTTTTTGAATCAACAGGTGTAGATGCTAGGAACAACAATTTTGTGCATCTCCGGATACAATACCAGAATACTATGACACTAGAAGTTTTGAAGGAAAGAGAAAGCCTCCTCGGAGCTGAACAAAGAAGGCCACAATGGTATCTCCAAAGCTACAGACATCTCCGGAGCTACAGACATATCTCCGGCAGACAAGGACAGATATCTTTGGCACCTCCTAAGAGCAGGACGTATTTCTAGCATAAGCTACTGATCAGGCACTCTCAGTAGTGATCATAATACCCCTCATTGCACTCAAATCATCACCTGAGTGGTGAAGGGTCATCTTTAGTTAAATTGCTGGAGTTTTTATCTTTTTAAAGTTTTTGCATGAGTTACAGATAGAATTGATTCAATATCCATATTTTCAGGGCCTCGCTGCCCAAATGTATTAAGACTCAAACTTAGAATTCTGAGTGGACTTCTGTTTCACTCAGTCTACTTTTATTGCATGATTATTTTCCATAGTTAGATAGTTAGTATAATAAAGAGATGGATGCCATCTCATAGAAGAACTGGTAGATAAGATAAGTGATATGTCATCACTCATTTTCATATATACTTATAGAAACAGTAGAAGAAAGATACAATGATTTGATTATTCTAATTCTGAGCATTTTTTAGTTTGGTGATATCAATATTTTTCATGAATGCAAAGCGAATGGAATTGAATTGAATTTAGTTGTGATCTTCTATTGTACTGATTCCTTAGTATAGCCTTCAGCCCCAAGGGTGTGGAGCAAGGGCCCACTCTCACCACCAAGGCAGAAGGCTAGTACCACTGTTTTATTACTTCAGATTTTGATATGAAAAGTATTTACTGATTTTGATAGACAGATGTATGTTACTGTTTTTAAGATTGCCTTGAGTAAACTTCATGTTTAATTCTATTTTCAGCATTCCTTAAATTCATTTATTAAGTAGACACATTAATCTTTTCAAATTAGTAGAAGCTGTTAAGATTAGCTAGGAACTGGTAACTGTAGAATCCTTAATTGTAGACAGCTGAGGACATAGCCCCTAGATTTTGACATATGAAAATAGATTAAATGATGAGGTACAATGACACCTTGTCATTTTTGGCACCGTTGCCAGGGATATCTTGTGTTAATTAGGGAAACTTAGTTAAAACAATTTTTAGGATAGATCTGTATGGTTAGAGCTAGAGACTCGAAAGGAAGATATATAAAGAAAACACCCCAACAACAAGCCATACGGGAAAGTAGTGGGGTGGCACAAGATCTTGTTGAAGAGAGAAACCTAGAACCTACTTTAGAAGCTACACCTCAAAACAATAAACCCTTAGATCCTCCAAATCTTCCACTTGCCAATTATATCCAAGAATTACAACAAAAGTTTCAGGCAGGTCCTTTGATAGAACCTAATTTCTGAGAACCTCAGGGAGAAGAACCAATACTAAACATGGACAATGATAATCATGAAGAAGAGGAAAACTAGGATCCAAGAACCTTCTCATATCCTATTGTTTTAGGTGCTGGAGACAATGCTCCTATGAAGAATATCTCACCAGCACACCTGCCAAACTTTAGAGGACTTTCTTCTAAGGATCTAGATTAGTTTTTGTTTGAATTCAAAGTAGTCTACCAAACTTATGATTATGGATTAGATAACCAAAAACTCAAACTGTTCTCTTCAACTCTGAAAGATTCTGCGATGAAATGGTTTATGGGTTTACCCTAGAATTCTATCCATTCTTGGGATCAGACGGAAACAAATTTTTTGGAAAAATACCAAGATTACTGTAGATCTAGTAATAAAAATGAAGAATTGTTTAAAATTAGGCAGGGGGAGGAAGAGACCTTAGAGGACTATGTGGATAGGTTTAATTTTGCCTTGAGAAGGTATGGCAACCCAGTAGATCACTCCTTGGCCAGAACCCTGTTTGTAAAAGGATTGGATAAAGAATCAAAACATGCACTGGATCTAATGGGAAAATGAAATATCAACAAAATGGATATACCTGCTATAGAAGAACTCTGTAAGAACTATTCTAGAACCCAAAATGGAGTGAGGTCATCCAAAACTTTTAAAGGGAAAAATAAAATAGGACAGTTAATGGAAGAGATTGCAAATCTAAAAACAGACATTTTGGTCCAATTAAATACCACATTGGATGGGATTCAAGCAAAAACTAGAACAACTGATCAAAATAGAACAACTGAACCACTCTCCATCTATTGTCGTAGGTGTAGAAATAAACATTTGTTGAGAGAATGCCCTTTGGACAAATCAGAGATTTGTCAGATCTATGATAGGGAACATCCTACCAGTTAATGTAGTCAACTTCCAACCTTGAAAAGATTGAGTAAGAAGAATGTTGTAATAGAAGAGGAATTGAACTATGTGGGACAAAAACAAACTAGGAATTTCCCTTATAATCAGTATCCAAACCAGCCTTCTTACAGGGGTCCTTCTAATTAGGGAAATAATCAGTGGAATCCAACTTGGCATGGGCCTCAAAATAATCCTCCTTGGGGACAATAGGATTGGCCAAGTCAACATTGGCAAAATCAGCCTTGGGGAAATCAATAGTGGCCACCACAATTTGGATCACAAAACATGCAACCTCAATGGGGTTCTCAACAGGGATATAATCAACAATACCAGGGACAACCTAGATGTTTCCAACCTCAACAACAAGATTTACTAACTAGACCCTCCAACACACAAGGTCAATCACAAAATGAACCAGTTAGCCAACCACCTTTACCAGCTTAGCCTATACCAAACCCACGGAATAAACAGGGACCGGCTGTTTACATGACAGAGCAAGAAAATCTGACTGGAATTAATACTATATATTCAAATAATCTCTAGCTGCGTTCTGGGAAAGCATTCCCAAGGCCATCTCCTCCAACTATAGTTGAAGTAATCAATGATGAGGAACCTAAAAATTCGTCCACTCAACCCCCGGAGGAGATTACTAATGAAAAAGTGCTAGAAGAATCATCCTTGGACAACTCCGGAGTTTCTCCTAAAAGACTGACTTCGGAGAACATTCCTAGCCAGTTCTGACAAGAGCTCCGAAGATGCTCCAGAGATGGAAAAACTAGCACCATACCCATAACGGCTTAAATAGTATGTTCCCCAAAAAAGATCTTACAAAAACAAGTCCAACCCAACTTAGAATCAGAACTTTTACAAGAAATCAAGTAACTAAACATTGAAATTCCTCTTCTCCAAGCAATCAGAGATGTACCAGAACTAAATTAGTTCATTAAACAGTATTGTATCAAAATACAGGGCTGGAAGAAAAACTTTTCCTCCACAATACAGGTGGAAGGAAAAGTAGTAGATCTATTGATGGGAGAAATTCTCCTCCCAAAATATGGAGACCCTGGAAATCCTATCATAACTGCTTTCATCTCAGGGGTGGAAATTTTAAATGTTCTGGTTGATCTGGGAGCAACATTTAATGTGATGATAGTTCACACAATGAACAAATTAGCTCTATTAGGTATCCAATCCACAACTACAATTCTTCAACTTGCTGACCAGTCAGTAGCTATTCCAAAAGGAGTGATCACTAATGTACTAGTTGTGATAGATTCATGGGAATTTCCTGTGGACTTCCTGATATTAGAACCTAGAAACCAGAGAAATGCTTATCCACTGATTTTACTAAGACCATGGTTGGCTATAGCAGCAGCATCTATTGATTGTCGAACTGGGGATATGGTCATTTCTAATGGGATAGATTTAAAGAAAATATCTTTGTATCCTCCAGCTAAACCATCAATACATTATACAGGAAGAGTATGGGTGGATGAACCAGAGAACAATGACAACAGTGCCTCAGTAGCTATGGTAACCATCAAGGAACATCTGGGAGAGTTAGAAGAAGAAATATACTATGATACAACATAATACATTATTCACATCCTAATCAATAAGGTGATGGAACTTGCCCAAGATTCTAGGAGAGAACTTCTTACTTCTTCTCTTTGTACCGTCACCAACATCATTCCTTGTGGGGAAACCTTTTACATAGACTTAGCCACTTTCCATATGTTGCTTCCACATTCTTGTCCTCTCAATACCATGACTCCAATGTATGGATTAACTACATCTATGGATCAAATCACAAAACAGCTCATGATTTTACCAGGGAAAACACTTAATATCAATACTCAGTTAACAACAAATCAGGAAGAAAAACTTATCCAACTTTTGATTTCCCATTCAACATCTTTTGCTTGGGAATACCAAGATATGAAAGGCATACCTCCTGAGATCTATACCCATCATATATATACTGAGGATATTAAACCTGTCAGACAGCCCCAAAGAAGATTGAATCCTACTTTAAAGGACATTGTCAAAATTGAAATAGAGAAATTACTTCAAGCAGGGTTTATATATCTAATCTCAGGTAGTCAATAGGTCTCACCCCTTTTCATAGTGCCTAAAAATAATAGGAAATGGAGGGTGTGTATTGATTATATAGAACTCAACAAGGCCACAAAAAATGACTACTTTCCCTTACCATTCATTGACCAAGTACTGGACAACCTTGCTGGGAGAAAGTATTTCTCTTTTCGAGATGGATTCAGTGGGTATAATCAAATTCAAGTAGCACCTGAAGATCAGGACAAAACCACTTTCACCTACTCTTGGGGAACTTTCACTTACAAAGTTCTTCCCTTTGGACTATGCAATGCCCTAGCTACATTTCAGAGACTTGTTTTAGCTATTTTTGCTAAACTAGCTAATGAATGCATGGAGGTCTATATAGATAACTTTACTGTGTATGGGGATAATTTTGAAGAAGCTCTCACAAACCTTGAGAAAATATTGAAATGCTATGAGAAAAATCAATTATCCCTTAGCCATGAAAAGTGCTTTATGATGGTAGAGGAAGGAATTGTTTTAGGATACGACATTTCAGCAAAGAGGATCAAAGTGGATCAAAATGAGATAGAAGTAATCACACAGTTGCCTTCACCCAAAAATCAGGCAGAGGAGTTTTATGGGTCATGCAGGCTACTATAGGAGATTCATAGAAAATTTCAGCAGAATAGTTGCCCCCATGTTTACCTTGCTTCATAAAGACATGGAATTTCTATGGACAGAAGAATGTCAATCAACATTTGAAACCTTGAAAGAGAAGCTTACTGTCACACTAATTTTGAGATGACCTAATTGGACCTTGCCATTTCACATACATACTGATGCTTCAAATGAGTCCATTGGGGTAGTTTTAGGACAAAAGGAGGAAGGAGAAAGTATGCATGCCATTTATTACATCAGTAAAAACCTTACCTCTGCAGAAATAAATTACACCACAACTGAAAAAGAATTCTTGGCAGTCATCTATGCCATAAACAAATTCAGGCATTATATCACTGTATATAAGATATTTGTACACACTGATCATGCAGCCATCAAGTACCTAATGAATAAACCAGTAGTGGGTACAATGATCATTAGGTGGTTATTGCTATTGCAGGAATTTGATATTACCATAGTTTATAATCTAGGAAAGTTTAATTTGGTTGCTGATTTTTTGTCAAGATTACATACAGAAGGAGAAAACCAACCAATGGAGGACAAGTTTCTGGATGAACATCTTTTTGCTATCTCCTCTACTGCACCTTGGTTTGCTGACATAGCTAATCTTTTAGCTACAGGCTTGTATTCATCCCATTTTACCTCAAAACAAAAAAAATGTTTAGTTAAAGAAAGTTTATCTTACAAATGGTTGAATGGTTTACTATTTAAATGTGGTCCTGATTTCATTCTACGCAGGTGTCTAAAAGCTAATGAGATTTTTGATGTGTTGAGAGCATGTCATGATGAACCATCTGGTGGCCATTACTCCTTCCACTGGACAGTCCAGAAGATCCTCAGAGCTGGTTACTACTGGCCCTCTCTTCATAAAGATACAAATAAGTATGTATAGCACTGTGACCAGTGCCAAAGGATGGGACAACAACCTTTACCAAAGAGATGCTACTGCATCCTGAAGTCATGATGGAACCATTTGAGCAGTGGGGTCTAGACTTTCTGGGACCAATTTATCCACCATCATCAGGCAAGGAGTACATTCTAGTATGCACAGACTATGTTACTAAGTGGGCTGAGGTTCAAGCATTACAATTTACACGAGAAGAAAAAGTTGCTGATTTCCTTTATAATAAGATTTTCTTAAGGTTTGGAGCCCCAAGATCAATAGTTTCAAACAGAGGACCTCAATTTACTTCACAGGTAATCAAAGCATTCACAGATTTATATCAAGTCAAGCATAGAAAATCTTCACCTTAATATCCTCAAGCAAATGGGAATGTAGAAGTAACTAATAGGGAACTTGAAAATATTCTGACAAGAACAGTAGCAATGAATAGAAAAGATTAGGTTAGCAGATTACTTGAAGTAGTTTGGGCTTACAATACCACTTGGAAGTCCACAACAAAGTTCTCATCATATGAATTGGTTTATGGAAAAAAGCCTATTTTATCTATAGAATTTGAACTCCAGACACTTAAAACTGTATTGGATAGTGGTCTACCATTGTCTATAGCTCAACATAATAGAATTTTTTAGCTCAATGAGTTGGATGAAATTCAGACAGAGGCCATTCAACAAATAGAATTGGTTCAGTATTAGAGGAAGCAATGGCATGACCAACACATCAAAAAGAGGACATTTCAACAACGTGATTGGGTTCTTCTTTATGATTCTAAATTCAAAGAGTTCAAAGGGAAATTACAAACTCACTGGATGGGTCCTTATCAAATCAAGGAAGTTTTTGAAAATGGAACAGGATTATTGCAACCTATTGATGGAAGCACAGACACATTCCTTTAAATGGTCACCAAATTAGACTCTATAAGAGACCATCTACTAAAGAAGAGTTTCTTAATGATTTGTGTTTTGATACAGGGGATACCTCCTCTGTCACAGTGTTGGATTGAAAAAAAAAAAGAAAAAAAAGGAAGGTTGAAAACTAGGTCTAAAAAAAAAGGAAGGTTGAAAACCAGCAAATGACAGCCTTCTAAAAAAAAAGAAAAGAAAAAAAAAAGAGAAAAAAAATAGAGAAAGATGGAAAACCAGTAAATGGCTGTCTTTCTCAACTAAGGGAGTTGAAAACCAGCAAATGGCGGTTCCCTTCTATTGTGCCTTGCACACATGCCCCATTTTGCCAAATGGAGACTCCCTCTTTTGCTTTGGCTTGGAGTCTCAACCTTTTTGCCTTATTATGATGAGAAAGTGAATTTGTGCTTAGAGTGCAGGATTTGTTCCAGATTTGAGTATTTTGCATGTTTGGGAGTCATTTGATGTTGTGCATGGTTGATTTGGAGGTGTCTTGGGTGGTCTTGTGCTTAAAAGATAGTCATTTGTTATCTTTTGCGCTAAAACTGGGTGTTACTGCACTTTGCTCTAAAATCTTGTGTCACTGGATATTGCCCTTGAAAGTGCTTCTGCAGGATGTTTCATGTTGAAATTCCTAGTTTCTAGGTCTTAAAGTTGCAAAATCATGTCAAATTCCACTAAGGGGTCCATATGCTTTCACCCTGATACATGGTCCTAAAGCCCTGATTTAGCTAAGTCTGAAATCTTGAAAATCCTAAAAAATGGCTAAGTTTGAAATCTGGTGGAACCTCAAAATTCTAGAATCTGCATATGAAATCCTATGGATTTGGAACCTATCTCAAACATCTTGAAAGTATATTTAAAAATATTCAAAGTATAAGTAAATATACTTTCACCCTAGCCAATTCAAAATCTGGCGCTAAAAATGACCCCAACTACAAAAAGCACTAAAAACAGCCTCTACCGACCTTGGCGCTAAAAATAGATCCAAAGGACCTGCGCTAGAAAATGGAACTGACTGACCTCATGAAGCATCATTTTAGTCAGTCGAACCCAAAATCTGTGCTAAGGTCAAATGGACCCAAAATCTGCACTAAGGTCGGATGGACCCAAAATCCGCGCTAAGGTCAGACGGACCCAAAATCTGTGCTTTTTGGTATTTTGGCCTAAAATTGAGTTTTTCGAGGAGCACATTGGATTTTCTTGATGGATGTGAATTGCATATCTATTTGTCACATTATGATGAACATTTTACCAAGTTTGTGTGGATTTTTGGCATGTTTTACGATAATTAATGCCACTATACATGAAAAGTCTGTGACCCCAAAAAATCCTACTTTTTGTAGAAAAGGCTAGAAAAATATGAAATAAAAGTCTCCAAATGGATTCAAATGACCACAAAAACTTCCCTAATCATCATATTGGCCAAATGGGTGCTTGAAAATAGTAAAAAAAGTAGAAAATCATGCAAAAATCACTAGATTTAAGAGGTTGGTTATAAGAAAGTGACATTGACAATGAGTTGTTTTGACTGGCCCATGACTACAAATGGACATATTTTGATTTAAAATGATAGAAAATAACTTGTTAAGATGAAATTAATGCTTTGCATTGTGAATTGTAGGTCTTGGAGGGCATAGGAGCTTGTTGGAGCCATCTTGAAAGGATGCACACACAGATATGCAGTGCTAACCCAAAAATGTAGAATCGACATTCTATCAACCAAATTGCTACTACACATGCAAAAGGAAGTCAGTATAATGTCCAAGATGATAAAGATGAGTCTTAGGACCTGAAAGACATAGAAGATCATGCCAAATCACTATTGTTCCTGCAGATCCAATCCAATGTCTAGGTGATCCAGTTCAGGGGTCATAACTCCTAGCTATTCTATCAGAATTTAAACTTCTTGGACTCATTGGAAAGATAAACTGATTATCTAGTTTGAGTTATCCGGCTGCTAAGACTTAATGCCAAGCAACTGAGAGGTTTCGAGCCCCCATTCTACTCCGAAGGCCTCCGAAAATGTAATTTACTACGATGTAGAAAATACCAAAAATTATATTTTTGATATTTTCTCAAAAATACCACTCAAATGACCATGGACAGGATCACCACGACATGCATATAGCTATTCTAGTAGTCCAGTCATTGAGAATCAATCCAACAAGCATCCAGTTAGATATATCTTCACTAATAATGTGCCACATACTCCTCTTGGTCCATTCAGCACTTAGAATCCCATGAATCCACATCAACTCAAGTTTTCAAGCATCATGTGACTCTATTTTGGCTTTATTAGGCCTTGAAAATTGACTTTTCATCATGTACAACCAAATGGGTATCTATTTTGTCTAGATTCAATGTATTTGCAAGCTGTATTTTGTCTTTTTCTTACAAGACAAAGGTAAACCTGAAAATGTAAGAAACTGATGTATCTCATTAAATGCCATGTAATCTGGATCGTTGGTGCTGAGTTAATCTCCACCGTCCATTGAAAAACTTAGTATGGTGCCTTGTCTATAAAAGGGCCATCCTTTTCTCTCATTTGTAAGAGAGATTTAATACCGAATTGTTGATTCTATTGCATTTGAAATAATACAAAGCAAGTTTCTGCAGTAATTTTGAGAATTTGTATTTTGGGTTGACTCATTTTGGTTTTCATGGTTCGCTTCTTGCTCTCCCATAGTTAGATTAGTTGTGCTTTTGTAATGTTCATGGTTTGCCAAAGTATTT
Organism: Cunninghamia lanceolata; assembly: GCA_027924645.1. Lineage (NCBI taxonomy): Eukaryota > Viridiplantae > Streptophyta > Pinopsida > Cupressales > Cupressaceae > Cunninghamia > Cunninghamia lanceolata. The sequence continues at coordinate 3,958,840 of BSBN01000395.1, read as the reverse complement.
GATGAATACTCTAAGTCCACACTTTTAGTTGTTTGCTAATGGTAAATAGCTATGTAAAGTTAGCCTGGGCTGATTGTTTGTGCTGAAGTTCAATTACATTTCATAAGTTAAGTTGTGCCGTTTATTGGGTATTTAGGAAAATGAATGTGATCTAAAAATCTTTTGATCTCCATTGAAGATAGCACTATTTTCTGCAGCACTGTAACACCCATTTCAGTTTGGTGACTCAGGAAGCTGGTTAAAAGTTTAAGAGTATTTATCTACTAAAGATAACCTTTGCATTGTGAATGTCACTTAGGATCCTTCTAAAACCCTAACCTTTTGCATTTTCTTTAAAACTATTGTTAGTTGTTAGATTAAGAGTTTCAACAGCATTTTATCTTGTTTATCAGCTAAAAAATATAAAAGGGTTTATGTGTATTTGCTGCCCCAAAACTAAAGATTTACAGATTGTATGTAAGACCCCTTGTAGGCATAGCTAGAACATACCAACTGAGAAATTCCAAGAAAGCTAAGACCTAGCTGTATTATCCTTGGAGTAGTCTTACCTAGGGTAAGATAATTTTCAAGAGAGGTGTGAAACCAGTAATTACACCTACGTTGTTGTCTGCTAAAACCACTATCAACAGAATTGGCACTAGAAGGAGGGCTGGACAAAGATGTTATGTAGGTTTTCAGTTTACTGGTTCACTGCACATGCTGAAATGAAATGAATGTGCAGAAAATTCTGATCCAATGGGTACACATAAGGGTTTTAGTCATGAAATCCCTTCATTCTTCAGAGGACCATCTCAATAGTCATATCATGAAGAGAACTTCAAAGTTGATATCCCACTTTTCAAAGAAGTGCTTGATAGGCAAATCGGGGCAAAGTATCCTCCATTCACATTGCTTGATTTTAGTTCACCACAGGTCTGCACTATACATCCTGGCGAGCTGCATGACAAAATTGACTGTTTGACTTTTCTCCAAAGAATGGATCTGCATTTGAAGGGATTGTTTCCTATTTTTGAAGTTTACAAGCCTGAAGTAGGATATGGATGTGACAGACATATATAGGGAAAGACCTTGCAAGGAGCTGCAAATCTTCCATTCATAAATGATCATAGTCAACAGGGCAAACTGTACATTGGAGAAATTGAAGTCCCTCAACTTGTTCATCAAAATACATGTCGAGATGATGAGAGCAGGCAATGCATGTGGTCTACAGGTCACCCAACTAATGAATATGAGGTCCCTGCCTGGATAAATCTTGGCTTTCAACCATTGGATCTAGACTATTCAGTCACAGAATATGTTGTCCCAGCATGACAAAAATCTTATTTTTAGTCACAGGGCAGTGAACAAAGCAATGCACAAGATCAGATTTATGCTACAAAGAATGTGGACAAGGTAGATGATAAATCAGACTTGATGAACAGTCATGTTGAAGATGCAGATCAACAATCAAATGTTTCACAGACATCAAATCCTAAGACTGAATTTGCTGCTACAGAGGTACAAAACAACAGTCCCTTGCAGGTGGATGATAATTCTGAGTTGGAATAGTAGTTAGATTAGATCAAATACATGCAAGAACAAGAAGTAATTAGTCCTTGAAATGAAGAACAATCATGGACAACAATACAGAAAATTGTTCCAATTGACATGCTTGAGCCACAATCTGATTATTGGATGAAAAATGATCAAGCTTCTAAGTATATCAGCACGGTGAACTACAAAGATCAGTCATATCAAATCACTATAGTTACTCCCATAGAGTTTTCAGCTGAGTCAAATGAGGAAGAAGAATATGATGCATCACTTCAAGGCAGCACTGACATCATAAATCCAACTATGCAAGAAGAAAGAGACCTTGTTATTGCTATAGACAGTGAATTGCCAACCCAATGCCAGCCCTTAATTCAAACAGGAAGATTGTTGATTGGTGCAGAGGAAGTTTTATCAGAACATGTGACTAATTTTGATGAAGTAGATTTAAGTATAACACATGTTCCCCATGCTTCTCCTGTTTACACGTGCAATGAAGATCTCTACATGGTTGGTGCTAATCCAATGATAAGAAATGAAAGTATAAGTCTATAATATGAGAATAAAAATCAAACAGCAGAGTGATGGCTTGGAAGCTTTTTCATGTCAGTCACTTGATCACATCACTGAGTTGATATCAACAATGAGCAAGGATATGATGCTGCATGGGAACTCACCACACATGTCAGATTTTGCTTTAGCCACTTCATGTAGAGTTCATCTAGATGATCCACATTCTGAAGAAGGTTGCCCAGACTTTCTATTTGCTTGGGAGGTTGCTGCAGCATTCAGTGCTCCAGATGTATTTGATGAACAGGATATGGCCAACCACAAGATGAAACCCCCTGAAGATGAGAAGGTATTCGGTGCAATGCAACAAGGAGATGAACTTACAACTCTAACCGATGGTATTGCAAATCAGGTTGTATTTTCCCTTTCTCCACTCAGTTACAATTATCAATTTGACTACGGTGATTTAGGTAAGACAACTTGCATTTGGATTGATCATGGCCCTAATGAGCTACCCCAACTGCTGATCCTACATAATGGGTACTTTGAATATGAACCTATCATGCCTCTACCTCATTTTTCAGAGTACAAAGATGAATTTGCTAGACTTAGGACACTGACCTGCACCTTGTTACTTCTACATGTCCTGAGAAATAAGTCACGGGGTAGTGTAAATACTTGCTATCCAAGATCTTTGTACCTAGTCTTACTTGTTTCTAGTTAGGTTTTAGTTAGTTTCTTGTTGTTTAGTTTAGTTTTTGCTTTCTATTTTTCCTTAGTTGTTAGTTGTTAGTTGTTCTTTCTATTTTCTGTTTTCTTTGGTTAGAGTAGTTTACTTTGCTTTTCACTTCTGCGCTTGCTTTGCTTGGGTTCTCCATTTCTGGAATGTGGTGGCAATTGTGCAGACTTGCAAATGCTTCCTTATTGGGCAAATAATTTGTAATCTTTCTTTGAGAAGCCAATGTTCCGCTTAGGCCTTGCTGTGGATTTCGCTATTATACCTAGAAATATGATGTTTGTTCATTGGAAAGGAGTCATTAGTTGGTGCACTTGAAGTATTTTCTAACCATATATCTCTCACACTTTAAATGATCCTGAAGTAGCTAAGTGAGTCTGGGTGATCTTGTGTAAGTGAAGAGTTTGGGTCCCCAATTTTACCACCAACACCAATTTTGTAGATCTAGATGAGAGTGGCAGGTAGTACTAAGTACTGCTAGCCTACTGGGTAAAAATAAAAGGTGTTTTTCAACACCAGTCCCACTACAAAGTATCAATATAAAGATTATCATTTGAATACTCTCACATGAAGACTATTATCTAAAGATTATTAGCATCAAAGATCATCAAAGGCATTATCAAGAAAGAATATTATTGCAAAAGAATTGTTATTGGAAGAATCATCATTCGCTTCTATTAAGACTCATCACATCTCAACATCAGAAGCATTCTCTTGGTGGTAAAATAATCCCAACTTCATAGCTTAGCATGAAGGATCTTGGATGAACTTAGTTGTCAAGAGATAGGAATGAATACAATTGCACACACTCAGGTTTTCAAGATATGGACAGTTGCACTGGTTAGTGGTCTTTGATTTTTTGATAGGGTATGATGCTTTCTTGTCTAATGTGTGGGAAACACAGAGATTCTGGGTTTGAACTAACATTTATCTTAAGAAATGCTTTGGAGCATTTCCCGTAGAGTCACCACTTGTTGTGCCTTGCACACATGCCCCATTTTGTGAAATGGAGACCCCCTCTTTTGGTTTGGCTTGGAGTCTCAACCTTTTTGCCTTATGATGATGAGAAAGTGAATTTGTGCTTAGAGTGCAAGATTTGTTCCAGATTTGAGTATTTTGCATATTTGGGAGTCATTTGATGTTGTGCATGGTTGGTTTGAGGTGTCTTGGGTGGTCTTGTGCTTAAAAGATAGTCATTTGTTGCCTTTTGTGCTAAAATTGGGTGTTACTGCACTTTGCTCTAAAATCTTGTGTCACTAGATATTGCCCTTGAAAGTGCTTCTGCAGGATGTTTCATGTTGAAATTCCTAGTTTCCAGGTCTTAAAGTTACAAAATCATGTCAAATTCCTCTAAGGGGTCCATATGCTTTCACCCTGATACATGGTCCTGAAGCCCTGATTTGGCTAAGTCTGAAATCCTGAAAATCTTGAAAAATGGCTAAGTCTGAAATCTGGTGGAACCTCAAAATTCTAGAATCTGCATATGAAATCCTATGGATCTGGAACCTATCTCAAACATCTTGAAAGTATATTTAAAAATATTTAAAGTATATAAACTTATACTTAAATATATTTTTAAATATACTTTCACCCTGGCTAATTCAAAATCTGACGCTAAAAATGACCCCAACTACAAAAAGTGCTAAAACAGCCTCTACCGACCTTGGAGCTAAAAATAGACCCAACAGACCTGCGCTAAAAATGGAACTGATTGACCTCATGAAGCATCATTTTAGTCAGTTGGACCCAAAATCCGCGCTAAGGTCGGATGAACCCAAAATCCACGCTAAGGTCGGCTGGACCCAAAATCTGCGCTAAGGTCGGACGGACCCAAAATCTGCGCTTTTTGGTATAGGAGCAAATTGGATTTTCTTGATGGATTTGAATTGTATATCTGTTTGTCACATCATGATGAACATTTTACCAAGTTTGTGTGGATTTTTGGCATGTTTTACGATAATTAATGCTACTGCACATGAAAAGTCCATGACCCCCAAAAATCTCACTTTTTATAGAAAAGGCTAGAAAAGTATGAAATAAAACTCCCCAAATGGATTCAAATAACCACAAAAACTTCTCTGATCATCATATTGGCCAAATGGGTGCTTGAAAATGGAAAAAAATACAAAAAATATGCAAAAATCACTAGATTTAAGAGGTTGGTTATAAGAAAGTGACATTGACAATGAGTTGTTTTGACTGATCCATGACTACAAATGGACATGTTTTGATTTAAAATGATGGAAAATAACTTGTTAAGATGAAATTGATGCTTTGCATTGTGAATTGTAGGTCTTGGAGGGCATAGGAGCTTGTTGGAGCCGTCTTGAAAGGATGCACACACAGATATGCAGTGCTGACCCAGATATGCAGAATCAACATTCTATCAACCAAATTGCTACTGCACATACAAAAGGAAGTCAATATAATGTCCAAGATGATAAAGATGAGTCTGAGGAGCTGAAAGACATAGAAGATCATGCCAAATCACTGTTGTTCTTGTAGATCCAGTCCAATGTCTAGGTGATCCAGTTTGAGGGTCATAACTCCTAGCTATTCTATCAGAATTTAAACTTCTTGGACTCATTGGAAAGATAAACTGATTATCTAGTTTGAGCTACCTAGCTGCTAAGGCTTAACATCAAGCAACTGAGAGGTTTCGAGCCCCCATTTCGCTTTGAGGGCCTCTAAAAATGTAATTTACTACGATGTAGAAAATACCAAAAATTATATTTTTGATATTTTTCCAAAAATACCACTCAAATGACCATGGACTGATCACCACGACATGCATACAGCTGTTCTAGCAATCCAGTCATCAAGAATCCTGTGAATCCACATTAGCTCAAGTTTTCAAGCATCATGTGACTCTATTTTGGCTTTAAATGGCCTTGAAAATTGACTTTTCATCATGTACAACCAAATGGGTATCTATTTTGTCTAGATTCAATGTATTTGCAAGCTGTATTTTGTCTTTTTCCTACAAGACAAAGGTAAATCTGAAAATGTAAGAAACTGATGTATCTCATTAAATGCCATGTAATATGGATCGTTGGTGCCAAGTTAATCTCCACCGTCCATTGAAAAACTCGGTATGATGCCTTGTCTATAAAAGGGCCATCCTTTTCTCTCATTTGTAAGAAAGATTTGATACCGAATTGTTGACTCTATGCCATTTGAAGTAATACAAAGCAAGTTTCTACAGTAATTTTGAGAATTTGTATCTTTTGTTGACTTATTTTGGTTTTCATGGTTCGCTTCTTACTCTCCCATAGTTAGATTAGTTGTGCTTTTGTAATGTTCATGGTTTGTTAAAGTATTTGATGAATACTCTAAGTCCACACTTTTAGTTGTTTGCTGTTGGTAAATAGTTGTGTAAAGTTAGCCTAGGTTGATTGTTTGTGTTGAAGTTCAATTGCATTTCATAAGTTAAGTTGCACCGTTTATTGGGTATTTAGCAAAATGAATGTGATCTGAAAATCTTTTGACCTCCATTGAAGATAGCACCATTTTCTGTAGCACTGTAACACCCATTTCAGTTTGGTGACTCAAGAAGTTGGTTAAAAGTTTAAGAGTATTGATCTACTAAAGATAACCTTTGCATTGTGAATGTCACTTAGGATCCTTCTAAAACCCTAACCTTTTGTATTTTCTTTAAAAATATTGTTAGTTGTTAGATTAAGAGTGTCAGCAGCATTTTATCTTGTTTATCAACTGAAAATCATTAAAGGGTTTATGTGTATTTGCTGCCCCAAACCTGAAGATTTGCAAATTGCATGTAAGACCCCTTGTAGGCACAACTAGAACATACCAACTGAGAAATTCCAAGCAAACTAAGACCTAGCTGTATTATCCTTGGAGTAGTCTTACCTGGGGTAAGATACTTTTCAAGAGAGGTGTGAAACCAACAATCACACCTGCGTTGTTGTGTGCTAAAACCACCATCAACACCTTCTTCAGGATCGTTGAAAACAATCAAGCTACGGAGATGATCAGGTGCCGAGAGCTAGTGAAATGCACCTCTGGTGCTTCCCAAATCAGGAGCACCTCCGGAGCTTCCCAAACAAGGAGCACCTCTGGCGCTCTGTCAATAAAGAAGTCAATTTCAATAATAAGGGAGGGAACCCACCTCTCCAGTCAATAAAGTGGACACATCACATGATGAGGTCATCATGACTCATCCTCTACTTTATCACAGGAATAAAATAAAATCAGCACGTATTTCATTTGTAGGGGTATTCACAAAGACGACGTTGACATCACCCAAAGAATGTGGATTCTCGAACCACTCAGTACAATGATTGCAGGTCACGTACCAATGGAGTAGTGGGCGTCATCTCAAACCACCAAAAGCTGCTCATGTGCTGCGACACATGCAGTCTCATAAAATGATGCAGCATCTCTACTGTGTAATCGCCCTCATCATTAAAAATGATCTAGGTAATTCTATTTTTAATTAACCATTAATATCAATTGTCTTGTCTTGTCTTTCTATTTTTGGGTGTCACCACTATGACACGTCCTCCTGCCATCATTTCCTTTTCCAAATTCACGCATGGCTCCATCTGTGCTATACTACCACCTTGCCTCCGGAGTGTCCTGTCACTCTGTCGCATTTATGACTACCTAGGTACTCTAACTAATCTGTAAATCTTCCATAAGCCTAAGCTGAGAAACATCACAATCCTCATTTGAACCTCTGAAGTACCTTGAAGAACAGAGCAAATTGAACAGTCCTCTGGAGCCTACACAGTTAAGAGGAAAGGATAAACTGCAGATTGAGGAGAGTGAGGAATTAAGCACAAAAGGTGGAACCAATTTGGCAATGGGGGTAAAGAAGAAGTCTGAACCAGAGAGTGTTGCGGCTCTTCTACAAGATGAAGATGCAACAAACATTCTAAGAGCTGTAGGATGGCTGGACTTTCTAGAAAAATTTGAAGGGTTTCAGGAAGATGTCGTAGATGAATTCCTCAGAAATCTAAGGGACAATTAGACAGATGTTAGAGGAGTCTAAATCAATCTCTCCTTAGCCACTTTCAGTCACATTTCTGGACTTCCTGAACAAGGTGAGAGGTTTTATCACTTGAAAACCTTATACACTGATTCAATTAAGAATTTCTCTATTCGAGGTGAACCTGCAATTCAACTGCATTCAAATAAAAATGAAGTAAAAAGAATTCTTAGGTCCACCCTTCCGAACCCTTGGCAATCTGTTGCCACCTAGCTGATGAAATATTTTACTTGTGATGGTCGATTCTCTCTAGTTTTATGACCAGTCATGAAAATGCTGATTTTTCTAAGGCATGGGAATGCACACCCTAAGTTTAGCATAAACATTCCCAATTTCTTATATTCTGCCATCAGGGCAACTATAGAAAAATATCAACAAAATAAGGGTCCCATGAAACATCATGGCCTCATTTTTCTAGTAGTCAAACACCACTTCCTGTCTCAGGCCAATGGGGAGGAATTATAGCAAAACTTTCTTGAACAGAATTCCCAGGATAGAGGACTAGAGATGGCACAGCCAGGAGGTGAGAGTTCTCCTACTCACCAAGAAGAAGAAACTGAGCCTTCAGCCTCCTCCATAGCTGTTCAAAGAGGAAAGAAGTCCTCACAGGAGGCAATTTCATCTGCAGCCCCTATTCTTGATAAAAAAAAGAAAGGCAAAGAAATTCCAAAGTCTGCTCCTAAACAAACCCTATATATGACTCGATTAGTTCAGAGAAAGATGACTCTAACTGAATAATCTTTCCCTAAGGAATTAACAGAGGAGAGGTCAAGACAGAGAGCAGAGAGATTCTAGGCTGAAGAACCATCTCGTGATTCAGATGAGATCCCTCTAGTTAGGAAGAGAAAACAAAGAGAAGTTTCCCAAGCACCATCTGTTCATCTGGGGTCAAGTCCAATTTCAGAACCATCATGTGCTTCGAAGACATAACACAGACAAACTCTTACTATTTCCTCAGATTCTAAGGAAGAGAGACCTGCTCCGGAGGCACCTGCCCCACCTCTACTATGGAGAAGCAAAAGGAAAAGATAGTTCTCATAGGCTGAGAAAGATACTGCTCTCCTAGCTGAGGTACTCCTAGGTTTTAGAACATATAAGGATAAGGCTGGGCCTTCATCAGTGCTAGCAGAAGTAGAGGAACCCCAAGAGGACCCTCAGGATAGGTAGTCTGCAGAAAAAAATGAAACAGGGTGAATGGGTACAATTGGCAGTACAGGGCAGATGGCCATGGGAAACCTTGATGATTAGCAAACAACAGAAGTAGAAGCAGAAACCTTCTCTCATCCCTCTGATCAAAAGGATGTTGAAATTTCAAAAGAACAAAAATTATTAGAAGAAATTGAAAACCTAAAGAGACTACTCTAGGGGAAGAATTTGGTTATTACTGACCTCAAGAAGGTCAGAATAGAGGTAGAAATGGAGCAAAAACAAGTCATTAAAAATCTACAAACAGAACTCCAAAACAAAAACAAGATCATCCAGGAGAAAGAAGCAGAATTAGAGGCCTAGAAAATTGAGAAAGAAGCAGAATTGGAGGACCAGAAAATTAAGGTAGTCAAACTGTTGAAAGAAAAAGAGAAAGAAGCAACACTGAGTGTTTCTGAGCTCACTATGGCTAGAGACAATAGCCTCACAATAATGGCAGCATTGATTGAGAAAATACATAGCCAGGGTAGACAGTTAACTTGGGCCAACAACAAACTAGATGACCAGGAGGAATATATTCAAGAGTTGGCTGGCCCAAGGGCAACCATTAAGCAGGAGATACAAACAAATGCATATGTGGTTCCAATCCCCATTGACATTCCTAAATTCCTGTTCCATTGGGAGAAGAAGTGTAGAGAATATGAGGCTTCCAAGCCTATGCTGCAATTACAAAGGGCAGTCACTGCCAAAACAAAAAGAATAGAAACTCTGGAAGGCAAGATCATTAAAATGGCCTCCCTTTCTTCATAAATTCTATCCTATAGGCCTCCAAGTGCCAGCTATTCTATGTTCTTACAAGAAAGATTACTGCAGAGGAAATTCTCTTTAGTCCTGTTTGACCTGGTTGAGGATACAGAGACAGTAGAAGGATTCATGGCAGCATATACAAGGAGTAATGATGAGGACAAGAATTTCCTATGTGAATTATACCTACATGGTTTCTATGTTAATGATATAACTTTCATTCTTAATCATTTTGTGGGGGAATGCCAGCTTAAAGCATTTATTTCCCTAACGAGGAATCATCAGATCTGGAATGAATGGATGGAAGATCATCTCAAGAAAGATTTAGAAATAGATCTCTTCATCAGGAAGGAATGTTTCGATCCCAATGCTTTTAAGATCCAATTTAGGTCCCTTATCTATCACCCTAAGAGTAAGAACAAAATTTTGCCATTATACCTAAAAAGTTTGCAAGAGTGCTCCATCGATTTTGGTCTTTTCATGATCAGTTCAACAAATCTAGTACTTGCCATAGCAAAGAAAAGATGGAATATTTTGACCTCAGAGTAGAAAATGAGAGAGGTGGTCACCCCTGCAAACTTAATATTATTTATGAGAAAAGCAAAGTTGATATCCAAAATGATGGATAACCATAAACAGGAATGGATAGGTGGACGGTTCAGGCCCCCTCTCATAATTGAGCCACTTCCTGTTTGGGCTGAGCAGATAGAAGATGAGAAATTGCAAGACTGGTTGAAGTAGGTTGATCAATACAGAGGCAATGGTAATACCAACTGCACAACTTGGACCACCTATGCACAGGATTATAGCTCGATTGACAAGCTACTTCACCAGAATAAATCCAGATTGTGAGAAGCAGGAGGACCTGCCAAACCTTAAGTATGGGGGGATGATGAGTGCCAAGTTGAACCTATGAAATACAAATTTTTACCTCTCTTTTTCTCCTTGCTGAGTCCATCTTTCCTAATGTCTGCACCCAAATAAGCTAGCAAGATAGTTCTAGTTAATGATTAATTGAGATAGATTACTTAAGATCATAATTTCTGATTGAGAGACTAATGTGCATGGAATTGATGGAAGAATGCAAAAACTTCTCTCTTTTTGAATCAATAGGTGTAGATGCTAGAAACAACAATTTTGGCAATCTCCAGAGATAGTCTTCAATGATCTCCAGAGACAATACTAGAATACTACGACACCGGAAGTTTTGAAGGAAAGAGAAAGCCTCTTCGGAGCTGAACAAAGAAGGCCACAATGGTATCTCTAGAGCTACAGACATCTCCAGAGCTACAAACATATCTCTAGAGCTACAGATAGGGACATATATCTCTGGCACCTCCTGAGAGCAAGGCATATTCCCAGCATAAGCTACTGATCAGGAACTCTTAGCAGTGATCATAATACACCTCATTTCACTCAAATCATCACCTAAGTGGTGAAGGGTCATCTTTAGTTAAACTGTTGGAGTTTTTATCTTTTTAAAGTTTTTGCATGAGTTACGGATAGAACTAATTCAATATCCATATTTTTAGGGTCTCACTACCCAAATGTATTAAGACTCAAACTTAGAATTCTGAGTGGACTTCTATTCCACTCAGTCTACTTTTATTGCATGATTATTTTCCATAGTTAGACAGTTAGTATAATAAAGAGATGGATGTCATCTCATAGAAGAACTGGTAGATAAGATAAGTGATATGTCATCACTCATTTTCATAAATACTTATAGAAACAACAGAAGAAAGATACAATGATTTGATTATTCAAATTCTAAGCATTTTTTCAGTTCGGTGATATCAATATTTTTCATGAATGCAAAGCGAATGGAATTGAATTGAATTTAGTTGTGATCTTCTTTTGTGCTGATTCCCTACTGTAGCCTTCATCCCCAAGGGTGTGGAGCAAGGGCCCACTCTCACCACCAAGGCAAAAGGCTAGTACCACTATTTTATTACTTCAGATTTCACTATGAAAAGTATTTACTGATTTTGATAGATAGATGTATGTTACTATTTTTAAGATTGCCTTGAGTAAACTTCCTATTTAATTCTGTTTTCAACATTCCTTAAATTCATTAAGTAGATAGATTAATCTTTTCAAATTAGTAGAAGCTATTAAGATTAGCTAGGAACTGGTAACTGTAGAATCCTTAATTGTAGACAGTCGAGGACACAAGCCCTGGATTTTGACATCTAAAAATAGATTAAATGATGAGGTACAATGACACCTTGTCAGGTATCTTCACCAGGACATACTCTGACACCTCCAATATCTATTGCTGCACTTCAGACACCTGCAGGATCACCTGTTACACCTCTAGTACATCAAGCACCAGTCACAATGTCATTCTTTGCTGCATAGTCACCTTTAACTTTCAGTACATACCATCCTTTACCTAAGAATCCTGACAAGATTTTCCCTAAATATCATCCATATTAGGATGCGGATGATCATATCCAGACATTCAAAGAAGCTTGCTGTAGAGCAAGGATTGAGCATCAAGATGTTGTATGTCATTTGTTTCCATACTCCTTGGGAGAGGAAGCATATAACTGGTATATTAGTCCTGCTCAAGCTTCTGTTGGCTTATGAGCTACCTTAGAGAAAGCCTTCAAAGATAGATTCAAAATACCTATAGATCCTTCAATGAATTATCATCTCTTTGCCACAATTAAGAGATTTGAGGGGAACTTATTTCCAACTTTAATGCCAGATTCCAAAAGATGCTTTCAAAATTGGTAGCTCCATATACCGTAGTAGATGAAGCAGCTAGGAATATATATTATTCAGCCTTAGATCCCTTGACTTCAATGTTTATAAGGAGGACACATCCTAATGTCATAACTTTGACAGGAGCCTTTGAGGAAGCAATAAAAGTTAATCAGCAACTTGTTCCTGATCCAACCCCTAACATTATTTTTCCTACCTATTCTACACATCCAACATATCTTGCATACCCTGCTCAATAGCAGACCAATGGAGTTATGATGCCTCTAGCTACAATGCTAGGTCCACTACAGGTACCTCCCCTTAGCATCATGCCACCTCCAAATGGAAATGGCCAGATAGTGCAATATCCAGGACACACACAAACATCTCAAGATGTAGGACAGAATAACAGTAATGATGCTTCCTTTTTCAAACTTCAAATAGAGAATGTAGTAGCTAAAGCTTAAGAGGAAAAGGAAAAAATCAAAGAGATATTAGCACAGTTAAGAAAGTTAACAACTGAAATCACGCACCTGAGGGGTCAGAATTTCTATTCCCAGTCAAATCAAAATGGAGGATATAATAATGACAGATCTGGATATCCTAATAGAGGATACAACAATGACAGGAGCTATAACAATAACAATAACAATGGCAACAATAATGCACCAAGGCATCCTAGAGTGTGGAATACTAGGCCAAATAATGGATCATTGCCATCACCCTTAGATAACTAGCCTCCTAGTGAACCTAAGCAAACCACTAGGGTGAATTTGGCAGAGGCAACTCTTACAAACTGGTGTAGGATACATAACATCAATGCACATGGTGAATTAGATTGTCCTCAGTTTAGGATAGTAGCGAGTATTTTTCAGGATGAAGTGTTTAACACCACTAGAAATCTTCCCAACATATAAAGAAATGAAATTGTCCCTTGTGGATATGACTCAGCTCTTGTGTTAGAAAGTTTTGTCAATCACCCTCACCATCAGGTGCCCTCAGCTCATGAGAATTACACTTTAGCATGTGAGGAGTCCATTTTGGCCTTTGAAACAAATTATGTTTTTCCATTTGAAGATGAAAATGAACCAACAGTGGAATCTGAAGAAGTTCATGCCTATCAGTAATAGTATCATGGTAGACACAATTACAACCTCAGAAATAATTCAAAAAGACCTTCTGGTCCTTTGACCACATCTTTGCCTCCTAACAATTTCAACACTCCTCTTGATCCAAAGGCAAGTAATAATCCTAGTCTCCCTAAGGTTAATGCTCAGTACTTTGCACCACAATATATATTGTCAAAAGCTAGTAATCAACCCCCTAAATCTGACAGGTTAGTCAGTTATTTAGCAGAGGAAATGAGAAGAGTCAAGATTATCTTATCATTGTCAGAACTACTAAAAAATCTAGCTATTAAGAAAGCTTTCATGAGATCCTTAGATGACCCTGGACTAAAAGAAGATAGTCATCCCCCCAATCCAAGTCAGATTTTGAGTAAGGATCATGTAGCTAAAGACAACAATGCCAAGCACAAAGTTCTGACTACTGTTCAAGCTGTTGAAACTTCACATATGACCCTTTATAGGGATAAGACCGAGTCACCTACATTTCTCCTTTCCTTAAGGATGTTTGGTAAGAACTTGCATAATTGCTTAGTGGATTTAGGTGCATCTACTAATGTTATGTCATTGTCCATTTGTAATGCCTTAGGGTTACACCCTGCTAAGTCACTCAAGAAGGTGACACAATTAGACAAGATTGAAGTGAGTGTTGTGGAAGAGTTAACTCACATTCATATGCAACTAACATCAGATCCCAGGATTCAATATTACATTGATATCTAGGTGGTAGATATCCCTGATACATATGGAATGTTGCTTAGTAGGGATTGGTCCAAAATGCTTAATGGATATATGTCCACAGATTTCAATCACATGTGGCTACCTTGGAAAGGGATCCCCAATCAAATTAGGATATATGTTGAACCTCAAATGAAACACATGATCACTGAGTATAATAACACAAACGAGATAATGTATGTGGATGTCGAACTAGGAGTTTACACCTTCAGACCCCAAACGGTTAAGATAGAGGAAATTCTTATGTATGATATTCATGTACATAAAGATGATCATCAAGATGACAATGTGATTATAGAGTCTGATCATAGTTCTAGTGACAGGGATGAGGTAGATCATTTTAGGAACTTTGAATTGCACTTATCAAGATAAATGCAATGTTGTCAAATGATGAACATATCTAATGTGGACATCCTAATTGAGGGATGGTGTAGGTTGCATGATGAAGCACATTCTAAAAAAACCTGTGATGTTTGCCTAGATACGATGGAGCTGGAACAAGCATGTAGTGAGGAAGGGTTGTCATCACCTGAGGTAAGTCATATAGATAGTTATAATGATACTGATTCTTGCTTGTTGTCTGCAGGAACAAAAGAAGACACATATTAGGATGAAAGTTACACTCATAATTTAGAGGAGATCCTGATGAACATTGAAGATATTGCTCAAAATGAAAGTAACATCACCCCAGGCACTGATTGTTTGATTAAGTCTGATTATGAAGTGTTTGATGAGGATAAAGGAAGCAACTTAACCAAGTTTGAAGAATTTTTATCAAAACAGATTTAGAGGATGATGTTGCATAATACTCCTCCACATAATGCTTTAATTGAAGGTTGGTGCAGGTTGCATCAAGCACCACATTCAGATACTATTTTCTCGTTATGCTTGCACATATTGAAGAAGCAGAAGATGCTTTATTCAAAGGATCAATTATTTGATAGCAAAAACATGCTTAATGATGAAAAGAAAGATGTCAAGGTACAAACATATGCTGATATTCATGGTGTTATAAATAAAGAGAGTAAGGAAGTATTAGCTTCACATCAGTCAGAGAAAATAAAAGTGAAAAAGATTGAGTCATAAAAGTTAAAATGGATATCAGGCGGTGTAGCCGCCAGATCTAAAAAGAAAAAAGAAGGCCCTGATAAGACTTTAACTGAAGATAAACCATGGATCCTCAGGTTTGATGGATCAAAATCAAAGCAAGGAGCTGGAGTAGGGATAGACCTTATTGATCCAATAAGAAAATCCTACCTAGCAGCATATAGATTACAGTTCCAATGCACCAATAATGTGACAGAATATGAAGCTTTAATTCATGGGTTGTTTTTTGCTTTGAAGAAGAGAGTGAAAATTTTGCATGTCTATGGAGACTTAGAATTAGTGGTAAGACAAGTAAGGAATATATACTCTTGCAATTACAAGAAATTATCAAATTACAGACATAGAGTGTGGGATTTGATAGAAGACTTTGATGCATTCAACATCACCCATGTACCTAGAGAACAAAATCACAGGGCAAATGCCTTGGTGCAAGCTGTAAGTGCTTTGAAGCCATTGTCCATTTCTGGTTTGAAGAGGTTTTCAGTTGAATTGGTATCAGTGCCGTCCATACTAGATAATGTTATTAATCTCCAAGTATTTGATGATGACCAACACATTTAAGACTTCATATCAAATAGAGACATATTTGATGCCTAGATCATAGATGAAAGGAATGTAGAAGATCATATTTTGGAAGAAGAGGAGATCATGGATCTGCTTAGTAAGAAAATCCCCAAAGGTATGATAGAGTTAGAAAGAACATTTGATCTGTACAATATGCTGAAACATAAAGATCTCCCAAAGAATCATGGAGGAGAATATTCACCAATCAATATAGGACAAAATGAGGAAGTAAGGAATGTCCTGATTGGCAGAGTCTGTACAGAAGAAGAAATGGCAGGGATAACTCAAGCACTTAAAGATGATATCCATGTTATCACCTGGACTTATGATGAGCTGAAGACTTATGATATCTCAATCATCACCCAAACTATATCTCAATCATCACCCACACTATACCATTAAAGCCAAATGCTAAACTGTTTTGACAAAATCAGAGACCTGTTAATGCCTTGTTAGAACCCATCATCTTTGAAGAAGTGAAGAAGTTGCTCAATGCTAGAATCATATTTCCTGTGAGGTATTCAACTTGGGTAGCAAATTTGGTCCCTGTAAGAAAGAAAAATGGTGACATCTACCTATGTGTAGACTTCAGAAATTTAAATAGAGCTTTTGAAAAAGATAACTATCCTTTACCTTCACTGGATGAGGTCTTACAGATAGTAAATGATGCTCAGATGATGTCATTTTTAGATGGTTTCTCAGGGTATAATCAGGTGATGGTAGATAAGATAGGTAGATTGAAAATTGCATTCACCACCAAGTGGGGAATATTTTCCTATAGGCGCATGCCTTTTGGATTGATAAATGTTGGAGCCACCTTTTAGCGTGTAATAGATAGAGCTTTTATAGACCTAATTGGTAAATGTATAGTCATTTACATAGATGACTTGACCATTTTTTCAAAGGAAAGGGGAGATCATATAGAATTCCTTAGGAAGGTACTCGAAGTGTGAACAATATGGCATCTCACTAAATCCAAAGAGGTGTATATTTGGAGTGACCACAGGTAAACTGCTAGGCCATCTGATAACAAAAAATGGAATCATCATTGACCTTGCTAGAGTAGAATCTATCATGAAGCTGCAACTTCCTGGAAGTAAGAAGGAGCTTAAATCCTACTTTGGTATGATAATTTTTTTTAGGAAGTTCATTACTAGGTTTGCAGATATTGTTAGACCACTTAATGCAATGCTC
Source organism: Cunninghamia lanceolata (assembly GCA_027924645.1). Classification (NCBI taxonomy): domain Eukaryota; kingdom Viridiplantae; phylum Streptophyta; class Pinopsida; order Cupressales; family Cupressaceae; genus Cunninghamia; species Cunninghamia lanceolata. The sequence goes on along the minus strand of BSBN01000395.1, from coordinate 3,941,667 downwards.
AATAAGGATGCTAAAATTGAATGGACTCCTGAAGCAAGGGCAACATTTGAATATATCAAGAAAGCCATATCTGATGCCCCTATTTTGATTAGTCTAGATTACATGAGAGATTTATACTTCTATTCATTTGCTTCAGAGCATACATCTGTAGCAATATTAACATAAAGAAATGAAGCCAAAGAAGAAAAATCTATGGCCTTCATGAACTGCCCATTTAAGGATGCAGAGCTTAGATAATGGATGTTGAGAGACAAGCTCTTGCTCTAGTCTGAGTAGTTAAGAAATTTAGACATTACATATTAAGAAGTAAGATCATTGGTGTAGTACTAGATGTAGCAGTAAAGATGCTCCTGATGCAAAGTGAGCTAGGAGAAAAGAGAGCCAAATGGATAATAGTGCTTCAAGAATATGATATGGACATAACAACCATGAAGTTGGTAAGGTGACAAGCTTTAATCCAAATGATATCTGAAATTGACCCTAACCTTATGAGTCAACAATATGTAATTAATTCCAAAGAAGATAAAGAATGGTATTCAAATATTAGGCATGTTCTGATTACTGGAAGATGCCCATCAAAATTGCAAGCTTCACAAAGGAGAGCCCTAAAAATAAGATCACAGAAGTATATGATAGAAGGAGTCCTTTTCAAAAGGAATTATGAAGGAATATATCTCAAATGTTTGGATAGGCAAGATGCTGATAGGGTTTTAGTTGAGTTACATGATAAGTTTGGAACTTAACATGGATCTCACTTGGCCACTGCACATGCCATCCTGAGAGTAGGATATTATTGGCCTACTATCTTTAAAGACACTGCAGAACATATTAAATTTTGCCATATTTGTCAAGTTGCTGCTAACCGAGAGAAATATGCTGCACAACCCTTACAGCCGGTGATGGAGATGCACCCATTTGCTCAATGGGGCATGGACTTCATAGGACCTATTAACCCTCCATCATCTTCGGGCCATAGGTATGTCTTGACCATCACTGATTATTGTACCAAATGGACTGAAGTAGTTAGCAGTAAGATGTGTAATGCAGAAGATGTAATCAAGTTTCTACAAAACAACATATTGACCAGGTATGGAGTTCCTTATGCTCTAGTATGTGATAATGGACTTGCCTTTGCATCTTTGAAATTATCAAGTTGGGCTTTTGATCATGGGATTATTTTGAAATTTTCCTCTAATTATTATCCTCAAGGGAACAACTTAGGAGAGTGAACCAACAAAAACTTATTGAACATCATAAAGAAACTAATAGAGAAAAACCCTAGAGAATAGAACACCCTATTGAAGTATGCCTTGTGGGTAGACAGAACTAGAACGAAGGTTGCTTTAGGAAATTCACCCTACCGATTGGTATATGGGGTAGATCCTATCCTACCTGTCAACTTAAAGATCCCTACTTTACAATTTGCACAAGAATATCTAGGGATAGATAACAAGCAAGAAGTCAGATTACTTCAGCTCATGCACTTACGAGAAAAAAGATTGGGCAATTGATTAATTTTCCAAACATCAGGCTGTTGTTAAACATTGGTTTGATAAAAGAGCCAGAGTGAAAGCTTTTAGGATTTCAGATTTAGTTCTAGCATGGGATAAAGCACATGAGAAGAAAGGTGACCATGGAAAATTTGACAAAAATTTGGATAGGTCCTTTCCAAATCTCAGAGATCCTAGGAGATAGTACCTATAGACTTAAGACCCTAACTGGCAAGGATGTCCCATTACCAGTTAATGGGCAATTCCTCAATTATTATTTCCAAGCTTAAAATAGGGTCATGTGAGTCATTTGTATCATAACGTACATGTTGTATAGTTGTTTGTATAGTTTTGCTTTGTGTGCTTGCTTGTTTGTTTTTGTTGTTGAGTCCTTGTTTTGGTTAGTCAAGATGATGCATCTTATCACCCTTGGAAACTAACAAAATTGTTGGGATTCAAGTGATGAGAACAAAGTCCACATCGGTTGTGACTCATTTTGAGAAGTATCCCTGTTTAGGTATGTGATATCCTTTTTCATCAGTGATGCCTTTTCTTGATCAAGGAGATTTTCACGATGAATCACCTAATAGCCTTGGGTTTGTTGAACACATTAGTATAGGTGTTAAGTAAAAAATCTAAAGGGTCACCCTTGCTACCATTGCAATCCCCAACCTAAAGCAGCAAGTGACCACACCTTGCATATTGAGCTTACATGATGATATCTTATGAGTTTGCATATATGAATAAAAAGAGATAAATATTGAAAATCCAAAGAAGAAAAGTAGGCCATCTAAGTAACTCTACCAGGGCTATAGACGCCTGCTGGCAGTGGGGCTCTACTTAGGGGGGTTGCAAAGATAACCTTGTCAAAGCTATGGATGCTTGTTGGAAATAAGGCTCTATATCGGTTGGCTATGAGGGATGAACCCAAAATATGTCTAGCTTAACACTAGTTACTTGTGTTTTCAACTTACTTTCAAGATGAGGATTATTAATCATTTACACACACTTGATCCCTTATCAGCATTGTTGCACTGATGAACTTGATATCATTTAGAAAGGTCATGATACTTATACTTAGAGAGTTAGAATACTATGTTTTAATGTGACCTCATCACTTGAATCATTTGAATTTAGTTGTTTTCTTTGGTGGCAAGTTCTTGTGTGGTTACACAACACACCCCATTTTGCCTTAGCAAAACATGGACCCTTTTTTTTGCTCCTGCTTGTGCTTGTTTTCTTGCTTTGGGTGGTTTGGAAAAAGGTCAAGTTGAGTGTATCACCCTTGCACATGCATGTGCATTCGCAAAAGAGGTCAATTGTCAAAGTTAGAATTTAAGACCATAAACCCCATAGTCTTAAAGAGGGTGGAATTCTATGAGAATTGCTTTTTACATCACCCTGATATTCGCCAAGGATAAAAAGTTATGCTAAGTCAAAGTTTGGTCAACCTAGATATTTCCCATAGGGTCACATTTCTAAATGTCAGTCATATTCGCTAAGATGACATAGACGTAAGAAGATCACACGATGTCTTCATATTCCCAATTCGCAAACGTCAAACTTAAGTTTGATAGAGTGTAGACCTGTCAAAACCTTCATGCATATTCGTGGAGGGTCATATTTCCAAATATCCATCATCTTACAAAATATCACCCTTTTGCGAATATCACCATTCGTAAACATGACCTTGACGTCATCTAGTTTTGATGTATATAAGAGATCACCCTAATGATGACATCATCAATACACTCGACCCTCGCAGGGTCACATTTCCAAACATCCATCATATTCCTCAATATGATGATGATGTCACCATAACCCGATAACAAAGAAGATATGATATCCTGATGATGTCATCATGTTCCAACCCGAGAAGGTCATATTCTGAAATATCCCCAACCTTAACAAATATGACGATGACATCATTCTCCTTGAGTAATTGTAAATGCCTATAAAGTGATGATGTCACCCATACATTCTCGAATGAGGGTGATATTCCTTAGCTTTAAATATCCATATATCGTGAATATCCCTCATATCAACTTAAATGACCTAAGATACCTAGTCTATTAGCAGCCAATCCAACGATGCCACGTGGCACCTCCCCAGTTTATTAACAAAGGTATGTGACCTGATCTTGCTTGTAGATTAAATGGTTGACGGTATGACCATATCCTCATCATGTGCTCGATGGAGGGTCATATTTTCAAATATCCCTGATCTTCAAATAGATCACCCTCTGCATTAAATGTAAACCCAATGGTAGGTCACACCCTCCAATTTCAAATATAAACTAGCCACTTGTCAAGTATCCACGAATGTCATACGTCGATCAATGGACTTAAACAAAAGTAATAAATGTGCCCTGATTTGTCATATCACTCAGTTAAAAGGTAAATTTTGGGGTTTATTCACATTTACCATACGTTTAAACTAAAATTATAGAGCTTTGAGAGTCAAAGCATCACAGTCACCTGCAAACGGAATGGAACTCGCATCTCAAGAGAACAGACGACCAATACAGTGTATTCACATTCATCCTGTTATCAGTTATATAGTAAAAGAGGAAAGCAATTATCAGGTAAGTAAAATTGAAACCCTCTCTTTTATCCTTTGTGGTAAATCATGAGGTAAAAATAGTTTTCACTAGGTTAATCAACATGATGATGCATGAAGTTAGAATAGTAGAATTACTGCCAGGGAATATATGTAATCCTTAAACCCTGCTCTATACAAACTTGCTAGGGTAAGAAATGCATGTCTTTATCATAGGATTTAATGGCTATCAGAAGCAATAGGTCTGATATAGAGTTCTTAAAGCCCATATTCTTACGACCCAAAGGGGTAGGATTCAGATACGGGATGATAAATGACACACATCAGGGGAATACATATCTGGATGTATGGACGAGAAGGTTAGATAATGGAGGTGGAAATCCTATACTACAAAGGATATACTCCATAGGGATGTGGCATGCTAGGGGATTTCCATATGCTATGGAAGCTATTGAGCTAGTGGTTGAATGCGCAAGGAACTATAATTGAGAAACTAGTAGAGTGGAGAAGCATGGCAGGGTGTATGCAAATTTCTTAATAAAAGGCATCACCATTGCATTTAATTTGCCTATAGGATCTGATGTGGTCAGATTGAGCCTAAGCAGGCTAGAAAAAGAATATCGTGGAATTGAGAAAGAGGCTAGGAGGGTCATGTACCAATGGAGATCAAAGAACAATACATATAAGGCATCTACTAAGCTACCAAAATACTTTTTTAAATTTGGTTTTGCTGAAGAATATCAATAAATGATGGTCATGCTTAGTAGAATGACCAAGAGACAACATGCTAGAAACTTTGAAAATTAGATGTATGGAATTATCCGGATGGTGGAATATTCATATGATAAGCCTCTCTTGGCCAAAATCATCAGTGACAGTTTAGATGAAGGAATGAGAAGGCTGGTTGGCAAAATGTGCATGTTCCATATGACTTCTTATGTTGTATATGCTTGTGCCTTTAAAGGTACATTCAATGCTTTACAAATAGTGGGTAGGGTTCGAAAGAACCCTGGTGATGTAAAGATATGGTAACACTACCCACAACTGAGCCAGAGGGAATCCCTCCAAAATTATAAGTTAGTGAATGACTCCTTTTCTATGTATTTGGTCAGAACCATGGAAGCGGATAGAATAAAGGGATTAAGTATGGAAGCCCAAGCTATAATTTACAAATATGGGGCATGGTTTATCCAATTCCCTACATTTTCATACATGAGAATAGAAGGATTTGAAGGGCAACCTCTCATGCTGCCCAGATACCCTACTGATAGGGTCATTCTGATGGAATTTGTTAGACAAATATCTACCTCAGTAAAGGCTCACTTGGAGAAAGGAAAGATTCCACCTATTTTGTTTCTAGTTTTCATTGGCTGGTATTTATGCCTTGACAGACAAAGTATCAAGGATGCCATTAGAGGATTGAAGCTAATGCACCAATAGCCTTTTTCAATAGCTAGGTCATATGATCCATATGGCAGGATGCAGAAATTACTGGGAAAGAAAATACATCAAAGGCACCTGGAGGATTATTGGACTGATTGTGATGATGAAGTAGAGGTCTGAAGAAGGACTTACCAGAGGCTTACTCTCAACCAAATTCTCACCTTTGATTGCATTCTAGTGCCTGTCCAATTGCACAATGATGATGGAAAGATCATGTCCAGTGAGTATGAGGACAATAAAGTGTATAATGAAACCATATCATCTCCTGATTTAACTCAGTCAGAGGAGACTTCATTTGATCAGATAATGCAGAAAGTTATTCAACTAACCCATAGCTGGGTAAGTGCTGAAATTACTAAGTTAAAGAAGAAGGGTGTAGCCATTACTATGGATAACAAGAAGAAAAGACAAGAACTATCTGAAGAAGAATATGATGACTTTCTCATTGAGAAAAGGCAATCCAATGGAGAGAGGCAGCCAGCTATAGAAGAAAAGTAGTAGGGTAAAAATAAAAAGGCAGCTCTTGTGCAACAAGGAGTGATAATTAGAAGACCCCAACCAAAGAGAGATGTGGCATCTACATCTGCAGCTACATCATCACATACCCCTGCCAAACAAAAGAAGAAGGTCATAAAGCCTACCACTGTGATTATAGAGGAGGAGGAAGCCTTAGAAGATGAACCATTAGAGGAGTAACCATTAGATAAAGAGCCTCGAGATGATGATCTATTGATAACAAAGAAGAGAAAGAAGGTGCAACAGATACCACCCTAGAAGAAATAGAAAACTACAATGAGAGGGAATGTAAATATTCATCCTATTATATTGAGGGGTGCAGGTGGTCCATGTTTTATGAAGGACGTGTGGCATGAGGTTCCTCTTCTAGACATTATTCAATCTAAAACTGAGAAAGTGGAAGAGCAGAGAGAAGATAGACATAAGGCAAGGAAAGAGCCACCTCTTCCACTTGATGATATGGTATATCTATCAGATGATGAGATACTTAGGGATGTTGTTGCTCAAAGGATGGAGACCTTAGTGGCTAATACAAAGATGACTCCTCATGGGACTCCTATGGTTCAAAAGGAAAGTCATTAGGAGTAGGTTGAGACAGAGGAAATTAAAGAAGATGACCCTGAGGATGTAGCCCAACAGATAGGATTAACCAATTTTGTTGATCAAGTCACTAGCCTAGTAGTAATAGACTTGTCTTACCAAGGGGATGCAGATCAGAATAGAGATAATGATCCACCTTTGGAGCCTGAGAAAGTAGAAATTAATGTTCATGAAGAGGTTGATAATAATGTGCCTGATCAAGGTAAAGGTATTGATGCACCTCTAGAATGAGAGAAGGTAAAAACTAATGTTCAGAGGGAGGGTGATCAAGAGATGCCTAATAAAAGTGATCAACAGAATGAAGAGGTGCCTAGTAAAAATATAGATCATGATGATAATGCAACACCAGCACCTGAAAGAGAAATAAAAGAAAAAGAAAAGGAGCTTGGAAAGACTCAAGAACAAAGAAAAATAAACACCTCAAAAGGTGAGGAATATAATATATCACAAGATGGTGGTCAGCCAAAGGAACCAGAGAATGTGGCCAAGGGTGATCAAAGTGATCCCCAAGATCAAAATGCATAATCTTCTCATGAAGAGAAAGTGCCACAAGATGAACAGTATCAAAATATTCAGTAACCACATGAGGGTAAATTGAAAGAAGAGGTACATGATCATAATATACAAACACCACAAGAACTTGCCCCTCAACATGAGATCCCTCAACATGAGATACCTCAGCAAGATCCCCCTCATGAGAATGTGCATGAGGAAGAACAAAGAAAAGGGAGTTCACCACCAAGGGTAGAGCATAATATAGAGTCTCATGATGCTCAAAATGAGCAAACTGACCAGCAAGGGCCCAAGGGTGATGTTCCATACTGGCTACAACAAGAGATAAATCTGTAACAGATAGATGAAGTCCCTGAGTTTAATATTTCCACATTGTTTATTGCAATTATGCTGAAACCTAAAAGAAAGGCCAGGCCTACATCTACAATAAAGAGAGATCCTACCATAGGTAGGAGGACAACCCAGGTAGCCTTACCAATGGACGATAAGGGAAAGGGAAAAATAGGCCTTAATGAGTTTCAAATAACAAACATTGATTTAGGTTTTGCCAATGAGGATCAGGAAGGTCAAGAAGGTAAAGATATTATTGATTCCTTAACCCAGAGGGTGAAAAGAGAAAAGGATAAGAACAAGAAACATAAAGAGCATATTGCTCAATTACATTCATTCATTAAAGGGTTGATTGACCCTAAGCATACACCATTTAGCCCAGCCACCCCACTAACCATCATATCTCAAGATGAGATAATAGGGTTGGATCTCATGAAGCATAAAGCGAGATAGTGGATAATTGGTTTGTCTCTTTTGTTTTTGAAGCAGAGAATGTAGTTAAAACCTCCCTAGCAAATTGGAACTCTCTTGGTGACTTGAGGAGTAAGGTAGATAAACTGCAAAATGAGGTGGGGAGAAGGTCCTTCAAGTTAAAAAACTAGTTGGATGCCTTGGGAGAAATAAAGAGGATAGACATGAAAATACTTATGGATAACAAAATATTGGATAATAGTACTTCATAGTTTCTAGGCATGTGGTATGAAGATACCAGATTTGAATGTGATATCTTGAAAAGGTGCAGAAGCAAGCTCAGAGACATAAGTGTTAAACTACATGATCTCATGGCAGAAGAAATGAATACCCTGGAGGCTTTGGAGGACAAACTAGAAGGAAAAATAGAAAGTTAGGATACTAATTTTGCTGTCCAAGCTTTCCATAACAAATTTAAGCAAGCAGCAGAAGACCCTCTTCATCACTTGACATAGGAGGTGATAAATAAGGCCATGAGAATAAAAGCTAAGGTAGAAACATACAATGAGATATTAAATAGCAGGAAGATAAAATGGAATGTTCTTCAGGCACAGTTTCATTCTCACAAGCATGCTGTGACAAAGGCCAAAATCTAGGATGGAGGTGAAGTAGAAAGAATAGTGCAACTATATGAGTCCATCAGAGCAGTGATCAATGTGCATATGAGGCATGACCCTAGAGCTGATGAAGATGATAGTGATGAAGATGAAGATGAAGATGAAGAAGAGGATACGAATGAAGAAGAAGAAGAAGAGGACAAAGGGTAAAGCATAGAAGCATGATGACAGAGTCATATGCATAGCCAGATAATAGAAGAATCAACTTCTACAAATGGTTGCCAGCTGGCAACCTGTGCCATGTATGCCAGTGTTGACCCAGTCAAAGAGAGTATATTGACCATGCATTTAGATTGAAAAATCTTGATCGTTGATCATTTTGTAACCACCTCCTCCCCTTATTCTATAAAAGGAGATGGAGTGCACTTGGTATCATTATTAGAAACTTAATTGAAGTTAGATTGCTGAAGTTATTAGGACTAATTTCAAAGTTCATTGTGAATGTACATGTCTTTTGCATACCTAATGAAAGACAAGTTGTTTTGATTAAAAATAATCGTAAATCTTGAGTAATCAATGGATGAATTCTGGATATATGCATTGATTAGCTGCGTCCCTTGGAGTGCCTATCAGTCTAAATGTGTTGTTTTCATTCTTTGTTCCTTTGAAGTTAGCATCAACCATACCTATCTGTGGAACATCCTGGTGAAATTATGGTTTGATTTCTTCTCTTCATGAAAGTATCTGGAATGTATTTGAATCAGTAGTTGAAGGTTCATTAAATTTAGAAAATATTCTTTCAATTTTCTTTAAATTTCATTACACTCACCTCCACAATTGCAAATACACTGATAATCATAAGCAAAATACACAAATATGCATATATCTTGAAGAGAATTGAACATCAGTAGCATATTTTGATCTTAATGCATGCAATAGTAAAAATATAATGCAAAGAACCATAAATAACAACATGAATCATGCAAATATCAACTAATAAGAACATTATTTGAGTAGATTCATAATATAAAAGTGAGAATAATCAAATAACATATAATGATCAGAAGAATTGATCAAACTTATCAAAGATCATCATTATCTGTAGAGCATAGCAAGATTAACTCTATTTGTGAAGAGATTTATAGGAATCAAATGCAGAACAGATGTACAGATATAAGTTCATTGTAATAGAGAAGCGTAAGACCCTTGAATGAGAAACAACATATCACATCAACCTCTGAGTAATGTTAGATAATCAAGACCTGATCCATAGAGACTTGGAGTCATCAATTCATTCCAAATTGATTGTGCTTTTCAAGATAATAAGGGTTTGTTGTGTAAAGTTTTATGCATGTTGTTATTATTAACAATCATCACCAACATCACCCGCTTTAAAAATTGGATTAGAAGAATTCTTTTCAAACAATGATTTAACCATATGTTGGTTTTTTATCATGGAGTTAAGCATGCATTCCCTTTTTTATTGAAGTTCTAATAACTTAGCAATCCAAAATTCCATGGCACCATTCTCTTCAATTTCAAACTGTTTGAGTAGTTGAAGCATAGTAATCTCAGTTGAGATTGACAATATAGAGTATTTCCCATATACCAAATTATAAGGATACATGCCTATAACTTGCTTCAGAGTAATCCTCTCTACCCATAATGTTGTTTTTAGATTCTTATGCCATTTCTTTCAATGTTCTGAGCCAATACGCTTAATCAACTAAATCAAATTTTTGTTTGTTGATTTGGATAAGCCATTTCCTTGTGGATAATAATTTGAAGATTTTTTTAAGAAGATGTCATTATTCAAAGTGAATTCATAAGCCTTAGACCCAAGAAGTGCTTTCACATTGCCTGATATAATGGTGCATGGAGTGCCAAACCTAGTGACAATTTCTTCCAGAAAATTGAGGACTACCCTTTTTGTTGCTTCCTTCAATGCTATTGTTTTTCTCCATATTGTAAAGTAATTAGTAGCTATTAAGATCTGTTTATTCCCCGCATTTGAAATTGTATTGATCATTTTGATAAAATCCAATCCCCACTGTGAGAATGGTTCTTCTACTAGAATTGCATTAAGAGGGAGAGTAGCATTCCTCTTTTTTCTTGAATAAAACTAACATTATTGACATTGCCTCACCATCTTATGGCTATCTATGAACATTTAAGGACATTAATATCCTGGGTGAATTATTTTAGTTTATGTTTTCTTTGCTAAAAAGTATCCACCTGACATCCCATAATGAAACTCGGACATGATCCTGTCAAATTTTAAACACACCTCAAGAGAATCATGTTGAAGTTTCTTTTGAAAAGAATACCATTAATTAAAGAAAAGTCAACCCCTTAAATTCTATAAAATCTCCTTTTAAAAGGAGGGAGTTGGCTTAGATATAGACTAGTTTCCATGAAGGAGATCATGTCCATGATCTATGATACTAGTTGATTTTCTTCATTAACAAGGACCACCTCAGGTGCTTGATCCCCTTATTTTTGTAGATAATGACTTTCAATGATATGTTCATAGAGGGAGCTCCCTTTTACCAGCTTAGTAGGTTTGACATCTATATCATACTCAAGAATTTTGGTAATCTAGTTAGCTCTCTTGTCAGTTATTTCTCATTCCATGATATATTCGTAGACATTGGGATGAACTACATAAGCTATGAACTTATTACCTGATATTAAGTGTCTAAATTATTCAATCCTTTGACCAAAGCATAAGATTGTTTTTTGACAAAATTGTACTTCATTTCATAGTCCTTCAATTTTTGAGAATTCAAAGCAATTGGGTGTTCTCCCTTACTTGTTTCATCCTTTTGTGTTAAGATTATCACTATGTTGTGATCTCCTTCATACATATACATGATAAAGTATTTTTAAAAGTTAGGATTTATTAAGACTAGAACAATATATATTGCTTATTTGATCTTTTCAAAGGATTGCATCTCTTCAGGAGTCCATTTAAAATCCTTATCCTTTTTAAGCATGAGGGTAATAGGTCATATTAGACCTACAAAATTTGAGATGAACCTCCCTACAAAATTAATCTTTCCTAAGAAAGATTGAACAACCTTCTTATTCACTGATAAGGGTAGGTCCATGATATCTTTGACTCTATCAGGATCTATAGAAATCCCTTCTTTTGAGATTATATGTCCCAAAATCTTACCTAGGGGGACCCCAACAACGCATTTTTAGGATTTAGAGAAATGTCAAATTCTTAGCACCTTTGAATTTTTTTTTCCAAATGTTCAAAATGATCCTCTTTTGCTTTAGAGAATACTGTAAGATCATCCAGGTAAATTGAGAATATCTTATTTACCAATTCACTGAGTGCAATAGCCATGGCACACCGAAAAGTTTCTCCTACATTTGATAGGCTGAAAGAAATTTTCACATAAGTGAATGTACGTATTTGGTGGTAAATGTAGCCTTATGTTGATCTTCTTCATTTAGCTAAATTTGGTTATATCTAAATAATCTGTTTAGCAAAGAAAACATTATTGACCTAGCTATTGTCTGAAGTATTTGTTCCATTGATGGGAGTAGGTAGTGATCCTTGAGAAAAGCCTTGTTTAAGTCTCTAAAATCAACACACAACCTTATTTCTCCATTCTTCTTCCTAAATGGTACCAAATTTGACACCCATGTTGAATTTTTAATTGGAAAGATGATTTTGGAATCTATCAGTTTACTGAGCTCTTGTCTCATGTAAGAGGCTCAATATTTTTGTTAATTGGCCTCTATTTTTTTCAGATAGATTTTGATTCAGGTGTCAGCTCAATAGTGTGTTGAACTCTATCCCTATTGTAGTGTCTTAGATCTTCGTAATTCTAGGCAATAACCTAGTTATACTTTCTAAAAAAGGAGACCAATTTATCTCTTTATTCTCGAATAGTGATCTTTCCAACCTTTACCATCTTACTGGGGTAGACTTCAGTTTCTATAAAGTCACCTTTATTCTAGTGAATTTCCTCTTGTTTGCTTTTGCATCATCTAGATTAAATAAACTTTCTAGAGTGATTAAACCCTTAGAAAGTTTATCGGACTTTAGCTGTATCACTCATTCTTTGTAAGCCTCTTCTATCTTAGGTTGGAGCTAGTCAACAAGCTCTCTAGATTACTGTAGGAATATGGCTATTTAAGTTTCACTATCAAATACTTGCCAATAATCTATATTGTTAGAACCACTTCAGTACGATTCGATACCTAATCTATGGGATGGTACTGACACATTTTGGTTCGATACCTATTATTAAGAAGGACCTGCCCCTTACAGGTTTTGATATCTATTTGGTTTGTATTGAGTCCTTGGCCCTAAAAATTTTGATAAGAGGGTCTGGGATATGAAGCTTGCTACCTTTTTAGATTAATGATTTCATTTGAAAAACCTCAAAGGATTCTTTTCATATCATCCATCCTTGATGCAATCTAGGGGGTCGTAACTAAAACTACTGGTACTTGGCAAGATGGGTAGATATACATGAAAGGGGAAAATTGATTTTCATTTGATATGAGGGGCTCATTTGGTAAATCTTCTTGCAATGGAATTGATAATTTTGGGAACACTGGCATGGGAGGCCTAGGAGGGAGTTTTCTTGCATCTATTAAACTATTTTCTGCTCTAACCACCAAATCATATGCTTTTGGAAGGATTTGTCCTCCTAAGGACCAAATCATAACAAAAAATGTTTGAATTGAAAGATTTAAGATAAAAAACAATTTCCATACCCATCGGTCATCATGCTGTAGTAGGGATTCTTTGCTAGGTCTTATGAAACTAGGTGTTAAAATCAATGACTACTTCTTGTGGTGCACACTTAATTGTTGTTAATTCCTGCAACAACAAAGATCTCTATCTCTCTTTTCATTTAGTATTTCAAAAAATGCATTTCCTAGCTCATCCCATGTGGCGATTGAATTGGATGGCAGAGACTGATACTAGTCAAGTGCTTTTCCTTTGAAGGAATCTGCAAGTAATCTTTATGGTAAACTGTACATATGTTTTCGACATCTTGAATATGTTTGGCAGGAATTTTTAAGTCTTCACCCATGTATTTTGAAAGAGCCTTGAGAGCATTAGCCTAAATTGGGTCCCATGTAGCTAGAGGAACTAGAGGAATCAGAGGGATACCAGTATTCCAATTTAAAAAGTTTTTGGCATGTCTGATGCGACCCGAAAGCCTGATTTGCCTGATCTTGCAAATTAAAATGATATCCCAAATTTGGGTTGTATGAGTGAAATACTAATTACAAGATCAATTTCATCATCTAACCCAAATCTCTAAGTTTCCCCATTTCTAATTCCTCATAGAAGGAGTCTAGCACAACCAAATCCATCATCACCACCTTCTCAGAAGGCCGCACCTAGAGTTCCTAGATTCTTTTAAAATTAGAATAGTGGTAGCCCTCTAATACCTCCAATTTCTCTAGCTATATGGGACTCTATTCCAAATAATGTTCTCAAGGAGGTTCCAAAATACATAGGGTGAAGACATAAAAAATCCTACCGAACATATTCAGGATGTAGCAAACATATATACAATACACCATGTTACAGAGCAGGATGTTGCCTTAAGATTACTCACAGCTTCCTTCCAAGGAAAAGGAGTTGAATGGTATTGGTCTCTTCCATCCAATACAATTGCCACATGGGATGAGATAAGAAATGTAGTTTTTGAAAGATTCGATGAAGAGGGAGATAGATCTTCACTATTGTAGTAGTTAATAATAATTAAGTGGGCACCACAAGAGGTAGTCACTGATTTCAACACTTGGTTTCACAAAACCTGGCAAAGGATCCCTGTTGTGGCATGACCACTGATGGGTATGGCAATTTTTTTTTATCTTAATTCTTTCAATTCAGATTTTGTTGTTATGATTCAATCCTTAGGAGGACAAAGCCTCCCGACAACATATGATTTGGTGGTTAGGGAAGAAAATAGTTTGATAAACTCCTTCCTAGGACTCCTATGCAAGTGTTCTAAGAATTATCAATTCTATTGCAAGAAGATTTACCAAAATATGAGCCCCTCATATCAAATGTGAATCAAGATTCCCCTTCCATGTATATCTACCCTTCCTCCTAAGTACCAATAGATCTAGTTCTGATCCCCTAGATTGGATCAGATATGGATGATATGAAAAGTATCCTTCAAAGTTTTTTGAATGAAATCATTAATTTGGAAGGGAAGAAAGCTTCATATCTGAGACCCTCTTATCAAAATTTTCAAGGGCCAAGGCCTCAATACCAATCAAATAGATATCAAAATTGTAAGGGGTAGGCCCTTCTCAATAGTAGGTGTCAAACCAAATTGTATTAGTACCATCTCCACTGCAAAAAATACCACCTAACCCAGTAAGAGACTTGATCCAGGAAAAATAATATTGCAGATGATTCAAATGCATGGTGCTTTCCCTGTAATGACGCTCATGCACCTAAAGCTATTCGAGGGAAAATTTATAGCATAAGATAGTAGGACAAAGATGATAAGGCATACAAGGAGAGGCTCAAGTAGGGAAATCCCTATATCAATCACTAGGAGTATAAAATTTTGTACTAGTGGTACAGATGCAAGGGATGTCCCTTGAACAAGAGGAGGAAATCTTTTTTGAGTATGCATTATTTTCCTGGGTAGAAGACGAAGTATCCATGTTTGCAAATGATCCATCTTTTAATTGCATAAGACAAGAGGGGGGTGAATCAATTGTAGCTTAAAATTTCAAAACCCTCATACACACTCAGATTCACATTAATCTAATTAACCCTTAAGCTTGTTATGATGATTAAGCATGAAATGTAAATAACAGAAACTGAATCATAACAACACCATACATAAGACAACACTAGATTTTACATGGAAAACCCAAGATGGGAAAAACCACGGTGAGGATTAGCTCACAATATATTTAATAAGGCAACTAGTTAAGGTTGATACAATTGTTGGACTTACTATCCAAGAATGCTCACTGCATGTGGCTCACTGCCAAAGGACTCACTATCCTAAAAGAAAAATATAGAGAAGGTGGCTCAGTGCCAAGATTGAATTGTTATAGTTGCATCTAACACATGCATGGAGTATGGTTCCAATAAAGCTCAATATTCATCACAACATCAACATCATCTCTGCAACACCACTGAAAGATAGTAGGTCCACCTTTTGCTCACTACATCTAGTAATCTAACACATTAAGGCTTGTACTACTCCAATCACTCAACCACTCTATTACTCACATTATATCCATCGCGTGCAAATACAATCACAACCCCTTGACACTTATTTATATTGTCTTCATCCTAGAGAACATTCTCCAAGGTCAGCAAATCACTTTAACCTAGAAGATTCAAATTAGGTCTAGACCTAAACATTTCCGCGATGGAAAGGAATGAAAGAAAACCACAACACACCTTAGCTTGGACCTAAATTCATCTACGCACGCTACTCCAAACTTTCACAATCACCAAAGCAACTCCGCAATTAGTGTAAACACCCAAGGTTGGCCAAACCTGTGTTAACACAATGAACTTTCAAGTGTGCGCTTCCTCAAACCCAAAGATGACTTCCAAATCACAGGAAAGGGTTCAACACAATCCAGAGTATTCCACAATCATCCTAAAACTTCCTAAAATCCAACAAATTCCTTCGCAACAACTTTCACCTATTACACAACCTTATCCTATTTAGCCAGCAAACTCAAATATCTCTGGCATACGCTACAACTTGATAAGTCCTCTTCCAGAGCACCAAATCATGAACAACCTTGAATAGAGAAAGATAGGAACCTTATAAGTATGCATCCAGAATTGCAAGACCAAAATCCACTTTGTGGAGAAATGCGGAGCAAAAACATTTCTCCCAGACCCCTTTGCAACACTTAGAAATATAGTCTTCATACTGGTGAACACAACTTTCTCTTCACAAAGAACCAGAGCATGAAACTTGGAATATGACATCTCTAAACATCTTTTAACAACATATCCAAACTGTAGGGACAGATCTTCAACATCAAGGAAATGTGGAGCAGAACCAGAACACTACTCCGTTAAGCTAGATAGTCTCTTCAACACACTATTTCCTTTATTAATCAAATTTTCTCTGAAACACATGGAAACCAACCAACATAACCATATTCTTGACATCTTTGACATCTGTCCAAGGCAACCAAATCATCTTCAGCAAATCAGCTCAACCAAACACTTCATGCACTTACAACAATCTCATCTCTACTCATCCAGTAGACACAGTTGACACTAATGGCAACACAAGCTTGTTGACATCAATGACAACACTGATAGCACATACTTGCAACACCATCCACCTCTAAGGCTCCATAATTGCAATCCAATTACTATAGTCAATCAAAGAGATGATGGTGGAGAATTCAAATGCGTGGATATGCTTGGAGCCAACTTTCCAAAGGACTCCTATTGTGCCAAAATTTCGATGCGGTGACACAAAGTCAAGAAAATGACACTCTACCAACACAAAATCTTGGACCTCCTAAAATTTGAGTTGAAAGGCTGAAATATCAAAGCAATGTTATAAAACCTCAAGTAGCTAGGCTACTCAATGTGGTGGAGCAATTGAAGAAAGGACCAGCTAACATATCATTATGGGATGTGTTATCTATCCTTGAATAAAAGTCTTTGCTCTAGGAAGCTCTGAAGAAGCAAGAAGATCCAACCTCAAGAGTTCAACCAACTACTAACATTGGAGGAAAAGTGAAAGAATCTCAAAAATGATGCAAAATCAACATTCTGCTACTCTTCCTAATATTGGTGCAGAGATAAGTAAAACCAAGCCTATGCCATTTTACTTGACAATAATTGTTGGTAAAAAAATATTGCATAATTCTATGACAAACTCTGGTGCAAGCACCACTATGATGCCTAAAAACATAGCAAATTCCCTTGAAATAAAATATGAACCTATGGAAAAGGGAGTTTTGTAGTTGGATGTAAAAAGAGTACAAAAGGTGGGATTTGTTAAAGAGCTGCCTCTTACCTTATCTGCTTTCTTGAACATTATTGTGCCTCAAGAATTGGTGATAATTGATATCCCACTAGTATTTGGGTTGTATCTATCAAGGGATTTTATAGTCAAAATTGGTAGATATCTCTCTCTTGATTCATCCCATCTCCTCCTCAAGACCAAATATGGCTCCAAGATGAAGATTTTGTTAGAACCACTTCATAAAGAATACATTACTCATGAAGTAATGATAAACTTTGAACCAACTCATACCATGATCACAAAGATGAGATATATGATATGGAGATCATTGATTAGAAAGTTGTGCTAAGTGACATGACTAACCAAGAAGAGGCATTTCTATTTCAATGTAGTCAGATCCTTATGGTAATTTTGATTCCACTTGCCTAGGAACATATGTAATATATGATGAGGAATAAATTATTCCTGAAGTGACTTGTTCCCCTATGGAGATTGGTGATAATCCATATAATGATTCACAAATATGGAAGATATATTTTGATGGTGCAAGACATGTAAATGGTTCAAGAGTAGGCATATGCCTCCTCTCACTAGAAGGAAAAAAGATCTTGAAAGTTTTTTGTTTTCAATTTAGCTACACCAACAATGAGGCAGAATATGAAGCGCTAGTGCATGGTCTTCTTTTAGCTAAAAATTGAAGATAAAGCAACTGTAGATATTTGGTGATTTAGAATTGGTCATTAGATAGGTCAAAGGAATGGTGGTTGCTAAGATTGTTAAGATGAGATCATATTGCCATAGGGTTTATGATTTATTAGAAGGATTTGAAGCCTTGAATATTGAAGTGATCCCAAGATCCCAAAATACAGAAGCAGATCGAATGGATTAGATTGGATTACAATTCGACCCAATGAGTGATCTTTAAGTGAATAAAGAATTAGTTAAATCAATCATAAGGCCTGTAATTGATGCAATGCAAGGGGGTTCACTTTACTCAAATGGAGGCATAATGGGCTCATACCAACAGTTTCTTCAACTTACATAGGCTTTCCTCTCAATCAATCTTCCTCTACAAAGGCATAATTAGGGTTTTCAACTCTTCAAGGCCAAAAAAGGTTTCTAGTAGTCTCCTTACACCTCAAGGACTCAAACACAATCATCTCAAACTCTCACCCAAGTCTATACCCTTCACTCAAAGCACTTTGTTTACCAGCTGCCTATATGCTAGTAGCCCTCTAAAAAGGACTGTCAGAGCATAACTTTAGTTACAGACCTCTATTCAAAACTGTAAAGACATTTTTGGCCACCCATTATTTAGTTCTAAAACATATCTCAAAATCACCATAGGGTCCTTTGGACCATAGTCCCCAAAACTAGATTGTTACGCTGCTCCAAGAGCTCCAATTAGGTCACTTTTTCAAAGCAAGTACCCTCAAAACTTCCTTCCAACCCAAAAAACCTATGGAAAATCTTAAAACAACCTCCAAAACCACTGAATCAACAACTTTTATCAATGGAAACCCTCACTAATTCAACCAACACACAAATCTCATTTTCGGCCTTCTAGGCTTGCCTACAAGGACTGTCATAGCATATCTGTTGATACAGACCAGATCTCAAGACTGTAAAAGGTTTTTTTGGACATCCTTTTGGCTTGTCTAAAACATATCTCAAATTGGGTATTTGTCACTTAGGAAAATAGGGCTCAAAATAAGACTGTCTTTGTTCCAATTAGGCCTAGTTTAGGCTTGGTCTCATGAAGGTTTATTGGTTTTCTATATCCCAGGTTTCAAAACTCTTCACTAACTCTTCCAACATGTCAAAATACATCTACTTATGCTTCCAAAACCATCATCCATAGTTTAACAATGCTCTTTCACCAATATTTCATTTTGAATGCTCTCAAACCCTTAAAAACAGGCTCACAGACCCGGTCACATAAAAATGCTAATAAAATTCTTTAAACTCCATGAAATTCTTTGAAACCAAATCCAACTTGAATTTAACACATATATCTATCAATTCCAATGCATATTTTACTGAAAACAGATAGTACGGGGCCGTACAGTTGCTGGGAACAACAAATTTACAAGAAAAACTGTACAGTTGCTGGGAACAACAAATTTACAAGAAAAACTAAGTTTAGAACAACAAAAAGGAATAATTTTGTATTATTATCATCATCCTCTATCTTCCACCATCAGCCACAAAGTTTTTGAGGTCCTTTTATGCTTTTACAAACATTTTCCTAACTATCCTTTGAGATTCCATGACCAAAAACCTTTCAACTGCCTCATGACCCTTCATATTCCAATTTTGACACTATAGGACATCATTACAAAATATGACACTTTTTTACAATAATGAACTTATGACTCAAATTACATTAGGAACGATCTATTATGACCTTATTAGACTCACCAAACCCCTAAAACCTAACATTAGACTTTATTTACATAAATTTGTCTTGGTGCCCCCGCACCATACACCTAGAGAAAACAAAATTCAAGTCCACTTGAATAAGGAATATCATCATGAAAAATATGTCTGATAGTCTCTGACTGGTGTCTTACATTTCCTGCATTCCAACCTTCTTGAAACAAAGTAATGTTTGCTTCATTTTCACTCTTGGCTTTCCTATCTTCTTGCTCACGTGCTTAGGCCTGTCAAATGGAAATAACTTCTTATCTGCATCTCTAGACACTTGCACTTGAATAGTGACAACATAAAAGGCAACTTGATCAGCAATGGCTTCTTTTCTCTCTCTTGGTGACTCCTACAACATGACCAAATCAAACTGAAGCATCTTGGGCTGCAACTCTTCATTAGCAACATTAACACTCTTCTCTACTTGTTCATCTTGCTCAAACAACTCCTCTATTGCTGTTGTCATAGCATCTTCTTGTACTACTGTCTCATGGTTTGAAAAGGCTGCAATGTCCATAACTTCTTCTTTGCCTTCCTTTGGTTGTTCACTATATTTTTCCATCAAAGGTTCTTGTGTTTTTACATCTGGTTCTAATGTCTTCATTTGTCTTTTCTTTTGCATTAGCCTTTGAATTGGCCATACAACCTTCCTCTTTATTGTCAAATGCTAATTTTTCAACTACTGCAACTTCATTTGTAAATCCCTATTTCTTCTTTCCATATCTTCTTCCATCCTTCTTTTCATCTCTTCCATAGCTTGCCTTATTTCTTTTATCTCTTTGTCAACCTCTATTTGCCTCATCTTTTCCTCTTTCCTTTTCCTCTCTTTTTCTTCTTGCCTCTTCTTTTGTGAACCCTCACCCAGCAAATACCTTTTCAACAAATCCATTTTTTCTCTCTAGCAAGTCTCTCCTTGCTTCTATTTGCCTTTGCCTCACCTAGGTCTCTTCTCTTTTCCTCTACCTAGTCTTTTGGCAACTAGGTTCTCTCTTCAACCTGCACAAACACAAACACCAAACTCTTTTGCCCAGACCTTTTGAGCTCTGATACCAATTGATGCAATGCAAGCGGGTTCACTTTACTCAAATGGAGGCATAATGGGCTCATACCAATAGTTTCTTCAACTTACATAGGCTTTCCTCTCAATCAATCTTCCTCTACAAAGGCATAATTAGGGTTCTCAACTCTTCAAAGCCAAACAAGGTTTATAGTAGTCTCCTTACACCTCATGGACTAAAAAAAAATCATCCCAAACTCTCACCCAAGTCTGCACCCTTCACTCAAAGCACTTTGTTTACCAGCTACCTATATGCTAGTAGCCCTCTAAAAAGGACTGTCAGAGCATAACTTTAGTTACATACCTCTATTCAAAACTATAAAGATATTTTTGGACACCCATTATTTAGTTCTAAAACATATCTCAAAATCACCATAGGGTCCTTTGGACCATAGTCCCCAAAACTGGACTGTTACGCTGCTCCAAGAGCCCCAATTAGGTCACTTTTTCAAAGCAAGTACCCTCAAAACTTCCTTCCAACCCCAAAAACCTATGGATAGTCTTAAAACAACCTCCAAAACCACTAAATCAACAACTTTTATCAATGGAAACCCTCACTAATTCACCCAACACACAAATCTCATTTTCGGCTTTCTAGGCTTGCCTACAAGGACTGTCATAGCATATCTTTTGATATAGACCAGATCTCAAGGCTATAAAAGGTTTTTTTGGATACTCTTTTGGCTTTCCTAAAAAATATCTCAAATTGGGTATTTGTCACTTAGGAAAATAGGGCTCAAAATAAGACTATCTTTGTTCCAATTAGGCCTAGTTTAGGCTTGGTCTCATGAAGGTTTATTAGTTTTCTATATCCCAGGTTTCCAAACTCTTCATTAACTCTTCCAACATGTCAAAATACATCTAATTATGCTTCCAAAACCATCATCCACACTTTAACAATGCTCTTTCACCAATATTTCATTTCGAATGCTCTCAAACCCTTAAAAACAGGCTCACAGACCCGGTCACATAAAAATGCTAATAAAATTCTTTAAACTCCATGAAATTCTTTGAAACTAAATCCAACTTGAAGTTAACACATATACCTATCAATTCCAATGCACATTTTACTGAAAACACATAGTACAAGGCCGTATAGTTGTTGGGAACAACAAATTTGCAGGAAAAATTGTGAAAAACTGAGTTTAGAACAACAAAAAGGAATAATTTTGTATTATTATCATCATCCTCTATCTTCCACCATTAGCCATGAAGGTTTTGAGGCCCTTTTATGATTTTACAAACATTTTCCTAACTATCCTTTGAGATTCCATGACCAAAAACCTTTCAACTGCC
The DNA here is from genome assembly GCA_027924645.1 of Cunninghamia lanceolata. Taxonomy (NCBI): domain Eukaryota; kingdom Viridiplantae; phylum Streptophyta; class Pinopsida; order Cupressales; family Cupressaceae; genus Cunninghamia; species Cunninghamia lanceolata. Next base: position 3,919,445 of record BSBN01000395.1, on the reverse strand, counting down.
TAATGACCCTTCATATTCCAATTTTGACACTATAGGACAACATTACAAAATATGACACTTTTTTACAATAATGAACTTATATGACTCAAATTACATTAGGAATGGTCTATTATGACCTTATTAGGCTCACCAAACCCCTAAAACCTAACATTAGACCTTATTTACATAAATTTGTCTTGGTGCCCCTGCACCACTAATTCCTAATAATAGAGATCATTGGCAAGTATTTGAGAGTGACGCTCAAATAGCCCTATTTATACAACAATATGGAGAGTTTTTTGACCAACGCCAACCTAAGATAGAAGAGGCTTATGAAGAACAAGTGATGTAACTGAAGTCCAATAAAAATCTGAAGGGTTTAATCACTCTAGATTTTTTTTGATATAGCAGATGCAAAAGCAGACATGAGGAAATTCACTAGAATAAAGGTGACTATATAGAAATTGAAGTCAACCTTGGCAAGAAGGTAAAGGTTGGCAAGATCACTACTCAAGAAGAAAGAGATTAATTGAGCTACCTTTGTAACAAGTATAATTGGGTTATGGCCTAGAATTATGAATATCTAAGAGGTTGCAATAGGGATATAGTTCAACACACTATTCAGCTAACACCTAAATTAAAACATATCTGATAAAAATAGAGGTTGGTTAACCCAAAGATTGAGCCTCTTATGAGATAGGATCTCAATTAACTAATAGATTCTAGAATAATCTTTCCCATTAAACATTCAAAATGGGTGTCAAATTTAGTACTAGTTAGGAAGAATAATGGAAAAACAAGGTTGTGTGTTGATTTTAGAGACTTAAATAGGTCTTCTCTCAAGGATCACTACCCACTCCCATCAATGGAGCAAATACTTTAGATAGTAGCAGGGTCAGGAAGTTTTTATTTGCTAGATAGATTTTCTAGATATAACCAAATTTGGATAAATGAAGAAGATCGACATAAGACTACATTTACCACCAAATGGGGTACATTCACTTATGCCAAAATACCTTTCAATCTATCTAATGCTGGAGAAATTTTTCAACCCGCCATGGACATTGCATTTAGCAAGTTGATAAATAAGATAATCTAGGTATACTTGGATGATCTTACAATATTCTCTAAAGTAAAAGAGGATCATTTTGAACAATTGGAAAAAGTGTTTCAAAGGTGCCAAGAATTTGGAGTTTCTTTGAATCCAAAAAATAGATTTTTAGGGTCCCCCAAGGTAATCTTTTGGGACATATAATCTCAAAAGAAGGGATTTCCATAGATTTTGATGGATTCAAATCTATCATGAACATACCCTTAGTTGTTAATAAGAAGGTTGTTTAGCCTTTCTTAGGAAAGATTAATTTTGTAGGGTGATTCATCTCAAATTTTGCAAGTCTAATTCGACCTATTACCCTCATGCTTAAAAAGGATAAGGCTTTTAAATGGACTCCTAAAGGGAGGAAATACTTCGAAAGGATCAAACAAGTAATATCTACTACTCCAGTCTTAATAAATCCTGACTTTTCAAAAGACTTTATCATGTATGTGTACAGAGGAGATCACAACATAGCGGTAGTTTTAACACAAAAGGATGAAACAAGTAAGGGGGAACACCCAATTGCTTTCAATTCTCAAACATTGAAGGACTATGAAATGAAGTTTAATTTTGTCAAAAATAAGCTTATGCTTTGGTCAAAGGATTAAAAAATTTAGACAATTAATATTAGGTAATAAAGTCACAACCTATGTAGTTCATCCCAGTGTTTGTGAATATATCATGGAAGGAGAAATCATTAACAAGAGAGATAATTAGATTACCTACTAAGTTGGTAAAAGGAAGGCCCTCTGTGAACATATCACTAAAAGTCACAATCTATAGAAAGAAGGTTATCAAGCACCTGAGGTGATCCTTGTTAATGGAGAAAATCAACTAGTATCATGGATCAAAGATAGGATCTCCTTCATGGAAATTGGTCTATATCCAAGCCAAATTCCTCCTTTTAAAAGGATATTTTATAGACTTCAAGGGGTTGAATTTTCTTTAATTAATGGCATGTTCTTTTCAAAAGAAACTTCAATGGGATTCTCTTAACGTGTGTTGAAAATGAAGAGTTTGACAAGATCCTGTTCGAGTTTCATTATGGGATGTCAGGTGGACAATTTTTAGCAACGACAATAACAAATAAATTAATTTGTACATGATATTATTGGTCTTCACATAGTTGCTATAAGCTAGTGATGTAATGTCAACAACGTCAACTTTATTCAGGAAAAAGTAGGAATGCTACTCTCCCCCTTAATCCAATTCTAGTAGAAGAACCATTCTCAAAGTGGAGATTGGATTTTATCGAAATGATCAAATCTAATTTTAAACGTAAGGCATAAAGGGATCTTAATAGCTATTGATTACTTTACAAGATGGAGTGAAGTAGTAGCATTGAAGGAAGCAATAGAAATGGTAGTCCTCAAATTTATGGAAGAAATTGTCACTAGGTTTGGCACTCCACACACCATTATATTAGTCAATGCCAAAGCATTTCTAGGTTTTAAGATTTATGAATTCACTTTTAAGAACAACATCTTCTTGAAAAATTCTTCAAATTATTATCCACAGGGAAATGGCTTAGCTAAATCAACAAACAAAAATATGATTTTGTTGATTAAGTGTATTGGATCAGAACATCAAAAGGAATGGCATAAGAATCTAAAAATAACATTATGGGCAGACAAGATTACTCTGAAGCAAGTTATAGGCATGTCTCCTTATAATTTTCTATATGGGAAAGATGCTATATTGCCAATCTCAACTGAGATTCTTGTGATTCAACTAGTCAAATAGTTTGAAATTCAAGAGAATGGTGCCATAGAAGTCTAGATTGTAGTGTTATTATAACTTCAAGAAAAAGGGAATACATGCTTAACTCCATGATAAAACACCAATAGATGGTTAAACGATGGTTTGAAAAGCATTCTTATGATCTAGTTTTTAAAGTGGGCAATTCAGTATTAAAATGGGAAGAGAGAGCAGCAAAGTGTTAGAATCTGAAAAGATGAATAACCTAAAAAACTAGTGCAAATGAATAAATATTAAACTGTGAAAGTAAAAAGATCAAAATAACAACACATAGTTAGTCTCCATGAGAGTAATGCAAATGCTGTAGAAGAAAAATAACATTATGAGGATGTAAAAGAAAAAGATACAAAATACAAGGTAGGTAGCATGTCTATATAGAAAATGAAGAGGGTGGAGGTGGCAACACCAACCAATAGGAAGCAACCATCTATTGGTCTAAAGCTAGCAAAGTATCTTCCCAAGATAGCTAATGGGTGCTCCCTTGTAGGATGGTGACACCTCATATCCCAATCACTTAATTAAACATGCTTTATGAACCTAAGCAAGATTAATAAAAGGTGTAGGAAAAACCTATGAATATAGGAAAATAAATATCCCGATTAGGAAATAAAAACCTACACTAACACCCCCCCTTAAGTGCAACTTAGGTGGGTAAGAGGATGGGTCCCAGCAAATCAAGCATGATGAGGTACCCATGTACATAAAAATCCCCCTCAAAGAGAAGAAACCCCCTAGAAAAGAGAGAATAGTCCCCCCAAATAGAGAGAAGAGACCCTTCAGAGTAGAGAGAGTTAGGACTCCCAGTGAGAGGATGAAGCCTCCCACACCCCTAGCAAAGCTCACAAATGAAGGAACTTGCTCTTAGTGAAGGGTTTGGTGAAGATATCAGCAACCTACTTGAAAGTCAGACAATAGTTAAGTTCAATGACGTGGCCATGGATGAGCTCCTAGATGTAGTGCATGTGGACCTCAATGTGTTTGTTTCACTGATGATGGACTAGATTCTGTGAGATCTAAATAACAACACATAGTTAGTCTCCATGAGAGTAATGCAAATGCTGTAGAAGAAAAATAACATTATGAGGATGTAAAAGAAAAAGATACAAAATACAAGGTAGGTAGCATGTCTATATAGAAAATGAAGAGGGTGGAGGTGGCAACACCAACCAATAGGAAGAAACCATCTATTGGTCTAAAGCTAGCAAAGTATCTTCCCAAGATAGCTAATGGGTGCTCCCTTGTAGGATGGTGACACCTCATATCCCAATCACTTAATTAAACATGCTTTATGAACCTAAGCAAGATTAATAAAAGGTGTAGGAAAAACCTATGAATATAGGAAAATAAATATCCCAATTAGGAAATAAATACCTACACTAACACCCCCCCTTAAGTGCAACTTAGGTGGGTAAAAGGATGGGTCCCAGCAAATCAAGCATGATGAGGTACCCATGTACATAAAAATCCTCCTCAAAGAGAAGAAACCCCCTAGAAAAGAGAGAATAGTCCCCCCAAATAGAGAGAAGAGACCCTCCAGAGTAGAGAGAGTTAGGACTCCTAGTGAGAGGATGAAGCCTCCCACACCCCTAGAAAAGCTCACAAATGAAGGAACTTGCTCTTAGTGAAGGGTTTGGTGAAGATATCAGCAACCTACTTGAAAGTCAGACAATAGTTAAGTTCAATGACATGGCCATGGATGAGCTCCTAGATGTAGTGCATGTGGACCTCAATGTGTTGTTTCACTGATGATGGACTAGATTCTGTGAGATCTAAATGGAACTCTGGTTGTCACAAAATATGACAGATGGTCATTTGATCTAGATACCAAACTCAGTGAGAAGATTTTGAAGCTAGATGGCCTTAATGGCGGCATTCACAACCCCCGATACTCAGCCTCAGTAGAAGATAGAGCAATAGCATACTACTTCTTGCTCAACCAACAAATAGGACCTGAACCAAGTGAGAAACTGTACTCTAAAGTAGACTTGCGATCCTGAGAATTGCTTGCCCAATCTGAATTTGTGTAGCCCACCAAGTCAAGATCAATGCCCACTGCACAGTGAATCCCAAAACTGTGAGTACCTTGAATGTAGTGAAGGATCCTCTTGGCTTATTTCTAGTGCAGCTCATGGGGCTCCTACATCAATCGAGAAACCATGCCTACAACATATGAAATCTCAGGTGTCATATGAGTTAGATAAATGAGACTCCCAACAAGTTGTTGGTACAAAGTGCCATCAAAAAATGGTGAAGAACACTGAGCCTTGAGTTTGACTCTAGAAAGAAAGGGAGTCAGAGTAGACTTACAGTCAACCATATGAAACTGTGAGAGAAAATCTAAAGCATACTTGGACTATGTGATGGTGATCCTAGAAGTAGACTAGTAGATTTCAATCCTGAGAAAGTAATGCAATAAGCCCAAGTCAGTAATCAAAAACCTGTCATGAAGGGTAGTTTTGACTACCCCAATGGCAGATCAAGAACTCCTTGTGATCAACAAGTCATCAACATACATAACCAAAAATAGGAGTGAATCATCTTGCTGCAGAATGTAAACATTGGGATCAAAATGGCACTGAGTGAACCCAATTTTTAGAAGGAAGGAGTCCATCTTGGCATACTAGGCTCGAGGATCCCGTTTGAGGTCATAGAGAGACTTCTGAAGGTGGTACACAAGTGAAGAATCTTAAACAAAACCCTGTGGCTACTCCATGTAGATCTCCCACTGAAGGTCACCATGAAGAAAAGTACTCTTCACATCCATCTAGTGTGCTTCCCAATGATTAGCTATAGAAATGGTAAGAACAAGCTAGATGGAGTTCATTCTAGCAACTGGCGCAAAAGTATCAGAGTAGTCAATCCCAAGAACTTGGGAGAATCCTTTGGCAACTTGGCAAGCCTTATGCTTATCAGTTGACCCATCTACTACAAATTTTGTCTGATAGATCCACTTACATCAAATGAGTTTTCTTCCCTTAGGAAGAGGGACAAGATCTGAAGTGTGGTTCCTCATCAAGGAACTATACTCCTGCATAGTTGTATCCCACTTAGGAATACCAGAAGCCTCTCAAAAGGACTGTGGATAAGAGGCAGTAGAAATGAAGACATGTGGAGCATCCTAGAATTATGAACGAGTTCTCCTGGTGTCTGATGTCTAACCGAAAGTGGACCAAAAGTCAAAGAACGTGGAGGAGAATCATCACCCTCTAAATGATGACTAGGAGAGGAAGGAGGTGAATCCTCTGAATCGCTCTCAGTATCAAAAGTGGAGGTAGAAGACTCCTCATCATCACAAATATGCTCAGATGAATATGACTCATTAGAATATTTGTCATATAGCCCAAGTGACTCCAATGTCAAAGTAGAAGGAGGTGGAGAAGTGATTGGAATTGAGCTTGAAGATCCCTCCTCAAACCAAACACTCCTCTCAATAAACAACTCATGTGTATTAGGGTGGAGGAACTGATAACACTTCACACCATCAGGATAGCCTACAAATATGCAAGGCCTACTCTGTGGATCCAAGGCCTTATGTTTCTCTGTAGGAATGTGGGCCCATGCAGGAGAACCAAAAACTTGAAAGTGCTTAACTGATGGTTTCTGACTACTCAAAGCTTTAAAAGGAGTGACTCCCTTCAAGGTTCAGTAAGGAACATGGTTTTGGATATAACAAGCATAGTTAATGGCCTCTACCCAAAGTTGTGGTGCAAGAGATCTAGAGTGAATCATGTAGTTCACCATTTCCTTCAAGGACCTATTCTTTTGTTTTGCAACACTATTTTGTTGAGGAGTGTATGGAGCAAAATGATGCAAATCATTCCCTTCTGAAGTGTAAAACTACTCAAAACAATGGTTGACATATTCATCACCATTGTCAGTGCACAAAAACTTTGATGGATTTCCCAGATTGCTTCTTTACAAAAGTTTTGAAGTCTTGAAAGTGATCAAATAGCTCAGACTTATGTTTGAGAAAGTACACCCAAGTATATTGAGAAAAGTCATCAATGAAAGTTAGAATAAATCTAGCCTTGCTGAAGGATGGAAAAGGAAATGGACCAACCAAATCACTATGAACTAACTCCAGTATTTGTGAAGCTCTCCATGCCTTACCTTTGCCAAATTTTTCCTTAGGATGCTTACCAAGAATGCAACCTTGGCAAACACCTCCTGGAAACTAAAGTAAAGACAACCCTGTGACAATACAATGCCAGTTGAGCTACTGCAAGTAGTAGAAGTTAAGATGGACAAATCACTCATGCCATAATCTACTCACATCATTAGAATGAGTGAGAAAAACAAATAAAGGATGATCAGGCTCAAAGTGATAAAAATGATAGAGCTATGACTAATGATATGCTCTCTTAACTGTAACTGTAGAATCATTGTGCAACTCATGAATCTCCACTGAATTAGGAGTGAACTCAACCCGCTTCCCTGAACCCATGTGAGTGATCTGATATACTAACAGAAGATTAGTTGATAATAATGGCACACAAAGAACATCATGGAATGTGCCATCCCCCACATCAACAGACCCTCTCCCACACGCCTTAATAGGAGTGTGATCACCCATCAAATAGAAGGCATAGTACATGGCTCCAAAGATTCAAATTCTTCCTTAGATGAAGCCATGTAGTGCAAAGCACATGAATCAAAAACCCAAGTGGATTGTTGTGAAGCAACTACTACAAGGGCCTTGCCCTTTCCTTTCCCCTTGTTTTCTTTTGCCTTGTTAGACACCTCATTTGAATTCTGTTTGATAGAATCAGGAACACAGATATTATTCTTCTTAAGAATGTGTGTCAAGTGATCAATTTGTTTCTTCAAACACTTATATTCATCATGACCAGGTCTTTTACAATAGGCACATTGGACCTTCTCTTTCTTAGGCTTGTCACCCTTACAATATTGGGCCTCATTAGCTGCTTTTGAAGCGACTGGTTTCTAATCGTTCTCCTTGCTATTCTTTTGTTTCTTATCCTTATTGTTACTACTTTTTCCTTTCTATTCTTTTGTGCCTTCATTGGCAGCTAGGGCATGTGACTTAGAGGATTTAAGAGTGCCCATCTAGATTAACTTATCCTACTCCCATGTAAGAGAGATAGCAAAATCATCGAAAGATGGCATAGTGAACTATGTCCCAAGTGCACCCTTAGTAGCATAGAAGGTAGAAACAAATATAGAATATTCTAAACTTAGCTTAGAGAGAATACTAAGAATCAGTTATTCATCTTTCTTTTCAATTCCACATTTTTTTAATTGTAGCCTTAGTCCTTTCAATTTTGTGAAAAAATCCTAAATTGGCTTGAGGTTGCCTGGACTTAAACTAATTACTTCATTTTCTAACATATGACCCCTCATTAAAACTTGTGTGCCAAATAGTGTTTCTAGCTTTGTCCAAATTTCATTTGGTGAATTCAAAGATTCAATGTGGAAGAGGAAACTAGGAGAAATAGACAAACACAATGTTCCATAGGCCTCATCACATTTGTTAAACCACTTAGGCTTATCTTCATCTTTAGCAGGTTCAGTTTCAAATCCCATTGTTATCCTATGTAATCCAACTTTCCTTAAGTAGATTGTCAAAAATGATTTCCACTCAAAGTATTTGTAGGGAGTTAAGATGGATATTGTTGTTTGATCTATGATGAATAAATGTAGAAAATAAATACTGAAAAGAAGAGAACACACATAGGACAAACCCCCCTTTTCACTCAATCAAAGTGTATACGCCTAAAAATGACACGACTTGGTCTAAATAAATATTCTTAATATTTATTCCCTTCTAATTCTTCTATCAATAAATAAATAAACAAATTTATTTATATGATTCATATTCCTCCAAATAAATTAAATATCAAAATATTTAATTACCTCTTCTAAAGTCAAAATTAAATAAAATCCTTTATTTAATTAAATTCTTCCAAATAATTAAATAATTCTTAATCATTCTTCCAAATTTGAATAAATCAAATCAAATTTATTTAAATCCTCTCAATCTCTAAAAATAAGATATAGTGAGATATTTTATTTATTCTTGCAAAATCATTCTAAATTAAATAATACCAATTATTTAATTATTTCTTCCAATAATATCTTCTCTAAATTTAAATAAATCAAATATTTTTTTAAGTTGTCTATTTCTTCTAAATTGAGTTATCTCTAAATATAATTCAATCCTTGTGCACATGCAATTGAATATTCTAAATATTTAATTGAGCTAAAATATCTTCTCATCCTCATGCAATTTCTATTCTCTAGTTCTATTTTCTTAACTGATTGATCTATTCTTTTAATTGATTTATGTCTTCAGTTAACTCATTCTTCTATTTCTTTAGTTCCTCTCATGCAAAATATAGCAAGACACATGTCCTCTTTCTATTCGTGCACGTTCCTCAAGGTTTCCCAACCGTTGATCTTCTCATTCTTTCTATACCGTTGATCTTCATTCTCTCAAGTCTATAAATTGAACCCTATTCTTCTATTTCATTCATCCAAGCTTTAAGTATTGTTACTCTGTAAGCATTACAGCGTGCCTTTGGCACCAATTCCTTCATTACTTGTGATCACACTCGTTACCATACTACTATCATTGTTCTGAAGCTCCTCTTCATTAAAAAACACTATCATCACCATTCTCCATTGACAATCTTGGAATAGCAAGGAAGTGCACTCTCTGAGGGCTTTATTCATACATGCAAGATCGATTGAGATAGGCAACCAACGGAAGCTATCAAGCTTTGAGGTTTGCAAAGGTTTTTACAGTTCTTTTGATCGATTGATCTCGTTGTTTCTGTATTTTGTTGAGTTTTGGGTATTTTGATATTGATTATATTGATTATTCATTTGAATCCAATATTCCCTTAACATTTTTGGTGCCCACTGTTGGGCCAAATTTAACCCAAAAACCGAGTTTGTTCAGCCCATATACACTGTTTTCCTGTACTTTTGACCTTTGTCTTAGCGCATATGACTGTGGCACTTTTGATCTCTATTTCTGCGCATTCAGTCTCTGAAGCGATGCATTTGATCTAGGTAGTGATTTTTAGGGTTTCCTTGAGATTTTTGCTAACGCTGACGTCTTTTAGCAGGAACACTCTTGATCTGTTTTGCAGGCTAGGTACTGGTTTAGAATCATATAGTTGCACTTGTTAACTCACACTTCGATTTCTAACAGGAAAGTAAATGGATGCTCATGAAAATCTCACATAATTTTAACTAGGAAGGCGGTAATTGAATCATTGCTATCTTGCATATCATTGAATCATTGCTATGTTGCTATCTTTCAAAGTTAACAACTCATTGCTATCTGGATAAAATTAAACACATCATTGCTATCTAGGTAAAAATGAACCATTGCTATCTCGATTATCACTTCAAAGTTAACAAATTCATGCTATCTAGATAAAATTGAACACATCATTGCTATCTGGGTAAAACTGAACCATTGCTATCTCAATCATCACTTCAAAGTTAACAAATTTGTGCTATCTAGGCTAAAATTGAACACATCATTGCTATCTTGGTAAAATTGGACCATTGCTATCTTGTTATCACTTCAAAGTTAACAAATTTTTGTGCTTGCCCAAGTAGATAGCTCATCTAGTTTTTCTCATTTTAACTAGAGGAAAAGAACCACTATATTCTATATTTTGGGAATGATACCAGGCCTATGCTCTCCCCTATCTTGGGTGACCAAAATGCTAGACCTATCATTTTCGCATTTGTTTTTCCTTTAGAGGGGCTTGCTCTTGGATACCGTTCATCCAAGCAGGAACAACCCTAAGTGGTAACAGGCTAGACGCCAAGCCCTTCCAAGCCACTATAAATAAATTGTGTTTGGAGCAAAAGCTTCAAACAACGAGTGTAGTTGTGTTATACCAACAGCCAACCTCCCCCAAAACCCTCCAAGGCACAACCCTTGCAAGTTGGGAGACTCCATAACAGAGAGTAGTGCTGCCACATGTATAACCACTCAAACGGTTGCCTTTATTAAACACCTTTGTCTTAGTGTCCAAAAACCCCTATAATCCGATGTAGGGAAGGGCGATTATCACCTCTCGAAGATGCTTCACTAGAGATAGTGAGAATTTAGTTTTATACTGTCCTTTGAAACCTAGGATTGTACTTGCTTTCTTTTTAGTCCAAAAAGAGTCAAAAAATCACAAAAAAATAAAAAACCATAAAAACATTCTTTGTGTTTGCTATGTCTTCTTGCCATAATTTTAGAAAATCAGATCAAAAAAGACCTTGCAACCAAAGTACCAAAAACATCAGAAAAATTTCCAAAAAACTTACAAAAAATACTGAGAAAACTAGAGTGGCGCATTTGTCCTCTTTTGCTGTGCATTTGTGCCAACCTACGGTGCATCTATACTGACTTGCAGTGCTTTTACTACCTATTACAATGCATTTGATATTTACTAGTGTGGCGCTTCTGTGCCAACTTGTGGTGCATTTACTAGTTTTCGCGGTGCATCTGTTCTAGTGCATGCATGACAGTGAGCACTTCCACAATCTTTGAGAGAAAATTTTGTCATTTCTGGATACCCATTTCAGCCTAGTTCCAAATTTTGAGATCAGGTCTTACCTTGCAGTCATTTTTTCATCCATTTCACATCAAAATCTCTCTTTCGTTGGTCATCTCATTCGTCTTCTATCAGGTCTTCCTAGTCCAAAGTCAAAGTATCCCATATCAGATCAGCATAGGTCCCTTTTTTGTATCATCTTAGATTCAAAGTAACCCTAGTAAGTCACAGAACTTCGCTAGTGGTCTTGGTGCATGACTAGTCCCTACATAGTAAGATAGGTATCGAGTACCCTTACTAGTGGCTATCATCTTGTATCGGCCGTCTTACTTGGAATCATTGATTGAAAGAGTCCCTTGTCCAAATCTTGTCATAAGTATCCTATTCTCAACAGTCTCCATCAGTACCTTGCCAAAATCTCTAGTTTCATCCCACCTCATCCCATGTCACCTTGCATGGTTCTTACTAGATCTCAATACAAAAAGCAACTTGAAATGGGTAGTTTATCCAACCACATTATCACCCCTCATAATAGTGATGAGGAAATCTCTCACGAGGAGTATCAAGGAACCCTCCAAGATCAGAAATTCCAACGCTTGCTAGAGAAGGTGCTCCATGAGGTCCCTCACAAGTATTTTTATCATCTTGAAAATCTTGGAATTAAACTCCCCGCTGATTTTGATCTAAGCAAAATCCAAGAAACTGTAGACGATAGTCATGAAAAAGGAAAGAAAGCCATAGACCCAAGCACTCCTATGGAAGAAATGAGGAAACAAATTGAGGGTCTAACGCAACAAATGACAGATTTCAAGATGGGTACAAACACCAAAACCTACTCTTTGGAAGATATTGCATCGTACCCCTTTGATAAAAGTTTGAACATGACACCATTTCCCTTTTGATTCAAAGTTCCTAAGTTTGACAAATACAAAGGGAAAGGGGACCCTAGAGATCACATTAAGGAATTCAACACAGCATGCATGAAAGTAGCTCACAATGATACTATTTTCAATGCAGCATCTATGAAAGTAGCTCATAATGAGACTTACTTAATGAGACTATTCCCTAGATCTCTAGGTAGTCAAGCCATGGAGTGGTTCTCACGGCTTCCATCGGGCATCAAAACTTTTGATGAGTTAGTCAACAAATTCATCACGCACTTCTCTTACAATATTGAACATGAAGTTTCCATGCTTGATCTATGCAACACCAAGGAAAAGACTGGCGAATCATTCACCTCCTTCTTACAAAGGTGGAGACAACTAGCAAGTAAATGCTCATATGATGTACCTAAGAAGCAAGTAATGAAGATGTTTGTCCATAACCTCAACTCTGATCTTAGCTATCAAATACAAATCCAATGCCTAACTTCATTCTCGAAGGTCATTGAAATGGGATTGTTCATTGAGAAAGCTATGATCGCCAAGGGGCAAATCAAGTTATACAAGGACACACGTACCCCCAACTACACGACTGACAAATCAAAGTTTTGGACTAAGAATAAAAATGTCGTCAATGATGGAGTGGTTGATGCCAAGGTGGGGGCTCCGAAACAACAACTGATATTTACTCTCAAAGGAGAGGCAAGCAATGTTACACCCAACAAAACATTCTCTCAGGAGCCAAGACTATGGTTCAACTCAAATCCAAGGTGAAAGTTAACACCACTAGGTGAGTCCCAAGAATCCGCATTAAGGAAGCTATAGGCCAACAATGAAATCTCTCTACCGCCAACAAGTGATTATGAGCCTCAAATCAAACCTCACTATTGGAAAGACATCGACTATTGTGAGTATCATAGAGGAAGAGGACATACAACCAACAATTGTATCCATCTCAAACATGTTATTCAAGACATACTTGATCAAAATCAAGGAGGTGCTCATCAACATACTTCTAATGAGACGCATGTGGCTTACAAAGATCTGCTTCTCAATCATGACAGGCCGTACAACAACAACAACAGCAACAACAAAAACAATCGCAACAGGCAAAATCAGAATAATGGGAATAGTAATGCAAATTACGCAAGTGTGCCATTCGACTAAACCATCAATTGCATATCAGAGCATGTACCACAAATCAATGTGGTCACGCCCAACCAACAATCAGAGCCCAATAGAACTAATTGTAGTATCATTACCTGCAATGGTAAGGTCACGTTGAATACCATTCCTCCAAGGTTGTCACCTTCTCACTCCAACTTCCATCAGTATAGTGTCATAGACCAACTATGGAAGACTCTGGCCCACATTTCTATCTTAGAATTGTTGCGTCTATCTCCTTCTCGCAAGGAGATTCTTGATAAAGCCTTAGTGGAAATGACAGTAGCCACTAACTTGGCCCAAGAGAAGTTTTAGGCCATGGTAGGTAATCTTACCTCCTCAAGTACTATATCATTTACCAAACAAGATGACCTCTCAGTGTCTCAACCCCATAACACCCCTCTGCACATTGTCACCTTCATCCACAAGCACCACATCAAGAGGGTTCTCATTGATGGGGGAGCCAATTTAAATATTTGCACGCTTAAGCTGGTCCTTACATTGGGGTTCTCTAAAAATGCAGTTGATCCAAGGAAGAAGATTACTATCAAAGGCTATGATGAAGAGGAGAGAACTACCAAGGGAATAGTGGTCTTACCCATACAAGTGGGACCGGTGATAAAAGACATTGTGTGCCAAGTCCTAGTTAAGGATCTTGCCTATAATATTCTCCTAGGTAGACCATGGATTCATGCCATGAAAGTTGTGCCTTCTACCTATCACCAATGTATAAAATTCCCTCATAACGACAAGCAGGTCACCATCCAAGGTGACCTTGACCCCTTTCAGCATTGCAACTCTATCCTTTCAAAACCTAATTGCATCATACCAAACAATAGAGCTGTAAGGAAAGCACAGGTGCGGAAAACAGCTTCCCTAATGTTAATTCCTAGGGGACAGTGTAGACCAGTCACTTTTCAAATGAAATAACACAGATGAATACACAAGAGAAACCAAAATAGACAATAGTTAGAACACAAACACACAGAATTACGTGGGAAAACCCTTACGGGTAAAAAACCCACCACCACAAGAAAACAATCTTTATTACAGTAAGATATACAGTTACAATAAAGAACTCAGCTTCTTGCTCAGGTGTTTGATTCTCGACATCATACACAGTTCATCTCCCTGTACATTTACAGAACGAACCTTTATTCAAGTCTCATCATCATAATACCAACGACACCTATAGACATATCATTCTATTTCCAATCTGCAAGAACAAAAGTCGTTACAAACTTCTGCTCTAACTGATAGAACAAATTCCTCATACGTCGCTGCCATCTAACCGTCGCAACGGTTCACATTTCAGTGAGGCGTTTAGTCCCACATGTACCAAGTCGCAAAGGACTTTGCAGTTTATAACCGCCAACAGGCGAAAGAGTATTGTCAGCAATTTTGTTGCCGACAATACCAAGCCTCCAAGTCCATCGACATAACAACTCCCATCGGCCCTCAGACTTCACCTCCCACCGATGAGCATTGTCTCCCCGATCACCAAGGTTACCATCGGTATGACATTCTCCATCGGCAAAAGATCTAGCCCTCGCTCCGACAGAGGTTTGTCTCACCGATACCAATAAGACTTCCACCGCAGTACATCGGCCCAACACCTTTAGCCGACGGGTATTCTCTTGCCGATAGACATACGCCATCGGAGTGACTACTCCTGTCGGAGTAACTCTACAGTGTTTGGCCGATAGGCCTTGTCTTGCCGACGACCGTAACCTTCGTCGGAGTGACTACTCCTGTCGGAGTAACTCCACAAAGTATGGCCGATAGGCCTTGTCTTGCCGACGGTTGAAAGCTTCCATCGGGGTGACTCTCAGCATCAGTCAAACCTTCGATGCTTATTCCGACGGCCCTTGTCTCACCGATGCCAATGGTCTTCAACACGGTCCTGCCAATAGTGCTTCGTCACAGCGATGCCGACATCGCATATCCTCAGACCAATGAACCAAGGAACAGTTGAACTAAAATTCATTGAACCTACCAAATGAACTCTAGAAAGGTTCAACAAAGAGGTTCAAAACATAGGTTCAACTAAGAGGTTCAAGTAGTAATTTGAGACACAAGTTCTCTTCAATCTCCCACTTGTCGAAGACATTACTGCTACCTCTTAGTCCTCATTCGATTATTGAGAACTATGGGCCCGAAGACCCATTTCATCTGAGCACCATTTGAACTTGGCTGTGTTCACTGGTTTAGTTAAGGCATCAGCAACATTTTCCAAAGTGTCAACTTTTTTCATCTTCACCTTCCTGTCTTCCACCATATCACGAACAAAGTGATATTGGACATCAATATGTTTTGTCCTAGCATGAAATGTAGGATTCTTTGCCAAACATATGGCACTTTGACTGTCACAATGAATTTGTATTTGCCCTGCATTAAAACCAACATCAGAACACAACCTTTTCAACCAAACAGCTTCTTGGCATGCACGAGTGGCTGCCATGTACTCTGCCTCTGTTGTGGACAAAGCGACTACAGCCTGTCGCTTGCTCATCCAACTGATAGCACCACCATGTAACATGAACACGTATCCACTGGTGGATCTCCGACTGTCAATGTCCCCTGCCCAATCAGAATCAACATATCCCTGAATACTGATAGATCTCTTAGACCCTTCTGAGTTTCCATGATAACAAATAGCATAGTCAGAAGTTCCCTTCAAATACCTCATAACTCTTTTCACAGCATCCCAATGTGATCTGCCTGGATTCGCCATGAATCGGCTCAAAACTCCCACTGCTTGGGCAATGTCTGGTCTGGTACAGACCATTGCATACATTAAACTGCCAACAGCACTTGCATAAGGTACTCTCTTCATGTCATCAATTTCATTTGAAGATTCTGGACAATCTTCAACAGATAATTTCGTTCCCTACAAAACTGGAACAACTAACTGTTTAGAATCAGACATATAAAACTTATCAAGAACATTGGTAATATACTTCCTCTGGCTGAGCCAAATTTTTCTCTTAGATCTGTCCCTTTTGATCTCCATTCCCAGAATGTACTTTGCTGCCCCCAGATTTTTCATTTCAAATTTCAAGGACAACTGAGATTTTAATTCTGAGATCATCCCCTTACCATTGCCAATGAACAACATGTCATCCACATATAGTGCAATTATAAGAATCTGGTCACCTTCAGTTTTATAATAGACACAATGATCAGATTTAGATCTCACATACCCCAAGGATAAAACATACGTATCAAACTTTTGATACCACATTCTGGGAGACTGTTTCAAACCATAAAGAGACTTCTTAAGTTTACATACCAGATGTTCTTTACCTTTTTCCACAAAATGCTCTGGCTGAGACATATAAATTTCTTCTTCAAGGTCTCCATGAAGAAACGCTGTTGTCACATCCATCTGCTCAATTTCAAAATCATATGCTGCTGCAAGTGACAACAGAAATCTAATGGATGTCAACTTAGCTATAGGAGAAAAGATTTCTCCATAATCAATACCTTCCTTTTGGGAATACCCCTTAGCAACCAGTCTTGCCTTGTACTTCTCAATACTACCATCTGGACCATATTTCTTCTTAAATACCCACTTACAGCCTACAGGTTTTCTTCCTTCAGGCAAGGGCACCAGATCCCAGGTTCCATTCTTCTCCAATGATGTCATTTCACTATGCATGGCTTCCAACCAGGAATCTGAATCAGGTACACTAATAGCTTCTTTCACAGTCCTAGGTTCATCAGTATTAGTAAGTAAAGCATGGGCACAAGTTGAATCAGGTACTGAAAATCCATACCTATTTGGTTGTCTTCTTTCACGTGTAGATCTCCTCACAGGTTGAGGTGTAGGTTCAGGTTCTTGCTCTGGATCAGAATCTTCGGAGCTACTTGAACTCCTATCTGAACCATCTACACTTGGTGCTTGTTGTTCCTCTTTTACAGGAGTCAGAGGAACATTCACAACACTCTTTTCTTTCTTTTCTTCTGTCTTTTCTGGCTGAGGATCAACAACCAATGGTTTCAGCTCTCTGAAAATTACATTCCTGCTGTAGATTACCTTTTCAGTTTCAGGATTCCAAAGCTTGTATCCTTTAATACCGACTCCATAGCCAACAAAGATACATTTAACTGCCTTGTTATCCAACTTAGATCTTTTAACTTCAGGAATATGAGCATATGCCTCACAGCCAAAGACTCGAATATGTCTTAGAGAGGGCTTCTTACCAGACCATGCTTCCATAGGTGTCTTATCAACCAATGCTGATGTAGGAGAACGATTCAGCAAGTAACAAGCTGTAGCAACTGCCTCAGCCCAGAACTTCTGTTCAAGACCAGCATAACTCAACATACTTCTTGCTTTCTCCATCAACGATCGATTTAACCTTTCAGCAACTCCATTCTGTTGTGGAGTATAAGGTGTAGTTTTATGCCTTTTAATTCCATGGTCTACACAATACTTATCAAAATCCGCATTGCAATATTCACCACCGTTATCTGTTCTCAAGCATTTTAGTTTTCTACCAGTCTGATTTTCCACAAGAGTTTTAAATTCTTTAAATCGACTGAACACTTCTGATTTGTTTTTCAAAAAATATACAAATGCCCTTCTTGAATAATCATCAATGAACGATACATAGTATCTTGATTTAGATAAAGAAGGAACATCAACTGGACCAAAAACATCAAAATGCACATAGTCCAGAACACCAGAAGATTTATGAGAACTAGAGTAAAATGAAACACGGTTTTGCTTTCCATATATACAATGTTCGCAGAAATCGAACTCCAGATTACAATCAATCAGCCCATCTACCAGATTTTTGTTTTTCAAGGTTTTTAAACCTTTCTCACCTATGTGACCAAGTCTATGATGCCAGAGCATTGTTTTCTCTGCAGGAAGTTTAACTTCCATAGAATTTACGTCATGTGTTACAATAGTAGCCTTTTCAGATTTTGCAGAGACATTATTACAGCACACTGGTTTAGCATCTAACCTATACAGAGTTTCAATGCGTTCACCTTTTGCCAGAACAATAGAACCTCTAGTCATCTTACAGCCACCATTCACAAAAGTAACTTGCACTCCAACATCATTAAGTTTACTAACAGAAAGTAAATTTCGAGCCAGACCTGGTATATGAAGAACTTCATTCATTCCCTTTATTCTGCCATCTGGGAACTGGATTCTGACTCGACCTCGGCCAACAATTTCCAGTGTTGAATCACTAGCCAGGAACACCTTGCCACCAGCATAGGGTTCATACTTTGTGAACCACTCTCTATGAGATGTCATATGAAAGGATGCTCCTGAATCAATCAGCTAAACATCTTCAGAAGCAGGTGTTGCCAGAGCAGCAATGAAAGCATCAGCATCACTGTGTGAAGACTCAGAGTCAGAGAAGTTCTTCTTCTTCTTTTTCTCCTCTTTGCAGTCTTTCTTGACATGACCTTTCTGTCCACAATTCCAGCACTTCACCTTGGACTTCTTGCCAGGAGATTTTGATTTCCCCTCTGATTTGGACTTAGACTTCTTGTCCTTCTTCTTGCCTCTTTCCTTTGATCTACCACGAACTGACAGAGCCTCTTTGGCCATTCCAGAAGATTTCCTCCGCATCTCTTCAGACAACAAAGAGGCAACAATAGTTTCCTGAGAAAACGTAGTTGTTGTACTTCCAATAGCCATCACCAGATGGTCCCACGAGTCAGGTAAGGAACATAACAGAAGCATACAGCGATCTTCCTCTTCTATTTTTACACCTATAGATGTCAACTGAGCAACAATCGTATTGAATGCACTCAGATGTTCTGCTACAGATGCACCTTCATCCATCTTCAGAGAATACAATTTCTTTCTGAGGAAAAGTTTATTTACCAAGGACTTGCCCTGATAAATATTATTCAACTTTTTCCACAAATCACTTGCAGATTTCTCCTCATGGATGTTCAATAGAACAGAGTCAGATAAACTCAGTCTTATCAGTCCTTTGGCTTTTCTGCATATCAGTTCCCAATCTTCTTGCTTCATGCCTGTAGGTTGAATTCCAGACACAGCAACCCAAAGATCTCTATAGACTAACATGTCTTCAACTTTAAGTTTCCACAACTCAAAGTTTGTGCCATTGAATTTCTCAATGTCTATTTTGTCTGATGTACTTGCCATCTCTATTTAATTTAAAAAATAACTTTCTACAGAACTCCCACACAACAGAATTAACACAAAAAACCCAAACTACCGACAAGGATAACACAACGGGCCAGGCTCTGATACCACTTGTAAGGAAAGCACAGGTGCGGAAAACAGCTTCCCTAATGTTAATTCCCAGGGGACAGTGTAGACCAGTCACTTTTCAAATGAAATAACACAGATGAATACACAAGAGAAACCAAAATAGACAATAGTTAGAACACAAACACACAGAATTACGTGGGAAAACCCTTACGGGTAAAAAACCCACCACCACAAGAAAACAATCTTTATTACAGTAAGATATACAGTTACAATAAAGAACTCAGCTTCTTGCTCAGGTGTTTGATTCTCGACATCATACACAGTTCATCTCCCTGTACATTTACAGAACGAACCTTTATTCAAGTCTCATCATCATAATACCAACGACACCTATAGACATATCATTCTATTTCCAATCTGCAAGAACAAAAGTCGTTACAAACTTCTGCTCTAACTGATAGAACAAATTCCTCATACGTCGCTGCCATCTAACCGTCGCAACGGTTCACATTTCAGTGAGGCGTTTAGTCCCACATGTACCAAGTCGCAAAGGACTTTGCAGTTTATAACCGCCAACAGGCGAAAGAGTATTGTCAGCAATTTTGTTGCCGACAATACCAAGCCTCCAAGTCCATCGACATAACAACTCCCATCGGCCCTCAGACTTCACCTCCCACCGATGAGCATTGTCTCCCCGATCACCAAGGTTACCATCGGTATGACATTCTCCATCGGCAAAAGATCTAGCCCTCGCTCCGACAGAGGTTTGTCTCACCGATACCAATAAGACTTCCACCGCAGTACATCGGCCCAACACCTTTAGCCGACGGGTATTCTCTTGCCGATAGACATACGCCATCGGAGTGACTACTCCTGTCGGAGTAACTCTATAGTGTTTGGCCGATAGGCCTTGTCTTGCCGACGACCGTAACCTTCGTCGGAGTGACTACTCCTGTCGGAGTAACTCCACAAAGTATGGCCGATAGGCCTTGTCTTGCCGACGGTTGAAAGCTTCCATCGAGGTGACTCTCAGCATCAGTCAAACCTTCGATGCTTATTCCGACGGCCCTTGTCTCACCGATGCCAATGGTCTTCAACACGGTCCTGCCGATAGTGCTTCGTCACAGCGATGCCGACATCGCATATCCTCAGACCAATGAACCAAGGAACAGTTGAACTAAAATTCATTGAACCTACCAAATGAACTCTAGAAAGGTTCAACAAAGAGGTTCAAAACATAGGTTCAACTAAGAGGTTCAAGTAGTAATTTGAGACACAAGTTCTCTTCAAGAGCATCTACATCCCCTGCCCCATAGCATGATCCTAGCTCTGAAGCTTCCTCATCAAAGCCCAAAGAGCAAAAGATTACCATCAAAGAAATGGGAGTTGGGGAATACTCCATTGAGCATAGCCTCAATCTAGCCAAGATGCCTTTATCTCCTAGATCCTTTGGGTGACCCAAGCATTTTCCAAAGCCATTTTTTCCTCCTAGACCTCCCACAACTCCCTTTGTAAAATGGGGGACCCTATCAGATGAAACAGAGGAAAGAGATATCCTACAATGGCTTTATACTGAAGAAGAAGAGAACATACAACAGGAACCACCTAAGCTCCCAACGGAAATCTATGGGCAAGGTGAATCTATCCTACATAGAATGGGTTAAGAAGTACAAGGTCCCATTGGCCTAAGAAAAGAAGGAACTATAGAACCCATTCAACCTTCTTCATCCTCATTGGCTAAAACTACAAAAGGTCTAGGATATAAAGATAAGGATAAAGCTAAAGGAAATGCTTGTCTAGTGGAAATGCTCCATACACTTCAAAAGGATAGTGACACAGATTCCAATGAATATGAGTGGGATGAGCTGACATAGCATTCCTATGATGACAAAGAGGTTGATACCATTCAAAATTATAGCCCCTACCGTGAGGGACAAACGCTATTGAATAGGCCACTCGAGTGTGATTTGCCTATCCCTGAGAATACAACTTTCGAGGAAGATTTGAGTTCTATCGCAATAAACAATTTGGAGGAAAGTACCATCCCGAACACTCTCCCTACCAATATTCCTAGTATATCCATTCAAACTATCAACGAATCAGATCTATCCTCCGACTCCCTCCCTGTTGTGCATCCTAAGCTTATTGATTGGGATCTACGAGGAACCCCACAACTAGATATGTTCCAAAATGATGATGCCTATATTGACTACATGGAACTTAGGTACCACCTACCTAAAGGAGATCATAAAGTTGGCTTCACTATTGAACTTAATACCGTGGCTTATTTCAGAGAGGGTGCCAAGCCTTCCAGTCACAAAAATATCAAAATAAAAACTGGATCTGATGGTGAAAACCACTCCGTGGCAGTGTCAGATCCCAAAAAAGTAAAAAGAAAGGATGCATCTGATGATGATTGTGGCACCTGAGTGGAAGGCTTGACACTCTCCCTGACGACATGCACTAGGAGAAGTCTTAGATTGTTGTGGAACCCACAAAACCGGTTAACATTGGAACAGAGGAACAACCTAAGATCTCTAACCCCACCAGAGAAGACTAAGTTTGTACCATTCTTCAAGAGAAAGCAAGTCAATTTTGCTTGGTCATACGTAGATATGCTGGGGTTAGATCCAGATTTGATTCTACATCATCTTCCATTAGATCTAGGAGTGAAACCAATGAAACATAAGCTTAGAAAGATGCATCCACACACAATACTGCTTGTGAAAGAAGAACTCAAGAAATTATTGGATGTAGGATTCATCAGAGCTATAGACTATCTGGAATGGGTTTCCAACAAAGTACTAGTGTCCAAACCTGATGGCTGAGTTAGACTATGCAATGATTTTAGAGATCTAAACAAAGCTTTCCGCAAGGATGATTTTCTGTTGCCAAATATAGATATCATAGTCGACTTAACAACAGGACATACCATGTTATCTCTCATGGATGGCTTCTCAGGATATAATCAGATCATGATAGCACTAGAAGACCAGCATAAGATAACTTTTACTCGTCCATGGGGCACTTTCTGCTGGAATGTCATGCCATTTGGGCTAAAGAACGCAGGAGCCACATATCAACATGCTATGACCACTATATTTCATGATATGATGCACATCACTATGGAAGACTATGTTGATGATATCCTTGCAAAGCCACTCACAAGAGAGTTACACCTGGATGTGTTAGAGAAAGTCTTTCAGAGGGTAGAACAATTCAAAGTTAGGTTGAACCCAAAGAAATGTGTGTTTGAAGTCACCTCAGGTAAGCTCCTAGGTTTTATTGTATCAACAAATAGAATAGAGGTGGACCCAGCCAAAGTCAAGGCTATTATGGACATGCCACCACCCAAGAATCTTACTCAACTAAGATCTCTACAGGGAAAGCTACAAGCAATTTGTAGATTAATATCACAACTGGCAGACAAGTGTCAACCATTCAGTCATCTCCTGCATAAGAACATTCCATCCAGATGGGATTAGAAATATGAAGAGGCATTTGACAAACTGAAAGAATATCTTATGAATCCTCCTATTCTCATGCCTCCTATCCAAGGGAAACCATTGTTATTATACATATCTACTACACCAACAGCTTTTGGGGCCCTTCTAGCACAACAAGATTATGAAAATAAAGAGCGAGCTTTCTACTACATCAGCCGCACATTGGTGGACTATGAGTTGCAATACTCTTAGATAGAAAGATCATGTCTTACGGTAGTTTTTGCTTCCCAAAAACTCTGATATTATATACTAGCACATCCAGTCAAACTTATTGCAAAAATAGATCCACTGAAGTACCTGCTAAGCAAAGCAGCTCTAACAGGTTGCTTAGCCAAATGGGTAATGCTCCTAAGTGAATATGACATTGAGTATGTAGATAGAAAGGCTATCAAGGGGCAAGTGATTGTTGATCAGTTAGCGAATGCACCACTATAGGACACCACACCAATACAATTTGAGTTTCTAGATGAATCCTTATTTAATATATCAACACATTCATGGACACTTTACTTTGATGGGTCCAACACAAACCATGGATCGAGGGTAGGAATCTTGTTTGTAACTCATGGTGACACCATACCAAAGTTTTACCATCTATTATTCCCATGTACCAACAACATAGCATAATATGAAGCCTTGGTCATTGGCCTCAAAATGGCAACAGAGTGGAAAATCAAAGAGGTACATGTCTATGGTGATTCTCAACTAGTGATCAATCAAGTCAATGACGATTACCAAATCAAGGATGAGAAGCTTATCACATACAAGTGGATGGTCGAGGAATTTAAGGAGTACTTTGTGATCATCTCTTTTGAGCAGATACCTCACATTGAGAACAAAGCAGTAGATGCCATGGCAACCATTGCCTCTCTTCTTGAAATCCTAGAGAATGAGTCACAGTACGAGTTCTTAGTGGAATCAATTCAGCAACCAGCTTATGATCTTCCTGAAACCCATTCCATATGCCTATTAGTTGGATCTGATTCACCTTGGTACGATAAGGTTTACACCTACCTCAAGGACAACACCCTCCCACTTGACTTATCTTTAAACCAACGACGAACCTTTATATGCCAAACCTCTCATTATACCATTATTGCCGACACCCTATACTGACGTGGTCTAGATGGTACTTTACTCTGTTGTTTAGAATGAGAAGAATCCCAAACCACCTTACAAGACTTACATGAAGGGATCTGCGGGACACACTCTAGCAGTCCTTCTTTAGCTAAGAAACTCATGCGTTGGGTTATTACTGGCTGAACATGGAAATAGATTCATACCAATTTGTGAAGAAGTGCAAGCAATGCCAGATACATGGGAACCTGATACATGCACTAGCTCAAGAGTTGAGACCTTTAATGACACCTTGGCCCTTTTGTCAATGGGGACTTGACCTTGTGGGAAAGATCCATCCACCCTCATCCAATGGCCATAAATTCATAATAACCACCATTGAATACTTTACCAAGTGGATTGAAGCCATTCCCCTCACCACCATCACAGGTAAACAAATCTCCTCATTCATCCTTAATTATCTCATCTGCAGATACAAAATTCCATCATCCACTATCACAGATAACGGAAGACCCTTCAAAAACCAAGATCTCCAAGAACTTTGTGACCGATTCAAAATCCAACACCATTTCTCCACACTCTATTACCCCCAAGGCAACGGCCAAGCATAAGCATCCAACAAGACCATTTTGAAACTCCTTAGGAAGACAATCAATGATGCTGGCCGTGATTGGCACATCCAACTCAATCCCGCTCTATGGGCCTATAGAACCAGTATACACACTCCCACAGGTGCTACCCCTTACGCCCTTGTCTATGGCTCAGAAGCTATCCTCCCCATAGAGGTCGAGTTACCATCTCTTAGGGTGTCATTAAAAGGTCTCATATCAGATGAAGAATATAGAGTTTCCAGATTGCAAGAACTAGAGTTGCTAAAGGAAAAGAGACATAAAGCCTTTGATCATCTCAAAGCATATCAACAAATGATGTCACGAAGATATAACCACAGAGTTCACCCAAGAGTCTTTAAAGTTGGAGATCTAGTACTTAAGGAGAACCCTTGCAATCAACAGGATCAGGAAAAGAAAGGCAAGTTTGAACCCAACTGGCTTAGGCCTTATGTGATCATAGTTGCTTATGGATCGAGGGCATATCAGTTAGCAACATCAAAGGGTGAGTTGTTCGATGACCCAATCAATAGCATGCATCTTTGCTGGTTCTATACCTAGGAGAACCCCAATGTAAAGGGGGACATAAAATACAAAAAAATAAAAAAATTAGAAAAATACAAAAAAAAATCTTCCTTTGGTGAAAACCTGGCAAACAGGCATCATGCATACTTTCTAGCTTTCATGCAAATAAAAGCAAGTGGTGAAAACCTGGTAAATAAGCATTACTTGTGATAAACCACTTCCTCCATCTTTGGGAAACCAATCACCTTGTCCATTCTCCCTTCACTCATGTCCCATTCGATCCATATCTGTTCCATAATAAAAACCCAATGATAACCTATCATGGTTTGATACTCTATCTCTTTGTTGCCTTGTCAACCAAGGTTTTATCCCATATCCTATCCACAGTGTCAGCCTAGCATAGCATCGCTCGTCAGTGTCCCCATGGTCCAAGTCCATGAGCTATGTTGCCTCTGCATCGTCACATAGGCAAGGCCATTTTCAATGCACCCCGAGGCTCCATTGTCCCATCCATTACGTATCTAGTCCTTCTATCTATCTAAGTTTGTGCCACTTTCTACCGCCTAGGTCTTAGGTCCGTTAGGGTTTACCCTAAACTACATTGCCTCTGCATTGTTACATAGGTAAGGCCATTTAGCAGTGAGCCCCCAAGGCACTAGGTCAGTCCCTTAGGCTCCGTCTCACCAATAAGGATTGTGGAATCTTCTCACCGAGCAAGTAGGCACAAACAAAACCCACTCTTTTCAAGCAGAAATCCTGATGCAAGACCTTACCTTATCCAAGGCAAAGAAAGCAAGTACCTAAAGCACTCTAAATGATTCTATCCAAATTATGGCAAGAAAAACACATCTAAATGCAAAAATGTTTTGTGGTTGTGATTAGGTTAGGTTGCAGCATCTTGATTTTTGTTATCATGTTTTTCCATGCTACTCAAGGATGCCAAAAGCTAGAGATGCTATGATGGGGGCATGATTATTTTCTTTGTTTGTTGTTTGTGGATTAAACTTTAGTAATGTGATGCCTTGTCTAATGACATGATTGGCAAAAGATCATCGAGGACATTAAAGGTTTTACATGAAAAGGGGCAATCCTTGACTATTGATACGCGAGAAATACTTAGGTCATCTCGGTTCAATTATACCTAGATGCTTGTATTAACTTACAACATTCAGAAAAAGTACAAAAAAATTGCCCAATGATGAAATAAGCACTTCAAAATACTTGCACCATCAAGATGTCAAAAGAAAAGCATCCATTATACATCCATACATCCATATCCCATGCAATAAAAGATCCAAACAATGCAGAGTATCAATACAAAATCTAAGCTTGTGAGTCTTTCTATCAAGTCATTCTTTTAATCAATCTTCTATCTACTATTACATCATCTCTGTGTCGATAGGGTACATTTGGACATCACAAAAGCATAGCATATAGTTGCATATCATATCACATGAGATAGTCATTTACATGATTAAATCAGTTGCATACATAATAAAGTGCATCAGATCATCCATATATGTTTTTTACAATCATCACATAGTGTCAATAGAAAAAAAATCAAAAACATAGATAAGCACATCACATAAATTGCATTAATATATAGATACCATTTGCATTCACACACATTAGAGCCATATCAAGTAAAACATCTAAGTCTACATTAGGTCATATAGTATCACATAGCATCATATGAAAATCTGAATTAGATAACATCGCATAGCATCAAGTAAAACATCTAAGTCTGCATTAGATAAACATGTGCATCACATCATACAAATATAAATGCATCCATAGCATAGAATGAGAAAACTACATATAGAGAGCATCAAATAGCTGCATCATCATATAAATATCGTAAAACATGTCCAAATGTACAATATCACAAGGTCCATCTCTGAGTCAATGTCACATATAATAAATACATCTCAAGGATGGTGATACGTGTCTCAAAATACAAAAGTGGTACATTGGTATATCTGGCTATCTGAGCCATCAAAAAGTGTATGTAGGAGCCAAAATCTGTAAAGTGTGCTAACCCTGTTGCTGTGAACCGCTGCTCCCAACAGTGTCCCCTAAGTCCCCTCCTCTACTAGCCCTAGACTGCTATGGGCCCATCACGGAGGCTCCTGACCTCGATCCACCTGCTCTCTGAGAAGCCATAGACTGGCTCCTATAGCACAGAGCCCTCTGACTAACTGGCACAACACCATGGTATAAACCTCAGTAATACTATGTTTGAGCCTGCACTCTGGAAAGCTCACCCTGCACCTGCACTAACTGCCCCTGCACCTGCGCCAACTATGTCTATGCCTGTGCTAGCTATGTCTGTGCCTGTGCTAGCTATGCTTGTGCCTGGTGCACCTGCCCAACCAAAATGTTGCTGGTGGCATCTATCCCAAGGGCTTCCACTACTGTATCTCACTCTACTTGGATAACTCATATCTGCACCTCTTCCATATCTCTCTCTCTAGTGAGCCCTAAGATAACCTCTGTGTCTGTCTCCCATCGGGCCTTTGCCATCCTATACTATGTCCACAGTTGCCTAACCTATCCTCTCAGCATAGCTATAGCTCTCTCATGGACATCTGACTGTGATGGACCCTGAGATGCCTGTCCCTATCCCTGCCCCTTTGGCTGGGGTACTTGCTGCTGTGCCACCTGCTAAGGTGGCGGTATTTGTGCCTATTGTGGAGCCTGTTTTGAGACCTGCGGTGGCACTACCCGCTAAGTGTGGGAAGGTCCCTCCCCAGCTCTCCTCCTTTGTCTAGGTCTATCTCCATCTCCACCACCTCCTCCTCCTCCATCATCTCCACCACCTGCCCCTCCTCCACGATCTCTGCCACCTCCCCATCCTCCTCTCCTCCTCCTCCTCCTCCTCCTACCAACCTGCCCCTCATCATCTGAATCTGCCTCATCTATACGAGGCATTAGCTCTCCAGGCCCTGAGTATCTTAGAAATGGATGGGCAGTGAACCACTCCTCATAGTCTTGCATCATCCCAACATCTGCAATCTTTCTCCTCATATCCCAGGCAACATAAGGCATCTGCCGAAACTCTGCCACTGCCTCCTCATAGGATGCCACTGGCCCCCACCTGAATCTCTCAGCATGAGTCCACGCAAATAGAGCCTGCCCCTGTGGCATGCCCTGTCTCCTCCCAAACTATCTCTGAACCTAGCTGACAATCTGCCTCTCTAAAATGAACCGTGTCTAGCCTATCAACCACCGTGTTTGATAATAGTATGGTAGCTCATCCACCTCATCCTCCCAAGGCTCACAGTCTAGATATGGTCACCTGACGACCACATCTACTCCATCCAATGCATGCCTCCAATACTTGATCTTCCCCAACCTATGCTGGGAAATCACTACTGCGTAGCCATAGCTGTACGACTCTCCTCTCTGTCTATCAAAAAGACAAATCAGTCTAGTGATCGCTATGTGCTCCCGTAGCCAAAACTACAACAATGACACACCTGCTAATAGACTCACGCCCCTATGGTATACCACCTGATGCATGTCATGGTATAGGTGTGCCAGCACGCATACACCCCAAGCATAATGGGTGCCCTCTGTAACGATCCGCTCCATGATCCATCCGCATCCAATCGGGAACCCATGTGACTTCCTATCAGGGCATACAATGTCTCTGATCACTCCTGCCACTATACCTGGGAAGTAGTCATAGTAGTCATGAATGTCCTACCAGGAGATGACCTGTCCAACCAACTCGGTGTCATCGAATACTCGCCTACACTCAGCAAGACCTGCGTCCCTTTGTGGATCGTACTCCATGAGCTCTCCCTGAATAGGCAAGTGGAGTATCCTGTATACATCATCCAATGTAACCACCATCTCACCAATAGGGAAGTGGAAGGTCCCATCCTCGCTATGGAGCCTCTCTACTGCTGCAGTCAGTAACTCGCAGTTTGCTCAAACCTTAGGCATGAAGCAAGCATAGTCCAAACCCATCGCGCTGAGTGCTTCTCGATCCAACTCTATAAGCATATGTCGTTGCAACATCGGCATGGGAAACTGCTCCCTTGACTGAAGTGTATCTCGTATGTCCTCCTGCAAGCACGCAAAGCAGGGCGTCAACTTAAAACTGCAAGTACCATGCTCAACATATCTATAGAATCATATCAACTAACTTAACACATCAAATTGATCAAAATAGCACACTACATCTCTTGACTAGATTCCTGCAATCTCAGAGATAGCTTATTGATTGACACGTCAAACAGGATGCCAATCGAGTCAATTTTGTTAAGTAAACTGCCTATCTATATCATATGTGCCATAACAGGTGGTACATATGCCATTTCTTATCAAATGCGCTATTTCTTGTCAAATGCGTTGCTTCTGATACATGCGCCGCAAGATGTCATACATGTGCTGTCCTATACTGCAAATGCGCCACCCAGTTACATTCGCCACTTCATACCATAAATGAGCCGCAAAATTATGCATGCATCGACTAAACTCATGCATGCGCAACTTTAGTGTATGCATCGTTCTATATCTTAAATGTGCTATAGTTTGACAGATGCGCAATTTCGCATGTCATATGCGCCAAATTGTGATCTGGCGCATTTGTCTATCCTATTTTCTCCTAGCATTTATTGCGCTAAAAATTGACTCTAGGGAAATTTTTTTGAGATACATACCGGGGGTCCTACCTCTGCTGGCCAGTCAAATCGTCAGACTCGCTCAAAGCGATGCTCCTCGCATGGAATATCTATCCTTGTGCTGACTGCTCTATGCTCTATGCTCTCCTAAGCTCTTAGAAGCAAATCAAACAAAGCCAAGTGTGCAAATGAATTGTCTTGTGGACCCAGCTCCTATATATAGCATGCAAACCCTAATCTGGCTATGTGGTGACTAAGACTACTTCCTGCACCTGTTTCTTCCTGTTTCTCTGAAACACATCCTGTTTTCTTCAAACCTAACCAAGTTTTCCCTTCGTCTTCATGAGATTGTCTATCTCTCATCCTTCTGCCTTCTTCCCATCTAATCTCCCGAGGGGGCATCCTGTCGTCATAACCTATACTAGGGGCAAACTGGGGCATGTATCATTATCAAACTATCTATTCTTTGAAGCAATGCCGTAAACTGCATTGCATCAAAGAGGGGCAAAATGTATACGCCTAAAATGACATGACTTGGTCTAAATAAATATTCTTAATATTTATTCCCTTCTAATTCTTCTATCAATAAATAAATAAGCAAATTTATTTATCTGATTCATATTCCTCTAAATTAATTAAATGTCAAAATATTTAATTACCTCTTCTAAAGTCAAAATTAAATAAAATCCTTTATTTAATTAAATTCTTCCAAACAATTAAATAATTCTTAATCATTCTTCCAAATTTGAATAAATCAAATCAAATTTATTTAAATCCTCTTAATCTCTAAAAATAAAATATAATCATATATTTTATTTATTCTTCCAAAATCATTCTAAATTAAATAATACCAATTATTTAATTATTTCTTCCAATAATATCTTCTCTAAATTTAAATAAATCAAATATTTATTTAAGTTTTCTATTTCTTCTAAATTGAGTTATCTCTAAATATAATTCAATCCTTGTGCACATGTAATTGAATATTCTAAATATTTAATTGAGCTAAAATATCTTCTCATCCTCATGCAATTTCTATTCTCTAGTTGTATTTTCTTAACTGATTGATCTATTCTTTTAATTGATTTATCTCTTTAGTTAACTCATTCTTCTATTTCTTTAATTCCTCTCATGCACAATATAGAAAGACACATGTCCTCTTTCTATTCATGCACTTTCCTCAAGGTTTCTCAACCATTGATCTTCTCATTCTTTCTATACCGTTGATCTTCATTCTCTCAAGTCTATAAATTGAACCCTATTCTTCCATTTCATTCATCCAAGCTTTAAGTATTGTTACTCTGCAGGAATTATAGCACGCCTTTGGCATCAATTCCTTCATTGCTTGTGATCACACTCGTTACCATACTACTATCATTGTTCTGAAGCTCCTCTTCATTACAAAACACTATCATCATTGTTCTCCATTGACAATCTTGGAATAGCAAGGAAGTGCACTCTCTGAGGGCCCTATTCATACATGCAGGATCGATTGAGATAGGCAACCAACAGAAGCTATGAAGCTTTGAGGTTCATAAAGGTTTTTGAAGTTCTTTTGTTTGATTGATCTCTTTATTTCTGTATTTCATTGTGTTTTAGGTATTTTGATATTGATTATATTGATTATTCATTTGAATCCAATTTTCCCTTAACACAAAGAATCCCGTCAAGAAAATATGATCTGGAACTTTATAATTTAGTATGTTTACAACTGCCACCAGCAAGAATTACTTAGTGGTCTTGATCTCAATGCTTGCAAAATCCTCAACAATTGGTGTATGTTGAAAGTACAATACTAGAATGAAACCAAGTGAAACTAACAACACCACTGCAAAGTACACGAAAAACATGCACTTTCAAAAAAATAATCACCTCAATCTAAGGTCATGCAAAAGTTATGCTTCTTTGAAGTTCCCAAAATGAGAATTGTGCAGTGCCATGGGTGACAATCTATAATTTCTACAAAATCTCTGCATCAAAATAAAAAAAATCTATAGTAGTGCAAAGAGCATGAAAAAATAGCCCAAATAAAAAAAATTCTTGAGAAACGGAGCTAGTATGAGCTAGAATGGAGCCTTTGAAAACTGCCTTCAAATCTACAACTGTCAATAGAGAGGGGGTCTACTGAAACTTTTTGATTAACTTTATGCATGATCTATTTGTTGCATGCAAAAAATATCAGATACCTAGATAGTTTTTCGACACGATGAACAAAACCCATAATTTTTTTTTCTTTTTGACACGCCTAAGATGTGGATATATAATGAAAAAATAATGTCTTCCACAATAAAAATGACATGTAATATGTCAAAATTGATCATTGAGGCCTCTTGGATGCAATGGAAAGGTCCTTTTGGCCTTTAAATGCTCTGAACAGAAGCTATCTTCCAAATTTGAGCTTAAAACCCCTGTTTCACAACTATGTCAAATGATCTCCGATTTCAGTGAAACAAAAGCCAAAGCTAACTTTGTCGAGCCTCCTGGATGCATTGGAATAGTAAAAAGTACTGCTAGTATAACTAGAAATGCTGCAATCACCCATATCTCACAAAACACATATGCATAACCCTAGAGGTTAAAATATTTTCGTCAAACTTTTCTGATTCTCCAGATCATCTAAAGATGCAAGAGAAGAGCATACTGGGTTTTCAAGAAACCTAAAAGTAAAGCTTATTAGTCCCCCCCTAAATCTCTCAAAAATAAAACTAAAATCTATTCTACACTAGAATAACTTTGATACCATGTTAGAATCTGAAAAGATGAATAACCCAAAAAACTAGTGCAAATTAATAGATATTAAACTGTGAAAGTAAATGATACAAGATCAAAATAACAACACAGAGTTAGTCTCCATGAGAGTAATACAAATTCTACAAAAGGAAAATAGCATTATGAGGATTAAAAAGCAAAAGATACAAAATACAAGATAGGTTGCATGTTTATATAGAAAAGGGAGAGGATGGAGGTGGCAACACCAACCAATAGAAAACAACCATTTATTAGTCTAAAGATAGAAAAGTATCTTTCCAAGATGGATAATGGGTGCTACCTTGTAGGATGGTGACACCTCATAACCCACTCACTTAATTAAACATGCTTTATGAAACTAAGTAAGATTAATAAAAGGTGTAGGAAAAGCCTAGGAATCTTCATATAAGAAAATAAATATCTCAACTAGGAAATAAAAAACCTACACTAACACAAAGCTAGGTCACCATTCAATATTTGATCTCTTATAGAGTGGTCCATTTAAAATTGTAGCCTACATATAAATAATGCTTGTGATTTAGAGAATGAGGTAGGAGAATTGTTAGAAATCCTAGTTAATATGATCTACTTGAAGCATCATAATTGAAATAAGTTGAATCCTTGTATGTAGATAGGTTAGCTTTATGTTTTCTTGTAGTTTAGTTTGATTTGTGTTTGGGGTGAATAAATATATTTTCCTACCTCTTTTGTTTGAAATAAGTGTGTTCAATAAGCAATCATTGAGCCACACCAGTCAATAAGTTCAGTATTGAATAGAGGTATCCGCCAGACTGTTAGTATCATTGCTTCTTAATGGCCATATCTTGTTTGAAATCAAGGGAAATCATGAGAATGACAAGCCAACTACCCGTTAGCAGGTATTGAATGTTAGGAATCACCAAGAAAAGGGAAATGATGTGGAAAATCAAGATTAAAGCTCATTGTGACAGAATAAATGTGTGAAGTATTGTATCACATAAGCTCCCATGTATGGAAATTAATGCATCTCATTTGAGGCATAAATTTTGTACAAACGATTATGGCTATAAATTGAGTTCTGAGTGTTGCTATTGTATATTGTTGAAGGAGTCATATTTTCTTTTGCTTATTCTACAAACTTGAAAATTGCCATTTAATTTACATGCAAAAGAAAGTAGACTTATAGAAGGAGCTCCCACACATCAAAATGTCAAAGAGAAAGAGGAGTTCATCTTCCCAACCACCTTAGGATCTTCCTCCAGAATTTAGGAATAACAAATCCTATTATTCAACTCCTACACAACCAAGGGTGTTCATCCCAAATTTGAGGGCACATCAGAAAGGGAAATGTGTTGATTCTTCTCTTGTATTTGACACAATTGATCACATCTTTGATACAACCTTATCGAAGCCAACCAAAAACCTAAGGGAGGGAGCACATGTCTAGATGCTAAATAAGATAAGGCTAGGGGAGAAACAAAGTTTTGGAGTTTTACCCTCACTCAATATATGGTCCCAATTATACATCCTTGCTCAAAAATAATTGAAGCCAGCATCAAGTATTTTTATGCAAGAACAAGGGTGAAATCTTCGAGTGAAAATTACCACCAATGTTATCATAGAAATTATATGGCTAGAGTATGACCATGAGGCTGATATTTATAGTTAGAAAAGGCTACAAAGAACATGGGAGATCAGGTAGCGATAAGTTGAATTATTAAATAGAGAACTTCATATGGATGAAAATAACACTGAGCTTCCTCCCATCCCGATTGTCTTTCCACTATTCACTCAAGTTGTCTAGGATGCCTATTAGATGATGAATCTCATTTTTTGGCTTGATGATGATAGGAGTGTGTATGGCTTCCAATTAGGTGCTCTTTTCAAGCTCAAGACTATCGCATGCAAACAAGCCCTCAAGCTTGATTTTGCTATAGAGGTAGCTAATAGAATGAATTTTTAGTTGGCTCATTTCAGCACATAGTAAATATTCAGGTATTCCTCCTATTTACTCCATTTAATGCTATATCAAAACTCTTGATTCTTTTAGCCCCACATACACCTATCTATTGTTGATGATCCAATTGATTCCCAAAAGATTATTCTAGTGTCCCCTTGGACACATGTCCTCAAACTTTAAATTATTATGAGTTCATTGAAAAATTTCTCACCCCATCACTCATGGACCTTAGCTTTGATGATATTGGCTTTAGATTATGTAATAGTTAGAAAGGGTTAATGACAAATGGTCATGTTCCTTGTGATTGGTACTTTGGAGTGCATTATACTATGATTTAGATGCATGGTTTTAAGCAAGATCCTTTTAGACTACCTAAAGTCATCACAAACCAAATCTTAGCGTAGAGTATGCTCAAAAACTTGATGTTATTGAATCCAAATTTAGGATTGGAAGGAAAAAAAGGCATTCTATGATATCCCATTCTCATTTTGGGGCATAAAAGTCAACAAGAGAGGAACATAATATATTTTATCACTAAAATTAGCGGACCTCGGCCTAGACATCATAGAATATTGTTGGTCATATGATCCAAACAGATTCATGGTGAGTTGGGTGGGTATTATTAAGAACAAAATACATATTTGTAAACTAGAGCTAGGTATCAATTGAAGCCAAAACTTCTCCTAAGGCAGACTCCTCAGATGTGTATGTAGAGACCCATGAGTTTCCAACAAGGCCTCTGCCCCCTTGGGAAACCTTTTACAAGCTTGTGTGCATCTATTATCCTTCTAAGATGATGATAATAGGCCTCAAAAGGGCACTTAAGAAGGTGGAATGGAGAGAGGATAAAATCAAAGCTTACTAGAAATACAAGCTAGAAATAATAGAGCTTGAAAAATCATATGGATTAGTCTCCACCGATGGCACTTGGGAAACATTATGGGATCAAGATCATGGATCACCTAATTCTAACTATGATATAGTAATATTCAAGAAACAAAAAGATTTGAGGCTCTGGAAGCTCAAAAAGAAGAAGAGGAGGAGAATGAGGAATCTTATGAATATGAGCTAAACACTGAATCTGTCGAGGAAATTCTACCATAGAACTACACTCAACAATAATAGCCATGCTCGTGACATCATGTTAAGGGCCAATCCTCACAACACCCTGCCCATTTGGCCCAACTAGCTTCAGGATCTGAGGACCTTAGAGAGGAATTAGTGTAATCTCGCCATGCTATGTAACAAGTTTATGAACAAGGAATGGAAAAAGTCAAGGAGGTAAAATTATAAGTTTTGCCATCAGGTGTCTAGAAAATATTAGAACCAATAGTTGTTACCACTCCTTTAGTTACTATAGCTACAATATTAAGGGGTAGATAAGAGATACAACCTCTGCTAGCACAACTAGCTAAAGAACATGCTTATGATACATCATTAAAAAAAGAGACTATAAGGAAGAAAAGGAAATTGGTCCTATAGAAGGACTTAGATGAAGAAGAGGGAGCAAATATAGATCCTATGCCATCGCCAACCATGACAACCACAACAATTGCAACTTCGACAACCGTGCAGGTAAGTATTATCCCTCCTCTTACTTAATCTAACTCACCTTCTATTATGTCTATGCCTTCATCTACCAATCCCACTCCTTCAGTCATGCCCTCTTCTTTAATACATGGTGAGGACACTAACTCCTACGCAAGTTGCTTCCTTTCACACTACTACACCTACACCATCTTCTTTCCCTTTCATGTAACCTTTCATCATGCTCCCAACTCCATTACCACCATCGTTTACCTCTCCACTCTCTTAGAAACACCCTACTCCACCTTTCCCACATACTATAAGTTTACCTCCTTTCTCTCCCTCCACTCCCATGGTGCCATCCCCATTACCCTTTAGAGTTGTTCTCACCCCTACCCAATAATAGGTTACCATACCGTATGGACTTCTATAAGCTTTTATATTTGTTGGTGGTGTTATTCAATCACTAGCCAATTTTCAACAATAAATTCATATTGTGTGATAGGCATGAGAGGCTAGAATTGAATCTTGAAGGTAGAAGGAAGGTAAAACTCTAGCATGTCTGCGTATGTGGTCATTATATGATCTAGCACAACAAGCACTGATGATCGCTCACATGACTCCAAACATCAATAAGCCTCAAGATCAAATGCATCATGAAGACTACTTAGTGCATGTAGTAGGGATGAATCTAGCTTAGGCTCGCCCACAAGACAAAATGGAACTAATGGGGGAAACTCAAAAATTTGTTACTACAAATTTCATCAAGGTTAGCAGGAAGCTTAAAAAAAGAGAGTTGGAGTTGATGCGCACTAAAGATATAGTGAATTAGTTATGATTTGAGGTGAAGACCCAATAGCAAGAGGTGAAAAAATAACCTCAGATCTTCAAGTTGTCATGCTAGAGAGTTTTCAAGATGAATAGTCTAAGCAGGTGGCCTTGCAAGTAGAGTTGGATAAAGTAAATTTAACCATAGAGGGTTACAGACAAAATATCCAAAAGGAAGATGAGCAAGAAAAGAAAAAATTATGGAGTTGACACAACTTCACAGTACATTGATAGAGTTGAGGAGCTTAACAGGGTCACTAAAAACTCAACTTGATGCCAAGTGATTAGAACTTCAACAATTACAAATGGAGGTGCAGATGGTGAGTCACACACTAGAGGTGATCTAGTTAGTAAAAGATCTATATACCTCCCATTGGATTAGAATAACAGCTAGCACTACTAAACTTAAGGTAACACTCAAATTCATTGCATCCACTTAGAAGGTAATAGTGCAAGTCAAAGATGAAGCTGATCAAATGCTTTTGTTGCTTTCTCCTAAAGTCTCCCAAGCTCAAGCCTTTATCAAGAAACTATATATTTTGGTGGATGAGGTCCTCCTATTTGCAGGGGTTGACAATAGGGATGCCACAAATGCCAAGGTGAATGAGGTAAGGAGTAGAAATAAGGCTAGTCTAAAATGTAGGACATAATTGATTACTTTAGAGTAAACTATGAAGGAAACAAGAGAGCACATCAATTCTATGGTACAATAGGGATTTCCTCTCCTTTTTGAGATGATAATGATGTTATAGGAGAAGAAGAATATAGAGCAATACTTATGAGAAAACAAGTAGACCAAACATCTTTTCAGGGTTGGAAACAATCACCAAGAATTGTGAAAGTTGAGGTAGTCCTCTGACCTGCAGCTCAATTAGAATTCCAGGTGAAGAATGTGATTGAGAAGCTATAGAGAATCTCCCACAAGGAGATCATAGAGCCTGATAGAGCCTTTGAATGTCTAAAGAAGAAGGGACAACCTTCAGAGGAGGAATGGGTGTCTTTGCAAACCACCCTTGAAAATCTTTAGTTTTTGGCTTTTTGTTTTTAAATTTTAAATTTTTGTATCTATATTCCTTGATGTTAGCAACTTGATTTTTCTTTGCAGGCAAAGATCTTGTGAGAAGTCACTAGGAACTATAGAGATTTGCTCTTCATTTTGTTTTCCAGATCGATATTTTGCTACCAAGCTAGCAATATTTTTGTCACAATATCGAGGTATTTGTCATGGCCTTCACTTTGTTGCAATTGGTTTATAAGGCATTTTTTTTAAAAGCAAGGCCATGTGTAAAGATTTTGCAATGTCTAAATGTTGTCAGAGATGACAAGTTTAAGACATTGTGCTATTGGTGGCTTGTTCCAAGTTAGCACCTGGTGGGGTCTATCTACTAAAAGCTCAATGCAAAATTAAGATTCAAGCGGAGTCATTGATTTTGTAATTCAAGGATTCCATGTAGCTTCACTACGCAAGATATAAACATTGTCAATCTGATAGCTTTATAACATTGTACCATTCACCAGAGAAAATGAATCAACAAGTAGCAGGTCCTAATTCCCAGCTAATGACTGAGACAAATGGTGCGTCTAAATGTTAGTACAAATGTCATTTGCTAGCTTTTTTCAAAGTTCAAACCTAGCAGAACTGACAACTCAGGAACATTGTGCCATTAGTTGGAGTTGTGTGAATTAGCAGACCTCATGGGCCTAGGTTTTTATCCAAAGAATAAAGAAAATGAAGGCATATTGTGGAAGACACATGGTAGCACTATGTAATGTTTGTAAATGGTAGGTCTGACACATTTTTTTTGTTGTGCCATTGATTGGATCTCACCAAGATGTAATTGGTGGGCCTCATTCTCCTTGCAAAATATGATAGATTTTGATCCATTGATCATAACCAAAAGGATCCAATGGCTTGCACAAGTTATAAACACTATCAATTTGAAAACTTTATAACATTGCGCTATTGGATGATCAGAATGAGTTAGCTCATCAATGGCTTCAATGATTGAATCAATAGAGAGCTTCCCAACAACACTTGGTAGCTTCACACTCCTCCAAGCTACTATTAGTGTTGACACATTTTTTCACTGCACCATTGGTTAGAAGTAAGGAAAATGTAGCTCACTTGTATTCTTCATAACCAATAGATTTTGGAGCAATCCTCACTATCAATTTGTGTGATGCCTTAGTTTACTATTGCTATTGTAGCAGTCCCTTGAAACAACCAAATGTTCATGCTCCTAAATTAATTCCTTTATTTCTATTGATATTTATTTTTCCATTAGTTATAAAAGGATTCATATCAAAATTAAAAAATGGAGGAGGATTTTTCTATAATAGACAAAGGCCTTTGTGGGAATTTCTCAAAATTGATTGAATCTCGAACAATTTGTGCTCTCATCCCTTTTGTATTCTATTCTTAGTTTACCAATGAAGAGAAGTTGACATTCCATGCCAAATATTTATCTTTGCAAGATCTTTCTCATAGTTCTATTTTGATATTTTGCCTATATTTACCTGTTTGATGATTGATATTTATTGCTAAAAATCTAGCGTACTGCCTTAGAATATTGTGCACAAGTCTAGAATTAACAGAATATTTTACTCTCTAGCGTACTGCCTTAGAATAGGTTTATTTTCTAGTTTTCTTTCTCTTTTATTTATAAGTTGAAGAAAATTCCTTGAAGATCTTATGAAGAGTTGACTTCTAAAATTCTAGAGGTTATCTTGTAAGCCACATCCCATGCTTGTAGAATTTCCCATGTTGGTGTAGGCCTGCATGTGGGTGCAACATTTAGGTGCAGACTTGAACCTCAACATATACCTCACTTTCATGTTCTATATAGAATAAACAAACTATATGATCGATTATTGATAGTATGCACGAGTTTCATTATAACTTCATGTCATTGATCTTTATATTGGCAAACCACCCCTATAGAGCTTCTAATGATAATTAATTGACAAACCTTATTTATCCTTTCCCTCACATGATTTATTGATGATTCATTATTTCATGATGAATTAATCCATTTTATTTCTAACACAGATAATACTAGAGAACTACTAATATATGCATTTAGTGGAAATGAAGATATAAACCACCCCTGTAGAACTTATTTGTGGATGCTCTTGATCTCTCCAAGATAGATAAATAAAAGCATTTGTATTGAGATTTATATATCCCACCTCTTGTCTACATAGTTTAATCTTAGAGAGCCTCTATCTTTAAAACTTCAATACTACTTAGACTTATATTCACTTTAATAATGGGTTCATCCAACTCCTAGGGTACACCAAAATCCTATTACCTTGTGTCCTTAGGGTCCCTCTTTCTCTACAAAATTTTTTCTCCCATCACAATCACATTTAGATAGACCACCATATCCATTGAAAGCACTTTGTTTGTCATATCTTGAGTATAGAACTTGAGGCGAAGGAACATTCTATTTTTAGATTTTCTCCTTATTACATGATAAGAGAATAATTATTTTACTTCTTAAGAGACTCACTTGGCTCTTTCTATACATTCATGGCTAATGAAGAATAAAGATGCTTAGCCCACCTCTCGAATATGTTTGACCTTTGTCCACAACTTTCTACACTCAATTTCTCAAGAGGGGCCTACATTAGGTTAATTATTTCCTACTTCTAATCCTCCCACATTATAAGTAGGAAGAGAATGCATGTCCAACTTCTAAACTCATCAAATATACTTGCAAGGCATCATAGACCCAATAATTCACATGGCATCACACCCATCACACATTTGAATTAGATGTATTTCTATAGAGCCTCAAGTT
Source organism: Cunninghamia lanceolata (assembly GCA_027924645.1). Lineage (NCBI taxonomy): Eukaryota > Viridiplantae > Streptophyta > Pinopsida > Cupressales > Cupressaceae > Cunninghamia > Cunninghamia lanceolata. The sequence goes on along the minus strand of BSBN01000395.1, from coordinate 3,878,636 downwards.
TTATTTACCTATGTGGGACCCTCTTCTCTTTAATATTCTTCATGTTCTCCATTTTTTTCAATTAGTTATTTCCAACTTCTCTTTCCTCTTTCAAATTTAGTTTACTTCATGTACTTCTTAAAAAAAATTTCCTGTCAACATAAATTTACTTTGTGTAATTCTTGGAATGCACCTTTGTGCTCTCCTTTTCCTTCTTTATATTTGTAACAATGAAATTAGCAATACCCATGCCAATTCCCATTTAGTTTTGGGTCCACTTTGATGGAATTAATTAATAAAATTAGATATCAACAAGTAACATACTATTGTCCTAAGTTTGGTTGATAACCTAATACTTATCCCTATCCTTGCCACATTCATTTACACCCATTTCCATGCATTCAACCTTTCATCATCCCTATTTGCACCCATTCCAAAATTTACCATTTGTTCATCCTTATTTGCACCCACTTCCATACACCTATTCATAACCCTAAGATCTTAATCTCTCTATTTGAGGTTAATTCCAAGTGCCTTGGGATGAATCTTGAGTGGTGCATGATTAACCCTAAATTCAAATATTTATATTTAAATTCAATCTTTCCTACTGATGAAGGGCTACTCCTCCCAACACTCACACATGAAACAAAAACAAATATTCTCACCAAAAATGTGGGGAATGAAATCAAGCGACTCACACACGAAATAACAATAGATACTCTCACCAAAAATGTGAGGAATGAAATCAAGAAACTTTTATTTCTTCAGTAAAATGGAGTACAAAATCCAGTGTTACATTCTATAGCAACACGGGTTGTTTCACAATAGAGAAAATCCTACTCTATCAAAGATTTCTATAATCTAGAGCCACAATCACACATATGGAACTGTCCCTCATAACCTTTATGTTCTCCTTTTTATTTGGCACAAATAACTTCCACCCACTTCTCCACTACCTTCTCAAATGTTCTAGAAAGTGTAACTCCCCTTTTTGGGTGCCAAGTCTAGCTGTCCATTTTCCAGCCCAAGAAATTGGAAATTTGAAATTTTAAAGTTTTTGAAATTTTGTAACATAACTTCTAGGGGCCATAACTTTTTAACTGGGCATCCGATTGACATTCATAACTAGGAATTGGAAATCTTGTGAAGATCATTTTGTCCACTTTTCGAACCCCAATGAGGCTTTTAAGGGCCTCAAATTTAAATCTGAAGTTCATTAGTAGTAATTTTTCAAGACAAAAACTTTAATATCTCTCATACTATAAATGATATTTAGATGATTTCTTCACCATTTGCTTATTTTTACAATTCCACTTCTTGGGGTAAATTTTCAGGTCCATATGTACCCAAATAAGGCAACTTACTAAAAATAACAATTTACTATTTTTAGCCTTTGTGAACTTCTGACAGTCCCGAACCACTGAAGTGTCAACATGGACTCCAACACAACTAAAGAAACCTACAGAAATAAATAAAAACAACTTCAAATATTTTTGGGTGATGCAAGATTGCCCTTACACCATTGGATGCTCCTGCATCACCTGCCCCTTTTCACTATGCTATTGTGGACCAACTTGGTAAATGTTTGCATGACTTATTGCTATGTCTTGGTATTTAAAGACATTCATTTGTGCAATCAATTCATATGGAATGATAGGGATCCTAAGGAAAAAATTGAGATAATATGGGAAAAAAAGAGCATTCAATCTAGGAATATTTTAATTTGGAGTTTAAAATTAATCTTAGTCTATATCAAAATCCCATAGGTCGTGAACAAGTTTGTGCATGTTGTCTGGAGTCATATCCTTAAAGCCATAAAGCTAGTACAAAAAGGGGTTTACCTAGAAAAACTTGATCCTAGTGATTCAAAACTTGCCCAAAGCTATTTTTAAATACCTCCATCCTAGAGATATGGGTAAAACATTTTTTTAGAAGTTTGCATTTTTTTCACAAGCCTTTAGATACTAGAGATAAGGGTTATTTGTTTTCAAAAGTTTGCATTCTTAGGCTTGATTTTGAGGGATTAGATTTGATCCATAGAGATTTTTGAGATTTTAAGAACTTGAGACATTTAAAAATCTAAGACCATTCATTTATACACCTTGACAACTAGATTCTTTATGGAATTAACATTAATTATCCATCATTATTCCTAAATCTAAGTACCCCATCCATTACATTTATTTTGTAAAAATAACATTTTCTTTTATCAACCCAACTACTTAATTTAATTACATCTAGTTTAATTGCGTGATTACTAATTATATTTATTTATATAGCCTAGATTTATGTAAAAGGGATTGTATTCCCTTACAATTTGGTGAACCCATCCACTCTTACACCACCCTAGCATTATGTCTTAGGGTTTTTCCTTCTTTTTGAGTTTTAGATTTCTACTTTTTTTTGCTTAATCATAATTTTCAGACAATGATAGGGTTTATTTTCTCTTCTACATTGCACTCATATATATATTTATTTATGATTTTGTGGCTCACTAATATATCTTATCTTTTACCCCCTACCCACCCTTATATTGGCTTCTAGAGTTTTCATTTCACATTTACTTAAATTCTAATTATTGGCTAATTTACTATATTTTATCATGGCTTAGGGAATCATTTTTCATTTTTATCCTTTAGGGTTTTGAGAGATACTTGTATATCAAAATATGTTCCCTCTCATTCACCTTTATGAAGGAGTGCTTACTTGAATCCCCATATCTCTTAATCTATTGACAATGGTGTCTCTATTGATGTTCCTATGAGCAAAGTTTGTACTATTGTCATTGAGAATGAAACTAAAGATTATGATCATGAGGAACATGTGGCTTACAAAGATTTTGCACAATAAAATTTCTAGCTTAGCTAATGTTGAAAATCCTACACAATTAGTAGATATGATTCTTAGTGGATAATTTATTATATTTTATCATCCCTTAGGGAATTTTTTTTCATTTTTATCCTTTAGGGTTCTGAGAGCTACTTGTATGTCAAAATCTCATTCCTCTCATTCACCTTTATGAAGCAGTGCTTACTTGAATCCCCATATCTCTCAATCTATTGACAATGGTGTCTTTATTGATGTTCTTATGAGCAAAGTTTTTACTATTGTCATTGAGAATGAAACTGAAGATTATGATCATGAGGAATATGTGGCTTAAAAAGAATTTGCACAATAACTTTCTATCTTAGCTAATGTTGAAAATCCTATACAATTAGTAGATATGATCCTTCATTTTTTCGTCAACAAATCATTTGAGTTTGAGATCTTACAATATATTCATGGTAAGGTTTCTTAATATATCTCTTTGACTAGTGCATCTATCATTCCTTCTCCATGCATGACCATGCCTTTGTTAGGACTATGATATTTAGTTGCAATCCTAATATATATTTTATGTCATGTCTCCAAAAATCTTGGAGAGGGTACTTGGATGCCCCCTTAGGTGGATGAGAGATATTATTTTCCCATTGAATTAGAATATTAGTTGTACTTTGGCATTCATGAAGGAGATAGAATTGACAGTGGTAATTGCATAGTTATTTTTGGCATGTTTTCCTATCGTAGGCACAAGAGGGCTTATGGAGCATCTTTTGAGTTGTAGATGGTGCCCACATGAGTTGTTATCTCCATTATGGTGTGATAGACTTGGAGATGTGAGTTGTCAAGGGTTACAAGTCAAAGATGCTATCCGTTATGATGTCTATTTTGGTCTAGGAGTTACATTTTCTAATTATGGCTTCTTGGGAGTTACATTTACTATTCTAGGAGGTTACCCATGTGAATGGGGTATTGGATTTTTGCATGAGGTGGATTTGGGAACCTATTTTAGACCCATGGTATTTACCTCTTATTTTGTAAACCTCTTCTAGTTTCTTTTTTCCATTTTATCTATAAATTAGAGCCTTCGGATAATAGTTTCATAGTTTATTACACAGGTACATATATATTGCCATAATGTTGTCAGATTGAGGAGAGATGTGTGTTGTCTATGTACTCATGCTTTGTGAAGATTAATTCATACTTGAGCCTCTCTTTGATGGTGGATTTTTTCCTACAAGGGTTTCTCCATGTACATTTGGTGTCATGTGCTGATGTTGTTATATGGAGCCTAATCAAGCTTGGAGGTTAAATTTAGCCCACTTTTATCGGTGTGGTTTCCCCCCAAATTATTTAATGGGGTCAAGGGGCAGTGCCCCTTGCGGGGTCCTCAAACGAATTTTATTATTTTATAAAGGCGTCAAAAGTTATTTTTCTATTAGCCAACATAAAAGAACCCTATTTTTGTAACTGACATAAGGCTTGATAAAAGCTGCTAAGGGTTAGGGTTTATGTTGATGTATTGTAGCATTTTGCAGCGGTATTGAGTTGCAAGGATTATTAGTTGTAATCGATTTGATTTACTGGATAATAATATTGGACTCTCTATTGGTGGATCTAACCTGAGTTTGGGTGAACCACATTAAAACTTGTCTCTCACTGTTATTATTTTTATGTATTTTGATTCCTCTGTTTAATCTTTATTTGTACTTAATTGATATCTTCTGCATGCAATCCCTAAAAAGCGGTATCAGAGTGGATTGTGTTTGATTATCATCTACAGGAAGGTCTCACAGTTGAGTGGGAGCAATGGCAGATGAGGGTAAACTGAAGGTAGATAAATTCAATGGGTAGAACTATCAGTTATGGAAGATGCAGATGGAGGATTATCTCTATTAGAAGGATTTATGGAGGCTATTAGAAGGAATAGCCAAGAAATTGACAACAATGATTGATGAGGATTGGAATCTTCCAGAAAGAAAGGCATTGGGAACCATTCAGTTATGCCTGGCACTATTAGTGGCATTCAATATAATGGAAGTGAAGATAATAGATGGTTTGATGAAAGCTTTGGCTAAATTGTATGAAAAACCCCCAGCCTCAAATAAGGTATTTCTCATGAAGCATTTATTTAATCTAAAAATGATTGAAGGTGGATCTATGATAGATCATTTAAATGAGTTTAATACTATTATTAGTCAATTAACTTTTGTAAAAGTAAGTTTTGATGAAGAGGTGAGGGCTCTCTTGATATTATGTTCTTTGCTAGAAAATTGGAATAGATTGATAATGGTTGTAAGTAACTTTGTCTCTGGTTCAAATACTTTGAAATTTGATGATGTTGTTGGTGTTATCCTTAGCAAGGAAATGTGACAGAAAAGCTCAGGAGGATCCACATCAGGTAGTGTTTTGAATGTAGAAAGTAGGGACATATCAAAGGAGAGAGGAAAAGGTTCTGGAGGTCATGGGAAGTCATGAGTAAAATTAAAGGACAAGAGGTCCCAATCCAGAGGACAGAATGATTGATGGTACTATGGGAAACTAGGTCATCTGAAGAAAGATTGCTGGTCTCAGAAGAATAAAGAAGGAGATAAACGAGAAGCCAATAAGGAGGCAAATGTGGTAAGTAATAAATCTGAAGATGATGCTTTGATTCTTTCCCTATATAATGCTGATGATTCATGGGTTTTAGATTCAGAGGCCTCATTTCATACTATGCCCCATAGAAGTTATTTTCTTGATTATGTCCAAGGGGATTTTGGGCTGGTTTATTTGGGAGATAACGAACCCTGTCAGATTGTTGGAAAAGGAAGAATCAAGATTAAGTTGTATAATGGGAATCATTGGCTACTACAAGAGGTGAGGCACGTTCCAAGGCTAAGTAGGAATTTAATTTCAGCAGGGTAGCTAGCTGATGAAGGTTGCATTGTTACATTTACTGATAAAAATTGGAAGGTTTCAAGAGGTGCCTTAATAGTAGCAAAAGGTGTGAAAGTAGGCACCTTATATTTTTGTATAGGTCATACTGTTCCTTCTACTTTAGCTATTGCAGAGAAAAAACAAACATGTTTAGGAAAAGTTGTTGTAGGTTCACATGAAGAGACAGAAACAGTTGTTGCATGTTCTAAGACAACACTGTGGCATAACAGACTTGGGCATATGAGTGAAAAAGGTATGAAAGTACTTCATTCTAAGAAAGTTTTACTAGGTCTGAAATGTATTAATATGGATTTTTGTGAAAGTTGTGTATGGAAAACAAAAGAGAGTTAGTTTTCTCAAGGATGGGAAACAAAAGAAAGATGAAAAGTTGGAGCTTGTGCATACAGATGTATGGGGACCAGCTTAGGTATCTTCTCTTGGTGGCTCTTGGTATTATGTTACATTCATAGATGTTGCAACTAGGAAGGTTTGGATTTATTTCCTTAGGCAAAAATCTGATGTATTTGAAATATTTAAGAAATGAAGAAGCTTGGTTGAGAATGAGATAGGTAAAAGATTAAAATGTCTTAGATTTGATAATGGTGGTGAGTATTGTAGCAAAGAATTTGAAGATTATTGTGCCTTTAATGGAATTCGTAGGCATAAAATGGTTCTAGGGACTCCACATGAAAATGGAGTGGCTGAATGCATGAATAGGACAATAATGGAGCACGCAATGACTATGAGATTACATGTTGGGCTGCGTTTAAACATGTGGACAGAGGCTGTCAATACCGCTGTATATTTAATTAATAGAGGTCCTTCACCTCCTTTGGGTTGTGGTATTCCAGGGGAAGCATGGACAGGTAAGAAGGTGAGTTATTCTTTTCTCAAAACCTTCAGATGTGAAGCATTTGGACATGTAGATTCTAAAAATAGAACCAAGTTGGATGTAAAATCAAAAAAGTGTACCTTCACTGGATATGACATTGATGAATTTGGTTATAGACTTTGAGATTTTGAAAATAAAAAAATTGTGAGAAGCAGGGATGTTATATTCAATGAGAAGAAGTTGTATAAAGATCAGTTGCAACAACATGAGAAGAAATAAAAGGATTATGTGGTGCTGGATAATACTCCAGATAATAATGTTCCAGTGGTTCCTCATGCTTCATAACAACAAGAAATACCACAAACTCCAGTGAATGTTAGACGGTCAACAAGGCTAAGTTGACCTCCTAAAAGGTTTTCTCCCTCTTTGTATTCTATTTTATTAATAGATGCTAGTGAACTGGAAGGGTATGGTGAAGCTATGCAGGTGGATACAAAGGTTCAGTGGGATGTTGCAATGAAAGAAGAAATGGACTCCTTGCTGAAAAATTAGACTTGGGAATTATGTAAGTTGCTTGTAGGTAAAAAGGCTTTACCAAACAAATGGGTTTATAGGCTGAAAGAGGAAGATGGAGGTAAGAAAAGATTTAAAGCCAAGCTAGTTGTAAAAGGATTTGCACAAAAAAAAAGTGTTGATTTTGATGAGATTTTTTCTCCGGTTGTTAAGATGACTTTTATTCATACTGTTTTAAGTATTGTGGCTGCTAAAGATTTACATTTGGAATAGCTAGATGTGAAAACTGCCTCTCTCCATGGTGATTTGGAGGAGGAGATATATATGGAACAGCCCCAAGGATTTGAGCTCAACAGTAAGGAGAAACTGGTGTGCAGATTGAAGAAGAGTTTGTATGGCTTGAAACAAGCACCTCGGCAATGGTACTTGAAATTTGATAGTTTTATGGCTGAGCAAGGCTACAGCCGGTGTAATTCTGACCATTGTGCTTATTTTAAGAGGTTGGATAATGACAAATACATTATTTTATGTTTATATGTTGATGGCATGCTTGTAGGAGGGTCTAACATGGATCACATAAAAGAGTTAAAACAACAATTAGCACAATCATTTGCTATGAAGGATGTGGGGGTAGCAAAACAAATCCTTGGTATGTAAATTTGTAGATATAGGAAAAATAGAAAATTGACTCTATCTCAGGCTGATTATGTTGAAAAGGTGTTGCAGAGATTCCATATGGAGAATGCAAAAGCTGTCAGCACACCTTTTCCTAGTCATTTGAAATTGACTAAGGAGATGTGTCCTAAGACACAAAAGGAGGAAGACAAAATGTCCAAGGTACCATATGCTTCAGCTGTAGGAAGTTTAATGTACACCATGGTATGCACGAGACCAGATATTACACATGATGTAGGAGTCGTAAGCAGGTATATGAGTCATCCCAGATTGGAGCATTAGAATGCGGTAAAATGGATTCTTAGATATTTGAGAGGTACATCCAATAAACACTTATGTTTTGGGGGCTCTAATATTAATTTAGCAGGCTATGTGGACTCAGATTTGGCAGGGGATATTGATATCAGGCAGAGTACTATAGGTTATGTCTTTATTGTAGGTAGGACAATGGTGAGTTGGATGTCTAGGTTGCAAAAGGTGGTTGCTTTATCCATCACAGAGGCAGAGTATGTAGCTGCAATAGATGAAAGCAAGGAGATGATATGGCTGCAATCTTTCATGGAAGAATTGGGCAAATAATAGGCTAACAATTATTTGTTTACAGATAGTCAGAGTGCTATAAATCTTGAAAAGAATTTTGCCTTGCATTCAAAGACCAAACACATACAACTAATGTATCACTTCATCTGGTCAGTGTTGGATGATGGACAGTTACGGTTGGAAAAGATTAATACATATAAAAATCCAGTGGATATGTTTACAAAGGCAGTAACAAGGGAGAAGTTGAGCTCCTCTTCAGCTTTGATCGATCTTCAAGACTGAAAAATAATAAAATCAGAACAACAGAGTCTAGGGTGCTTATTTCCAGTGGGAACTACAAGGTTAGCGGTGTTATGATCAGTCTCCAAGTGGGAGATTGTTGTTATATAGAGCCTAATCAGAATCGGAGGTTAAATTTACCCCACTTTTATCAACGTAGTTTCCCCCCAAATTATTTAACGAGGTCAAGGGGCAGGGCCCCTTGTAGGGGTTTGGGGGTAGCGCCCCCAAGACGAGGTCAAGGGGCAGCACCCCTTACGAGGTCCAGGGATAGCGCCCCTTGCACACTCCCTATCGTGATACAAGGTGGGGTCTAGGGGTAGTGCCCCTGAAACCTTAAATGATTTTTATTATTTTATAAAGGTGTTAGGAGTTATTTTTCTATTGGATAACATAAAAACCCTATTTTTGTAACCGACATAAGGCTTGATAAAAGTAGCTAAGGGTTTGGGTTTCCATTGATGTATTATAGTATTTTGCAGTGGTATTGAGTTGTAAGGATTGTTGGTTGTAATCAGTTTGATTTAGTGGATAATAATATTGGACTCTCTGTTGGTGGATGTAGCTTGAGTTTGAGTGAGCCACGTTAAAACTTGTCTCTCACTGTTATTATTTCTATGTATTTTCATTCCTCTGTTTAATCTTTAGTTGCATTTAATTGATATCTTCTACATGCAATCCCTAACACCTATGATAACACACATAGAGAATTTGAAGGAACCATTTATCTTTCCATTCAAGTGGGACCTATCTTGTATCAAACTACATGTCACATTGTTGATCTTGACCTTCCATATAATCTCCATCTCATTTTACCATGGATTCATGCAATGTAAATCATTCCATCCACCTATCACCAATGCTTTAAATTCACCCACAATGGTGTGGAAGTTACCATTCACAATCCACAACCCTTTGATAATGTAAAACAATGGAATCTTCCTACCACAAAATGAGTACTGACATTTGTACTCATGACAAGGTCAAGACATCATCCTTCTACATTAATCCCAATACCTTGCCTCCATGTCCTCTTCCCAAATTCCCAAATCATCCAAGGCCAAGATTGTCAACACTAGTTGTAGAGATTATGATTTGCATAACACATTTCATGTCAGTACATTGCTTCTATCTCCACAGTCCCATGTTTGTCCCAAACGGTGACCAAAACAAACAAATGGGACTGGTCTACCATCTTCATACAAGCAAGGTTCCTGGAAGATGAATAAATAGAACATTCTATCGACTCTTGGATATACAAAGATGATGTAGAGTTTGCATCTGATCTTTTAAAGCACATTTACCCTAAACCATCACACATGTCTGAAAACATGAACTATAAGGGTAAGGGCCTTGGCCTTCATGATCAAGGCATCTTGATTTGATCTACGTATAGTTGCACACCAACAATCATGGGCTAGGATAGATACCACTTAGTGAGGAAACTAATGAACCTTGTGTAGCTTTGGCAAGTGCCAAAGAAACCTCCTATGACATTGAAAGCACCATGGGATGAACAATCATTGCCTCCTTTGAAGATCTTCACATTTCTAACCTTTTCCATAAAACCTCCATCTACACCATCAACCTACCCCTCCAATATCCCAACTTCATAGATTAGGACCAATAAGATCACATGTCTCTCAACATGTTTTAAAATAATGAGGCTATCACCAAATTCCTAGTGCTTTGCAATGGTATTCCAACTGGAGATCACAAAAAAATGATTTGAAATCAACCTTGACATTGCCACCCATTTTGGGGCGTAGGAAGAGTTCCTTAGTCATAAAAAGCAAAAAAAAAATAAATCAAAAAATTAAAGTCCCCTAGTGAAAACCTCTTTGAGATGCTATCATACATAGAAAGAAAGAAATAAAGATGAGCCTATTGATGAAAACCTCTCTAAGCCATCAATGGATAAGGAACCCAACCTATCCATGAAATTTCCACAATGGAAAGAACACTCTACTATCGTAGTTGAAGAGACACAAGATTAATGTAGGAATAGAGGATAATCAAAAGATCACATACTTGGCTACATCTCTCGCATCTATTGAATAGAGAATCTCAACCATCTTGGAAAGGGCATCTGACATTTTTTCTTGGACCTATGCTAACATGCCATTACAATACCCCTTCCTTGCGGTCCATCCCAATGCTAAGCTAGTAAAGAAAAAACTATGTAAAATGTATCCTAAAATTTCCTTCTTGGTCAAGGAAGAACTGCAGAAACTCTTAGAGGGTAGATTCATATGCCTAATCAACTACCCTAAGTGGATATCTAACATAGTCATTATCAACAAAAAACCTAAGGGAATCTACGTTTACACAAATTTCAAGGATCTTAACAAAGCTTATCCTCTACCAAACATTGACATGATTGTCAACCTCATATAGTGAGTCAAAAGATGCATTCAATTATGGATATCTTTTAGGATACAATCAAATTTAGATTACCCCAAAGACAAACATAAAACAACTTTTACCACTCCTTGGGGTGCTTTCTACTATTAGGTTATTCCTTTTTGGGTTGAAAAATGTAGGGGCTACATATCAACGGGCTATAATAGTTATCTTTCATGGCATTCTCCATAATATATCATGGAAAACTATATAGATGATCTATTGGGAAAATAAATTAAAAAATAAGGGCACCCTAGCATCCTTGAGCATATCTTTGACCACATGAGATATTACAATGTTCACCTCAAGAAATGTGTCTTTGGAGTTACTTCTAGGAAACTCTTGGGTTTCATTGTCTCTCATCAAGGAATAGAAGTGGACCCTACCAAGGTCACAACTATCACAAAAATGCCACCTTCTAGAAACTTGAAGCAATTTCATAGTCTCTAGGGAAAGGTCTAGATATAAAAATATTTATAGCACAACTTGTAGAAAAATTCAAACCATTCTCCCATATTTTCAAGAGGAATAGCAACTTTTAGTGAGATGAATCATGCTAGTAGGCCTTTGATAGAATCGAGGAATATCTTTTTGCACCACTAGTGTTCATGGAACCAATCTTGAACAAGTCCCTAATTCTTCACATCTCAGCTATACCAGTTTCCTTGGGGGCACTTTTAACACAACATGATGAAGAAGGTCGTGAGTGAGCTATTTATTACACCACTCAACACTAGTGGGCTATGAGCTTAACTACATAGCCATGGAATGAGCATGCCTAGTCATCATCTTTAGCTACCAGAAGCTTTGACACTACATGCATAGTCACAAAACAAAGCTCATATAAAATATTGACCCACTCAAGTATCTGCTATCCAAGGCTTCTGTCATAGGTCATATGGCTAAGTGGGTTATGTTTCTAATTGAATTTGACATCATGTGGATAAAAAAGTAGTTAAAGGACAAGTAGTTCCAAATTAGTTGGTAGAGACACTACTCACTAATAACCATCTAGTAGTTGTGGAATTTCATAATGAGTCTACATGTTCACACTTGATGAGCCTTCTCCTTGGAAACTATACTTTAACAGCTCTTATACTAATCATATATCAGGTGAGGGTATCCTATTTGTCATTCCAAAAGGAGGCTTCATATAGAAGGCTTTCATATTGGTTTTTCCATGTACAAACATCATAGAACATGAAGCCTTACTCACAAGTCTTAAAATATTAGTCCAATGGAACATCCAACATCCCCTTATTTACAAGGACTCTTAATTAGTGATCAAATAGGTTAATGATGAATATCAAATGAAGGATAACAAGTTGATCCACTATAAATGGATAATAAATAGATTTAGGCAGTACCTCACTTACATCCAATTTGTATAGGTACCTTGCCTTAACAATAGAGTAGCTAATTTCATGGCCACTATAGGGTTACTCTTGGATATCCTACAATGTAGCCAGCACTATGAATTCTTGGTGGAACAATTGTATCCACCCATGTACAACACCCCTGACTCTCAGTTTGTATGTAAAATTGTTAGTCTCAATTCTCCTTGGTACCATGATATTTACACTTACCTACATGATCAAACCTTACCACCTAACCTCTCACGCTACCAACACAAAACCTTCCTATAGTGTACATCCCATTTGAATATCCTTGGTGACACCTTATATCAAAGAGGCTAAATCAAAAGAGGCCAATCTTCTAAAAGAGGTTCACAATAATATTTGTGGTTCACACACCAGTGGTATATTGTCCTAGTGAAGAATATTTTTAGAATAGGTTATTACTAGGCCACAATGGAACATGATACATGCTAGTATGTTAAGTGATATTTATCCCATCAAAAAAATGGGGACTTGATTCATGCATTGTCATAAGCTTTGCAACCTATCACTACCCCTTGGCTCTTTTCTTAATGGGGCCTTGATCTCATTGGCAAGATTCAGCCATCATCATCCAATGGCCACAAGTTCATTATTACTTGTTTAGGGTGAAATTTGATAGTAGGATTAAACTAGGTTAAATACTACCATTTCCACCGCTAAGCATTGGGAGGACAAAGGCTAATCTTGTGAACAAGCTTCTAATCACTTTGTTTGTCCCTTACACTCATGTGGTTATGAAACCTAAGGCCCTAATCAAGATTTTATCAAGTGTTTTCCTTTCAACCAAGTAAAACCCTAATTATGCCTTGTATCAAAAATATACAGAAACTAATGAAGTAATTGGAAAAACTGATCACAAAAGTGTAGAGATAGAATTCCAGAGACAGTGTACCTAGATTTTGAGGGCTACATGGACTAGGGCACCCGCTTCAGTGTCCCGCAAGTTTTTAAACTAGAAAATCTTCTGCATAGGGTGTCTGAGACTACTAAAAGGCTTCCAGATCTCAGAATAAACCCTTGGTTGGACTAGGGCACCCTCTCCAATGTCCCGCAAGTCTCAGAATCCAAAAATCTGAAAGTCTGTCGCGACTATACCCACAATATCCTTCTTTCTATAGCTTCTTTTTTTTGGAACCTGCAAAACACGATCTGCACATACAAAAGAAGGAAGATGTTGTGGCTATATAGGAGCTTGCCTCAGTTAAGCCCTGTCTTTGGTATTTCTACCTCAACAATAGCCAGAGATAAAGATTTGCACAAGTGTGTGTAAACCTAACAATGTGTTATGCATAAATCAAACCCTCAATGTCTCAATCAAGGGAAGATCAATAACTTGCTTTGCATCAATAAACACATACAACTTCACCTCAAGGAGATGAGATAAATGAAGACTTGTATGAACAAGAAGGTGAATCAGCAATGCCTGCGGAGGATCTCCAAGCTTGCTATTGGAGGATTCAACCCTTCTCCCAATCATGCAAAGGGTGTACAAACCCTAGGAAGAGCAAGATAGACTCAAGATCTTGATTCCTAATCTTCATCCATTGTCTCCAAGATAGAAAATAAATAATACTTTGAAGAGCTTCAACAAGTCACTAATCTTCAATGACAATTGCAGTAGAGTTTTGGCATCAAGTTTGCATAAGAATTGTGTGTGATAAAATGATTTACAAATGTCCTTTTATATCAAGCTTTAGGGAATTCAAATTTTGAAATAACGTGTCAATACCGCGCGAAAATTGAGAATTTGAAAACGGAATCCCGAGGCACTCGGCGGGAATCGACACCCCACCAAAATTCAAAATCTCATGAAATGGGGGAGGACTAGGGCATGGATGCCCAAGTCCTAGCCCCCAATTTCATCTCAGATCTACATTTTTGGGGGTCCTAGGGACCCAAGTTTCAAATCTTTTTCTGGGTTCTATCAATAAGTTACCTCAAAAAGTGAATAGACTGCTCCTAGACTTAGTCAATCAAGGTTTTGGGAAGGTCGAAAAGAAAAGGTTGAGAGGTCACCAAGAGTGAGGAGCTAAACTGAGGGAAATTGTACCATTCCATACAGGAGGACAATTTTTGACATTACATTTAGCCCCCACTTTAGTGTCCATATGACACTACGTGCATATGCAACTAAAGAAAAGTAAAATGCATTAATCATGAAAAGGATACCCAAAAGGATACTGTAGAGGAAGCTAAGGCATTGTCGGCAAGAAGGAAGAAGCCCCCAAGTTTGCAATCCTACTAGACCATAAAGTTAGGAACCACATCCTACAAAGGAACACTTGTTAGAGAAATCAAAATCAAATCAACCTGCAACCACCACCAATGAGTCAGTATCAAAAATACTAAGGGGGTTGAGTGATGAGGCAAGGAGGAAATCGAGGGAGATATATGCCCCCCTTGTTTCTGCTTGCTTAGTCCGAGAGTAGAAACAAGGAGATATACATGCGTTGATTTCAAGGGTAATGTGTTGTGAGGGTCATTTGAAGAAACAACGCTCAAACACCACATTGGGGAAGAAAGAGAGTGGAACCAAGATTCCAATGCAACAAACAACATTGAAATTAGAGTTCAATAGCTCAAGAAAAGGGCTCAAGATTGAAAGAGCACACTTTTGCACCTAGTTAGGGTTAGGATTTATCACTCACTTACTTTATGTAAAAGGGAGTTGTCACTTATCACTTGACTCATTCTTGGTTTCTTGTTATTGCAGAGAGAGAGAATAGGAGAACAACCATGTCGAGCTGATGTCCATACCATCCACCATGACTAGAGATGCTCTGAGCCCGAGTGGCAAAGAGATGCTTTGAGGCTGAGGTAGGGTCCTGATTCCATCCTTTTGTCATCCTTCATTGTACTTTTGATTTCATGTTTATCGATATCTGTGGTAAGACGGGAAAGTGGACAGGGTTCCCAGACAGAGGTGCCCAGGTCCACCTAGGGCACCAGAGTCCCTCTGGGACACCCTAGTCGTACAGGGACGCCAGTGTCCCTCTGGGGTACCCTAGTCCATAGAGGACATCGGGCCTAGGCACAAGCATTCTGTATAGTTCATGTTAGCTTATTTTGGTTTCTAGCGGGGATTCTGATACTCTTGCTTTCTTTTTGATCTGCGGGATGTCCTTGAGACGCATGAGCACACAGGTGGTCATCTAATGGCACTTCTGCAAGAGCGCGCTAGTGCTTTGACTACTACAGAGAGAGCATTTACAGACGGTGGGCCTATGGTGGGTGTTTGAGATGTCCACAATCAAATTCCACTGCGTGATGCTTATGGCACTGATGGAGAGATGGGATGTAGATACATCTACATTCCATTTACCAATAGGCGAGATTACCATCACACTGGAGGATGTATTCAGGATCCTTCGACTACTAATCCGAGGAGAGATAGTGAGGGTTGTTGGACATCACTAAGCGAAGTATACTCACGAGAGTCAGCTATACTACTTGGGTCGCATTATTTCACAGGCAGAGCAAGGACACATTCAACTCTGTTTACTAGAGCAGGGATGCAGAGACATTCCCTTACTACGAAGGATTATGATTGTCACTGTCGCACTAGCTATTGCACCAGATGGACGAGGCACTCACCTTCATGGGGGTCTCGTTCACACTATTAGAGCGATGGAGGAGCATCAGACTGTCTACACATGCGGGCGCAGTATGCTTGCGCACCTATATCATGACTTAGGGCGATATGTCCACTACGAGATGTAGAGTCTGATGGTCTACACATTACTATAGGTTTGGGCCTTTGAGCACATCAGGTGCACACAACCAGTGGGTTTTCCTATAGGGGCAGCATTCACCCATCCACATGTCTATGCCTATCCCCTTGCCAAGTGTTAGAGGTACGGCAACCTGTTATACTAGAGAGTAGTATTTGATAGATTACAGCCTGGTGAGATTATCTGGAGACCGTATCGGGGGTACATCAGATGGCCTAGCGAGTAGAGGTTGTAGACACCCTAAAATGACCAAGTCATCGCACTACTTATATTTCATCAATTCTTCTAATCACCTGCTTTTCAGCGTTAATTAAATAATCTAATTATTTAATTAATTTCATCTATTTCTTCTAAATTCTAAAATTCAACATTAATTAAATAAATCCTTTTTATTTAATTAATTAAATTAAATTCCTCTATATTCTTCCACAATTAAATAATTTTAATTATTTAATTAAATCATTATCCTCTTTCAAATTTCAAGTCCTCATTAATTAAATTAATTATTTAATTAATTCATCTAATTCTATCTTATCTATAATTAAATAATTCTACATTATTTAATTAAATGAATTGTTCTTCTAAATTTAAATAAATCATGCAAATTTATTTAAATTATCTCAATCCTCTAAAAATAAATAAAATCAAATATTTTATTTATAATCTTCATATTCCTCTAATCTTGCACAAACAATTAAATAAATTTATTTATTTAATTTGTTTTTTCCCCTAAAAATAAATAAAATCAAATATTTTATTTATAATCTTCATATTCCTCTAATCATGCACAATTAAATAAATAAATTTATTTATTTAATTTTAGTTATCTTCCAATTCCTCTTAAAATATCTTGTTAACTCATGTGCACAATCAATCTTATTTTTAGAACTCTAAAAAAGGCAAAATTACAAGTTGAGTTATCTATTCAATCAATCTTGTTTTCATCATATCTTAATAAAAATATCCTTATGGATTGACACATGTCGTGTGCACATTCATCATGGTTATTTATTTTATCTCCTCCATTGATTCTTCTGAATTATCTGGATCGTTGATCAATCTTTGTTGAAACCTATATAAACCCCCCTCATCTCCTTCACAATTCCTCTTCGATCACTTATTCTCAGGCATACTTAACAGTGCTTTGAGCATACATCGCATCGATTGAGCAACTTCACGATCTCTTGACATTGATCTTTGAGCACTTTACTTGCTTGTTGTAACCATGGTTTTGCAATACTATTGAGCAATCCACATTCATCCAAAGAGAACAATACAAATCTCGGTAAAAGCTTTTATATTTCATTGATTTATTAGTAATGGCTTTTATTTAGATTCGTTCTCTTTATGTTATTGGTTTCTAATTTTGTTAGTTTATCATAGTCGATTTTCCTCATACACATTCTGCCACGCCCGGTGGGACCCACTAATCCCTCTTTTTCTTTGAGAAATTGATTTTTTTTGAAGTTACAGTACGGAACAATGCAAAAGACATAGAAAATCACTTTTGGCAGTATCCTAAAGCACTTCTGGAGGTACAATACCGCACCCTTGGGCGATACTATGGTGCTCCTAGTAACACAGAGCTGCGCTTTTGGTGAAACAGTCCAGCGCAATTGGCAGTATCCTAAAGCGCTTTTGGAAAATTAGGTTTTTCTGATCTTATTTTGGTGATTTTTGTAGGGTTTTACTCACTTAACTATCATTTGATTTGATTGACAAGCTAGTTTATTTGTCTTTCAACTATCTTTGATACTTCTTAAGTTGACGTATTTAGGGGTATTTTCGATATTTGAGTTAACCTATCTATTCGTGACACTTTTTGAGTTTTCTTGATTTCAAGATACAGATCTATCAGATATTACTTCTCAGAACATTAAAATCAACCATGAAATCATATATGGACTTAGTTATTTTGATAAAATATAACTTTTTCTGGATCTGAATCTCATGCAGAGCTTTTGGTTATATAGTACTAGGCTTCCGGCAGCACAATACAACGCTTCTGGTGGCACAGTGGATCACCTCTGGTCTACAACACATCACTTCTGGTGGCACAGTAAGGCACTTCTGGTCTGCAACACATCGCTTTTGGTAAGACAGTATAGCGCGTTTGGTCAATTTGTTTATTTTTTGCTAAACTTATGAGTTTTTTGGTGGAATTAATTGACTTGTTGCAGCTTCTTATCACCAAACGGAGAAAAAAGGTTTTTCTAATATGTTCATGCAGGACAAGCATTGAAGAAATCTTGATTTATTGCACTAAGTCTTAGAAACATATTGCCTTCTTAAGGGATAAATGAATAAATCATTTCAACAATCTAAGTCTTAGGAACATACTACTTTTTCTTAAGGGACAATGGACATGTATGAGAAAACACCTCAATTTTCTAAGGGACAATGGACATGAATGAGAAACACTTCAATTTCATAAGGGACAATTGACAACTACAAACGTGTGTGTGCCTAATTTAGTTGCACCTTATTTTTCTTATAAATGGGACAACTGAACCTTTGTTTGACGTGCTTGCTCTTACATTTTAGTACTTCCTTTAGAAGGGCCTGCTTTTGGATTGCGCTTCATCCAAAAGGGACAACCCTAAGCAGAGTTTTCCTTTGAACCGCTATATAAGAGGGATAAGGCGAAAGCCAAGTCCTAACCGATGTCAGCCTTACCTTGTGGTGCCAAACTCAAAAGAGGTGTACTAGCTCTTTGTGGAAATGATTTTCACATCGAGCGAAATGTTTGATACTCTTAGTAGGATTGGTTAAATATTTTAGTAGCTTGTCACATTGCTCGTAAGGCATTGGTCCCTCAAAGTTACTAAGAATCATTCTAGATAGTGACTATCTGATCTACCTCTGAACATTGCGGTAATCATCAGTGCAAGGGGAATCGATTTAAGCCCTTAAGATACTCACCATTGGCTCCCTTGAGAAGAGATAGTATTCCCTTGGCCATAAAGCTCTTGTGACCTACTTGATCTTTCGAAGGGGAGGGTGAGATATCCCTATTGGCAAGAGACACATTGGAGCTTCATGATTGTTGTCATTGATGGCAACAAAGTTCATCCCACACATCCGCAGGACATAGTGTGCCTATACCGGAAGTCAGATTGAAGAGTGTTGTGGTCCGGTAAGCAAGAATAGAGTGTTTTGGCAAGGTCTGATAGTCAGGCCTGGATCTCTAAGAGGAAGTATCTTTGGAAAGTACGGACTTGGGGAAGTCAAGAGGAATACCTTGACTGGTAGATTCTAGGATTTGAGCCTCCGATGATGAAAGAGTGAAGAGATATAAGTATTCAAGTTTTGGGGTCCTATTTGGTAGAGCAGATAGAGGAAGAATTGATTGGCAGAGCATTAGACACTATCCCGGATGAGATGTTGATGGTGATCAAGATTATTAAGGTATCATTCAAGATTGGCTGACTTATTAGATGACTTCTATAAGTATCTCTTTGATCCACATCACTTGGTAAGCAAGGATTTAGCCGACAGACTAAAGTTTGGGAAATACTGACTATTCCAGATGTCGACTAGAAAAAGGATGAAATCCTTTGTGTAGATATATATACCAAATGGATTTCAATGAGAGTTGTTGTTGTGGTTGTTGTGTGTGTGAAGAAAAGCAGAAGAATAGTGTGAAAGCAAGAAGACAGGTTCGGTATGTGATAGGTCAACAACACCAAAGAAGAGGAAGGATGAAGTGCAACATATCAGTGTATTAAGCCTAACCAGAACTAAACCTCAGCATA
Source organism: Cunninghamia lanceolata (assembly GCA_027924645.1). Classification (NCBI taxonomy): domain Eukaryota; kingdom Viridiplantae; phylum Streptophyta; class Pinopsida; order Cupressales; family Cupressaceae; genus Cunninghamia; species Cunninghamia lanceolata. Next base: position 3,858,790 of record BSBN01000395.1, on the reverse strand, counting down.
TGTGGATGCTTCTCATCAGTTCAAGGATCTTGTTATTCTTCTTACAACTTGTTGACAGTGAGTCTCTTGTAGGCAGTGTGCTCGGGCAGTGAGCCCTAATTGGCAAGTACCATTTTGTATTTCTATTCTTCTAATAGAGAATACAATCTTGGGTTAATCACCCCGTGGTTTTCTCCCTTAATAGGGTTTCCACGTCAAAAATATTGTGTCATGTGTATTTCCATTTCATGGTTATGTTTGCTTATTTGAATTGATGCTGCATTAATTATTAAGAAAGTTCATAAAGCTGAAATAATTAAGATAACTGATTCACCCCCCCTCTCAGTTATCAACAATTGGTATCAGAGCCAAGTTCCTCCAAACAAAGCCTAACAACTTAAGGAAGATCTGGAAATTAAAATGGATGTGTATGGTATGAGGGAGCAACTTCAGTCTGCCCTAGATGATCTTGAACAATCTAATTCTGAAGTCAATGAATTGAAGGAAAGACTCAAACAGGCTGATGATTTCATAAATGAACTAAAAGGGAAACTATGTCTCTCTATGAAAAAGAGGAAGGAGCTACTTCAGCAATTGGCAAGTCAAAGTGAAGCAAATGATACAAATGGAGATCTGAAGGAGAAAACCAAGTTATGTGAAAAGTTATCAAAAGAGATCATTATGGTAAGACATGAAATGGAATGAGGAGTTATGAAATTTACCGAAGAAATTGAAGAGAAAAGAAAAACTGAAGATGATCTAAGACAATCTCTCAAGGAGAAATCAGAAGACTGCCACAAGATGGATAGAATAATCAGACATCTTGAATCTTATCTTGAAGATGCTAAAGATAATGAAGAAAAACTTGAGGATCAAATTATCTGTCTTAAAAGGGATCTTCAAACAACAAATGAATACAAAGAGAAATTCAAGATAAGTTCTGCTCAACTTGAAGTTCTTCTTGAAAGCCAAAAGAGGGTAGATAACAAGTGCAGCTTGGGATATGAGATAGGTGAGAGCTCTGGATCCGGTCAGAAGAAGTTTGAATTAGAAAATCTAAGAAATAGGCCTAGAAGACCTCTGGTGAGGCAACCTAATGCTCAAAGATATCCATCCTTCAATGGATACTACCACAACTGCAATAACTTTGGTCATAAAGCTAATTAGTGTAGGAAGAGAATGAATCAGACTAATACATCCTTCTCCAGATAGTGTTTTAACTACAAAAGGTATGGTCACAAATCTCATGAATGCAGAAATATGCAAATGAACAATTCTTTCAATGGTAGATGCTTCACATGCAATAGAAAGGGTCATATGGCCAATCAATGCAGATCAAGAGGATATCAATCAAATATGCAAAGAAATGTTGTTTGCCACAATTGCAATAGATCTGGTCATATTGCCAAATTTTGTAGAAACAAGAATCATGACAAAAGAGGTCCGGTACATCACAATCAGAATCAAGACAAGGGAAAAGGAAAAGTGAATGCAGATGAAGTTCAAAGTGAGATGAATAAGATTTGGATGAAGAGAAGTACAGAAAATGTAGGGGATGGATCTGCACCAGAATCTGGTGCTGATATTCCTTCCAAAAATTAAAAAGTGAGCTCTGGCTTAGGGGGAGACACAAGGAAAAACATTTTTTCCCCAGCCAGTTAATTGGTGTCGAAATTGGCACAAGGAGAGTTGCGGATTAAAGGGTTCATAGAGAAACATCTAAATAAACTGTGTTTAAGATATGGAAGATCTGCAAGATGTTTAGAACAAGATTGATCCGGTTCATCAAAGTCGTCTGAATAAGAAAAACAAGGCAAATCAGAATGACTTAAGTTGAGCATTTATTGCAACTTGGTATTAGGGTTTGCAGAATAATATAAGGGTTTTCTTATCAAACACTTGTTCATTCTGCATTCAAGAAGAAGCGATAAAGAGCTCTATAATAAATCTCCTCAAGCTCATCGAAGATCATCTGCAGAAGTTGATTCATCCAGCAATCGATCCGGCTCACTCTGTGAAACCTAGAAGCGTAAAAGGTATTCTCCGTTCTTGAATATCTCTCTGTAAATCTTTGAAAGATGGCTACTCTGAATGTGGTGAAGATTTTTGATAGGCCATGCCTTAAATTTAAGAAGCACCCATACAAATCTCTAGAAGTGGATCCCTTAGGTGCATTTTCTAGCATTCTGCATGGTATTTTACATGTAGAAGATGTTAGGGTTTACATTCATGCAAACATTGAAGATATTGGGGAATCCAAGCTGGCAGATATCTATCACAATTAGTTAATAGATGATGCTTTTGAACTCAAACCACAGTACCAGGGCATCCGGAATAAACATTTTGGTCAGTGCATTCATTTCCCCTATTTTGAAGAGGATGAATGGATCTGATATGTGTTGAGCAGAGTACATGATAACTTCTTATGGTTAAATAGACCATTTAAGATCACTAAGGATGTGATTAGGGCAGTAACTAGTTTGCACTCTTCCGGAGGGATACCAGTTCTCAAATCTTTCAAAAACCAAATGGTGAGTGAGGCTACCGGATCAAATTTTGATAAGAGAACAATGACCATAGAAGATATTTATGATCTGGATATCAAGTTTGCATCTATGATAATTGGTTATAAGATATATCACTCTAGCAGGGAGAATTCAGTACCTGGACCTGCTGTGTATACTACTTATGAAATGTTGAGAAAGAATGCAGATTATGATCTCTATGAACTCCTTCTAAACCAACTAATGGAAAACTTACAGAAGATCAAGAAGGACAAGAAAAACTCTTTTAAGTATGGTGGACTGATATTATGTTTGTTTTTCTACTTTATGAATGAGCTGCCCAGATCCAGTGGTTGGGTATGGCAGAATGACAGACCTATTGCCATTCAAATCAGAGACTACCTGCATGGGCTTGGGAATACTAAGGCAAGAAATATAACTTTGTGGGGTTATTTCAAGAACTTTCAGAGTATGATGCAAGCAAGGGAGACAATTCCCAAATCTCTATTTGAAAAGTATAAGGATACAATTTTCTTTATGGTAGAAACTGATCAGTGCCTAATGGAGGCAGTGGAACCAAGAACAATGTGGAACATGCCTATGGGGTATGAAGTGGATGAGAAAATTGTGGAACTGCATGTTTAGCACATGCTAAGTCAGCCCAAGGATCCCAAGGTAGAAAGGTTTGGAACCTTTGAAGAATTAAGTGTGAAGATCCATGTAGAGTTAAGACAACCAGAAATAAAAAGAAAAGTGAGGAAGGAAGTAGAAGAGTTTGCCAAGAGGCATGGAATTTCGAAAGAAGCACTTGATGCAAATAGAGAAAAGACAGAAAGGGTAGAGAAAGAGAAGGAAGAAGCAGAAAAGGAAAGTGATCCAAAAGAAGCACCCTCCCAGACTAGATCCTCTAAGAGGTCTACACCTACCACTGATAAGAGCTCAAAGAAATCAAAACCGGAAGCAAAATCATCTGGTAAAGTAGAGAAAAGAACTAAGACAAAGGCCACAAGGTCTCACATCAGTCAGAAGGATGATGAGGAGGTAAGAAAAATGAGGAAAAAGAAGAAAGTATCTGGTGAACCCTCTACCGGTGAAGACAAGGAAGAGATGGAAGAACAGATTGTTGAAAGGCCCACTCTGTCCTTAGATGATGTAGTTAAGGCAGTTACTATGGATGGGAACCTGCAACCAATAACAGAATTATGCAGATAGAAAGATCTTGGAGGAAGCAATACTTAAGTACTTGAACATATACAATAAGGCTTTTATTGAAATTATATCTCTCATTCCCAAAAGCCTAGAGAAGGAATTAGAGATAAGGAAAAATAATGCTAGGGCAAAGGATCTTGAGATCCGAGAATAGATAGCCATTCAGCTCTTTCCTTCAATCACTCAAAAGCAAATGAATATGATCTTCAAAGATTGCAAGGATGAGTTCCGGAGTAAGGCTAGAATGAATCAGCTCATGCTTGGAGAAATTGATAAAGTGGCAAAAGAAACAGAAGAAATCCTCTGGAAAGCCTATAAAAGATTCGATATTCCTGTTGTAGAGGATTTAAGTGATGATCCCTTAGGAATGGATAACAAAGAAGAATCTACTGAGACAATGGTAGAAGAGGTAAAGGAGATAGGTGAAGGAGAAGACAAGGACTTAGATTCCTCTGCTCCGGAAGAGGAGGCCCATGATCAAGCAAACATCTCTCCTCCGGTTTCCACTGCTGACTCCGGATCTAAAGAAGAGGAAAGAATAGAAGAAAAAGAAGTAAAGGAAAAGGAAAAATAAGATGACAGTAATAAGGTGCAGAAGGAGAGAAAATTCCAGAAACCACAAATGATAGTGGTAAGGCTAAAAAAGGGAACAAAACCCTGTCACCGGCAAGAGACACAGTAGAAGTAGTCGAGGAATTCTTAACCAAGGAGATGATAGAATTTGATGAACTGGAACTTCTTCAAGGACCGTTCAATTTTGACTCCCTCTCCCCGGTTCAAACCATGAAGCTAGCATCTTTTACTTCAGCAAAGGCAAAAGAAAAACTTCTGAAGTCTCACATGGAAGATTGCAAGCTCATAGAATTTACATCCGGTGTATTGGAGAAGATCATGCCATCTTTTCAGAAAGATCCCTCAGCCTCTTCATCCGGTAATCTCAAATCTCTAGTAAATAGTGTTAGTACACATTTTGAATCTCTAGAGAAATTAGCTAAGGAGAAGGTCCAGAAAGAATTTTTAGATAAAACATTCTCAGAGTTACAAGGCTTAATAACAAATGATAGGAGAGTTATGGATATTGGAATAAAGAACTTGGAAAATGCTCTTAAAGATGGTGGAGATATCTACAAATTTTGTTTATCCTAGCCTAAAGTGACCAAGGATATTGAGAAGAAAGTAAAAGAGCAAGAGGATAAACTGACAAGTTTATCTCAAAGTTTTGATCCTCTCTCCGTTCCTATAGTAAATCAAGAATGCCAGACTATTGCAGTCATAGCTGAAATAAAGAAGCTTGAGAAGGAGAAGAAAAATAGAACAATCAGGTTAAGTGAACTCAGAGGGATCATTATCCCTAAGTTAGAGGCCATGCATGAGGCTCTAACTGATGCTCAGAGCATAGCCTGGACCAGTGATCTAACAGATCTCAAGAGGGCAGAAGCTTTTGCATTCTTGTTGAGTGGTCACATCTCAATTTTGGATAGGATGAAGCAGAGTTGGGTGACAGAAGTTGTACAGTTGAAAACAAATTTTGCAGACATACTACAGTATATGTAAGTATAACCTGTTTATATACTTATGTGGCTAAGTATAGTTGAATTTTTGGAATTTTGGTATGCGGACCCTACCCTTTGCCATTGATGTCAAAGGGGGAGTGAGGAACATTGAAAAATATGGAATCCGGCTAAGGGGGAGCTCCAGAAAAGTGTACATTAGCAGAGAGCATCAACCAAGGGGGAGTATAGTATAACACTTAGTCATTTTTCACTAAGTGTTGCCATCAATGCCAAAGGGGGAGATTGTTGGCAAGAGACACATTGGAGCTTCATGATTGTTGTCATTGATGGTAACAAAGTTCATCCCATACATCCACAGGACATAGTGTGCCTATACCGGAAGTTAGATTGAAGAGTGTTGTGGTCTGGTAAGCAAGAACAGAGTGTTGTGGCAAGGTTCGATAGTCAGGTCTGGATCTCTAAGAGGAAGTATCTTTGGAAAGTGCAGACTTGGGGAAGTCAAGAGGAATACCTTGACTGGTAGATTCTAGGATTTGAGTCTCCAGTGATGAAAGAGTGAAGAGATATAAGCATTCAAGTTTTGGGGTCCTATTTGGCAGAGCACAGAGAGGAAGAACTGACTGGCAGAGCATCAGACACTATTCTGGATGAGATGTTGATGGTGATCAAGATTATTAAGGTATCATTCAAGATTGGTAGACTTATTAGATGACTTCTATAAGTATCTATTTGATCCGTATCACTTGGTAAGCAAGGATTTAGCCGACAGACTAAAGTTTGGGAAATACTGACTATTCCGGATGCTGACTAGAAAAAGGATGAAATCCTTTGTGCAGATATATATACCAAATGGATTTCAATGAGAGTTGTTGTTGTGGTTGTTGTGTGTGTGAAGAAAAGAAAAATAGTGTGAAAGCAGGAAGACAGGTCTGGTATGTGATAGGTCAACAACACCAAAGAAGAGGAAGGATGAAGTGCAATAGATCAATGTATTGAGCCTAACCAGAACTGAACCTCAGCATATGTGGATGCTTCTCATCAGTTCAAGGATCTTGTTATTCTTCTTACAACTTGCAGACAATGAGTCTCTTGTAGGCAGTGAGCCTCTTGTGAGCAGTGTGCTCGGGTAGTGAGCCCTAATTGGCAAGTGCCATTTTGTATTTCTATTCTTCTAACAGAGAATACAATCTTGGGTTAATCACCCTATGGTTTTCTCCCTTAACAGGGTTTCCACATCAAAAATATTGTGTCATGTGTATTTCCATTTCATGGTTATGTTTGCTTATTTGAATTGATGCTCATTAATTATTAAGAAAGTTCAGAAAGCTGAAATAATTAAGATAACTGATTCACCCCCCTCTCAGTTATCAACAATCCCTACCTATCTTCTCTCGCAAAGATACAAAATATCTGACACCTTTATGGAATGATATTTTTATCGACGGAGTATTAAGCTGTGAGCTGATCTACTGCAATAAAACCTTGTCTCTAGGGATAAAAAGTGCTTGTTATTGATTGCAATTGCCTTATACTTGTGGAAACATTGGGCTTGTTTGGAAGCCTCGAACATACACTATCTGTTGTGTCAGTCCCTTCTTTGCCAAAATTGTTTGCTGTGTTTTCTCTTGCCAAAGAAAATCCAACCAGAAACAAACCAAATCTATCAAAGTTTGCCTTTTCAAGCATTAGACACTACTTTAGCGCCTCTGGTATTACAGCAACTCGCCCTTGGTGGTACAGTAGCTCGCTTTTGGTCACCATAGCTTGCCTTTGGTATAACGATACCTCACCTTTGGTACCTCAGTCCATCGCCTTTGGTATTATAGTAGCATGCTCTTGGTTGCATAGTCCTGTGCCTCTGGTCAAACAGTATAGCGTCTTTGGTCTAGTAAATTGTGCATCAGAGTTTGTCTTTCTCAAAACACAAGCAGAATCCTAGCATTACTTTTTTGTCCTAGTGTATTCCATGGTAACCACTAGGCTCTAGCAAACTATGAAGTCCAAGCAAGTTGTCCCTAGGAAGCGCAAATCACCTCCTCATACACCGTAATCGGGCCGTCTCAACATTACTCCCAAGGTTACTCCTAGAACGCCGGCGGAAAGATCTACCAATTCTCCCAACATGTCACAGCTAGACCACCCTAACAATCCTCAAGAAGGTAGGGTCCCTTCGGTAAGTACACCTCACTACACCACCGACATGCCTCCAGATTTTGTCCCACAAGGTTATACTACCAATCCAGTCCCATCTCTGGAAGAAAGAGTTCCTTTGGTAAGTACACCTCATTACACCACCGGCTTGCCACCGGATTTTGTACCACAAGGTTACACCACAGATCAAGCCCCACCTCAAGAAGAGCGACACTTTGAAATAGTTCAATCCTCTCAAGAAGATGGGCAAGATCTTGATGAATTCATACAAGATCCTAGAGTCGTGGCAGCCTTTGACAAAATCCTTAGCGAGAACCAGGATCATTTCTTTCGCTTGCTAGTAGAGCAAGGAGCCAAATTACCTAAAGGTTTTGATCTATCCACGCTTAGTGAGCCTAACAACAACCAAGACACCATACAAGTGGTGCAAACCATGTCAACAGTGACCACACCTTTACCTGAACAAGGCTCCCAAGGGAAAACAATTGCACAATATGAAAATCCCCTTTATCAAAACCCAACAGGAAAGAGGGCCATATCACCACTTCTAACTCCTATGGAAATCTACAAACACCAACAGGAGACTCTTCAACGCCAAGCAGAGCTAGCTAAATAGGCCACCATAGCTCAACAAACTCCTAAAGTGTCCACACCAATCGCAAGTGGAATTTTGGTTACCCCATCATGAATAGGCTTCCCACCAAATTACAATCCGGGGAACAACTATGTAGCCATGAAACAAGGGTCTCGACAAACACCACCTCCCATATCATCAACTTTCATGTCTCTCAACCAACTAGAGTCATGCAATCCCACCCTCAACATTCTTCTGCGCTCATCCCCAATCAACCATCGCAAATCACTTCTACCTATGTCCCTCCTCCACTATGTTCATCAACGCTAAATTTGTTTCACACATTGCCTAGCCACCCTCAACTGTCCCAACATCAAGTTTCCCAAATCTATGTGCCACAATTGCAACCTAACCCACACTTTAGCTTTCCTCCACCTAATTCTTTTCTTCAACCATCACAAAGCCAACATTCTTACCTAGCGCCACCCCCACCTCCTCCTAATCAAAGCATCCAATTCCAACCCAATCTCAACCCAACATAAAATGCATATGACCCCAACCAATCATATGACCCTTATAATACCAATGTACATGGCTTACACTACAATCTTCCGTATGGGCAACAACAACCACTTCTAGGACAACAGGAGATGTTTCCAACCCCTCCCACAATGATGGAGCTCAAAATTGTGGAAGTTCAACAACAACTATCTGATCTTACATTTGGCCACACCAAGAAGACCTTCTCTTTAGAAGAGGTGTGTCCTTATCCTTTTGATCGGTCATTACCCATGATCCCTTTTCCTCAAAATTTCACTATTCCCAAGTTTGATAAATACAAAGGAAAAGGTGACCCAAAAGATCATCTCAGGGAATTCTATCTTGCTTGCTTCAAGGTCTCACATAACGACACATATCTTATGCATCTCTTTCCTCACAGTCTTGGAGTTCAGGCTATAGAATGGTTCTCACACTTACCCACGGGTATCAAGTCTTTTAATGAGCTAGCAGAGAAATTTGCCACCCATTTTTCCTACAACACAGAGCATGAGATTTCCATGACCGATCTATGCAACAATAAATAGAAAAATGGTGAAACTTTCATTTCTTTCCTTCAATGATGGAGACAAATGGCTAGCAAATTCCCTTTCAAGATTCCTGAGAAACAACTTGTTAGCATATTTGTGCAGAACCTCAACGAAGAGTTAGGTTTTCACTTGCAAATTCTTAGTGCTACAACCTTCAATGAAATCACATACAAGGGAATTAATATCGAAAAGGCCCTCATTGCTAAGGGTGTGGTCAAAATCTTCAAAGAAACTAAAGACAATGCTCCTCAACATGAAACAAACGATAAACCCAAATATTGGAACAAAAACAAAAACGTGGTCAATGATGGGGTGGTCGATTCTAAACATGTCCAAACTTTGTAAATGCCGCTGCAGCTTTCCAAACTAAGTCAAGCTCCACCTCAACAACAGAAACAATAAAAACAACCTTATCAAAACCAACAACAGCGACAAAAAGAGTGACCTCAACAAGATTACCCTCCGCGGCATCAATTCACTCCCTTGGGAGAACCCATAGAATCAGTCTTACAAAAGCTTTTACACAAAGGCCTCATCACCTTACCCGATGCTCCCCCATATGGCGAACTAGTTTACAAAACTGCACGATATAGAGAAAATGAATATTATGAATTCCATTGGAGCAAAGGGCACAAAACCGCATCATGCATGAAACTCAAGCACCCAATAAAAAATCTCATCAAAGGCAATCAAATATCTCTAGAAGATGATCCACCAACTCAGCACACGAACAAAGACCTCAACATGTACAAGGAACCATTCCCTCACCATGGTCCACCTCCTCCTCAGGATAAAGGTAAAGGTATCAATCATGCTTCCACTTCCTTTGACTCCATTGTGGGTCATTTTGAAGAGAGTCGAGTGTCTACCATCACAATCAAAGGCAGCTCTATGGATTGCGTTGTTACAACTCGTCATGGTCATGTCACCATTCATGGTCCTACACCTAGTCTCCCAACTCAATCTGATTATAATCTTGTCGAACATCTAGGGAAAACGCCCGCACAGATCTCTATCTTGGACCTTCTATAGTCATCACCTGCACATAAAGTGGTGCTAGAAAAAGCCCTCCAAGAGTCTTCGGTTCCTAACAACATAGCGGTCGCAGATTTCCAATCTATAGTAGGTAACATTTCTTCACCCTACAGTGTGGTCTTCTATGATAAAGACCTCCCTTCCCATGATTCATGTCACAATGATGCTTTTCATATTGAAGTCCTCATCCATAAGCGCAAAATCAAACATATACTCATAGATGGTGGTGCTGGTCTCAACATCTATTCTTTAAAGTTACTTAAGTAATTGAGATACTCTAAGGATCATGTTAACATTGATCAAAGTATTACAATCAAGGGATATGATGATGCTGAACGCCACTTAGAAGGTGGTATCCACTTGCCTATACAACTGGGCCCTGTCATGCTTGAAACCAGGTGCCAAGTCCTTGACATTGAGCTGCCTTACAACATTATCCTAGGCCACCCATGGATCCATGCAATGAAAGCTATTCCTTCAATGTACCATTAGTCCCTAAAGTTCCCATTCAATGGTACCGAGATCACTATCCCAGGAGACCCCAATCATTTTGAATTTTGCCTTGTCTTGTAAGGCAGTTATAAGAATTGCAACCAAGTGCCTAAAAATGAAAAAGCCCTTGAATCCCCACTATATGTTGATCCTGAAACTCTGACACAAGCCTCTACAAGTGAACCTAATCCTCTTCCTGAAATCAAAGCTCACATCTGTGATATAGGCTTTGGAACTTATGATATCTCAAAATCTTGTTGTGTAGGGCAGAGGCCTTTATCCCCTAAATCTTATGGCCAACCGCCCATTGCCAAAGTAACTAAAAAATCAGCTATTCCTCCCCCAACATTTCTAACCCAATTCCAATAGGGACAATTATTGGAAGAGGAAACTATTGAGGACTTTTCTTCTTGGCTCTATAAAGAGAAAGAACCAGTCACAATACAAGTCAAGCAATATGGCAATGGCTTAAAGATAGTCAAAAACATTGGCTATAAAGGCAAAGGTGGCTTTGGAAAATAGAATCAAGGAACAATGGAACCCATTATTGTGACAAAGAAACTAGACAAGAAGGGTTTAGGATTTGGTAAGAAGGTACCACACGCCTTGGACATCGAGGGTATCCTTGACAAGGTGGCTGAAACTTCCCTCGCAGATTCAACGTCTAATGAGGATATCATCGATGACTCTTCCCTCCATATGACTAACCTATTCAGTGAATCCTCCATCTTTATGCTATCATCTGTATCCTTAATCTCCACCACAAACACCCAGAATGTAACACTTGTCTACCTTGAACTTATCGATTGGGACCAACAAGGGTTCCCCGTTATAGATGTATTTTAGAATGATGAAGCTCTAGCTGAGTTCATGGGACTCCAGGATGGTATCCCTCTGGGCGATCATAAAGCAGGTTTTGTAATGGAACTAGAGCCAACAACTTATTTTTGTGAGAATGCCAAATCCTCCAGTCGCAAAAGTAAAAATAAAGAAAGATCTCTAGGTGAAAACCACACTGTGGCACCTCCCGATCACAAAATAGTAAAAACAAAGGATGTATCCAAAGGTGAAAACCCAACTGTGGAACCTGAGGATGGAGGATTTCACCTTCCCCTACCATCTAAGTATCAAGAGAAGTCAGCTCTCCTAGTGGAAGATTCTATAGAGATAAACCTTGGCACAGAGCAAAATCCAAAGACCACATTCCTGGCAGCATCATTATTAGAAACAGAGCACAAGAATATTAACAAATTCTTCTTACAGAGAACCATCAACTTTGTGTGGACCTATGCTTATATGCTAGGGTTAAACCCTAAGCTAGTCGTTCACTATCTCACAGTTGATCCAAAAGTTAAACCAGTCAAGCAAAAGTTGAGGAAGATGCACCCACATATAGCTCTCTTGGTAAAAGTGGAAATACATAAGTTGTTAGATGCAAAGTTCATCCAACCTATTGATTATTCAGACTGGGTATCAAACATTGTACCTATGTCTAAACCCAATGGGCGCATCCACATGTGCAATGATTTTAGAGATCTTAATAAAGCATGTCCCAAAGATGACTTTCCATTACCAAACATTGATATTATAGTAGACTTGACAACAGGTCACAAAATGCTTTCTCTCATGGACAGATTCTCAGGCTACAATCAGATAAGGATAGCAGAAGAAGATCAACATAAAGCAACCTTTACTTGTTCTTGGGGTAACTATTGTTGGTGTGTCATGCTGTTTGGTCTAAAGAATGCAAGGGCAACTTATCAAAGAGCAATGATAGTGATATTCCATGATCTCTCTCATCATATCATGGAGGACTATGTTGATGAAATACTAGCTAAATCTTCTAGGGCAGATCACATACAAGTTCTAGAACAGATCTTTGATAGGCTCAAGAGATACCAAGTAAGACTCAATCCAAAGAAGTGTGTCTTCAGCGTAACATCAGGGAAGCTATTGGGATACATTGTATCTCGCAGAGGCATTGAAGTAGACCCCACAAAAGTAAAAGCTATAGTGGAGATGCCTCCACCAAAGAACCTCAAAGCATTAAGGATCCTTTAGGGAAGGTTGCAGTCTATTAGGCATTTCATCTCATAGCTAGTAGATAAATGGCAACCATTTCAACACTTACTCTGAAAGGATGTCTCATTCTGATGGGATGATAAGTGTCAAGCAACATTTGATCATCTCAAAGAGTATCTGGCTACACTGCCTGTCTTAGTACCACCAGTTGCTGATAAACCTTTGATATTATACATCTCTACTACAACTTCGGCCCTAGGGGCCCTTCTAACACAAAATGATGAATCAGGAAAAGAGCATGCAATTTATTATATCAATAGAACCTTGGTGGGATATGAACTCAATTATTCACTGATGGAAAGAGCTTGTTTAGTAGTAGTGTTTGCTTCCCAAAAGTTGCGGCATTACATGTTGAACCAACACACAAATCTTATAGCCAAAATTGATGCATTGAAGTATCTACTAGCAAAAGCAACTCTTACAGGCAGACTAGCTAAATGGGTCATGATCCTTAGTGAGTTCGACATTGAGTATCTGGATCATAAAGCAATCAAAGGACAAGCTCTAGCAGATCAACTAGCAGAAGCACCCATGACAGATACACACCCTATGGTAGTAGACTTTCCGGATGAGAATCTATTCACTCTTTCCAACTCAATAATGTGGAAGTTGTACTTTGATGGTTCCTACACACAGCATGGATCAGGGGCCGGCATCTTGTTTATCACACCTCAAAATGACTATATTCCAAAGTCATATCGGCTTGCATTCCCTTGCACCAACAACATTGCCGAGTATGAAGCACTCCTCATAGGTCTTAATATAGCAATTCAATGGGACATCACAGAACTACATGTATATGGAGACTCACAGCTAGTCATTCGCCAAGTCACAGATGAGTACCAAACAAAAGATGAAAAGTTGGTCCCCTACAAGCAACTAGTGGATGCCTACAAACTGCATTTCTCTAGCATCACATTTGAGCAAATTCCAAGAGAGCATAACAAGACTACGGATTCTATGGCTTCTGTAGGGTCACTGATTGACATGCCAGCTAATACACAAAAATGTGAATTCTTGATCGAGCAATTGTTGATACCAGTTGTCAATGTTCCCATTACTGAAATCATCTACGAACTTGTTGGTCCCAATTCCCCATGGTACGAAGATATCTATGAATACCTTAAACACAATACCTTCCCCTTGACCTATCATCCACCCAACGCAAAACCTTAATCTGATGATCCTCCCGTTACATCATTCTGGGTGATACACTATACCACCGGAGTCTTGATGGTATCCTCTTACGATGTTTTAACGCGGAAGAAGCCAAAGCTACCTTACGAGACATACATGAAGGTGTCTGTGGCACACATTCTACCGGTCCTAATCTCACTAAGAAGATACTCCAAACAGGTTATTACTGGCCTTCAATAGAGCATGATGCTTTATAGTTTGCTAAGAAGTGTCTACAATGCTAGCGGCATGGAGATTTGATTCACGCACCAGCTCATGAATTACAACCTGTGACAACTCTGTGGCCTTTTTCTCAATGGGGTCTCAACCTTGTAGGACAAATCCACCTATCCTCATCCAATGGCCATAAGTTCATCATTACCGCCACTAAGTATTTTACGAAGTGGGTTGAAGCCATTCCCATGACCTATATCATCGGTAAGCAAATAGCCAAGTTTATCCTAAACTACCTCATATGTTGGTATGGTATTCCCCAAGCCATTATCATTGATAATGGGAGACCATTTAAGAAGCAAGATGTCCGTACCTTATGTGCACAATACAATATCCAACATCGCTTTTCAACTTCCTACTATCCACAGAGTAATGGCCAAGCAGAGGCTTCTAATAAGACCATTCTCAAGATCCTCAAGAAAATAGTCAATGAAGCTGGTCGTGATTGGCACTTGCAACTCAATCCTGCCCTATGGGCCTACCGCACTAGTATCATAACACCAACTGGTGCCATACCCTTGGTCTATGGCTCTAAAGCCATCCTACCTATAGAGGTCGAGATCCCATCCCTCAAAGTATCCATGCAGGACCTGATCAACGGAGAAGAGTATCACACTTCCAGATTAGCTGAGCTCGAACTAATAGATGAGAGGCACCTTGCAGCGCTTAATCATCTCAATGTCTATCAAAACCGCCTCCAGCATAATTACAACAAAAAGATCAAAGAAAGACGGTTTCAAGTTGGTGATCTTGTACTTAAAGAGAATCAGAGAAATCAAGCAGATCAAGAAAAGAAGGGCAAGTTTAAGCCGGTTAGGTCCCTTTATTGTCACAGCAGCATATGGATCAGGAGCTTATACTTTAGCTACACCTGATGGCATTCCTCTAGATGAGCCACTTAACAGTGTCCATCTCAAGAAGTTCTATGCCTGATCCTCAGAGTATTCCCAAAAAAAAAAATCCAAAAAAATCCGTCCTCTAGTGAAAACCTAGCAAACAGGCACCTTGGATAAGTACCATAGTGAAAACCTGGCAAATAGGTGCTATGTGTAGAGTCAGCACCCATCCCCTATCGAGTCTTGTTCATTTCTTGTTGTCACAACACACTTCATTCGTCCATCCATAATAAAGACCATTGACCTTGTTTGCATTTCCATCTCCCTATCTAGTATAGCTTGGAAATTTGTCAATGTCCATCATCGTCATCCCGTACCTTGATCTGTGTCAGCAGTTATTGTTGATAACTGAGAGGGGGGGGGGTGAATCAGTTATCCTAATTATTTCCCTTATTGAACTTTCCTTTTAATTGAAGCAGCATAAAATCAAACACAAAACATTAACCATGAAATAAAAAAACACATGACACAGTATTTTTGACGTGGAAACCCTGTTAAGGGAGAAAACCACGGGGTGATTAACCCAAGAATTATTCTCTGTTAGAAGAATAGGAAATTACAAAAATGGCACTTGCCAATTAGGGCTCACTGCCCGAGCACACTGCTCACAAGAGGCTCACTGCCTACAAGAAGACACACTGTCTTACAAAGTGATAAGAATCACAGTCTTGAACTGATTGGAAGCATCTGCATATGCTGGAGTTCAGTTCCGGTTAGGTTCAGTATACTGATCTGCTGCACTTCATCTTTCCTCTGTTCTTTAGTCTGCTGTCCTTTCACATACCGGATCTTTCTTGCTACTTCTGCTCTATTCTGGACTTGTTCGCATATACTCTCACATTCTTCACACACTTTACAACTAAATCCATCCTCTATATATATCCGCACAAGTAATTTCATCACCTTTCTAGTCGGCATCCGGAACAGTCTATTTTCTTACAAACTTAGTTCTGTCGGCTGAATCCTTGCTCACCAAGCAATGCAGATCAAGCATATACTTGTAGATATCATCAATTATGTCGGCCAAACATGATTCATGCCTCCGCAACCTTTATCATCATCTGTAACACATCCGGAAAGTAGTCTGATACTCTATCAGTCAGTTCTTCCTCTGTTTTCACTGTCTCTCAGGAATCCGGTACTCAACTATTCATATCTTTTTCTTTGTCCATCTCCGGAGGCTAAATCCTTGGAATATACTACTCAAGATAGTCCTCTTGACTTCCCCAGATCCGCACTGTGCCAAGACACTTCCTCTGAGAGATCCGGACCAATCTGTCGGACCTTGCCACATGCTCTGTTCTTGTTCACCGGACCACAACAATCTTCAATCTGACTTCCGGTAGAGATATATCATGACTTGTGGATATGTGGAATGACCTTTGTTGCCATCAATGACAACAACCATGAATCCATATAGTGTCTCTTGCCAACAATCTCCCCCTTTGGCATTGATGGCAACACTTAGTGAAAAATGACTAAGTGTTTACACTATGCTCCCCCTTTGCTGATACTCTGTCTTTATATACAATTTCCGGAACTCCCCCTGAGTTGGATTCCTCATTTTTCACTGCTCCTCACTCCCCCTTTGACATCAATGGCAAAGGGTAGGGTCCGCACACCAAAATTTTCAAAAATTTTCTATATATAGCCGCATATTTACATACTCACATATACTGCAGAATGTTTGCAAAGGATGTCTGCAGTTGAACCATTTCAGTAGCCCAACTTAGCTTCATTCTGTCCAAGATTGAAATGTGACCACTCAACAAAAATGCAAAAGCTTCTGCCCGCCTGAGATCTGTCGGATCTTTTGTATGGGCAGTGGTCTGGGCATCACTGATGGCCTCATGCATAGTTTCCAACTTAGGGACTATAATCCTTCTAAGTTCTCCCATCCGGATGGTAATGTTCTTCCTCTCCTTCTCAAGATTCTTTATTTCATTCAAGACTGCAATAGTCTGACATTCTTGATTTATTATAGAGGAAGAGAGAGGATCAAAACTTTGAGATAAGCTTTGAAGCTTGTCCTGTTCCTCTTTTATTTTCTTGTCAATTGCTGCTGTTGCCTTTGACCAAGATATACAAAATTTGTAGATGTCACCGCCATCCTTAAGAGCATTTTCTAAGCTCTTTATTCCAATGCTTACAATCTTCCTATCTTTAGAGATTAATTCTAATATTTCAGAAAATCTCTTATCCAAAAATTCCTTCCGGACCTTTTCTTCAGCTGATTTTTCTAGAGAATTAAAATGTGTATCAATACTGCTGACTAAGGTTTTTAGATTACCGGAAGTGGAGGCTGTCGGATCTATTTGGATTGATGGCATGATCTTTACAAGTACTCCGGAAGCAGCCTCTATCAACTCACAGTCTTCCATATGAGACTTCAGGAGCTTTTCATTTGCCTTGGCATTTGCAAATGAAGCTATCTTCATTGTTTGTACCGGAGAGAGAGAGTCAAAATCAAATGGACCTTTTAGAAGCTCCGGTTCATCAATCTCTAGAGTTTCTTTGCTCAAAAATTGTTGAACAGTTTGTGCAGTGTCTCTTGCCGGAGACAGATGTTTCTTTTCTTCTGCAGTCTTAGAACTGTCAACCTCTTTGTCTGTCACCACTGCTTCCTTCTCCTGCAATTGCTCTTCTTCTTTGGATCCGGAGACTGTAGGGGAAACCGGAGGAGAGATGCTTGCTTGTTCATGGGCCACTTCTTCTGGAGCAGAGGGTCCCAAGTCCTCACTTGTCTGTTCAGGGCTCACTTCTTCCGGAACAGAAGATTCCAAATCAGCAGCTGTTTCTGCACCTAAGTCCTCTACAACAGGAAGATTGAACCTTTTGAAGGCCTTCCGGAGGATCTCTTCTGTCTCTTGTGCCACTTTGTCAGTCTCACCAAGCATGAGCTGATTCATCCTGGCTTTACTTCTGAACTCATCTTTGCAGTCCTTGAAGATCATGTTCATTGTCTTGGGATCAATTTGAGGATATAGCTGAATAGCTATCTGCTCCCGGATCTCAAAATCTTTAGCATGAGCATTATTTTTCCTCACTTCCATTTCCTTTTCTAGGCTTTTAGGAATAAGAGATATTATTTCAATGAAAGCCTTATTATATATGTTAAGATATTTCACTGTGGCCTCCTGCAGAGTCTTTTGGTCTGCCTCACTGAAGTCATCATAGGATTCAGTCATTGGTTGAAGGTTTCCATCCACCGTGACCGACTTGATTATGCTCTCTAGTGACAGAGTGGGCTTTTCAACAGTTACCTCTGCCATTTCATCCTTGTCTTGGCCTGTGGAGGGCTTACCGGATCCTTTCTTCTTCTGTTTCTTTACTTCTCTTACTTCCTCATCTGATTCTGTTTCCTCTTCATCCTTTTGGCTTTCATAAGCCCTTGATGCTTTTGTCTTGGATCTTTTACCGGATGCCTGGACTTCCGGTTTTGAGCTTTTGGTTGTGGAAGGTGCAGATCTCTTTGATGATCTGGTCCGGGTGGGGGTTTCAACCGGAGCACTTTCTTTGCTTTTCTCTTCTTCCTCAGCCTTTCTCCTCTTTTCCCGGCTGGCATCAAGTGCCTCTTTTGAGATGCCCAGGCCTTGAGCAATGTGCTCTACTTCTTTTCTCACTTTTCTCTTAATCTCAGGTTCCCTGAGTTCTACATGTAATTTCACACTCAGCTCCTCAAAGGTTCCAAACCTTTCTGCCTTAGGATCTTTGGGCTGACTTAGCATGTGTTGAACATGCAGCTCTACTATCTGTTCATCAACTTCATACCCCATGGGCATGATCCAGACAGTCCTTGGCTCCACTGCCTCCATTAGGCACTGATCAGTGTCAACCATAAAGCATACTGAGTCCTTGTATTTCTCAATGAGAGACTGGGGAATTCTCTCTCTTGCTTGCATCATGCTCTGAAAGTTTTTGAAGTATCCCCATAGAGCTGTGTTTCTCGCTTTTGCATCCCCAAGTCCATGCAAATAGTCTCTTATCTGGACTGCAACAGGTTTGTCATTCTGCCATACCCATCCGCTTGTTCCGGGTAGCTCATTCATGAAGTAAAAGAATAGACATACAATGAGAGTACCATACTTAAAGGAGTTCTTCTTGTCTTTCTTGATTTTCTGTACATTTTCCATTAATTGGCTTAGTAGTAGTTCACAAAGATCATAATCTGCATTCTTTCTTAGCATTTCATATGCTGTGTATATTGCAGTCCCGGATACAGAATTCTCCCTGCTGGAGTGATAGATCTTGTATCCTATTATCATTGATGCATATTTGATATCCGGATCCGAAATATCTTCAATGGTCATTGCCCTCTTATCATATTTTGATCCGGTGGCCTCAGTTACAACGTTGTTCTTGACAGATTTGAGGATAGGTACCCCCCCGGAAGAGTATAGACCAGTTACTGCTCTAATTGCTTCTTTTGTGATCTTACAGGGTCTATCTAGCCAAAGGAAGTTGTCATGCATCCTGCTCAGTACATACCGGACCCATTCATCTTCTTCAAAGCTAGGGAAATGAATGAATTGCTCAAATTGTTTCTTCTGGATACCCTTATACTCTGGTTTGAGCTCAAAAGCATTATCTATCAGTTGCTTGTGATAGAGGTCTCTTAATTTGAATTCCCCAAATTCCTCAATGTTTGCGTGTATGTAAACCCTAATATCTTCAGTATGTAAGACTCCGTGGGGAACACTAGAGAAGGCTCCTAGTGGATCTACCTCCAATGATTTGTAGGGATGTTTCTTGAATGAGGGGCGAGGTCTATCAGAGATCTTAACTATGTTTGGAGTAGCCATTCTTCAAAGATTTGCAGTGAGGCAATGAAAAATGAAGAATACCTTATGCGCTTTCGGTTTGCACGGAGTGTTTGGATTGATTTCTTTATTCAATAGCTTTGGCAGGAGATCCTTGGTGTGCTTGATGAACCTTGTTGCAGAGCTCCACTATTCGCTTCTTCTCAAGTGTAGAATGAGTAGATAACTTTTGAGAAATCTTTATATTGCTCCGCAAACCCTAATATCTGTCTGCAATAAATGCTTCACCTGCATTATTCCGGTTTACCATGTCTGGACAGCTTGGAGTATCCCGGATCAGTCCTGATCACTGAATATCATCCGGATCTTTAAATCATGAATAAATCTAGGTAACATATTACAAGAACATCCCAAACACTCTGTTCAATCCGCAAGACAAGATCGTGCACTTCCGGATCTCTCTGGACCTTTTTGTAATCCTTTATCATACCGGAGCACCTCCCTGAACAGGTCTGACTTAATCGAACACAGCTTCTTCATAACTCCATGCGGACCTCTGAAAACTTGACTGAAGCATCTCAGGACTTATATCTACAAACCCTTTAATCCGCATCTTGTGCCACATCCGGCACAACTTGTTTGGCTGGGGGAACAGAATCTTCTTTGAGTCTCCCCCTGAGCCTGAGCTCACTTTTTAATTTCCGGAAGAAATATCAGCACCAGAATCTGGTGCGGATCCAACCTCTACATTCTCTGAGCTTTTCTTCACCCAAATCTTGCTCATCTGATTCCTAACTTCATCCGCATTCATCTTTTGTTTGCCCTTGTCTTGATTCTGATTATACACCGGACCTCTTTTGTCCTGATTCTTGTTTCTGCAGACTTTAGCATTATGACCGGACCTATTGCAGATTTGGCAAATAACATTTCTTTGCATATTTAACTGATATCCCCTTGATCTGCATTGATTAGCCATATGACCTATTCTATTGCATGTAAAGCATCTACCTTTGAATGATTTGTTTACTTGCATAATTCTGCATTCATGGGATTTGTGTCCATACCTTTTGCAGTTGAAGCACTGTCCGGAGAAGGATGAATTAATCTGATTCATTCTCATTCTGCACTGATTAGCTTTGTGACCAAAGTGGTTGCAGCTGTGGCAGTATCCATTGAAGGATGGATATCTTTGAGCATTTGGCTGTCTTACCGGAGGTCTTCTAGGCCTGCTCCTTGGATTTTCTGATCCAAGATTCTTCTGACCGGATCCGGAGCTTTCTCCTTTCTCATATCCCAAGCCATACTTGTCATCTATCCTCTTTTGACTTCCAAGAAGAACTTCAAGTTGAGCAGAACTTATCTTGAATTTCTCTTTATATTCATTTGCTGTTTGAAGGTCTCTTTTGAGAGAGGCAATTTGATCCTCAAGTTTTCCTTCATTATCTTTGGAATCTTCAAGATCAGATTCAAGGTGTCTGATAATCCTGTCCATCTGGTGGCATTCTTCTGATTTTTCTTTAAGAGATTGTCTTAGATTGTCTTCAGCCTTTCTTTTTTCTTCAATCTCTTGAGTAAACTTTATAGTTCCTGATTCCATTTCATGTCTTAACATAATGACTTCTTTTGATAACTTTTCACATAACTTGGTTTGCTCAGTCAATTCCTCACTTGTATTGCTTTCTTCACTTTGTCTTGCCAACTGTTGAAGCAGCTCCTTTCTCTTTTTCATAGAGAGACTTAATTTGTCTTTTAATTCTCTCATGAATTCATCAGCCTGTTTGAGTCTTTCCTTTAATTCACTGACTTCAGAATTTGACTGTTCAAGATCCTCAAGGGCAGTCTTGAGTTGCTCCCTTAAAGCATATGCATCCATTTGAAATCCCAGATCTTCCTCAAGCTGTTAGGCTCTATTAGGAGGAACTTAGCTCTGATACCAATTGTTGATAACTGAGAGGGGGGGGGTGAATCAGTTATCCTAATTATTTCCCTTATTGAACTTTCCTTTTAATTGAAGCAGCATAAAATCAAACACAAAACATTAACCATGAAATAAAAAAACACATGACACAGTATTTTTGACGTGGAAACCCTGTTAAGGGAGAAAACCACGGGGTGATTAACCCAAGAATTATTCTCTGTTAGAAGAATAGGAAATTACAAAAATGGCACTTGCCAATTAGGGCTCACTGCCCGAGCACACTGCTCACAAGAGGCTCACTGCCTACAAGAAGACACACTGTCTTACAAAGTGATAAGAATCACAGTCTTGAACTGATTGGAAGCATCTGCATATGCTGGAGTTCAGTTCCGGTTAGGTTCAGTATACTGATCTGCTGCACTTCATCTTTCCTCTGTTCTTTAGTCTGCTGTCCTTTCACATACCGGATCTTTCTTGCTACTTCTGCTCTATTCTAGACTTGTTCGCATATACTCTCACATTCTTCACACACTTTACAACTAAATCCATCCTCTATATATATCCGCACAAGTAATTTCATCACCTTTCTAGTCGGCATCCGGAACAGTCTATTTTCTTACAAACTTAGTTCTGTCGGCTGAATCCTTGCTCACCAAGCAATGCAGATCAAGCATATACTTGTAGATATCATCAATTATGTCGGCCAAACATGATTCATGCCTCCGCAACCTTTATCATCATCTGTAACACATCCGGAAAGTAGTCTGATACTCTATCAGTCAGTTCTTCCTCTGTTTTCACTGTCTCTCAGGAATCCGGTACTCAACTATTCATATCTTTTTCTTTGTCCATCTCCGGAGGCTAAATCCTTGGAATATACTACTCAAGATAGTCCTCTTGACTTCCCCAGATCCGCACTGTGCCAAGACACTTCCTCTGAGAGATCCGGACCAATCTGTCGGACCTTGCCACATGCTCTGTTCTTGTTCACCGGACCACAACAATCTTCAATCTGACTTCCGGTAGAGATATATCATGACTTGTGGATATGTGGAATGACCTTTGTTGCCATCAATGACAACAACCATGAATCCATATAGTGTCTCTTGCCAACAGTTATCACTGTCTTGTCCTAGGTCAAGCTTTCTATGTCTTCTTCGGCAGTCACGTATCCAAATTCCTCTACCTGAATGGGGGCAACTCTTTCCTTAACCTAGGTCTAGGAGTGGGTCCTTGTTCATGGTTCGCAAAACACTTCAATCTTTCTCCTTTCCGCAAATAGCATCCTTTAATGGACACATTGCTCCTATGATAGGGCTGTTATCTTCTCAACACTTTTTCTACATCATCACAACCACTAGAACTACATATTATCTTTTCTCAATGTTAAGGTACCTTGATCCCATGGATATGGGTATGTAGGCAGTCTGGAATACGAAGGAAGTTTCCAGTACTCAGGTACATAAGATCCCCTCCTCACCGCGTTTCCTACATCATCACATCAACTACAACTACATATTTATCATTTTCATCTTTCATCGTAATGTGCCTTGATCCCGTGGATATAGGGTATGTAGACAGTTTAGAATACGAAGGATGTATCCAGTACTCAGGCACACACGATTCATCATTCTCCACCCGTTTCAACGCATTAACACTATCATCCTTCTAGTCTTCCATTTATCAAAGTCCATTCACCTCAACTTGACTAACTCAAGCAACAAGCACCCGCATCCTTTCAAAGCAAAAGTCCTTAACAAACCTGAAGCAAAGTAGCTTACTTCTAGAGTCATCTACTATCCTACGTATCGATTGCCAACATCAGCTAATTCCAACTTAACCTAAGCACTAGATCAACAAGCTTGTCTTTTGCAAAGTGTTCCATTGTCGAGACCAACACACGCATCTCCTGCAACATGTAGAAGTTCCTGCAGCAAGACATTGTCTTTTTAGGTAGATGGCCCCCTTTAACTAACACAGATTTCCTACAATAAGGCTGTTATCTTTCCTATCCAATCTATCCTGAGCAACCTCTTTGGCAAGATAATATGTTGGCTGTATGTTTACTTTGTAATTCAGTCAATTTACTTTATGGTTTATCTTTTGTTCCTTTTCCCTTACCTATTCACGACTACCTTGATTTATCTATAATCTTGGTATGTTCCAATTCCGTACGGATTGGGGGCATAGTCATTTCTTTTTGTGTCGTGTTTGAGGAATGATCTTTTGTATCTTTCTTAGCATCATATTTATCTTGTGTGTGTTACAACCTAGCATATTACATATTAATAATTCTTCTTACATTTAAATGTATTGAAGTTTATTTTATGTTCAAGACTAGGGCTCATTCACATATTCCAACAAGGTTATATCATGTCTAAGGGATCTAAGTTCAAACCGCTTGCTTGCGGAGTCAACGTCCATGCACTCAGATATCACTGCACTTTGGTCTTTTATACCTTGGTGGCGAACTATCCACGTGCTATATCAAAAATAAGGATTGCTTTTTATATACAATTGCGAAACCAATGCAACAAGCTCATTCATCCATTCCCACAACCCTTATATCATTTTCATTGCAATGATCGATCAACAGTCTCTATCTTCCATCTCCTCATTTTCTTCTCTCTATTGCATATCTGCAAAACCCACATGTTAGATATCACTAGTCGTAGCATCTATATCATCATACACCTATAAGCATCATGACATCTAGAAGCATCATATAAGCAATATATGTCATCACATAAATCTATAATCATACATACATATCATCACATCCATGACATCAAGAAGTGCATCTATACAGGCATGAACATCAATGAGCAGAATAGATCATCATATATCTCATGTGAAGGTCATCATAATACAAAATGTATGTGTCTACATCAATAGTCCATATATACATCAATATAGTACATCAAGGCTATCAAGGGCCCACAATATATACATCAAGATGCATGTAGGCATCAGTCCAAAATGATGCAATATACAAATATACATGCTCTAGTGGGTAGAGCTGCCCTCCTGCTGTGGCCCCTGTCCTCCACCTGTGCTCGGTGCAGGTCCCCCGGCTGGTCCTCCTCCCCTTGGTGGCACCCCTAGTCCTCTAACTGAGGACAATGACTGCCCTGTCCTATGAGACCCAGATGCTTTGGACCTGCTCCTATCTCTGTAGCTTGGCTCTCGCTACGTCGTTGGCACCACACCTGCATATAGACCCCTCTAATACTCTGCCTCTCTGCCTGCTGATACTAGCTCTCCCTACACCCAGACGAGCTCACTGTATAAGGTCCTCTGATTGGCACCCAGTGCATGGCGTGCCTCATCTCTCTCCTACCCCACTCTATGTAGTGTGGCCTCTGCTGTCATCCATAGTTGTACCTCTACATCTCTCTCCCTCGTCACCTAGGCTAGCTGCCCGTCATCCACTGTTGGTGCGGCCGGTGCTTGTACCTGTACCTATACCTGTGCCTGTGCCTGGATATGTAACTGCGCCTGTACATGTGCTAGGTCTTTCTGTCCTATTGCTACTACTTGTGTCTGGACTTATACTAAGGCCTCGACCTGTCTCACCTTGGCCCTTGCTGCATCCCTGTCTCTCCTCAACTGTACCATCTGGAGCTCTAAACGTGTCCTTTGGGCTATCTCCTCTTGTAGCAGCCGCTCGGCCTACTGTAAATCGGTCTCCATGACCAAATCCCCCTCCTCAGCCATCTCCACATCTGCCTGCTGGCCACTGGCCTCTCCAATTGCCTGTTGTCTCACCTCTCTAGCCTATTGCCTCATCCTAGCTTTTGCACCTGGGACTAGTACCTCCCCCACTGCCCCTGCCACACTTGGTGTAGTCAACCGCACTAGCTTGTGTGTCTGCCAGTACCTATCATACTCTGGCAGTGTCCCCGCTGCCAATCCTGTATCCCAATCCCATCTCACGGGGATAAGTCCTCATACCTCTACCAAGGCTGTAGCTACTGGAATCTCTACATCCCAGTCCCCAACCTCTCGTAGTGTCCTGGCATGTGTCACCTCTCCAACTGGTAACCCCTATTGTAGTCCAAACTGTCTAAGTACCTGCTCTGGCAGGTATCTCTCAATAGTGTCTATCCGTCTCCCAAAGAGGTAGCGATCCTGGCAGCAGTACATAAGCTGCTCATGCTCATCCTCCCACTCCTTGAAAAGTAACCATGGCCTCCAAACAAATAGATCCATCTCATCAATCTATCGCCCCAATGGCTAACAGATGACAGCCTCCTGTGTGTGATCACTCCCTCATATAGGAATGTGTAAGGCTCTCCCCTCTCCCGACGGTGCTATGTCATGGGTCTGA
Organism: Cunninghamia lanceolata; assembly: GCA_027924645.1. NCBI lineage: Eukaryota > Viridiplantae > Streptophyta > Pinopsida > Cupressales > Cupressaceae > Cunninghamia > Cunninghamia lanceolata. Next base: position 3,832,848 of record BSBN01000395.1, on the reverse strand, counting down.
TCATGGGGATATGCTCCCACACCCACACCTGTAGCAAAGTCACCCTTGTTGAGAGGCTGCGACCGCTCTTGTAAACACAATCATGCATATCATGATACAACTATCCAAGCACACAAGGCCCCCATGCGTACTGTGTCCCATGTGTAAAAATCCCTGATAGCACCATGCCACATCCAACAGATAGTCCTCTGGATCACCTATCTGGGCATAGGAAGCTGTCAATCAGTGATGCAACTATCCATCTGATCCAGTCACAGAGTCGTGGGACGTCTGTCCATCGAATCTCACCATCGTCTATCCTCAGGTCATCCATGTAGAATACCTCTACCAAGCCTACCTCACCCCGTGCCGGGTCAAAGTCCACTCTCTCTCCATCTATCTAAATCTTGAGGATGCGATACACATCCTCCAACGTCACTATCGCCTCCCCTGTCGGAAAGTGAAATAAGCATGTCTCACTGTGAAACCTCTCTACCACTGCTATCACTAGGGCGTGATTCACCCTATTGTGTGTCAAGTGTGCCACGTGCCATAACCCCGCGTGCTCTAGGAACATGTCCTCCCACGTCAGTTGTACTACCTCATGGGCTATAGGGTGGTGTTGCTCTCTCAACATGAACGGTGGCATAATCCTCTGCATTCGTGCAACCACTTGTCAGTTCTTTTATACCATCTCACTCAAATCCTACCTACATCTATTCTATGTTGTGCACCCTCAGACCAAACTCTCCCCTTTTGTAAAATAGGGTAGTCAACCCTTTGGTCAAACCTAACTCCCATATTCTTCTAGCCTACAACCAAAAGTGCTTTGTTTCACACAAAGGCGCTGTCCTATTTTACCAAATGTGCATTACTGCTTATGCAGAAGCACTGAACTGTTTGACCCAACCGCGACTTGTTTTGTGCAAATGCGCTACCCTATGCCTCCAACCATGCTGCTCTGTGCTACCAGGGGTGACCTGATTCTTTTTCTCCCCTTCCAACCATGCTAACCTACCCTGCTAGAAGCGCTACACTGCATAACCAGTTGCGCTGCGGGACTCTACCAACCGTGCTGCGGCACGGCAACCTCAAAGCCAATAATGCTGTGTTTTACCAATAGCGCTATACCTTCCTACCAAATGCACTGCGGTGCGTCAAAAGTGCCTAAGACGACTACCAGATGTGCCATTCTAGCCTGCAGCACTTTTGGCTGACCTAAATGACCTCCCTAAACTTAGCCCTAACCCATCCTAAAATGTCAAATTAAAATGAGGTTTTCAAGCACTTACCGATGTTGGAGCTCCTGCTGGCCTCATGTACGTCCACACTCACTCCGCCTGATGCCTGTGTGCTAGAATTGACATCTCTCCTCGCTGTCCACTCCTTCCACTCAACTCTCTCACCCTAAGTTTGGAGGCTCTACTCTCTAAATTTAGAAACTCTTAGGGTGCAAATGAGGAATGTCATCCCCTTAGGACTTATTTATAGTGTCCCTCCCACTTTTTTTCTTCCCAGCCCATTCTGCATTTCCTTCTACCTTCCTGCGCACTCTTCTAGTCGAGCATCAACCCAGTCCTTCTCTCGCTTCCCTGTCTTTTTGCTTGAGGGTGCATATGCTGGGGCATCAAAATTGTATCATTGATGTAGAGCAATCAAGTAAGAACTCATAAACACTGTGACAATACCCATTATCACACATATAAATAGCCTAATACTTAAATAGTCTTTTTAATCCCTCTTCACAAGGTTCAAAAGATACCAAAAGACCTTCTTTATTCTCCATCGGTAAAGCATGCATTATCGCCCACCTTCACAATCTTTATACCAATACGTTTGGTCACCCCGACGAACCTTCAGACCGCATCCATTGGTGTGACTGACATTGTCGGTAGGACCTTAATCTTTTCTCCCGATGACTCCTGTTACTCTAATGCATTCACTTTGCATATTCCTTACTTGACCTTTCATACTTGTCGCTGTGGCATATAACATCAGTAACACATTTTCCTCATCCCTTGATAACACATCTCTGTTCTCCTGCCGATATGCAAAAGACTTCCCATCGATGTGACTAACATCATCGGCCAAACTTTAGCCTCGTCACCTGATCTCACACCTCATGCCGATATACTTCTCCGTCGGCCAGACTAATTCACTCTCTACCCGATGAGACTCAACATAATGCTTGGTCATCGGTGAGACACCATAGCATTGGCAGACTCCATACTTGTTATCCCAACGACATCTCTCTTGCCGATAGACCAAAATACAATATCCTTGGTGAACCAAGATGCATCTTATGCCAATGCCACTTTTCCAAAACTGCAACCATTGTAACCGAACACAACCCACACAGAATTACAAAAAAACCTACATAACAAAAATGAATCTACTCTATACGGAGGTCATTCCACTGGTTTCAAAGAAACCCACCAGTGGAATGAATCCAAACGATGTCTTCTACGGATTTACACCAGAAATAGAACTTTTATTCCTTCACAGAGTTAATTTACAATCTTCTCTCTTACTGTTTTTCTCTCATACAGATGCACTATTTAAAGACTCTCATAGATCATGTAGGCAGTTACAAGACGGAAGGTGAACCACCTATAACCATCTCTGCCTTACGGTTACAACTTCTTTCTTGTTCAGTTACAATCTCTTACAACACGTATACAGATTTAGTTTTATGCCTTACTTGGCAACGTATAACTCAATATGGCGTGAAGGCCTTACAGTAGGACACTTGGACATAATAGAAAATGTATAGAATCCTCAGATTCTCAATGTCTTCAAGGTGCTTCTACACCATACTCCCCAGCATGAAGAAAACTCTTGGCCCAAGAGTTAGGTGGTCTGCTTCGAACAACTTTTGCCTCTTTATGACTGCAACTCTGACTTGATGCCTCCTTTGCTTCCTCTTTACCTTCCAACTGTGACTCCTATTAATGGAGTTTGACTGGCTACCTCCAAGGTGCATCTCTATCATCAGAAGTCCACTCTTCCCTACTACAACAACACTCTTGTCCCTCACCTGGGAGTCCTCTCTTGCCTCTCTCCCCAAGACTTTTGGCGACAACCAATGGACCATTTCCTTTGGCCCTCTTGATAGACCTTCCTGTCTGCCTACAGCAGTGAGTGAACTTGCACCTGCAACCATAAAAACTTCATAACAGAATCAGATAGAAAAAACCAATGCTCATCTTGAACTCCTGGTGTAGATTGCCTCCTTCAGCGCTCTATCTACACGCTCAGAATATTCTGAGCTCTGATACCAATTTGATGCGGAGCAATCAAGTAGGAACTCATAAACACTGTGACAATACCCATTATCACACATATAAACAGCCTAATACTCAAATAGTCTTTTTAATCCCTCTTCACAAGGTTCAAAAGATACCAAAGGACCTTCTTTATTCTCCATCGGCAAAGCATGCATTATCGGCCACCTTCACAATCTTTATATCGATACCTTTGGTCACCCCGACGAACCTTCGGACCACATCCATCAGTGTGACAACATTGTCGGCAGGACATTAATCTTTTCTCCCAATGACTCCCGTTACTCTGATGCATTCACTTTGCATATTCCTTACCTGACCTTTCATACTTGTCACTGTGGCATATAACATTGGTAACACATTTTCCTCATCCCTCAATAACACATCTCCGTTCTCTTGCCGATATGCAAAAGACTTCCCATCGATGAGACTCCTTCCATCGGCAACTCCTTCCATTCTCTTGCCGATACCTTCGGTCATTCTGATGAGTCTTCAATCTCTATCATCGACGTGACTAACATCATTGGCCAAACTTTAGCCTCGTCACTCGATCTCACACCTCATGTCGATATACTACTCTATCAGCCAGACTAATTCACTCTCTACCCGATGAGACTCAACACAACGCTTGGTCATCGGTGAGACACCATAGCATCGGCAGACTCCATACTTGTTATCCCGACGACATCTCTCTTGCCGATAGACCAAAATACAATATCCTCAGTGAACCAAGATGCATCTTATGCCGATGCCACTTTTCCAAAATTGCAACCATTGTAACCAAACACAACCCACACAGAATTACAATAAAGACCTACAAAATAGAAATGAATCTACTCTATACGGAGGGCATTCCACTGGTTTCGAAGAAACCTATAGATTAGAAAAGCAAATGAGGTTAAAACATAAAACCAAATGCAATAAACATAAGATTATACCTCACAATACAAATCTAACCCCATCAAGGGAAGAAGGAACCTTTGCACCCAAACAAGCTCCTAAGACCAAGATGATCCCTAGACAAATGGATTTCAATGTGAAATGCTCATTCAAGTTGTGCAACTCACTATCCAAGCTCAAGAGTGATTTTGGCATTATTACTTTGCATAGACTTGGCTTGTTGAAAATGGCTTGGGAGAGACTCTATTTATAGACTTTTGGAAGGATTCTTGATCCAAGGGTGGAGAATGGAGATGGCATGGAGGGCCTAGATCTAATCTAGGAAGATGGATGGCTATGAATAAAAGTGATTCTTTTATTCATTTTGGGGAAGAGGAAAGTTATGGGGGGAAGATTATTCCCAAATAAAAGATTCATGGGGGGAGATGCAAATGAATTAAAAATTCATTTGGGGGGAAATAGAGGTATAGGCATGGGAAGGATATTTATTTATTGTGATGTGGGATTTTAGGTAGATTTATTCCCATTTATTTATTTGGAGAATGTGGGAGAGTGGGTTAAACTAGGTTTAACCACCCAAATGAGGGATTTAGAGTTAATTAAACATTGATTTTATTTAATTAACCCTAAGACTAGAATAAGTGGGTTAAATTAATTAGTTAACATGATTTTAACTAATTAATTGAATTTAGTGGCAAAAGGGAAAAATGATTTAGTAAATATTACATATTTACTAAATTCATTTGGCTAGGTTTGAAACTATTGAATTAATGAAATTAATTCAATTGTCTGGGATAAATTGATGAGAAATGGGGTAATGAAGGGATAATTAATTAAATAAAATTTAATTAATTGGTTTAGGAGGGAAATTGATATGATTAGGAATATCAGGAGTTAGTTTGGTGGTCGAGACATTTTTAGGTGTCTACATTTGCCCCTCTTTGACGTGGTGTCAGGACCTAGGAGGGAAGTGGCATCAGGTCAAAGAAAAATATGCCTCAGCTGCCAAGAAGGAATAAGGTGGATAGGGGATGCCCCCTCGAGAGGTTGGCAAGAAAATTTTTTCTAGGTGAGCTCTCGAAAGGATGTGACGAGAGTGAAGGTTGGATAGGGGATGGAAAAAGAGGATGACGGGAAGAAAAATGGAGGAAAAAGGTTAGGATCTGCACCCTAGGAGGGAAAAGAAGGATGACATGGCCCACTATATTAGGAAAAGTGGGCCCTAAGAGTGCCACATTGGCACACTTTGACCCTAGAGAAGAAGCAGCGAAGGAGAGATGGCTGACCGCAACCCCCAGTTCCCACGACTTCGACACATTGCCGAGCATTTCTGAGAGTTTGGTCGGGCACCTGGTACTAGACCCGCGGTAGGCCCTAACGCTGACTTTGTAATTTTCTCATTTTTCATGCATGTTTTTAGGGTTTTAGGGGTCGGGATTAAGCGCGTAGTGCCAATGGCAAGGCGGATTGGCGCCATCCGCCCGGGTAGGGTGGGGCAGTTTTTTGTCGCCCTCAGGTGGGTGTTTTAGCGCTATCCTCCAGATTAGCACCATTTTGGCTAGAAATAAATTTTAGGTGTTTTGACACCAAATGGGGGTTAAAGTGACACTATTGTATGCAATAGCGTCATTTTTGGAAGTAGCGCTTTAATTTATTTTAGCACTATCAAAAGAATTGGCACTATTCATCAAATTTGTGCCAAAAGTAGGAATGACGCGATGAATAGAGCGCAATAGCACCAAAATTAGTATTGACGCTATGAATAGCACGCAGTAGTGCTATTATTTGAATTGGCGTAAAGAACTATTAGCAGCGGTGCAATACTCTGGATTAGCGCTATTTGGAAGAAAGTTTAGCGCCATTTTGATTAATGGCACAGGGGTGGTTTGTTTGTATGCCACCTAATGCTGGCATGTTGAGACACTTAGAAGAAGAGAAAGATTGATTTTAGGAGAAGATAGGTTGACATCTAACCCAAATATTGTATATGCAGGATACAGAGCGGTTTATATTGCAGTCGCGGGAGCGATGAGTTCCCGTTGTGATGGCTTTGTTTGATGGTTTTGATGATGCCGCGAAGGCACGGTTGGCAAGCTTGGGGCTTCTAACGGTGTCGTCGATGCCAGTGTTGCGAGCTCATAGAGCTCTGATGATGGCCATGGTGGAGCGTTATCGTACTGAGACTTGCAGTTTCTTATTTTCGATAGGAGAGATCACTATTACACTTGAGGATGTTTATCGCATCCTCAAGCTACCTATGCACGGTTGATGTGTTAGATATGACATGAAGACTGGGCGGAGGGTGCTGGTCAGAGGTTTTGGTGCAGATCGTCTTGTTCTCTCTCATAATGAGAGGGAGATGGATTATGAGGTGACATTGGTTGCGGGTAGAGATCCATTTGCCTTGTTCCTGTGCGCGTTGATAGGAGGTGTGGTGATGCTTGATAGGCGAGGTGGGGGTTTTTTGGTTGGTTGGGGAGGGGTGATAGAGTGAATGCTGACGCATGGGATAGTTTATGCCTGGGGGCCATTGATGCTGGCATAGTTATATCATGAGATGCACACAGTAGCTTATCTGCATGATAAAGCCTTATTTGCTAGTGTGACTTAGCTACATGTATAGACATGGGAGCATATCCCTGTCACTCGGCTGACCTATGGAAACTATCGGTGGTAGTTTGAGGCCTTTGTGTTTCTATACCAAGATGTAGAGTACATATATATAGGCCGGGTGTGACATTGGCGGGGGATGCTAGATGACGTGATTAGTGTGGTTTGGCAAGCATACATCGGTTGTGAGGAGTGGCCAGATGACATTATTCATCTCCCATACACCTTTCAGCAGAGATACCTCATGGGTCGGGGAGACCACTGTATAGAGATGTACCTACCTTCACGGGTTATGCGGCAATTTGGGTTGGTGCAGGACACCCCTCAACAGATGGCTATATATGCATGGACCCCGTGAGATAGACCCTACTGGCCTACACCCCTACAGCCACAAGTTGCTCTATCAGACTTTGCAGTGCTTCGGCCAGTGCAGTGGGATTGGAGGAGCACCGTGAGGGATGCAGGGACCATAGTTGCTTACGATATCTGGTGGCATATGCATCGGTCTACTCGGTTGACAGATCCAGCAAAGGAGGTAGCAGGTTCAGGGGGGGAGGACTCAGATGGTGGAGATGACCCTGATGGGGGGGTCAGGCGGAGGGGGATGTGGTCATTGAGGACTTCCTTGTGGAGATTGGGGATGATGGAGAGGAGAGGGTGATTGGGAGGTATGGCCAACTGATAGATGTGCTGGCAGCAGAGGCAGCAGGACAAGCACAGGCACAGCAGGTTCTTGGACAGTAGATTCCTACACAGCATGTATAGGTGGAGCAGGTTCCTGCATAGCAGGTTCAGGCGGAGTAGGTTTCTGCATAGTAGGTTCAGATTGGATCGGGGCGACAACTGAGAGTACCTCGGTGGCGCGGGGGGCAGTCAAGAGCAGGTAAGGGTGACCTACCTCCACCATAGGAGGGGCAATGGCAGGTTGGTGGGCATAATGCAGAGGCTGGGACCTTAGGGACAACTTTGGAGGTAGAGGCTGAGGATGAGAGGTGTTTGTCTCGTTGGAGGCGACGGGATGAGGCGGAGGAGGTGGAGACCCTGAGAGCACAGGTGGCCAGTCTGGAGGAGGCCTTAGAGCGCCAAGAGGCCGACTTGGTGTAGTTGCGGGGGGTAGAAGGGCAGGTAGCAGTCTTAGAGGCATAGTTGGCCCAGGCCCGAGGAGACATGGAGGTTTTGACGAGAGAGCGGGATGTAGCACTCTTGGGAGTACAGTAGGCAGAGACTGCATTAAGCAGTCTATAGGCTTCGGGTGGGGGACTGGCCCTGATTTTGGCAGGGATGCAGACTCAGTTGTCTCAGGCTCATTCATAGACTTATCAGCTATAGGCACAGTTGAGTCAGGCATAGGGGTAGGCAATGCAGATTCAGGGGGAGTTCCCAGATACTAGAGCACATGTGGAGTACTACAGGGGGCTGTATTATGTAGCCATGCCAGCAGCACAGCGTGCCTCGAGCTATAGTCAGGTTAGTAGATCAGGGGCATCGAGAGCTCATAGATCGAGATCTATTTAGTCTATTCAGCAGACGATGCCTCCTCCCTCACACGTGCCCCAGCAGGGTCCTCAGGTGCAGGTACAGCCACCGCCGCAGTCACAGCCGCCTACAGGGTCAGAGGCTCGCCCAGGATCAGAGTCTCCTACTCCATCAGAGAGGGGATCCTCTATGTGATAACCATATCATGATAGCCTTTGGAGGCTTTTTTGTATTAGGACATTTTTTTTTTTTATGGATATATGAGCGATGTTCATTTTTGTGGTGATTTGATATGATATGGTGCTTTTTTGTGATGATTTATGATGCTATGATTATGATGTTCTATTATGATGATGCCTATGTGATGGATGCAGTATTTCTTTATGGATTTATATGCTATGGATGTGTTATGTTTATGCGATGATGTTTTTGATTTTATGGATGCATTTAGGATGGAAATGTATGTTTATGTATGAAAATATGCATATGCAGCTAGATGTTTATTAAATGCATTTATCTGATGATGTAATGTGATTAAGTGGTTTATGAGATGATATGAAATGTGATGTATATTGTGCAACTAAATGATTCTAGAATGAACTTAATTATTATGCAAACTTAAATGGATAAATGAGGCTAATTGATATGTAAATGGATGAACCTAAATGACATGCATTGTAAAATGAATCTAAGTGATATGTATTTTAAATGGATGAACCTAATTGATATGCAACTTAAATGGTCTTAATGAATCTAAATGATATGCAACTTACGTGTTTAAAATGATATGGAATTTTAAATGGATAAAATGCACCTAAGTGATATGCAATTAAGATGGATTAAAATGGATTTAATGATTAAAATGAATCTAATGATTTAAAATGAATCTAATGATATGCAACTTAAATGGATGAAATGCACCTAAGTGATATGCAAGTAAGATGGGTTAACATGGACCTAGATGATATGCAATTAAGATGGATTAACATGCACCTAGATGATATGCAATGAAGATGGATTAAAATGAATCTAATGATTAAAAATGAATCTAATGATATGCAATTTAAATGGAGGAAATGCACCTAAAAGGATATGCAAAATGGATTAAAGTGAACCTAAAATGATATGCAAAATGGATTAACTATGATGGATTAACATGAATCTAATGTAAAATGATGGACTATAATGAACCTAAAATGATATGCAAGATGGATGAACTAAAATGGACCTAAAATGATATGCAAAAATGGATTAAAATGAACCTAAAATGATATGCAAATTAAGTGATCATGACATGTAGCTAGATGATATGCTTAGATGCAGTTTAGGTGATAGGTGGTATGCAAACTAGGTGATAGGTGAGGTGGTCCAGTCCTGATACTCATGATGTTCTTTGTGTTGATCTTGAGTGGTGAGGCTGTGGGAAAGACGATTTAGGTGGGGCGAAGATAGGGGTGTATGGATGGGTATGGGTAGGATTAGGAGTGTCTAGAGACGGGGTGGGGGGGGGTGTGGGGAGACGAGAGGATTGTTAGGTCGCAAGACACCACGTCAGTTGAGGGGAGATTTATTTTTGGTTCAGGATGGTTGAGTGGAAATGTGGTGGGGGAATGGGATTAGTGAGGGGTTGGTTGGTGGGGGGTGGGGGAAAGTGATTGTTAAATCTAGGCCAAGATGGGATTGTTGATTGAATGATGATGATGATTTTGAGCTAGTAACAGTAGTTGCACAAGATTAATTGAGAGCATTTCTAAGTTTAATGTAGCAATGTAGGATACAGTTCGCAAAGGTATGAAATAACCTGGGTGATGATGTATACCCTATGATTGCATGGACTAGACCCACAAACAATAGGTTGGTTTCATGCATGCCCAAGGTAGTATAATCTTGTCTAGTCGAGGAAGGGGACTCATAGCAGTGAGTGCAAATAATGCATATAAGGTGTTAATGCCTGTGTATGCAAAATAGGACACATCATGCTAGAACCGACCCAGACTTCAAGATATGAATACTATCCTTTGGAGTAATGAAACCAACCCACAAGCACAACATACAGAGACAATGACAATGTCTGCTCTAGGTGTTATCCACTACATACCATGATATAATGAGATCAAGGTAGCTTTGGAAATGACTTAGAGCCAGACAAAAAGATAAAAATCAATAAGCAAAAAGACCAACGAAAATATACAAATAGCCTTTGTGTGCTCTTGCCAAGAGACATGATGATAGAATGATAGATTTTTTTCCATTATAGGAAAGATATATCCTAGGACGCAGATCCGTTGGTGTTGATTAGAGAACTATGGGCAGATGGGCACAAGAATGGTCTGGCCATGTGTAGGATTATGGTTGGTATGTTGATTGATGATTTTTGCGTTGGGGAAGCTGTTTGGAGTGTATACGTAGCTTGTGTATCGTTTATGAGATCCAGAAAGCTCAGTAAGTGGGGTACCATCCAATGGGGTGGATGGGTGCATCTTAAATACCTGAGTACTGGAAACATCCTTCGTATTCTAGACTGCTTACATACCCTATGTCCACGGGATCAAGGTACTTTTTTAAGATGCAGGTGAAAATGAATATGTAGTTTTGGTAAGACTTGATGATGTGGGAATGGTTCGGGATGGGTGCGATATGATGACGATTGATGTGTGTTTGATGATGAGATGTGTTGTTTGGATTTTCTGTGTTTTCTAGTGTTTTTGTATTTTATGATTTTGTGATGTTTTTGGATTTTTTGATTTTGTATGTACAAAGGGAGCTTACAAGGATCCTCGTTCCATGGGTTGGCCTTGGGATGGAATAGGATGGGTCAGGCGATAGGACTTGATGTTTTAGAATTCCAAGCCATGAGATGTGTGACATATGGAATGATGTGACAGAAAGAGGATTTATTAGATGGTAGAACCAGCCACTATGCATGGCCCCTAAAATAGGTTTTCACCATGGTACTTATCCAAGGCGTCACCGAAGTGATTTTCACCATTGGAAGTTTTTTATTGCACTCTGATTTTTTCTTGACTTTATGATTTTTTGGTGTTTTTGTTTTTTTGATTTTTTTTTGATTTTTTGACTTGGGGTATCAGATAGGTTATGCATAGAATTTCTTGAGATGCATGATATTCATCAGCTCATCTAGGGGTTGCCCTTCAGGTGTTGCCAGTTGATAAGCTCTTGACCCATAATCAGCCGTGACGACATAAGGTCCTAGCAAATTGGGTTCAAACTTTCCTTGCTTCGGATGATCTTGCAGGTTTTTCTGATTCTCCATTAGGACAAGGTCACCTACCTCCAATTTTCTATTTTTGATCTTTTTGTTGTAGTTTCTTCTAAGGTGATTTTGATATGCCTGTAAGTGATTTAAGGCATGCAAGTGTTTCTCATCTAGTAGCTCTAGTTGATGCAACCTTGCGACGCGGTAGTCCTCATTAGAGATAATGTTTTACAGTGATACTTGGAGAGATGGGAGCTCGACCTCTATAGGTAAAATGGCTTTAGATCTTAATACTAGTGAGTATGGGGTGGCTCCTGTAGGAGTGCAGATGCTTGTGCGGTAAGCCCATAGGGCGGGGTTGAGTTGGAGGTGCCAGTCGTGGCCAGCTTCATTGACTATCTTCTTGAGAATGCGGAGGATGGTTTTGTTAGATGCCTCTGCTTGACCGTTTCCTTGGGGGTAATATGGTGTGGAGAAGCGGTGTTTGATGTCAAACTTTTCGTACAAAGTGCGAACTTCTTGGTTTTTGAAGGGCTTTCCATTGTCAGTGATAATGGAATGGGGAATACCATATCAGCAGATGATATAGTGGAGGATCAATTTGGAGATTTGGATACCTGTGGTGAAGGTGAGTGGTATTGCTTCCACCCACTTTGTGAAGTATTCAGTAGCGGTGATTATGAACTTGTGGCCATTTGAGGATGGAGGGTGTATTTTTCCTACGAGGTCAAGTCCACACTGTGAAAAAGGCCATGGTGTTGCAATTGGTTGTAGCTCCTGTGCTGGTGTGTGGATGAGATCACTATGTTGTTGACATGGGAGACATGTCTTGGTAAACCTGTGGGCATCTCGGTCCATGGTTGGCCAGTAGTATCCAGTTCAGAGGATCTTTTTAGATAGGGTAGGCCCATTGGAATGCACCCCACAAATACCTGCGTGTACCTCTTCTAAGGCTACTTCAGCTTCCCTAGAGTCTAAACATCGTAGAAGCGTGCCATCAAGACTCCTTTTATATAGTGTGTCACCGACAAGAATGAAACTGGAGGCTCAACGGATGAATTATTTTCGTTGGGAATTGGATAGGTTAGGGGGAAGGATGTTTTTGTGAAGGTAAAGGTATGTTTCTTTGTACCACGGGGACAAGGGGCCAATGACTTCGCACACTAGTTCTGATTGAGGAACATCGTATGCAGGGATGGGTAGCTCTTCTATAAGGAATTCATATTTCTTGCTATCCTTTTTCATATCAACCAGAGATCCTATGGTAGCCATGGCATCTACTGCTTTATTATTGAGTCTTGGGATTTGCTCAAATTGGATGTCATCAAAGTAGTCTTTGAAATCATCAACCATCTTTTTGTAGGGCAGGAGTTTGTCATCTTTAGTTTTGTATTCATTAGTGACCTACCTGATGACCAATTGAGAGTCGCCGTATACCAATAGCTTTTCAATTTTCCATTGGATGGCCATGCGGAGACCTGTGATGAGAGCTTCATACTTTGCTACATTGTTGGTGCATGGAAATGTGATTTTGAATGATTTAGGGATTGTGTCACCTTGAGGGGTAACAAATAGGACGCCTGCCCCCGAGCCTCTGTGAGTGTAGGATCCATCAAAATACATCTTCCATGTGTCTGTGGCTGGTGTGATTGTCAGGATGGCCTCGTCTGGAAAGTCTACAATAGTAGGATGTTCTGCGGGGATGGGTGCTTCAGCCAGCTGATCTACTATGACTTGTCCTTTAATGGCCTTTCTCTCTATGTATTCAATGTCAAACTTAGATAGAATCATGACCCATTTTGCCATTCTGCCAATGAGAGCCGCTCTATTTAACAAATACTTTAGTGGGTTGATTTTAGCAATGAGCTTGGTTTTGTGATTGAGCATGTAGTGTCTCAACTTTTGTGACGTAAAGACAAGGGCTAAACATGCTCATTCAATCTGCATATAATGAGCTCATACAAGATCAAGGTACGACTGATATAGTAAATGGCTCTTTCTTTCCCATTTTCATCATGCTGTGCTAACAAAGCCTAGATTGTTGTGTCTGTCGCGGAGATATACAAGAGGAGGGGCTCTCCTTGTTTTGGTGGAGTTAGAACAGGGGGATTAGCTAGATATTCTTTTAGCTGATTGAAGGCACTCTGACACTGATCGGTCTAGGCGAAAGCTGTATCTTTCCTGAGGAGATGTTGGAATGGTTGACACTTATCAGTGAGTTGGGCAATGAACCAGCGGATGGACTGTAGTTTCCCCTACAGACTTCTCAGTTACTTCAATGTTTTGGGGGGTGGCATTTCAGTGATAGCCTTTACTTTCACAGGATCTACCTCTATCCCTCATCTGGAGACTATGTATCCTAGCAATTTACCTGAGGTGAGGCCAAAGACACACTTCTTTGGATTAAACAGACATTGTATTGCTCCAACCTGTTAAATATCTTGGCTAGCACATCTAAGTGTTCTTCTCTGGTCTTGGATTTCGCTAGCAAATCATCCACATAGTCTTCCATGATGTTGTGGAAGAGGTCATGGAAGATGACAGTCATGGCTCTTTGATAGGTGGCTCCTGCATTTTTCAGGTCGAATGGCATTACCACCCAGCAATATGTTCCCCATGGGCATATGAAGGTTGTTTTGTGCTGATCCTCTTCAGCAATTTTTATCTGATTGTATCCCAAGAAACCATCCATGAGGGACAACATTTCATATCTTGCTGTGAGATCCACTATCATGTCGATGTTTGGTAGTGGGAAGTCATCTTTGGGGCAGGCCTTGTTGAGATCCCTGAAATCAGTACAACAGCATATTCGGTCGTTTGACTTAGCAACTGGTACGAGGTTTGAAACCCATTCAGGATAATCGATAGGGCGAATGAACCCCACATCCAGTAATTTCCTTAGTTCTGCCTTAACTAGGAGAGCCACTTGAGGATTCATCTTTCAAACTTTTTGTTTGATTGGTTTCGCATCGGGACGCACTGCAAGATGATGAACAACCAAGGCCGGATCTAGCCCTGGCATGTCTGCATAGGTCCATGCAAAATTATGATTTCTTCGTGTGAAAAATGCCAAGAAGTTTTCCTGTTCAAACATGCTGAGGGATTCGGCTCTGTATGTGATTTTTGGCTCTTATTCTGTCCCCAGGTTCATTTCTTGAGCTAGTTCTACCAAGATGGGTGATCTGTCTGGATATACTTTGTCTATCTCAGGGAGGCCCATGCTTCCATCTCCTGGCACCTCGTGGAGGTTTTCACTAGGAGATACGTCTTTTATTTTTACTATTTTGGGATCTGATACTGCCGCGGAACGGTTTTCACCATCAGATCCATTTTTTCTTTTTTGCATTTTTGTGACTGGAAGCAGGGGTTGTCTCCATAAAATAGGCATCCAGATGGAGTTCCATTATGTACCCTACTCAATGATTTCCTAAAGGGAAGTGATCTCTTGCCTCCATCATTTCGGCGATGGCCTCATCGTTAGGTGCAATGTCAAAGACAGAAGGTCCCCGTTGGTCCCAATCAATGAGGTCAGGGTAGACTAGTGGCAAGTCAGTGGAAGATGAAGCGAGAGTGGTGATGAAGCAGATGGTACAAATGGATGAGTCAAAGAAGTTGGTGAAATGGCTAAAGGAGTCTTGAAGGCCCATTTCATGGACATTGTCGACGTCTAAGGGGGGCGTAGTGGCCGTGAATAAGATACACTCACAGAAAGGGAGGATGCATTGTGGTTGACCATACCCTAATCCTTGAGTATAGGGATTCCTCATTGCTTGTAGTGGTTCCACGATTCCTTGTTCATGAACACCTATACCACCTTGTCCTTTGTAGCCCATGCTATTGACAGTTTTAGAACCTTTGCCGTTGATTTCTGTGGGGATTGCGGGGGCCTCTTGCTCAGTTTCTTCGTCCTTGTAAAGCTAAGATGAGATATCTTCAAGTACATCTTGATCCAGGAGATGCTTCTTCTCAAAGGTGGGAGAGGGTTTGCACTTGATAATGACTATATTGGTTGTCTCTGTTGTTGGGATGCCAAATGTCTTAGGATTGGGTAATGTGCCCACACAAAAAGTGCCGTGTAGGTCATATTCCCCGCATCCCATGTCGGATAACTTGATCTAGACCTTGGGTGGTGGAGTTGCTTGGGATGAAGTGGAAGCGATGCTTGCGGGGTCGATGTATGAGTTTGATGCTATTGGTTTGGCTTCGGCGGTAGCTTTATTATATGGGCAGAATGTTTGGTTGTGGCCTTCCAGAA
The DNA here is from genome assembly GCA_027924645.1 of Cunninghamia lanceolata. Lineage (NCBI taxonomy): Eukaryota > Viridiplantae > Streptophyta > Pinopsida > Cupressales > Cupressaceae > Cunninghamia > Cunninghamia lanceolata. Next base: position 3,817,127 of record BSBN01000395.1, on the reverse strand, counting down.
AACTGCAGTACTGGAAGGGGCAAGGGTCGGCATAGATTGTGACTTCGGTGCCATTATGGGGAAATTTGATGCATTGATGGAAGGTAGATGGGACGGCTTGCATGGCGTGAATCCATGGTCGGCCGAGAAGGATATTATAGGGGAGATCAAGATCTAGAACTTGACGTTTTGTTTCGAGGATTTTCTGTCCCACCTATATGGGAAGCTTGATAGTACCTTCAGAGAGTCGTTCAGTATCATCGTAGCCTTTGATCGTGATGCACTCATTGGTGTCGACAACCACATCGGAGTACCCCAAGTGTTTTAACATTTTTAGAGTGCATATGTTGAGGCCAGAACCACCATCTATTAAGACTCTTTTAATCGTATGCTTGTGGATGCGGACTTCTATGTGCAGGGCGTCGTTGTGTATGTGGTCAGAGGCAGGCAGGTCCTTTTCCGAGAAGGTGAGATGATGGGGTGAGGCGATGTGTCCTACCATGGCTTGGAATTCTATTACATTCAAGTTGGCAGGGACTTGTGTTTGCAAGAGTGCTTTGTCAAGGATGTCCTTATGAAGGGGAGATGTGCGAAGCAACTCGAGGATGGAGATTTGTGCGGGTGTCTTGCCTAGGTGTTCTAGGAGGCTATACTGGTGGGTAGGTGATGGACGTGTGGTTGGACGAGGAGGTAGGGGGGTTGACATGGACGCAGGTGTTTCTTCAGTGGGATGGGCTATGCGGATGGATACACAGCCACGGTGAGTTGTAACAGCGCAATTAGGTGCTTGTGCCCAAATAGTAACTATGTTGACATGATGGGATGATGCTTCTATACGTCCTATGATAGAGTCGTAGTGCACGGGTGGTGGGGTGATATTGTATGCTTGGTTGGATGAGGAGGCTTTGTTATGATTAGGAAGGGGATCCTTGTAAGCTCCTAGGTTAGCGTTTGGTGATGGTTGGGCACCGTGATCGAGGCTGACTAGGTTTTGTTTGATAAGGTCTTGGATACAATGTTTCAGTTGCATGCAGTCAGCTGTTTTATGTCCTGCAACATAGTGGTAGTCACAGTAGTCGTTCTCATTGTACCACGCAGCTTTTAGTTCATTGTCTTGACGTGGGTGAACAGGTGGGAGTGTGACGACACCTTGTTTGAGACATCTATCGAGGATGTCCTTGATGGGTTCTGCTAATGGTGTGAATGTTCGGTGAGGTTTGCATGGTTTATTTGGCCCTCTTGGGTTATTTACGTTTGTTGCATACGTATGCGCCGGTGTTTGGTTTTGGATATGTTGGACGGCTTTCACATTCGTGACACCATTGTTCAGATTGTTCTTATTTTCCCCCCAATAGCGTGATTTATCATTAGATTGCATGTTGGTATTGTTATTGGTATTGGGGGTGTTGTGATTGGATTTGTAGTAGTAGTTGTTGTTGTTGTGATTGTTGTTGGATTTGTTGTCGTATAGTTTGATGGAGCCCTTGGCAATGAGGGCCCGTTCAATGGTTGTACCTTTGTCGATGACTTCTTCAAAGGTAGACGCACACAAAATTTGTAAGTGAAACCCTAATTCTTGATTGAGATTGGCCACAAACATAGTGACAAGTTGTTTTTCAGGAATAGGCCATGGGAGTTTGCTTGCCAAGCCCCTCCACCTTTGTAAGAAAGAAGCAAAAGCTTCTCCATTCTTTTGTTTGGTGTTGCAGAGGTCAGTCATAGACACCTCGTGTTCAAAGTTATAAGAGAAATGGTTTACAAACTTCTCTGCGAGCTCGGGGAACATTCGAATCCCAGGTGGAAGATGGGCAAACCATTCAGCGGCTTGACCACCAAGACTTCTTGGGAAGAGTCTCATAAGATATGTGTCGTTATTAGAGACTTCTAGGCAAGCAATGTAGAATTCCCTAAGGTGATCCCTAGGGTCTCCCTTTCCCTTGTATTTGTCAAATTTAGGTGTCTCAAAGTTCTTAGGGAAAGGGGGCATGTGCAATGTGCGATCAAACGGGTAGGGGCAAATATCCTCAAAGGAATAATGTTTGCATTTTCCCCCAGTTCGTAGGTCCGCTACTTGTTGGACTGAGTCTTGTAAAACAGTGCCGACATTTTGTGGTTGCTGTGGTTGTTGTATGTATGCCTGTTGGTTAGTGAGGTATTGGAGTTGGGGTGGGATTTGATGTTGGTATTGGGGTGGGGTTTGATGTTGAGGATTGATTTGGTTGAGATGTTGGTATTGGGGTGGGCTTTGATATTGTGTAGATGATGTTACGAGGTTATGTGGATATGTAACAGTGGATGGATTGATGTTGGATTGGTGGGCATGGGATGGGTTGGATGTATTGTATTGTGAGGATAACTGTCGCAAATAGGCAATGGTGCTCAGATTGGTTGGAGGCACACTTGTGGATGTACTTGCTTGTGTGATGTTGCCTTGTATGCCCATGGTAATTTGTGGCATGGAAGGGTTTACTATTGTTGTAGTAATGGATGTGGTGATGGGTTGTGAAGTGGTGGGGTTAGGGATATTGGTAGTGATGATAGACATGGTAGCAGTAGAGGTCGTGTTGGTGGTAGATATGATAGGTGTGGATGTTTGAGAGATGATGGGTGTTGTTGTTTGAGAGATAGTGGGTTGGTTGTTGGATGTGGATGCTTGTTTATTTGATGGGGTAGGGGTGTTTGTAGATGTGGATGGTTGTGATGATGTGGTGATGGGGGGAAGTTGAGCACCAAATTTGAGAAGAAGTTCTAGATATCTGTCTAGATCCGACCGTAGGACTTTGTCAAGTATGTCCATGTTATCGGTGTCTTGTGTGAAGGCTAAGACATCAGGATCATCTTGGGATACTAAGGGGATGTGTTGTGGCGGCGGTGGTGATGGTCATAGTTGTTGTAAGTAATGGGAGGGATTTTTGTTGGCACCAAATGAGGGGATGTACGTAGATTGGTCAAATGCTTAGTTGATGGGTATGTTGTGACTGTTGGTATTAGGCATTCCTATGCCTAGATATTGTTCTACCATTTCTTGGATTTTCTTGTGTTGTGATCTCGTGATGGGCATGCAAGTGGATATGTTTGATTTACAATGTGAGAATGAACTAGGGATGGAAACCTTAGAGGATTTGATAGATTATGTTGGACCCAAAAAATGGATGTGGTAGTGAGGTGGAGTAGAAAGGGCAATGCGGTGGATGTATTGTTAGAGGTTTCAAATGAAAGGTGATGTGGATGGCCGATATTGATTTTGCACAAATGTTGGACCAAAGAGATAGGTGACGAACGACGTTTTGTTTGATGTTTGATTTTTTGATGTGTGATGATTTTGGTAGTCGACAAATTGAGCTTACATAGGACCTAGATTTTGTGGTTTTGCATAAAAGGATGTCTTTCTTTGTTTGGGGTAGACTAATGACCTTACACAAAGAGGGATAATGATTTCACTTGGAAGGTAGACTATTGAATTTCCAAGCAAGATATGATGTGTGTAGGATGAAATCTAGATCAAAATTTTAGCCCAAAAGGATGACAATTTTTTGATGATGTTTTGATTTGGGAGACTTGGGGGATTTTTGAAATGATTTTCTTATGATAAGGATTTTGGTTTGGTCGAAAAGCTGCACAGATACTTACTGGGGACAAGTGGATATGAATTTGAAAGGGGTTTGATATAGCCAAGGGATCCAACAATGGTGGTGATTAATCCTCTAAGGTCAAAAGAGAAGGTGTGATTTTTGGAAAAATTTGGGAGAAAATGGATGGGCTGTTGTCAGATTTTTGGAATGTGACTATGGATTATGACAGTGCAGATGTTAGAGATCACAACTAACTAGGTCTCTATTTTAGGCCAGTCAATCTACAAATAACGCCAATCCACGGGTGAAATGGTGCCACAATTAGACAGATATAACGCTGAAACAGGGCAGATAGATTTTGAAGACAAATTTGGATTTTTCTTTGATGAGATTTTGATCAAATTGTTTTCAATGTCTCTTGGCAGGTTGTTTGTGAATAATAAAAGCACATTTAACACACAATTAAACACATGAATGCACAACAACCAAGATTTTTGTTTTGTGAAATGATGTATGATTTTGTTTGAACAAGCACTTTTTTACAACCTAAGGTGAGAATGTGACAGTATTTGTTGAATCCCCTAGCTGCGCCTATTCAAAGAGGGTAGCTCTAGGATCTTGGTAGCACTGGCTCCTCCTTACAATTGCACACACTTCTCACGCATACCAAGATCTAGGTTTCTTATAAGGCTTGTCCCTCACCAAACCTTTAGATTGTCCCTACTACCTCGGCTAAGAACCGCATGAATTGGGGCCGCTTCAAGGGTTTTACCCTCTGCGTTAACAAATAGAAGGATTTTGGCTTGCTAAAACAAAGGTTCGTAGTAAGGGCATCTGTTCAGGTGGTTATACGTGCGGCAGCGCTACTCTCCGTTATGGAGTCTCCTAGCCTCCAAGGGTTACGCCTTGGAGGGTTTTGGGGGAGGTTGGTTGTCAGTATAACACAGCAACACCTGTCGCTTGAGACTTTTGTCCCAAACGCCTTATTTTATATAGCGGCTTGGAAGAGCTTGGCTTTAGCTTGATGTCGCTTGGGTCGTTCCCACCTTTCAAAGTGGGGTGGCAGGCCCTCTAAGGATTACAAAAGCAATACAATCATAAAAATACTTTTGATCCCCAAGTTCACTTAAAGGTGCGAGGGGAGAGCATACGTATTCTAAATGATTGCATTACACTAAACATGGTTCAATTTTAGATCTTTGGATTAAAATGGGGTGTGGTTTTTGCAAGTTTTGTGATGAGCTTTTGATTCCCAAGATCACCAAAATGGTGTGAGAGAAGAGCATATGCTTTGTCACATCACAAACAAAAAGAGCACAAGACACTTCAAACAATTGAGATGATTTTCTTGGTTACATGCGTGAGAGATGCAAGTTGTTGTTCTTTTTAACCAAGATGCTGTATGCAAATTTGTGGTTTATTTTAAAGCCCAAAATCAAAGTATTTGATTTGTTTGTTGGCACATCACAAGGTAAATTTTAGAGCACCAAAAACTCAAAGTGTTTGACACACACACACACACACACAAAGAGATTTGCTTGATTTGTTTGATTGATTTTAAAACACCAAATTTGAAATGTTGTCTAAGATCTAACATACAAAAGAGTTCATTTTAGCTTGCCAAATCAAAGTATTTGCTAACTTAAACATCAATCCACCCTGCAAAAGTTTTGTTAGTATCCGCTATATGACCTGCAACAAACTTGTCAGTACCTGCATAGATAGAAAAGTTAGTTTTTCAAAATAGTGCTAAAACAGGTACGTGAAAGCGCCACTGTGGGTAGAACAACCCGACTTATAGAAAATGGTGATGATTAAACTTATAGCACTGATTTAAGATCATAAAAGTGACAAAATAATAGATAGCACTACTTTAATGCAATTAAAGCGACAAACTACTAGATAGCGCTAATAGCCCTATTAGAAGGCGCTAAAACAGACGATAGCGCTAATATAGCTATAGGATAGCGTCATTGCGCGACTGTCCAAAGAACTTGCTTACCCTGCGGATGGCGCCGACCTGAGTGATAGCACTGATACGACATTGAACATGTCCATCCTGCAAAAAGTAACTTTTTCTCACAATGCAAGGGTCAGCCAATTAAAATAAGGGTTTGGTTAGCCTTGTTAGCTGAGGTAAGTGTAAAACCAGATGATATCTAAGCTAAAGTGCCTATTTAGACCCCTTGTAAAAATTTTGACATAACCCCCCCTTGCAACTTCAGCATCTCTGTGAAAACCAAGAGCAAAAGGACCACTGCAAAATGGCCGGAAGATTTTAAAACAACAAATGTGAGTAGGTGAAAGAAGTGGATAGTGTTGTGCAGAAATGGCGCCAAAATAGAAAATGGCGCTGAAACGAGGTAGTGATGGTGCCACTGCGAGGGTATGATGGCGCTAAACATGCAAAACACCCATATCTCACACAAAAACTCACAAAAAAACAAGTTAGACTAGACCTTGTGGGTCCCACCGGGTGTGCCAATGTAGATTAGAAATGCAAATGAGGTTAAAACATAAAACCAAATGCAATAAACATAAGATTATACCTCACAATACAAATCTAACCCCATCAAGGGAAGAAGGAGCCTTTGCACCCAAAAAAGCTCCTAAGACCAAGATGATCCCTAGACAAATGGATTTCAATGTGAAATGCTCATTCAAGTTGTGCAACTCACTATCCTAGCTCAAGAGTGATTTTGGCATTATTACTTTGCATAGACTTGGCTTGTTGAAAATGTCTTGGGAGAGACTCTATTTATAGACTTTTGGAAGGATTCTTGATCCAAGGGTGGAGAATGATTGGAAAGATCAAGGGTGGAGAATGGAGATGATATGGAGGGCCTAATCTAATCTAGGAAGATGGATGGCTATGAATAAAAGTGATTCTTTTATTCATTTTGGGGAAGAGGAAAGTTATGGGGGAAGATTATTCCCAAATAAAAGATTCATGGGGGGAGATGCAAATGAATTAAAAATTCATTTGGGGGGAAATAGAGGTATAGGCATGGGAAGGATATTTATTTATTGTGATGTGGGATTTTAGGTAGATTTATTCCCATTTATTTATTTGGAGAATGTGGGAGAGTGGGTTAAACTAGGTTTAACCACCCAAATGAGGGATTTAGAGTTAATTAAACATTGATTTTATTTAATTAACCCTAAGGCTAGAATAAGTGGGTTAAATTAATTAGTTAACATGATTTTAACTAATTAATTGAATTTAGTGGCAAAAAGGAAAAATGATTTAGTAAATATTACATATTTACTAAATTCATTTGGCTAGGTTTGAAACTATTGAATTAATGAAATTAATTCAATTGTCTGGGATAAATTGATGAGAAATGGGGTAATGAAGGAATAATTAATTAAATAAAATTTAATTAATTAGTTTAGGAGGGAAATTGATATGATTAGGAATATCGGGAGTCAGTTTGGTGGTCGAGACATTTTTAGGTGTCTACAAAACCCACCAGTGGAATGACTCCAAACGATTTACACCAGAAATAGAACTTTTATTCCTTCACAGAGTTAATTTACAATCTTCTCTCTTACTATTTTTCTCTCATACATAGGCACTATTTAAAGACTCATAAATCATGTAGGCAGTTACATCTGCGGATTTACACCAGAAATAGAACTTTTATTCCTTCACAGAGTTAATTTACAATCTTCTCTCTTACTATTTTTCTCTCATACAGACACACTATTTAAAGACTCTCACACATCACGTAGGCAATTACAAGACGGAAGGTGAACCGCCTATAACCATCTCTGCCTTACGGTTACAACTTCTTTCTTGTTTGGTTACAATCTCTTACAACACGTATACAGATTTAGTTTTATGCCTTACTTGGCAACGTATAACTCAATATGGCACAAAGGCCTTATAGTAGGACACTTGGACATAATAGAAAATGTATAGAATCCTCATATTCTCAATGTCTTCGAGGTGCTCCTGCACCAATCATGTCTTCAACAATCAATTTCTTTGACGCAACACTGTAAACTACATCACATCAAAGAGGGGTAAAATGTAGACACCCTAAAATGACCAAGTCATCACACTACTTGTATTTCATCAATTCTTCTAATCACCTGCATTTCAGTGTTAATTGAATAATCTAATTATTTAATTAATTTCATCTATTTCTTCTAAATTCTAAAATTCAACATTAATTAAACAAATCCTCTTTATTTAATTAATTAAATTAAATTCCTTTATATTCTTCCACAATTAAATAATTTTAATTATTTAATTAAATCATTATCCTCTTTCGAATTTCAAGTCCTCATTAATTAAATTAATTATTTAATTAATTCATCTAATTCTATCTTATCTATAATTAAATAATTCTACATTATTTAATTAAATCAATTGTTCTTCTAAATTTAAATAAATCATGCAAATTTATTTAAATTATCTCAATCCTCTAAAAATAAATAAAATCAAATATTTTATTTATAATCTTCATATTCCTCTAATCTTGCACAAACAATTAAATAAATTTATTTATTTAATTTGCTTTTTCCCTTAAAAATAACTAAAATCAAATATTTTATTTATAATCTTCATATTCTTCTAATCATGCACAATTAAATAAATAAATTTATTTATTTAATTTCAGTTATCTTCCAATTCCTCTTAAAATATCTTGTTAACTCATGTGCACAATCAATCTTATTTTTAGAACTCTAAAAAAGGCAAAATTACAAGTTGAGTTATCTATTCAATCAATCTTGTTTTCATCATATCTTAATAAAAATATCCTTATGGATTGACACATGTCGTGTGCACATTCATCATGGTTATTTATTTTATCTCCTCTGTTGATTCTTCAAAATTATCTGGACCGTTGATCAATCTTTGTTGAAACCTATATAAACCCCCCTCATCTCCTTCACAATTCCTCTTCGATCACTTATTTTTAGGAATACTTAATAGCGCTTTGAACATACATCGCATCGATTGAGCAACTTCACGATCTCTTGACATTGATCTTTGAGCACTTTACTTGCTTGTTGCAACCATGGTTTTGCAATACTATTGAGCAATCCACATTCATCCAAAGGGAACAATACAAATCTCGGTAAAAGCTTTTATATTTCATTGATTTATTAGTAATGGCTTTTATTTAGATTCATTCTTTTTATGTTATTAGTTTTTGGTTTTGCTAGTTTGTCATAGTTGATTTTCCTCATACACAGAGGTAGCTAACTCGGATGCAGAGGGATCAGTTTATGGCCGGTTGCCTTAATCATTCTATATCATGGTTTTACTTTGACAGGGTGGTACGATAGTTCAGACAGGTACAAAATGTTCATGCAGTTCGTCTAAGCTATGCACGTGTAGCTCGGAGTGCAGTCAGAGCTAATACTATCCGACGAATGACTATAACAAACATACCACTTAGTGACGACAAGGATCCTGAGGATGTAGAGCCAGTATTGGGTGCAGATGATGTTAGGTGTACCCGAGCATATCAGACCTGGTGGCACACAGCATGGCCTGCACCTATCTTTCCACCCAAGCATCATATAGGAGATACTCGACCTTGGGCCAGTCATGTGAGGACACAAGGGTGGAGGACGATGTCTGTGACTTCGCGGGATACTATGATCTTGAGGAGAGTATGGAGGAGGATGAGGATGAGTCTGAGGAGGTCCCATCATAATACATCTTCAGAGTGAGATTGCGACAGAGCCAGCAGGAGGCAGACACTGAAGAGGAGACCAAGTTGAGACCACGGTCCAAGGCTCGTGGTCCTACTCCTACAGAGAAGGCGAGGCCTAGTTAGATAGAGTAAGGGGAGAGTAGTAGGTCTATGCCCCCAGCTACAAATCAGATAGTGCAACTCATCACACCATCTGTGATTCGAGACCCATCCTGGTGAGACAAAGATCCAGGTAAGGTTGGATTTATTATTTTATATGTCATATAGTTTATTATTTCTGATTTACATATGGGAGTCTAACATCTATCTCATCCTCTATTTTGTAGTTGGGACAGACGCATGGCGAGACTTTGTGAGTCACATCATAGGAGACATCATACTGACAGATTCCTCAGAGCAGTAAGTGCGGGCAGGTGATTTGCCCTGATCATCCACTAGGCGGCATATTGAGATTTTTATGCCTTTCGTCAGATATAGGACTACCATAGAGGCCATGCTAGAGCAGTCTGCACAAGAGAGAGAAGAGTTTTGATAGAGAGCTGAGTGCACTGAGGCTAAGCTCAAGGCATAGTGAGAGCAGATGGTAGCAGTTCCTACATTAGAGGGAGAGCCAGCTATCACTGATTTCTTACTGTGGGTGGTCCAGTAGGCAAGAGCTGACAAAGACAGGGTTTAGGTTGAGAGAGATTGGTACCAAAAGATGTACCAGGAGGCACATGAGCAAATGATAGAGATGAGAGGTGAGATCAGGGGGTTACGATCGCGAAATGTCTCTAGGAGTCATTCATGATCCGTAGCCATGCATGGTTAGGCCTTTGTCACTCGCACACCATGAGGGCCTGAGGGTACTGGTGATCGAGGCTTAGCTACGTGATTCATAGATTTTAGGCCCTACGACATCCCATTTTGTTTTGAGGGATAGTTGACTCAGATGTATACATAAAACTGATATATATATAATTATTTCTTCTGCTCTATGTGTAATGGCTTTTGATCTATCACATGTGATTTTTGTAAAAATGCAACTAGTGATGATGTCTGAATGCTATAATTAATGCTATTGTGGTATACTAACAATTCTAAAAAAAGAACATGTAGTAACCAATACAATGATTAATTATCTTACACATAACTTTTAACTTCCATGCTATATTCAGTTAATACAAAAGTGATCTAAGTGATTATTACTTAAACATGATGCAACAATGATCAACTGAACAAAGATATAATGCAAAATGAATTAGGACAAAACAATACTATCTTGTTGAAATTGAAGCTAATCTATGTGCTAAATTAGCTTATAAACATTTGACATTAGATCTTTAAGCATAAAATCTTTTGAGGTGTACCGCATTAATAGGTTCCTTAAGCGGCATACCTTGCTCATCAACTAATTTATACACTCTGAATCCAAAGGTTTCAGTGATTATGTATGGCCCAAGCCAATTAAGGTTGAACTTACCTTTTTCACCAGGTGGTGCGTTTACATTGTGTTGATTTTCATAAAGAACCAAGTCCCCAACATTAAATGAACGTTGTATGACTTGCACATTATAGGCTCGTTGCATACCTTTTTGATAAGCCTTGAGATGTTCAAGAGCGTTAATACGTCTTTCATCAAGTATCTCAAGTTCCTGTAATCGTTTCTCTCGTTCTATGTCATCATCCATGATATCTCTTAGGGAGATTCACAAAGAAGGAATTTCTAGCTCCAAGTGCATTATCACGTCTACGCCATAGACGAGATTATACAGTGTGTTACTCGTAGCTATTCGAATACCTATTCTGTAAGCCCATAGTGCATAGGATAATTGTATATGCCAATCTTTTTGACATTTATTAATAGTTTTCCTTAGAATCTGTCCAATAACCTTGTTTGAAGCTTCTGCTTGGCCATTGGATTGAGGGTAATAAGGCATAGAGAAGTGATGTTGTATATGATATTTTTCGAGGAAATTTTTCACATCCTTGTTCTTAAATGGTGTGCCATTGTCCGAAACCAAGGAGGAAGGTATTCCAAATTGAGAAATTATGTTATCTTGTATGAATCAATAGAGTACATCGACGGTCATGGATTGCGAAGGGACTGCTTCGACCCATTTTGTAAAATAATCAGTAGCTGTAATAATAAATGTCATGCCCACTTTTACCAAGTGGTCATGACATGAGAAAACCACATGTCATGCCCACATTGCCCACGTGGTCATGACATGAACGACCAAAAAAAATTTCCACCTATCCCTGAAACCCCGTCGCACAAGGCAGGGAAGGAAGACAAGGTGCAAATGAAACATCCAAGACACCTTGATAGGTGATCCAACCCAAGGGATACAACAAGTGTCAAAAAAAACTAACCTTAGTATGAGGAGTAATTCAAACATTCATTCAACCAAAGATAAGATAAAACATTCTTAAGCAAATGAGATACAAACTTGAACATTCTAACCTGAAATAACATTAAGAGAAAATTCTAGCCCAAAATAATTTGAATTCCAACTTTAATATAACATAGAATCACCATGAAGTGAGAGGGATTCGACACCTAGATTATCATTGAAATTCATTCCCATATTATATTCACCTATAAAATAATCATCTATTTTATAAACAAGAGATAATAATAGTTTACAGTTGTAAACATGGAGGCTACTTCCCAACATGGAAGAATCATACCTTGAGAAATAAATTACAATGAGCAACAATAATACAACATAAAACCAATACATTCGATGTGTCCAAAGATACCCAAAATCAACAATAGTACACTGAGATGAAACAACACCGAAGCCTCACCAAGTCTTCAATACTACACTGGGAGGGGACCAATGGGGGATGTTGCCCACCTCCCAACCATATTGCCATCGTCGAGCGCAATAGATGTCTATTGCACCCTAGGCAACCCCCGAGCTACAGAGAGAGGAGATCAAGGAACCACTGCCAACATGGCCGACTCACGCTACTAGGGTCTCGAATACAACACAATTATATCAACATAAATATAAAGCACGAGTCATGCACACACAACCCATCACCAAGGGGGATCGACATGACTAAAAGTCCTAAAAAACAAACACCCATCAACATACACTTAGCACAAATTCAAACCAAAAATCACCATAAGGTCGTTCATGACCCCATCCAGCAAGGGAAGTAACAGAGATAACAAAAGGGAGTATCCATAAATAAAAATTTTCATACAAGATCTTTTCGTATAGAGTGTAGATGGAAAAAAAACCCCAATTGTGCTATTTAATAAATAGGTTTGTATAGTTTACATAGAGATGCTTTACATCTACTAACCCAAGCTCTTATAATACAAAAAAAAATCTTCAAAAAAGATGCATTATGAAATTTACATCAAAAATCTTGCCATAAAAAAAAAATTTCTTGGCAAGATAAATTCATAATAAAACATCTTTTTATATAAATCCATATTAAGTATCTTTTTATAAAATCATTCTATGTATATTAAAAAAATATTTATTTCTTTATTTACATAACTAATTGATGTATATTTTTTAAAATAAAGTAGAAATTCTAAGAGGAAGGATACGTTTAAAAATAAATAAAAAGAAAGTTTTACTTTCTAGTCTAAAGATATCCCTAAATTTTCTATATTAGAAAAAAGAGCTTTCTTTGAAAATTAAACATCATGACTAATATTATAAAATGATTTTCTTTCCTTATTTTAATTCTATATAAGTTTCACATTGATGGTAACAGGGAAACCATAAAGCAAAACTAACTAATTTTGGTATCATGAATTGAGAGAAGGTAAAATTTGATTTATATAACTTAGCAGAGATTATCAATTTTTTTTTAAGTTAAGAGCGAGTCATTTAACGGATCAATAAGAATAGTTTGCTATAGAAGAAAGAAATTTTCCATTCTTAACATATTCATAAAAGCTCTAAGGATGTGTCTTAATAAAAAGGACTACATCATACATTACAATCAGAAATTTCAACCAGACTGTATCTTACGAGAGGAGAGATTAACAAAACAACTTAAAGTGACAGTAACATAACATAAAGTGACTGTACCATACAGAAGGAGAGATTTTCAGAATATAAAAGACTGTATCATACTGAGGGGAGATTTTATAAAATAAATGACTCTATCATACGAAGGAAGATTTAATGTCTATAAAGATTGTTTCATATAAAAGGAGAGATTATTATTATTATTTTTAAAAAAATTGCATCTTACAAAAGAAGTGATTTCAATAAACTTAAAAGGACTGTATCATATGAATTTAGACGTATACATTTAACAAGACTGTATAATATGAAGGGGAGAAGACTCTGTCATTTTAAAAAGGTCTGCTTCATATGAAAGGAGCGATTTTCCCTTTTTATAGAAGACTGAAACATATGACAGGAGAGATTTTTGGATGACTGCCGGATTTAATAAAAAGAATAATGATTAAATAATAGATATAATCAATTTATCTTTCTTCTTATGATTTACTTCCTCAAGGCACATCATGGAACTAAGGCACCATTGAGTTTGATGGCTGCAAAAGAAACAAAGGAAAAAAATGCTTGAGCAACAGAGGGTGATTGCCAAAGCTACGCTGTGAGGGGGATGATGCATAAAGCTTCACATTGCTAATTTCTAGAAGAAAAACATATCCTACCAGATGTCTTCTCTCATATGCACAGGGTGTTACCTTGATCTACTGCACCCCTACTCATTTTGTAGCTAAAGCACAGACAAAATTTACTCGCTACCCCTATCTTGGTTTACTCACAGGCAGCAAGGAAGGGGTAAATGAAATTTAAAACAACCCAGTTGCATAGAGACTAGGCAGTGGCCTCAGGGAGCACCGAAGAGAGTATCTCTCTCCCAAAAAAAAGATAAAAGGACTCAGAGAGGACTATTTCCTTGGTTAAACAGAGTGCATAAAAAATAATCAATATTGACAATACTTAAAGTATAGATACCAGAAGAAAACCTCTCCCCGTCCTCTGAGATCTCTTCCCCATACATAGAATGAGGTGTCTGCCTCCCTCCTCTCTTGCTCAAGCCACTTCCCCCTCCTTTTTTTTTCTCCCCCCATGATCCCCTAAACCCTAGACCCCGTTCCCCTTTTGACCGCTAAAACTTAAAATAGGATTCCCACCCCCCTCTAGCAACATTTCCCCATATACTATCTCAACCATAGGAACTATCTCACCTATTGGGTCTTTTCCCCTATTACGAGAGAGGCATATTTCTATCTATTCATCCAAAACTAATAGTCGAATACTAACTAGGAGGTGGTATCAATCTTAAATAGAAGCTAAAATACACCTTTTCCCAAAAATAAGAAACCATCAAAGTCTAAAAAAAACACTGTATCCTATGCACAAGAGATTTTAGAATGATTGACAACTTTTATATAGGATTATGATGATATAATAATATATGTCTGGTTTTTCTGTAACTTACTTCTACTAAGATATGATATAGTATTTTAAAGACAACATTGAGTAGATACTGGTCATAAAAGAATTTGCTTGGCAGTCAAGATTGACTGTCAAATTTAGGCTCTGGCCGAAATACATGAACAAGGGAGATTTTAGAAAAGCAAATTGCCCAAGTTAAAGTAGGATTATGACTGTATATAAATATATACAAATGGCTTAACATATACTTTATTTATACTAAAATATGACGTAGTATTTTAAGGGCAACATAGAATAGATATATGTCGTAAAGTGAATTATCCTGCTTGACAAGCATGGTTGACTATCGAATTACTAGACAAACAAGATGGACTAACCATATGAGCCCAGATGCTAATCATAGCCAAATTTCACGTAAACAAATATCTATTAATGAAAATAAATTAATGTGACCAAACTAATTTAGCTAACCCATAAATTTCCCTAGCTAACTTCACTACTTAGATCAGTCACCACATAACATTAAAACACAAAGCGCCAACACACCATGATCATTAAACTAATACAACCCCACATTCAAATAATGAAGGATAATGAAAAACCACTCCTAGCAAGCATAAGTAAAACCAAAGAAGTGCATGAGACTAAAACAACTATACTCACGCAAGAGACTCTTCACTCTATAGGTTTACACACAACACATGGATCCAACTCGAAGTGATCCGAATTAGAGGTAAGTGGTAGCATTGGAAGTAGTCTTCTAATTGAAACCGACTAGGATGGTTTCAAAGACTGACATACCACAAGACGTGGGGACAATAACTCGAACACCAAGCTAGGTAAGGCGAGAAGACCTAGTGGTTCAGTGATTCCATGTCTCCTCCTCCAAATCCACCCATTGGTCATACCTGTATCAATATATCCTGCACACTCAATTCAAAACATCAAATCCCACAACGCAATCATAGCCGAAGCAACATTAATAGACCAATGAGGATGCATAACCTAGTTAGGCACATATCTATCCTGAAACCACATCATATAATAACCAAATCATTTATCATTTAATCTAATATTCTAAGATAAATCATTACATACCAGCAAGACATGGGCAGGCCTTACAATAAATGTATGTCCTTGAGAGGAGGGCGGGGAAATTTTACCTACAAGATCCAAGCCCTAGATAGAAAATGGCCATGGTGACACCTGGGCACGAAGCTCTTGAGCAAGAGCATGAATGAGGTGTTTATGTTGACATTATGGGCATCTCTTGACGTAAGCAAAGGAATCTTGCTCCATATGCTGCCAATAGTACCCCATACGTAACAATTTTTGCACCAATGATTTTCCACTGAAATGCCCTCGATAGGCACCAGAGTGAGCTTCTTTTAAATCTATCAGAATCTCTGAATTACTTAAACATCGAAGTAAAACACCATTATAACTTCGTCGATACAAGACATTCGATAATATAATTTATCGCGCTGCTAGTTTGCATAAATGGAGTCGAGCATTCTTAGATGTCAAGTTTGGAATGGTTCCATCGCATAAATAATTGAATATATAGGAGAACCATTCATCAGTGTATGTATTACCACAAAGTTTTGAATTCGCAACTATAGGGCTTTCAATTATCGGTGTCTTAAGATTATGAACCACGAAGGTAAATTCCTTAGGAGAACCATTAAGGGATATAAGAGAAGCTGCGCTTGCCATTGCATCTGCATGCTGGTTATCTTTCATGGGAATGGTATCGATCGAATATGATGTGAATTGTTTTAAGAGAGATAATGCAAACTCACGATATTGAGAAAGCTTATCATGCTTAGTTTGATACGATCCCATTATTTGTTTAACAATTAACTGAGAATCGCTGTATATTGTAATATTCTTGATATTAAGAGCCAAGGCTACACGAAGTCCAGCAATAAGAGCTTCGTATTCATCTATATTGTTTGTGCATAAGAAATCTAAGTGGTAAGATAAGGGAATCGGCTTACCAATGAGGGGTATTAGTATAATACCAGCCCTGGAGCCCGTTCGACATTTTGATTCGTCAAAGTATAACTCCCATTTTTCATCCGCACAGATTGTTAAAATCTATTCATCGGGGAAAGCATTGACATTTTGTATAGAAAAGGGTGAGGGAGCTTCAGCTAACTGATCAGCTATCACTTTCCCTTTAATCACTTTTTGTGAAACAAATTTGAGATCAAATTCTATTAACAACATAACCCATTTAGCAAGACGACCTGATAAATCTGTTCTTGCGAAGAGATGTTTCAAAGGGTTGAATTTTACCATTACATGCACTTCAGCATTTAAGAGATAATGTCTAAGCTTTTGAGTGGCAAACACTAAAGCTAAGCAATGCTTCTCTATGACTGTGTATCACACTTCATAATTGAGAAAAGTATGGCTGATGTAATAGACAGCACATTCTTTGCCGTCAGCATTATGTTATACTAACAAAGCTACTAGGGCATTGTTAGATGATGAAATGTATAACAGAAATGGTTTATCAGAAACAACAGGTTGTAAAACAGGCAGATTAGCTAAGTAATCCTTTAAATCATCGAAAGCTTTTTGACATTCAAAATTCCATTGAAAATGAGAATCTTTCTTCAGTAGTTGCGTAAAGGGGTGAGTCCTATCCACGAGTTGTGAAACAAATCAGTGAATGCCTGTATCTTTCCCTACAAACTATGAAGTTAAGATATGTTCTTAGGTATTGGCATATTAACAATTGCATCTATCTTTTTCGTGTCAACTTCTATACCTCAATTTGAAACAATAAACCCAAGTAACTTTCCACTATCTACGCTGAAAACACACTTACGGGGATTCAATCGCATATTATATTTTTGTATGTGCTCAAATATCTTTCTAAGATTTGTCACATGATCCTTATGACGAATAGACTTCGTTAGGATGTCGTCAATATAATCTTCTAAAATATTGTGCATATAGTCATGAAATATAAGAGTCATTGCACGTTGGTACGTCGCTCCTGCATTCTTAAGTCCAAACGACATGACTACCCAACAAGATGTACCCCAAGGTGTTATAAAGGCTATTTTATATTGATCAAGAGGATTTATAAGGATTTTATTATATCCTGAAAATTCATCCATGAAAGATAGTAACTCGTATCTAGCTATGGAATCAACGATCATATTGATATTAGGGAGCAGAAAATCATCTTTCAAAGATGCCAAATTTAAATCCCAGAAATCTATGCACATTCTTATACAACCATCAGGTTAAGTGATGACAACAATATTTGAGATCCGCGGAGAGTAATCAATAGGTCGAATAAAACCAGCTTGTAAAAGTTTTTCTATTTCAGTTTTGACAAGAAAAGTGAGCTTAGGATTCATCTTGTGAATATTTTGTTTGAATGGCTTAACATCTGGTTTCAACACAATATTATGTGTTATGATCTAAGGATCTATACCAAGCATGTCTAAATAATTCCAAGCGAACAATTCTGAGAATTCACTCAATAATTTAGTCATTTCTTCTTTTTCTTCT
The DNA here is from genome assembly GCA_027924645.1 of Cunninghamia lanceolata. NCBI lineage: Eukaryota > Viridiplantae > Streptophyta > Pinopsida > Cupressales > Cupressaceae > Cunninghamia > Cunninghamia lanceolata. The sequence continues at coordinate 3,798,977 of BSBN01000395.1, read as the reverse complement.
GCATCTAAATAATCACCAATAGGGATAACTTTTTTAGGATTATCCTTATCCATAACAACATCAATAGTCTTTCTATTAAGGAGAGTACTATGGTCGAGGGGATTGTAGGATTGTAATTATTCTTCAAGTTCTTCATTTTGCTCTATTGTAGCAGTTATTGTGCTAGTAGTCTTTTCAAAATATGCATCATTGTTTAAACAATAAGGTAGGCCACATTTATGGTGATAACAAGGAATACCATCATAAGCACCTAAGAAGTCCATTATCACTTCATCCACCATAAACATATCTAATGGAAGTGATCTTGGAGGACAATTGGTGTCAATCATCTCAGGGAATATCAAACTAAGTGTTGATATTGTATTCACATTTAGAGTAGGGCATTTGTGAGCTTTGGATTCCTTAAAAGGATTATATCCAATGCCACTTGAGTAATGTTGTGAAGCAGATTCTATAGGGACTTTGATTCCTTGTTGATTTATGCCACAACCAATACCTACATAGTCACAATTTTTGTAAACGATTTGGAATCCTCTTCCATAGAGAGAGACCATTTCTTTAGATGAAGGTGAAGCTTCATAAGTCTCATAATCAGTAGTATAACTTAGAGTATTATCCTTATTTGTCAACAAAGAAGTCTTATGTTTATCATTTGAAGCATGCAAAGTGATTGATGCAATATTTGATATTTCGGGGATGGGGTTTTTAAGTTTATATTTTCCTGTGGAGGAAGATGCAAAATCTAACAAACCCCAGTCATCACCAACAAATGCATTCGATTGTTTGGACTCTTGCATAACATTTCTAGAGGCAAGAGGAGCTGGCAATTTTGCTTTCAGATTGTTTAAACTCTTAGGACCAACAACATGCTTATGCACTTCCAATTGCAAACAATTATCAGGTTCAGGATTTGAATGGATAGTATGCAGTTTACCTTTAAATATAAACTTAATGGAATGGTGCAAAGTAGAAGGAACTACTCCTAATGCATGCATCCAAGGTCTACACAGAATCATGTTATAAGATAGAGAACAACGCATTACATGAATCAAGGTAGAAACCATCACAGGTCCAACTTGTATAGGTAGAGTTATAGTGCCCACAGATTGTCGTCCAACATTATTGAAGCCATGGATACTTAATGACCCCGGTTTGATAGCAGATACATCAACTTTAACCTTATGCAATAAATCAATACCACAAACATTAAGGGCTAACCCATTATCAATCATAACTCTCTTAACCAATGTTTTGTTGATTGTAATAAAGATAACCAAAGGATCATACTGCTTCTGAACCTCGAGAGATGGTAACTCATGTTGTTGAAATAAAATGTATGTTTTCATTGCATGCATACAATCTAGTAAAGTAGCAACATCATTTGCTTTAACAACAGGAAGAACAATCACCTTTTGTAAAGCTTCTTGTATCATTTCATGGTAAGTAGGTGAAGTTTGTATAAGTTCCCAAAGATATATCTTTGTAGGGGTAGCGCGAAGTTGCTCTATAAGATCATAGTCTTTGCCACCTTTATATGTTAAATGAGGTGCTTGAGGAAGCATAGGTTGGGAAGATGGTAAAGATATTGGAACATTTATTTGTTGTGTACTTTGTTGGTTATTCTGAGTGTTATATGCATGAGCAATCACATTATGACTAGTTTGTGAGTCATGTTTCACTATTTATTTTGCATAATCATAAATGTGATCAGGAGATTGAGAAGAGGATGAAAGTCCTTTAACAACAAGCAAAGGTTTAGAGGATGGTTGAACCATATTTGCACATAGAGTGACCACAATTTTTGGTTTTTTCAATCTCTTCTTTAGATTTAGGAACATAAATTACATTTACAAATCTTTGAAACAATGACGACTTTGAGGCCGTAGTGGAATGTTCAATCAAGATAAAGTCCTCAAGGGCTTCATCTAACATATTGAAGTCATCACGACTAAACGGCTCATCATAAGCATGAAAATCTTGCAAAAAATAATCTGACATTCTAACATGCTTTATTTAAACCAAGATTTAGATGCACAATGATGACCTTTTGCAAATGAAATACAACTTTCAACAATAAATGCTAATTTTCAACTCTTTTAGTGAAAAGATAAAGAATGTAATCCACAATTTAACATATGCAATTTCACTAAAGATGTTTTTCAATCCAATTATGCTCTAGAACAATAAATTATTTCAAATCTAAAGTTTAACAAGGATGCAAATTCTTTAAAGCTCTGGTTCACCAAAATGTTTAGGGTGAAATTTGATAGTAGGTTTAAACTAGGTTAAATACTACCATTTCCACCACTAAGCATTGGGAGGACAAAGGCCAAGCTTGTGAACAAGCTTCTAATCACTTTGTTTGTCCCTTATGCATACGTGGTTATGAAACCTAAGGCCCTAATCAAGATTTTATCAAGTGTTTTCCTTTCAATCAAGTAAAACCCTAATTATGCCTTGTATAAAAATATATGAAAACTGATGAAGTAACTGGAAAAATTGATCATAGAAGCATGGAGATAGAGTTCTAGAGATAGTGTACCCAGATTTTGAGGGCTACATAGACTAGGGCACCCACTCCAGTGTCCCACAAGTTTCTGAATTAGAAAATCTTTTGTACAGGGTGTTTGAGACTGCTAAAAGGCTTCTAGATCTTGGAATAAACCCTAGTTGGACTAGGGTGCCCGCTCTAATGTCCTGCAAGTCTCAGAATCTAAAAATCTAAAAGTCTATTGTGACTGTACCTGCAATATCCTTCTTCATGTAGCTTCTTTTTGCTGGAACTTGCAAAACATGATTTGCACATACAAAAGAAGGAAGATGTTGCGGCTATATAGGAGCTTGCCTTAGTCAAGCCCCGTCTTTGGTATTTCTACCTCAATAATAGCCAGAGATAAAGATTTGTAGAAGTGTGTGCAAACCTAACAATGTGTTATGCATAAAATCAAACCCTAGATGTCTCAATCAAGGGAGGATCAACAACTTGCTTTGCATCAATAAACACATACAACTTCACCTCAAGGAGATGAGATAAATGAAGACTTGCATTAACAAGAAGGGAAATCAGCAATGTCCACGGAGGATCTCCAAGCTTGCTATTGGAGGCTTCAACCCTTCTCCCAATCATGCAAAGGGTGTACAAACCCTAGGAAGAGAAAGATAAACTTAAGATCTTGATTCCTAATCTTCATCCATTGTCTCCAAGATAGCAAATAAAGAATACTTCGAAGAGCTTCAACAAGTCACTAATCTTCAATGGAAATTGTAGTAGAGTTTTGGCATCAAGCTTGCATAAGAATTGTGTGTGATAAAATGATTCACAAATGTCTTTTTATATCAAGCTTTAGGGAATTCAAATTTTGAAACAACATCTCGATATCGCGTGAAAACTAAGAATTTAAAGACAGAATCCTGAGGCACTTAGCGGGAACTGACACCCTGCCAAAATTCAAAATCCCTTGAAATGGGGGAGGACTAGGGCGCAGGTTCCCAAGTCCTAGCCCCCAATTTCAGCTCAGATCTACATTTTTGGGGGTCCTAGGGACCCAAGTTTCAAATCTCTTTCTAGGTTCTATCAATAATTTACCTCAAAAAGTGAATAGACTGCTCCTAGACTTAGTCAGTCAGGGTTTCGAGAAGGTCAAAAACAAAAGGTTGAGAGGTCACCAAGAGTAAGGAGCTAAACCAAGGGAAATTGTACCATTCCATACAGGAGGACAATTTCTAATGTTACATTACCACCACTAAGTACTTCACCATGTGGGTCAAAGCTATCCCCCTCACCAACACCACTAGTCAATAGATATCTAGGTTCATCTTCTATCATATCATTTGTTGTTATGGTATCCTTGTTGCACTATTGTCTCAAATAATGGTAAACTATTTAAAAACCATGAAGTATGTGTTGATGGTGGTTTTAGCACGCAACAACGCAGGTGTGATTGTTGGTTTCACACCTCTCTTGAAAAGTATCTCACCCTAGGCAAGACTACTCCAAGGATAATACAGCTAGGTCTTAGCTTGCTTGGAATTTCTCAATGGTTATGTTCTAGCTGTACCTACAAGGGGTCTTACATGCAGTCTACAAATCTTCAAGGTTGAGACAACAAATACACATAAACCCTATTATGATTTTCAGCTGATAGACCCAAATAAGGTGCTACTGAAGTTTCTATTCTAACAACTAAACATGGGGTTTAAAGAAAATGCAAAAGATTTAGGGTTTGGAAGGAATCCTAAGTGATATTCACAATGCAAGGGTTATCTTTAGTAGACAAATATTCCAGACTTTGAACCAGTTTTCTGAGTTACCAAACTGAAATGGGTGTTACAGTGCTGCAGAAAACGGTGCTATCTTCAATGGAAGTCGAAAGATTTTCAGACCACATTCAGTCGTTAAATACCCAATAAATGGCGCAACTTAACTCATAAAATGAAGTTGAACTTTAGGACAAATAATAAGCCCAGACTAACTTTACACAGTCATTTACCATTAGCAAACAACTAAAAGTATGGACTTGGAACATTCATCAAATACTGCAATCAACCATTAACATCATAAAAGCACAACTAATCTAACTATGGGAGAGCAAGAAGCAAACCATGAAGACCGCAATGAATTGAAACAAGATGCAAATTCTCAGAAATGCTGCAGAAACTTGCTTTGTATTAATTCAAATGGCACAGAGTCAACAATTTGGCATCAAAATCTCTCTTACAAAAGTGGAAATGGCAGCCCTTTATATAGAAAGCAGCATACCCTAGCTCTTCAAATGAACGGTGGAGATTAACTCGACACCGACGGCTCAGATTACATTAAGAAAGGCCCACATTAATTCCCGGATTACATTTTGTCTTTTATGAAAAGACGGAAAAATAGCTCCAGATACATTGAATCTAGTCATTTTGACTAGCCAACTCAATACATTAGTGAAAAGACTCATTTAGGAGGTAAGAAGAAGACAAAAATGAATCACATACTGTCCAGGTATATCAAATTTACAATAATGACGGGATTGAATCAATAAAATATTCAAATAATATTAAGATTCTTTATCTAGGTCGATACTATCTCCATTGGACAGCTTATTCTGATAGGCCAGCCATGCCTCAAGTGCTGGATTGATATCAGATGGGTCTGGATCTTTCAGATGATGTATTTTGTAATCGAATACCTCTAGCTCCTGACTGATCCTGGTGTATATCTTTTCAAAATCTATCTCAGCTTTGCGGAATGCTTTGAATTCTGCTCTGAGATCACTTGCTTTATCCAGCCGTTCTTCCGTACTTAGCACAGTGTCTTCGAATAATATAACATGCAGTTTACCTTTGCATTTTTTGACCTCGAAAGGAGCATAATCATCAAAAGACTCGTCTCTACAACTTCTCAAAGCATCGCTGATATCGTATACGATAGATCTCAGCTCTTCGTCAGCGGGTTTATATGCTTCCTTTACTTGCTCAAAGGTTTCCTTCCTCAGAAGTAACTGCTGATACCACTCAATAGCCTTCGGGAGCCTATCTCCAGTCAAAATATTCTCTATGACCAAGGTTTGAGCTGGCAATTCTCGGATACCCTTGATTCGCGGATACATGTGGGAATAGTATTCGTCGAACAAGTCACATTCATCGCGCAAATCCTTCCATTTATTAAGCAATTCCACCGTACGTTGGTGGATTTGAGCAGAGGCACTTATGGCGTCACATCCTACCTCAAAAACACTCATTAACCAATTCCCAGCCATTTCATCTGTAGACAGGAAGGTGGGCACAGTCCTTATATCACCCCCTGCATCTATTGGTTTTACCAAAAATTGAAGACATGCCCTGAGCTCCTCGTTTTGGCGCTTTAACTCCTTCTTGGACATCTCGTCCTTATCCAACTGCTTCAAAATTGACGTAACTGATCCCCTGAAATCATCCACCCTTTGAGCATGGGTGGTTGGGCCTAAGTCAACTGTGGATATCACATAATCCTCTGCCCTGACTTGATCTCTTGTTACGTCAGCTGGAGGGACAGCCACCTCCACAATCCTTGAGCCCGATTCGCTCTGGTGGATCCTCGATTGCACCTTCGCCCTCCTTTGTTTCTGAGGTTTTTGAGCCTGCGATAGGATGGTGCTCAAATCAATTTTCATTACTTCAATCTGGGGTTCTAGATATACCATCCTATCCTACAGCCATTCTGGAGCGGAAGATTTGTTCAACTCAGCGTTTCCATCCTTATCTGATATAGTCAATTCTTTGGAAGGCTCTCATTCGGGCTCAGGGCTCTTCTCCTTTTCTTCTTGGGCCAATTCCTTTAGACTCTCGAGCACAATTTCTCGTGCTATTTCCAAAACTTCCCCTGTTGGGTCCTTGCTCAGCGGACTATCAGATATATCAATTATCTCTATACCAACAGACGAGTCGAGGGGGTTCTTATCATCTTCACTGGTCAGCGCTCCCTCGCTCTTTTCAGCCACTACCCCGTGCTCTTGTAATCCTAATTCCGCGCACACTTTCTCAATACCCTCCAACAAAGGTACTTCTAATGACATCGCAGGCATTTGTGAAAGGGGGACAGTAGAAGAAATTGTGAAGGAAGGGGTACTAATTTGAGTCAAATTAGCGAAGGCAGGCAATGGTAAGGGAGAAGAAGGGGTAGGGTACGTGATGGCGAGAGTGGAAGAAACAGGATGGCTGGGATCACCGGAGGAGATTGCCAGTGGGCAAGAAGTGGTAGTAATGCCAGAGGAAGGAGAAGCGGAAGGGGATGATTCTTGCACAATGATGGCTGAGGTGGTGGGAGAAGTAGATGAAACGGAAGAAGAAGGAGGGATAGAAGTAGAGAAGGTGGAAGCCAAAACAGCTATTCCTGTATCGGGCATGGGGGTTTGGGAGATTGAAGGAGTTGAATCATCCTTAGTAGTAACATTCTCCTTGCTCGCTGCTTTTGTTTTTACCTTCTTGGCCTTGGAGGCCTCCCCAGTGCTGCCTGGCATGTCTTTCCTCTTAGTAGCTCTAGGCCTAGGAGGTGGATCCTTCTTCCAAGGGGATCTCACAGGAGGTTTTTTCACTTTTCTAGCCCTTGCTGCCAAAGGGGCATGCTCATCAATATCTGAATCCTTTTCCTTGATTGGCTCTGTATCATCTGTCCCTAGTACGGGCTCATCTTCTTCTCCATCGGAGTCCTTATCTGATTCAACTGCCGTATAGGTCAGTTGGACTCCTTGCCCCCTTAGGACACCCAATTGTGCTCTGACCCAGGCTTTACTCAATCTAATTGGCTCCTTCATGATCACATCCAAGGAGCTTTCTTCAGCATTTGCCCAATTGGGTAATGGGATGGGTAAATGGTATTGTGTCTCCCATGGGCCTCTGACCGTGACATTCTCATCATCTTGCAATTGGTCTGGCACTGCCATTACATGAAATTTCTTAATAAAATCCAAGGATAGCCTCGAGTGTGCCCTCTTCATGACCTCGTAGTCATCAGTGCAGTTGGCCCAGAAATCTTCAATATGATCTTTGTGAAACAACTTCCTGCTCACGAACTTCTCCATCACCTGATTTGGGTCAAAGTGAGCCCTGGCATTGTAATAGTGCAAGTTCAGAAGCTGGAGTTCTTTATCTGAATACTCAGCTGAGGCGAGGGAAGGGCATGCGTAGAGTCCTTTGCCAAACTTGATGGGAAATTAAACATTTGTTCGGTGCAGGTGCTTGAGTTTTTCGGCACACGGCACTAGTTGCCTGGATAGTTCTAGGAGCACTGTCTTATCATCAGGATATCTTGGCAACCTATATGCCATTCCAGTGAAGCCTTGTACTCTGATGTATGTGAACTTCTCAAATTGTATATACCACCGGCCATATTGGATTATTTCGTTCATAGCTTTGGCTGAAATCCTCAAGGCTATATTACCTTGTAACTTCCTCGCTATGTACATGGTAAATGCATCATTGACCCGCTTGAAGTGTATCAATGATTGTGATGAAGTTAATTGAGGATAGCCTTCATATACCTTGACCTGTGTCTTTTCATCATTCCCGATATCTCCGATCTTGGACAATCCGTCGTAATGATTCATTCTTGCCAATGCATAGACGACGTAGGATGTCCATTTGAAATATTTCTTCTCATTGAAGTGGCTAAAAGCCTCATGTATATTGTCGCTAAGGATCTGCGACCAATGGAACTTGGTTCCCTTCAACACTTCTGAGATTATAACGAACATCCAATCTTCAAAAGTGGAAGCAGCAGGTAACCCATATACTCTGCTCAAAAAGGTTACTATATCCCCGATTTCGTCATGGAAATCACTTCTATATAATACTATGGGGAGCTTGACGAGAGCGGATTTCTCGCTCTTGACCCAATGGTCGTTTATATGTTTCCTGCATCCCTCCACATCTTTATTATATGCCTCTTTAGATGCTTGCCTGTCGGGCATAGTCATGGTTTTATGCCATGGGGTATCCAGCATTTCTGCCAAAGTAGGTGGGGTCAAATCAGCTAGGACTTCTCCATTAGCTGTCTGAATTTGTCTAGATATGATGTCGTATCTATCTGCACAACTTGCTATCAATTCTGCACACTGAACAGAGGTTGGGAAGGCAGCTGCTTGTCCGAGTCCACTGTCCTTAAGTCTCTTGGCCCGAGGAGTCAGAGTGGGTCCGAAGATTCTAAGTCTGAAATCATCTAGGTCAATATGACCTAGATCAGTGTCTCCCACGTTACTCCACCCAGAGTGGATTTTGGTCTCTGGGGGTATCCCTTTGAACTCGTACTTCATGGCTTGAGCTCGTGCAGACATCTAATCTGCAAAACCAGACCTTATAAGCTTGATACCAAATAAGTTCCAATCATAAGTCTATTGTTCATTAGAAGCATGCATTTTGAAAGAAGACTAAGTTAACATACATAGAGTATTGCATGCAAGGAGATATCAAATGTTGTAAAAAGATTCACCTAAACATTATTATTACAGCATTACAACCTTAATTACCTTACCTTGAACCATCTTCCCTAAAGAAATTTCAGCAAATTTGGCCTCTTAGGGAGGTTTGCGCTAATATGGAGGTTGTCCGACCTTGGGCAGAAAAAGTGCTAAAATTGAGGCTGTTCGACCTTGGCGGGAAAATGAGGCAGGTCCGACCTTAAATGAGAGTTTGTTCTGTGCGTCCCAGAATTTGCGCTACTTTCAAGGGTGTCCGACTTGAGCGAAATTTGGAGGTCTCTGACCCCCAATGGTTTGCAAGTCGGTCGGTGGACAAACAAGTGCAAACGATTGCTGGTATAACAAGAGTCCTCCTGCGCGGAATTCAGGTGAGTCTGACTTGCGCGGGTTTCGACGGGGTCTGACTAAGTTGGATACAAGGTATTTTGGCGCATGGTCGGACGAAAGAAATTTTAGCGCAAAGAGTTTGGTAAGTCTTTTCAGCGGGTTTTTCGAGCAGCACCGACTTCGCGGGGTTATGGATGTCATCCGACTTGGTCGGACACAAGGTATTGTAGCGCAAAGTCGGACAGAGGAGATTTTAGCGCAAAAAGCAGTTTTCAGAGCCGCGGGCATTTCTAAACTATCCGACCCGATTAGGAACGATATGTGAGTTGCGAGGGTCGGATGAGGTCGTTTTTAGTGCAATTGGGCGCTGGATTTTGGCGCTAGATCTCAGGGTGTCTGACCATATTGAATAATTGGGCCGTTTAGAGGTCAGTCGAAGGTTAATCTAGCGCCGACTTCGTGCGCGGGGTTTGCAGGGTTTTGACCCGAAAGGGTCCAAATTCGTCTAAGGCCTTGTGGTTTTTAGATCTAGGGTTTGAAAACAATGAAAAGATCAACTCACCAAACCCTAGCCCAGAATCATCACATTCAACTCACTAAACCCTAATCACATTCAGCAACCAGTATAAAAAAATGAAACCTAATGGTCTCCACTGACTTTGCTTCAAAAAAACCCTAAGAAACTCAGAAATGCGAAGGGTTAGAACCCTACCTGCAAATGGCAGCGCAAATCAAGTTTGTCGAGAGGTTGCAGGTTCGAGCTCGGGCGTTCTCGGCAGTGAAAATTGGAGCTCCAGATGTGCAACTTCGAGAATGCGGTGAAAAATGAGTTAATCCCACTTAACTCCCTATTTAAGCCATGCAAATCTGCCATTAATACTCAAGAGTACGGACTGTCAGCGGGGATTTGCAGCGGTTCCGACTTGGCGGGAAAACGTGAGATCTCTGACCTGGTCAGTTGAGGGAAGAATCAACGCGAAATCCAGAGGTCTCCGACTTAACCTGTTTGGCGGGGCTTTCGGACTCATCCGACCTGCGGGGTTTGTTTGGGGGTTCGACCAAGTCAGTTTTGACGCAAAGTCACGTGGAACGAATTTTAGCGCTAGGTTGGACGGAGGGGATTTTAGCGCTAGGTTGGACGGAGGGGATTTTAGCGCTAGGTTCGACAGACTGAAAATCGGCGCAAAGGTCAGTTGAGTTCAGTTTTAGCGCAAAAGTCGGTTGAGTTCAGTTTTAGCGCAAAATGCTAAAATCAAGGACTCTAGAGGGAAAATAACAACCCACCTTAGCAAGTTTGAAGTGATTTTTTTTCAAGGTAATCATTCTATCTAGGGCACATATACTTTAGACCATACAACCACTTCCGAGAGAGAGATCAAAAACCAAACGACCCACTAGCCAAAACAAAAAAGAACAAAGGGGAGGGGCCCCCATGTTTAGAATGGGGCGTGTGTGCAAGGCACAACAAATGGCGACTCTGCTGGGGAAATGCTCCAGAGCATTTCTAAGATAAACGTTAGTTCGAACCCAGACTCTCTGTGTTTCCCACTCATTAGACGAGAAAGCATGGTGCCTTACCAAAAGAATCAAGGACCGCTAACCAGTGCATCCCTCCATATCCTAAAAACCTGAGTGTGTGCAATTGTATTCATTCCCATCCCTTGGCAGCTAAGTTCATCCAAGATTCTTCGTGCTAAGCTAGGAAGTTGGGATTATTTTACCACCAAGAGAATGTTTCTGATGTTGAGACGTAATGAGCCTTGATAGAGATGATGATCCTTCCAATAGAAATTTCTTTTGGCAATGATATTCTTTTTGATATTGCCTTTGATGATTTCTGATGCTAATAATCTTTGATAACAGTCTTTATGTGAGAGTATTTAAAGGATAATCTTTATGCTGATACTTTGTAGTGGGTCTGGTGTTGAGAAACACCTTTTATTTTTACCCAGTAGGCTAGCAGTACTTAGTACCGCCTGCCACTCTCATCTGGATATGCAGAATTAGTGTTGGTGGTAAAATTTGGGACCCAAACTTTTTGCTTACACAAGATCCCCCGGACTTACTTAGCTACTTCAGGAGCACTTTAAGTGTGAGAGATATATGGTTAGAAAACACTTTGGGTGCACCAGCTAACGACTCGTTCTAGTGAAAAGACATCAGGTCTCCTGGTAAAATAGCGGAACCCACAGCAAGGCCTAAGTGAAACTTTGGCTTCTCAAAGAAAGGCTACAGATTATTCGCCCAACAAGGAAGCATTCGCAGGTCTACACAACTGCCACCACGTCAAAAACAAGGACCCCACGACAAAGCAGACGCAGCAAACGAAAGCACAAGAACAACCGGACGAAACAAAACGCCCGGCCCGAAGGAGAGCAAAAAGCAAGACAGCAAAAACAGGGAAACAAACTAAACTAGCAACAACCTAAACTAACCTAAACTAACAACACCCTAAACTAACCAGAGCAACAAACCTCTAACTATATACACTAGAATGAGACATAAATGTCTCTCAGGCCTGGAAGTAATGCTTCAGGAACTGGCCATTGATAGGCAATGGCAGCTCCTCACCAACAAGGCTCTTGAGTCGATACGTATTGTCTCCCAGGATCTCATAAATCTGGTAGGGTCCTAACCAAAGCTTGTCAAACTTGCCATGTTCTCCCTTTCTCTCATGGGCTTTATCCCAATATAGGACCAGATCAGAAATACGGAAAGCTTTAATTTTAGCCCTCTTATCGAACCATCGTTTTACTACATCCTGGTGTTTAGCAAAGTTTTCTAAGGCTGCATCGCGTTTCTCTTCAAGGTGCAATAGCTGGGCCAGTCGTGAAGATAAGTGGTTGTCGGCCTCGAGGTACTTTTGCATGAATTGAAGTACTAGGATTCTCAAGTGGATGGGAAAGATGGGTTCAATCCCATAAACCAGGTGATATGGGGAGGTGTTTAAGGCGGCTTTGTGTCGGATTCTATCAGCCCATAAGGCGAACCTGAGTTGAGTGTGCCAATCCCTAGGGTTTTTGTCCAAAAGTCTCTTGATGACTTCAAGCAGGTTCTTGTTTGTTGATTCAGCTACCCCATTTCCTTGTGGATAGTAGTTAGAGGAGAATTTGAGAGTGATCCCATAGTCGAATGCCCAGTTAGAAAAACGCAATGATGAAAAGGCAGGGCCATTATCACAAACTAAAGCAAATGGACAACCAAATCTAGTGATAATATGTTTTTCAATAAATTCGATACCTCCGTGGTGCATTGCTTACAAGCTATTGCCTCAGACCAGCGAGTGCAGTAGTCAGTAGCGGTCAGAATATACCTGTGACCCGCAGAAGAGGGTGGGTTGATCATACCGATGAAGTCGAGCCCCCACTGAGCAAATGGTCGTACCTCCACTACCGGTTGCAATGGCATGGCTGTGTGGCGTTCCCGATGCGCGGCGGTTTGACATATATGACAGGTCCTTACATGTGAATGCACATCCTTAAACAATGTTGGCCAGTAATACCCAGCTCGAAGAATCTGATTAGCTGTCGAATGCGCCGACCCATGTCCTGTCCTGAACCTCTCGTGAAAACTGATTAATACCTGATCAACTTCTGACTTGTCCAAACACCTTAGATAAATGCCCTCGTGATTCTTCTTGTAGAGGATGGATCCTTTTATCATGTAACTGCTACTTTTGAGCTTGAGAGCTCTTCTTTGTACTGCATTTAGATACGGCGGACAGCGTTGATTAAGCAAATAAAATATTATATCTCCGTACCATTCATCCTTTGAAACATCCTCCAATAAATATTGCTGAGAAACCAAGTCGGGTCCAACCTCGGCCATGGTTTTAGTCAAAGCTTGGCCTCTTACCAACTTCATGGGTTGAATTTCTATGTCGAATTCCTGCAAGATGGTGACCCACTTCCCTCTTCTTTCTCCTAATTCACTCTGCATCAGCAGTGCTTTGACTGCTGCATCTGGAACTATGGCGGTAACTTGACTTCTTAGGATATAGTGGCGGAATTTCTTGACTGCTTTGACAAGAGCATACGCCTGTTTTTCCACGTTTGGATATCTTAGTTCTGCATCTTTTAATGGAGTACTCATGAAAGCAATGGGCCTTTCATCGTCAACTGACCTCTTTTGGGTCAGCATCGTTGCGCAAGTATGTTCTGAAGCAAATGAGTATATATAAAACGGCAACGCATAATCAAGGCTAACCAAAACAGGTGCGTTGGATATAGCTTGCTTGATTTCTGCGAAGGCAGCCTTAGCTTCTGGGGTCCAGTCTATTTTAGCATCCTTTTTCAGCATGGCGTTTAGAGGTCGAACTATCTCAGCAAATCCTGTTATGAATTTGCGCACAAAGTTGATCTTACCGAAATATGATTTAAGTTCCTTTTTACTGGCCGGAGGGGCAATCTTGAGTATTGCTTGGATTCTATCCAGATCAATGGATATTCCCTGGTCAGATATCACATGCCCCAATAGCTTTCCTTCAGTTACCCCAAACATGCATTTCTTGGGGTTAAGCGATATGCCGTAATCCTTACATCGCTGCAACACCTTCCTCAGATCAGCTACATGGTCTTTACGCCTTTTTGAGAACACTGTCAAATCATCCATGTAAATGATTATGCATTTTCCAACTAATCCTTTGAAGGCGATATCCATCACGCGCTGAAAAGTTGCGCCAGCATTTATCAAACCAAATGGCATTCGCCGGTACGCATAGATGCCCCATTTGCAGGTGAAAGATGTTTTTAATCTATCTTCGTATTCCACCATTACCTGATTATAACCAGAGTATCTGTCTAGAAAGGACATCATCTGGGATCCATTGACAATCTGCAATACTTCGTCCAATGATGGCAGCGGGTAATTGTCCTTTTCAGAGGCTCTGTTTAAATTACGGAAATCAATGCAGAGCTTGATTTCCCCATTTTTCTTTCGAACAGAAACTAAGTTTGCCACCCATGCAGAGTGTCTAACTAGAAATATTATCTTAGCTGATAACAGCTTCTGAACTTCTTTGAAAATGAGTGGCTCCAAAAGTGCATTAACTGGCCTCTGCCTTTGTCTGAAAGGCTTTGCCCCTGGCTTCAGCGGGATCGTGTGTGTGATATCGAGGTGTCGTAAGTTTTTAGATCCTCATAACTCCAAGCTATTACCTCATGGTAATCTCTTAGTGCCTGTATGATTCCAATCTTTTCATCCTCTGTGCTGGCCTTTCCAATAAACACATTCTTCACATCCGCCTCTGTCCCCAAGTTAAAAGGGTCGCACTTTCCTCCTGGAGATTCTCCTTCTTTCTTCTGAGTTCCTAGATTATCCGCGTCAAACAGTCTTTCCAGTTCTACCATTCCTCTGGGGATTGTATTTGTTTTCAGATTCAGTACTCCTTCCAAATCAATTTCAGCAGGCTCTACCTCTTCTTCATCTATTATCTGAGCAGTGAACACGTCTGATGAGGAAAGAAAATTGAGTATGTGTTGATCATCCTCAAAAACTTGAAAATTGGTAATGTTATCGGGCACAAAGGGAGTAGCCACGAACTCAACAGAAAACTTTTTCAATCCCGCCATGGACGTGGGTTCCAATGTGCTTGCGGTCTGGGCCAAAGCATTTGCAACATGATTTTGCCTTCTAGGAATGACCTGGATGTTAAAACCGTCGAAGCATTCAATCAAATCCCACACCCTATTCCTGTACCTATTCAATCTCTTGTCATTACACGAATATTTTTTTTGTACTTGTTTCACCACTAACTCAGAATCACTAAACACCTGGATGATCCTGACCTTTTTCTGTAATGCTAGCAGCAATCCTTGCACCAACGCCTCATATTCAGCGACGTTGTTTGTACATGGAAATTGCAGTCTTTGTGATGTTAGAAATGAGCTCCCAGTAGGACTAATCAGCTCGACTCCTGCGCCAGACCCTTGCCTACACCTTGAACCGTCAAATCTTAAGGTCCATACATGAAAATCCTTGTTGTCTTCCCTCTGTCTTCCTGGTTTCTCTTTCTTCCCTGATTCCTCTTCCTTTCCTGATTTCTTTTGCTCAAGCAGAGGTTCAGACTCTTCCTTCTTTTCAGCCATCGGTTCATCCTTCAGAATTAAGGGAACCTTTAGTTGCTTTTGCACTTGCTTAATTACCTCTTGACATAGTTGGCAGGTAAATTCGGAATGAGATGTATCATGTATGCGACACCAGTTGGGCAATAATAATTCCTCCATTTGGACCTACCTCCCAATAGCAGTTTGATCTTGCACGAATCTGGCTACAAAACTACGAAACCCCTCGAAGACCCTGGGCTCGTCTTCCTCTGAAGATTCTCTGTCATCAGATTGAACGTATGCTGCTGTACCTTCTGGTCTTTCTATCAGAGGCTTAGGAGGTCTTAAGCAACTCAGCATAAGGATTTCTTCTGGTGGATTGATGTGGGGAAGGTAGACGCCCAAATCAACCTCTGAAAACAAGATTTCGTTGGGCTGATTAAATTCAGTGATCATGTGCTTCATCTTAGGTTCCCTTTCAATGCGGATTTGATTAGCTAATCCCTTCCACGGCAGCCACATATGAGAGAAATCTTTCGCCATATATCCATTCAGAGTTCTGGACCAGTCTCTACTTAAAAGCATACCGTATTGATCTGGAATATCCACCACTTGAATATCGATATACTGCTGCACCCTGGGATCAGAAGCCAGTTGCATGTGTATCCGGTTCAGTTCACCAATCACATTCACCTCGGTTTTATCTAATTGCGTCACTTTTCTGGAGGACTTGACTGGAGTGAGCCCAAGCGCTTTACAAACGGACAATGGCATTACGTTTGTGGAAGCACCTAAATCTACTAAACAATTGTGAAGGTTTTTGTTGAAAATCCTGAGGGTTAAAAGGAAAGGCAGACTTTCCCTCCTGTCTTTATACAAAGTTACCCTTTGTTCCATGTCGGTCACATGTATCCTTTCCTTTCCTTTATCAATATTATCCTTAGCGATGTTTTCTCTCAGTGTATGATCAGTCCTGGTTCCAGCGCCTATGTCTTGAAAGAAAGATGTTCTAACCTCAGGTATCTTAAACAGCTCATACACAGAGAGACTGACCTTCATCTTTTTAAGCTCATCAGCCACATACTGTCCCATTTTTACCATATCAGCACGTAGGGATCTTTCCGGATCAACGATGGTACTATGAGGTGTGGTTTGAAGAGGGGCTTTGGGGGGCTCAGGATTATTGGTAGCATGAGGATCAGGCGGGACTTGATAACTATTTGGGGGGATGGAAGTGGTGAAAGGGCCTTTTGGCTTGCTACTCCTCAAATTGTAAGGAGTCTTGTTGTACTGCTGATAAGCATTGACCTCCTCAGACTCTTCTTCTTCAGGTTGGTTGTCATCCTGGAATGGGAATGTATAACTATCAAGAACAAGAGCAGCATCATACCTCTGGGAGGGGACAATCTCATACCCAGTTGGTGGAGTCTCCTGATTTTCGGCGTTTTGAATTTCCATTTGAAAGATACTGGAAGCAATCTGGAATTCCGGGCAATCCAACTCAGAATGGGCATTGGTGTTGTGCAATCTGCACCAGGTAGATAAGGCAGCTTCGGCCAGTATTACGCAACCTGGGGGTCTGGTGTCGTTATTCTGATTTTCCAACGGTGAAGGCACTCCCCCATTGTTAGGCCTGGTATTCCAGGATCGATTTGACCGCTGCTGAAAACTTTGATTTTGATACTGATTTTGATTTGGAAATTGGTTCGGGCCTTGATGATTTTGTGAATGCTGTTGGCTCTGGAGATGTTGCTGATTCTGCCCCTTCTGCTGTAAATAAGCATTCTGGTTTTTGAGGTGAGTAACTTCAGCAGTGAGCTTTTTCATCTGTTCAACTAGCTCCTTGATATCATCCCTGTCTTCCTTGGTCTTGGATGCCTCTGAGGACTACAGGAAAGGCATTTGTGCTGGAGGCATTTCAGCCACTGGGTTGCCTGGATGGATTACTAGAGCTTGTGTGGCAGCTGGGCTCGGGACTGGGTTCATCACAGGGGTTTGATTGGCCAATGCATGATTTATCATGGGAATTTGGTTTGGCATGGCCACGGGACCCATATGATTCAGCGGGCCTGAGGCTGTTTGCCCAAGCTGGGTACTTACTTCGACAGCAGCAGCATATGCTGCGGCTAAACTGGCTGGTACCGGGTTGGCCCTCCTTGCAAACATGGAGGTGAGTTTATCTAGGACAACATAGTAAATAGGTAGGGCAGCAGCCTGGTCTATAGCATAGGGGGCCTGCAGACGACTGTAAGCTTTTCGGAATCTATTATTGAAGGTGCTGATCATCTCACCTTCCTCTCGTCGAATCTCCACAAAAGAACGGTAAAGATCGGACGGGGTAGTGGGCATACGAAACCTATTCAGAAAAGCTGTCTTCAGATTTGGCCAGGAATTTATAGATGCTGCCGGGAGATTGGCAAACCAGTAGTAGGCTCCATCCTGCAACGAGTAGGGGAACAGTCAGCATATCACATCTTCATGCTGTACCTGTAACATGAACATATTAGCTTCAAAGATCTTAATGTGTTCATCCGCGGTCATATCTGGGTCATGTACCCTGAACTTTGAGCAGAACTTGTCTGGGTTTTTGGGCATGTCATGGTAGTCATTGAACAACAGAGGGGACTGGTTATTTCCTGCAAAGTAAGCCATGATAGGGGGATTATTGGGACCTGTAGCAGTATATCTGGGGGCTGACTGAGCTCGAGGAGCCCTGGGTATTCCTTGATCCCTTCTTGTTCTTCTAAATTCTGTCAGAGATAGCAGTTCTTCTCCAGCTGAACTGGATCGAGTGTGTCTCTGTCTGGTCCCCAGACTTGCTGATTTTTAGTTTGGCCCTCCTTCTAGCGCCAATTCTGTTGATGGTGGTTTTAGCACGCAACAACGCAGGTGTGATTGCTGGTTTCACACCTCTCTTGAAAAGTATCTCACCCTAGGCAAGACTACTCCAAGGATAATACAGCTAGGTCTTATCTTGCTTGGAATTTCTCAATGGTTATGTTCTAGCTATACCTACAAGGGGTCTTACATGCAGTCTGCAAATCTTCAAGGTTGAGACAACAAATACACATAAACCCTATTATGATTTTCAGCTGATAGACCCAAATAAGGTGCTGCTGAAGTTTCTATTCTAACAACTAAACATGGGGTTTAAAGAAAATGCAAAAGATTTAGGGTTTGGAAGGAATCCTAAGTGACATTCACAATGCAAGGGTTATCTTTAGTAGACAAATATTCCAGACTTTGAACCAATTTTCTGAGTTACCAAACTGAAATGGGTGTTACAGTGCTGCAGAAAATGGTGCTATCTTCAATGGAAGTCGAAAGATTTTCAGACCACATTCAGTCGTTAAATACCTAATAAATGGCGCAACTTAACTCATAAAATGAAGTTGAACTTTAGCACAAATAATAAGCCCAGGCTAACTTTACACAGTCATTTACCATCAGCAAACAACTAAAAGTATGGACTTGGAACATTCATCAAATACTGCAATAAACCATTAACATCATAAAAGCACAACTAATCTAACTATGGGAGAGCAAGAAGCAAACCATGAAGACCACAATGAATTGAAACAAGATGCAAATTCTTAGAAATGCTGCAGAAACTTGCTTTGTATTAATTCAAATGGCATAGAGTCAACAATTTGGCATCAAAATCTCTCTTACAAAAGTGGAAATGGCAGCCCTTTATATAGAAAGCAGCATACCCTAGCTCTTCAAATGAACGGTGGAGATTAACTCGACACCGACGGCTCAGATTACATTAAGAAAGGCCCACATTAATTCCTGGATTACATTTTGTCTTTTATGAAAAGACGAAAAAATAGCTCCAGATACATTGAATCTAGTCATTTTGACTAGCCAACTCAATACATTAGTGAAAAGACTCATTTAGGAGGTAAGAAGAAGACAAAAATGAATCACATACTGTCCAGGTATATCAAATTTACAATAATGACGGGATTGAATCAATAAAATATTCAAATAATATTAAGATTCTTTATCTAGGTCGATACTATCTCCACTGGACAGCTTATTGAGTTCAGTTTTAGTGCAAAAGTCGGTTGAGTTCAGTTTTAGCGCAAAATGCTAAAATCAAGGACTCTAGAGGGAAAATAACAACCCACCTTAGCAAGTTTGAAGTGATTTTTTTTCAAGGTAATCATTCTATCCAGGGCACATATACTTTAGACCATACAACCACTTCCGAGAGAGAGATCAAAAACTAAACGACCCACTAGCCAAAACAAAAAAGAACAAAGGGGAGGGGCCCCCATGTTTAGAATGGGGCGTGTGTGCAAGGCACAACAGTATGTACCCTATGCAAGCACTTTTGTTAGAAATGAAGGTGAACAACTATAGAATGGAAATCATATCTAAACTATTATAATAATCCAGTATAGAACCAAATGGAGATTATAGGAAATCAAATCAGTAATACAAAGAAATAAAGGAACAAAAGAACTAAATACATAACAAAATGTTTAGGTGGAGAAACCCTTTTGGGATAAAAATCCACACAAGAAGAGATGCACAAGTCTATATTAAGTTCAATAGAGTTTACAATACATGACTAATGATCTCCTCTTCAGTCTTCAATCCAGAAGCACCTGTTTTTCTAGTCTCAACTCTCTACTACATCACAGCCATAATAGAATGCCCTCATTAAAAAAGTGTTGCCATCCTACCATCAAATTTATGACCCAATGATGAATAGCTTAGATTGACTACGAAATTACAATATTTTATAAGGTAATTTTCTAAGAATGGTGACCCCCTGTCAGGTACTGGGATCCAAATACGGCTAAAACAAGACCGTTGCTTTGTGAATACATCTTCCCTTACAGAAATTTACAAACAAAATTAGGAGTAACTAATTACATATGATTTACAAGGTTGATGGTAACTTAATCCTAACATTCTCCCACTTGACATCATACATCGTAAATTCATCCATAGGAAAACATAAAATAATTAGGCACTATGAACAAGGCCCATGGCCTCCTTGCACCATGTAAAATTCTTTGTGTTCATAGCTTTAGTAAGTAAATCTGCAACATTCTCTTGAGTGCCAATTTTCTTCGACTCAATCTATCCATTAACAATCAATTCACATCATAGCTAATCTAAATAGTCCTACAATCAAAACCAATACCTGCACATAATATCTATAACCCAACTATCCCCTTAGAGACATGGGTAGCTTCCATGTACTCTACTTCAGTGGTCAACAATACAACTATATGTTGCCTCTTACTCATCCAACTCACTTCTCCAAACAAAGTAAATACATACCCAATTGTGGACCTTCAACTTTCTAAGTCACCTTCCCAATCTTCATCAACATAACCATGTATGTCCAATGTCTTTTCCATACAATTAGTAATAGAGTAAACTAGACAGTAATCAAAAGTACTAGCCAAATATCTAAACATCATCTTTTCATAATTCCAATGCTATCTACCAAGGTTAGACATAAACCTACTAAAAAATCCCATTGCTTGGACAATATTTGGTCTAGTGCAAACCATTGCATACATCAAAATTCCTACAATACTAGCATATGGCACCTTAGACATATCCTCTAAATTATCTTCATTCTTAGGACACGTATCGAATGAAATCTTAGTACCAACTAACAAAAAAATTCTAACTGGATTGTAATCCTACAAACTAAATATGTTCAAAATAGTATCAACATACTTATTCTGTGATAACCAAAGCTTTATGTTTATCTCAACTGTTTTGATCTCCTTCCCTAGAATATACCTAGCTACTACCAGATCCTTCATCTCAAATGCACCTAAAAGTTTGTCTTTTAGCTCATTGATCATACCCTTACTGAAAAATAACATATCATCCACATACAAGGCAATAATCAGTATATGATCATCAATACATTGAATGTAAATAGAGTGATCCTCTTTGCTTCTAACAAAACCCAATTTCAAAACAAAACAGTCAAATTTCTGATACCACATTCGGGGTGATTGTTTTAAACCATAAAGAGACCATTTTAATCTACATACCCAATGTTCTTTCCCTTTTTATCTCAAACCCTATAGACTATTGCATGTAAATTTCCTCTTCCAAGTCTCCATTTAATTTTTTTTTAACATCCATTTTCTCAATCTCAAAGTCATTAGCAACAACAATAGATAATAGAAATCTAATCAAGGATATTTAGCAACAAGAGAGAATATTTCACCAAAATCGACTCCCTCTCTCTGGGAGTATCCCTTGGCCATTAGTCTAGCCTTGTACTTCTCCAATGAACCATCTACTCCAAACTTTTTCTTGAAGACCCACTACATTTGATGGCCTTTCTACCTTTGGGAAAACGCACAAGATCCTAGGTGTCACATGAGTCTAATGTCATCATCTCCTCCAACATGGGCTATTGCCAAGACTCACTATCAACTAAATCTATAGCCTCCTGTAAGATCTAGGTTCAACATCAGTACTCAACATCAGTACTTAACAAAGCAAATATAAACTGGAAATCTGGTGGGCTATACCTGTCGATTGGATTTCGTTGTCTTGTGAATCTTCTGGGAAAAGGAGTAAGGGACTCTTCTTGTTCTTGATCTTGCTCAACTTTTTCTTGGTTATCTTCCCCAACCTCTTTAGTTTTCTCAGTAACCTCACCTGAGCCCTCTTCTTCATCATCTTCATCCTCCTCATCCTCAAATCCATCTCTCTTTTCTTCCGGAGGTGCATCTTCCTACTTAATCTCACAATGCTCTCTCCTGTCCTTAATTTTTTCTCTTGGCTGTTCAGAATCTCAAATAACACTAAGTTCCTTGAAAATGGCATCTCTAGAATAGATAATCTTATGGTTTAGTAGATTCCAAAGCTTATAAACTTTAACATTACCACCATATCCAATGAAGATGCACTTTTCAACTTTTGGGTCCAACTTAGATCATTTTTCTTTAGGCACATGAACATAAGCCTCATAGCCAAATACCCTTAAATGTGAAACAAAAGGTTTCTTACATGTGCACACTTAATAAGGAGTTGTTTCAAGAGCCTTGCAAGGAGATCTGTTCAATAAGTAACAAGCAGTACTCATAGCTTCTATCCAAAAGCATCTATTCAAATGTGAACCACTTAACGTACATCTGGCACTTTCCATGATTGTTTGATTCATCCTTTCTACCACTTCATTTTACTATGGAGTATATGGAGTAGTCTTTTGTCTAACAATTCCTACATGCTTATAGAATTCATCAAAGTCCCTAGAATAGTATTCCCCTCCATTCTCAGATCTCAAAACCTTTATTTTACAATTTGATTACTTTTCAACTAAGGATTTAAATTCCTTAAACTTAGTGAATACTTCAGATTTATGTCACATAAAATAAATCAATGTAAATCTTGAGACATCATCAATGGAGGAAATAAAATATCTAGTTTTTCCAATTGATTCAACATCCACAGGACCAAAAATATCTAAATGAATAATTCTAGTTTATTCTTAGATTTATAACTGCCTGAAGGAAATGGATTTCTATTATGTTTTCCAAACACACAATGTTCATAGAAATTAAAACTATCATCAAAATAAGATAAACTATTTAGCAATTTTTATTCAAAATGGGTTTTAAACCATTTTCACTTATGTGGCCCAATATGTAATGCCACAACATACAAATATTTTCATTATTTTCAGTTATATTGGTAGAGTTATAAATAGTAGTGGCTTCTATCTTAAATAGAGTCCCCTTCCTTTTCCCTGTCTCTATCACCAAACTCCCTCTTACCAATCTAAAACCATTCTTATCAAATGTTACATGCATTCCAGCATCATTCAACTTAGAAACCAAAATCAAATTCCTAGCTAAACCTAGAATATGTAAAATACTAGGGAGGGTTTTCATCCTCCCATCACTCAAACACAACTAAACCTTGCCCCAACCAATGAGAGGATATGAATTGTTGTCACCAATGTATACTTCACCTCCATCATGCTTCTTATATGTGGAAAACCATTCTCTATGAGGAGTCATATGATAGGAGAAACCTGAGTCAATCAACCACTATTTGTTAGAAATAACACTACAAGAAGAAATCAAAACATCATCACCTGAATCTAAGGACTTCTTCACATGTCCCATCTTTCTGTATTTCCAACACTTCACTTTGTTCCTTTTCTTGAGAGTCTTAGATCTACCCTTAGAACTATCCTTGGGTCCCTTATGATCTCCATTTTGTCCTCTTTCCTTGGACCTTCCTCTAACATGGAGTACATCCTTTGAACTATCCATAGCCTTCTTTCTCATTTCATGTGCCAACAGAGTTGCAACAAGAGCATCCAATTTCAGATCTTCGAGATTAGTACTAATAGCAAGGAAAAAATTTTACCATGACCCAAGAAAAGAACAAAGTAACATGATACATTTATCTTCTTCATCTATCTTAACATCAACAAAAGCCAACTAACTCAAAATCAAATTAAATGTATTCAAATGCTCTTCTATCGAATCACCCTCCTTCATTTTAAGTGAAAATAACTTTCTTTTTAGTAAAGTTTGTTTACTAGAGTTTTGGCTTGGTAGATCTCACCCAACCTTTTCCATAATGCAAATGCAATCTTTTCTTCAATGACATTCAGTAAGACAGAATCTACAAGACACAACCTGTTTGTACCCCATGCCTTTTTGTCCATCTTGTCTCACTCATCTTGACTAATTGCATTGGTTTTATTTTCTTTTGTTGCAGCCAACCATTGATCTCTTTCTTCAAGTGGATCCTCCATTTTTGACTTCCATATCTCATAACCCATTCCACTAAATTTTTTAATGTATAATTAGATGAGGATGCAACCATGGTTTCTACACAAAATCTACAAAACAAATTCAACTAGAACTCCCACTACATCTCAAAAAACCTTCACACTTCTACCCAAGACACATAAATAGCTAGGCTCTAATACTAAATGTTAGAAATGAAGGTGAACAACTAAAGAATGGAAATATAATTTTAATTGTTATAATAATCCAGTGTAGAACTAAATAGAGATTATAGGAAATCAAATCATCAATACAAATAAATAAAGGAACATAAGAACTGAACACATAGCAGAATGTTTATGTGGAGAAACCCTTTCAGGAAAAAAATACATGCAAGAAGAGATGCACCAGTATGTATTAACTTCAATAGAGTCTACAATACATCACTAACGACCTCGTCTTTAGTCTTCAATCTAGGAGCACCTATTTTTCCAATCTCAACTCTATACTACATTACAATCGTAATAGAATGCCCTCATTAAAAGAGAGTTTCCATCTAGGGAAAAAAACCCTAACATAACTTCTACCATCAAATTTATGACACAATGATGAATGTTCTAGATTAACTACGAAATTACAATATTTTACAAGGTAATTTTCTAAGAATGGTGAACCCCCTGTCAGGTATTGGGATCCAAATGTAGTTGAAACAAGACTATTTCTTAGTGAATACATCTTCCCTTATAGAAATTTACAAACAACATTAGGAGTAATTAATTCCATAGGCTTTAAAATGTTGATGGCATCTTAATCCTAACAACTTTCACATCCAACACCAATAGTCCACTCCATATTATCCCCAAAGTAACGGTCAAGTAGAGGCAACTAATAAAACCCTGCTCAAAATCCTAAAGAAAATTATCAATGATGCTAGCCATGATTGGTGTAGGAATTGTTATATCATTATCTATACCACACAAGATTTGGCTATGAAGGTAACCACTCAAGATCTAGGAGCTTCAATGAAAGCACAAGAGAGACCCGACATGAAAGAATGATTCAATTCTATCAAAGGATACAAATACACAATATAGATGAATGCAATGAAATTACAATGAGAATCTCTTGGTTATATAGGCCAAGGTGAAACTTAGTACAACATAAGATTATGACAAGTCTCTTAATCTTATGACGTGAGACACATAAAGATAACTATCCTAAGTGTTCCCTAGGTAAACTTAACTAGACAACTATGAATAGCACCTAATGTGGAACTAGTTAGGTAATAAACCCCGTCCACACCAACACCCCCCTTAAGTGCAGCTTAGGGAGGAAAATACAAATGCAAAGATGCAAAGATGGGTCCAGCTACAAGGCCATGCTATGTACCCATGTATAAATAAATCTCTCACAAATGGAGAAAAAGAGAAAAACTTGTAGGAAAAAACCCCTCCAAAAGAGAGAAGACACAAGATGTTCTCCAATAGTATGAGAAGGATAAAATCCCATATGAAGAAAAATGTCCCCCCATAAGAGAGAAGAAGAGAGACCATGCAACCCCTCCTTAATGTAGAATCTCCTGCATTGATGGTGGATGCTTGACAAAGGATGCCAAAGATGAGCCAAGAATATCGAACAAAGTTCCTCCCCTTAGGAAGAAACAAAACATTCCCACTTCCAAATAGAATATGAGGGAAGGAAGATCAAAATATATAACGTCTTTGAAAGGTGCTCAAGTGTCACCATGTTAGTACTGAAAGGTGCCAAAATCAAATTAGGAGCCCTAG
The DNA here is from genome assembly GCA_027924645.1 of Cunninghamia lanceolata. Taxonomy (NCBI): domain Eukaryota; kingdom Viridiplantae; phylum Streptophyta; class Pinopsida; order Cupressales; family Cupressaceae; genus Cunninghamia; species Cunninghamia lanceolata. Next base: position 3,773,139 of record BSBN01000395.1, on the reverse strand, counting down.
GCCTAACTAAAGAAAGTGACAATCTAGAACCTAGTGGAAAAATATAGAACATGATCCAAAGATGATGAAGGTGAGTCCTCAAAATACTACTCAAGGATCTCCAACCCAATTCCAAACTATGGCAAATAAATAGGTGGAGAAAGAATAAGAGAGACTAAATGTTCCCTCATGACATCAGAAGAAGATGATGTATCTCTACAAGAGCTAACATAAAGATGAGATGAATATCCTCAATAGTGTCCTCCAAATATCTAAGATAGGACTCACAAAACAAACCTATAATGTTTGTCGAGTACTCATCCCAAGTAGCTATATTTGGAAGACAATAATATTGTTACACTAACTCACTAGAAGTCATGGATGAAATAGTACTAGATTTAGATAGAGAAATAGGTGATGGACATGAGATCTCAATGCATGTCATTTGACTACATTGCTCATCTCTTGATGATGTATCCACACAAGATGTCTAAGTGTGAACATTAGATGTATCTACCAATGCTAGAATACAAGAGTCCTTGGCCTTAAGATGTTGACTCATAGATAAAGAAGATAAACCCTCTAAATCTAGATTAGGAGTCATAGAAGTTGAAGTCTTAATGGAATTCTTTATAGGAGAAGAATGGACACCTATAGAAGTCTCTATGTCATATTGACATTCAAACTCTTCCCATTCATCAAGAACTATAGCTATTTTATGATCATACAGTCAAAAAACATGAAGTGGAATAAGACAATCCAAGGTAGGATCTTCTGGGAATGGAGGATCAACTGGGTCTCCATATATCTCCCAAATTTTGATCCAAAGGTCATGAGGGCACTCAATATTAATGGTAGCCATCTAGGTGTCAATATCAACACTACAACCAACCACTCCTAAGATTTTTCAATCTTAAAATCCCACACAAGTTTATGCCAAAAGTATGTAGGTTCAAGAACTAGTCCATAAAGATAGGGAAAACAATGAAGACACCTGAAATGTGTCAAGTTTTCATCTTGCCAAGACTTATAGTTCCATCTCTCTAATCTTATTATAGCAGGATGCCTTTTATACCAATGATAAAATCCTCAATTTTAGTCACACAATAGACCAATCAAGAGACTCAATACAACAAAAGCATAAGATTACACAAAAATTCACTCAATCAATGATTCCCCCAAGAAAATTATGATCTTGGCACTTTATACTTAGTGTGATTATAGCTTCTACTAGCAAAATCAGCAATGTAGATTTTATTTTAAAAATTATGCACTTTAAAAAAAATTGCACCCAAAAATTTTATCCTATGAGCCCAAATGGAGCCTTAGAAGTTCCTAAAACTAGAACTAAACAAAAATAGTTGTGAAAATATGTAATTTCTAGAAAATATAGACACTAAAATTGAAAAATGTCTACACCACTATGAAGCTAACAAAATTCTTCCCAAAATAAAAAAAAAAATACTTGCAAAAAGGAGCCAATATGACTGAGAACGAGGCCTCTAAATTTGAGCACCAAAATCAATACTCCAACTGTGAGGGGGTAGTTTAGGAGGAAGAAAAAAGGATGATGTCACTGTGATGTCAACAAAAATTGATGATATAATCTTCTTAAATTCACTAAAATATGCTCTTGAATTCAAAACCTTTGATGCAATTCTTAAAACGACCTTCTCAGGTCATAAAACCTATGTCAAAGTATGGAAACCATCGATCTCTTGCAAAAAAGCATTGTCTATCTGATGAGGGTGGTTTATCAGGCTCCTTATGGGTAGTTTTATGGTTTCCTACTAGTTAGAAGTGTTAGTCAGGAGTATCAGAGGATACCGATTGTTAGAAATATGAAACAAATGAATAACCCAAGACTTTTTTAAGAGAGATTCTAAGCTACAAAAGTTGAAAATGCATAAACAAAAGAAAACCAGTGATTCTGAGAGATATACAAATGTCAAGGTGACAGAATTGCATTATGAGCTCAAAGAAGAAGCTACAAAAGATTAACAAAATTGCCATACAAGATGCAAAATACAAGCTAGGTAGTGAGTTTATATAGAATAGGGAAAGGGGTGGAGGTCACAAAACCAACCAATAGGGAGAGACCACCAAAATTTTTAAACATAGTAAATGTAACTCCCTCATAAGATGGTGACACCTCAAATGACCCACTCACCTAACTAAAATCACTTTATTAACCTAATCAAGCTTAATAAATGTGTAGGAAAAACCTAAGAAATAGGAAAATAAATAACCCATTAGGAAAATAAAAACCTACACTAACATCCCCCCTTAAGCGTAGCTTAGGTGGGTGAAAAGATGGATCCCATCAAATGAAGCTTGATGAGGTACCCATGTACAAATAATTCCCCCCAAAGAGAAGAATCCCCTCCCAAATAGAGAGAACACCCCCCAAAATAGAGAGAAAAGAGGACTAAGAAGCCCCCCAAAGTGGACAATTGCCGCACCCCCAACAAAGCTCACAAATGAAGGAACTTTCTCTTAGTGAAGGGTTTGTTGGAGATGCCTATGATCTGTTCTGATGTCAGACAATACTTGAGATCAATGACCTGCTCATGAATCAGCTCTCAAATGTAGTGCATGTGGATTTCAATGTGTTTGGTATGCTGGTGATGGAATGGACTCTAAGAGATTTGAATTGCACTCTAGTTGTCACAAAAGATGATTGTAGGCTTCTAAAAAGGAATACCAAACTCAGTGAGAATGTTCTGAAGCCAAATGGTCCTAGTAGCAGCATTAACTACTCCTTGATACTCAGCCTCTATAGATGGAAGAGAAATTACAAATTGCTTCTTGCTTGACCAAGAAACTGGACCAGAACTAAGTGAGAAGCAAAACTCTAAAGTAGACTTGTGATCCTAAGAATCACTTACCTAATCTAAATCTATGTGTCGCACCAAGTCAATATCCATACCTGCTACATATTGAATCCCATAACTATGGCTACCTTGTACATAGTGAAGAATCTGCTTAGCTACTTTCCAGTATAGCTCATGTGGATCCTGCATGAACTTGGAGACAAGGCCCATAGAATATGAAAGATCAAGCATCATGTGAGTCAAGTATACGAGACTCTCAACTAATTGGTGATACAAGGTAGCATCCTCTAATGGTGAAGAACAATGAACCTCATGTTTGACCCTTGATAGAAATGGAGTTGGTGTAGGCTTACAGTTACCCATGTGAAATTTGGAGACCATATCAAGAACTATGTACTTGGGTTGTGCAATGAAAATACCAAATGAAGATTGAGTGATCTCAATCCCCAAGAACTAGTGCAGAAGGTTTAGATCTAACATCAGGAAATGATTATGAAGGGCAATTTTCACTACCTTTATGGTGGATGAGTGACTCCCTATCAGCAAGAAGTTATCAACATAGAGAACAAGGAAGGTGAGAGTATAATCCTACTACAGAATATAAACATTTTATCAAAAAAAGCTGAGTGAACCCAACTGATGAAGGAAGGAGTCCATCTTGGCATACTAGGCCTGAGGGGCATGTTTGAGGCCATAGAGAGACTTCTGAAGATGATAAACAAGTGAAGGATCATATACAAACTCCTATGGCTACTCCATATATCTCCTCCTGAAGGTAACCATGAAGAAAAGCATCCTTCACATTAATATGATGAACTTCCCAATGATGAGATGCACCAATAGCAAGGACAAGTCAAAGGGAGTTCATTCTAGAAACTAGCACAAAAGTCTCAGAGTAGTCAATCCCAAGAACTTGGGAGAATCCTTTAGCAACTAGGCAAGCCTTATGCTTATCAACTGACCCATCTGCAATAATTTTTTTCTTATAGATCCACTTGTATCAAACAAGTTTCCTTCCCTTAGGAAGGGGAACTAAATCCCAAGTATGGTTCCTCTCCAAGAAACTAAACTCTTCCCTCATAGCAGTATCCCACTTAGGGATACTAGAAGCTTCCCAAAAAGACTTTAGATCAAAATCTGAAGTAATGAAGAGATGTGGAGCATGAACTTGTTCTTCTAGCATCTAAAGAATCACCAACTCAATCACCTACTAAATCTAATGTCTGACGAGCCCAAAGAGGCCCAGTAGTTGGAGAATCAAGAGAATTAGGAGGAGAATCATTACCCTCTAAATGATGACTAGGAGAGGAGGAAGATGAACCCTCATCATCATCACCACCATTTGAAGTGGAGGAAGAACACTCCTCATCAATAATAGGAGGATTAAGATCCTTAGAAGAACTATCATCATGTCATAATCTCCAAAGTGATGGTAGATGGAGAAGTGGTAGGATAAGAATTGGAAACATCCTCTTAAAAACGAACACTTCTCTCAATGAACAACTCATGAGTGGTAGGGTGAAGAAGCCTGTAGCCTTTAACTCCATATGGGTACCCAAAAAGTATGCAAGGATTTCTCTATGGATCCATAGCCTTGCATTTCTCTACTGGAATGTGGGCCCATGTAGGAGAACCAAACACTCAAAAGTATTGTTTTGTGGGTTTTTGATAGGTCCAAGCTTGAAAAGGAGTGACCCCCTTCACAACTCAATGAGGAACTTGGTTCTAGATGTAACATGCATAGTTTATGGCCTCCACCCAATATTGAGGTGCCATTGACCTAGAGTGAATCATACAATTGGTCATCTCTTTCAAGGACTTGTTCTTCTGTTCTACAAAACTATTCTATTGCGGAATATAGGGAACTATGTGTTGAAGATCAATGCCCTCAAAGGCACAAAACTACTTGTGGTTGACATATTCCCCCATTATCTATATGTAGAATCTTGAGGGTCTTCCTAGACTATTTCTCTACAAAAGTCTTCAAGTCCTGAAAAGACTTAAAGACTTCAGACTTCTGTTTGAGAAAATTTACCCATGTGTATCTCAAAATATCTTCAATGAAAGTTAAAACATATCGAGCCCTATTGAAAGAAGCATGTGGAAATGGTCCTTCCAAGTCACTATGTACTAACTCTAAAAGATGTGTGGCCCTCCATGCTTTTCCTTTGTCATATTTCTCTTTAGGATGCTTACTGAGAATGCAACTTTGGCAAATTCCATCAGAAAATCGTATAGAAGGCAACCCTAAAAATATCTTTTTGACTAAGTTGTTGCAAGTAGTAGTAGTTCAATTGGGCAAACTGTTGATGCCACAAACAAATCACCTCATCTAAGTGAGTGAGAAAAGCAAGTGAAGTCTAGAATCAGGAACAAAGTGAGAAAGGTGATATAGTTTGGAATGATGATCAGCTTTCCCATGGAAACTGTAGACCCACTGTGCATCTCATTGATTACCATTATGTTTGGAGTGAACTCAACCCCCTTGCCAGAGCTAGTGTGAATGATCTGATAGACAGATAGGAGATTAGTTGACAAACATGGAACACAAAGAACATCATGAAATGTTCCTCCCCCCATGTCAACAAACCATCTCCCATGCACCTTAATAGGAATGTCATCACCCATTATTATAAATGGCATAGAACATGGCTCCAAAGAGGCAAAACTATCTTGATGAAAGCAAGTTGTCATTGATGTGAAAAAGGAGTTGAGTTGTTGATGCTTAATTTGTCATACAGTTCATATTTTGACAATGGCAAAAAACTTCATTATGGGATTGTATTTATACAAGACATCAAGGTCATGGTATGTAATGCAAGTTGATGTCTTCTTGGTATTTCAGATTACTTCAAGGGTTCACATGCATGATGAATGTTCATGTTCAAGCAAGGATGATATTGCAGGTTATGGTTAAAATTGATGAGATCTTCATGTGGTTTTTGATGTCAATAAAGTTGATGTGATGTTGCACTTCATCATATGATTGTCTTCTTCTCTTTTATCAAAGATGTCTTCTTCAAGAGTCTTGTGCTTGTCATCATCAGGAGTTGTCATGATGGTGAGATAGCATATTTGTATGTTGGATGTCATTGATCTTAAGCTTGAAAGTATAATTCCATACAATAGAGGTCACATGATGTGGATTTATAGGTCATAGAATGTAGTGATGGTGGTTGAAATTGCAAAAAGGTCAGTGGTGAATTCATCATCAAGAAATCAGATTAGGAGAATAATGTCAAGGTTCATCAACAAGATGTTGAGATCATTTTTAGTATCATACTTGGTTCTTATTGCTTCATAATGTTTCTTGTTAGATCTTGCTTCAGGAAGTGCCATCATGCTATCACATTCCCTTTCATACATCTTTCTTTATGATCATTCTAAGGTTTTGTGGTTCATTGTCTATAGGTTCAACTTGCCTTAGAAGATTGTTATAAAGGATCACTCTTTCAAGTCATATTATAGTTTAATTGTTTCATGATGATAGTGGTGTCGATTTGTTCCTCCTTCATGTTTCTTGAAGTCATTATATCATCATACAATGGTGTTCATATGTCACCTTTATGTTGATGGTTTGTTGGACATAAGTGAATTAGGGTTATGTATTTTCTGTCTAAGACCTAAAGATTCTATGTCTTGTAGAACCCTAAACCAAGCCCTTATAAGCCCTCTCTGCCCGTCATAATAGAAATGACCTTTTTTTTTAATTTACTGTTGACCTATTATCACAGGTCAGTCATTTAAAAATGACTTGTTGAAGGGTTAGTAACACATTTGATCCACCGGCCCTCCACTTTACAGAACCGATAGAATCCATCTTTACTCATTTGTTTGGGTGCCATTTGATAATCAAAGGAAATCTTTAAAAGTTAAAGGGCATGAAAATAACAATCAATGGTGATCATTCAAACTGCCCCCGACTTCCTTGCTTTATATTTGACGGGCTCTTGGTTATCAATGGAGTGATAAGGTTTAGAAAATTATTTTTAGCATGTTTGATTAAGGTATATTTGCTTTAGTTTCTAAGGAGATTTTCATGATTGTTTTTTCCAATTTTAAAATACAAAGTGGAGCAAATCTTTCGTACAGGTTGAAGTCTTAAAGAGGAAGTTTCTTTATTTTGGAGTTTTAAATTCCTTATAAAGATAAGGATGTTTTTTAACATTCTTTTTCTATTCTCTTAAAAGTTAATCCAAGAAGTGTTTGAATTCAATAAAGATATTTTTTAGAATTGGTGAAGATAATTTTTTGTAGATGACTTATTTTGCAGATTGAAGAATTTTGAAGAAAATTTCTAAAGAATTTTTTTAAGGAATATGGAGGATCATACAAAGTTAATGTATAGAGAAGAGGAAGATGAAATATATTTTTGAGGGCAATTTAAGAGAACAAATTGATAAAGCTTTTATATGCAGATGCTTATGCAGATAAGAAGAAAATGAATGGTCATGGGAATGAAGAGAAAATTGATTTTATTTTTCTTTGCAAGTTCTTCATAAATGCAGTGAAGAAATATATGATGTTTTTATGTAGACAAAATTGTAGAAGATGATTTTATTTTCAGAAAATGTGAAAGGTCATTAAATTTGTATATAATGAAGTTACAGGTACATTGGTCAATGATGAGAGGTGGTATGAGATCAATATGTAGTATTGAAGAAAATTTTATGAAGATTCAATTGAAAATAAAATACAAATAAATAAATGTAAAAACCAATTTGCAGTGAAAAAGACATATTTTCCTGATCAGGTGAATTAGATGAATTCAAGGATAAAGTGTCAGAGGATTGGAATGATGGAATATATATTGCAGATGAGTTGATTTGAATGGTACAAATTAGATTGACTTGCAATCACTTCTTCCACATGAGATCATTTGTTTTGATTGATTGAGAAAAACCAGTGAGGCACATCCAGCCAGTGAGGCATATTGTAGCTAGTGAGGCTTGTATGGTCAGTGAGACCTATTTGTATGTATTAGGGGTTGGTGCTGCTTGAATTTGGTGCTTCTAGACATTGTAACCAATGAGGTTTTTGCTTAAGCCAGTGAGGCAGTTTTGAGTGGTTTTTCTACCCTGGGAGGGTTTTCCACTCATTAATTTCTTTGTGTTATGATCTCATGTCTTTTGTGATTACATATGATTGAACATTTGATTTTGGTTGTTCAAGTATTGAATTCAATTTTTGATAAACTTCATTGTCAAATTTGAAAAGTCATAAATTGTGGTTTTTGACTCAACACTGATTCACCCTCCTCTTAGTGTTGATTGTACTCCTACACATCTTGTGATGAATCCATGTGGTATGAAGCACCCAAGTTAATGATCTAGGTATCAGGTTGTGAAGCAATAGAAACTAGGGCCTTTCCCTTTCCTTTTCCCTTACTTTTGTCTATGCCCTTTGAAGATTCTTGAGATGAACTCTGTTTGACAAAATTAGGTACCTTAATATTGTTCTTTTCAAGAATATGTGTAAGGTGATCAATATGTTTCTTTAAACACTTATATTCATGATGAACAAGTTTCTTACAATAGGTACAGTTTTCCTTCTCCTTCTTAGGCTTATCACCTTTGGAAGAAGAGGCTTGAGTAGCTACATTAGAGACAACTTGTTTGTGATCTTGCTTCTTTTCTGCTTTGTTCTATTGTTCCTTGTTCTTCTTACTAGACCATTTTCCATCTTTAGTGACTTGATTTGCAGCCAAAGCATGAGACTTAGAGGGCTTAATTGTGCCCATTTCGACCAATTTATCTTGCTCCTTTGTGATTTCATTTAAAAAATCATCAAGAGAAGGCATTTTATATGTGGTTCCTAAGGCACTTTTGGTAGCATAAAATGTATAGACAAAAAGTGAATAGTTAGGACCAAGCCTGGAAAGAATGCTCAAGATCAATTGATTGTCCTTCTTTTCAATCCCACACCATTTCAACTGTAATCTAATGGCTTTTAAGTTTTTAAAGAAATGTTAAATTGTACCAGAATTAGATGGATTTAACCCTATGAGCTCATTCTCCAATTGGTGACCCCTTAATTCATCTTGTTTACCAAAGAGGCCTTCCAATATTGTCTAGACTTCATTTGGAGTTGTAGTAGATTCAACATGAAAAAGAAGATCAAGAGATATAGACATGCATAGAGTAACATATGCTTCATCACATTTGTTAAACCTTTTGGTTTTTCTACAATTAGAGTTGGTTCAATTTCAAGCCCCATAGTTACCCAATGTAGCCCTTGCTTCTTAAGATAGATAGTCATTTTGGACTTCCACTCATAGTAGTTATAGGGTGTGAGTATTGGTATTGTTACTTGATCCATTTTAATGTAGAAAAATAGATTGTTGTTGTGTGGAAAAAAGAATGTAGAATACTCAAAGAGAGCACACATGACACCCCCTCTTTTTACTCAATCAAAGAACCCCCCAAGCAAATATAATTTGTTAGTGCGATTACAATTACCACCAGCAAGAAATGCCAAGTGGATTTGATATCAATGCTTTACAAAATTCTCAACAAATGAGTATATGTTGAAAGTACAGTCCTAGAATAAAACCAAGTGAAACAAATAAAACCACTATGAAGAACTTGAAAAATCATGCACTTTCAAAAACAATAAGCACCTCGATCCAAGGTCGTATGTGAAAGATATGAGTCTTCGAAGTTCCCAAAATGAGAGCAATGTAGTGTCACTTGTGAGAATCTACAACTATTAGAAAATTCGTGCATTGAAATCATAAATCACCTACATTAGAACATGGAGCATGAAAAATTAGCCCAAATAAAAATAATTTCTCATAAAAAGGAGCCAATATGACCTAGAACGGGGGCTTAATGATGGAGGTTGATTATCATTGATGGCAAAACTACATGATGCATTCTCTCTCTCTCTCTCCCCCCTTTTTGACATCATATGACAAAGGCATAAAAACTCCCCCTGAAATTAGCTGAGTTCAAGCAACTGATCCTGATGCAACACATCAATTGCTTGCTCCGATACCACTTGTTGGAGTACAAGACAACACTGAGAGGGGGGGTGAATCAGTATTATGTAATCTTTAACATCTTTTTGTACCTTTTAATTTATGACAGAGAATGAAAGAGACATCAATAATATATCAAACACATATGCACAAGTATGATGATGAATAGTGTGAACAAGACCTTATGAGTAAAACTTTAAGATACACACACATAGAGGCAAATAACATGAACCATAACACAAGTTTTTCATGAGTGGAAAACCCTCATAGGGATGAAAAACCACTCTAAACTACCTCACTGGCTTAATCAAATCTCACTTGTTACAAAGCCTCACTGGCTACTTTGTTTAGAAGCACCTACTTCAAGGAACACCAAGCCCTAATACATTTAGAAGCACCAACTTCAAGGACACCAACCCCTAATACATGAATATAAAAATATATAGAGAAAAACTCTATTTCTCTACATAACAAAACATTATATCTCCTTTTTATTTCACTCAACAAAATCTTCTTCAATCTGTGACTATTCAAACTTGCTTCAATCTATGAAACACATTTCAATCTTTGCAAAAATAATTTCTTCAAACACTGCAAACATCAATCTCTGTAACATCTTAACCTGTGATCATGAACACACTATCAACATGAAGAGGTCCTGAATACAACATAACACATGATATCAATGAATATGAATATGAAGGATATCTACCCCTGGTATATAAAATCCACACACTTTTGACATCATGGACAAACAAATTGACACATTTTTGACATCAATGGCAATCAACCTCCATCAATCTCCCCCTTTGTCATTGATGGATAAACTACATGATGCATTCTCTCTCTCTCTCCCCCTTTTTGACATCAGATGACAAAGGCATAAAAACTCCCCCTGACTTTTAACACTGAATACTGCCATATCATCATACTCCCCCTAATTCCAAGCATAAACAACCAACAGTTCAATCTACTCTCAAGGCAACTTGAAATCATTCACTATGCAGTCATTCAACACACATACATCAAAATTATTACTGCCTTTGAATTGATATTTTCATGCTTTTACAAACCTCCTTGTTGACATCAAATGAAAGAGCACTGCTAAATTGAGATTGAGAATAACTTACATTCACCCTCAAGGCTTACATTGCTATGAGAAAACATAAAAATCGGTGAGAGAATGAGATACCACTGCTCCTTGGTCAAGTTTGAAATATTTGCATATCATAGACAAGTCAAAAAAGGTTTCATCAAATTGCCCTCCTTGCTTTTACAAACATCCTTGTTGACATCAAATGAAAGAGCACTGCTAAACTGAGATTGAGAATAACTTACATTCACCCTCAAGGCTTACATTGTTATGAGAAAACATAAAAATCAGTGAGAGGATGAGATACCACTGCTCCTTGGTCAAGTTTGAAATATTTGCATATCATAGACAATTCAAAAAAACTTTCATCAAATTGCCCTCCTTGCAATATGATTCAATAAAATAATGATCTACAACTTGTTCAAGCATCACACCACTGCCCAAAGTAAGTGATATAATCTTCTCTGTTCTACAGTGAAAGATCTATCAAGCATGATGTCCTGTCACCATGTCTTAGAAGTAAAAGACTTTGAAGCTCCCCTAGAAAGAAGACTACATCATGAAAAAAGAACTGTCATTTGCATGCTATTCTATACAAGAAGCAAACCAAGACCTCTGAAAAATATGTTACCCTCAACATTATGACACCTCCATTATCAAGAAATCACTGTTGTCATTCACACAAATGCAAACATTACAAGACAAGAATGTCAAGAGACTGCAACTAAAAGACTGCTATCAATCTGCACCAGCCAATAAACCAGGTTTGCAATCTCTGCAAGTCTGCTAATGAAGACAAACACCAAATCTGATATTGACAACAAAACAAGGGCTGCATTTGTACTATCATCAAATCAATGGCATAGATCAAAGCCTACCACACCAAAGTCATCAAAATTCATACAAATCACTTTCACAATTATTGACCAAGAGCAAGTTGACAACAAGAGTTCCTACTGTCATGTTCAAGGTATAGTAAACTAGATTGCACTGTCACCAAAGCTGCCATCAAGAAGATGCTGAAATCTCACTAATAATAAAAAAATGATTATTACTTGAGGTAGAACAGTCTTTGTATAGATCCATGATTGGCAGCCTCTTATATCTAACTGCTTCTAGGCCTAATATCATGCAGGCAGTTTTCTTGGTGGCAAGATTTCAAGCATGTCCTAAATAATCTCATATAAATGTTGTTAAGAGGATTTTTAAATATTTGAAATTAGAGGCTAAAATTGTCAATCTAAGAAAAGATTATGAAGGTCTCAAGGTTATGTCCAAGAAATATCAAGAGTTTGAAGTGTTGGTTTTTGCTTCTGAATCAGCATTAGGGTTTGCCAGTTCTAATGCATAGGCAGATTCAGCCAACTAAATACAGGAGGTTGCGTGAGCTCCTCCCCTTCACTTCTGGTTCTGCCGCACCAAGGGGGGTGTCCCTATTTGATAAAAGTATAACCTTGACTAGCTCAATGACAGAAGGATTTAACTTGACGGCAACAGCCAGAATACTCTCATGTATGGACCAAGATTTGTGTAACAAATCACAAGGTTGGCAACATTCTTGGACATAATGTCTGGTTAGGTATGAGAGCATGTAGAGGTTCCTAATCCTAATCCTACAACTAACAGGTGGAAGTGATGAGATGGGTTGAAATGGTGTTTGGAGTGATGGGACTTTCCTAGACCCATTGAACAGACAAATTCCCAAACCAGTGCCTTATCTAGGCAGTAGAGTCATATCTAAGACTGTAAATGTCTCCCCATGACAACATAAATTCATATCTAGAGGACCTGAGAATAATGCTACTACTTGACAACAACATGTCCAAGAAAGAGTATCATTAATGATCATGCTTAACAGATCCTATGATGCAATCTATTTCCCTTTGTATCTAATCAAAAGCCTATTTAACCACTCCTTAAGCAGACGCAATAAATCAGACACACAGTATGCATACATTGAAAAACTTGGAAGTCCTTGACAACCTTGTTTGAAAGGAAAACAAATGACATACAGGAGACAATCAGAAACAATACACACATAGGTGTTTTTCATTTAAAATCAATCTGCATAGAAGGTCATCACAGAGAAAATCATCATTTACAATCCAAGATAGATTAGTACACCAGACTAAGGACCGAGTCTATAGCAAAAAATGCCTTTCAAAATGTGAACACCTTATGTTCAGAGTCAGAGCCGAAAGCCCAAAAAACCCTCAACCTCTCAAAAGTAACACAGCCAAAACCATTTATACAGAACTGTGTATATTCAGCAATTAATTACATGGTGAAAAGTCAAAAATCTGCCAGATACATCCATCAGAGGGAATGGCGCTCAGAAGCCATCAATGCCATAGACAAGGGAGGCCTCGAGCCTTGCGCCGCCATCTGGGAGTCTTCATTCACAATCGGGCAGTTTAATCGCTTGTACCATCACCCATACTCCTGCTACAATCACCATTGATGGCCCAACAACCCGCAACCATCGAGAAAACTATCACTGCGTTCAAATGGAAGTTTCCCGCCAAAACACCCTCTTCGCAGGCTCAAACTACACAGGGGAATAATCCCACATGCATGGTGCTGAGACCACACTAGTACTTTATAAACATAGCTGCATGCATAATAGGTGTCGAGCATTTTGCCGCGCTCGACACACGACCCTTCGCCAAAAGCCCATCGGCCAAATCTACACCATCAGCTTGCCCCAAAAACCTCTTGCCGATCTCAATCGTCTCATCGATGACACCTCTGCAAGCCTCTATCGGCCAGCCCAAAAGCTTCCTTGGCCGATAGACCAACTCTCCCCGATGGCCACCAAAACACCCTCATCGGCGAAACCTCCACTGTCGGCCCAACATCTGCCCGTTCACCCGACAGTCTATGTCATGCCGATGACCGTTCCAAATCCCTTGTCGCCAAGACATAGACCATTGGCACACCAATGAAAGCTCCCACCGACCTCAAAAGTCCTGCCGATGCCTACCTTCGCATTCCCCATTGGCTAGAGAAACGCCATCGGGCCAACACATTCCATCCTTGCCGACACAGCCAGTCACACCGACCACTAATGAGCCACACTCTACTCCACTATCGGCCAAACACTCATCATCGGAGCAACTAAAAAAACACTGGCCGACACCCTTAGTCACACCGATGAACACCTCCCTAAAGCCTCCAACTTCCACATCGGCCAGAGAAGACCCATCGGCGGACCCTCCAACTGCTAGCCCGATATACAATCTTACTCCGATGGCATTCCCCATCGGGCAAACTCCTTACATCAGCGGCCCAAAAATTTGCTTTGCCGATAGCCAAACACACGTCAATGGACATCCATCGGCCAGACCAAAACAATCGGAGCACTTAAGAAATCTTTCGCCGATGAAGCCAATCACTCCGATAAGACCAAAAACATAAATCCTTGAACCGTTGAACCCCGAACGAAAAGGGTTCAACATGAGGGTTTAACGCGATGGTTCAAACATCAAAAATAATACTCCATAGGCAACAAAGCTTCGAACCATTTAACCTTGAACCAAAACAAAAAGGTTCAAGCGGGAGGTTCAACGATGCAATATTTGTGCAAGGCAAATGCATAATGTGACCCGTTAGAAGAAAATTGAACCCTGAACTGCTGAACCACGGAACTTAGAGAAAAAAGGGTTCAAGTTCAAACCAAAATGTCGAAGACACAAAAATGAACCCATGCCGATGGAGAAAAGACGAAGACCCCTCCTCAAGAAATGAGATGCAGATGCTGAAAAGTACTAAAGGGGTGCCAAAACTTAGAACCTTTTGGATATTTTGGGATGGTGCCTACATGAAAATTGCTAAATTAATTGACAGTGAATTCAGGCACCAATAGTGGCTCTGATTGGGGACGTGCAGCTGCAAGACTGCAACAAGAACCCTAGATCTCTGGGATGCAGACCAGTGCCTTATCCATTGGGCATAGAGTCATGAAGTTACCATGATCTACATCACCAATCAAACTTGATGGCCTAAGGCCACCAAGAAAAGGAAAACCAATATTTGCCCTTGTCAAACACCTTGTTCTCATCTGCAGACACTGGGTCAAGCCTGAGAGTACTGCCATGATCTGACCACAAACAAACCTGGTCATCTGCACATTCAACCTTCTAATTTATTTTGTCACTGTCAACCTTATGCAAACAACCCTCAGCATCAGGCAACAAATGGATGCAGAATGTATCAAGCAATGCATACTCAAATGGAATATAACACATGTTATCATTTGTATCAGCATTATGCATGGCAAAATGATCTCCTAGCTGGACTAAAAATTGAAAGCACTCGAAGTCCACCACACAACTAGGAAAAATAGAGCTCTCTTTATACGCTGGCCTCTCAAAAGAAAAGCTTTCAAATTCACAATTGTGCACATCATGCACACAACCAATAGCAGCACCAAACTGGAAAAGATCAGGCTCTGGCATCTCTTTCAATTCAGGCACATTTTTACAGTCACTTACCTGATGTATGTTGTTTCCTCTTTCATCAGGATGAGAAATAGAATCCAAGTCAAAAATATTGTCTAGATCCTCACCATACTCAGACAGATCCTCATCATCACATGTGTCATAAATGGGTGACCCAGGTGCATCAGTTTCATCGTAGTATGCCATTGGTTCATGGGAAGCAGAGCACACATTTTCATCACCAATGGATTCACTCTGTGGAGGAGTATCAGCCTGTGTGTCATAAGCAAAACAGCCATCGAATGAAAAACAATCATGCTCTACACTAGCACTTATTTCAATTTCTGACTGCTCTTCATGATCTCCATGTGTTTGAAAGGTAGGCAATGGGTCACACATGGGACTATTTTTCTGTTTGCTTATACCTTATTTGTCTTGAGTACAATACTCACAATTGTCTCCACAGGTCCATTCCAAAAGTTGCTCATTACTGTCCACAACCTCGCTGTTGTTTTCATGGCCAGCTGCCTCATCATTGCAATGGGAGTCTTCATTAGTTCCTTCATTGGCATCCTCAATTGGTGAACAATCCAGTTGAGCTGTATTGTTAGCATTATGTTTAAATACAACAGTCTCAACCTCTATGCTTTCATTTTCATTTTTATCTGCACATGAGGATTTAATTATTTGGTCATTTGTAGCTTCACAACTATTTTTCACACCAAAGCCTGTGGACAGGGGTTTCAACAAGTGCTCATTTCTAATTTTTTCTATATTTTCTACGAACTTGTATGCCATCTGCATACTTGTCACCTTGAAATCCCTCAGTAATGCACTAGAGCCCTCCTTAAAAGCCTCAAAGAATATGCCTACATAGGCTGAAATATCAGGTCTGAAGACTTCTGGGATCTGTGAAAAGGCTACTAAAAACCTATGACTGAAAACAACACATGGCTCTTCATCTTGTTTTCTGATTCTCATCAATTCTGCAACAAGATCAGCTGGTTCTTTTGCAAATTCTTCCTTGAAACAGTCAGCAAGCTCATCCCAACAGGCAAAGGATCTTTTTGAAAAGCTCAAATACCAGTCTTTTGCTTTTGCATCAAAGGACCTAACAAAAAACCTCATCCACATATCCTCATCTCTGAATGAATGCTTTCCCATGAACTCATGAAAATTTTGGATATGTGCATCCCCATCACATACACTGTGACCACTAAATCTGGGCATCTGATAGTATATCCTAGCAGGCATAGTTTCTACTTTATAGTCAACCCATGACAAATCTAATTGGTCATACAAAGGATCAAAAGGGGTGGCAAGAGGTTTAGCTTTCTGACTGGCAGACACAACAGGGTTATTGTTTTTTAACTGGGCCTGCTCAGCCTCTAAGAATATCAACCTATTTCTTATCTCTTCTATTCTTTTATCCAACATTTCACCGCTGAGTATGGGATAATTCATACTTGGATTCATAAAAATTTTACTCTTAGACATCCTTTGTTTGCCTAAGACTTAAGGCTTCCCCTGGCATCTAACTTATGCAGTAAAACAACAAATATAAAGGGGAAGGAACAAGGTACCTTTTCTCATACAGATGCTGAAGTCTGAACAGCACATTTTTGTCACAACACACATCAACTTTTCATGTGCATTTAGATCTTTTGCAGAGTCGCCACCTCTCCAGAGAGGACAAAATTTACAGCAGCTGAAAGCTCAACACATATTTTTCTGAGTTCATACCACCAGCAGAGCATCATTATTCACATGAAAGACTCCCCAGCAGAGTCACCATTTTTGTTGGTGACTCGGATGGGCACATAGATATTTCACCAGGGAGGACAAAAATAACAATTTTCAAATCACCATCCCCAGCGGAGTCGCCATTTTTGTTGGTTTTTGCTTTTGAAACAGCATTAGGGTTTGCTAGTTCTAATGCACAGGCAGATTCAGCCAACTGAATACAGGAGGTTGCGTGAGCTCCTCCCCTTCACTTCTGGTTCTGCCGCACCAAGGGGGGTGTCCCTATTTGATAAAAGTATAACCTTGACTAGCTCAATGACAGAAGGATTTAACTTGACGGCAACAGGCAGAATAGTCTCATGTATGGACCAAGATTTGTGTAACAAATCACAAGGTTAGCAACATTCTTGGACATAATGTCTGGTTAGGTATGAGAGCATGCAGAGGTTCCTAATCCTAATCCTACAACTAACAGGTGGAAGTGATGAGATGGGTTGAAATGGTGTTTGGAGTGATGGGACTTTCCTAGACCCATTGAACAGACAAATTCCCAAACCAGTGCCTTATCTGGGCAGCAGAGTCATATCTAAGACTGTAAATGTCTCCCCATGACAACATAAATTCATATCCAGAGGACCTGAGAATAATGCTACTGCCTGACAGCAACATGTCCAAGAAAGAGTATCATTAATGATCATGCTTAACAGATCCTATGATGCAATCTATTTCCCTTTGTATCTAATCAAAATCCTATTTAACCACTCCTTGAGCAGATGCAATAAATCAGACACATAGTATGCATACACTGAAAAACTTGGAAGTCCTTGACAACCATGTTTGAAAGGAAAACAAATGACATACAGGAGACAATCAGAAACAATACACACACAGGTGTTTTTCATTTAAAATCAATCTGCATAGAAGGTCATCACAGAGAAAATCATCATTTACAATCCAAGATAGATTAGTACACCAGACTAAGGACCGAGTCTGTAGCAAAAAATGCCTTTCAAAATGTGAACACCTTATGTTCAGAGTCAGAGCCGAAAGCCCAAAAAACCTCCAACCTCTCAAAAGTAACACAGCCAAAACCATTTATACAGAACCGTGTACATTCAGGAATTAATTACATGGCCAGAAGTCAAAAATCTGCCAGATACATCCATCAGAGGGAATGGCGCTTAGAAGCCATCAATGCAGCAGACAAGGGAGGCCTTGAGCCTTGCACCGCCATTTGGGAGTCTTCATTCACAATCGGGCAGTTTAATCACTTGTACCATCACCCATACTCCTGCTACAGTCGCCATTGATGGCCCAACAACCCGCAACCATCGAGAAAACTATCGCTGCGTTCAAATGGAAGTTTCCCGCCAAAACGCCCTCTTCACAGGCTCAAACTACACAGGGGAATAATCCCACATGCACGGTGCCGAGACCACACTAGTACTTTATAAACATAGCTGCATGCATAATAGGTGTCGAGCGTTTTGCCGCACTCGACACACGACCCTTCACCAAAACCCCATCGGCCAAATCTACACCATCGGCTTGCCCCAAAAACCTCTCGCCAATCTCAATCGTCTCACCGACGACACCTCCGCAAGCCTTTCTCGGCCAGCCCAAAAGCTTCCTTGGCCGATAGACCAACTCTCCCTGATGGCCACCAAAACACCCTCGTCGGCGAAACCTCCACTGTCGGCCCAACATCTTCCCATTCACCCGACAGTCTATGTCATGCCGATGACCGTTCCAAATCCTTTGTCGCCAAGACATAGACCATCGGCACACCAATGAAAGCTCTCGCCAACCTTAAAAGTCCTGCCGATGCCTACCTTCGCATTCCCCATCGGCTAGAGAAACGCCATTGGGCTAACACATTCCATCCCTGCCGACACAGCCAGTCACACCGACCACCAACGAGCCACACTCTGCTCCACTATCGGCCAAACACTCATCATCGGAGCAACTAAAAAAACACTGGCCGACACCCTTAGTCACATCGACGAACACCTCCCTAAAGCCTCCAACTTCCACATCAGCCAGAGAAGACCCATCGGTGGACCCTCCAACTGCTAGCCCGATATGCAATCTTACTCTGATGGCATTCCCCATCGGGCAAACTCCTTACATCAGCAGCCCAAAAATTTGCTTCGCCGATAGCCAAACACACGCTGATGGACATCCATCGGCCAGACCAAAACAATCAGAGCACTCAAGAAATCTTTCGCCGATGAAGCCAATCACTCCGATAAGACCAAAAACATAAAGCCTTGAACCGTTGAACCCCGAACCAAAAGGGTTCAACGCGATGGTTCAAACATCAAAAATAATACTCCATAGGCAACAAAGCTTCGAACCATTGAACCTTGAACCAAAACAAAAAGGTTCAAGCAGGAGGTTCAACGATGCAATATTTGCGCAAGGCAAATGCATAATGCGACCCGTTAGAAGAAAATTGAACCCTGAACCGCTGAACCACTGAACTTAGAGAAAAAAGGGTTCAAGTTCAAACTAAAATGTCGAAGACATAAAAATGAACCCATGCCGATGGAGAAAAGATGAAGACCCCTCCTCAAGAAATGAGATGCAGATGCTGAAAAGTACTGAAGGGGTGCCAAAACTTAGAACCTTTTGGATATTTTGGGATGGTGGCTGCATGAAAATTACTAAATTAACTGACAGTGAATTCAGGCACCAACATGAAGAAAGCACAAACAAGTTGCATGCAATGTTGGGTAAACAAAAACATCATAAGGACACTACTGGTCTAGGTTATGAAGAAGGAGAGTGTTCCAAAGTCAGAGAGACTCCTAGAAGGAAAATTGATCTAAGTTATCATACTTCTTCTCCTGAAGGCAAAAAGAAGATTGAAGTTGAGGTGAAAACTAAAGATGAGTTTATCAAGATGCACAACCAAAGAAGAAATCTAAGAAGAGTTGCTCCGGCAAGGAAAGCATATATGTATAGGTATAATTATTCATTTTTTGGTTATTGTTATACCTGTAATCATTTTGGACACAAAGCAGTTGATTGTAGAAGAAATCAATCTAATGTTGATCTAGTGTGTTACAAGTGCAATAATGTTGGTCACATACAAAGAAATTGCAAAATGTATGAAAGAATTACATCATTTGGTTTGAAAAGTTGGAAAAGGAAAGAGGTTGAAAAGGTTTGGAAGAAGAAATCTAAATAGAAGAAGGAACCTATGAAAGTTTGGAAACTGAAACAAAGCAAAGAGAGGATAGATTCTAAACTTGTGCATCTTGCACAAGTCATATCATTAGTTGCATAAGATATTGCATGAGGATAGGGGGAGTTGTTCAATGTCTTATTTTTCTTACCCCCAAGGAATTTTAGGAGGATTGTTGATATATGTTTGTCAAAATAAGTTTATACTTGATTGGTTTGATGAGATTTCTCAAGGACATTGGAGTTAACATGGTGACTATTTAAATTAGACCATGGCTGTTAAGATCTTTCTAAGTGGTTGTAGAACAATGGTGAAAGGTCAATTCATAATGCATGTCTCAGCATATGGCTCATGCAGAATACATGGAAGAAGTTTATTGTCAAAAGTTGTTGTTACAGTCCTCTGATAAATATAGATGTAAAATGCAACAGGTTAAATCAATTATTTCATTTACAAGTGAGTCAAACACAATGTTCAAAGGTATCTCTTGCAATGGAAATTCTCACTGATGTAGTAGTGGATGACAATATGAATTGAACTTTCATGATGATTATGACATGGACTAACTGCCTCCCATGGATTCATTAACTCTGGCGCTTGTATCAGAAATTGACAAGTTGACCTTTTGGTTTAACGATAATTGGTATCCGAGCGAAAGGTCACATGTTCGAATCCCCCCGGGTAACACTGGGGGGATTTTGTTGGTAGATGGTCAATGCTCCCCATGGGATTCATGACATGGACTAACTGCCTCCCGTGGATTCATTAACTCTGGCACTTGTATCGAAAATTGATAGGTTGATCTTTTGGTTTAACGACAATTGTGGGCCAACACTTAGAAGTTTGCCTTCAAATTTGGAAACTCCAACAAAGAGGGGTCTAGGTTGCAAAAGATCAACCTCTACCAAATTTGGTGGAATTGTTGTGAAATATAGTGGTCCACCAAGAATAGAGGATCGCCAATCTGTTTATAACACTACTACATTTAGCAAATGACTAGATAAAATTGGAAATCTATTATTTTGGTGGGACCACCAACCATGCCACTAAATATGGTGGAGTTGCTAAGTAACTGGTGTTGTGGTTGAGGTCGCCTATTTTTTAGTAGATTAAAAAAAAAGATTTAATGGCCATGAAGGCTGAATGAGTAGGGTGGGGGCCAAAGGCCACACCTGCACCCTTTTAAAGGGGTATATTGCCCTAAAGAGCCTGCAACCTATGTAAGACCTACGACCTATCAAAGGGGTACAGGGCCCAATCCCTGCGTTACGCTTGAGGTACAAGGTACAGGGCCCAATGCAGGTTGGGTATCCTACCCTCAAAAGTTTTAATTTTCTTTTCTTTTCAAAAAGAACTTTTACAAATGTATAAAACGCTTATGATAGTGCTTAGCATTGGCCCATAAAGCGCTCAAATATATTTTTTGAAATTTTTTTGATATTTTTACCTTGAATACTTCGAACACCAAAAGTAGGCAAATTTTATATCATAATAGGGTTTTTGGGCCTTTTGGACACAATGGTGAGGTCCTTTTGGCTTGAAAATGCCACATATAAAAGTTGATCCCCATATCTGTGCTTCAAACCCCTGTTACAACTATATCAATTGATCTCCAAATTGGATGAAATGAAATCCAATATGAACTTTCTCGAACCTCCTAGACATGTTGGAATAGTAAAAAATACTACAAGTATAACTAGAATAGTTGCAATCACCCAAATCTCACAAAACATATATGATGAATAAAGAGGTTAATGTGTCTTGTTAAACCCTTTCTGATTCTCCAGATCATTGTAGAACACAAGAGAAGAGCATGCAGGATTTACAAGATCTCACAAAGAACTCAATTTCTTAATCAAGAATCTAAGAACTCAAAACAAAGCTCTGATACCACGTTAGAAATATGAAACAAATAAATAATCCAAGAACATTAAGAGAGATTCTAGGCTACAAAAGATGAAATTCATAAATAAAATAAAACTAGTGATTCTAAGAGATATACAAATGTCAGGATGATAGAATTGCATTATGAACTCAAAGAAGAAGCTATAAAAGATTGGCAGAATTTTCATACAAGATGCAAAATACAAGCTAGGTAGTGAGTTTATATAGACCAAGGAGAGGGGTGGAGGTGCTAATACTGACCAATAGGGAGAGACCACCAAATGGTCTAAACATAGTAAACGTAACTCCCTCGTAGGATGGTGACACCTCAAATGACTCACTCACCTAATCAAACTCACTTTATTAACCTAAGCAAGCTTAATAAAAGTGTAGGAAAAGCCTAGGAAATAGGAAAATAAAAACCTACACTAACACTAATAATGGTTGGTAGGGCCCATGAGTTGGCTGCCACATGGCAACCCTACATATAGTAATGTGTACCCTATGGACTATGCAGGGTTGCCAATACCCTTCTATCTGCATGGAGCAAAATAATACTTTTTAATGAACATTTCTAAAAAATAATAAATAATAGAATTCTTTAAACAATTCCACCATACTAGCCTATGCAATATCTATGTGAAGATTATGTATAATATTCTACCTATGTAGGGAATATATTCTCTATGATACGTATGGTCAAGGAGGGGAATATTTTTCTAATGGCTCCAAGAAAAGTGTCTAATTTTGATGAATTGGTAGTTGATCCTTAGGTTCTTGGGCCTTTTAGATGTGATGGAAAGGTCATATTTGACCTAAAGTGCTCCAAAAATGTGGCTACCTTCCAAATTTGGCAACCATCTCCCAACTTCAAACCCTTGTAGATCTAGCCTCCAATGCCCAATTTAGACAAATCAAAATGATAAATTAACTTTCTTGGACACCCTGAACTCAATACTGAGCTCAAATTTACTCTAGGAATCTCTCAAAGCAACCTG